>JARGCV010000068.1:450000-2850000 GCA_034064705.1 Bothrops alternatus
GGTCAGTAAAATGAGGACCCAGATTGTTGGGGGGCAATAGGCTGAATAGGGTAAACTGCTTAAAGAGGACTGTAAAGCACTGTGAAGAGATATATAAGTCGAAGTGCTATTGCTACTTTGAACGTAGCATCTCTCCGCATCTACTTAAAGCAGCTCCATCTTTGTCTAGGATCACATGGCTATGGCTTAAATATGGGACAAAATGCAATAGCAGATAGCCACAAGTAGAATACTGGTAGTCCTCAGGTTATTACAGTAATTGGTAATTTCATGATGGCTCAGGTCTCCAGAACTGGTTTCCAGCATCATGGTAGAATACACAACATACAAATACTACCAAGAATGTGCAGAATGCAGTTCCTGATCAAATTAACTACACCCTGTACTTGAACATTTAACTTAATAAAGTTGTGTTCAAAGGGCAAGATGTTGATTTTTCACCCTGTTTGTATCAAGGATACAAAAATTATCCCCTTCCTTAACCTCTGAGACAAAGTTACCCTTCCATTGTTGTCAATAATATTATCATTATACATGTGCTATTACTTATCATGATTAAAGTTACTCATGTTTGCTTTAAGGTAATATGAAGCCTAAAAGGATATATAAATTGTATTTCTTTACTGACTTATATAGAGATTCCAATGCATGATCTGATCCAATGACAAACATAAATTCATTAAGGTTCTAACCAGCATTTTTCTAACAGAATATGCTCCTAAGGACATGTGAATAAGAATAAAAAATAAGGTAGAAAAGCTCTTCAAGAATAGCGAAATGAATCATTCCTGTGCAGCCTCTCTGTGATCCTAGAGGGCCCTCTAGCTGTCAGAGGAATTCTGCAAAATGAAATGACACTAGATAGAAGATGCCCACAGCACCACAGGAGGAAAACAAAAAGCAAATCTGATCAAGCACGGGTTAAAAACCTTTATTAAGCTTTACCATGTGTCAATAAGAATGGCAAAACAGGCTATTTCTTCAGTCTTATCGTTCTCACATATGGCATCCAGCTGGCATCCAGCAACCCTCATAGCTGGCTATGTCTCTTCTTGGTAGAGAGGGACTGGGGCTGGACTACTGTAAGCATCTATTGATAAAGTTGATCAGATCCAGACCGGCTGATCCGTTAGAACTGGGCTGGCTGGGCAGGTCTTAGGAACTGACTTGAGGCATTATTGGCAAGAGTTTCATCTGATTGGTCCTAGGAAGTGGGCAGCATTCTTGGGACTGTGATTTCTGCCACCTGTGCTTTAGATCCACGTCTCTCCTGGCTGGTGGAGGCCTTTTGGGAAGTGATGCATGCTTGCATACAAGATATGGTGAACTCCTCTTTGCAGGGCGAGATATTTGCATTTAAAGAGGGGGTTGCCTGTCCCCTTCCTAAGAGGCCATCCTTGGATCCAACAGTTCAGAATGATTTTTTTCAATCTCCATCCTTCTCTTTTTAGAGTGGTTGT
Organism: Bothrops alternatus; assembly: GCA_034064705.1. Lineage (NCBI taxonomy): Eukaryota > Metazoa > Chordata > Lepidosauria > Squamata > Viperidae > Bothrops > Bothrops alternatus. The sequence continues at coordinate 451,461 of JARGCV010000068.1, forward strand.
TTCACAGCTTCAAATGGTCCTGAAGAAAGCAGATTATCTGGACTCTTTCTAGTCAAGCTTCAGGCATTTCAAGTATTAATTCTATGTATTCTAAGACTGATGAAATATAAATGTTATAAACACAAACAAAATATATTCTTCTTCCTTGGATAAATATGATTATAGTCTTAAAACTGGAGCTGAAAATGGATTCTGGGGCTACTAGCTTTGTTTTGGATAGATATCTGCAATATGTCTGCAAATGAATTCCTACAACACTGCAAAATGTATTCATGCTATTTTATGTACCAAACCAGATCTCAGTACATTTTGTCCTAGGAGAATCGATTCTCCTTTCTCCATGAGCCTCTTCTGCAGCTCATATGTATATTTATCGTGAAACGTTTTGAAGAACTAACCTTGAAATCTTAAAATGGAGCTAACACAGAAAAAACTGTTGCCAAATAAAATATAAAATATGAAACTTAAATATAAATTTTTAAGAAGATATTGGATAACCATTTGTCTGAAATGGTATAGGATTTTCTGCCTGAGCAGGGGGTTGGACTAGAACAGTGGTTCTCAACCTTCCTAATGCCACAACCCTTTAATACAGTTCCTCATGTTGTGGTGACCCCAACCATAAAATTATTTTCGTTGCTACTTCATAACTGTAATTTTGCTACTGTTATGAATCGTAATGTAAATATCTGATATGCAGGATGTATTTTCATTGTTACAAATTGAACATAATTAAAGCAAAGTGATTAATCACAAAAACAATATAGCAATGCTCGCTGGAGAAACTTACTCTTCCTTGCTCAAAAATGTTGGGAGGGAGGGAAGGGGAATGAAGGAAGGAAGATTGAAGGGGAAAGGAAGGAAGGAAGGAAGGAAGGAGAAAGAGATTGAAGGGGAAGGGATGGAGATGGAGATGGAAGGAAGGAAGATTGAAGGGGAAAGGAAGGAGATAGAGAAGGAAGGAGATTGAAGGGGAAAGGAAGGAAGGAAGGAAGGAAGATTGAAGGGGAAAGGAAGGAGATGGAGAAGGAAGGAGATTGAAGGAGGAAGGGAGGAAGGAAGGAAAGAAGGAAGGAAGGAAGGAAGAATGAAGGGGAAAGGAAGGAGATGGAGAAGAAAGGAGATTGAAGGGGGAAGGAAGGAAGGAAGGAAGGAAGGAGAGAGATTGAAGGGGAAAGAAAGGAGATGGAAGGAAAGAAGGAAGAGTGAAGGGGAAAGAAAGGAGATGGAGAAGGAAGGAGATTGAAGGGGAAGGAAAGAAGGAAGGAGAGGGAGATTGAAGGGGAAGGGATGGAGTTGGAGATGGAAGGAAGGAAGGAAGATTGAAGGAAAAAGGAAGGAGATGGAGAAGGAAGGAGATTAAAGGGGAAGGAAGGAAGGAAGGAAGGAAGGAAGGAAGGAGAGAGATTGAAGGGAAGGGATGGAGATGGATGGAAGGAAGGAAAATTGAAGGGGAAAGGAAGGAGATGGAGAAGGAAGGAGATTGAAGGGGGGAGGCGCTGCCAAGGACGCACAAGCAGCTCCGCACAATTGCCTGGAGAGGGGGGAGGCTTTGGTGGAGAGCCAAGCGGCGGCACCTCCAGGGCCTTGAAAGTCGCACAGAGGATCCGCGTGCCTCCGAGCCGCCGACCGCCCTCTCACCCGCCAACCTGGAGCCCCCCATCCTCATCCCAGCACCTCTTGCCCTCTCCCAGCTGCCCCCCGGGACCTGCCCACCCCTCCAGCCATCTCAGCGGCGGGGTCGTGGGAGCCCCTTTCCATTCCGCGCAGCCCATCGCATGCGAGAGGGGTGCAACCGGAACTCCAGCTCCCGCTCAGAAGGCACCACTTCTCCCCTCCCGGCCCGGCCAGCTGGCCTCCGATGCACATGCGGGCATCACCACTGCCTCACCCTCTTCCCCGCCCCCTGGCCGCTTCCGAGGCCCGGAGCCCGGCAAGCTGGGAAGGAGCCGCTCCTGCCCGGCAGCCCCATGGCCACGCCAGGCACCAGAGGGCTGAGGTGGCCTTCGACGGTGAGGGAGACGGGCTGGGCGGTGCAGGGGAGACTCCCACACGGTGCGGAGGGTGGCCAGGGGCGGAGCGTGGCCGGGCAACCAGGAGGCATGAAGACCGGCTCGGCGTCGCAGCTCAGTTCAGCCGGCAGCGGTGGCAGTGGTTTTCTCGTCCTTTTTCTCTCCTTCCTCCTGCTGCCCCCACGCTGCCTGGCCTGGTCCTCCATCCATCAATGGAGCCACAGTGGGGGCTGGTGTCGTGCTGCCCGCCAGCCTGGCTGCTCCCCCCCAGGCACCCCTCTTCCTCCCAGCGCCCGCTCAAGCCTCCTTGGGGGCAGCTGGAGGAAGGAGAGAAGGGTGAGAAAACTGCTGCCACTGTCCCCGCCACCCCCCCCCCCGCTGCCCGGCCTCACCGATCCGATAGAGCCGTGGTGGGGGCTGATGCTGTGCGGCAGCCAGTCCCTCGTCCAGCCTGGCTGCTCCCTCCAGGCACCCCTCTTGCCCTGGTGCCCGCCCGAGCCACCTTGGGGGCAGTAGGAGGAAGAAGAGGAGAAGGAAGAGGATGGCAAGGAATCCGCCGCCAGCACTGGGCCCCAGGAGGTGGCTCTCCTCTCCTACCTTTGCTGAATCTCCTTCTTCCTTTCCGGCAGCCTGGACTCCGGCACGCCTTCCTGGCCAGCGGGTCCAATGGTTGTGCTGGCTGGGGATCGCAGGGGCTGGTCTCCCTTGGGCCGCGGCTTGCGGGAGGGCTGGCCTGCTCAGCGGAGCCTCCAGAGGGCTGCTCCCAACAGGGATCCCGTGGCTTCCCTGGGTAGCTCCAAGGCCACAAGGCCCTGGCCGCGCTTCTCCCAGGGGGTGGGGCACCCGGGCACAGGACCAATCAGGAGGCCTGCAGGAGGTAAGTCCGCCTGAGAGAGAGAAGGGAAGCGAAAGTAGCCCCCCCTCTCTCTCTGCAAATGGTGGAGGAGGCCATGCGGAGACAGATGCGGAGTGGTGTCTTGGTTCCTAAGACCATCAGAAATATGTCTTTTCTGATGGTCTTAGGCAACCCCTGTGAAACGGTCGTTCGACCCCCAAAAGGGTCGCGACCCACAGGTTGAGAACCGCTGGACTAGAAGACCTCTAAGGACCCTTCCAACTCTGTTTATTCTGTTCTGTTAAAATAAATAACCAAACCATAAGTAGCTAATTTGTCAGTCAACCTAGAACTACAGCACCATCTTGTGGTAATTAGTTTATTACATAATTAGAAATTCCAGTCAAATATATTACCTTTTCATAGTAAGAATTAATACTTTTTGTCAGTTAAGTAAGGATTCTATTTCAGCTTCATTGCACCAGCAAAAGAAATAGCATGCTAATTTCAACAGAATATTGCTATTGTTGTGGAGAAAATAGGAAGAGGAAGGAGTATTAGATGTTCACCTCCTTGAGTTTATAAAAATAATAAAGGTGGGGAATGAATAAATAAATAAATATCATAAAGGGAAAAAATGGTGGGGTTGAAGTTGTTGTGGAAGAGAGAAATAAGAACTGCAATAAAACGTTACACTCTATTTTCACATCAGCTAAAGTGCTCCAATTCTGTACGAGTAGCCGTCCACTTACGACCCTTCAAGTGACTATTGGAACTTACAGCAACAATAAAAAAAACAATGACTTACAACTGGTCTCTACGCTTATGACCATTGCAACATCCTCACGGTCACATGATCAAAATTCAGATGCTTGGCGGCTGCTGGCATGTATTTATGATGGTTGCAGTGTCCCAGGGTCATGTGATCACCATATGGGACCTTCTCAGCCAGCTTTCAACAAGCAAAGCCAATAGGGAAAGCCAGATGTACTTAATGACCATGTGATTCACTTAACTGCAGTGATTCTGTTAACAGCTATGGCAAAAAAAGTCATACAATTGGATACAACTCATTCAATAACTGTCTTGCAGGCAACAGAAATTCCCATTCCAATTGTGGTCATAAGTCAAGAATTATCTGTATTTCAGATAGCTATTCCCTCTAGGATATATCCTTTCCTTCCATCCCCAATTTATAAAATGAACATCCAATTTTCTGTGGCTTTGAGGCCTACTGTGTTATTTCCCAATGCATTATTTTGATGCATTAGCTTACGCCCTTCAGATTTTTTTATGATACCTTATATGCATGGGTTTTAGTAGGCAGCTTTGTCTTTTTCAATAGCCTGTTTTAAGTACTTAGCTGTTGATGTTTATCTCTTCAGTTAAATATCAGAGGAATGAGTGTCTTCTTATTAAAGACCACTTTTGCTCAGAAGACACTTGGAATGGAGTTCCATGAGGGCAATTTAGGTTTTACTTATGATGGATTGATAAAATGTGTAAGCCAGGTTAGCATCTGAAGGATCTGAATGGCAAAATGAAAAAGAATCATTTATAACTCAAGTGACAATTACAAATTGATTAGCAAATATGGTTCTTATACATTTAGGGCAGGGGTCCCTAAACTCTTTAGTTCATGGGTGTCAAACTCATCACGTGACGTGTTGCAACATATCGTGACTCTTTTTGCATTGCAGGCAATGGGGTGGGCGCAGTTTCGGTATGATGAAACTGGCCCACGGACAGGCAGTTTGACACCCCTGCTTTAGTTCATCAATTCATTCATGAAATTTCAGATTGTTCACCAATCAACAAATATTATATGAAAAAAATCCTACTTTAATAGTACTACAAGTGACGATAACATCCACCTTTGAAAGTTAATTACTGATCATTTTGGACAACCTTGCTTTTTTTATAAGGCATTAATCAACCACACTGATACTGTATACTAATTGACCTCCTGAGACATTTTTATTCATGCTCCTCTGTTCCTAGGACCCCCGCCTCTCCTTCAGCTCCGCCTCTTCTCTTTCAATTCCCCGCTCTCCTTTTTGCAGCCAACCAGCGGAAACGACTCCGAACGACCAATCAGGGCTCTCTTTCGTCCCTCCGCCAGGGAAAGCGCCTCCTCTCGCCTGCCATAGGCGCGTGCGCACTCGTCCCTACGCCGCCTCGGAGGTGTGGGCAGGCCGAGGCCGTCGATCGGTTGGCGCGTTTGTTTGGGAGACCGTGGAGGCCTGGCTGGTCACGCGGGGCCAGACCGTTAGAGCCTCCATGAGCAGGTGTTGTCCACCTGTAGCCTCGGTGGTGAGGGGACTTCTCGGCTCCGTTTTTTTCTGCCTGACACGGACCATGAGCCTCCGTGGGACTCCGGCTGCCTACCTGTCGGGGGCCGCGGGCAGCAGCAGGGCGGGCTCTGACGAAGGAGGGAGCGGAGGGAGCGCCTTCTTCCTGCCCTCGACCTCTTCGCCGCGGCCGAGGCTGCTGCGGCTGTCGGAGGTGCCGGGCGCCGAGCCCTTCAAAGCCAACGACGTGCTGCTGCACCTGCCCCTTTCTGGCCCCGCAACGGGGCAGTCTCAGCATCACGTCGTCTACTTCCCGGGGGACGTGCAGGTAGGAGGCGGGCGCCGCCGGCGATCTGCGAGCGGCTTTCCTTCGGCTACGCAAAGCACGCCAGGAAACGCACCGCCTGCAGGCAACGCGGGGAGGGGGAGGGGGGGTGACACCGCGCGTTCGTGGGTTGGGAGCCTCCCGGCCGTGGGGCTCGTGTGGGGCTCAGCCGCACGTGCGAACGCAGACCGCGGGGGTGGGTGGAAGTAAACCAGGGCTCGGTGAAGGGCGAGTGAACGCCGCAGTCCCTGAAAGGTTCAACGGCGTCGCCTGGTTCCGGCCGAAGATGCGGAATGAGGCAACCCGAGAAATACATCTGAGTCTACAGACGCGGGCTTTCATCCTGGGACTTCTGCTCTAGCTTTGCTGGCAAAATTCAGGTCTTGGAATTAAAACTGAAAGGAAGAGGGATTTATGAATACGTTGGCCGGTGTTAAATCGGGTGGGTGTCATCAGAAGAAGCCATATACCTCTTTTGTAGGCCATGATTGGCACTTAAAAATCTGCCATTTCAGAGTTTTATGGGTATATCATTGTAGATGCTCCTGAAATCAAGTCAAAACTCTTTTAAGAAATATGTTGGATCTATATTGGGGTTTTTTTTTCTTCCTAATGGAGCCTGTAGATATCTTGCACAAACCTTATATTAACAGAAGTGGAGCTGAAAGCACCAGGGATCCTAACTGACTTTTGAGTATCTAGCTTGATTGTATCATTTTCAAACTTTTCCTGTGGTGGCCATTATTTATTCTTATTCCATAGTAAAAGAAATGAGGCTGTTGCCTCTTGTCCTTATTGTGGGATTTTTTTTCCCTGTGAATAAATTGATGGCAAGGAGAAAAAACATACAATTATTATAGTTACAGCCCAGCAAAATTATTTAAGCCAACTGAAATTAAAAACATATAATACCTAGTTCAGAAAAGGTTAAAACATAATGGAAGATCTAAGGATCTTTATATCTATCATTGTAGAGAAATTGAGAGTTTCAGCTTTCTAAGATGAAAATTGAAATAGAAGATATTCCCATTTTTTAAGTTGGTGCTGAGGCAAGATGCAGTGTATCTACCCAAATTCCAGGGTATTTTGTAAAAAATTGAAGTGTTGGAAGATATCCTAAGTCATTTTAGCTTTAAAAGGGTTGATGGCATTAACATCAATGGGCTGTAACTCAATCCTAGCAAGATGAAGTGGCTTGTGAGTATTTGGACCTTCCAGAGAAAAGGTTCTTGACCATCTTTAGTTCTGGATGGGATTATACTATCCCAGACAGACCCATTGTGCAATCTGGAAATCCTGCTAGACTCACAGCTCCTGCTTAAAGAGCAAGTGGCAGTCATGGCTAAGAGAGCCTTGGCATACCTTCAGGTGGTAAACCAGGTGCACCCATTCTTGGCCAGAAGACCCTGCCTTCACACTTTTGTAATCTCTCATTTAAACTAGTGCAACATGCTGTATGTGGGGCTGTTCTTGAAGGGCATTTGGAAACTTCAACTGGTCTAGAATGCGAGTAGTAAATGGCACAAGATTTATAGTACTTATAACCTCACTTCTGTATGAGCTGCATTGATTACCAGTATGTTTCTGGGTGCAATTCAGAGTGCTGGTCATCACTTTTAAAGACCTACGTGGCTTGGGACCAGATTACCCGAGGGATTATCTTTTTCCAAGAGTCTCTACCCTTCCAACTCAATCTAGCATGCTGCAGAGATCCCATTGCCAAAGAATGTCAGCTGATGATGACTGGATGATAGGCTTTTTCTGCAGTGGCCCCTGCTCTATGGAACATCCTCCCTTTGGAGATTAGAATGACCTCAACGCTGTTAGCCTTTTGTAAGACGCTAAAAACCTGGCTATGTTCCGAAGCCTGGAATGTGGAAGATGTCAAGGGGTATATTTCCTGGCTTTACTGCTAAACTCACCAAGTATCTTGGCTGCTATGTATATTTTTTATTATTTTTTATCATATGATTGCTTTAAAATACTTCAGTGTTTTAATTGTAATTTTTTTTTTACTTGTAAACCGCCCAGAGTCATCATGAGATGAGTGGCTCTAGAAATTGAATGAACATGTACATGCATATGCAGGAAAATCACGTTAAAGTTACGGTAGGCTGGAAAATCTTAAAACGGACAGCGGTATTCATTTCAAATGCCTGCATTCCTCAAATGTTATTAGTATATTATTTCTACTCTGTTAATAAGCATGTGACCTGCATTTTTTCCAATAGTTTCCTCTAAAATAGTGCCTCTTTATTTCATTTCAGAACTATCATGAAATTATGGCTTGCCATCCAGAGAACTTCCCGTGGAAACAATGGTGCTTAGAAAATGTTGCAATTATTCTTGGTCATCGTTTTCCAGGCAGTTACATTTGGATTATAAAATGTTCCCGTATGCATTTGCACAAGTTCAGTTGTTATGATAATTTTGTGGCAAGCAATTTGTTTGGAGCACCTGAACATAGTACTGACTTTGGAGCCTTCAGACACCTTCATGCCCTGCTAACTAATGCATTTAAACTTGCTCAAAAATTTTTGGTGTCTCAGAAAAGCATGTACGATTTCAGCGACAATACAAAGGCAGTTTCTTGTGAATTACCTACTTTTGCTACTAGTAATGGTTGCCCAGCAGCAGAGAAACACTGTGAGCTTGTTAGCAAGTCTGTGAGCTTTAATGAGCCTTCTGCTATTCACAGAGCTTCATTCACATTAATAGGATTCAGTAAAGGTTGTGTTGTCTTGAATCAATTACTTCACGAACTGAAAGAAGCAAAAAAGGACAAGGATATAGATGCTTTTATACAAAATATAAAAGCTATGTACTGGCTGGATGGTGGTCATTCTGGAGGAAGTAATACTTGGGTAACGTACCCTCATGTGCTGAAATACTTTTCACAAACTGGAATTTCAGTTAATGCTCATGTCACACCGTACCAGGTATTTGATACAATGAGAACATGGATTGGAAAAGAGCACAAGAGATTTGTACAAATTCTTGAGGAGTTTGGTGCAAATATAAATAGCCAACTTCATTTTGCCGATGAAGCACCTTCTTTGGACAATCACTTCAGGGTGCATGAAGTATTTTGATATGTTAATGATGCCAGTGTTATCTGCAAAATAGATCTTAAACTTCCAGTTTAATAATGTGTTTTCTTAACACTTGGGAGAGGAAATATTGTATATGCTTTCTAAGATGAATGTTGACGTTACAAGTCTACTGCTTGTAACCTAAGTCACCAGAAAGTTACAGCTTTTTGATCTGAGCAAGGCAGTATTATCCATGAGGAAAACCAATTTAAGAAGGGGGAAAAAAAACCCTAATTCAGATTAATGTTAAAGGAAGGGTTTGTGTAATTGTCTAGAATTATAATGACCAAAACTTTCAAGCCTAGATATTAAAAAGATCATCTTCAAATTCTTCTAATTTGATGAAATTGAAGGTTTGTTTTTGAATAAAATCCTGTTATTTAGATGGGATAATTATTAGAATGTCAAAGCTACTCTTAACATTATTTAGTACTTTTAGCACAAGCAATGCAGTAAATTGGTTATTTTGACAGTATCTTCATTGCAATAAGTATATGTTAACCTTGGGAATAAGCTGAATAATAACTACTGTACTGTTGTGCCAGAGGCGCCCTGCAGTTTCTAACCATTGCAAGCATCTACAGATGTTGTATTTTTGTTTTCCTTGGGGGGGGGCATTGGAAGAGAATTAAGCATTGTGAGACCAAAAAAAAGTATACTCTCACACGGTTCAACATTCCATATTAATGGTGACGGTTAACTAGCTCTCAATACAATTTTGAGCTTTTGTAACTTGAGACTGTTAGAACTTTTATAACAACTGTAATTATTACTTTGCTGAATATGAAGCCATCTAATTACATTATATTAATACTGTTAAGTTGTGGGAAAATGGTAGTCGCATATATACAGTTGTTATTTATAACACAGGAACACCAAGTAGCATTCTCTGTAAAACAGCAATTATGTGAGAGAAGGATCACTACAGTGTAAAACATTTTGATGTTTCCATAGTTAAACATTAAAGTATCATTAATGAATCAGTGCAATTGATCAACATTTTTATACATTGTTTGAAAACTTAATTACTAGAAACCGGAACACTATCTGAAAATAGAATTTGGAGAATATAAAGTTCCTCTGAATTTTAAAGGATTTGTGACACAATAGGATCCCTTAAAACAGAATTCCTCAACCTTTCCAGCTTTGCAGCCAGGGGACAGGGGATGGTTCCACACAGATTATTATTATTATTATTATTATTATTATTATTATTAATTTGACTTCTATTCCGGGAACTCAGGGCGGCTCACAGCATAATAGAAATCAACATTAAAATACATATAAAAAAGAACCCCTGAATTAAAAAACCAATCATCCAACAAACATGCACACAAACATACACTGGCTAGGGGCAAGATGTTAACTGCCCCAGGCCTGTCGGCAAAGATGTGTCTTGAGCAGTTTACGAAAGGCGGAGAGGGTGGGGGCGACACGGATCTCCGGGGGGAGTTGATTCCAGAGGGCCGGGGCCGCAACAGAGAAGGCTCTTCCCCTAGGCCCCGCCAGCCGACACTGGCTGACGGGACCTGGAGAAGGCCGACTCTGTGGGCCCTAACCGGTCGCTGGGTTTCATGAGGCAGCAGACGGTCCCATAAGTAACCTGGTCCGATGCCATGTAGGGCTTTATAGGTCATAACCAACACTTTGAATTGCGTTCGGAGACCAATTGGCAGCCAATGCAGCTCGCGGAGTGATGCTGATATGTGGGCATTTCTGGGCAGGCCCAACACTGCTCGCGCGACTGCATTCTGCATTACCTGAAGTCTCCGAACGTTTTTCAAAGGTAGCCCCATGTAGAGAGCATTGCAGTAGTCGAACCTCAAGGTGATAAGGGCATGAGTGACTGTGAGCAGAGACTCCCGGTCCAAATAGGGCCGCAGCTGGTGCACCAGGCGAACCTGGGCAAATGTCCTCCTCGCCACAGCTGAAAGATGATGTTCCAAATTTAGCTGTGGATCGAGGACACCCAAGTTGTGGACCTTCTCCGAGGGGGTCAAAAACTCCCCCCCCCAGGCTGATGGACGGATGGATTGAATTGTTTTTGGGAGGCAAAACCCACAGCCACTCCGTCTTGTCAGGGTTGAGTTTAAGCTTGTTAGCGTGCGTGCACTTACCTGCTGCTTGTGCAAGTGGGGATGTGCGCCCACCACTTCCACGGCCCAATTCCAAATGGCTCAAGGCCCGGTAGTGGGCTGTGGCCCAAGAGTTGGGGATTCCTGCCTTAAGCCTTACTGTCGAAAGATAATAAACTAGAAATATTGCTAGAAAAAAAAACTTACTTTAAAAGTTGAAGGCTATGTCCAACTTGTTTTTGCTATAACAAACGGTTTGATAATCTGATTTTCATAGAATTTCCTCCTCCATAATATTTCTCTATGTTATTATTCCATTCTGTGTTTTGCAGGAAGGGCACTTTTTTTCAAGAGTAGTTTTTAAAAATGGGATAGAAAGTTAAGGTAGAGGAATCAATACAAATGGAGATCCTTGTTTGCAAGAGAGCAAGCACTGCCTGCTTACTATCCAGTGTATAAGCCACACAGCTTTTGAGCATGAGTAAGCTATGAAATTAATTTGGTTATAATGGGTGGGGTTTAATCATGCTTGTTCCGTGGAAGCCACTTTTCCTCCTCTAGTGGTCTCTAAGCCCTCTGCAGCAGATTTGACTGTCATGAGAGAGCTGTGAGGATAAGAAAGTTGTTTTATTAGCAGTAGGCCTTTAGCATAGACTTCGATGCCATCTCATACTATGTAAAGATGATGTAGGTTTGTCCCATCAGTATAAATGAAATAGCTATTTGTTCTGATCCAATAATTCACTATGGGCACTTGAGGCATTGTTCCCCTCACTTCAGTGTTTCCAAGGGATGTGCGCATGGAAGAGGGAAAGCCAGGATGTTAAGTAGGTCAAATCTCATAATGTTTCTGCAGCCAAAATGCAGGGATTTTTGCTTTTCACACATTCCAATGAGATTTTTGTTACTGTTGCACTTTGAAATATATTTTGAAGTCTTTGCTTCTGAATTCATACTTTTAAAGTAATAAAGTGCTGGTAGTTTAGTCATCTTCAAATTAATAGTTTACAACTATAAAATATCCAGCTTTTAATAGGCACTATTCACATATTACTTCACAATAAAAGTTAGAAGATGCCAGAAGACTAGGTGAGTCTTACAGTATTCTGAAGAAAATTAATTCCATCTACAATTAGGATATATCTATTTACTGAAATGATGCCTAGCAGTCAAGTGAGTTGTTTCCCAAATTTGCTCAAGGACTGAGTAAGATTTGGAGCTGAAGAGGGAAATAGTATATTGCATGCCTTCAGTACAGCTTATTAACTCTGTCACAATATAAAGATACCGAAATTTCTATACTAATAAATATTTTCAATGTGACATACTTTGTTTACTTTTGAAGGCTGCTTTTATAAATAAGCACTATGTTTTTCTTACAGTAGATACTGACATAAATTGAACTTTATTTTCCTGAATGGAGCTAAGAATACTTTTGTTTCTACACAGAATTGGAAGATAGTAGTAGTAATAGTAGTAAAGTTGGAAGGAACCTTGGAGGTCATCGAGTCCAACCCCCTGCTCAGGCATGAAACCCTACACCATTTTACATCCAAAATACACAATCTGTTTTTTTTTATTGGATTGTTACATATTTATGATACAGGAGTGTCAGATGAAAGAACAACTCTTTGCAAACTAAAATACTTATTCTACCGAAAAGCAATATGTTGCAAAGTAGCGAAAACCATACGTTGCAATTTCTGCAAGAAACATTTCTTACAAGATTTTTATACCTGCTCAAGGTATTACTACAGAGTAAATTAAAAAAAAAACACTGAAGAGATTGTTGTACTACCTTCACAGTTTATTAACTCCAAACTCATTAGAAATGTCTACAAATCCTTAAAAATTGTGCCTTTTCTGAGCTTCTTGGAAAACACATTTAAGGATGTGCCAACATCATTAGATATGCACATTATCTCTTCAAATCCAGATTGATGCATAGTCTTACTGTTTATCTCCTTAGCGTACCCGTATATTATATTCATAAATAATACAACATTTTAGCAGTATGTGTCTGTTCAAAACACACACTGCCTTGTGTACTCTGGCTTAAATGGTACGTAAACCAGTGGCCATCCTATTAATTGGTTCACAAGAAAGAGTTTTATATATTTCTCAGAACAACTGTTAAGTATTCAAAAATGTTTTTTATTCATAATTACTGCTGTAAGTTTTTTCTTGGATGCGTAATGCCATTCTCCTACCATAGAAGTCTCTGTATTCCTCAGGAAGTTCTTCCAGGTTTTTTAGTGCTCTATCCAAAATTTGCATTGCTCTTGAGGCTGCAGTGAGATCTTTGTTTCCATATGTATCTGTTTTATCATAGTATTCAGAAGGAAGGTGCTTCCAGAAAACATTGACTCCAACTCCAAATTCCTCAGAAGTCACATTATGGAACCACAAGGCTGGAGAGGGGGGAAGGAGTTGTGAAATATATTTTACACATAGTATTATATATACTGAAAACATATTTAATTTCTAGTTATCAATCAGAAATTGTTTTACAGTGACAGCTTTACAGGAAGATGCTTTAGCCTTGCAAACATATTAACTCTAAATATACCATGTTTCTGTAATTTGAAGATTTGAAAATTGTCCTGAAAATATACTTGGGACTATAGATTCTTTAGGTTAGATTTAGACCAATAAATCTAAGAAGAAATTTGTAGAAGTGAATTGTAGCTGGGCAAATACTAACCAGAAATCCCAGTGAATGAAGTTGAACTATTTTTTGCTGATTCTTCAGCTGCACATCCAAAATTCTTCTGAAAGTACCTTGTAACCTTGATTTAGGACTACTACTCTTCGCAGTTATGACAGCCTCAATTTAAAGACTGTAAGGTATTTCTCGCAATCAAAAAATGTTGCCCCCCCCCCCGGTCACATTTCAGGCATCTGGCAACCTGTCTGCATTTACAACTGTTTGCCAAGTATCCTGTGATCACCATTTGCAATCGTCTCTGCTGGCTTTCCCAGAAAGCCAGTGGGGAAGCCAGCAGGAAAGATTGCAAGCAAGGGGAATGCTGGATTTGAGATCCATTCCCCAAGCATACCTGGAATCTCTCTCCCATACAGGAAGGGAAAATCTTCCCGCACACTGGAGAAGCAATCCTCAAATCTGGCAAGAACACTAGCAAATGCCAGCCTTCTGAGCCTTTCAGAAAGCTGGTGTTTGCTAGTATTTTCCTGTCCAAAGGAAAGAGGCAAATACTAACAAATATCAGTGTTCTGAGCCTCCCTAAATTATTGCATTCGCTAGCTTTTTTAACAGATTTGAGGTATGTTCCTCCAGTGCACTAAGGGTTTTCCGAAGTCAAATCTCTCCAGAGGGGAAATCCCTTGATACGCTGGAGGAACCGACCTCAAATCTGGCAAAACACTAGAGAATGCCATTGTTCTTACAAATATTCTTCCTGGTAAGGTAAGAACTCAAAACTTCCCAGATGTGCTGGGAAGCCTTGGCCCTCTCCCCATTCCACCACGTCCAAGAGGACCCAGCCTTCCCTCTAGCACTCCATTTAATGACGACAACAGAAAGAGTTGGGATCACAATTGTTGAACGAAATGATCATATGGTATCATCACTTAATAACTGCTTCATTCAACAACTGAAATTCCAGGCTCAACTGTGGTCATAAGTGGAGGACAATCTGTAGTTAAAAACAATTGGGAGGAGGGGCTGAGAAAGCAAGGATAATCCATGAAAATCACCACTCCCATTTCACCTAACGAACTAATTTGGATTGAAGTGGGATCCAGAGTACAGCTTCAAAAATCTACATTGTGTTTTTGTCTTCCCTTTTCTTTCTTTCATGTATACTTACCAGTTTGAGGTCTAAAGAGACTTATACTTCTAAGGATACCTATTTAGTAACTAAACATCATTATTAGCTATACTAGATGCAGAAATCTCATTGGGGTTCAAACTGTTCAGATATGGATTCCTTGAATTTTGAAAGCATTAAAAATTGACCAAGAGCTTTCAAATCAGCAGATAGCCACAATGAAGCGTTATTTTTTATGCATGAGGCACTTTATTCTAGTTCAAAGAGCATTCCGCTGAATTATAGTGATCATCACTCCAACGTAATAGAATCTAAATTTGATAAGGAAAAGGTTACATCTGCTCTCCAAAGGACCACAGACCAATCCAGCTGGTACATGTAGTACACAAGCCAATATGCTAAAAATAGCTTCAGATGAAAGAACAGCCTTGGAAGTATTCCAAATTCTCACATTATTTGGAAGATTTTAATAAATAAAATGGATGTAATAAACTGTTGCAGTCTCTTTTGGATCTAAATCTAAATTAAATGTGCAGAGTAAAAATGAGGAGCAGCATCTCTTCAGACTTAACACTTCAGACTAACACATGTATTAAAAGGCATAAGCTATTGGCCCACGATTTTGGCTATGGGGAAGCCAGATTCACTTAACCATGTTACTACCTTAACAATTGCAGTGATTGACTTAACAACTGTGGCAAGAAAGATTGTAAAACGGGACAAAACTCACCTAACTTTCTTAGGAATGGAAATTTTGCTCTCAACTGTGGTCTTAAATTGAGGACTGTATAGATTGCCACAATTAATGAATAGTAAAATTAATGGATGGCTGAGATGGGGAAATTTACTACTTTGATTAAAGAAAAGATTTTTTTATAGCTTTGCTTCAATATGGAACCCTCTTTTGGACTTTTTGCTTGAAACCGAAAGAAACATTATATTAATTTTGGGATTTAACATTATAATTGTTTAAAACAATTCCATTGTCTATTATTGAATTTCAGATCAAAAGGTTAAATGTTTTTTTATACTTGTAACTATATCTAAGAAAGTTGAAAGTTACAGTTTACTTATTTTCTCCCTCCTTTCCTTATTGTCTTGCACTTTTCCCCTCCTGAAGTATATTGAAAAAGAATTAACTTGCTTGTCATAGATACCATAAGTGAATTTTGCACTGGATATAGATTAAGACCATGTAATTTTGTGCTGTTCAAAATTTAAAGACCACATTTATTTTCTCTAGTTTTTTTCATCAGTGACTTATTAAAAAATACAATTTTTATACTGTTTAAAAATTAGACTTTTTATTAGAGTTTGTATTAAGTATTTCGTCACATAGGTTCTCACAAATAAGAATGGAAGTGTGTTCACTTATTTTTTGAACTGTGGCTGAGCATGATGTGCAAATATGGAGACATGTTAAGGACAACAACCGTGTCAAAAACCATGGTTTTATCATGATATATGAGTCAGATCGCTATAATTCATGGCTGAGATAGAATTGTCTTTTTCCTGTGGTTTTAAATACAATTTGCTGCACACAAACATGCAGTCATAAAAAATAGTCTCCTGTGACTGACTGACTAAATTCTAAGCTGAATCAGACCAAAGAGGAGACAGCCTTCTACAGTTTAAAAAAAAAAAAAAAGCTGAATTTGTTGGTTTTCTTACCAGGAATGAATAAGACATCTCCAGCATCCAGCTGACATTCGTAACGTCTAGCCTTGATAAAGAGAGGATATTTCTTCATGTTTGGTTTATCCACATCTAGTACCTCAGACTTTGTGCCTGATGGAAGAGTTCAATGAACAATCAATGACAATGCTTCTATCAAACTGTATTGCTCTTAATGCTACCAGCATAATATTTAGGCCCCTCATTTGGGAGTAAAACATACAGGAGAGGAAGACTATGTATACTGTGTATGTGTATGTGCCTCAGGTTGAGTACTGGGCTGCCAAAATGATGATTTTCCATTTCTCTAGCTCTTTTAAGCTGTCAGATCCTACGAAATCAATTTTAACTACAGTATGGTGCAATTTAAGTCTTAAGTCTTTATTAGACCAAATGGGACATCCTTTCCCTGCAATCTCAGAAAAACTACTGTTTAACTGATCAATTAATCACAGTATTTCATTCCAGAGTAGCTCTCCTTTATTCAGTGAATGCTAACTATGGAAATATATGTGGTTTAAGCCAGAGGTCCCCAACCCCTTGTTTGTAAACCAGTACCGGGCCGCGGCATGCCAGCAACCGGGCCGCACAAACAAGCAAAGCCCCATCCGTGAGATGCAGGCAGCACATAAAACCACGGACTCCAGTCCACGGAAAAACCTCTCTCCACAGAACCGGTCCCTTTTGGGCACCTCTAGTTAAGCAAACAGCATGTCTGCTCTTCAGTCTCATCTAGAATGCACATGGTACTGCACAAAGCAACTGAAAACTGACTTTTAGTAATTTGCATCTCATTAGCAACTGCCTATTCTAGTTACTATTTTAGTGGGTGAAAGGGGCTGTGTTGTTTTATTTGCTTTTTTTCTTTTTCCTTTATGTTTATTTAAAGTTTATAGGCAACACCAAAGGATGGCTTTATTTAAAAAGAATACCAATATCCCTTTGAGTGACAACTGTAATGGAACCTGCCCATTACAGTCAGAAGTCAGGACAGCCACTAAATGAAGCACCTCATTTTATAACCCTCCATCTCTGCTCTCCCCAGTGCAAATGTGTGGGTCGTTAAATGGAGGATGGGGTACCTCAGGGTGGGAGAGACCCTGGTAGTATAAAAAGTTCCAAGAATTGAATGCCTGTTTACAAAGTTATCATGTCTGTACCCTGGTCAAAAATCAAGGTTATTCTGGAGAACAAACAAAAGCATATCCAAGATTATGAAAAACTGTAAAGTTTACAAATGGGAAAAATGACAGATTCGGGGGGAAAAAGCTCAATAAAGGATTCTTTAAAATCATAACAAATAAAAGCGACAAAATACTCAACAGAATTTTGAATCATCTACTGTTATTAATAATTATGTTAAAGATTAAAAATATATATTGTACACAATGCAAGGTAAAGTGTATAGAACGGGTAGGCAACCTTGGCTCTTTTATGACTTGTGGACTTCAATACCCAGAATTCCTGGACCAGCCATGCTGACTCAGGAATTCTGGGAATTGAAGTCCACAAGTCATAAAAGAGCCAAGGTTGCCTACCCCTGGTATAGAACAACCGCCAGGCTGTGGCCCACTACCAGGCCTTGAGCCATTTGGAACTGGGCTATGAAAGTTCAGAATGCGTGCAAGTAGCAGGTGAGCTACTTGCTACCCCGCCAATCCACAAAGCTGGAAAGGTCGAAGAACTCTGATATAAAAGATAACTACCTTAAATAGTTATAAAAAGGGACCGCCAAATGTATGAAAGGTAGTCTACTGACAGCTACTAAAAATGACCCAGGTTTCAAAAGCAATACAAAGTTGAGCTTGTCTGTCACTTTGGATCAAAGAACATGAGACACTTATTCCAAGGGACCTTAGAAATAATCTGGGCAACCAAAGTGGAAACTGGAACATTACAAATAATGGAAATGTGATCTGATGAAGCCAGGAGTGTTCTTCACTCTTTATGTAGTGTCTGCTTTTAAGCTAAGTAATCCACACAAACACACCTGATAAATATAAATATGGTGCATCACGGGGGCTGAACAGTACAACTTGTTTCTTTCCCGTCACCTGAATTAAGAAGTTATCCATTATCTACGAATATAAAAATAGTAAATATTACTGAGCATGTGATCAGATGAGACTTTCAATACTGCTGCAGCTATATTAAATTAGAGGTATATTAGCAGTAATACCATAGTCATTTACAGTGATTCTGAAAAGTATGTCAGATCATGAACCTTTAGTCTCTTGCCCTTTCCTTGTGTGGATAAATAGAGATCCTCTGTTAATAAAAGGCATGTACAAAACACTTAGCATTAAGACAAATTTTCACATAAGGGTAAAATAATCATCTCTCATTGTCTGTCTTTATATCTTTACCTCTGTGTACAAACACACACAGATTATATAGAAACACTAACAATGATTGTAGTATTACCAGCAAAATATTGCATTATTTCCTGTCCTCCCTGCCTCACTGGAGATGTTCAAACAAAAATATTAATGTCCTGCTCATTAGTCTAATCCACAATATACTCCAAGTACAGATCGTGCTGTTGTTTAGATAGATTGAAAGATACTGGTACTCAGTCAAGATCTTTGGGCATATGTCCAAAAATACAGAAAGCCTTTTTCTAGTTGTTAACTATACAGCACAGGTAGAGAATAATAAGATATGTTATTGAAGAGGATATATTACTAAAAGAGAGAACTAATAGATTACCATGCTCCTTTCAGCTGGCTTTGTAACCAGTCAGAGAAGCAGGATCCATAGTAGAGAAACGAGGAAAAAAAATATCTACATATTTGCAAGGAAAAAAAACAGAATTCAAGCAAATTAATATATTTCATGTGCAGCACTGAGTCAACAACTGTAATTGGGATCAGACTTTCCATCACTGTGATGTGATTGTAGAGTGTAATGTCAGGGACTGCATGGTTTAGGGATGGCAATCCTGGCAATGCCCACTGCCATTGTTAAGTGAGGACCTCAGGTCATTAAGCAAGTCCCAGGCAGCTCACAAGCAGACCACCAGGGTGGTAAGGTAGGCTGCATGACACATGTGCCATGAGGCCAGGGGTAGCTGTGGCCAGGCAAAGAGAAGGGGGCGAGTAATCTACAAGGCACAATAGGAATGCAGCTGGGGGTGGCTGCTATCAGTAGGAGAGGATGCAAGAGACTCACTGGAGTGACCTGTGGCCTCCCCTGCTGGCTTCCCCATTGAGCTTGTTTGTGGGAAGCCAGCGGGGAAGGTTGCAAATGGTAATCGTGAGACCACCTGATGCTGCAACTCTCACTTAAGTGTGAGCCAGTTGCCAAACACCTGACTGCAATCACAGAATTACAGGGGTGCTGGGACAGCTAGAACTTCAGTGCCGTTGTAACTTCAGATGGTTGCTGAACAATGATCAGTAAACGAAGACTACCTGTATCCCATTTGGAGAAGCACAATATGCCTAACTAGACTGCGTACATTGAGGGATACTCATAAAACAGCTGATAGGGCTATACAGTATCTTTTTTAAAAAGCAGTTAGCTAGGTGGACAATCACTTAAATATGAGCCAGCAGTGTGCTGCAGCTGCCAAAAAAGCCAACTCAGTGCTGGGCTGCATTAACAGAGGGATAGAATCAAGATCACGTGAAGTATTAATACCACTTTACAATGCCTTGGTAAGGCCACACTTGGAATACTGCATCCAGTTTTGGTCACCACGATGTAAAAAAGATGTTGAGTCTCAGAAAGAGTACAGAGAAGAGCAACAAAGATGATTAGGCGACTGGAGGCTAAAACATATGAGGAAAGGCTGCTGGAATTGGGTATGTCTAGTTTAACGAAGAGAAGGACGAGGGGGGACATGATAGCAGTGTTCCAATGTCTCAAGGGCTGCCACAAAGAAGAGGGAGTCAAGCTATTCTCCAAAGCGCCTGAGAGCAGAACAAGAAGCAACGGATGGAAACTAATCAAGAAGAGAAGCAACCTAGAACTAAGAAGAAACTTCCTGACAGTTAGAACAATTAACCAGTGGAACAACCTGCCTCCAGAAGCAGTGAATGCTCCAACACTGGAAGTTTTTAAGAAGAGACCGGACAGCCATCTGTCCGAAATGGTGTAGAGTTTCCTGCCTCAGCAGGGGGTTGGACCAGATGACCTCCAAGGTCCCTTCCAACTTTACTACTACTACTACTACTATTATTATTACTATTATTATTATTATGGATCATCGCACAGTCAGCCAGATGTTCAGACTGGATTTGACATTTTGTCTACCTATCGAGTCTTTACCCAGGACCTGGGATAGGCAGATGTGGATGTTTGATATCATCGCAGGATGGAAGCAGTTCCTAATAAGGCGGCCTTTTGCAATTGACTAATAGCAAATTTGTCAATGCTAATGGTGTTCAAGTGGTGCTCCAGTTGTTTTGGGATTGCACCCAAGGCGCCTATTACTATTGGTACTACCCTTGCTTGCTTTTGCCACAGTCTTTCTATTTCTATTTGTAGGTCTTTGTATTTTGTTATCTTCTCCAGTTTATTATTATTATTACTATGTTCATAATCCAATCCAAAACATACTTCCAACAAGCTTGGTCATGCTAAGAAACAAGAAACTAGAAAGTTGTCCTAAATGTGTGTAGTTTCATAGATAGCACTAGTACAGTTTCAAGAGCAGATATGGTGTCATTTTATCTATCAATCCAAATGTCTAATTAAATCAAATATAAGAGAAATTCTGTCACAATTCTTTCATTTGTTGAAGGTAGCTACACAGAATGTACATGGCTTGGGGGGGAAATATAAATGAGCAAGAATTCAAAATTCAATTCCATTAACAAAGAGAAAATAGATTTTGTATTTTTACAAGAAACACATCAAAAGGAAGAAGGGGTGAAAGAACTTAGGTTATATTGGGCCTATGTATATTAAAAGCAAGAGGGGTAGAAATCATGGTAGCTAAAAGATGTGAATTTAAGATAAAAGCCATAAAAAGGGATGATATGGGAAGATTTCTTATAATTCAAGGCTTGATTTATGGACAAGAGGTCACTATAGCAAATTTGTATGCACCTAATACAGGGGTGTCAAACTCAATTTCATTGAGGGCCGCATCAGCATTGCGGTTGCCCTCAGGGGGCCGGGTGGGTGCGGCCAGGGTGGGTGCGGCCTACTGGGTGGGCGTGGATGGAGTGAGTGTGGCCTACTGGGTGGGCATGGCCAGCTCTACATCGTTCACGTCAAGGAATCCTGGGCAGGAGTGGACAGATCTGAGGGTCTCTGGCAGAAGGGGGTGGGACCGGGGCAAGCGCCAAGGCATGGTCCATTTCTTCATTCCTCACAAAGGGTGACACCTCCCCAACATGCACCCAGGGGGCGGGGCCGACACAGCAGGGGCTGGTTCCTCGCTGTTTCTAGACAGCCTTGTGGAGCTAAGACTGAATGCATTTCAGCATAGATGGCCACCACAAAATTGTACATTGGCTCCCAGACGGCCTGGGCCAGGGCCAAGGCAGCAGAGGCCATTCCCTCACTGTTTCCAGGATGGCTTCACGGGCCACATGAAACCACTTTGCGGGCCACATCCAGCCCCCGGGCCTTGTGTTTGACATGTCTGACCTAATACATTGATTGAAGGAATTGGTGTATATAAGAAAACTAAAATAAATTTATTTGCAGATGATACATTACTAACATTTCAAAATCCCATAGCTACTATAAAGAGGGTATATTCACATTTGAATGAATATATTTGGGAAATATAGTGGATTGCAAATAAACTGGGAAAAATCAGAAATGATGTTATATAACCATGACAAAGAAGAAATGGACGTATTGAAAGAAAAATATAAATTAAAATAGTAGATAGTATCAAATATTTAGGTATTGACATCCCAAAAATATTCAAGAATTAAAGAAGATAAATTATGAGAAGTTAAAGAAAGCTAAAAAAATAAAATGGATAAATATGGAAAAGTAAAATTATCATGATTCAGAAGAATTGCAGCAATAAGAATGAAAGTTTTACCAAAAATTAATTTTTTGTTTTGGATGATCCCAATTAAGTTTTTGGATCAAGAATTAAAGAGATTGCTGGAGGTGTATTGTAATGAAGATAAGAGCAAGAATAAGTAAAGCATTATAGTATGAACCATTAAAAAAGGGTGGGTTGGTTCTTCCAAATGTTAGAAATTATTTGGTAGCTAATCAATTAAGGGTGGACCCAGATATTATAGCAGTAAATAGAGATTTATTATGGAGCGATATAGAGTTGAAGGAATTAAGGGAAATAGGTGATCCTATAGAAACATATTGGTTTAAAAAGGATATTAAAAAAATTGTAAAGAGAATTCGAATTCAAAATCCCTTTTTAAAAAATTTGATAGAATTATGTAATAAATGGAGATATTGGTTAATCCCAGGAATTTCTCCTTTAACACCAGTGGTAGAAATGGAGAAATTCCCTAAGATTGAATTGAAAGAATGGATTAGTAAATTAAAAAAAAAATCATATATATAAATGGGAAGACTGGATAAAGATAAATATAATAAAAGTAAATAATATTTTATCAGATACTAAATTAAATTGGTTGAATTTAATACAATTAGAGAAATGGATAAAAATGGAAGAAAAATTCAAGGTGAAAGATAGACAGTTAACAAAATTTGAAATTATTATAAAAGCAAGTGAGGAAAATGAAGAATATATAGGTAAAGGAAGAATTGGGAAAATACACAGAATATTAACTGAACTTGAAGATCAGGCAAAAGGTTTAAATTAATCTGAGAAACAGATTTAGGAGAAATAAATGATAAAGACTGGAAAAATATATGGAACAGAAGAGCATATAAGAATATGTCAGTTAGAGTTAAGGAAAATGGATATAAAGTGATATGGAGGTGGTACCTAACACCACATAAATTAAATCAAATAGATGTTAAATATACAAATATTTGCTGGAGGTGCGAGAAAGAGATTGGAACATATATGTGGTGGGATTGTGATAGTGCACAAAAGATATGGGACATGGTGTTTAGGGAAATTAGAGAAACTTTGAAGGTAAATTTAGATATATCATTGAGGATTGCATTACTGTTACTAATGGAAAAACAAGATATAAATGAAGCAAAAAAGGAATTGATTGTAATTTTGATAATGGCAGCTAGATTAGTGATGGTTAAATATTGGAGACGGAATTGGGTTATTCAAAGAAATGAGTGGTATAATGAAATATGGAATATGGCAATAAATGATAAATTAACAACAGAAATTAAATTTTAAAAAGGGATGATTAAAGTAAATAATTATAATGAAATATGGGATGATTTTATAAAAACAGTCTTGGTGGAAAGCAAAGGGAATAAACCTGCTCAAGAATATATGCTGTTTTGGAGGGGATAAGGGCAATATTGAAACATATTGTATATTGTTATATGAGAAGAAATATAGGTAATAAAAATGGTCTCCAGGGGGGTAGATGCACTGTGGTATTTGTATTTTTTTATACTTGTTTTTATTTAAATTTACCTATATGTATTATGTTTGTATTATTTGTGTTTGAATAAAATTAAAATTAAAAAAAAGTCCTGACTTAGTTTAACACCTACAGCATTCCTTTTAAATATTTTTCAAGAAAACAACACAAACCCCTCTTTGCATAAAGGTCAAAATGAGTTTAGCATATTTTTCATTAATAAGTGTTTAGGAATATATTATTTACATCATAGTGTGTCCAAAGTTGTAGACCTTCTGAACTTATTCGGAAGACAGTAGAGAAAAACTGTTCCTTATCAAAGTATTCTGGAATTTGAATGTCATCTGCCAATAAAGGAAACTGCTTTCTCAGATCTGCAATATCCTGAAACAAAAATATTGATCTTGACTAGTTACATATTGTGCTAAGTTATAAAGCAGCATTTAGAAATCATAATAGCAAGGTTCACGTAGCATATAAAGCCAAAAGCAAGCCATTCTATGGTTTAGTGCAGTGTAGGAATCCAATTACCTACATCTGAAACCCCTGGAAGAGGAAAATGATTGTTAGGATGTTACAGAAAGACAAAAGGACCTTAGTCTGTAACCATATGCCTGCTAAAATTTCCTCTCTCATGAACTGCAAAATCTCTTCTATTCAAGAGATGTTGATTAGCTTGGGCTACTAATAAGACATTTAGAACAAGCCCATTTCCAGGCCATCCATCGAATTTCTCCATATTTGGACTGAGCAAGTTCAAATAATACACAATAAGCACAGATATTTTGGCTTCATTTGAAACACTTCAAATCCTACATTCATTTCCAGATTCTGAAGAAATTGGGGCATACATTTCACAAAGGAATAGAAAAGATATGAATATGTTAGGAGCAGTTTTAATACTGAATTGCTGAAGTTAACATGGGTAAACAAGATAACATTTGGCTCAGAACTTCAGTGAACAGGACAATGAAATGCTGCTTTTTCAAATCTTTTTCCAAATCATGAGTCAGGGAGTTGCAGGGTAGGATAAAATTCTTTTTGCAAAAGCATCTATTTCCTTGTCTGTCCCAGGAAATAACAGTGATAACATTAATCAGTCCTTTGCTCTATCAGCTTTATGATTCTCCACTCTCTCTGCTTTAAATAAACACAGTAAAAAAGCACAAACTAAGGACAAAATTTATATAAAGGCTATTCAAAATAGCTCAGAGGATAATTATTTTTAGGATGAGTTTTTTTCTTATACAATGTACTCACCTTTCGGGGATCATCTCCTAGTGATCGTAAATAATATTTTTCATCCTTAAAAATACAAACACATGGGAAATAAATTGCAAAGAATAAGCACATTAATATTTAATTGACTTAATCTATCAAGTGCCATGTAATTTGATAACTGAAAAAGAACCTACACAAAAAAAATCAGCCAAATTAAACTATTAGTAAGCAAATAATACATTACCTCAGAAAGAAAATAATCCGAATGCTTGATTTCAGCTGCTCTCTTTACAAATACATCAAAAGGCAGTGTTCTGAAATTCAAAATAAAATTATCAAAATGTTTTAAACAGATGGGACTGACTTTTAATAATAACTATCTCAAAACATCTTCTTTGAAAAAGAAAAAAGGTACAATTAAGAACAGCTGTTTAACATTGATACCTAATATCCTTACTAGAATTTAAATGCCATGGGCATCAATGGACTTCCAGAAACAGACTTAGGATCAGCTTGAAACTTTCTGCAGGTCAAAAACTGGTAAATTTATGTTGGTTGCCATATAAATGGATTCAATTCTTCTAATCAATTAAGGGTTTTTTATCTAGTGAAGCATGTCCTCTAGCAGAATTAGGAATCGAATCTTCAACAATTCCCTGTTCTGTCTACTACTCTGCCTCTCAAAATGCTTTCTAGAAGATTGATGGACCTCCCCAAAAATTCAGGTGGTGATGCTAAGGGCACGGGGGTGGGGTGAGGATCTGGAACTAGGGAAAATAATTTACCCTTCCACAGCTTAATAGTTGGAAATTTCTAGAACAGAACAATTCCTAATATATGAAGAGACAGCTGGATCCCTGCTTCCACATGACAGAAAACTATCGGAGTAATCTCAGTAAAATACATTTCATGTTGAAACTAATGACTTTGTTTCCAATTATTTTCTCATACAAACATTGGCTCCCACCAAACTATTTGATCCAAAATTACCTTATGATTTCCGTTTACAGTTGTGGTAATATACAGAGTTGCTTTGATTTTTTAATGAGGATAAATCTGACTGTAAGCTAGAGTACACTATGACCTGGTTGTAGTTGCAATGGGTAACTGACTGAGGCACAAAGAAGGCAGCTATAGAAAACAGTGTAGGAATTTTATAAACAAATAATAATTGGATTAACTGAATTTTAAGATTACATTACCTCATTTGGTTCATTAGTTAAGGCACTACAATTATTTACTGTGATGAAAAAACAGGTTTGTATAAGAGCCAGGTGCGAGAATGTGAAAATTTGATCTTAGAAAAAAGATTCAACAATTCACATATATACACAAAGCCTGTCAACCATAGCCATCATGAAAACATGTAGTTGGATTGACAGCATAAAGTCAGTACGGAAATCTTGACTATCTAGGTCTGGAAAAGCTAAGTGAGCCATAAGATTTATTAATGCAAATAGTTCTATAGCTGCTGGTTCTTCTTCAGCACATCTCTAGTTTGTGTGGCAAGTCTACATCTAACCAGAACAGCAACATCTGAGTTGCTATCACTTCCCACTTACAGAAACAGAGTAAAGCTTGGAACAGAATACCTATATACAAAGTTCTTACTAAGGAAGTCCATCTGTGGCACAGCAGAAACATGAACCTTTACTTCTTTTTTTCCTGATGCTTGACAAAGGTAATCTACTGTCCATTTGGTCACACAAGGGCCCAGATTTATTCCTTTCAGTACTGCAGGCTTTCTCTGAGAATGGAAAAAAGTTATTGAATAACATGCCACCATTTTGCTATTAGAAACAAACAAACAAAAGGGTATGATATCTATTACTCCCAACTATCCAAACCTAAGAAAAGCATATCTTTTCTTTGAAAATTGTGTAGCCAATACAATGAACATCTGTATTTCTAACTTTTATTATTTTTCTAACAGAGTATGCTTTAGTGAAATACATCATATTAATCTTTATTCTAATGGCAGGATAAGCAGTACTGTAATGAACACTCTACAACACAATACTGGATTACCGTAATCTACATTTTATAAAGCTTTACAGTCTAATTCTTCGCACAACTACTTTGAAGCAAGTCCCACAAATTGTAACTGATTTCTAAATAATATATCTAGACACAGTTCACTGAACCTTATAGGTTCAAGTCAATACTTTAGATTTTGTTTTTCAATAAATCTATAAGAGACAGGAAACAAAATACTTAGAAGAACATAGCAGCAAATCTAAATATTAAAGGCAAAACTCAAACTGACTATTTAAAATGCATATATTACTTCAATATATTAAAAGACAAAGTTGATGGAATGAAATATATCCTAAGTCCAAAATTAAATGGCAACTTCCATAATAGATCTAATTGCAAACAATGCTAACTGCCTAACCTTCAAATTCAACACATTATCTTCTAAGCATTAGTTAAGGGACTAAATACAACCAGCACTATTGGGGCCAATGTGCCTAAGGATACCTACCTCTGTCCCCTTGATTTTTAAGAGGATTTTAAAAACAAAACAAAACAATGGAAATCTCTTAAGGATATGCAAACTGATTCAAATCTGAAACACCCCACTTTAAGTCTCAAAAGCTGTTTTGAATGCAAAATGGGCTTTTCAAGTCTTTGAAAAATTGTTAAGTTTGAAAGTATTTCACATTCAAAACACATTCATGATGCTTGACCCGCCTTATTTCATACTTGAACCAGAATATTTTGAATTCAAAACAGGTCACTTCAACATGGTTGAAATCTGTAATATTCTGCACATCTCTAGAAGGCATGAGATTGAAAAATAAAGCAACATCAAACATAATCAGAATTTCTAACAATGGTTCTGAGTGCCACACACATAAGTTTTTTTAATAAATAAAAGATTGGCTGTAATTGAATCTTGGAGTGTGCTTGTTATCAGGAAACAAAACTCAGAAAAATAAGATAAGGAGCATTCTAGGAGGCCAAACTGCTGGGAAATATTCATTTGTGGTAAATTGGCACGTTGTATCTGAACACATCTACTATGACAGATACTTTCTGAAAGTGCATTTAACAAGCTACCAAAATTAATCTGCAATCAACATTCCAAACATGACAATTAACAAAGAAAAGGTTAATTATGTCCATCTCCTATTTTATCTGGAGAAAGAATATGTGTCTTGCCTTATGTGCACCTGGTACTGGTTTAGGATGTAAATACTAACCACATCGAGCACAGCAAGTACTGAATTAAACGCAGGATTACTTAGAATGTTATTCTTTTGCTGAAGTCCAAGAAACAAAGGACCCATCTGAGTACTGTATACAGAATTGTTTTTATTAATAATTTTTGTCCCTTTTAATTTTTACTTATACCAATTATTCCTGCCTATTTTCCCCATAACAACCACCCTGTGAAGTGGATTGCGCTAAGAGAGACCGGCCTAGAACAGCCCCGTTTTTTAGGCCAGCACCTTATTACACCATACTGGTTCTCTGTACCATGCCTTTCTTTACCACGTTATTATTTTTTTTTTAAAAAAAAAAGGGGCGGGAGCGTTTGAACCTCCGGGTTTCACCCACCAGGGGATAGATGTCCTGCAAAAACCGCTCCCGAGTCACTTCGGTGTATTGCGGGACTCGTTGCCTCTCCATGTCCCAGCTCAAATCTAAGCAACCGCCGCTCGGTCACTTCCTCCTTTGGGTCCGGCGGCGATTTCCCTCCGTTGGAAACGAGGCCTCGCAAAACCAAAAGACGCCAATCATGCCCTGAGGGCGCCCAGCACCGTTGGGGGGGAGGGGAGAGACCGCGAGGAGAGTTTCGCTCCTACTCTAACTCAAGGGCGGAGCGAGACGCGCCCCCCCCTCCCTCCTGCAGGCCCGAGACCCTCCTCGAGAGGCGGCGCAAAGCCCACTCCTTCGCCTCAAGGGAAACCTGTCCGCAGCCTTCCGATCCCCCCGCATCTCTTCCGTCGCCGCGGCATGATGGGAGTGCCGAGGCGGGGAGTTATGGGGCTGACCCGGGGAGTCCTCTGCAGGCGCTGCTGCTGGCAGCTGCCGGGGCTCCCCGCCCTCCCGAGAACCTCCTCCGCTTCAACCGCCCGGCGCGGAGGGGTCGGGCAACTCTTGGCTCCCTCTGGCCGCTGCCCGTTTCTGCTGCTGCCCTCCGCGCGCTTTTATAGCAGCGGCCCCGGTGACTCCAGGTCGGAGGAGCGGGCGGTGTTCTTGGGGTTCCCCAACCCCTTGAGGTGGCTCCGCACTCGCCTCTACTTCTTCCTCATCCGCACCTACTTTGACCACGACTTCAGCATTCAGGAGTTCATGCAAGGGGCGAAGCACGTGAGTCGTTTGTTGAGCATTTCGGGTTGTTATATATAAAAAAGAAGGGCGGGTTTTTTTCTCTCTCTCTCCTTTCTATTAGTTTTTTTAAGACCTCTCCGAGGAAGCTTTGGGGTTGGTTTAGCAATGGCTGCTTAATGAGATGGTGTTTTATGGCTGTACAATAGCGGAGCGCTCTTGTCCTCTTGCTCTGCCTGTGGATCGTCTTCTTTCTACTCCACCCATTTTTAGTTTAATAAAATCACAAGGTCCTGCCCTTCTGTATTTCGCATTAATTGAACCTAAACTATTTACTTTTTAAATATGCACAAAGACAGCACTGCATTGCATTCTAGTCAATATAATCTTCATCTTTATCGGATTCTGCATTTCAGATTGAGAATACTTTACCAGTTGAAAGGCTAAAAAGAATGTTTTCATTATAAGTACATTAATGTAGTTGACCTGCAAAGTCTTAATTAAAGTAGCATTTTTCTCTTTTTTCTAGGCCTTTACTGTTGTTTCAAGGTTAATTTCTCAGTGTAAATACGATGTATTGGAAGAACTTGTATCAAAAGAGGTAAAATATTTAATATCTCTCATATGTGAAAAACAAGATTCTCCTCGCTATTCCTTGAACTGAACATTTCTTTTTTTACAGAGGACAGCATTAGCCAGTTTTTCACAACATAGTGCTCCTGGATTTGTTAGATGTCAGCTCCCACATTTGGCCATGTTGGTTAGAAATTTTAAGCACTGAAGTTCAATGTATTTGGAGACCGTGAGAATGGAGAACATTGTCTTAAGTTAATTAAAAGTGGAAGAAACAGTTTGGATTTATACTTATATTCTGTTCCTAAAGTAGAGTAAGCAGATTGCACCTAAACTGATAACTTTTCATTTCCAAAAACTCTGACAATTCACATTTGACTTTCTAAAAAAGGCAACAATTAGGATCTGTCTTCCCGTTAGTGCTTCAGTGTAATTTAACCACAGTAACTGTTTATTCTCTTTATTTTAACTTGGTTTTTCTCATAATTTAGCTATTTCAGCTATGCTGTCATTTCTAGAAGTTTAGTTTAATTAAAGAATTTATTATTACAACATTCATGCCGCTTTATTTCCAGAAACAGAACTCCCTCCAGTTTTAATATAATAACTTTTAGTAAGGGAGGGATGGTCTGAATATACAAGGCTTTCCAAAAGGGTGTGGGCATGACTTTCTCTCAGTGGTGGAATGCTTAGCACAGAGGTCCTCAACCTTTTGAGCACCAAGGACGAGTTCTGTGGAGAGAGGTTTTTCCATGGACTGGAGAATGCATGATTTTGTGTGCTGCCTGCATCCCACAGATGGGGCTTTGCTTGTTTGTGCAGACCGATTGCTGCCATGCCGCGGCCCGGTACCGGTCCACAGACCGGGGTTGGGGACCCCTGGCTTAGCAGATCTTACTGGCGTCGGTTTCCACATCATCAGCTTTGAACGGCTTTCAGAAAGAAGACTAAGTCTAATAAAACTCTTAAATGTTTTATAACGGTGCCTTTAAGGATACACAGGTAATCCTTGACTTACAACTACAGTTGTGCCCAGAATTTCTGTTGCTAACCAAGACAGTCGTGTCCCATTTTACAATCTCTTTTTGTCACACATGTTAAATGAATTGTTAAGTTAGTAACATAGTAAGTGAAACTGGCTTCCCCATTGATTTTGCTTGTCAGAAGGTCGCAAAAGGTGATTGTGTGACCCTGGGATAATGCAACTGCTATAAAAAGATGCCAGTTACCAAGTGCCCAAATTCTGATCGCATGAACATGGGGATGCTGCAACGTAAGTGTAGAAACCAGTCATAAATAACTTTTTTCGGTGCCATTATAACTTAGAATGGTCACTAAACAAATACTTGTAAGTGAAGGACTACCTGTATAAAAGACTATTCCCCTCATTAAGTAATGTCTACAACAGCCACTCATTGCTCCATTCCGCAATTACTTGTTTCTATATTAAATGGGAGTCTTAGAATTCACACAAAGGAGAGCAACCATAAGCAGAATATGTAATAATTAAACTGATGTTTAAAAAATACTTGACTTTTGAAGTGGCAGGGAGAAATGGCAGCATAGTTTTCAATAACTATCTTATATAACTATTATATGGCTGATTAAGTGAGTTGGTGTAAGGAAATTAATAAGTACTAATGTTAACAATTCCATTTCCAATCCAGATGATTCAGGTGTTAAAAGAGAAGATTTCTTCATTGTCTGAAAACCACAGAAAAGCTCTGGCTGCGGAGATGGATGAAATTATGTTCACAGCAGCAGGAGATGTGGGCATTTACTATGATGACAGTGGTATGTCTCCATTCTATTTCACATTCCTTATAAAACACAGAAGCAATCCTCAGTCTTTTAAAATAGTGCTTAAGTTTTCTTTTCTATTTAATTATAGAGTTCATGTTGAGCACCTGTCTGCTACTTTTACTTGTTTCTGGTTTTATATATATTTTATTGTGCTAGCAATCTTTTGCGCCAAAGTAAAATCAAGTAGTTATTATTATTTTTTAAATGGCACTGAAAATGTGATCTAGGAATCCCTGAAGGTTCCTGAGACCCTTTCAGAGAGCCCGTGAAGTCAAATATTTTTTTTAGACTTTTCAGTTTTAATTTCTACTACAGTAACTAATGGTAGACATAACCCACACAAACCAAAATTCTCTGGGGTCCTCAATCATTTTTAAAATGTAAAGGGATCCTGAGATATTTGAGAACCAGCTTAACTATGAGTAGGTAGGACTTCCGGTACTGCGTGGTAGAGACTGGTTGTGGGCTTGCGGATTTTCCGCACCCCCGTGGCTAATTTCGCCCTGCCTGGGTACCCTAAATGGGTCTAAGTCACCCTGGAGAAACAACAAAGAAAGAAGGGTGCTCCAGCTATTCTGGAATGGCGGCGGCTGTTCCGTTCAACTTGGGGAAAACCTTCTAACCCAACAGGAGAAAGGCTGGCCGTATTGCATCAACCAGCCCAAGCTACTTGCAACCAAAGTCCAAAAGCACTAACCAGCACAACTGAACAGCATGCTTCAAACTGGGTGAGGAATTCGATCTTCTCTTTTCTATTCTACATTTAATTTCCTGAAAAAGATCCCCA
This sequence comes from Bothrops alternatus, assembly GCA_034064705.1. NCBI lineage: Eukaryota > Metazoa > Chordata > Lepidosauria > Squamata > Viperidae > Bothrops > Bothrops alternatus. The sequence goes on from JARGCV010000068.1 coordinate 483,675, forward strand.
AGAAGCAAAGGGAAGGAGGGGGATTTCCACCCCACCTTTATACTAACGGAAGCGGCAAATTAATCTTTGTATGGAGGATCAAAATATATGGAAGTGAAATAAATATAAAACCTGAAATGTAAAACTTAAATCTGGATAAATCTAAAATTGTTTGAATGGTTCAGACTCTCATTCTAAAGATAATTGTTCATTTTGGAAATTGAAAAACAAATAGTTGCTGACACCTACTGGTGGATGGAGACTATGATTGTTTTACAAATATAACCCAGACAACACACTGTTCACCAATTAAGTGATTTATGTTTTTAAAAAATCAATAAAATATATTACAAAAAAAAACTATGAGTAGGAAATGGCTGAAGAATCTCATACAAAAAACCCCACAGAATTCTGCCTGTTTTTTGGCATTGTGTTAGCTTATAATATTGTTAGTCTGCATTCTGCTTGTCATGTATGTTGTTATATATTCAGGAAACTGTGGACAAGTAAATTTTGGATTTGACTGATACATAAACCAAGTATGTGGTAATTCATGCTTTGTCTCTGAAAGAGGCTTTGGAGCCACTGCTACTCTCATAAATAGTTTTTCCACAATAGTTTGTATGTTTGTGTGTGTGTGTGTGTGTGTGTGTGTGTGTGTGTGTGTGTGAGACAGAGAGAGATATGTTCTTTTGTGTTTCTTCATATAAGATGTCTTTTTCTATTTCCAAATCTATCTTGCCCCACAAACAGGCAGGAAGTTTGTTAGTATCCTGATGTCCTTCTGGTATCTGAGTAGTGCTGATATCCCTGATAAGACTCCAGAAGGAGCCAAAGTATTCCAGATTGCGCTTAGAGGTGAAAGCACACCAAAAAGAAGACATCTTTTATTAGCAAACTACGAGTAAGTCAGTCATTGGTTTTCTATCTGACTGTGGTTTTGTTTTTTGGGTATGGCGAAACTTCAGTTGAATCAGTGTACTTTAAAAAGGATTAGTTCAGTAGTATATAAGTGATGTTGTTACATCTTAAGCCAGTGATGGCGAACCTTTTAGAGACCGAGTGCCCAAACTGCAACCCAAAACCCACTTATGCATCGTCAGGTGCCAGGTGGGTGTGGCCCATGGGTGGGTGTGGCTGTGGTGGTAACAGCAGACTGGCTGGGACTAAAAAGTTCAATCAATCAATTCCAAATTTGCAAGATCTTTTTTTTTCCCATGAGAAGTTGAAATTGACTGATTGATTGAACCTTTTTTTTTTTTTGTACATGGCGGAGGCCTAAAATGAAAACCCAGCTGAAAGCCTAGGATTGGGGCGACGGCATGTGTGCCCATAGAGAGGGCTCTGAGTGCCGCCTCTGGCACCCGTGCCATAGGTTCGCCACCACTGTCTTAAGCAATATGCCTGCCTGTAACTTAAAGGGGAAAAAATGGATTTATTGGAAGGTCAGTGTTGAAGGGAATAAAGAACATAAGCAGTACAGTATGAACAAAATGACCAAGGAAGCCAATGATAGCTATTATTAAGTTGGTCTTTCAGAAAGGCAAAGGTTTATAATCAGCTTATAAAGGAGAATTTATATATATATTAATCAGCTTATCAGACAATTTCTCTGTCTGATAAGTTTATTTTAGCCTGAAAGATAAGTATCTAAACAAATGGGATTGGTTTATAAAATGAAAAAAGAGTTAATACTGTAACAAGATAATATATAATAAAGGGTTTTGAATGGAGTGATTATAGGCTACCTCTTTTATATTGTTTGTAGTCCACCCAGAATATTTGATTGGGCAGCAGGATAACAATATTTTAATAAATAAATACATTGCCACATTTCTATTATTTTTACTGCTTTTAAAATAATGTCCAAAATATTTTTCCATTCTTCTATTGTCAAAATAATAGAAGTTAGTCTTGCAAGAATCAATCTTGTGTGACTGTTTTCATCCACCACCAGAAGAGAGGCTGTACAGGCAAGATTTCTGCTTCTTCCTAAAGATATTTTCAAAAGTGTGGAGCAAAAACTCTTTGAAGCAAGTTTGGGGAATGCATGAGAGGCTAAAAGCCATTTTGGTGGATCAAATGTAAACATTTGTCAAGATGCTTTTCAAGAAAAAACATATCACTTTGTATCTAGTTTTACCATATAAGATTTCCAACTGCAAAACATTTTTTTCACATTTTTTCATTCATATATTAGAGAAAAAATAAACATGTATATTGGAGGACTGTATTGGTGTAGCTCTACACTGGCTCTAGTTATATTTTGTGGGATTCTCTCTTACATTCTCTTTCTTGCATAATTTATGGGAATTAATGTCCAATACATCTGCAGAACATGTGGTTGGGGTGCCTGTTCAAGAGAGATGGAAGCTAGAGCAGCATTCAAACACATAAATCCTAATATGAAGATGGCTTTTAATAAGGCAGTTAAGAATACTTTTCTCCTTAGTTGTAAATGGGAAGCAGATGTTTAGAGAGGATGGTTCTTAAGCAGAAGATTGTGTAGATTTTCAGCTCTATGAACTGAAAAATGAAAATGAATAGGGGTCTGTGTCATTTCCATTTTTCCCCAATAATTTTCTGTTGGTTATGGTTAAAACACATAAACTTCAGAATCTTGTATCATTTAAAAATATTCTCTTGTAATTTTTTGTAGTGATCACAATTGGGTGGGTTGTTTATTTTTTTGCATTAATGTGCTTAGTTATATTAGCTTCCATTTTTTAAGCTCAAGGTTTCAAGTTATCATGCTTTCTTATGGTTTTTGGAGACAATTTTGAAAATATAAGGACTTTGCATAGAACAATCAAGGCCAAAAGAGATAAACCCTCAGGTGATTCTAATAATTAAAAGACACTCTAGCAGAAAACAGTTCTTGAAGGACAATGTACAGTAAGTGTATACAAGTACTAAAGAAATGTCAGAATGACAGAAATATTTTGGTTCATTCCTATAGTTTTTTTCTGACTCCAATTGAATGTTTGGGTCTAATCTAGTCATCTCTGCTTTTTTAAATTATATTAAGGGATGCAATAAATAAAAAGTATCAATTTTGAGTGTTGACAATGAGAACAAGTACTTTGGATAATTAGTTGTTCCATTTGCATAGCATTTTCTATGTCAACATAATAAAGCTTCCAACATTAATTACTGGAAGAGCGTAAGGGCTTCTAGTTCCTATGTATGCTCAATATGCCTTCTGCCTTCAATCTAATTATATGACTTGCATGAACCTCCAGATTTCATTAATGTTCATTTATAAATAGAAGTATTAATAGATGCAACTATTAAGATGTTCTTGAAATCTTCTGCTATGTTTCTTGCTTTGTCAATTTAAGTCAGATTTCAGTCTTATCTGAAAGATTTGGCAGCCAAGTCTAAAACTATTTTTAATATTATGTTTGTTCACCACTTAATATTACATTTGTAATTGTAATATAAAGGCCACTCACAAAGGGTTTGTTGCTTGACTTATGCAACTGTCTCTTCATTATTTTACTTTGTTTTCTCTAAAGGTTTCGAAGAGAATTCACGCAGGGTGTGAAGCCAGACTGGATGATTACTTGGATTGAACACCCAAACCTATTGGAATAAGTTCACAGAAAAGAGACTGTCATATACTAGTAATATTTTGACACATCAACAGACATCTCAAGATTTGAATGCCACAATACATAGTGGATTAATTTTGTGAGTTTTGCTTGAATACCATCTTGCTCTGAATAATATAAATAATATCTTTCCCATCAGAGCTGAAAGCACAGTTTGGACCAATGTAATGGGGAACATGTTAGGTTTGTATGATAAACATCTTGATGTGCTCTGGAAGAAGATAATTCATAGTTCGTAACTGAACATTGCATCCTTTTTCTTCAGCCATCTTCAGATAGTGAAATGGGTGGTCTCAAAAAAATGAGAAAAAGAAAGAAGTGACGTTCCAAATATCAGACTTTTACCTGACTCCATTGATACACAGTACTTAACAGCCAAGGTCTTGATTTAATGATCAAGTACACTAGAATACTTAAATTACTTTTCAGTGGACATATTATCTGAATAATTCAGCAATGAAAGTAAAGCTGTTTCAATAGACTTCATATTTATACCAGAATCAAGTTTTGTACTGTTTTTACTTTGGTGCTTTTTTTCTGTATATTTGGTAATGAAAGTAAAAATTATAATAGCCATGTGCAACTTTTAGCTGAGATCCAAAATATGGTATAGTGATACGATGTGGTGTTGGGGGGGGTTATGGTATGATATAGTGGTGTGGTATGGTATGGGGTATGGTATGGTATGGTACGGTGAACTTAATTTCAATGTGAGGCAGATTTGTGACACTGCCAGAGCTTAAATGTAAGTCTTCATAGTATAAAATATATAGGACTAAATTGACATCTACTAAGTGGCTAAAATCACCAATCTGAGTATTATACATTTAAAATGATTTAAAACTTGATAGCATAAGATGATTTGAATTGATTATCTGAGATTGCAAAATATTTTGAGGTATTTTAACTCTCCTGTTTGTGCATTTTACTGGAAAAGCAGGACATGGAAGAAAATGTACGGTAGGAATGTCTCAGTTAATGAAAGAATAGCAGAACAGCCAATTGACCATCCCGTAAGCCACTTCCATAGGGATCACTGTACTTCTTGTGTAAACAGTAAGCATAGTGCCTGGATATTATGAGCTTCTTTCCATGACATATACATATTGATCCCCCTGAACATTCAGATCACGCTAGATCAGCGGTTCTCAACCTGTGGGTCGCGATCCCATTTGGGGTCGAACAACCATTTCACAGGGGTCGCCAACCACCGCAGTCCACCATTTTTTTCCCCATTTCCCGTCGGCCGTCGCACGCACGCCGCGCATGTACGAATTGGCGCGCCGCGCATGCGTGATTCGGGCCATCGCGCCATGCATGCACAGTTCCGGACATCGCGTGCGCACCACATGCGCGGTTCGGGCCATCGCGCGTGCGCCGTGCATGCGCGGTTCGGGCCGTCACATGTGCATGCGCGATGCGGGCCGTCGCGCCGCGCATGCGTGGCGCAGGTCAGGGTCGCACCGCGCATGGGCGGCGCAGGTGGGGTCTTGGCCTGAAAAAGGTTGAGAACCGCTGCGCTAGATGATGTGCTGAAGTAGACGTCATCATTTACTACCCTATTCTGACATAAGCCGCCAATCTGAATGCATTCATTTTGGAAGACATACTAATGCAGGGTATCTGGGCTATATCACCATAGGGCAGGGGTTCTCAACCTTGGCAACTTTAAGACTTGTGGACTTCAACTCCCAGAATTCTGGGAGTTGAAGTCCACAAGTCTTAAAGTTGCCAAGGTTGAGAACCCCTGCCATAGGGTATCTACATTTACAGCCTTAATGATGCTATTAAAATGACTCGGGATAGAATATCTGATTTGCATGGAGAAGACCCCAAGTTTATTATCTGGTTTCTCAACTAAAGAAAAAAAAATAGGAAATAAGGGAAAAGATCTCTGAAACCTTGAAGAGCTACTGTGAGTCAAAATAGCAATAATGAGCAGCCTGGATAAGAACTCTAATACAGGGATGTCAAACTGTTGGCCCATGGGCCGAACACATCTGCCCCGATACGTTGCACGACGTCATGTGACGTCACGAGTTTGACATGTCTGCTCTAGTATAAGATATAATTATTGAACCTCACCTGTATTTCAGAAATCGTCTTTAAGACACTGACTTTTTTCTCCTATTTTTTGCTGCATTATTTTACTGTATCTTTTACTTTTGAAAACTATTGTAATGCAGTTTCTGGTAGAATGCAACAGAAATAACAGACTTGTGGCACTTGAAAAGCTAACACATCTATGACTGCTCATCTTTTCTGGATCACAGCCCACTTTATCAGATGCCTGGAGTATAAAAGTATTTTATCTCTGGTGTGTACAGTTATATGTACAAACACATCAGAAGAGTTGTTTTTTTTTTTATTAATTTTTTTTATTAAATTTTTAAAAACTTTTAACAATTATAACATAATAACATATTAACTCAACTGAAAACAAACAAATTACATATTAAGAAAACAATACAAATAGCTGCTCGGAACCCCCCTCCACAACACCCTCCAGCAATCCACTCCTCTTCTACTTTCGCTCCTCCTCCTCATCCTCCGAAGCGCTGACTAAAATTCTCCCGAGCATCCTGCAAAAATTATCTAATCCCTTAAACCCCCAACTACAGTTGAGAAACATAAACTAATATATATTATCTCCCTCCCCCCTCCCCCCCAGGCTTCCCAGAATGAATACAGGGTAAAAACGCAAGAAACCCCGCTAAGCTACTATGTTAAACTATTTAACCATATATCAAATCTAATTCTCTCAACTGATATTTCTTTTGCATATAATCAATCCATTTCTTCCAGTCCATCAAAAATGTTTCATTTGAGTGGTTCTTCAGGTATGCCGAAATCTTAGCCATCTCAACAAGATGGGTAACTTTTAACGTCCATTCTTCAATAGATGGTATTTCAGATGACTTCCAATATTGTCCCACCAACAGTCTTGCAGCTGTAGTCAAGTTCAAAATCAACTTAGTCTCTATGGTGGAACAGTCCTTTGTAATACCCAACAAAAACAACTGTGGTACAAACTCAATACGCTTTTTCAAAATATTTTGAAGAATCCACCATATTTTTATCCAAAAAGCCTTAATTTTTTTACAAGACCACCAAATGTGAAAATAAGTAGCGTCCATAGAATCACATCTCCAACATTTGGGTTGCAAATTTGGATACATAAACGATAATTTTTTTGGATCTAAGTGCCATCTGTAAAACATTTTATAAAAATTTTCTCTTAAGTGCTGAGCTTGTGTAAATTTAACATTTTTCACCCATATTCTTTTCCAAGTTTCCATCATAATTGGGTGTCCAAAATTACCTTCCCACTTAATCATACAATCTTTAACTAATTCAGTTCCAGAATCAATTTCAATTAAAGCATCATATATTCTTTTAATATGCATCACTCTTTGATCTCTAATTTGTATAATTAATTTTTCATCCTTTACAGAAAAACCCATCTTGACATCTTTTTGCCATCTGGCTTGAAGTTGTGCGTGATAATACCAATTATGAGCTATACCTTCCTCCCTTAATCTGTCTAATGATTTCAGTTCTAGGCTATTCCCTTCTTTATTTAAGAGTTTATCATAGGGCACCACGTCTTGAATTTGTTGTATACCTACACTCTGTATTGCGTGCCTGGGAACTGTCCATAAAGGAATTTTACCGTTTAGCTTATAATAATACTTTTTCCAGACACGCAACACAGAGTTTCTTATTATATGCTCTTTAAAACCCCTATCCAGTTTTTTTATCATAAACTAAATACGCGTGGAACCCGTACACTAACCCATATCCTTCTATATTTAATATTCTTTCATTTGTTAAATTAATCCAATCACTTATTGCCACTAGAACTGCTGCATAGTAATATAATTTAAAATTAGGCACTTTCAAACCACCTCTCTCTCTTGTGTCTTGAATAATTTTAAGTTTGACCCTTGGTTTCTTGCCATCCCAAATAAATTTGTTTATACCTTTCTGCCATTCATCAAGATTTCCATCCTTTTTAAGTATTGGTAACATTTGAAATAAAAATAAAAATTTCGGCAATACATTCATTTTGATAGCGGCTATTCTGCCCAACATAGATAATTGTAATTTTTTCCAATTCTCCAATTCTTTTTGTACTTTACACCATAAGAGTTCATAATTATTCTTATATAATTTACCATTTGAAGCTTCTATATAAATTCCTAAATATTTAACTTTTTTAACTATCTCACATCCCGTTATTCTTTCCAAATCTTGTTTTAATTTATTATCAAAATTTTTAACCAACATCTTTGTCTTGGATAAATTTAATTTGAAACCTGAAACTTTTCCATAATTTCGAATAATTTCCATCAAACTCTGAGCCGATTGTATTGGCTGAGTTAGTGTCACAAGTAAATCATCTGCAAAGGCACATAATCTATAATCATGTTGTCTAATTTGTACCCCCTTTAATTCCTCTGATGCTCTAATCCTGTTCAATAATACCTCTAAAGTTAAAACAAACAATAAAGGGGATAAGGGACAACCCTGCCTAGTACCCTTCTCTATATTAAATGAATCTGTTAATTGTCCATTCACTATAATCTGTCCTGTTTGTTTCTGATATATAGCTGATATAGAGTTAATAAACTGGTCCCCCATTCCCATCCTTACCACAAGCCTTTGCAGAAATGTCCAATTCAATCTATCAAAAGCTTTTTCTGCATCTAAAAACATTAAAACAGCCGATACTTGGATATGTTTATCCAAATATTCCAATATATTAACAAGTTGTCTAACATTGGTTTTTCAGAAGAGTTGTTGAAGGGTTAGAAAGAGATGCACATGCAGAACGTGAAGCAAGCAGCAACTATACTTCATGCCTACAATTATGCACTTGGGGATTGATTGATGCTTGCATGAAATTAATAACTTGGATTGAATATGCATTCTCCAGTAGCTATGTTCTTTCATCGTATGAAAGAAGTACAAGAGAATGTCAATTTTAAAATGAATTTTAACAAGCTAAACAATAGTGTTCAGTCTCAGCTTTCTGATTCTTTTCTTCTTGACCTGTTGGTTGTTCCCATCAATTGATCCATTTGAATTAATTTAATTGCTTTTTTAAACAGTTCAGTATATGCAGTGATACTTTTGATTCTTTATATTGTATATAATTATTTGTTGTTGGGAACCAGTGCCTAAAGTTGTAGATTGGAAAATATCAGGAAGAAAAATACTAGCTGAATTGGATGAGGGTAGAATGTAAATGGCAATGGCCGCACACTGGATCTGGTGATCCTATCGGAGCAGTGGCTATATGTTCTGGAATTGGGGGAGTTCTTGGAGTCTCCCCTGTCAGGATCAAATCAACCCCTAATGACCATGGAGTTCTCTAGCACCACTGTCCACTGCAGGGAGGCTTTTGACCCATTTGATTCACCCATCCCTGGTGACTGATGAGCCTGGATGAGCTTCAGAAGGAGTTGGGGGCTGTTCCTGTTGGCCTGCTGCACAGTCCATCTGAAGCCTTGGTCACTGCCTGGAATGGGGTGCAGCTGATCTTTAGATCGGATCACATCCATGCAATGTCTCCCATTCACAGAGTTGAAGAATTTGAAAAAGAAACATCTAGAGCAGAGGCCCCCCCCAACCTTTTGGGCACCAGGGACCGATTATGTGGAGAGAGAGATTTTTCCATGCACCCGAGAGGGCGTGGTTTTGTGTGCTGCCTGCATCCCGCGGATTGGGCTTCGCTTGTTTGCGTGGCCCGGTTGCTGGCATGCCACAGCCCGGTGCCAGTGCAGGGACTGGGGGTTGGAGACCCCTGCTCTAGATGCTCACAAAAGGTGAACTTAACCAAACATGGTTTAGAGCCATGGTCAAGGCCTGCCTTGTGGCAGTAAGAGTGGCAGAACATCTACTTTGCCACCCTATCTGTGGAGAGTTGGCTCTGTTTCAGGTGACATGTGCCTTCTTACATATAGGGTGGTCGGAGAATCACCTGCAAGGCTGGGCAAAGGAATTTCTTTCAGCATCTGTTAACAAAGTCACTTGAATTTGCTTGGGGTTCGATGCCAGAGTTGTTGCAGGTTTGGAGGAGAGGCCTAGGGAGAACTCTTGCCTAATTATCTAGAAATGCTTTAAACCTCTTGGATCTGAGGAAGTGCACAGGGTGTCTGGGATTGTGAACTCAGCCACCTGCTCCTTAGATCAGTGTCTCTCCTGGCTTGTTAAAAAAAGCTTGGGGGGGGGGTGAGCATCGTATGAGTGGATTCTTGTGGTGAATTCTTGCTGGAGTGAGAGGTTCCTATTCTAAAAGAGGCCTTGGTTTACCCCTTCTTCAAGAAGCCATTGCTGGACTCCAGAATACTGGATAACTTTCACCCAGGATAACTTCCATGTTCTGATGAAAGTGGTTGAGAAGTTGGTTGAGAACTTCCAAACTCGTTGATGAAGTGGATTATCAGGATTCTTTTTGGTCAGAATTCAGACCTGAGTATGGGTTGAAAATGGCTTTTGGGTGAGCAGGACTGAGCACGAGCAGCCCTGTTGTACTGGTTTGCCTCCTTTCTTCAAGGTCGATTCCAACTGGTGATTATTGGGAAAGAGAGATCCCACCCTCAGCCCCTATTATTGTATGTTGGGTGCTGCAGGGTTAGGCCCGCTCTCCGTTCCTATTCAATACCTATGTGAGGCTGCTGGGCAATCATCCATTCCCATAGAATGAGGTATCTTCAGCATACTGATCATATAAATATTCTGTATCTCTTTCCTTAATGACTTAAGCGGTGCTGTGAATGTTTTGCCCTGATGTCTGGAGGCTGTAAGGGTTTTGAATGGGAACAACAGGTTTCAATTGAGCCCTGGAAATGACTGAATAGCAGGTTTTGAGGCCAGCCGATTCCAGAACTGGGTGATTTTGGGCCAGTCATTCTCTCAGCCCCACCATCTCATAGGACTGCTATTGTGAGAAAAATAGGAGGAAGGAGTATTATGTATGTCCCAAAGATGCTTTTTGACAACCATGACCTGGATGACTGAGAATCTCCATAGCGTATTATGTATGTTCTCCACCTTGAGTTACTTATAAAGTAATAAAGACGGGATAAAAGTCTAATAAATAAAATACTATCTTTGGTGCTGGATTGGCTTGCTTTGCTCCAAACAGACCCGTTGAGCAATCTGAGGGGCCTCCTGATCTCATGAGCAGTGGTGGTCATGGGTAAGGGAGGGCTTTGCACAGTTCAATGTTAGGTGTCAGCTGCACCTATTCCTGGATCAGAGGGCTCTCCTCACAGTCACTCATGCCCCAGTTACCTCCTGATTGGATTACTATAATGTGGAGATGTCGTTGAAGAGTATCCGGAAGCTTCAGCAGGTGCAAAATGCAACAGCATGGTGCTTCTAGAACAGCACATGTAAGATGTCTGCTCCGCGAGCTGCATTGGTTGCCAATCTGCTTCTGGGTCCAATTCAAGATGCTATTTTTGACCTTTAAAGCCTTTCATGGCATAGGGCTGGGTTATCTTGAGGGATCGCCTTTCCCTGATTACACCACCTCATCCCATCAGATCCAGCAGAAGAGCCATGCCGCAGGTCCCGTCTATTAGAGAATTATATTTGGCAGGTCCCAGGAGGTGGGCCTTCTGTCTTGGTACCTACCTTATAGAATATTCTCCTCCTCCCCCTCCCTCCCGAAATGAGATCAGCTCCATCCTTACTTACTTTCCAGAGGTCTTTAAAGACCTAGCTTTGTCATCAAAGCTGGGGGACTAGGGACCACTGAGATCTTTTGGTGGTTCTAACTTCAATTGTGCCATATGCTTTTAAAACAATTTTAATAATGATTATTTTAACATGTTTTATTATTTTAGATCTTTGTTGTAAGCTTCCCAGAGACGCTTCTTGTGAGATGGGTGACTATATAATTTTGATAAATAAATACCCTGAAAGAATTGGCTAGCATGAACCTACCTCGTGGTCGAATTTGCTTGCAACTTGAAGAAAAGTTCATTTCTCATGAAATCCTGTTCACATTGTTGGGAGAAATTGACTAGGATGCTTTAAGTAAAAGCAGTTAAAATTATCTCTTCCTTGGGAACTCCATTTTGTGCTGACAAATACTAGGAATGCCCGAGTTGATCATGGGAAGGAATTGCTATTCTTTAGGCAAAATGGGGGGGGGTTGGAATTACCGGTAGATAAACACGTCTGTCTGAGAACCGCTTAGTAGCTTTTTCTTGCATTTCTCATCTGTGTACATTAGGTGGGAGTATTTTATCACAGCCAAAACATTTTGTTGCTCTCAGTCAAGGCTTATATCTATATATAGGTATAATGTCAGTAAGTACCTATAATGACTTCTTCCCTGTTATAGACAGGAATATTATATTATACTCTAACTTTACAAATTAAGTTCTCTTTTTTTTTTTAGTTTGCCATTATATATTTGACTTAAAGTTTGTGGGAAGGGTTAATGAAATTCTAACAATTGATGGATTTTCTTAACAATTGATGAATTGCTTAGTTAATCTTCCCTTGAAAAAATGTCTCCAAGCTAAAAACTGGTTGCTCGGCCCTGAGCAAGATCATTCACTGCACCCAATTGAATGTTATATAGTACTTAGTGTTTCTCACAGTTGTAGTAAAGCCACATAAGATGTAGATCCTTCATCATTAAGTACTGTTACAAACTGAACTTTTTAATGCATTAAAATCAAAACTAGCAAAAGATCAAGATTACAAAGCATTGCACAGTTCAGAAATCCATACATGTGAGTTTGCAACTTTTCAATAATTACATAGATTTTGAAGCTGCTGTCTCAATGGAATAGCACAAGCTGATGAATCTGCATAGATTTGCTTCCTGCCGTTCAGATTCACATCTGAGAAAATCTTATACCGCAACAGTGGCACACAGGATTGGTTCAGGCTGACAAAAATGAATTATTGCCAGGGCAAATAGCTTTCATGAGACTTTTTGTTCTGCTAACATTCAGCTAAAAAAGCACGGTAGTTTTTTAAGAGTTTGACATATATAGGCAGAGAACTCATGTGCATTACTGGAAAATGTGAAGACAGAACTGCCCGTTTCAATTCAGATTTAGGCTTTTAGTCTATTGGATTCTTACTGCACTCATTCCCCATTGGAATATTTTATTTTTTTCCCTTACGAAAGAAAAATCTGCTGTAGTCAGTTAAAAGCCTGAAAGGGTTTATCCTTGTCATGTCCTCGTCTACTCAAAAGTGGATCTCTCTTGAGTTCCATGGAAATTTTCCCAGGTAAATGATTTTAGGGTTGCAGCCTAAGGCTGAGGAGTGAAGACAAAAGTATTACCAAGTAATGTTGGTTGAGAGTTGGAGAAAAAAACTTAGTTTCATAATAAAGCCCTTGGTGGCCTCATTTTCTCTGAAATTCTTTTCACTATTATTTTTGTTTTGAAATAATGTTTAGTTATTTTAACTTATTGAAGTGGCATATGCAGTCAAATAAGTACATGTGCAAATAAGTAGAAAATGCAGTGTGGGTTTGTGTGTTAATAAATACCATTGTCTGTTCTGACACAACAGCCAGTTTATTAGGCTACCTGAAATATTTGCTCTATCAATTTGTTAGAAGTAGACAACAGGAAAAAAAAGCTCCCCTCATCAGTTTCCACCATTGTCGCTTCCAGATTGTAACCTTGAGGGCAAGGCTATGTTACCACTTCTATCTGTAATCTAATCTGGGAACAGTTTTGGCTATATAAGATATGGGGGGGGAGTAATAAAAAAAGAATGGAAGGGCTGTAGTCCCCAGTAGCAGGAGGCAGCAGAAGCCCATAGCCAAGGGGCCTCAATATTTCTCCAGGTTCCATTGATTACAGGTACTTCTCTTCTTACAACTACAATAGAATCCAAAATTTTCAATGCTAAGCAAGGTAGTTGTTAATTGAGTTGTGCCCCATTTTATGACCTTTTTTGTCACAATTATTAAAGAATCGCTGCAGTTGTTAAGTGAATCTGGCTTCCCCCATTGACTTTGCTCATTAAAAAAACAGCTGGGAAGGTTACAAATGGCAATCACATGACCCCCAGGACAGAGCAACTGTCATAAATACATGCCATGGGTCAAGTGCTTGAATTTTGATCATGTGACCATGGGGCTGCTGCAACGGTTGTGTGAAAAATGAGGCAGGTCACTTTTTTCAGTGCCTTAACTCCAAACTGTCACTAAACAAATGGTTTTGAGTCAAGGACTATTTGTATTTTGTTAACCCATTCTTGGAATGCTTTCCTGTTCTTTAATTATAGAAAGATGGAAAAGGGAGCCAACAAGGAAAATGAAAGACGGTAGTAAGAATGTGCAGTTTGCTAAGGGTTTGTGAAAAAGTAGGGTTAACAGTATTATATATTTGACAACCAAATGGTGGCAAAGATCTCTTTGGGGTATTTCAGTAGTAAGAGTTTTCTGTAGGAGAGCTAACTGATGCATTCGCTCAACATGGTGCTTTGCCTCATTAAAATGTAATTGTGTTTATTACATTAGAAAGTTAAAACTCTTTTTTAATTGTCCCATGGTTTAAGAAATAAATTTTTCCAGGAGCTTCATGCAAGAGTGTTCTATCTTTCCTCGAAGTAAAATGATGAAGACAAGTTACTTGTTTTCCCCCATCCTGGAAATTGTACGTTGCAGTGAATTTCCAGTGAGGTGCAAAAGGGGAGCGTTCTTTAAAACTTCATTGGCTTCACCTCCTTTTACTACTTGCTTCTGTTCTGTAATAGAATTCAGTTCCTCCATTGATGCTTACTTCTTAAGGGCATGAGATTTGTGGTTTGCAGCTGAGCATCTACCTTTTTGTCTTTTTCAACAGTTATAACACATGGGCAGTTTTGTTGTAGGGGAGTTTAAAAACACCCTTGCATTCAGTTATGTACCCTTGGTGTGCATCTAAAGGATATGTTTGCATTCCTAGTGAAAACCAATTCTCTGCCCCATCTTGACTGCAACAGCTGATTGCAGCTCTCAAGAATGTCTTCAGTAGTGTCTGTGGTACCACTGATACCTGTGGACGGGATCTCCATGCCTCTAGACATGTGCAGTTAAAATGATTGGTTTTGTTAAGTATTTCCAAGCATTCCTGTTTCAGCCTTGCAGCAGGAATACTCAGGTGGTGGTGTTTTTTTAATTGAGGAAAGAGCAAAAAGAGACAAGACTGCTTTCTTTCTTCCTTTTCTTTTCCATGTATATAATATTATCTGATTTATATATATATATATATATATATATATATATATATATATATATATATATATATATATATATATATATATATATATATATATATATATATATATATATATATATATATATATATATATATATATATATATATATATATATATATATATATATATATATATATATATATATATAGCTTTTTCCCCCAGTTAAAGCACTTAATATTATACACTTTCTATTAATTTGCAGTACTAGCTGCAAAAGCAATTGAAGACAGTCCAGATTTAAATATCTTCCTAATCCACATTTATCTAACCTTAAATTG
Organism: Bothrops alternatus; assembly: GCA_034064705.1. Lineage (NCBI taxonomy): Eukaryota > Metazoa > Chordata > Lepidosauria > Squamata > Viperidae > Bothrops > Bothrops alternatus. The sequence goes on from JARGCV010000068.1 coordinate 498,799, forward strand.
TTAAATAACCCATACTTTTGCTCAGCCATACTGCAAAAAAAAAAAAAAAAAAAACATTAGGCTTTAGTATAGCGGTTTTCAACCTGTGGGTCGCGACCCCTTTGGGGGTCGAACGACCACTTCACAGGGGTCACTTAAGACCAGGGCTTTTTTTCCACATAGAACGCTCAGAACGGCGTTCCGGCATCTTTTTTTGATGGATTTTTTCAACTTTTCCATGAGCTGTGCTACTCCCTCTATTCTATGGGCTTTTGAAAGCCCATAGAATAGACTCTATTTGAATAAACTCTTTTTCTTTTCTTTTTTTTTACAAGAATTTTATTGGTTTTTTTAATTTTTACAACAAAGTGCTCAAAGCACACCATGGTGTTAGGGTAAACAATCATCCAAACACAAAACATTTTTACATAATTCAATCAATACCTCTAGTATTCCCTCTCTTTCCCCTTAACTAACATAGTTTATTTAAAATAGTTCAATCTAGCTTAAATTTAGTCAACCTGTACCTGTTTCTAACAGTTTAAAAATTTATACAACCATAATCAAATTAACTTTAAATACAAACTCTATCAATTCAGATATTCCTTCCAAATATATTCTAGTACCGTAGTTTTTATTACAAATTTTATTTAATTCTTCTTCCACTAATATCCCTTAATTAGAATAAAGTATTAGTCTAATATCCCTTAATTAGAATAAAGTATTAGATATATATATATCCTATATATATCTAATCTATCAACTAATCAATCTCTTTTAGCTAACAAAAATAGAAAAAAAGGGAAAAAAAGAAAAAAAGAAAATAATAAAAAAATGAAATCTTAAATTTTTTCAATCCATTAAACATAGTTCACCAATTAAATTGTCGTAACTAATAACATCAATCTTATCAAGCAGAAATCATCTTATTAGATTAATTCAAAATTGCATAATAATTTTCTTACAAGTGACCCTATTGTCCTAAACAAAAGGAAAAAAAACATTCTTAAAGTATTTAATATATATTTCATTAATCACTCCTTTTTTCCTCTTACTTGTAACTCCTAATCTTAATCCTAGAAACAAATCCAGAAATCTGAATTGCCTTTAATCCATTATCTCACAATATCTCTTTTTTAGGCTAAAGTATTAATCTATCCTAAAGCTATATAAACCATCAATCAACTTTAAACTAACAAGATAACATCAAACTTTAAGATATTTCAATTCATTAATCATCAAACAAATAAATCATCAGTAATTTCCATATAGATAAATTTTATATCTTCCATTAATCCCATTTTTCTTACATCTAACTCATAATCTTGGTCCTTAAGTCAGTCCATAATTCTAGATTGCCTTTAGTCCATTACTCAAAACTTTAACTTTCATTTTTTAAAGTCTATTCTAGGTTTTTTCAAATGCCAAGTAGGTTTCCATAGCAAAGCTTCCTTTCCAACAGATAGGTCTCTCTTTGTTGCTTGTAGTATCTTTTGAATCAGTGAGATTCAGTGAGACCTCTGAACTGGCCTTCTGATTTTTTTTAGCATAAAGTCTCATTGCTTTAAAATTCCAAGTCCCAGTCTTTGCTTTTCCTGATTCTCAACGCCATAACTGAGTTGCGTATAAGGCAAAGTCAATTTCTCTTTGTTCTCAGTTAAGTCCTCTTGTATAATCTGTTTGATAGAAGAATCAGGTGCAATCTGAAAGTCAGTTTTAAAGTTTGAAGAAGAGATTCTGGCTCTTAGTTCTGTAGTAAACTCTTTCACTGTAAGACATATTTCCTCTTTAGTCTCATAGATTTTTTCCAAAATAAGTTTACAGTTTAAATGTGAGTGCAGCTCCATTTTAAAAGAAAATTCAAACATCCAATTAACTTTCATATAAAAAAAATCATCTCCTCTCCAGTAGCAATATCACTTTTTAACCAGTAGATGTCCTCAGTAAGTTAAAAAAGATCCTTTTTTTCAAAAGTCATTTCATTTTTCATTTTTTTTTCTTTACTCAAAGAAACCCCAACATAGACTAATAATAAAGTTCTTTAAAAAAAATTCTGATACCCCAAAACGTACTTGTATAAAAGAGCAACCTAATTTCTAAAGCTTTATTCTGTTCCTTTGTTCGCCTTTCTTGCCCAACGAGTAAAAGCTGCCTTTCCGAGCCAGGGAAATATTTCCAACACAGCTCTTACAGGCAAAAGACAAAACGAAAAAGAAAACAAAGAGAGGGGGAAAAAAAGAAAGATCTCACCCAGATTCACCACAGTGGGTTTGAAGCTTAGCTGTTCTTTGACTTGCGGTTTCTAGCGGCAGGGCAATCGGCCATTTTACTGGACGATCTTCTCCGTCGGTCCTCGGAGTTTCGTCCGGACAGCTGGAGCAGCCGCTGCTCCTCCGCTGCTGGATCGCTGCCTCCTCGTCGGAAAGTCGCACCCTCCAGGGCGACTTTGGACCCGCAAAAGGGTCCGCTGACGGAAAACTAGTTGGCGAGGAGAGCTGTCTCTCCGCTCGACTAGCGACGCCGCGAACTGGAACCAGAAGTCTGAATAGACTCTTAATCTATTGGCTTTCGAACGCCAATAGAATAGATTCTATTCTATTGGCTTTCGAAAGCCAATAGGAATTGTCCAAACCTGGTCGTTAACAGCTGTCTCTGCACTGCGGAGCGTGCCAAAAGTCCCAGCCGGCAAACGTTGCTGCAAGTTGTCTGCAGCAAAGACAAGTTTGCAGGAACTTTCCACCCCTACCTGCTGAGCAACTACGGTACACCATCTTCTACTACTTATAAGTAAAAGAGGACCAGGGGTGGGAGGTGGGGAGCAGCACTTAACTCTGCCCTGCTGAAAAAGCGGAGTCCATGTGCACTCCTACCTCGTGCTTACCTCGTGCGCCATCGGTGTGCATTGCAGCAGCTGCTGTGGGAGCCGCGGGGCCCGCTTGACACAGCGGGGCTGCGCAGGATAGGTGGTGGGGAGGTGGTGCTGGGTGCGAAGGTGGTGCGCGTGGGGCGCGGCAGATGGCTGACCTTCCTTGGGCCGGGCCAGCTGGTGGCCTTGCAGGTGTTGGACCTGCGCCGCCGCTGCCTCATCCTGTGCCTACATGGCCGCTCTGGAGCACCTGGCCCACAATGCCTGCTGCCGTCTGGGCCTGCCTACCATCTGCACCCTCCCGCCGCCCCGCACCGGCATCTGGCTCGGCGACTGCAAGCTCTGCGCCATTGGTGTGTGTGGGTGGTGCTGTGGGAGCCGCGGGGCCCGCTTGACACAGTGGGGCTGCGCAGGACAGGTGGCGGCAGAGGTGGTACTGGTGGGGCAGTGGCAGGCGTTGGGTGCGAAGGTTGTGCGCGTGGGGCACGGCAGATGGCTGACCTTCCTTGGGTCGGGCCAGCTGGTGACCTAGCCGGTGCTGGACCTGTGCCGCCACTGCCTCATACTGTGTCTACATGGCCGCCCTGGAGCACCTGGCCTGCAATGCCTGCTGCTGCCTCGAGCTGCCTGCTGTCTGCACCCTCCTGCCACCCCACACTGGCGTCTGGCTCAGCGACTGCAAGCTCTGCACCATTGGTGTGGTGTGCGGGTGGCACTATGGGAGCCGCGGGGCCTTCTGCTGCCTCCTGCCCCCCCACACTTGGCCTTCCCAGGACCTCTGCCCATTTTCCCATGTCCGGAACAGGAGAGGAAGTGCTGCTTTCCGGGCATGGGAAGGGGCTTCCCCCTCCCAGCCCCCCATCCACTGGGGCGGGGGCACTCCTCTGCACCGGGGTTGTGCAAATCGCAGCGTGGCTCCTTTCCCACTGCCCAGCCTGGCCCGGCTCGCCCTCCTGCGGCAGGCAGAGCTCGGCAGGATTTGGCCCTGGAAAGGCCCGGCCAGCTGGCTGGCCGGGAAGTCTGAGCAGCCCCGGTGAGGGAGCCGTTCCCACCCCGTGGCCAGCTGACCAGGAATCTCATCCAGCTCCGGGGCCACCTGACCGCCGTGGGGCTGTCCATGTCAGCCACCTCCTGGCGGGCCCACTAATTGTGAGCTCCTGACCAGCTTCCTCCGTGAGTCAGGCACCTGGGACTCCATGAAGCCGCCCCTAATTGCACCCGGGAGGGTCCAACCGAGCCCCGGGCTGACTTGTGCAGTTCCAAAATGCCGCTTGCCTGAATTCTTTCTGCCTCCTGGGGGGAAGTTGCGCCTCATGGCCCAATTATGTGCGTTATTCCAGTGTAATCACTTCATTTGGATGCTTCTGTTTTTATTGGTTTTGCTGTCATTACTCTTTTAAAAATTTTTTAGTATTTTTAATTGTAATACATCTTTGAACTCTAACCTGCCCAGAGTCACTGAAAGGATAAACCAGAGATATTGAGGGGAGAGGAAAGGGAGAAAGAGAGAGAGGAAAGAGAGAGAGAGAGAGAGAAGGAAAGAGAGGGAGAGAGAAAAGAGGGGGAGAGGAAAGAAAGAGGGAGAAGAAAGAGGAAGAGGAGAGAGAGGAAAGATAGAAAGGAAAAGGGAAGAGAAAGGGAGAGGAAAGAACGGAGAGGAAAGAGAAAGATGAAAGAAAGGGAAGAGAGAGGAAAGAAAGGGGAGAGGAGAGAGGGAGAGAAAGGGAGAGGAAAGAGAAAGAGGAGAGGAAAGAGAAAGAAGGAAAGAGGAAGAGGAAAGAGAAAGGGTGAGGGACAGGAAAGATAGAAAGAGAGGAAAGAAAGGGAAGAGAGGGAGAGGAAAGAATGAGAGAGGAAAGAAAAAGAAAGAGGGAAGAGAAAGAGGGAGGAAAGAAAGAGGGAAAGGAAAGAAAGAGGAAAGAGAAAGAGAGGGAAGAGAGAAAGAGGGAGAGGAAAGAGAGAAAGAGAGAAGAGAGGAAAGCATAATCACTATGCTTTAATTATGTTCAATTTTTAACAATGAAAATACATCCTGCATATCATATATTTACATTGCGATTCATAACAGTAGCAAAATTACAGTTATGAAATAGCAACGAAAATAATTTTATCGTTGGGGGTCACCACAACATGAGGAACTGTATTAAGGAGTCGCGACATCAGAAAGGTTGAGAACCACTGCTTTAGTACATAGTGTGAATTAAATTATTGGGGACTGTGTTATATCCAGAAGCTAATGCTATTTCTAAAATCTGATTGATAGCTAACCATAGATTATATTGCCAAAGAATCTGCCTGAATACAGATTCAGGTATGCAGAAACAATATTCTAAAAGGATCTGTCAATATATACTATAGTTACATCTGCTTCTATCTGTTCTAATTGCACATCTCTTTGCATCTATAAAATTAGTTTCTTTTCTTGTAGAAATCTAAGAATTTCTGTGTGCCTCAGAAAGTTCTGCCAACAATAGATGTCCTAATTGCAAGTGTCTGATCCTTTCCCATGCATGCTTAATTCGGGAGAGGTATTAGTGTGTCATGAGTATACAAAAAAAGTGGACTAATTAACTCAGAGATCTAACCTGGAAAAGGGGAGGTAAAATTTATCCTAATTCAAACTCAGTCATGCTAAGTTTTAAACTAACTCTTGTAGGAATATCAAAATATCAGTCAACATAATTCCAGTTTGCATAGAATCCCCCTATCTCTAGGATCTACACACACAAACACTAGCCTCATTTGGAGCAAGCAACTGGCTATAAAGGACTGCTAGCCCCAATATGCAAAATGTCAGGTCAGGGTACCCAATCCTCAGACCCAGAGTCCACCAAAGACTCCTTACTATCCATGGCATCAAAGAACCTGGGAAAGAATCAGATAGTTCTGCTGCATGCTATCCAGGGTCTCTCTGTGTGAGATGGGTAGCCATATAAAATTGCCAAATAAAATATAAATAAATAGCACAGATACTATCTATCCTGTCAGAACTCCTGACCAGTTAACAAGTACAGGAGGTAAATTTAAAAAATTGAAGGAAAAAAACTAATGAGGGAAGCTTCTATTGTACCTTCATCCTTGGGTGATTAAAAAAAAGGAGATATTCCATTTTTGGGAATGGAGAGATGTTATCCAGGAATATATGGCTGGCAGTGGGATCCTGCTTTAATGGCTCAACTTATCCTATCTACAAACTCAAACCATGGCCAACTTGAGCTGGGCAGTGGATTGCCAGTGAAGAATCCAAGTTTGAGAGGGAGGAAAAGGAAGAATAATACAGGAACCTCATGTGGACAAATGCCGGATGATCTCAGATGAGAAGAGCAGTGTTTCTCAACCTTAGTCATTTTAAGATGCGTAGTCATTTTAAGATGCGTGTACTTCAATTCCTCAGCCAGCATGTTGTGCTACCCACCAATTCCAGTACGGAGTTGAAGACCACACATCTTAAAATGGCAAAGATTAAGAAATTCTGAGCAAGAGATGGAACTGTATTCTTTGGCATTGGTAGATTTAACTCTGGATGTGGTCTTCTCCATGGAAAGCCAGGAATGTGTTACTAAATGATACTGCATGGGTTAAGAGTGCTAGAAACTTTGCCCCATGAATCAGGTCACGGTGCCAATCATCAAGGCATAATTACAAATCCACCTTGCCTGGGAGAATGCATTCGAGAATATTATTGAATGTTGGATAAAAGGGGCAAGGAAGTGAGTTCGTATCAGCTCTTGGTTCTCTATGCCATAACTTATTTGCCGGTGCTCTTTTTAGTCAACTTTTAAATTCTCTTGGGTTCCCTTACATTTGCTATAGTTATTGTAATCTAAGCTGCCACTCTCCACAACTTTCCTTGCTTTGCTTTTTGTTAAAAGCGTGAAGTTATATGTTCTTAGTGCCCTGCCCTGATTGGAATTGAATTAGGGATAGCGCTGGGCAAAGTTGAGAGATATGAATGGGAATGGCAGAGGCTTGAATGGAGGGCCTTTGAAAAGATAGGAAATGAGCAAGGGCTAGAAAGCCGTACAACTCAAAACAGTATTTGCCACCACCTAGCGGTCATTTCTAGGTTATAGCACAACTCTGGACAAAGATGAAATGTGGTTGGGATTAGCGTTTGAGTTTTTGTTGACTGGGGCATTATTTTTTCACCCCTCCATTTTGTCTCTCTTTTGCCAGCTATTCCTCTTCCATTGCTGCCGGCACTGCTGAGCTGAAACAAGCAGTAATGTCCTGAAAGCTTTTGCTGAAAAGTTCATGGGATGCTAGGACCTTCCTGATACCAGAGGGAGAAACTCTTACCTGACGACATGTGACACAGCTAGCTTTTTACACTTAAGGAAAGCTAACTAGATGAATGGCTGACTGGATCAGGCATTTTGTAGGAGGGCTAGGAATGATCTCATTAGTCATCACCATCTCTTGCCTTTCCCTTCTCTTGATGGCCCATTTTTGCAATTCAGTTTGACACAAGCCTGCTCATTCCCCTTTGCCTTTGCCTTTTTCTTCCTGTTTTCTTTGCACTGATTGATTTGCCTGAGCAGTGCCAGACAGTGGAAAATGTGGATTACAGAATAAAACCGCCTAAGGTAGTTGTTTGAAAAAGAGCAAGTCTGTAGGAGAGCTAATTGATGCATTCACTCAACATGGTGCTTTGCCTCATTAAAATATAAACGGGTTTTTTAATTCAAAAGCCATAAAACAGACAAGATAAACAGCTGAAAGGATTTATAAGCAAAGCATATCAAAAGAATAATGTTAATTGCAACATGTAATATAGACTGGAAATACCCATAGGCAATGCAATGTAATAAAATCAGCAAAGGAGTGCAAATAGAGGCCAGAATCTTGCATCCTTTGGGGAGATGATTACCCCTTATCCTCATCAAAAGCAGCTATGAATGTTTCTCAGATTACTCCAGCTAGCAAAAAGCACCTCATTCGGCCCTCAGGTGAATATCTTGCCAGATGGGCTAATTTTGTTAATGGGCCTAGCACTGTTTCAAAAGAGCACTAGATCCATGTTTTGAAATAATCCTACCTTGAGAAATGGTAACAGGTGGCTAAACCAGCCATTCTGATCCTACACAATTATTCATGTTTTTCCGACTAAATTTTAGGAAGTGATTGGTTTTTCCACAAGCAGTTGATACTTGGTCAGAGGGGAAATGAAAGCAGAATTCATCAATTACTTTCCCTCATTTGTCCTGCACTAAAGCAATAAGGATAGCAATCAGTCCCTAGCCTTGTCATTGAGACTGAATAAAGTTATCAATTGGGTTAACATGGTTTAGGCAAGCATAATCTTCAACTGGCCCAAGGACTAGAAGAAAGTATTTTAACATGGTTGACTGGCTATGCTTTAAAGAGCTTTTTGGTACCTCATAAACTGTTGTCTCTTGAGAAATTATTTGAGCAGGAAATTGTGATATTTTAACAATATTATTCTCCCGCCTCCCGCCTTCTTTCAACCCCCCCTTCATTCATAACAGACATCTGCTTCAGAAATTTATTTCCCTGTTCGTTTTTCATCCAGCACTCAGTATAATAGTTTTTCCATCTTCAGTCAGCTTTAATGCTTTGCTATACTGAGATAAAAGAGCTATATTATACATCTTTTAAGCACATATACCATTTACTATCTTAAAATCCAGGTTATTGGGAAGGGATTTACAATAACTTGGATGCATGCATCCCTCATCGTTTGTGTTTGTACTGATACTGCTTTAATTCCAATAAGACCATACATTATCTGGAAGATGTGCTATAATTGATTCCAAGATACTTTGCAATGTGTCATAACCCAAGAATCATTGCATGAACATTAAGTTGGCTCTCTCTCTCTCTGCTATTTACTTGTCTTGGCTAGTGATTAAGGTTAGACGGAGATATATCGTTACAACAGCTTTTTAGAGTCTTGTCACATAACATCCTCACTGATAAAGGTTCCATGTCACCAAGTCAGCAGCATCCTTCAAATAGGATTTGCAAGGATTTTAATGCTTTGAGAAAGCTACAAAAAAAGTCTGTGGGATAAATCAAGACGCAATTCATATTTTGCTATTTTAAAATGAACAGCTTTGCAAGAAGACATTTAATTGGCATAGATCTTCAAGCATTTCCTCTTTTGTACTGTGAATGAATGTGTAATTTGTCACGTTTATACCCAAAATACAAGTGAACATGATTGTCAATCATGTTGAAGCTTACATCAGCTCAGAATTGCAAAGAATTTACTATAGATTAGGGATGAGAGATAATTTTATTTAGTTGACATTTAAAGGTGAATTTATCTGATTTGGCAGTTTTGAACATACCAAATATAGTTATCCTCTGAAAGTCATCGCATACTTTTAAAAATATATTTGAAAAAAGTTTTACAAAAGCATACGTTCATGAAAACCGGAACACAAATGCACTGTATTTATACATATATATGTCAAAGAACAAAATGAAGCTGATAGCAAGTTGCTTATTTTTCTTTTATGGCATTGTGCTATATGTACAGTATGGTTAAATGTTTAATACATTTACAAGATGAGCTGCCTTTCAGTTGAAGGCTCTCTTGCCTTAAGATTGTTAAACTTAGTCTTCGATTTACAACTGCTTGCTTAGCAACCAAAGTTACACCAACCCAAAAAAGCAGCTTAGAATTCAAATTCAAAGTTCCAATGCTCAGACCCCCTCTGCAGTCACACGTACTGCCTTTTACAACATCCCATGGTCACATGACTATGTTTTACAAATTTTGCTGAAAACTGGAATTTTTGGTTTTTAACAAAACCATACCCATAGTGAACCATTGGTTTGTTTAATGACCACTGCAAAAAATGTTGTAAAATTGGGTCAGTCACATGACTGATATTTTATAACATTTCCAACATATTACCATAATGGGCATTACAGTCATATGTTGAGGACTACCTGAATGGTCTCTTGCCCTCTCCCTGTTTTAAAGACGCTGCTTTGAAATATTCCTACATTGAAATATATGTTCAACCTACTTTGATAAACAGGAGGTAAATAGCACTCTGGAAAAAAAACCTGATAGAATTGAAAGGCAGCAGTCAAGGACTGTATGCCTGTTGAGACTATTTTTTTTTTCCTCAGGGGAAAACTGTGCTTAACATTTTTCTTATATCAACATACGGAAGTGATTATCAGTACTTCTTTCCAAGCTCGCCATTTCACCACCTTATTTTTAAAAACTTTCTTAAATATTAAGGGTTAGTTGATATCATCCAATTCCAATAAAACCAACTATGCATTTAAAAAGGAATTCCAGCTTCATCCTTAGTTTCTCATTCCTTTTTCCTGACTTGTTCCTTCACTTCTTTCACAGACATGATAATCTTAGTACTTAAAAATTTGGATAAGTAAACAGCCAATAAGATATCCAATTATATTTGTTGGAATTTGTTTCCCTTGAACATCCTTGTATGTTTCACGTACATTCTCAAAGTGCTTTCCCATTTACTTCCCGTTCATCTCTAGGTGAAACATTCTTTTGTGAATCCAACCTAAAGGATTACTCCTTTAGTTACTTCACTGGAATGGTACAAATAAATAAGTGTTCATAATAATAATAGTAACAACAACAACAATAATAAATGGTTCTGAGAGCTGCCCATTGTGGACAATGAAAGGCAAAGATAGATCAGGTGATAATGATACTTTTTCCTCTTACACTGAAGCAATAAGAGTTGATGAAGGAGAAGCTGCAGGGGATCCACTTCTCTTGCTCTCCCCCAATAGAACTCTCTGGTGTGATTGACAGTGGCCTGAAAAAACTCACCCATTGCTATAGCACAGGGGTTCTCAACCTTGGCAACTTTAAGACTTGTGGACTTCAACTCCCAGAATTCCTCAGCCAGCTTTGCTGGCTGAGGAATTCTGGGAGTTGAAGTCCACAAGTCTTAAAGTTGCCAAGGTTGAGAACCCCTGCAAGGACTACTACACTAAATTGATGTATTATGTATGTAGGTGACCTTATCTTTAAAGAGATAAGAACATTGAAACTAAAGAAATAGTGATAGCAAGCAAGTGGTGGAATTGCTATCACTAAGCAATGCGATCATACGATGTTATGCTTTATGACTACATCACTTATCAATGACAATTCCAATTGCTATCATAACAGCTTGTAATCTTAATGTATGTCCAGTATGGCCATAAATGTTACTACAGCTGTAAAATGTGCTCACAAAAGAACTCCAAATAATAGCATTCCGACCACGGGAATATCATGTTTCTTGTCCCAAGATGTGCTAACACATATGCCTTAGGTCAGAAAAGGATGGACCAAATGCATAAATATACATTACTTCTTGAGTGACAAAGATTCAAATAGATCTGGCTCACACAGGTTGTCCTGTGTTATCCTCCAGAGCCTCCAATGGGTTGTTGGTGCCTTGATGTGAAGAGCTGAATAAAATGCACCAGGGTCTGTGGAAAAGGAAATCTTGAGGAAAATGAGGAATGGACGTTTCTACCGGTATGAAGAGATTGAGATCCTGAATTTAGAGCAAACAGTCCTCAGCAACTGTTCAAAGACCGTTTCAGTGTGTGTTTCCTGAAACATTGCTGAGTACACAACTCTAGTTGGCAGATTAGGGACTTTGTATTTAAAGCCAAACTAGATTGGTCACCCACGAACGTTCATTTTCATCCATCTCTGTCCTACATTATGGTCATTTCTTTCAAACTGGAAATCAGTTCCTGAAAGAATTTAACAAAGATAAGAAGTATGAGAAGGCTTGCATTGGTTTAGCTTATCACAATAACTTACACATGCCCACACATGCTGATTTTGTCCAAATGCAGTTAAATATTTAATCTTCAATATAATATAGAATGTAATATTATTGGTTACAAAATACTGAAACTGATTAAAAAAGAAAATACTGTATACAAACCCAGTGTCCTTTTGAAGGCGCCTATTAAGTTTGAGTAAAAAAATAGTTATTCCCTTGTCACTGAGAATTCTAAACCCACTGAAGACTGCTGACTTGTGGTCTCCTTGCAAGGAGCAGCTGTATGAAGCACCGTGGTGATCTCAAGTCTTTTCCTTGTGGAGAGAAGAAAGACAAAGAGTTGGTCTACTTGCCAGTTCTTCATTCTGCTATGGTCATCAGCTCCACTTTTAGTGGACCCATCTTCACTTTGCCCTTTCTTCTCCAGAGGTCACCATCTCCAGATTTTTTAGATCCTCCAGCACTGCATGATCTGATGTAAGAGAAAGTAGATTCCATCATTAGTTTCTCTGTGACATAGTTTCTATGCCACTTTCCTTTATTTAGAGTATGGTTTTATGGGTGTGTATTAGTATTACAGTTCGAAAAGAACCTGCTTTGACACCCATAGACAGAGCCAATTTTGTCCCATGGAAGGTTAGGCAACTTTGTGTCCAGGGAAAACACATTTGTTTAACTTCTCTTTTTCTCCTTTTTTTTTAGTCATGTAGTAGAGGAAAAGAAACTAGTACTCTCAGGATGTATCAGAATCAATGCAGGAAATTTTGTTTCTCAGTAAAGTTTTAAAAAGTTAAGGGAACTTGTGTAAACTGAGATTTACCTTCTTATATTTCAGTGCTTGATGGCTGAGCCAACAGTTTGATTTTATTTGGGAAAAGTAAGAAGGAAGGAGGATGGTTGCTTATCCTAAACCAGGGGTTCCCAACCAGGGGTGTTCACACCCCCTGGGCATGCAAGATGATATTCCAGTGGGTCCAAAACCTTGGGTTTTCAAAATTATACTGTACATGCATAATTCGTTGCTGTTATTTCAAACTTTTGTAAGGGGTACGAGAATATATCAGAAGCATTCTAGGGGTGCAGGGTATAGAAAAGATTGGGAACCACTGTCCTAAACAGTGCCATATTTTCCCTTGCATCCTCAAAACAATTGGAAGCCTGGGAGTCTGAAATTGTGACAGTAAGCTATGGGCATCACAACCCTCACCTCACAATATATCAAGCAGAAATGGGATGGAATATATGATCCACCCATTGCAGGATCCAGAAGAGGTACTAGACCAACATGAAGCCCATTGGCTATAAGTTGCCCACCTTTTCCATGGAAGGAATGATATTAAGGCTGAAAAACAAATACAGATCAAAGTGCAGTGAATGGGATATCCTGAAAGGCCAAAACAACTGCATAGGAATAAGTAAATCACACAGACTTTTCAAGGAAATAATGTGATGGAATTCTACTTTCTCCCTTTCTTGGGAAACAAGCTTATCTTTGTTGGTAATGAGGCTCTGAGGAAATGAGTTGTTGCTCTAATTTTCCTTGCACTCCACTTTGCTAAACAGGAGGGAGGAAGACTGGAATCATCACATCTTTTTGGAATGCTCATGCAAGCCTCCAACCATCTTAAACCCTCCCTGCCAAAATTAACCAGCTTGTGTTTATTAATTCCCCAGAAAGGAAACCTCCCAGAATTCAGAGACTCCCAGAATTCTGAGTTGAGACTTTTTGAGAACGGGTCAAGAGAAAAGCATCAGTCTCTTTCAGACAGAAGCAGTTTTGTTAGCTAAAACAAAGAAATGGCAAGGGATGTGAAAGGAATAAAGTATTATTCAGAAATTTCTAATGAAGGTTGATAGAAGAAGTCACCTGAAAGTCATAAAATCAGACAAGTAAATTACAGACAAATAAGAAAACCAGAAGTTGCTAGCTAACTGAAATTGCAAGCAGAGGAAATATTGAAATAACTATGGGAGACGAACTGTGCTAACGATGGTGAAAGGTAGGATATGGGCAAAGGGGCTTCCTGGAACATGGGAGGGACAGTGGTTTTAGGGTCCAGAAAGTTTATTGGATGATTAGGGAAGGGGCGTTGAGTGTGATAGGGGAGAGGGGAATCTGCATCGGAGGTAGGATATAAAAATGTGTCAAACAGCTCTTTAAGGTGTGGTTGAACTCCTGTGTGTGTTTCAGTCCACCAAGCCTTTGCAAGCGCTTCTTTTAAAATAAAACTTTGTTGCTGGAATTCCAAGTGAGTTTGTTTGTTTGGGGGTCTTGAGCTACTTTCCAAACAGATGTTAATAGTAATAGAACCATTACTCACTAGTATCCCCAGACTTACTGGCATAACCAGGTTGAGGGACCCATGAATATGATCTATTTTCTAGTTCATTCCACTGACTGTTCCCACTGGTTTTGTCCTCCAGCTAGCTCCATTTATGGCCAAAAGTCCCAATGCAGCCAGTTGCAATCCAAGCCTCTAGCGCAGCCCAAAAAGAATAAGCGATTTATGACCTGCGGGCTGGCTGGCATGCCTTTTTATGAGGAAAACACAAGAAAACACAGTTTTTATCAACATCAGATAAGAGATGCGCTGATTCGGACATGGGAAAATATTAAGACACTATAGGAAAATCCCAAATTGGATTTCACCGATGGAGGCAATGATTCACCCTAACACCTTGGATTAAAAAAAGATGATTAGATATAAAGAATTACTAGATAACCAAGGAAACCTCAAATCAAGAGAAGAATTAGAAGAACAGGGAATAATTATAGATTGGTGGCCATACTTACAGATCCAATCCAATAGTAAGGATATGGAATAAACCAGATCCCACACCAACTGGATAAAATTTTAACAGGTAAGGAAGGAAAATTTCTAACAAAAACTTATAAATATTTATTAGAGGTAGATTTGGAGGAAGAAACAGTGAAAGGACCAATAATAGCATGGGCACGAAATGTGGGCCGAAATATAAAACTGGAAGAATGGGAAAGATTATGGAACAGAAATTGCAAACTGACATTGTCAACTGCATATAGGGAAAATCAATATAAAATGTTCTATAGATGGCATTTAACACCAGCGGGATTGGCTAAAATGTACAAAAATATGAATCTGGAATGCTGGAAATGTAAAAATAAGGAGGGAACATTCTAATATATGTGGTGGCTGTGCCCTAAAGCAAAGATTTATTGGGAACGGATAAGGAACTGGATACAGGAGATAACGAAGGTGCAAATTGAACTCAAACCTGAACTATTTCTTTTGGGTATAATAAATTTAAAGATGGAAAAACAACTCCAATACATCATTGTACATATATTAAGAGCAGCCCGCATAGTATATGCCCAATGTTGGAAGGTGAAAACATACCTACAAATGATATGTTTATAAATAAAATACTAGAATGCGCGGAAATGAACAAACTTACGCTAGAACTAAAAGACAAGGAGGCAATAGAATTCGATGAAATATGGAACAAATGTTATGATTGGCTAGAACAGAGAAACAAAAAGATACGATTACTAATGTAAATAAATTGTAAATAATATATATGATATGTATAACACAGTACTGTTAAGGAAAAAATGTATTTTTATTTTTATTTTTGTTGTATGGTGAAAAAGGAATAAATAAATTTTTTTTAAAAAGAATAAGCAATTTATTCTGGCTCTGTTTTTCAAGCTCTGGCCTACTCTGATCCATTCTACAGCTTCAAAAGCTCCTAGCATGTCCAGCTCCTAACAGCCCCAGTGCATTTACCTTGTAGGGATGGAAAAGCAGTAGATGTGGCCAAAGCAGCTAGTAACAAGACAGTAAGAGTACAGAGAAGAGCAACAAAGATGATTAGGGGACTAGAGGCTAAAACATATAAGGAACGGTTGCTGGAATTGGGTATGTCTAGTTTAACAAAGAGAAGGACGAGGGGGGACATGATAGCAGTGTTCCAATATCTCAGGGGCTGCCACAAAGAAGAGGGAGTCAAGCTATTCTCCAAAGCACCTGAAGGCAGGACGAGAAGCAACGGATGGAAACTAATCAAGGAGAGAAGAAACCTAGAACTAAGGAGAAACTTCCTGACAGTTAGAACAATTAACCAGTGGAACAACCTGCCTCCAGAAGTAGTGAATGCTCCAACACTGGAAGTTTTTAAGAAGAGACTAGACAGCCATTTGTCCAAAATGGTATAGGGTTTCCTGCCTGAGCATGGGGTTGGACTAGATGACCTCCAAGGTCCCTTCCAACTTTATGATGGTGATGATGATGATGATGATGATGTCCTACTGCTCCTAAGCATCTGGAGAAAAAAAAAGGCCAAAACAGCAGGAAGTGAGGTTTTGTTTAATGCCAAAGTGCCTCTAACCCAGCGGTTCTCAACCTGTGGGTCGCGACCCTTTTGGGGGTCGAATGACTGTTTCACAGGGGTCGCCTAAGACCATCGGAAAACACATATTTCTGATGGTCTTAGGAACTGAGACACTGCTCCGCATCCGTCTCCGCATGGCCTCCTCCGCCATTTGCAGAGAGAGAGAGAGGCACTTTCGCTTCCCTTCTCTCTCTCTCTCAGGCGGACTTACCTCCTGCAGAGCTCCTGATTGGTCCTGTGGCCGGGTGCCCCACCCCCTGGGGGAAGTGCGGCCAGGGCCTTGTGGCCTTGGAGCCACCCGGGGAAGCCCCGGGATCCCTATTAAGAGCGGCCCGCTGGAGGCTCCGCTGAGTGGGCCACCACTCCCACAAGCCACGGCCCAAGGAAGACCAGCCCCTGCGATCCCCAGCCAGCCCAACCATTGGACCCACTGGCCAGGAAGGCGCACCGGAGTCCAGGCTGCCGGAAAGGAAGAAGGAGATTCAGCAAAGGTAGGAGAGGAGAGCCACCTCCTGGGGTCCAGCGCTGGCGGCGGCTTCCTTGCCATCCTCTTCCTCCTCCCCTTCTTTCTTCTACTGCCCCCAAGGCAGCTCGGGCGGGCACCCGGGCAAGAGGGGTGCCTGGGGGGGAGCAGCCAGGCTGGACGAGGGGCTAGCGGGCTGCATGGCAGCAGCTCCCACCGTGGCTCTATTGGATGGGAAGAGGGCGAGGCCAGGCAACGGTGGGCGGCGGGGATGGCAGCAGCGGTTTTCTCACCCTTCTCCTCTCCTTCCTCCTGCTGCCCCCAAGGTGGCTCGGGCAGGCGCTGGAAGGAAGAGGGGTGCCTGGAGGGGGAGCAGCTGGGCTGGTGGGCCGCACGGCATCAGCCTCCACCGCGGTTCCATTGATGGATGGAGGACAAGGCTGGGCAGTGCGGGGGTGGTGGAGACCCCTGATGATACAGCAGCAGCCACTGCTGCCGCCGTCCCCACTGCCCCCGCGCTGTTCGGCCTGGTCCTCTGTCCATCAATGGAGCCACGGTGGGGGCTGGTGCCGTGTGGCCCACCAGCCCTTCTGCCAGCCCGGCTGCTCCCCCCAGGCACCCCTCTTCCTTCCGGCTCCCACCCAAGCCGCTTTGGGGTCAGTAGGAGGAAGGAGAGGAGAAGGGCAAGAAAACTGCTGCCACCGCTGCCGGCTGAGCTGAGCTGCGGCGCCGAGCCAGTCTCCATGCCTCCTGGTTGCCCGGCCGTGCTCTGTCCCTGGCCGCCCTCCATATCATGCAGGAGTCTCCCCCGTGCCGCCCAGCCCACCTCCCTCGCTGTCGAAGGTCGCCTCGGCCCTCTGGCGCCCAGGGCGGCCATGGGGCTGCCGGGCAGGAGCGGCTCCTTCCCGGCTTGCCAGGCTCCGGACCTCAGAAGCGGCCAGGGGGCGGGAAAGAGGGTGAGGCGGCAGCGATGCCTGCACATGCATCAGAGGCCAGCTGGCCAGGCCGGGAGGGGAGAAGTGGTGCCTTCCGAGCGGGAGCTGGCGTTCCAGCCGCACCCCTCTCGTGTGCGATGGGCTGTGTGGCATGGAAAGGGGCTCCCGCGACCCCGCCACTGCAATGGCTGGAGGGGCGCCCAGGTCCCGGGGGGCAGCTGGGAGAGGGCAAGAGGTGCCAGGATAAGGATGGGGGGCTCCAGGTTGGTGGGTGTGAGGGGGCAGCTGGCGGCTCCGAGGCGCGCGGATCGTCCACGCAACCTCCGAGGCCCTGGAGATGCCGCTGCTTGGCTCTCCACCAGGCTCTCCGCCAGAGCCTCCCCCCTCCCCAGGCAATTGTTCGGAGCTGCTTGTGCATCCTTGGCAGCGCCTCCCCCCTTCAATCTCCTTCCTTCTCCATCTCCTTCCTTTCCCCTTCAATCTTCCTTCCTTCCTTCCATCTCCATCCCTTCCCCTTCAATCTCTCTCTCCTTCCTTCCTTCCTTCCCCCTTGAATCTCCTTCCTTCTCCATGTCCTTCCTTTCCCCTTCAATCTTCCTTCCTTCCTTCCATCTCTATCCCTTCCCCTTCACTCTCTTCTTCCTTCCTTCCTTCCTTCCTTCCTTCCTTCCCCCTTCAATCTCCTTTCTTCTCCATCTCCTTCCTTTCCCCTTCAATCTTCCTTCCTTCCATCTCCAACTCCATCCCTTCCCCTTCAATCTCTCCTTCCTTCCTTCCTTCCTTCCTTCCTTCCTTCCTTCCTTCCTTCCTTTCCCCTTCAATCTCCTTCCTTCCCCATCTCCTTCCTTTCCCCTTCAATCTTCCTTCTTCCCCTTCCCTCCCTCCCAACATTTTTGAGCAAGGAAGAGTAAGCTTCTCCATCGAGCATTGCTATATTGTTTTTGTGATTAATCACTATGCTTTAATTATGTTCAATTAGTAAAAATGAAAATACACCCTGCATATCAGATATTTACATTATTTATTTATTTTATTTATTTAATTTGACTTCTATGCCGCCCTATTCCGGAGAACTCAGGGCGGCTGACAACATAATAGAAATCACAGTAAAATACATAAATATAAAAACCCCTAAGTTAAAAAGAAAAAAAACAATCATTCCACAAACATACACACAAACATACACTGGCTAGGGGCAAGATGTTAGCTGCCACAAGCCTGCCAGCAAAGGTATGTTTTAAGCAGTTTACAAAAGGCGGAGAGGGTGGGGGCGACACGGATCTCCGGGGGGAGTTGGTTCCAGAGGGCCAGGGCCGCAACAGAGAAGGCTCTTCCCCTAGGCCCCGCCAAGTGACACTGTCTGGCTGACGGGACCTGGAGAAGGCCGACTCTGTGGGCCCTAACCGGCCGCTGGGATTCATAAGGCAGCAGACGGTCCTGTAAATAACCTGGTCCGATGCCATGTAGGGCTTTATAGGTCTTTGAATTGGGCTCGGAGACCAATTGGCAGCCAATGCAGCTCGCGGAGTGATGCCGAAATGTGGGCATTTCTGGGCAAGCCCAACACTGCTCGCGCTGCTGCATTCTGCATTACCTGAAGTCTCCGAACATTTTTCAAAGGTAGCCCCATGTAGAGAGCATTGCAGTAGTCGAGCCTCGAGGTGATAAGGGCATGAGTGACTGTGAGAAGAGACTCCCAGTCTAAATAAGGCCGCAACTGGTGCACCAGGCGAACCTGGGCAAATGTCCTCCTCGCCACAGCCGAAAGATGATGTTCCAAATTTAGCTGTGGATCGAGGAGGACGCCCAAGTTGCGGACCTTCTCCGAGGGGGTCAAAAGCTCCCCCCCAGGCTGATGGATGGATAGATTGAATTATCTTTGGGCGGCAAAACCCATAGCCACTCCGTCTTGTCGGGGTTGAGTTTGAGCCTGTTGGCACCCATCCAAACCCTAACAGCCTCCAGACATCGGCACATCACTTCCGTTGCTTCACTGAAATGACACGGGGTGGAGATGTAAAGCTGGGTATCATCAGCATACTGATGATATCTCACTCCGTGTTGTCGGATGATCTCACCCAGCGGTTTCATGTAGATATTAAACAGCAGAGGGGAGAGGATCGATCCCTGAGGGACCCCACAAGGGAGGAACCTAGGGGCCGACCTCTGACCCCCCACCAACACCGACTGCGACCGACCAGTGAGGTAGGAGGTGAACCACTGCAAAACAGTGCCTCCAACCGATTACGATTCAAAACAGTAGCAAAATTACAGTTATGAAGTAGCAATGAAAATAATTTTATGGTTGGGGGTCACCACAACATGAGGAACTGTATTTAAAGGGTCACGGCATTAGGAAGGTTGAGAACCACTGCTCTAACCCTTGAATGCTAACAACCTCTAAATCAATAGAGCAGCCCATCATTAGGTCTCCCATTCTACTGTTCCTCTTCATAGTCCTCAGGCACTGTGGGATCTCTGAAATCATAATCTTCTGCACCTCCTGGCCTCCAATTCTACTTACAGGAAATATTAACTTGATTTGGAGTTTTCTGGGCTCTTTCCCAAACTAGTGGGCATCCAGCCATACATAGATTTTGTTTTAAAAAAGAAAAGTGAGACATGCTCGGATGGTTGGAGCCAAAAGATTAATTTCTCCTGAAGATTAGAAGCATATATTAGAGACTTCTACTCCTTTTTAACAACCCCTCCCCATTACAACCTTAGTCTCCCCTGCATTCTATCACCTGCTAAGGTTTTTTACTGCCATTTCCTGACTGCTGATGCCCCAGCAGAAGCTTTGGAGGAGATCCTGCCCCTCTTGGACTTTCTCTGCACTGAAAGTCAGAAGGGCCCCCACCTTCAGGCAGAATCCACCAAGTACTTTTGGGAGGATTTTCCGGGACTCGGCATGGGTTGGATTTTGTTGCTCCTCTTGAGGATGAGGAAGATGCGGGGCCTTTTCTTTAGCAGTCCTTCTGGGACAACTTTGTTATTCTTTTTAAGAAAGAATTGTATTATTCTGGATAGCCTACAAGAGAGAGAGAAAGATGAGAAAAATTATTTGCAGAAATTTCCCTTGTGCAGGGACAGGTAGAAGATAGCAACAGGAATAAGGAAGGCAAAATAGCTTCTTTGTGGGCGAGGGGAATGTTCTATGATGTTTCCTCTTTCCTGACTATGCATAAATTGTTCTTGGATAAAGTGAAGCATCTTGATGAAGAGCAAATTCTCCCCAAAGGCTGCCAGGAAATGGGCAAGTTTGGAGAACTAATTGAAGTGATCTACATTTTTGGCACACTGTGAGGATGCCTGGTTATGATGTGACAGCAGAGATATTCAGGATGAGCAGGCTAATGTGTGCAGTAGGCTTGTTTCATTGGGAGAGCAGCAAAAGAGAGCACAGTAATATCCCCCATCTTTCTTCTCGGTTTAAATTATCAGCCTTCTTTCAGTCCCAATTATTCCCAAAACCACTGAAATGGGAAGAAAAGTTAGAGGGTATTAAAGGTACCCATTCCTGGGGGAATTTGGCAGAGAGCTTTCTCAGTGTCTTAGAGAATGAAGACTGCTATGAAGTCTTATTTACATGATTATCCTTTTCCTATCTTTCTTTCAATTCAAAACCCAAACAAAGTAAGTTCTATCTTCTCTCCTGAGCGCTACTGCCATTTTTACCTCTTACTTGAGTTGCCAAGAGATTAAGCTGCTTATATCATAGTAGTCATTTTGACCTGCCACCTATTCATTGTGGCTTTGCAGTTTCAGTACTAACCAGACCCATAACTCTCACCACTTCCAGTACATTGTAATTGTTGAAGTAGACCAAGGAGCTTTGAGTCTAATGCAATGACTTCTTATCTTCCTCTATCTTATAAGGAGGCAGTTGTTAGGAGGAAAGTGGGATAAAAATGAGAAGACTGTGGATAAAATTCTGACTGCAGAATTATTCTGAGTAGCTTCACAATTAAAAACAGTGTAAAAATAAATTACATAAGAAAAAACAATAGTTACCCAGAGAGAAGTAGGAAGACAATTCAGGAAGACAATTCACCTCATTCTCCACTTTAAAAGGTCCAGCCACACACTGAGCCAAGACCTGGAGCAGAAGCCAAATTTCTGGAGCTTTGTTGTTGGAGAAAGCAGGTTCACAAAAGTGAAGCCCCTAGTCCAAACAAGCATCTAAGTATGCACTGCTGAATTCTCTCCCCCCCCCCCACCACCACACCATCTTTATGAAGGGGACCAAAGTGTGTTCAGAAGGGTGGTTTCCCTGCAGATGGTAGGGAAAATGAAAGTAATTTCCACCAACTGTTCCCTCAGCTTTAATTATGAGCCTCCTTTCATTCTCAGCTGACTAGCAAAGTTCTTCCAAAACGAGAGAGAAAGAGTATTAAGATACCCCTTCCTGCATTGAGTTGGCAGAGAGCCTGCTTGGAGAATGAAGACTTTGCTGTGAAATCCTACTAACATGATTTTCCCTTTTCTTTCCTTTCCTTCAGCTCAGAGACCAACAAGCTAGGAGAGAAATGCCTGAGAACTGCTGCCAATTTGACATGAGTTGCTGAGAGGTTAAGCTGCTGGAGGTTATGATGTCACAATGGTCCTTTAGCCTCCCTGGTAATCATTGAGACCTTGAAGTGGCCTTATACTTTTGAGTAAAGGCATATCTGCACTTTTTGTTACCAGAAACAGCCACACCATAAAAATCTGTGGTGATTTCCCCCTGCTTAAATTCCAAATTCATATTCCAAATAATCCCATACAGAAAACCTCATTTTCTGACAGGGTTTTTTGAAAAAGAAGTGTACTAACTGGCTTGAGTATTGTATTTATTTTGAGAAGCAGGTTTTGTTCAAATTTGTTAGCATATTTCTATATGACTCTAAATAGGAACTCTGGGAATATAACCCTAATGTGACTCAGATTTTGTAGATGTACCTGTGCATTGGGGTCCAAAAAGGATTAAATTTCACACTGATTCCAGTGTTAAACAGATTTAAGCAGTTATTGTGAAGAGCTTTAGTTAATACATTTTTTCTGTTGTCAGAAGGAATTTGCTAATTATTCAAGCTGAGCAAATTATTAGAGAATATTCATTCGGAACCACATCCAGTATTTCACACTTGCAGTCCTTTCAGGAAGTATTCAGACCCTCTTCACTTTTGTCAATTTTGTTATGCTGTAGCCTGATTCCACAATTGTTGAAATTCATTTTTTTCTCATTAATCTACTACCATAATGACAAAGTGAAAACAGAATTTTAGAAATGTCTGTAAATTTATTAAAAAGAAAAAGCTGAAATATCACATTGGCACAAGTATTCAAACCCTTCACTCAGTACTCTGTTGAAGCACCTTTGGCAGCAATTACAGCCTTGAGTCTTTTTGAGTATGATGCAATAAGCTTTGCACATCTGGATTGGAGGATTTTTGCCATTGTTCCTTGCAAATCCTCTCAAGCTCAGTCAGGTTGGATGGCGACTGTTGGTGGACAGCCATGTTCAGGTTCCTCCCGAGATGTTTCATAGGGTTCAAGTCAGGGCTCTGGCTGGGCCTCTCTAGGACATTTACAGAGTTGTGCCTAAGCCTCTCCTGTGTTGTCTTGGCTGTGTGCTTAGAATCATTGTCATGTTGGAAAGTAAACCTTCAGCTCAGTTTGAGGTCTTGATCACTGCAGAACAGATTTTCCTTGAGGATATCCCTATACTTTGCTCCATTCGGCTTTCCCTCAACCCTGACCAGTCCCCCAGTCTCTGCTGCTGTCCATCTCCACACAGGATCTCTGGAACTCAGTCAAAATAACCATTGGGTTCTTGGTCACCTCTCTTACTAAGGCCCCCCTGATTGCTCAGTTTGACCAAGCTAAGAAGTTTGACTCTTAGTAGAATGCTGGTTTTGAGAATTATGGCAGCCACTGTGCTCTTAGGAACCTTCAGTGCAGCAGAAATTTTATTGTAGCCTTCCCTAGATCTGTGCCTTGCAATAGTCTTGTCTCTGAGCTCTGCAGGCAGTTCCTTTGACCTCATGGCTTTTGCTCTGCCTACAGTCTGCATTATCAGCTTTGAGGCCTTCTATAGAGAGGTGTGTGCCTTTCCAAATCATGTCCAATCAATTTAATTTACCACAGGTTGACTCCAATCAAGGTGTAGAAACGTGTCAGCAATGATCAAGAGAACTAGGAGGCTCTGGAGCTAAATTTCATGTGTTGTTGCAAAGGATCTGAATACAAGTTATGCTTATGTGATATTTAAAGTTTTTTAAAATAAATTTACAGTCTGAGTACTTTCTGAATGCACTGTATTTGCAGAACAAGAGGTTGCTGCACTTTGGCAGGGATCTCTGCCTGAAAGCATGAATTAAGTAGAAAGAAGATAAAATTAATAGTGAACATGTGGTGGATGTTTCCTGGATCTTGAAGACAATTAGAGTTGTGTCTAATGTAAAAAGCAGGAGCCAGATTGCTTTCTGATATTGTACACATGTTGTGAAATACTTGGCTTTGTCCTTTCACAAATTTTGGTCCAAATATGGTAAGACGCTAAATTCTCAGCTCTTGCATTTAAAACAAAACCCAGGAATCTGGACAGTCAAAGGCAATTTGATCCAGCCCGCCAATTGAGACATGATTTGGTTCCAGGCTCCAGGCAGTGGATTTTGATAGTCTCTATAATTAAACTCAGGGTAGATACACTCCCCCCCACACACACACATACACATATTTATTCTGGGTACTCTGCTTCCTTCCCTACAACATGGCCCAGAAAGTTTCCTTTGGAGGCCAGGTAGTTCTAGGAGGAGTTTCCTAGAGACAGAAAGCCTGAGCAATCTTGCCTTGTCTGAACCATGGTTCTGGACTCATCAAAAATGGTGCAGGTAACATTCATTCTAAGCAGGAAAACCTAAAAGAATGGTAAATCCTCACTCTTTTTGATTTTGTGAGAAGCTGAAAATGAACAATTCATAGCAGTTGGAAGAAGCTTTGAAACCTAAAAATCAGTGACAGAAACTTTTGCTTTTTGCACTTGCCCGATTTGACTACATCAGCGGTTCTCAACCTGTGGGTTGCGACTCCATTTGGGGTCAAATGACCATTTCACGGGGGTCGCCAAGCACCGCAGTCCGCCATTGTTTTTAATTTTTTTTTTGGTCGGCCATTTTTTTCCTATCGCGATGCGGGCCGTTGCACCGTGCATGCGTGATTCGCCCCATCATGCTGGGCATGCGCGGTGCAGGCCCGCCATTTTTTTTTGGGTCGGCCATTTTTTTTGGGGGTCGGCCATTTTTTCCTATCGCGATGCGGGCCATCGCGCCACGCATGCGCGATGCGCCCCGTCGCGCCGCACATGCACGGTGCAGGCCCGCCATTTTTTTTTGCGCGATGCGGGCTGGGGTCGAGCCCCGGAAAAGGTTGACAACCGCTGGACTACATAAACCTGGATAATTGTACTACAGTTGGCGATGTTCAATATACATAGGCTACTCTGCACGAGGGATCCTTTATTCCACCTGTATGCCAGTGTGTTCAAATGTAACCACAGGTTTGCAATCACAGAATATTTTTCAGGGGTTTTCCTAATCCTAATTGGCTAATTGGGCAGCTGCTGGACAACAAACAACCATTTGGACATTATTCTTTCTGCAATAGGGTCCCCCTTCTTC
This sequence comes from Bothrops alternatus, assembly GCA_034064705.1. Classification (NCBI taxonomy): domain Eukaryota; kingdom Metazoa; phylum Chordata; class Lepidosauria; order Squamata; family Viperidae; genus Bothrops; species Bothrops alternatus. The sequence continues at coordinate 523,824 of JARGCV010000068.1, forward strand.
TCTTCAAATATCATTGTATGTTAAATGAATTACATAACTACTGTAATGTATATTATGCAGGCAATGTATATGCAAGAAAACAGAACTGCCTGGGCATTTTTAGAAAGAGGCAAAAAGCACTATCAAATTCTATTTAATGAAGTGAGATTATTGTTTTAGGAATGAAACAGTGGCATCCTGTTACTTATATTTGCAACATGGATACCAAGTGATTGAGTACTGTACTCGATTCTTCAGCAGTTGCAGCAATGCCATTTAACTTGGCCAGAAAATTTAGTAAGAACAGTCATTAAAATGAGAAGCTCTTATAAAATGAAAATACCTGAATATTCCCAGTTTAACCATATTATGGGATCCACAAAACATCCATTTTGCAGAATTAAACTTCTGATACTCAGGGAAACCTAAAGCCACCCATTTTGTCTTATAAATGCCAAAAGTGCTCAAAAAAAGTTGGCCTCTTTCACTCCAAGTTGTGGGGGAGGGGGAGGTAAAAAAAAAAAAAGGTTGCTGATGCTACATGCAGAAAACAAGCTAAAGGTTATCTACCACTTTCATCATTTCTATCTGCCAGAGGAAATGGCACCTTAGATTCTACACAGACAAAATATAACTTCACAATAAGCCCTTCTTTGCATAGGGTCAGGCTACTTGCAGGATTGCCTTTCTCCTATCGTTTCTGTCCATCACATCAGATTAGTAGGGAGGATATGCTCAGGGTCCCTTTTATCAAACAATGTCATCTTGCGGGGACCCCGAAGTCTTGCCTTTTCAGTGGCAGTCCAAGCCCATGAAGCAACACCTGCCTGTTAGTCTTTGGCAAGGCTCTGAAGACCTGCTCTTTCCCCAGGCATTTGGGTCAGTGAGGGCAGAGATGAGCTCTGCTACGCTTGATGAGGTTGATAGCTTACCCTTGGACACGGGGTGGGGGGTTATGTTTGGAGGGTTTCTTTTCACATTGTAAAACCACAAAAGTCACTTGTGTGAGATGGGCGCTGTATCATCATGTCAATCAATAATATTGGCCAGACACTTTTCAGGGTCCCTGTTATTGCATATTGCGCATGGCATTTAAGTCCTGGATCACTACAGGTAGTCCTTGATCTACAACCGTAATGGAGCCTGCCGTTAAGTGAAACAGCTTCATTTAACAACTCCCACTTCCTGCTCTTCTTGATGCACTTGTTAAATGAACACGTGGGTCTTAAAAGCAAAGCATGGGATATTTCAGGTGTGGGGAAGACCCAATGAGGCCTAGTGAAAAATCTTAACTATAAAGCTCAACAACAAGAAAAAAACACCCAAGAGGGGCCCTTTTTGAAATTTCTAACAAAATCAGAACATCAACCAACCATAGGTAGCACCAGAATATGACTTTGCATACAGGGCGAAATATCTAGAGCATACCCTAGGAATATATACAGTAGGTAAATATAAACTCACTGACACATCACAGTAAGCCATAAAGTTTTTATTTGTGCTTAGTGTAATGTGTGAATCAAGCTGCTATAATGTTTCCAGCAAGCTATGGTTTTAATATCCTAACTTAACATTTTGTATGAACAGAACTAATAAGTTAAGAGGGTTAATAGAAAGATACAAAGTTAATTTGATTCTTAAGTCATTTGTCTCTCCTGGACATTGTGGGATGCAGTTTGAGGATATGTAATAGGAGGGGAAGATTGTTCAATATAGGATGTAAGTCTGCCAGATTTCATGGATCCTCCTCTCCTGGCAACTTTTGCAGGACTTTCAGGAATTCAAGAGAGGTAACAATAACTTTTCTTCTATGAATTAACTAGTTAATTATTTAATTTCATACAACTTCCAAATAGCTTTCATTGAGGCGGAGCCTCCCGTCTAAAAAGATACAAGTAATGTCTGATAAGATAGTGCTAGAAGTCATGTGCCACATGACTTGAGATCCATTCTATGACATGTTTCTATCTTCACATTTATAAATAGACTGTACATTCATTTGGAGAGGGGGGGGTTCTTATTTATTCTGCATCTTACAGTTCTATAATACATTTTTAGATCCATCATCCCCAGGCTGTCTCATTCCTGCATTGCTGTGCCATTTGAAATGATTGTAAATAAGTAACAGATGCTCAGCCACCAGATTAAAACAAACATTATGATATCATCAGTACATGTTGTACTAGCTTTGGCTCTGAGTACAGTGTGCTTAGTAGATTTTTAATATTTTATTTAATATTTTTTAATTTTGTGCTCTAAAATTTATTGATCCCAATGACGATCGTTTCCAGAAAAAGCATGCATATTTATTGTTTACTGTTATTAACTGTAGATTATTGTTATTTTTTTTACTGTATTTTTAAGCCAGCTGGAGGGAGAAATAGCATATTTACCTATTAAATTTATATGCCATCCATTTCATTGTTGAAGTGACTCTGTAGATTCTACAGAGGAAAAAAATAGAAACTGTTATATATATTTCAGTATATTGATGGATATAATTTCTAGACAAATTCAGGAGTCTGAAAATGTCCGTTTTCATAGTCTTTCCCACATTTTCTTGTTGATATCAGTAGATCTGAAAATATGATATTGCTTAGTGAAGCTCTAAAAATATGAAAGAAGAAAGTGAACATAAACTGCACTCTCTATAACTAGCCAAAAAAAGGTTATTGGTGTAGCCTATACGAATTATGTAGTATAGGGCTGCTCCTGGAGATGTTATGTATTAGCAGTGGTGGGATTCAGCCAGTTTGCACCACTTCAGCAGAACCGGTAGCTAATTTTTTGTTGCCCACGCCCAGAATGAACTTCCGGAAGCGGCATCCACATAGAGAACCAGTTGTTCACATATTTGAATCCCACCACTGTGTATTAGCATTATAACATTTAATTATAGCATAACTGGCATGGATAGATAGAAAACATTTTTTTAAAAAAACAAGCTCCTCCCTCTATATATACACTGACAAACATACATATATTAAACTTTCTTATATTTTAATTTAGCAAGCATTTTTAAAAATCATTTCCTGGTGTTCTTTTATTATCTTCTATATCTTCTAGAATAGATGAATAGTAACAGAGAAACATTTTTTATTAAGCTTAGGAAATGGGTTTTGAACATACTTCAAAAATCTGAGCATATATTCTTACAGGAAATCATAAAGCCCCAAGTGTTTCCATGTCTGAAGAAAAATGGACTCCTTTCCTGATTTTTCTGGAATTCTGCTCCATCTTCTTGCCTGCAGTTATATATGAAAAACTCATAATCTTTCCTGCAGTTGCTTTAGGACCATCTCTAGCAACTACAAGTAAAGTCCCTCATTGAAATATGCCTATAAAGGATCTTCTGTTTCATTTGGAATGTACATTTCCTTTTAATTCTTATAACTGAAAAGCCATAAAAACCATCATATTTATAAATGCACTGCAAGAATATTGAATAATACATTCCAATATTACCATTTCTCTATAAGAGATATCTCCCAAATTATACAATATGTCGTACCAGTCATCCATTCTCCTTAATGTTGAGAAGTTACAAGGATGTAATGATTATTCGGATTAAGATTTACTTTATTCATGGAAAGCTTATTGATATTTTGCAAAACAAAGGCATTTATAAATGTATAAGTAGAGCCTCACATATTAACATAAAAACAGACTTCAAAAGTACATTATTTTCATATCAGACGTCTAGGGAAACTGTTAATATCTTAACATGTTGCTAGCTTACAGAGCCCAAAACTTCACTTCTTCATATATCTTGGTAATCTTACTAAGCTCATTTATCGTCTGGTAGATATCCCTTGGAAAGAATACCTGTAGATTTTGCTTCTGTTCCCTTGAATGGTAGTTTTCAACGCTGCAGCCATGATCTCCGGATAAGTCAGGAGAATGCTAAGAGGAAAATAAGTAGAGCTTCATCTTCTCCCACATGCACAGGCCCACTTTAAAGAGAAGGATATTATCTCAATAGGTAGACTTCCATATTGATTTATTACTCTTTAAAATGTTCAGATGCTTAAATGTAAGATTCAAAAATATTAAGTATAGGCCAGTGGTGGCGAACCTATGGCACGGGTGCCAGAGGCGGCACTCAGAGCCCTCTCTGTGGGCACACACACCATTGCCCCAGTCCTAGGCCTTCAGTTAGGTTTTATAAAAGCTTTTCGCTTTAGGCCTCTGCCGTCGTGTGCAAAAAAAAAAAGGTTCAATCAATCAATCAATTTCAACTTCTTGGGGGGAAAAAAGATCTCACAAAGTTGGAATTGATTGATTGAACTTTTTAGTCCCACCCAGTCTGCTGTTACCACCAGACACGCCCACCCAATGGGCCATGCCCACCCGGCACCCAACGATATGTAAGTGGGTTTTGGGTTGCAGTTTGGGCACTCGGTGTCTAAAAGGTTTGCCATCACTGGTGTAGGCTGAGAGAACTTCTGGAACAACCACCATAGAGCATTTGTTCAGAATCTTAAAAATAAGTGGGTTGACAAGATGGTGGTGGATAAAGGAAAACCTGGCGGGCAGATACTCTCTCCTGTACTGGTCAACACAATTAATTCCCACAGTTAAAATAAATTCCTGGAACTTGTGATGCCTGTCTCTCAGACAGGCACACATGGAGGATGAATCATTGTGAACACAAATGCCCCCTGGGTCTCTCTTAGCTATGACTTGAAAGAGACCTGGTATATCATATTTTACTGATAGTATACAATTCTGGCAACAATTGACAAAATAGACAAACAGCAATAAATGTTGAAAATGAGACAAAACAGAAGGAACAGGCTACCGTATGGATGAACATCTAAAAAAACCCAACCCAAATTATTGGAAAAATATGCATAGCATTACCCAGGATTTTGAGGAAATATTTTTTTTAATTCCTCAAACCTGATGGAATGCTAATAAACTTCTAATGCATGCATGTTCATCATGCATGGCTGTCACTTCTACAGGAGATTCAGTGGATAAAATGATGTGCTCAGTTTCCCTTCTGCTTATTAACGTCAGTGAAGAACCAAAAGTTGTGCGGAAAGATCAGGAGAGAGAGGCAGTAACTGTAGGTGTTAAGGACAAAGTGTTACACAAATAATGACAATTTGACCTAAAATGTGTGTAATTCCTACTTTGGACGCAAAATAATTAAAATTCTATTTTTGATCATTCCTCCCAAAAAGTAATTTGATTTGATTCGTGTCTGATTCACGGTTATTTTGTTGCTGGACATATTTTGGATATTCAAAGCAGATTAGAAGGATAGGCGGCTGTTTTCTTATGACAGTGCAGAGTCTGAGGCAACCTCTCCCCCCCAAACATCCATATCCTAATTCTTTCACAGGATCCAATCTGGGTTGGTCTCTGGGACCACAAGTTTAGTCTTCCCAGCTTTCGAACTCATGCTGGAGCCCATTCTCAGGGAACTTTTCTCTATCAGAATGTGTGCTTTGGCTATTCTGTGCATAGTATTTATATGGTACCTGTTTGGATGTGGCTTTTTATTGGTTGTTCGTGGTGTTGGTGGATGGCTATTAAGTCATTAGCTGTTGTTTCTTTGTGCTGCCAAGTCTTTGGTCATAAGTATCTGATAAGCTGGTGGTAAATCAGCACTTTTGTTGACTGACAAGGGGCCCATTTCCTAGACTTCAACCATTTCCCTGGCTATCTTTGTACCTGCTCAGCCAACAACCTTATTAGATGAAAAACTGAATGTAATGTACATTGAAATTGAATGTAATACTGCAATTCACCAAAAACATGCCTTTTAATAACATTCATTAATTGGAAAGGGTGCTACCAGATTCCTGATTTTGGGGGCACTTTATTGAGAGATTTCATGGCTTGCCATCTGCCATAGTGATTAGCAGAACCTGCAAAGAAAACTCTTCTTTCAAATGGACTGAAGTCCAGAAATTCAGATGCCACAGTACACAGGAATGACAGGAACCCTGTTCTCTTCAAACTGCACATGCCATTCCTTTTCCAAATAGTGTGATTGGGACACCAGCTTGAAGAATGAATACGATGCCAGTTTGGAGAATGGCATGAGGCAATGGGGTGCAGCACAGCCTGTGAAGCATAGGGCAGCAGGGGTAACTGGGGTTTTGTGCAATGGTTCTTGCTTGGCTGGCCACGGTGTGGTACTTGAGACAGTATTTCTCAGTGGCAGTGGTGGCCCTGAGACTGAAGCAGTGGCAGTAGCCACTGAAACCACTGAAGGCCCCAGGGCTCTATCTTAACCCCAGCCTTGCCACTGACTAGTGCCACTGTGTAGCAGAGAGGAGATGGGTAAATGGGGGTAAGTGCAGGCAGTATGCAGAATTTTGATCACATGACTGCTGGGGTGCTGCAATGGCTGTAACTTCAGGCATAGGGCATGTGCCCATTTTTTTCAGCACTATGTTGAGTGGCCACTGAATAAATGGTTATAAGTCGAGGACTACCTGTATTCTATAATTCAGTTGCTGCTTATGATTTGTAAAACTTTATTTCCCTTGCCCATAAGTTAATTTTAAGTTCCATAGAAGAGTTTCCTTCTAACCAGAATCACGTTTGTCAGGAATGTGATGAAGATGTTCTTCCAGGATATATTTATGAGATTTAGGTTGGTGTAAGTTCCTTTGCTTTTCATTAAACTGAGTTTTAACTTGGGAACTCCCAGAAATAATGGTTTATAGCTATTATCACCTCAGATGTAAGAATTTGCAATAACATCATGCTGATTGGGTAATGGGAATAGTAATCCAACCTCTCTGGATAGCTTTAAGTTAGAGCCTGTCCAGTTTAGAACTGGGGATCCATTCTTCCTTAAAGAGCAATAGGAAGGATATATCTATTTTGATAGTGTTCAGTATTATGAGCTTTCTGATAAATAAATGTGATTTACTATAAACATTTACATAGGAAATCATTCTCAATGTTTTAAGGGAGCTTCTATCCTTCTAGGAGAATGGAACATTAGAATTATTTCCAAAATGGGTCATTTTATCTGTAAGAATATCTGAGCTGTTTAAACGTTCTTTTCTATTCTAAAATCTGTGGGGAAAAATAGGTACTTTTATTAAAAAGTATAATCTTTCCAGCCCCCTCTCTAATCTTCCTTCCTTCCTTACTTCCTTCCTTCCTTCCTTCCTTCCTTCCTTCCTTCCTTCTGCTAGGGCAGGGGTGTTAAACTGCCGGCCCATAGGCCTGTTGCATCATATCAAGGCTGCGCCCACCCCAGCTTCGGCAATGCAAAAAAGTCACGATAAGTCGCAACACGTCACATGACATGGCGAGTTTGACACCCGTGTGCTAGAGCAGTGGTTCTCAACCTTTCTCAGGTTGAGACCCCACTTGCCCCGCCCATGCGTGCCGCGACCCCGACCCGGGCGCGCGCCGGAAAAAAAAATTAACATTTTTTTTAAAAAAAAATCAAAAAACAAAAAAACAAAATGGCGGCCATGACGGGCGGATCCACGCATGCATGGATCGGCCCATCGCGCGCGCCACGCATGCGCGGATCCACCCGTCGCGGCCGCCATTTTGTTTTTTTTATTATTTTTTTTTAATTTTTTTTTCGGCGCGATGGGCAGATCTGCGCATGCGCGGCACGTGTGCGCCCAAAAAAAATAAAAAAAATAAAAAAAATAAAAAAATAAAAAAATAAAAATAAAAAAACAAAATGGCGGCCCGCGGTGTCCGGCGACCCCCGCGAAATGGTCGTGCGACCCCAAATGGGGTCGCGACCCCAAGGTTGAGAACCGCTGTGCTAGAGGAAGATGTTTTCCAGATTTTCTGAGAAACACTCTTAAAGGCTGCATGTGGGTGGAATCATCCTTTGAGGTAACTTACCAAGACAATTCAAATAGAATAAAAAGGAGATAGCAGTTATGAAAAGCCTGGCATATTTTTCATCATCTCCTGTATCCAATCTCTTAGAATCCAACCTTGAAAATTCTGTAAATTGATGTTTTCTCATCTTCTGCCTAGCTAACAACAGAGAGCACAGCTGAAGCAGACACACCCACAAATATTCTTTGCAGCAATTAGTTATTTTTGAAATGGAGCTGAATCAAAGACAACCTCCTTCCCCCACCCCACCCTAGTCTACTCTTTCTGTTCCTTCTCGCTCTGCCTTAAAGAAACCAAGTTATATAAGGCTAGTTTTGAGGGCTATTGAAATGCTTAAAGTAAAAGAGATTTCAAATGTTGTTTTTCTTCCACTTGACTGATTGCAAGCATTCAGTTATTTCCTTCCATACAGTTGGGAGATTTTTTTTTTAAATACACACCCTCTTATTACACAGAATAGCTTTTTCTTTCTATATGCAAACGAATACAAACATTATAGTTAATTTGAAATAGTAGAATAGTCATGCATGTAAACTTTTCATTGAGCAACAGAGCACATCCTCCCTCAATCTGAGCCCCATTCTTAACTTGATTACCAAGTCAACAAATATCATCAGACTCCTACAGGTAGGGAAACAATGACTCATATAAATCAAAAATATTTGGGGAGGGAGGGATTTGATTGTCTTTCTCTCTTTACTGCCTGTGTCTACCTTTCTTCTTCAAAGTGGTAGTCAACTTTGCCTTGTTAACTTGCATTTGAAAAAGCAGCCTGCCCATCCCTGATCAGAAAGGGGGGACAGTCTAGGCCTAAACCTACCACATGGGCTGTGGCCTGATCTGTTACTGAGGAAAAAATAGCTGTCAATTCTTCTAACACAGGATATGCCCTGAGTTGCTCACTTGGGATATGAACAAGAAGAAAGAGTACTCACAAGCTAGAGCAGTGATGGCAAACCTTTTAGAGACCGAATGCCCAAAAACTGGCCCCGCCCCCCACTCCACCCCCCTGCCCTGCCCCCGCCTGCCCACAGGACCACTCACCGCCTCCAGGGCCTGCCGCAGATCACCTAGGCAGCCCAGTAGCACTATGGCAGCCACACCCTCTGTCCACGCCCTGCAGCATCAACTGCATGATGGGGTGTGAGGGCAGAGTCTTGTCTACGCTGCCTGGCTGCCATGTCCTTGGCTGTGCTGCTCTGTGTGGGCCACGTTCGGGGGTGACTCTCCTTCAGGGGGGCTGCTGGAGAGGAGGGTGTCATGGGGGGAGGTAAGGTTGGGGCAATGGCATGTGTGCTATAGGTTCGCCACCACTGAGCTACAGCTTTGGACTGACATCAGAAAGTGGACACAGGTACATGAAGATATGTGAAACAAGCTCCACGGTTATTTAAAAGCAGGCAGCATTTATTGCAGTGTTTGCTGCACAACCAGTTGGATCAATACTTCTCAATACTTTCTTCCAAAATATTTCAAGAGATAATGATGCCTATGAAGACTTTGTTCAGATTGTCTTTTCTAGCAATCAGGGCTTGAATTAAGCAGCTCTCCTTACTGGAATAGATACGGTAGGTAGTAGAACATAAAGAACTGCTTTTTTAGTAGCCGTACAGGAGCAAGAGACTAGAATTGTACTGCTGCTGTCCTTATCACCTCTTTGATATGTAGCCTGTCAGAGGTTTAATCTCCAGGGCCATCAGAGAAAGAGTCAAACCTGGTTCTGTTTTACAGGTAGGGATGCCTTATCTTTGTACTGTTTCCAGATCTGTATTGAAATGGTCTCAAAGCTAATCTGACCTGTCTGTGAGTGAGAAGTGGCTTCTGCCTTGAGTAAGAGTGAGGCCACCTACCGTATTTGTAGCTGAAACAAGAGGGTGCTGTTCTCAGCTCTGCCTACTTTTTAGCCTTTAGCCTCCTAAAAGTGTCTTGTTTAGAATATAGTCATACTAATCACTCTACCAGCATACTATTCTGTTCTATTGATAAGAGCAGCTTAGCAACAGTCATAATCCTATTAGTAGCCATAACTCAACAAAAGTATTTGACAATCCATTTTCTCTTTATTGTGGCTCTTATGGAGAATTTCAGGATCTATCCTTTAATGATCCATGCATGGCTTTATTTTCTTTTAAAGTTTAAAATATAAAATGCAAAAATACAAAAGCAAATAATAGGAAAAACAGGTGAGGGGAAAAGGAAAAAGTGTAGAAAAGAAGGGAAACAAAAAAAAAAGGCATTGACTTCCAACTCCCTTTGGTGCAGTAGAATAAGATAGTAACATCAAGTCTCAACTTTTTATTCTACATGATAGTATAAACTAGCCGTTTCTATAAAAACAATCTAATCAGTCAAACCTAAAATCAAAGTTTCATTTTTTTCCACCTCAAGCACAAAATCCAGAAGCAGTTTCCAAGTAGAAACAAAAGTAATTGGGTTTTTTTCTTTTATTAAAACAGTCGATTTAGCCATCTCTGCTAACTCCATCAGCTTTTGCAGCCATTCATCCATAGTGGGGATTAGAACGTCCTTCCGTTTTTGTGCATAAAGTAATCTTGCTGCCGTCAACATATATAACATCAAAGTTCCCAATTTTTTTCCAAGTCTTTTTTCATTAAGCCCAAAAGAAAAGTTTCTGGTTTTATCTTTATATTCGCTTTAAGAATCTTTTGTATTAGAATATCAATGCTACTCCAATATTTCTTTGCTTTATCACATAAATGATAAAAAGTCCCTTCTTTATGTTTACATTTCCAACATTCATTTGAAATACCTTTATAATTCTTGATAACTTATTTGGTGTTAAATACCAACCGTACATCACCTTATAAAATTTTTGTTTTAAATTATAATTTAATGTAAATTTTAAATCTTTCATCCATATATTCTCCCATTGTTCAAGCTTTACATTATATCCAAAGTTCCTTGCCCACTGAATCATACAACGCTTTACATATCCACTTTCCAAATTCAAATTCAAAAACATTTTATGGACCTTAGCAATGATATGTTCACTACTACCACACAGCAGGATTTCCAGTTCATTTTTAACAGAGTCAAACCCATAGCTCTTTTTGTCCAATTTAAATCTTTCTTTCAGTTGTAAATATATAAACCAGTGGCAGACATGTCCTTCTGATTCTATCTAGATCTTCTTTAGACTTGAGAGTAAGATCACCAAAATTAAAACATGTTATTTTACCATAAGTCCACCAGTCTAGTTTTGCCACCATTTCTTTTCTGAAAAAAGCTTCCTGGGGGCACACCCAAAAGACATCTTCACAGAAAACTTTGTTTTTATATTTATTCCAAACTCTTAAAATGGCACATCTAACAAAGTGATTGTTGAAATCAACATTGACTTTAACTTTGTCATACCATAAATAACCTTCTAAATCAAGTAGCCTCTTATTATGGAGATTCACCCACTCTTTTAACAAGACCAAACAACAAGCATCGAAATACAGTTTCAAATCTGGTAAACCCAACACCCCACCCCAACCCGTGCACAGCTCTATTTTTTTTTTAATCCTTGGCTATAAACCTTTACCCAGACTGCCTTGTTCTTTCAAAGCTCTAAGAATGAAATTAAAGCTTTGCAGCCTCCATTCACCGTGTAGTTCATTTGCATTTGATTTGTCCATATGGAGCTCATTTGCATGCCATTGAAATTTGAAGTGAAACACAAGAGACAAAGTTCAGTGAGGATGCCTGCCAGATGCAGAGCAGATCCCTGCCGGTTGTCGTGTAGAAATGATGTCAACTTGGCCTGGAAGAAGCTGCAGTATTTAATTTGGCATAGAAAATCACTGTATCCATCCCATTCCAATATATTAGTCCATTGCCTTACGGCAAGCCTGCAAAACATATAGACAATAGAGAACCAGATTGTTGCAATCTCTTGGGTGAATTCCAAATGCCACATTTCTGTGAAAATATCTAAATGCTCACCCAAGCTGAATGCAGAAATGGGAAAAAAGCTACATTGCTGCAATTGTATTGAAGGAAGTGCATAATTAGTAGGGGTGAGGAGAGAGAGATTAAATACAGCTTTATTTTTTCAGCTAAGAAAGGCTTTGATTAAATAGAGCTATTGCTCCAGCATAGAACTTTAAGGCTGAGCAAAGTCTGAAGAAACCCTATTTTATTACCTAATGGATTGAAACTCATAGTTAGTCTTAATAGTAGGCAAGTATAAATTCCAATGAATCATTTAGAAAAATCACAGAAGTCATAAGTGTTGTGTCCTGGGCCTGATGAGGAAACTCAGCAAGCCCAGAAATGTTGCTATTGGTCCCGGGCATTCCAAAAGCTGCCTGGGACCAGACAGAGCGGCGCCAGCCTTGTGCACATGCGCAAGGCGCGAACAGGCTAAATTCCTATTGGTTAACACTGTCTGGGTCTCTGGCCCTATAAAAGGCCTGCGTGCCTTTTGTTCCTTGCTTGGGTGTTGGAGAAAGAATAAAGTGTTTGTTACTTGTCACCATGTGTCTTCATCATTTGCACGTGAACGGAGAATACAACAATAAGGTCATGTTCCAGTTCTTCATGTGGTGAACTCCAGTTTCCTGTTTAAACCATTTATCTGGTAGAGGAATTCTATTATTTCTGTTATATAGAAGTTTCAAGGACATGGTTTCTTTGTTATTAAGAGTTCATACACAGTTCTAGTGTAAATACCTTTAATTTTGATTAAATCACTTCAAAGAAAATAATGACAGTACTCTAATTACTGATCTGTTTTCTCTAATTTTGTTAGCCTAAAATCTGAATATATTCCAAATTAGGACAAAAAGAATATATTCTCTATCCAGTGAGTCCCCTATCCCAGTGTCTCTTTTATCCTTGTCTTTCCCACTTTATCTAGCACTGGATGTTCAGAAAAAACAAAGGCAGCAAGATATCAATAAGAGTGTCAGTGACATTCTTTGGCAATGTGTTCCACTTTTTTATCTTCTACACAGAAATAAGCTGACATTCAGAAGAATCAAATCCAAAGTTTCACTGATTATAAATTCATACTAATTGAATATGATTACTTTTCATGAATTTTCCATTTTTGAACCACTTTAAGCTTTATAACATTAAAGTAATTTTGGAGGAACTTGGAAGGCCTACTTTATATATTCTATACCACCTATTCAATTTAGTTTACTAAAATATATGTTCATAGACCAAATATGCATAAGAATATATTTGATGTCAGTTAAAAAATAAAATATATATTCATGTTTGTGCAAAATATACCTAGAAATGCATACAGATATGCATATTGGGAAATTTTAAAAGGAGAGTATTTCAGCTTATTTATTAGAGTTGAGAAGCATTGGTTCTGCCTCTTGGTAAATCAAGACCTAAAAATCTCAGTTTGAGATATCTCCAGGCTTCATCCAAGCTTAACACAGATACAGATTGGGGGTAAGCCCATAATAAACCAGGACATCCAGTATTTATTTCTTCCTAAAAGATTGGCATCAGTCTGTCAGAATTAGCTGGTCTAGTGATTCACTTCCCCAAATTTGTTGAAACCAAACCTTCTACTGGAGAGTCATAATCAACTCTCAACTGAAATAAAGCTGAGTTCTAGGCAGAAAAGCACATTAGCCACAAAGGAAAATTTGGAATAAGGATCTCAGAAGTTTTGATTGTATAACTTGTGAGGCATGGGTGCCCTTGTAAGCATACCTTTGTTCATCATACCCGCCAAAAAAAGCATTTAACCCTTTGGCCTTTAAAAAGTTTTAATTGCTGCAATATAGGCCATCTAAACTGGCAGTTATCCTTTATGATATATTAAATTTAGTTTAAATATAGGAAGCCCTTACTGGAAATATTTACTAGGAAAACAAACTAAGGCTGAATCCCTTTGCCCAAGCCAAATAGAAAACATTTCTGGAATTAAGATCACATTTGGTTGTAAAAGCAGATTGTAGCTCAGACATGGATTCCTACTAGTCCAAATTCTTCTTTTTCCACCTTTATTTTACTTATTCCACTTGGTTCTATTCTTTAGCAGAACACAAATTCTCACAGTAATATAGTATATGAGATATTTCCCCTCCCCCCTTGGTTTTGCTCCTGATTTGCTGTTGATCTTGATTAGGAATATGCACCCAGACATTCTTGTTTTTTACATGGATGTCATTTTGGAATCTCCAACCATTGTATCTAAAATATTTCATTCCCCTTGTACTGAAGATAATGCACTAGAAAGGACTTGCTTTCATGTTCATCAGGAAGAAACAATACTGGGAAATAAATGCATTGCCTAAAGAAGTAGGATAGGATAGGATAGGATAGGATAGGATAGGATAGGATAGGATAGGATAGGATAGGATAGGATAGGATAGGATAGGACAGTGGTGGCGAACCTATGGCACAGGTGCCAGAGGTGGCACTCAGAGCCCTCTCTGTGGGCACACGCGCCGTCACTCCAGTCCTAGGCCTTCAACTGGGTTTTATAAAATCTTTTCACTTTAGGCCTCCGCTGCCGTGTGCAAAAAAAAAAAAAAGGTTCAATCAATCAGTCAATTTCAACTTCTTGTGGGAAAAAAAAAAGATCTTGCAAAGTTGGAACTGATTGATTGAACTTTTTAGTCCCACCCAGTCTGCCGTTACCACCGCAGCCATGTCCACCCAATGGGCTATAACCCCCCAATTGGCCACACCCCCCCAATTGACTACACCCAGCCAATGGGCCACACTTACCTTGCCCCCTATGATGCATAAGTGGGTTTTGGGTTGCAGTTTGGGCACTCAGTCTCTAAAAGGTTCGCCATCACTGGGATAGGATAATAACTTTATTGTCACTTTGAATGTACACTAATCGGCATACATTAAAATGAAATTTTGTTGCATACAGCTGTCAAAGGGTCACCACCTCCAATATACACTACATAAATATGACAAATAAATAAATAAACACAGAATTATGCATATACTCACATATATTTTAAGAAACAGAGAAACAATACAATCTACAATACAATACAATACAATACAACATCTACAATGTTTTTGGACTATATATACATGTGCATGGCGAGAAAAACGAAGTTTACGAGTTTACCAGACAGATGGCAGAGGGAACAAAGCTATTACAGAATCAGGTAGTCCTGCTAGAAATACTTCGAAACCTCCTCTCAGAGGGGAGCAACAGAAGTAGAACATAAAGTGGGTGTATGGGGTCTCTAACAATGCTTTGAAGTCTAAGCACATAGTGCTTATAAGCAGCATCCTGACTACCAGGAAGTGAGTTTCCTATGATCTTCTCAGCTGTCCCTACCAAGTATTTGTAGGGTTATGTTCATGTGAAGCTTCCATCTTCGTATTCAAAGAAGCTGTATTAGATATCTTCAACAAACTTTACATATTTTTCTATTCATGTTCATAAATCATCACATGCTCTACATATTTCTACATTCATATTCATGTTCATTACATGTTCATCCATTTATATTATCAAGAACCAGGTGCCCATTATATGTACTGAAACAAACATGTATATGAATGTTTATATGCAATATTGTGAGCTTGAAAATATATTTCTGTATATTGTCTTGTTTATTCACTGTGTTGGAAGAGGTCTTTTTGTCTACTCTGCTTCCGCTTGCCAGCTTATCATTTTCTTTCCCAGGCCTTTCTGGCAAGATTCTAGAAAAAAAAAATTCTGGAAACCATGCACTGCAATGGAAAACTTAGGAGGTTTTTTTTTTCTGGAAAGATCCTGACCTGGAAAGATCCTAATTACTTACATCATGGTTAAACAAAAGAAAAACATCAAGATGAGTTCCAGTGCAAATATGTGTTTCCTATGTATGGGAATCACCTTAAGCCTGAAAACCATTTGTTTCCAATTAAGATCCCAAGAAAATGTTATGCTAATTTTTAGCACATTAAGCCATTACAAAAATTTAACTTTCAGAGTAATAGTCAAACTTTTGCAGCAAAATAAAAATAATATAGTGGCATATTAAAACTAGGTTATTTAAAGAAAATCAACTTTATTTCACAAGTGATACATGTCTATTCATTGTTTTATTAACTGCAGATGTTTTTGTGTATTTTTCTTGTACTATTACATAATAACTGGGGATTAATACATTATTTTATATTTGATATCAATTTATTTTAGATATATTTATTCCCAAACATATGTTGTCTTTTCATTTCTGCCTTAATTTTTAATTTTATAAAATCTGCACAAAAATTCCAATAGATTTAAAAGCAATACTTCACAAAATGTGTGTTTATGTGTGCATGTGTGCATGTGCACATTAGAGTATTTTAAATCACTATGATCTTCTGAGTGATTTTTCTGATCAATTCATAAGGAAATAAATTCCACAAAGATTCCTAATGATGGCTAATATTCCTCCCTAGCTGTGTCTCCAGCACTAGATCTGTGATGGGTTCTATACTTCTGGAAAATTAATCAGTAGATTTATATAGCCAGAACAGCAGCAAAATAAGCAATGTGTTTGAGGCATATCTCCCGTCTTATATTATAATTTCTTGTGCTGTTCTGGGATTAGATATAGGAAATTGAATCTATCTCTGGTTGGGTCCCCTAATTTGTGCCTTTGAAGATTTATACAAGGCAATCTGGCAACCTAGCAGTTCAAAAGCATGTAAATGCAAACACATAAATAGGTACCATTTTGGTGGGAAGGTAACAGTATTCCGTGCACCTTGGCATATAATTATGTCAGCCACATGATCATAGGAGTGTCCTCAGACAACGCTTAGGAAATGGACAATGGTTAGGAAATGGAGATGAGCATTGCCCCCCTAGAGTCAGACACGACTGGGCAGGGGAAATCCTTACCAAACCTTAAAGTGCCTAATAGATACTGTTCTGTTTTAGAATTAGAGACATCACAGCAAGGCAGAAGTAACAAACACAACTTCTTTATTGAGATCACAAACAGAACAGAACAGCAAACAAAATGGTGCTGGCCTTTTATACTCCCTTTGCAGGGACAGCATCAGCCTATCAATGCAAGGCTAGTCTCCCATCTTACACATGCTCACAAGGCTGGAGACAACCTGTCTGGTCCCAGGCAACCAAATGGTGTGCCCGGGGCCTTTTGCAGCCTCCTGAGCCTGCTGAGTCATTCAGCAGGCCCAGGACATAACACCCCTCCCCCCTTAGATAAAACAATAAGTAAATACTTACTGTTTTTATAGCAGCATACATATACATGTGTTGAATTAAGCATGTTGTTATTTCTAACACAGTGATGCCTGCACGCAGGCAGACCCAGTCATGACATTTCTCATATTCACAAGAATACCACATATTGTTTAATACTATCAAACAAAACACCCCAACTCCGAGTGTGCCCTTACATACATTCTATTTTTTCACAAGACTATAGACCTGTCCTGGAATTGACAAGAACCTTACATAGTCTTGTAAATGCTTGGGGGAACCCCTTGCTCGCTCTGATCTTCTTAGAGCTGTCATGGGTGCCTGGTCTGCGAGCTCGCCTGCCAGGCTTGGCAGACCAGGATGTAGATGTCCCCTTGAATCCGGTGACCCTCCATCATACTGACTGGCCGGAGCCTGTAACCCCAGACCAGAGTTCCTTGGGGGGTGGAATTCCCCGAGTCTACAATGGACCCCTCTTGGGAGCATTGTCCTGTGAGCCCAAGACCAGCAGATGGAGAAGCCTGTAGTGCTGGTTGCCTGGTCAAATCCATAGACCCAGTGCTCGAGTCAAGAGCCGCCTCGTAAGCTGAACCCCCTTCTGGAGCCAGTATATCCCCACTTTCATGGAGAGACTGTGGTCCACAATTGTAATCGTGGTCTTCCTCCCCCCCAAGAGCAGAGCCAGGAGCAGAAGTGTTGCTGGGAAGCCTCCAGCATAGTTGATCGATGTGCTGCCTTAACACACGACCATTGTCCAAGGCCACTTCATATGACAGTGGCCCAGAGACTTTGCATACCACTGAGGTCACCCAGAGATGTCTAGGTCCATAGTTCCTTGCCCAGACTGGATCGCCCACCTGTAGTCTCCTAGATGTCCGCGGCTGTGACACCTGTGAAGCCACCCGGTCTGGGTGCAACCTGTCCAGTTTGGTAATGAGTCTGTGACCCCAGCGGAGTTCAGTTGGTCTCTTCCCAGTGGCAGTACAAGGTGTGGTGCGGTGGCAAAGAAGGAAGTCAGCTGACCTGTGATGCCAGTTGCTGTGAGTGATTCTCTTTAAAGCATCTTTGGTAGTACGCACCATACGTTCAGCCTGGTCATTGGAAGCTGGATGGAACGGCGCAGATGTGGCATGCCGGATCATCTTGGCTTGAAGAAAAGCCTGAAACTCAGCAGACATGAATTGGGGTCCGTAGTTGGAGACAAGGACGTCTGGAAGACCATGTGAGGAGAAGATTCCTCTCAGCACCTGGATGGTCCTAGCAATAGTAGTGGAGGAGGCAGGAACAACCTCTAGCCACTTGGAATGGCTATCCACGAGGAGAAGGAAGAATTGCCCCTGAAAGGGCCCAGCGTAGTCGATGTGTACCCTCGACCATGGAGTATGTGTCTCCTCCCACCTATGTACAGGGGCCTGAGACATTTCAGGCCTTGACTGTTGGCACACTTGGCACTTATGAACCTGGGTCTCGATGTCTTTATCGAGCCCAGGCCACCATAGATGGCTACGGGCAAGCGCCTTCATCTGGACAATTCCGGGATGACCTTCATGTAAAGATTGCAAGACTCTAGTCCTCAATGAGGCTGGGATGACTACTCTGCTTCCCCACAGGACACACCCCCTGAAAGTGAAAAGCTCGTGTTTCCTCTGCCAGAAACTCTGGAATTCTGAGCCTGGACACATATCAGGCCACCCTGACAACACCCATGTCAGCACTTGTGTAAGCATGTGACCAGTGGCAGTTTCTTCAGCCACGTCCCTAGCATTGAGGGGAGATTCAGGCAATTCCTGAATAGAGAGAATGCGAAGAACAAGAGCAGGATCTGCCTCTACCTGCGGTAGAGGTAATCTGCTGAGGCCATCTGCATGGCCCATTTCTTTACCTGGTTTGTGGACCAGAGTATACTCATATGCTGACAGGAAAATTGACCATCTCAGCATTCTAGGAGATATTATATGAGGGGTTTGTTTGTTTGTTGTAAACAAACCCAGCAGAGGCTTATGGTCTGTGTAGACCGTGAAATGGCAGCCATATAAAAAATCATGGAATTTCTTTATGTCAGCCACTATTGCCAAGGCTTCTTGGTCAATCTGCGCGTAATTACGCTCCGCAGATGAGAGAGTTCTGGAGTAGTAGGCCACAGGGACTTGCGTCCCATCAGCCTCGAGGTGGCTCAGCACAGCCCCAACCCCATAAGGGGATGCATCACAGGCTATGCATACAGGCAATTGCTCATTGAAATGAGCTAACACAGCATTTGAGGAAAGCAAGGCCTTGACCTCTGAAAAGCTCTTTTCATAGACTTGTGTCCACTCCCAAGGAGCCTGTTTATCCAAGAGCCGGTGTAACGGCTCAGCCACTGCGACCTTGTGAGGTAGAAATGCATGGTAAAAGTTTAACAGTCCCAGAAAAGCCTGAAGTTCGCTTTTGGACATGGAACTTGGGGCCTGCTGAATTGCTTTGAACTTGGATTCAGCAGGATGGATGCCTTCAGCATCAATACGGAACCCCAGAAATTCAGTGGAGGTAACTCCAATCTTACATTTGTCTTGCTTCAGCTTCAGCTTTGCTTGGCGGAAACACAGCAAGACAGCCCTCAGCCTTTCAGCTAAGTTCACAGATGACTCCCCAGCAATGAGGACATCATCAAAGTAGGGACAGACCCCAGGAATACCACGGAGCGTTCGCTCCATCACACTCTGGAATATTCCAGGGGCCCCATTAACCCCAAACTGCAGCCTTTTTACCTTAAAGGCTCCCCGGTGTGTCACAATTGTTTGGGCCTCAGCCATTGCCTCATCAACAGGTAGTTGTTGAGGGGCAGAGCCAGCTGTCAGAGTGGGCGGTGGTGTGAATGATTTCTCTGTCACTGCCAAATGCTCGTCCTAGGTCTGTGGGGCTCATTGGAGTCGAAAGAAGCCTCGTGGGGGCGACAGAAGGTGTGGGCGATCTGCTGCTCTGCCGTCGGTGGCGACTGGCGAAGGGTAGCGGATAAACCCAGTACCGAGCGGATTGGGAAGAAGACGGCCAAAAATGGCCGCTGAAGCTGACAGCTGGACGGAATAAGCGAGGAAATAGCAGAATGATGGTAAATTGAATTTGACTAAATTGACCTTTTCCCAAAGCTTTGTGAGCGGTTTTGGTAGAAGCATTAAAAGAGAAAGCTGAAAGGGGAAGCCTGGAAAAAGAGAAGCTGAAGGAGTGGAAAGTCAGCGGCAAGTGAAAGTGGCAGGAAGAACACCCGGAAGGGCCTGATGTGGAGGAGCCAGGCTGCACTTATTAAAGACCTAACATTTTAAAAGCCACACAAAAGGACACAAATCAACATTCATTTAAGCTAAGAATCTTGTCTTATGGCCTCGGGCTTTTGCTTTTGACTGCTGAGCGGATTGGCCAGCAGAAAGGTGTCTGTTCTCTTTCTTTTAGTGTTTTTTTCTCTTCTCCCCGGAAAGAGATAGAGACTGTATGATAGAAGGAACTGGAACGATATAGAGACTGACAACTTTGGAATGTGTTGTTGAGGAGATAGCAGGTGTTTGTATGGACGTATAGAACGGAATGGTGTGAGACAGACGAAAGAAGAAAAGAGAAAGGATATTAAAGAGAGATTGAAAGGTTTATTGGATTATATAAAGAAAAAAGGGAAATGCTGGCAAAGCTTAAAGTTAACAGCTGAGATTGAACTATTAGAACCTGTACTTGTATTAGTATTATATAGCTAGAGTTACATAGATGGAGTATACCAGCGTTATTGTTGTTGTTTAAACACCTGGAAGGGGAATAACGTAAAGGGGGAGAAAGTGGAAGAACGAAAAGAGGGAAGTAGAAAGTGGATATTTTGGAAGAAGAGTAAGTTGTGGGAGAGTTTATTTAAAATGGCAAGCAATCCAAATTTAGCTAAGATTGGTGGGGGGAAGAAAATGCAACACAAGGTTCCAGCCCTATGAGCCAAAGATCGTTAGATGACATGCTTCAAAGAGAATGTTCCAATCCACTTAAAGAATTGCAGGCAATGATGCAGGCAATCCAGGAAGTCATGATGAAGAACCATGAGGAAATCAAAACAGAACTAGAAGTAGTTAGGAATGTTACTGGAGAAATGAGAGAGAAGATTCCGGCAATGGACAGAAGATTTGAAGCTTTTCAGCAGCAAATCGCAAAAAATGAACAGAAGTTGCTGGCAGTAGAGCAAAGATTGGATAATGAAGAAAAGAAGGTGGAAGAGATGGACAAAAACTTAATTGAAGCTAATAAAGAGTTATTGACAGCGGTGACATTACTGGAAGCGGAGAAGGCAACCCAATATCTTAGATTCCAAAATGTTATTGAGGAAAGAGGAGAAGATCTTCCAGACAAGATGGCGGGTTTGTTGGCAGGAGTTGGCTGTGAGCCGCCCTGAGTTCTCCGGAATAGGGCGGCATAGAAATTAAATTAATAATAATAATAGTAATAATAATAATAATAATAATAATAATAATAATAACAACTCTGGAGATTGACAAAGAAGAGATGATTGCTGGAATGGACGAGACATATAGGGTTCAGACAAATTATGGGAGATGACATAACCTTCCCAGAGAGGTCCATGTGAAGTTTATAAAAAAGAAAATTAGAGATGAACTATTATATAGAACACGTGATGAACAGTTAGAATACGGAGGGAAACAAATTATTGTATTAAAACAGATACCAAAAAGGATGAGAGACCTTCGAAAGAACTACCTCTTCCTGACATCCAGGTTACATCAAAGCAATGTAAATTTTAGATGGTTAACACCAGAGGGGCTTATTGTGACTTGGCAAGAGAAGAGGTTTAGATTGGAGACAGTAGAGAAAGTGGAAGACTTCTACAGGCAATATTGTGCTTCAGAGGAAGACCTGAGGGATCTCGGAGAAGAAAGAGTTATGGTTGAAAAAAGAAGAGATATTGAATGAATGTTGGAGAAAAGAGGGACAGAGCAAAGCATGGAGGAAGTGAGAGGGGGAAGAGGTTATGATAGGGGAGAACAGCAGGGGAGAAGCTCAGAGGAAGCGAAGGAAATAAGAATTACTAGAAGCACAAAGCATGACAAAAACAGGACAATGGGAGAGGAGTATAAGATTTGGTCAACAAATATTAGAGCAGTGGTTCTCAACCTTTTTCAGGTTGAGACCCCACTTGCGCCGCCCATGCGCGGCGCGGCCCCGACGCATGCGTGCATGCGTGCGCGTGCACGCGCCAGGCCAATCCGCGCATGTGCGGCGCGCACACGACGAAAAAAAAAACACAAAAAACAAAATGGCGGACCGTGACGGGCCAATCCGCGCATGCGCGGCGCGTGCACAACGGCCCGAACCGCGCATGCGCAGCACGCATGCGATGAAAAAAACAAAAAAAACAAAAAAAAAACAAAATGGCGGACCGCACTGGGCCGATCCATGCATGCGTGGCGCGCGCGCGTGACGAAAAAAAAAAACAAAAAAACAAAATGGTGGACCGCGATGGGCCAATCCGTGGATGCGCGGTGCGTGTGCGACGGCCCAAACCGTGCATGTGCGGCGCGCATGTGACGCAAAAAAAAAAAAAAAAAAAAAAAACCAAAATGGCGGACCGCGACGGGCCGATCCGTGCATGCATGGCGCACGCGTGACGGCCCGAACCGCGCATGCGCAGCACGCACGTAACAAAACAAAATAAAAAAATATGAAAAAACAAAATGGCGGACCGCGACGGGCCGAACTGCGCATGCGCAGCGCGCGATGGAAAAACAAACAAAAAAATGGCGGACCGCGGTGTCCGGCGACCCCCACGAAACGGTCGTTTGACCCCAAATGGGGTCGCGACCCATAGGTTGAGAACCGCTGTATTAGAGGGTTGAACACACCAGTAAAGCATAGGAAAATTTTTAGTAAGCTTATTAAACTAAATGCGGACATTATCACCTTACAGGAGGTTCACATAAAAAATGATCAAGAATATCTACTAGAACAACCTAAATTAGGTAGGCTATATGTTTCACTAGACGAGGAAAAAAAAGAGGAGTAACTCTGTATGTTAAGCAGAAGATAATTTCGAAACAAATCTACAAAGACAAAGAGGGAAGGGACTTGATAGTTGAGGCTAAGTTGAATAAAAAAATATAATAATTGTTGTAATATATGCCCCAAATGGAGCGCAAGTATCCTTTTTTAAAAACCTTCATAATAAGCTGAGTAATACGGAGGGAGATGGTTTCTGTATAATCAGAGATTTTAATGAGATTGCAGATAAAACAAAAGACCATAAAAGTACGGAGACAAGGAAAGGAGAGAAAAAAAACACTTCCCAAAACCTTCTTTGAGATGTGTACAGATCTTAGCTTACATGACATTGGAGGGAAAGGAATTATGGTAAGAGGGAATACACATACTTTCCCAATAGACATAGATCATGGACCAGGATAGACATGCTATGGTTTACCAAGAAATTAGCCTCGGAAATTCAAGAAATTGATATTGAACCTAGCCTCTGGGCAGACCATAATCCGATACGTTTTTGCTTGAAAGGACAAAGAAGCAAGCCAAGATGGACTCTCCAAAGAGTGATTCTTAAAGAAAAAGAATTTAAAGAAAGAATGGAGAAAGAAATGCACTTTTTCTTTCAAGCTAATGACAATGAGGATACATCCTTCCAGAACATTTAGGATATGGCAAAAGCATACATGAGGGATGTAGCAATTTCGTACATGGCTAAGAAAAACAAAGAGAAAAATCAATATAGGACAAGGCTCGATGAAGAATACAAACAGGCCGAAACACAATTTCAGAGAGATCCTGAAAACAAAGGATTGAAAACCAAAATGGAGTTAATTAAACATAAACTCTGTATAGAGGATTCGGAAAAGTTAGCACAAAAATTACAGGCAGCTAAGTAAAATAACTTTGAGCATGCAAATAAACCAGGAAGATGGCTAGCGTATAAACTAAGAAGGCGGAAAGAGAAGCAATGGATTATTAATTTGGAAGATGAGAAAGGAGAGACCCGGGGGAGGAGACTATAAAAAGGGGAATCGCTCAAAGATACTATGAAAAATTATATAAGAGAAATGAGGGGGGAAATGTAAGAAGGATAATAGAATACTTAGGAAAGGCAGACATACCGAAAATTCCGGAGGAAATAAAATCTGTTAAATGAGGAAATAAGAATGGCTGAAATAATCAGGGCTATAAATAAACAAAAGATCAATAAGGCGACTGATCCAGATGGAATACCTGCGGAACTATATAAAGAACAACAAAGTGCACTCAGTCAATACCTACTAGAAGTTTTCAATGCAGTATTAACCGATGCAAAAATACCAAAGTCCTGGTTGGAGACAAATATAATATTGATTCCAAAAGAAGAAGCAGAAAAAACACAGACACAAAATTATAGACCTATATCATTATTGAATTCTGATTATAAAATTTTTGTCTCAATAATGGCAGAGAGATTCAAAAAATACCTAATTGATTTCATACATTTGGATCAAAATGGGTTTTTACCAAACAGGCAGACTAAGCGGAATATAAGAACAATTTTAGACATCCTTGAATTTTATGAATCGCATAGTGATAGTCAAATGGCACTTCTGTTCCTTGATGCACAGAAGGCTTTTGACAATGTCAATTGGCAATTTATGATCCAACAACTAAAATTAATGGATGTTGGGGGGAAAATTTTAAACATGATAACCACAATATATTCTGAACAAAAGGCCCAGATCATAATAAATGGAGAGGCCACTGATAAATTCAACATACAGAAAGGCACAAGACAAGGATATCCTCTCTCACCATTGTTATTCATATATACATTAGAAAATCTTGCTAGAGTAGTAAGACAAGAAGAGCAGATTAAAGGACTTAAGTTCAAGAAAGAAACATACAAACTTCAAGCTTATGCAGATGACTTAGCATTTATATTACAAGACCCAGAACAATCAGGGCAGAAATTATTCGAAATATTGGAAGAGTATGGGGATCTGGCAGGTTTGAAAATAAATAGAAACAAAACAAAGATTATCACAAACAACATGACTAACATACAAAAAGGAAACCTCGAGGCAAAATTGGGTATACAAGTAGTTTCCAAATTAAAATATTTAGGGATAGTTATTTCAGCTCGCTGCTCATCAATTAAAGAAGACAATTATGGCAAATTGGTCAAGAATATGAAAGTAGATTTAGACATCTCTCATTACTCGGGAGAATTGCTGCAGTGAAAATGAACATCTTACCTAAAATGATATTCCTGTTTCAGAATATCCCAATCCAATTAGACAAGAAATTTTTCAAGGAGCTGAATAAATTAACCTTAGAATTTGTGTGATCCGGTAAGAAGGCAAGAATAAAATTAAAGGCACTACAGGATGCCAAAGAGAGGGGAGGTTTAGGTTTCCCAGATTGGGAGCTATATTACCAAGGGTTATGACCTCCAGCAGGGCTATCATGCTCACATATGGATGGGGCAAAGCAGAAACCACCAATATTTTTTAAGACACAAGGTTCGGCAAGAATTAATAAAAAGCTGGAATATAGTTAAACATCAATATTACAGAAAGATTCCGGCTTGGTTATCGCCATTGGAGGCAGTCACATACCTGTACAGGAAAGACAAAGCTATTATATATAAAGACATCTTGACAGAAGAAGGTTATTTAAAACAAAAACAAGAGCTAAGACAAGAAGGAATAGACATGGAGTGGTGGTCTTATCTCCAGATACAAGCAAGATACATGAAGGATAAGCAAGAATGGGGAATTAACAGACAAGATACGGAGTTAGATAAAATACTGCTAGGCCCGGAGGAAAAACAAATAAAGAATATTTATAAACACCTGTTGGAATATAAGCTATATGAGGAGCAGGTTAAAGAAACAATGGTGACATGGGCAATAGATCTAGGTTATAATATAAATATGTATCAATGGCAGCAAGTATGGGAGCGAAATAACAAAATCACAGTATAAAGAAAAACCTGTATAAGATGGTTTACAGATGGCATCTCCCTCCGGCCAGATTAGCCAAAATGTATAAAGGATATTCTTCTATGTGTTGGAAATGTAAAAAAGAAAAGGGCACCTTTTTTCATGTATGGTGGACATGTAGAGAAGCACAGGTGTATTGGCATATGGTCTGGGAATGGGCAATAGAAATGACTAGGCAAAACATTCTATACAAACCTGAGACATTACTATTAGGAATACTAGAGAAAAATGTAAATAAAGAGGACACATATTTAATTATCCATGTGGTTACAGCAGCAAGGATACTATTTGCTCAAAAGTGGAAAGCAATGGAAGTACTGAGTGGGGAAGCACTAATAAAGAAAATTATGTATTGCGCAGAACTAGATAGGATAACTAAAAGATTAAAAAATCAGGAAGAAACAGAATTTTATCGAATATGGAATAAATTTTATAGATGGAGGGGAAAAATGGAGGTCACAGTAAAGAGATAAGTTGAGATAGAGACCAGAAATGTATAGTTGTATATAGATATTTTATATGTAATTAATGTACAATATGGACTGAGATGTCAGTCAAAGACAATTTACCATGTTCAATGTTTTTAATCTTTTTTTTATTTGTACTTAATAAAAAACTTTAAAAAAACAGGTAGCTGTGTTGCTATGATTGATGGCCTGTGCCCTAGGATCTGTAAGAACTGGATGGAGCATAGGTGGGACAAGAAATCATGAAGCCTGGGACAAAGAGACTGCCATGCCATGTGCTTGGAACAAAGACAAAGGAACAAAGACCCATGTGGCTTGACTATGAGATTTTGGAGTAAACAGGAAATGAGGGAGGAGCCAACAGGTGGAGGGACAGTTGTACCAAGATTTGAATCTACCGGCCACAGGTATAAGCTTTGCCATTGGCCACAGGTGTAGCTTTGCAGTGTAACCTTGCTATTGGCCACAGCTATAACTTTGTCATTGGATGTTTGTAACCATGTGATGCCTTATGTAACCGCCCACTGTAACATGCAATAAATAGGGAAAGCAGCCCTCTTTCTGGGTTCGCTTCACCCCAAGGAAACCTGCATCCATGCTGTCTCCTTCAATTCGGCTATCGTGAAAGAACCCGCCATTGGGGCACATTCAAAAGTGCCACATAGCTGTTGATAGGCCTGAGCCAAATCAAGCTTTACAAAGATTTGCCCCCCCTTGAGTGAGGCCAGAATGTGGCTCACCACAGGCACCAGGTAGGCATGCTGCTGCAATGCCTAGCTGCTTGTCTTAAGGCAGCAACAAAGTCCGCAGCAGACTCACCAGGCCTCTGATCCCTCCGCTCGAAGGCGTGCCTCCATGCAATTACTGAGAACTTGGGTTCGAAGTGCTCTCGCAGCATCCTCACAGCATACACAATTGATTCCAGTGGTGCTGGGGCTACAAGATTTTCTGCAATATTGAAAGTCTCTTGCTCACAGACACACAGTAATGTAGCAGCTTTAAGGCCGTCTTCTTGGATCTTGTTTACTCGAAAGTAATTCTCTACTCGAGCCACATAGGAGCTCCAGCGCTCAGGGTGAGAAGTATCAAATTCTGATAGACGGCCTAGCTTTGACATCATTACAGCCTGAAGCCTCTTCGATGTCTCTTGCTGCAAGGTATGAGAAGGGGTCCCACGAAGCCGAGTTCACCTCCAGCGTTCTCGTATTGGCAGGCAATCGCTTCCTCTGGACGCCAAACTTCCCAGTGCTTCAGACCTCCTCTGGTAAGTGAGCCTAGCTTCTCCTGTTGTTCTTCTTTCAGCCAATCCCACCTTCGTCGCCAATGTTCTGTTTTAGAATCAGAGACATCGAAGCAAGGCAGGAGTAAAAACACAACTTCTTTATTGAGATCACAAACAGAACAGAACAGCAAACAAAATGGCGCTGGCCCTTTTATACTCCCTTTGCAGGGACAGCATCAGCCTATCAATGAAAGGCTAGTCTCCCACCTTGCACATGCTCACAAGGCTGGAGACAGCCTGTCTGGTCCCAGGCAACCCATGGTCTGCCCGGGCCTTCTGCAGCCTCCTGAGCCTGCTGAGTCATTCAGCAGGCCCAGGACATAACAGATACCTTGCCTCAATGGACTTTTAAAACATTTATTTAAAAGACGGGCATGCTGCAAAGCAAAGGACTCTGGCATCTTTATTTTTTGTTTGTTTTTGCAAGGAATATCTAAGCATAATCAGTATGGTGAATGGTAGCAATGCAGAGGTTAATTTGGAAAAAATACACATTTACTCAGAAAAAAAATAAAAATTAAGGGTGAGTTGAAGTCAGGCCTCAACTAATTTGGGTGCCAGATAAGATGGCAGGAGACATCTACATCAATTTGCCATCTATTAAATAGATGTTTTGTGACAGGTTGTACTTAGCAAGATAAGGTATTTTGTGAATCCTCAAATTTTCTAGTAGAGATATTTTGTGACCTTTTCATGACATGCTCTTAACATTCTATATGTGTCTAACATCCCCCAAAGACAGAGTTGCTGTCAGAACGGTCAGCTACAATAAATAGACATCATACTCCAGGATGATATATATCTGTACAGCATTTGCTATTGGAGCATCTATTGTGCTATTCCAGTGAACTCTGTAGGGACATCAACCAAATCTTTTGGCAACTGAACGCTATTTAGGCTACACTGGTATAGAAAACTCTGTTTTACCCATGGACTATGCATACCTGAAAAACTGCAATGATTCCATGACCCTAAGAATAAAACCAAGTATCTTCTTGCTTCAATCAATAATTAAAATATTACATTTAACTGAAGAATCAAAAGTTTCAATCCCTTTATCCCTACATTCAAGAGGAAAAAAATTCTGCTCTCCCACAGAATTACTTTCTGTTAATTCAGAATAAGAGTAGGCTGCAAAAACCTCAAGAGGTCAGTTTCCGCATCTCTCAATATATGAACAGTAATCTGCTCAAGATAAATTCTTCACAATTCTATAAAGAATGTTCTGCCATTTTGATTTCTTGATTTCAGCCTAGCTATGATTTAATATTCTTCAACATACACTTTTAGATCAACAATCTAGAATCAGGCTTAAAAATAAGCTCATTTCATATGATCCTAAATCAAAAATTGTTGATCATTGTGATGGCTTACAGAAAACTACCAGCATATAAAGAGCAGAATTACCTTGGACTGTGGCCTTTATATATGGGCTGCAGTATTACAGACAATGATCAGATGGCAGAGATGATTTAAGCTATTTCTTTTCCCTTTGCTACCATCTAATAGCATCTAAAATTATTATTAAATTGCTTTATTACATTTATTTATTTATTTATCTAAAAGAATGCAGCATAGATATGGTTTCCTACCCTGGATTAGAAAAGAAGTGGATTTGAATCCTTACTCATCCATAAAACTCATTAGAAAATTCCAGCAGCTTCTCGGATAGTTGCAGAGGAACGGCGTCCTCCTCTGTGCACCGAGTATCTCCTTTGGGCCGACAGGGTAAAGATCGGCCAGTAAAATGGCCGATCACTTAGCTGCGTCAACCATAAGCCATAAGATCATCTAAGCAAGCAGACCCACTGTGGAAGATTCAGTGAGATTTTTTTTACCTCTATTTTCTTTTTTTGTTTCCTGTAAAAAGTTTTTTTTCTGGAATTATTCCCCTTTTTGTTGAAGCGGCATTTTAAATGGGGGGAGGAGAAGCTTAAGAAAAGGACGAAACCTATTTTTGTTTTAATGGCTGATTTTATTTTTGAATACTTTGGAGCCCCCAAAAAATTACTTTTAGAGAGACTTAAGAGACTATGCATCTGGAGAGTATTATTTTTTCTTATTTTTTATGTTTTCTGAAAAGACTGATTATTTGTAACTTTGATTACTCGTTGGGGGACATCTTCTGCTAAAACTACGTATTGCTCTTGCTATTTTTTTCTTTTCTCTTGGAATTTACATAAAGGAAATAGACTAAGAAACTTGGGAGGAGATAGATATTGAGTGACTGTATTTAAATATAGTTTCCTCCAAAAAGAGAATGTCTTCAAATATGATAAAAATGGAGGAAACTCGTTCAGACTTTATTTATAAATATACTTTGGATAAAATCTTAGAAAACATGGAGATGATAATTGCTTGTAAAAAGGAGGGTTTTTTTACATCGACAAAGTCAAGCACAAGCTTTAAGTGAAACTGTAGTTTGTATTCAAAAGACTTGCTCTCAGTTTACTGAGACAGAAGAAGCAAATGTACAGTTGGATTTGCAATTGATACCGGGAATAAGCCTTGATATAAATGGTCAGATGACCTATAACAGGGCTTTTCAGCCAGTGGTATGGGTACCACCTGTGGTACATTTGCACCTGGCAGGTGGTACGCCACCATCCTAGAAAAGTGGTAGTGGGGGAGGGGAATGAGCTGAACCGGTGGCAGCACCGCACAAGCCTGAGCGAGAAATGGCTGGAGCTGCAGGGCTGTCAGGGGTCAGCGGAAGCACCAGAATCAGCACCAGGCTCCAGCTGGAGCTCTGCATTGATCCTAGCGCTTCTGCTGAGCCCAGAAGAAGCGCCGATCAGCTGGAATGTTGCAGCATCTCCAGGGTCTTGTGATTTACATTCAGGTGCTTGTCAACTGATTCATATTTATGACAGTCACAGTGTCCCAGGGTCATGTGAAGTGACCAAAACCTGCTGCAACCACCCAACAGACGGGGGGGAATAAAAACCAAACACCCCCACCCCACCCCTGCTGCCAATCCTCAACAGAAATGCTCACAACAACAAAAACCTCGGACAGGAGGAAGAGCGCTGCCGAGCAGGCAGGCAGGTGTCTTGCTCAGCTGTGGCTTGGGGGGCACTTTGTTCAGTGCCATTGTAACTTCGAACAGTCACTAAGTGAACTGTTGTAAGTCGAGGATTACCTGTACTTTATCACTTTATTCTGTTTTTTGGGGGGGTCATCAAGTTTTTGACACCTTGCTAGGCGACTGGTGGTACTTGGATGTTGCCATATCCTAAAAGTAGTACAATGGGTGAAAAGGTTGAAAAGCCCTGACCTATAATATGGAAATGGAGGAGCTTACTTCGGAAGGTCAAGCTGATTTGCAGATACCATTTGACTTTCTGAGAGAGGAAAAACTATTGGAAGAAGAGCAAAACTTGACTAAAGAGGACTATACCAAAAAAAGGATTTCAACTAAAGTTTATGCAACCTTGAAAAAGATAGGGAATGACGTTTTGGCATGAGCTTTTCAGAATGACTGTAACTCTTTATTTATTTATATGTTTTTTAAATTTTAGGCTGTATACCGCCCCGAGTCCTTCGGGAGAGGGGCGGTATAGAAATTTGATTAATAAATAAATAGATTAATAAATAAAATAAACTCTTATACCAACCTAAGAAAATGGATAATGGGAGACCTCTTGCTCCTATGCACAGTGTGGCAGGAGACAATGGGAGGGCTATTTGCGGAACTAGAGACTCGACTATGGAAACCTATTTGGAATAGAAGGAAACCCAGAATAAGATATAAATATTAAATTTGAGAGGATAATTATGGATGGTAAAGGTTTTATAGCAATTTGGACTGTCTGGGATTTGGTTTGTATTAAATGGGAGGCTATTATGAAATGATTTAGAATTTAGTATTGAAGTATAGCAAGAATATGTGTTCTTTTTGTGTGTGTATGTTTTTCTTTTTTTCTTTTCCCATTTGTGGTTTTTGTTTTGGAATGAGATGGAATTAATAATTGGAGAATTATTGAAAAAGAATAGAAATATAGTTGAGAAATGTAGGAATTTAGTTTTGGAGCTAATATGTTTAAATAAGAGAAATTTGGGGGCCCTGAAATATTTAAATAATTAGGCTAGCTTAAATTTAAATATTTGGAAAAATTAATAAAGTTTAAAACAGAATCTTTGGGATAGATAAGGAGCTTTCGTAAAAGATTATTGACTAATCAAATTTATATCTGGCAATATACTTAACGAAAATTTGTGTTAGATTCCAATAATTTAAATAGATAGAGAGTGTTGGTTTTGATTTAAGCATTTAATTTATATATAGCAACATATTAAAGAATGAATTGGCTATAGGATTGTATTAAATTGATTATTATATTGATACTGAGCAGTTGAAAGTTTTTATTGATTAAGGAAATTTATATTTAAATATATTAATGAATGAATTTATTTGAATTTAATTGATTATAATTTCTACATAGATAGAGAGGGAAGTTTTAAGAAATATTGTGTGAATTGTATATATATAATGTTATTGTTTTCTTTTTGTAATTGACCATCATATCTCCACGCTGGTTCTTAATCTTCTGTTGGTGTAAAATGGAAAAATAATAAAAATTGTTTATAAAAAAAAAATCCAGCAAAGCTCTTGCTCTGTAGAGAGAAAGGGAGATAACCTTGATAAGATTGCAATAACATTCTTTAAGTCCCAGGAAGTATGATGGTATTCAGAAGCAACTCAGGCAAGATTCATTAAAGTATAAGAAGGATGGAAAATAAAGCACAGCCAAGCTTGCAGGGTTTTATTATTATTGCCTATCTCAATGAAGTACAGTTTCTAGTCTTCATTTGGAGCTAATTTTCTGGTCTTTTCTACACAGTGAGATAACACATTATCTGTCCTTAAGTTTGGCATAGGTCGTAGTATTATTAAAGTTAAATATACTATCCGAAGCGCTTTGAAGGAAAGGAACAGGCAGGGAGGGAGGGAGGAAGGAAATCACCTAGCTAAAAACAGATTTTTCCTCTATTTCAAATACATAAAGAAACTGAGTATGTTATTTAGAGCAAATCAGCAGAACAGTTTCATAGAATGTAAAATGGCTTAACGGTTATCTCCTTTCTGTCATCTGCACTTTGGATTGCTTTTTGCAGGTTTGCCTAAGATAATATACTGTCAGATATTAGGTGCTAGAGTAAAAATCAATGGCCATTCCAAATATATTACAGGCATGTTAAATGGACTGCTGTCAGCTTTTAGGGGCCAGCTCTGTGTCAGGAAGAGTCACTCAAGTCAATTCTATAAACCTCATATGTAAACACCCTTCTCAATTCAGGGTCACAGAACTCATTTCTGCACAAGGAGCTGCCACATTGAGAAGTGTCTGTTTCATGAAAACATAATTGCATGGGGGGAAAGTGAATGAATAGTGTATACAGAGAATGACCTTGTAGAGTTTGTACTCTGGTGTTCAAAATGTTTAAACAGTAGAGAAAATGCATCATATTTCCACAATTGCTATAAGCAAGAATTTATTTTCCAGTTGATGTTGAAACTTATTGTTTAAACCAGCATTCCTAAACTTGGTCCCTCCCAAAATTGTTGGGCTATATTTCCCATTATTTGTAGGGGGAAATAATGGGGGAGGGAATTGAAATTTGCTACTTTGTATCTGGGGGAAGGGAATGTAGTTTTGGGTTCAACTATATAGTGCTGATACTTTTTTTTCCTGAATAAAATGTTCTTTGAGGAAGAATTCTTGCCTTGAAGTTCTTTTGATGAGTTTCATCGGAACCATGACAGTTTGCTTCTTAGCTTTCTTCTGAATGGCTGAAGTGCCATTCCTTTAGCCAGAACCATACTTGAAGATTCAACCTATTTGCCAAATTCTAGACCAAACAGGAGCCCTCCTGCATCTTGCAGATCTCATTCATACCAATTCCTACTTAGATAGTTGATGACTGTTAAAATTATGCCAGTTGCTAAAAATGCAAATCAATAATCATATATTTATTTTTATGCTTCTTCTCTCTCTCAGCTCTCAGAGATTACAATTAAGAAATTCTTTGATTTGAATATTAAATTGTTCATTTGGCTTCATTATGTCAGCTGAGAGCTTATCTGCATTTCCTGTTATATTTTGCAATTTTTAGTCTTGGTATTTCTTGGTCTCACAGTATAAGCTAATCAAGTTGCATGCTGTTAGAAGCATTTTTTTAAGCATTATCACTTTATTCACTTTTTAAATTTAAAAACAAGAAAAAAACAAAAAGGGTCTCTGAAATCATGAACTGATAACTATAATTAATGTTAAACCCTTGTGCAAAACCAGCATAATTAATTTATGTATTATTCACTGGATATTTGAAAACAATAGTTTAATAATATGCAGATAATATAAAAATCTATACCACAGAGATCCATAGTTCATAGATAGCTTTCAGGGGATCTCTGAACTTGGCAAAAAATTATAGTTTATTTTCACTAACCTCTAACTCAAATTTGACTTTTCATTCAATAATGAATGTACACAACAAAATTATTTATATCCTCTAAAATTGTTTGTTAACTTCAATAAACCTCACTATTTAAAATTATTATGTCCTGCACATACCTTCCTTGACCCAGATTTTCTGCCCTCTTGATTTTTTAAATTGTAGAGCAGTGTATAGATTTTCAGGAGAAGCTTTATTTCTAGAAATTCCTTGAGCCCAAAGATCCCTCGTAAGATTTTCACATAATAAAATGACGAATAGTTGCAATTCTGTATTTGTTTGGAACTCTGCTCACCTTCCTATAAAAAAGGCAGAAATCAGAAGGAATTGTTCTATGGAAGGAGAGGGATGACAGGGAACATTCTAATACAGGGGTCCCAATCTCTGGTCCGTGGACCAGTACCGGGCCACAGCATACCAACAACTTGTCCACACAAACAAGCAAAGCCACAGGATGCAAGCAGCACACAAAACCATACACCCTCCGGTCCGTGGAAAAAACTCTCTCCATGGAACCAGTCCCTGGTGCCCAAAAGGTTGGGGATCTCTGTTCTAATATGTCTCTCAAGACAACCATGTCTTTTAGCATCTATTTTGCAAAAGAACCCACTACATGCTCTCCATATTCTATATATGACACTTGAAATACTTGTTTTTTAGACTGATGTTCCATACTGTGCCTCAGGTGATAATGGTAGAGAAAGATGGGAATTATCAACCTATCCAAGTGCTCATAACGGTCCCCAAATGTTCCCTTCCCTTCCTCCTGGCCTATCACTTTGATAGCGCATTGGTAGCCCTTCAAGGTATGGGCCTGAGATAGCTTTTGCATGATGGTTGTCTAGTCTGCAGTGCTCCCTCCTGTCTCCCAAGGTCATTCTCAAAAAGATATTGAGACTGTAGAAAGAGTTCAGAGAAGAGCAACAAAGATGATAAGAGACTGGAAGCTAAACAATGAAGAACGGTTGCAGTAACTGGATATGTCTAGCCTAATGAAACGGACTAGGGATGACATGATAGCAGTCTTCCAATATTTGAGGGGTTGCCACAAACAAGAGGAGGCCAACCTATTTTCCAAAGAACCTGAAGGCAGGACAAGAAGTAATGGATGGAAACTAATTAAGGAGAGAACCAGCTGAGAAATAAGGAAAGGTTTCCTAACAATTAGAACAATTAATCAGTGGAACCATTTGCCTTCCGAAATTGTGGGTGCTCCGTCACTAGAGGTTTTTAAGAAGAGATTGGACAGCTATTTCTCTGAATTGGTATGCAGGGGTAGGGAACCTTGGCTCTTTTATGACTTGTGGACTTCAATACCCAGAATTCCTAAACTAGCCATGCTGATTCAGGAATTCTGGGAGTTGAAGTCCACAAGTCAT
Source organism: Bothrops alternatus (assembly GCA_034064705.1). Classification (NCBI taxonomy): domain Eukaryota; kingdom Metazoa; phylum Chordata; class Lepidosauria; order Squamata; family Viperidae; genus Bothrops; species Bothrops alternatus. The sequence continues at coordinate 559,370 of JARGCV010000068.1, forward strand.
AAAAGAGCCAAGGTTCCCTACCCCTGGTACAGGGTCTCCTGCTTGAACAGGAGGTTGGATTATAAATGTGTGTGTATATGCACAACCATGAGAACTAAAAATATATTGCTTAATTGAGGTAAAATTCTTAATTCTCTGTTTTAAAATTCTGGAGAATGTTCTATAAAATCATGGTGAGTACATATTCTCATTATTGAAAATAATAAAAAATGAATTCAACCTTTTGAAATCTTGTAAATTTCTGATACATTTGATTGTAATTCATATGAACTCATACACAACAGTGAATTTCCATCCTAACTGGGCAGGCTGGGAATTGTTACAAATACATTTGGAGAGTCTGAATTTGAGGAAGGCTTTCAATTCATATTTGTTATTGTTGGTTATAGAAACTAACCTTATGAAATTAATTCAAAATGCATTCTTTGTCCTTGGTAACTGAAATACATTCCTTCTTTTTTTCATATTCAACAGTAAACAGCTGGAAATCATTGGGTGCCAAATGTGAATGACCTACATTAATAGCTGGAAGGCATTTCATTGAGATGAAATCTTAGATATCAAATCTTTATGGCCTGGGTTCCTTTGAGAGTGTCAGTTCCAGGAAAAGGGTGAAACAGATGTTCTACCTCTCTGCTTCGTGGCAATTTGAAAGCTTTCTTAATCTGTTTCTCTCAACTTTTTGAACACAATAATCTTTCAGTGGAATTCATTTTCTTTCCTGGCACATTAACCATGTGAATGTGTTGAGTGTGTATGTGTGTGTGTATTGTGCACACATAAACATATTTGCACATTTAGCATATCATAATTCTGCTGCTAGCAATCAGCCACCTCATTATCTAATTATAACTATATAACTGGAATTGTTCGTTTGTGCTTTAATGACATCAGCTTTAGCTCATGGAATCAGGTTTTAAGGCTTTTATACTGTTCATCTCCTTCTCTCCCTCCTGTTCTCTCTCAAATATTAATCAAATATTTTTTTTCAAGAGTACATACAGCACTGGAATATAACAGGGAAAGGCAGAGACATTTTCTCATAGTTGTTAGGTTATTTTCCTTGTATCGTTACAGTGAAGTCTATCTGGATGGCACTGTCTTCCAAAGGTTTGATACCAAAGAAAGGAACGTAACCTTTTGCTTGAAACCTTTTCATTATCAGTCAGCTTTTCCCAAAGAATTATTTTGTCTTGCCAGACTGGTAAAAACCATTTTTAATGGTTTTCAGCCTCAACACCACAGTTGTAGAACTACAAATACACATTTGGACATTTCTTGGAGATTCATTGAAACCTCGAGGGAAATGTTTAAGTGGAGGGTAGTGTTAACAAGTGGCTTGATTTTACATTCTTAGGTGGTCATCCCTTGGAATAAAGTTTATTTATGAAATGTATTGACATTCAGTTTCATGTTGTTTAGGCAAAAAATGATGTTTCTTCTGCAGTCTACTTGATAGAGACAAAAGATAGAGATGAAGGAGAGGAAAGTCATCTGGAATACTACAGCCAATTTTGGTCACCATATCACAAAAAAGATGTCGAGAGTTTGGAAAAAATTCAGAGAAGAGCAACTAAGATGATCAAAGGCCTGGAGACTAAAACATATGAAGAACGGCTGCGAGACTTGGGTTTGGTTAGTCTAAAGAAAAGAAGAAATAGGGGAGACATGATAGTAGTATTCCAGTATCTGACAGGCTGCCACAAGGAAGAGGGGAGGTCACATTGTTCACCAGAGCATCAGAGAGAAAGACGAGAAACAATGGTTGGAAACTGATCAAAGAGAGAAGCAACCTGGAATTAAGGAGAAACTTCCTGACAGTGAGGACAATTAACCAGTGGAACAGCTTGCCTCCAGAAATCATGGGCACTCCATCACGGGAGATTTTTAAGAAGAGACTAGACAATCACTTGTCTGAGATGGTGTAGGTTCACCTGCTTGAGCAGGGGGCTGGACTAGAAGACCTCCAAGGTCCCTTCCAGCTCTATTCTATTCTAAGAAAAGAAATAATTCTTTTCTTTTGGACTCTATACCTGTGTCAAAGCCTTCCCTTTGACTACAATCATTTATCACAGAACATTAGGAAATAGGAAATGGCAGCAAGTACTTTCAAGCCATCCACCAAGACAGGAGACACAGCTAAGGTATCTTGACTAGGTGGCTTCTGGGAGATTAGGTTTGAGAGTTCCAACTTTTGTCACTATTGCCAATTTCCAAATTTTGTCATTGTGAGCTTAGCCAATTAAGAAAAATATTGGAGCATCAACATGTACTATAAAAGGCCAATTTACATTTTACCATCACAGCAAAGATAATCGTTTAACCTATGGCAGTGATGGTGAAACTTTTAGAGACCGAGTGCCCAAACTGCAACCCAAAACCCACTTATTTATCGCTGGGTGCCAGGTGGGCATGGCCCACTGGGTGGGCGTAGCTATGGTGGTCATGGCAGATTGGGTGAGTGTGGCCAAGGACATGACCGTTGAAGTAAAGACAAGGATAGAAAAAGCTCAAACAGCATTCTTCAAAATGAAAAAGGTCTTCTGCAGTCACGACATAAGCCTAAGACTGAAAATCAGGCTTGTCAGATGCTATATTTTTTTTATCCTGCTCTGTGGAGTAGAGAGTTGGTCTCTGACAGAAGTCATCTGAAAAGACTAGAAGCATTTGAAATGTGGATTTACAGGCGGCTGTTATGTATAAACTGGGCTGACAAGATCAGAAATGAGGAGGTGATAAGCCACCTGGGAAAGCCAAAGGAAATCATCAAAACAATTAAAAACGAAAATTAGAATATTTCAAACATATGATGTGCACCCAGAAAAATATGCCATACTCCATTTATTCCTCCAGGGAAAGATTGAAGGCAAATGAGGTCCAGGCAGAAGAAGAACATCATGACTTCAAAATCTAAGGGACTGGTTTGGACAAAACTCAGCAGCACTTTTTCGTGCGGCTGCTGATAAAAACAGGATCGCCAACATGATCGCCAATGTCCGATAACAGATATGGCACAAGAAGAAGAAGAAGGCCAAGGTAGGCATGGTCACCTCAATGTTGCTTGTGGGGAGGGATGCCTGTGGTGGGTGCACAGGGTTGGGGGAGATCCAGGGGGTCTCTGGCAGGTGGGGCAGTAGGCAGGAGGCTCGTCCTGTGGGTTGAAGCAAGGCAGGGCGGGAGTGCCATTGCCATGGGGCAAGGTAAGGGCCAGAGTGGCTGCTGCCTGATACCATCGCCCCCCGCACACAGATGCCAGCGAGTGCATGGGGGCCAATGGTGTCCGTCGGCAGCCACAGTCTGCCAGCCCCTCGACCGGCGCACTCTTTATTTATTTATTTATTTTTGCAATTTCTATACTGCCCCCCTCCCGAAGGACTCGGGGCGGTGTACAGCCCAATTAAAAACATCAACATACAAAAAGTAAAATGATTAAAAATAGATTAAACAATTTGGCCCAGAAACATTTAAAACCCAATATATTATCTTAAAAGCTCGATCCCCTAAAACAATTATGACCTTGATTGGTACAGGCCGGCTTGTCAAAAAAGATGTGTTTTTAATTCTCAACTGAAGGAACGCAATTCCGTCATCGTACGGAGTTCAGGGGGGAGCTCGTTCCAAAGCGTTGGAGCTCCCACAGAGAAGGCTCTCCCCCTGGGGGTCGCCAGCCGACATTGTCTGGCCGACGGCACCCTGAGGAGACCCACTCTGTGGGAGCGTACCGGACGGCGGGAGGTATTTGCTGACAGAAGACGGTCCTGTAAATATCCGGGTCCGATGCCATGGTGCGCTTTAAAGATGGTCATTAACACCTTGAAATGCACCCGGAAGGCCACCGGCAACCAGTGCAGCTCGTGCAGGAGCGGTGTTACATGGGAGTGCCATGACGCTCTGGTCACTACCCGCGCGGCCGCATTCTGGGCCAGCTGAAGCCTCCGGGTGCACCTCAAGGGGAGCCCCATGTAGAGAGCATTACAGTAGTCCAGCCTGGAAGTGACGAAGGCATGAGTAACTGTGCATAGCGAGTCCCGGTCTAGGAAGGGACGCAACTGGCGCACCAGGCGAACCTGATAGAACATCCTCCCGGCCACAGCCATCAGATGGTCCTCTAAAGACAGCCTTGAATCCAGGAGGACTCCCAATTTGCGAGCCCTTTCTGCGGGGGCCACTGTTTCGCCCCCAACGGACAACGAAGGAATCAATTGACTAAACCGGGATGATGGTAGCCACAGCCACTCAGTCTTGGAAGGGTTGAGCTTGAGTCCGTTCTTCCCCATCCAGACCCGCACGGCCTCCAGGCACTGGGTCAGCATGGCAAGAGCATCGTTGGGGTCGTTTGGCATGGAAATGTACAACTGAGTATCATCAGTGTACAGATGGTACTCCACACCAAAACTACGGATGATCTCACCCAGTGGTTTTACATAAATGTTGAACAATAGGGGCGAGAGGACCGACCCCTGAGGTACCCCACATACAAGGGGTCTCGGGGTCGACCTCTGACCCCCTGTCAACACAGACTGCATCCGGACGGAGAGGAAGGAGGAGAACCACCGCAAAACAGTAGCCCCTATACCTAACCCCTCCAACCGTTGCAGCATGATACCATGATCGATGGTATCAAAAGCCGTCGAGAGGTCCAATAGCACCAGAGCAGAGGAACAACCTCTGTCCCGGGCCCGCCAGAGGTAATCCACCAACGCGACCAATGCTGTTTCCGTGCTGTAACCAGGCCTGAAGCCCGATTGGTGTGGATCCAGGTATAACAATTCCTCCAGGTGCCGCGGGAACTGTCGGGCAACCACGCTCTCAACAACCTTCGCAAGAAAGCGAAGGTTGGAGACAGGATGATAATTTGATAAAACAGCTGGATCCAGGGTAGGCTTCTTAAGGAGGGGCCTCACTACCACCTCTTTCAAGGTGGCAGGAAAGACACCCTCACTTAAAGAAGCATTAATAATTGCCTGGAACCAGCCTCGTACCACCTCCCGGGATGCCAACACCAGCCAGGAGGGGCACGGGTCCAATGAACAAGTGGTCGCCCTAAGTGCCCCGAGCAACCTGTCCATGTCCTCGGAAGTCACGGGGTCAAACTCAGCCCAGATAACAGTCTCAAGACCAGACTCCGTCTCTCCCAATGGACATACTCAGTTGAAATCAAAGCCTTCCCGTATCTGAGCAATTTTATCGTGCAGATATTTTCCAAAATCCTCAGCTCTACCCTCTAAGGGGTCTCCCCTCAACCCCTGATGAAGGAGGGAGCGGGTCACCCTAAACAAGGAGGCTGGGCAGTTATCTGATGATGCAATAAGAGCAGTGAGGTAAGAACACTTCTCTGCTTTTATCGCCGCTAGGTAGGACCTAATATGGTCTCTTACCAGTGTTCGATCAGATTCGGCACGGCTCGATCTCCAACTGCTCTCTAGGCGTCTTTTCCGGCGTTTCATCTCTCTCAGCTCCTCATTATACCAAGGGGCCGATCGAGACGTACGCTAAATCAGAGGCCTCAAAGGCACGACCCGATCTAGAGCACCGGCCGCAGCCCTATCCAAGGCTGCCGCCAACTCTTCGACCGAGTCGTGTATCCGAACCTCAGGAATTGGCCCAAGCTCTGCCTGGAACCACTCGGGCTCCATCAGCAGCCTGGGGCGGTACCATCTCACTGGTTCTGCCTCCCTGCGGTGGGGTGCAGCGGTCAGAAAGTCCAAGCGAAGGAGAAAGTGGTCAGACCATGACAGGGGCTCAATAACTATATCCCCTATATTCTGACCACTCAGCCACTGTCCAGAGACAAAAACCAGGTCAAGCGTGTTCCCCCCTGTGTGTGTGGGGCCTTGAATTACCTGGGCCAGGTCCATGGCTGCCATGGAAGCCATGAACTCTCGAGCTTACCCGGATGTCCCGCCCACAGATGGCAGGTTGAAGTCACCCATGACTATTAGCCTGGGAACCTCAAATGCCACTGCGGCGATAACGTCCAGGAGCTCAAGCAGGGAGGTTGACACGTGGCAGGGAGCCAGGTACGTAATCAACACCGCCCTCGGACCTCCAAGGTCCCACTTCACCAGGAGGGATTCACAGCCTGCCATCGGAGGAACAGTGACCTCCCTTGGCCTGTAATCTTCCCTAATCACGACCGCCACTCCCCCACCCCTGCCCTGAGCTCTCAGCCGATGGAATGCAAGGAAACCCGGTGGGCACATTTCCACCAGAGGGACACCGCCCTCCGGTCCCAACCAGGTCTCCGTTATACCTGCCAGGTCTGCTCCCCCCTCTGAAATTAAATCTTGAATGAGGGGGGCCTTATTTACCACAGACCTGGCATTGCACAACATCAGCCTACATCCAGGGCCCTGTGGTTCTGAATAACCCCGAGAACAGGTAGGGCCTTGGGGGTCGGAGCGCATGACTACTCGTAAACAGTGGGTATGCGCTCCCTTATTATAATACGGCCCCCTGCTCCCACCATATCTGCCACTCCCGCTTACGGTACTAATTGGAACTAAATCAGCCTTAGACAGCTCCCCATCCGAACCCACAGGATTACATCCCCTTCCATAGCCTGGCCTGTCTTCTAGCTCCCTTCCAACAATTCCTTCCCCCACCTTAAACACTCCTTCCCCACCTCTATCCTCCCTTAAAACTTTCGTTAAAAAACGATTTAAAAAACCCCAAAGCCCCTTATTTGATGCATGCCATCTCTCAGGACTCCAAAGTCCATCCTCGAGAGGGGCCCTTGATAAAGCAGAGGGCCATGATTGCGAGAGGGGGAAATCTCGCAATGCAAGAAGAGTCGATCTCAAATAGGGAACCAGTCAGATAAAATACATCGATGGGGTCCAGCGAGAAACCAGGCAGTTCGATCTAAATTAAAATCCAAAATTCCAGAATTCCATAATTCCATGAGGGTGACAGTAATAACAAAGATGATGATGGAATTAAATAATCCGGGCAGGAGAAAGCCCTTATGCTCCGTTAATCCACAGTCTACAAGTTCAAAATATGTGCTGCCAGGGGCAAGGACCAGATCTCTAAAAAGGGGTCCATGAAGGCAGCACCAAAGTCGGAGTCCGGGATTATATTTCATCAGGGCTATTTACTGCCCACCTGATGGTGATTCCACTTTCCTATTCCGTGCACAAACTAACAGGACGGGGGAGGCCACTACGATTCTTCCATTTGGCCTCATCGTTAATCACTCTTCATCGGGGAGGGGGGAGCATAACAACGCTGTTTCCCTCACCACAAATCCACAAGTCCAAGCTCCATGCTGCCCCTCTCCATCACCTGCAACCTCCAGCTGTCTTCCCAGAACCACCGGCCAGCAAAATGGGGGAGGGGGGCCACTGAACTCTTCCCTTTTACGGCGGCCACCTACGCCTCTCAGCTGCCCACCAAGGCCGCACGTTCTTATGGTGGTAGTAGGGAGGGGGGTGGTAGGGGAGGGGAAGGGACCAAGCCATTTCCCATCACAGATAGTCTTCCGAGAAACAGAAGCCTCTCAGCGGAGACACAAAAGCCTCATCCGAGAAACAAAAGCCTCTCAACAGTCCTCTCACCCTTCCACAGATCGCTCGCTCACACAATAGGAGGAGGGAGGGGGGAGCCACCGCCAAACTCTTCTCCCTTGCGACGGACTCTCATCCAAACTCCCAAACTGGCTCCACACTCCATCAAGGCCGAAAGGGGTGGAGCACGCCATCACAATCCCTCGACTTCGTTCGCTCATTCCAGAAAGGAGGAAATCAGCGAATATACCTCTGGAAAGCCAAGATGTTCCGCTGCCAGAATCCCTGGGGTCCTAGATGTTTCTCGACCCCCCCCCAGGGAGGTCTCTAGCCATCCCCCATCGGACGTCCGGCTACTCCTACAGAGATGCATCCGCCATCTTGCGCATGCTCTTTTCTGCTATGCTCTGGGGCTCTGCAGCCCGCTGCCAGCAGTTCAGAGAAGCCACCTCTGAGCTGGATGGCCGGCCGACAGCTGAGGAGGCGATGCAGTGGATCATGCCCGGGAAAAGGAGAGCATGCGAGACCAGGAGGGACGGGATGGGAAGGAGGGAAACCAGCTGTGCCAGGATGCATCCGGTCACGTGGGACTTTAATGAGTTAGCAGGTGGATGGTTGAAGAGGGGCAGTTGCCGTCTCCACGACATGGCGTGCGTGCCCACAGAGAGGGCTCTGAGTGCTGCCTCTGGCATATGTGCCATACGTTCGCCACCACTGACCTATGGCATATTTTAAAAGGTCATATCACCCTTCCTAGGCATGAGCTACAAGATAATAAACATGAAAGTAATTCCCAGTCAGCTATTAATTACTCTGTGGAATGATTTAAAGATCCAATGTGGCAATCCAGAATCTATCTATCTATCTATCTATCTATCTATCTATCTATCTATCTATCTATCTATCTATCTATCTATCTATCTATCTATCTATCTATCTATCTATCTATCTATCTATCTACCGATGTGTACTTAACCGGTTTCCTATATTGCATAAAGCATCATATGTTTGACATAGTATTTTGAAAAAACCTACCAATTGTGATTTTTAGACCATGGTTTATGCTATCTAAACCCAGCCAGTTTTGGTTTAAACAGTACAAAAGCCATGGTTTAACTTAAAGCAGTCAGTATTTCCTCAATGTACATGTCTGTATATGTTTGTGTGCAAATTCTATTTATCTTACACAATACAGATCTAACTGAAGCGATTATTTTTTGCTGGATAACTGCAGAAACTAAAAAGAGCTGCTGGTCGGGAGTTACAGTCTTTTCAATTAATATCTGACATTTCAAGATATTTGTGTAGAACGTTATAAAGGTTTCATCCAATTTTCAAGGCAAGTTGCATTCCTCATCTTGATCAAGCAGTGCACCCAAAGACCATTTTGAATAAGAAAAGAATTTATAAACATGTGTCTACTGTACCATCTGCAGAGGATTAAAATGCAATAATGTATTATGTACTTTGCAAGTCTCTCATACCAACACTATTGGAAAAAGGGAGGAAACTCCTGCCCAGATACAACATTAGAAGAAAATGCTATAACTGAAAGAGAAAGCAAAGAAACATTGCAGGAACAATTTTAATATGAGCTAATAAACCAAGAGGCTTAGCCTACTTCCACTTAACCACAGCACAAATATGCTTTTGCGAGGTTTTATTTTTTGCAATAACCTCATTACATTGACAGGCTAGACAGGCTTAAGTCATCCTTAACTGCACCAGTGTTAAAAGAATATCTCCCCATTATTCCAAGGCAGCCTTAAGGTGGATGTAATCTGTTACGCTTCACTACCAATCTCTGAAGGAAAGTCAGATAATGACAGCAATTGGGAATAAATGTAATTAAGGCAGGATAGAAAATAAATACAATAAAGGCAGGATAGATATTAATAAAAATCAGGAAGGCAAATTTCACATCAGTGTTATTTTTTGCTGACTCATTGATGCAAGAGTGCCACTTTGGCTCATCCTTATATTCTCCTCACATGGCAGCAAAATGCCACATACCCCACTAAAGTTTTTACACATGGCCTTGTGGCATTGCCTTTATCTCATCCTCAGTCCACAGCTAATAAGTTAGTTTTAAAATAGTAGTTTCCGTGATCTTTTCTTTCCATTTTCTTTAGTTTGGGTTGTAGGTACAATCTAGCATATTTCATTAACCATGGGATTGTTGAGAGGCTTGGAGGGGCATCTGTCCAGTGCTACCCACTACTTGAGGTTGCTGCAGGCATGACCACACCCATATGACCTCTGGAGCTCCCATCCCCATTTTGAGTGAGCTGCAGGACAGAGGAGATTTATGATGGTGAACCTTTTGGCCTTGGTGTGTCCAAAATTGAGAAACTGCATAATTTGACTTTGCTCACATGTCATACATGCACATGCATATCCTGAAGAAAAGAGAAACATCTTACTTTATATATATATATATAAGAATATAATTCAATCATGTGTGTGAACCCAAGGATCTGCCACATGCTGCTTACCCTCAGGTGGTAAGCAAACGCTTACCCTCAGCCTACTCAACACAGCTCCAGTCCACATGAGACCTTTATTCTTGAAACTACTATAGAGAATATTCATCCACGGTCACTGCAGCCTCCGAATTGCCAAACATGTAAACCTCTCAGAGTTTTGAGGTCAAATATGGTATAAATTACTGCAATAAGTTATTTTTATGCTTGTAAATACAGTATATTAATAGTACTAATGTTACTCACATATTCAAGGGAGAACCAACCTAGAACTGAGGAGAAATTTCCTGACAGAACAATTAATCAATGAAATGCCTTTAGAGGTTGTGGGTGCTCCAACACTGGAGTTTTTTAAGAAGAGACTGAACAACGATTTCTCTGAAATGGTAGGGGTTCCTGCCTGATCAGGGGGTTGGACCAGAAGACCTCCAAGGTCCCTTTCAACTTTGTTAATCTGTTATTTATTCTGTTAACATGAAATAAGACACAGTGTTAGTTGATACGTGGTCTGTAAACATAAGTGACAAATTCACTAATTATATACTATGATGCACTAGGAGTTGTGCATAGTTTTTCATGAGGATCAGTTACGGCTAATGTTAGTAAATAAACACTCAACCATTTCTGGATTGAAACTGAATCAGAAAACTGGCTGTCTTATTGTTAGAATTATATGTTGGAAAAACTTATGCTGAGAAATATTGGACTGGTTCAATTTTGGATTAGCTTGATTTGCTAACCTGCCTATTATTAAACAAAAGTTAAAACACTTTGTATTATGCATAAACAAGGCAACCAAGGTATTTTTAATAAATTCTTACTAAGGAAGTCAACTATCCATCTGTCTTCTCCAGTAGACTGAAGTCTTCCTGAACTCTGTTTGTAATGCAGAACTTCACAACTGCTCTTGATCCAGAAATAAAGGGATTAGTATTAATGCTTTTTTCCTTCGTCAATTGACCTTTTAAAAATATTAGGTTACTCTCATGTAATTTTTAAATAGAAAAGCAATATACCAGTGATGGCGAACCTTTTAGAGACCTAGTGCCCAAACTGCAACCCAAACCCACTTATGTATCATCGGGTGCCGGGTGGGTGTGGCCCATTGGGTGGGTGTGGCCAATTGGGGGTGTGCCCCATGGGGTGGGCGTGGCTGCGGTGGTAACAGCAAACTGGGTGGGACTAAAAAGTTCAATCAATTCCAACTTTGCGAGATCTTTTTTTTCCCCACGAGAAGTTGAAATTGACTGATTGATTGAACCTTTTTTTTTTGTACATGGCAGCGGAAGCCTAAAGCAAAAAGGTTTTATAAAACCCAGCTGAAGGCCTAGGACAGGGGGACAGCACGCGTGCCCACAGAGAGGGCTCTGAGTGCCGCCTCTGGCACCCGTGAAATAGGTTCGCCACCACTGCAATATACAGTCTAATTTAAGATTTGAGGATGTTTTCATCTGAAATGATGTGTTCTCTGCCACCTAAATACAGTATAACAGGAAATAAATGTTTGGAATTGTAATGCCTTAGAAATAAAGAAGTAAAATCATATTTAATAAAGGAGATATAATTATATCTCACAGATATCTCATATCTAGCTTTGGAATGAATCCTTTCATAATGAAATTTGGACTTGAACATCACACCATAAAAGCAACAGTGCAATTGCTTAGGGTTATGATCCATGTCATGTCGTTAATTTTTGTTGTTCAGTGACCCCTGACTCTTCTGAGCCTCACATAATTTTACCAAGCTTGTCTATCAGCAACTGCTTCTTTCAGTTCTTGTAAGCTTATGATTATGTCTGCATTTGTCTTCTAACTCAAATCTTTTTCAATTGCCTTAAAAATTTTCAAACATCAGGGATTTCTCCAATGATTCTTGCTTTCTCGTTATGTATCCAAATTATTTAAGTTTTAAGTATTATTTATCTTTCCATTTAACTGTCCAGCTTTACTTCATCTGGTATTCAGTCTGTTGTTCTTCATTCTATTTCCAACCATTTTCTCCATAATTCAAAGATATCAGTTTTTCAACCTTTCTCATGACCCAACTTTCACAGTCATATGCTACATTTGGGGAATCCTTGGCTTACATATTACGAAATGATATGAACTTTAAGTGATGTAATGCCACTATACTTTTTTTCTAGATTCACCAATCTTTTTCCCAAATAAAGAAGTTTACATTTCATGGTAATATTCACCATAAATCATAAATAATTTTTGAGACTAAGAAAATATTTTTAATATTCTTATTATACTGTATATTCTACATGTGTTAAATAGATAAGGTGATACATAATTCTTGTATCAGTTTTGAACAAATTAAGCTCCCACTCTGTTTCTTGGTTGCTGCGATGTCCTTTGTTCAGACTGGCCTCATATAAAACACTAAGTACATAATAGGAACCATATGCACATATTAAAACAAATCTGGAACCCTCCTGAAGTCTAAAGGTGTCTTTGGAACCTTTATTTCCATTACTGTTGCTTTCTAAAAATAGTACCACATATATTTTTTTCTTCACATACTCTATGTTGACATTAAAATTATTTAAAATTATTTAAAAATTATACTTTATGGAATATAATTGTTTATTGAATTCCTGTGTTAACCTATTACTCAGAAATCACAAGGACTGTGTTTACAGCTAGGAAGATCTTTTGATTCTCCCCCACCCTTCTAAAATATATTCAAGTTTCCAGCTATGGTTCTGAAAAAAACCCTTGGCACACTTTTTTTCTTTTCTTTTTTTCTTTTGTTACATCTAAATGGGAGAGACTACCAGTTAGGAGATGAAAGCTGAACTGTAACTGCTAAGAATGACATCTTCTGTTTTTTTCACCCAACACAGTTGATGTAGTTGTTGTTTGGTATGAATATTTCAACAGTGTAACAGAACTGAAATCTCAGTCTAGAAAGTGAGCTTCTAGAAAAGGCTGAGATATTGTCTGTAGATAGTTGATCTGTTTGATTATATGGTGTTTGAGAGGAGGTTGCCACCCTATAGAATCAGCTTCTCAGTCTGGAGATATTCCTGGACCAGAGATTCAAGGAAGTTGGGCTGTTGGTTTGATCTCCGAGCTTGGTGATTTGGCTGCAAATGTTTCATCTCCATTCAGGGGGACATCTTCAGTGCACTTTGAATTTGCTCATCTGTCAGAGCAATGGTCTTTAAATACCTTTTTGTGTGATATAAATTGATATGGGTGCTATTTGTCTGAATGTTTCTGAGTCATGGTCTGGTTTCAAGCTGTTTGATTGGCTGGTTGTTGTTGCTGGGCCATAGTCTTTGTTGTTTAAGTATTGTCTATGTCAGACATGTCAAACACAAGGCCCATGGACCGGATCCAGCCAGCCATGTGGTTCCGTCTGGCCCAGGGACCTACTCTGGAAATAGCGAAGAACTGGTCCCGGCACCTCGGCCCAGCCCAGGCTGACCAGGCACTGATCTACAATCTGATGCCAACCATCAAATCCCGAACATGCTCAGCCATAGATCCATGAGGCAGCCCTGGAACCAGCGATGGGCTCCCCCACTCCACCCCCTGGCGGCAAGCAGGCAGCGTCTGGCGTCCCTACTGGCTGTCTTGCCCCACAGGCTGACTTCACCCAGGACGCCGGTGCTGGTCATCTCCTGTGCGCACACCCAGGGGGTGGGGCAGAGGTGATGGGGTAGCCCCTCACTGGTTCCAGGGCTACCCCATGGATCTAAGGCTGAGCGCGTTCTTGTTTTGATGGATGCAACCACGTTGTTGATCAGCGCCACCTCTTCTCCCACCAGCAAGTCCATGGCCTGCTCACTGGAGGAAGGAAGGAAGGAAAGAAGGAAGGAAGGAAGGAAGGAAGGAAGGAAGGAAGGAAGGAAGGAAGGAAGGAAGGAAGATTATAATGAGAGGGAGGAAGGGTCTGAGGGAAGTCCTGCCTTAGTACTTGGTTACAAGCAGCCCTGCTGCCCTTTCGCCATCCCCTTGTCCCCTCCTCCTGACCTATTGCTGAGGATGCTTTGATCTCCTCACAGGGAGAGGGAGTGGGCCTCCCTCTGACCCACACATTTTGCCCTCTTACACACACCATGAGCAACTTGGCTAAGGAGAGTAAGCCAATTAGCAGCAGCCTTGAGGAGAAGGTAAGCACAGCCAGGCGCCCTCTTGGGAAAGTCTGGACTGGGCACTTGCCCTCCACTGCCTGGGGCTCTGGGTAGCCTGAATCACTGGGGGTCCTCTGCATGGCCTGGTCTCGCCCTTGTCTCACCTTCCTCAGCTGGAGACAATGGTTCCCCTCCCCAGCCCTGCCTGGGCCATCACAGGAGCCCCCCGAAACAAGCGATGTTGAGCTGGCCACCCCCACCCTGACCACGCCCACCCCCACTATGCCCACCCTGGCTGTACAAGGTCAACTACAACCCTGATGTGGCCCTCAATGAAATCAAGTTTGACATCCCTGGTCTATGTGATGCAAATGGTGTTTGTTCATTTAGTTGTCTCTGGGTCATGGTCTGGTTTTGGATTGTTTGGCTGCTGTTGTTAAGATGTGGTCCGTTTTTTTGTGGGGGGTTGTGACTTTTGTTGCTGTGTCATGGGGTGCCTGTTTGTTTGTTTTAAATGTTGCCTTCGGGATTGTGGTTGAAGTACCGTAGTTCTTTTGTTCTCAGTGATTGGTAGATTGGGTCGATGTCAATGTGTCTGTTTATTGATTTATTGGTGGAGAACCAGGCTTCAAAAAATTCTCTTTCTTCCTTTGATTTCACTTGGGTTACAGCTGTGGGTCTCGGTTAGATCAAACTTGTGTCCTTCTGAGTTTTCATGGACGGACATGAGGGATAGTGGGATATTCAAACACATCTCATTCAAGGAAGTGTTTTGGAGTGCCTTTTATCATTTGCCAGATATCATGTGCCTTTTATCATATTCAGCTAGACTGAATTAGTTGTGCTACATTTACAATCTGATGACAGATTTGGATTATTACAAGTTATGCATCTGGCTGTGTTTGAAAAGGGCCTGAGACCTTAGTTGGGATGTCTATGCAGTCTTGTTGGCAATGATACTGAAGTGGTTTGCCATACTATTTCTGAGAGGGTTTTTTTTTCAGCTTCCTAATGTATGATGAGGAGGAGGCAGTTTTTATTATTTTGTATCAATTTCTTTTGTATGTTTTAACAGATTTTTACAGATTACCTAGGGGACCTCAGTGGGTAATTAATGCATAAATTGTATATTTATAAATGATTGAAGATTGCTGCTTTGAGCAATGTCTTGAAGGAAGGACATTTGAAGAGAAATGTACTGTACAGTGATTTAGTTTGAAGCAACAGCAAATGAATTAATAAAACAGCAATCAGTGTAAACATTTGTTCAAGCTATTTCTGGTTTTCCTGATTTCATTTTTCAAACAGGATCTGAAACCTACAATACCAGTTGCCAGATTCCTCTCTGATAACCTATTTGGGTTGGGACATGTCACCTTTCTTCTAAAATAATTGTAGTCTGTTTCAGATTAGTTTCATGTTGATTTAAAGCTAGGTCCTTCCAGCTACGTACAATGAATTCACTGATGCTTTGTTTTCTCTGTGTAACCTTCATAGGCCAAAAGAGGATTAAATATCAGCAACCAATGTAAGTCAGTTAAGTATTTACTTGAGTCAGAAGTGAACTTGGTGCAGGGGGAAGGGGATTCAGATATTTTTTTAAAAAAATCATGGATGCAACAGTCATTCACATGGGCTTCTCTGTACAGGTCCACTAGACCAGTTCTCCAACCTTTTTTCAAATGTAACACGTTCCAGTGAGATACAGCAGCTTTACACAGTAGCCAAACAATTGAATCCTCTAATATGGCTTCTTAGAGGAAAAACATTCAGCCATAAAAATATGATTTTGTTGCTGTTGTCCCATAAAAGGGCAATGTAAGCCATTGCAAAGGGAAACTACAGCAGAACATTCCATACATTTAAAGTATGGGAAACGGGTCTCTGAATCAATTTTATCATGGTTCTTTTCCTTTTCTTGAGTAACCATTTATGAATTCTTAGAATATAGAAATAAAATAACAGGGTTGGAAATGACCTTGGAGGTCTTCTAGTCCAACTCCCTGCTGAAACAGGAGACCCTAAAGCAGCGGTTCTCAACCTGTGGGTCGTGACCCCATTTGGGGTTGAACGACCGTTTTGCAGGGGTTGCCGGGCGCAGTTCGCCATTTTTCCCCCGTTTCCCCTTTCCCATTTTGAAGATTGGAACCACATCAGTTCTTTTCCATTCCTCTGGTAGTATCATTGCGGAGGAGGAGGAGGAGGAGGAGGAGGAGGAGGAGGAGGAGGAGGAGGAGGGGAGGAGGAGGAGGAGGACCTGGGACTGTCCAACGGGGATGGCACATCTCCCTTGGAATGTTTGGAGAGTCCCGGGATTGAGGACGTTGCTAGGGAAGGGCAAGAAGGACAAATGATTGAAGCAGTGTTGTGATACTGTACTCTGCCTCTTTCATACACACAATGGTCAAAAGGGGCAGAGGATGCATCACAATATTGTAACACCGCTTTTATCTTTTTGATCAAAATGGTACTCCCCACAGCTGTTCTTGCATTGAAAATTCTCTCCCAAATTCTTTCTTTCTTATGCTAATCTAATGGCAGATCTAAAAATCTTGTAAGAAAAAAGGACCCGAGGGGCCAATTTCAAATGGCAAAATTACCAGGTGGGGAAGTTTTAATATAATCAGCAGAACAGATGTTGAAAGAGAGGACGAACCATTGATGTGAATGGGAAGATTCTTACTCCTCATGAGCCCCCCCCCCACATACTTTTATCAAAACTGATCCTGTACTAATCATTCCACTTCCTCCCTGCAAACAAGGTTGCAAATGTGGGTTCATTGCCATAGCTAAGTATCAAGAGAAATAGAATGTGAGGAGATTTTGAATGGAGAAATTGCCAGGGAAAAAAAGGGGGACCTTTGCTTTCTATTCCTTCATTTCAGATTCCTTCTCTACCACAATTGTTTTGACTGAGATACTATTATCTGCATTTAAATATAAGTTCAAGTGTAATTCAAAAAGAGGGAGCAAATGTTGCCATTTTAATGAGGCTTTGGCATCTTTCAATATTTGGACTTTCCTGGCAGCAAAGAAAAGACTACCTCAGAGTTATAAAAAACATGTTTCCTGTCACTTAAGCTCAAATTACTAAAATATCCAATTATGGAAGTATATCTGAAGATGAAAAATGTCAACATATAACTTAAACATTGTAAATACCAGTGGTATGTAAATTGCTGGACAATAACTGTTATAATTCAGTAAGTACTTTTCCTAATGGAGCAACACATATTATATGAGCATATTTAAATTCTTAGGCACTCTATAAAATGGAAAAATAAAATGACTGACTTTTGGCTGAATGCATATATATATTTTTTATTTTCACATTATTTATTTTTCCTTTTTAAACTGTACAAACCTCCACAAACTAGTTGACGGCTGGACGGCCTACAGTTGCAGAATGGCTGTAATGTCCCATTCCCCCTCTGACCCCCAAGTGGATATAATCAACTCCAAAAGAAAAGCTTCAATTCTCTCTCTGTAGTTTCCTGGGGTTTTAAAACTAGAGTCCAGGTTTTGGAGGGCAAAAAGTAATCCACTCTCAAACTCCCTCGAAAGAAAGATTGACCTCCAATGCAGCTCATTCAATGGTTGAATGCATATATTTTAAACATGAACTATACAGATGGATTTATTTTATTTTTGCTCTTGTTCCATGTTTTTCTCTACACTTCTGACATCCAAAATAATTTTAATGCTTTTTAAAGCTTTTATCTTATACTTCAAATGTTTTAACACTACTGTCCAAGTCTTTCGTAAATGTTATTTTTCCCAGCTGGTTTCGAAATGGCAGTTGTGTTCCAGAAGAGTTTCCACTAATTCTCCAAATGTTCACTAAGCCACCTAATACAAAACGAATGCTGGAGTTCTGTAATTAGAAAAGAACTTAGAATCAAAATACAGTGTATTAAAAATACGTAAATGCAAAACATTCAAATGTTCCAAAATATTAATTTTGACTGCCCCTATATACAGAATAGTTAGAAATAATATTTAGCAGACTGCAAGTGCAAAAAAAATATTTGTATAAAAAACAATAATCAGACAAGAATGTTATTTTCTAAGTAATAACAAAAGTATCACTGATTTTAATAAACCAGAAATGCAAGTTTGGAGGCCAAAAAATGAAAAATCAGTAATGTGGTTTCAAACTATCATCATATTACTAGAGTACTGTTCCATGAATGCAGTTCACTACACATTTATACAGGAGAAAATCCCACTGAACTGATATGCAGGCAAAGGAATCAAAATATAATCCTTTATGTATAACCCAACCATTGTTAATTCTTTCTTGTTTGCGCTCTATACTTTGCTCAGAAATAACTTAAAAGCTGACCAAGGAGAAAGAAAAAGCTTAGCTGTAACTTTAAATGTATTCACTATAGCAGCGGTTCTCAACCTGTGGGTCGCGACCCCATTTGGGGTTGAACAACCATTTCACGGGGGTCGCCGGACACCGCAGTCCGCCATTTTTTCCCTCCGTTTCCCCTCGGCCGTCGCGCGCGCACCGCGCATGCGGCATTCAGCCCATCGCGCCATGCATGCGCGGTTCAGGCCGTCGGGCCGCGCATGCGTGGTTCAGGCTTTTGCATGCGTGCCGCGCATGCGCGGTTCAGCCCATCGCATTGCGCATGCATGGTTCGGCCCGTCGTACCACGCATGCGCGGTTCGGTCCGTCGCGTATGCCGTGCATGCGCGGTTCAGCAATCGCGCTGCGCATGTGCGTTTTGGCCCGTCGCGCCGCGCATGCATGGTTCGGTTCATCGTGCGTGCGCCGTGCATGTGCAATTCAGCCCGTCACACCGCGCATGTGCGGTTCGGGTCGCTACGTGCGTGCCGCGCATGCACGGTTCGGGTCATCGCACACGCGCCACGCATGTGCAGTTTGGCCCGTTGCACTGTGCATGCGCGGTTCGGGTTGTCGCGCGCAAGCCGCACATGCGCAGCTCGGCCCGTCGCCTTGCGCATGCGCGGCTCGAGTTGTCGCACGCATGCTGCGCACGCGCGTTTTGGCCCGTTGCACCGCATATGCGTGGTTCGGGTCGTCACGCGTGTGGCGCACATGCGCGGTTCGGCCCATCGCGCCACGCATGCGTGGTTCAGGTCGTCATGCACGTGGCATGCATGCGCAGTTTGGCCCGTTGCGCCGTGCATGCATGGTTTGGCCCGTCGTGCCGCGCATGCGTGGTTCAGGTTGTCACGTGCATGCCGCACATGCGCGGTTCGGCCTGTCGCATCACGCATGCACGGTTCGGATTGTCGCGTGCGTGCCGCGCATTCGCGGTTCGGCCCGTCGCGCCGCGCCACGCATACGCAGTTGGGGTCGTCACGCGTGTGGCGCGTATGCACAATTCGGCACATTGTGGCACACATGCGCGGTTCGGCCTGTCGCGCTGCGCATGCACGGTTTGGCCCGTTGCGCCACGTATGCGCGGTTTGGCCCGTCACGCCGCACATGCATGGTTTGGGTCGGGGGCGCGCCGCGCATGGGCGGTGCAGGTGGGGTCTCGGCCTGAAAAAGGTTGAGAACCGCTGCACTATAGCCTGAAATGTATGGCTGCATTTGTATGGCTGCAATCAAGAAGAAAGTTTCTGGCTACCTTCCAGCAATTGTGTATTCGAAGCATAAGCCTTGTAACAAGCTGTAACTGAACTAACCTGATAGATAAAAAAACAGGTATTCAGACGAAAAAGAAATCTTTTAGTCTGAGAAAATGCCTTAGCTATAAAAGGGGAAAATGTAATTAATGTGCCTGTCTTTTCTCCCCGTTTCTCTGCGTTAGAGACAAGAAAATGCCTTGGTAAGGCCACACTTGGAATACTGCATCCAGTTTTGGTCACCACGATGTAAAAAAGATGTTGAGACTCTAGAAAGAGTACAGAAAAGAGCAACAAAGATGATTAGGGGACTGGAGGCTAAAGCATATAAGGAAAGGTTGCTGGAATTGGGTATGTCTAGTTTAATGAAGAGAAGGACGAGGGGGGACATGATAGCAGTGTTCCAATATCTCAGGGGCTGCCACAAAGAAGAGGGAGTCAAGCTATTCTCCAAAGCGCCTGAAGGCAGGACAAGAAGCAACAGATGGAAACTACTCAAGGAGAGAAGCAACCTAGAACTAAGGAGAAACTTCCTGACAGTTAGAACAATTAACCAATGGAACAACCTGCCTCCAGAAGCGGTGAATGCTCCAACTCTGGAAGTTTTTAAGAAGAGACTGGACAGCCATTTGTCAGAAATGGTGTAGGGTTTCCTGCCTGAGCAGGGGGTTGGACTCGATGACCTCCAAGGTCCCTTCCAACTTTTATTATTATTATTATTATTATTATTATTATTATTATTATTATTATTATTATTATTATTATTATTATTATTATTATTATTATTATTATTATTATTATTATTATTACACCCAGTTTTGGCTTTGATCAAAGAATAAAGCTGTTTCTTTTGCAGTAGCCTGGTGTTCAGAGTCTCACTGGAATTTATTAGGATTCTGAGCTGAAAAACCTTACACAGGCCCATAATATGAAATATTGGGTGTGTAGGAGGACAGCACACCTGCCCCCCCAGAGAAAGAAATATTTTGGGAAAAATTAAAAAGCAGAATATATTTCCCAAAGGAATACAGTAATGGAGAAAGAAAAACTTAAGAGTCAGAAACCAGCCCCCAGAAACCAGCCTCAGCCCCCCCCCCACAGGTAGAGGCCAGGTCTGTAGAAATGCAGATTTGATAATCCTATTGATTGGAGCCAGGAAGTTAGAAACTGATGAGATTTGAAAGACAAAGACTCCTAAAATCTACATACCCCACCCAAACTCTAAAGACATGACCTTTAGGACATAGTAGGATTAACTCATCACCATCAGAATACTAGAAGGGCACACTGAACCTCAGGTCAAAGTTCATGCCACAGGAACAACTCCAAACACAAAAGACCAAGACAGTATAAAAACCCACCACCCCCTGCTCCATATGGTCAGCTTTCCCAGAGCACATTTCTGATTGGCTCTGCTCTTCAATTAACTACAATCTTCTTTCTAAAGCAGTCTCCATTTTGTTTATTCCCAGCTTGGACTGGACTCTGATGAAGATTTTTCTTTCAACAAGTGCAAGCAAAACTCTCTAAAATCTGGGTGTTGCGGTACCTGAGAGCATGTTCCTGTGAGTAAAAATGAGTAGGACTGCTTGTTTATAGTCATTTTTTAAACCAATATTCAGATAAATAAGTACAGGCATTACTCAGAAAAGTAGGTTTATTTATTTATTACATTTTTGTGCTGCCTATCTCCTCTACAAGGTGAAAAACAGTTCTGATTTATTTAAATAAACGAACTACCACTACAGATGGTGTAGTTGAGGCTATACACTTCTTTAATCAATAAGTATTAAGTCAGATATACTTTTGAATTTTAGGGTGGCTTGGTGATACTTATGGAGAGACTGTTGTTTAAGGAGATAATCTGGCCCTTCTGAAAACAGATCGATCTTTCCAGTGAACATGACTGCACTACACATTTCCCTTTCGCGAGCTGTTTTTGCCACAAGTGTACTATTTTATCTTCGAAGGGATTTACCATGACGACTATTACGTCTTTTCACAAGTAAAAAAGCTTGGTTTGCTCATAAATATCAGCAGTAACATGCCCCCAGCGTCTGAAAAGCAAGTCTCACAATTCCCGAATATTTGAGGAGAAAAGAAGCGCAGCCCCGGGATGCATTACATCTGAACCACGGAAAAGCTGCTCTAAAACGGTTCAACCTCTTGTCCTGTTAAAAAAAAGAAGAAGAAGAAGAGACGGATTAGACACGCCCAGCTGTGAGAAACTCCTCGTTACTTTTTTTTTTTTTTTTTAGCCCGTCCAAAATGCCTCAGCTAGAAAATATGTTGGCTGCGTCCCACGGAACTGTCATTACTGCACGCGCGCCCCCCCCGCGCGCGCGCGCGTGCACGACCAGGCTCCCTCACTTGTGCAAGAGATCCCAGCAGCAGGCAACAAACAGAACAAAAATGCAAGGCTGTATATAGGAAGCCGCGCTTTGCATTTGTTTTGGCATGTGACGGGGGAAAGGGTCTGCGGGGACGGAGAGGTCATTTCATAAGGAGGGGTGGGGGAGGCAATGAAGAGAATGCATTGGAAGAGGAAGTGAGACTCCCTTCCCCCTCCCAATCTGTTATAAAGCGAGGAGAGGGTGTCTGTGTGTCTGTGTGTGTGTGTGTGTGTCAGTATAGAGGAAGGGAGGGGGGGAAACCCTGCGAGGTGGGAGTGACCGAGGAGGGCTCATCAGGGCTTGAGTGACGAGCAGAGGGAACTTGAATCGCTGTAGAAGCCCAGCTGAGCGGAAAGGAGGGCGCTCTCCCGCCCGCGTCGAGCTACGGGGAAACGAAAACCAAGGAAGACGCCGCCTCTTCGGTATCTCCCTGCTACTTCGCAACTCGCCTGTCGCTGTCCTGTTGCTGTTCGTAGGAGAGACCTGTCTCTCCTGGCCCGGGCCGCGTCGCTCAGGCGGGACCAGATCGCGAGGTAAGGCACCGCGGCAAGCGCCCCGACCTGGGTGCCTTTCTGCTTTGCTGCCCCTCCGAAGGTAACGGGTGCCAAATGAATTCTGCTCTTCGGGGAAACGGATCGGAGACCCTGGAAGAGCTGGAATCCAGCATTACTGGTGGAGGGAAATAATCGCGGGTTCGCCCTCCCGAGCCCTCCAGACCAGCTCTGGTTGTCCTGGTAAAAGCGAATTGTAATTAAATGGGTGGCGCTGGGAGGAGCGGGGTGAAGAAAGAGAAAACAGAATCTATTGTAGATTTAATTTAATTTAATTGTAGAACGAGAAATTATTTGGGTATAAAGTGGCCCACTTCTCTCTCCCCCCCTCCCCCCTCCCTCTCTCTCTCACACATACGCACACACACACTTTCTGGGAATTGTTAGTCTCTTGTATTCTTTCAAGAGCCGGGGTGATCGCAGTGATCCCTGAAAAGCAATAAAGGCGTGATGCTGGAGGCAGTCTTGGATCATATCGGAGTGTGCGTGAGAAGCCCAGAGATAAGAGTGTTTGCTTATTAACTAACTAGGCAGGAACTGTTAACCCTATTTTGTTTCTGAGGTTCGTTTTGCACTACAGCGCTGTACAGTTTCGAGTTTCTTAACTCTCTTCAGTCAGAACTCACCCTTCCAGGATTCGAACCTGGGCAGTCTGCATGCTAACTTGTGGCTCAATAGGTTAAAGCATCTGCTGAAACAAGCAAAAGGAAAGAATGATTCCTTCCTCCCATATTTGGGTTTACAGGGTGCAATCTAAAAAAATAAAAACACTTGACACATATCCTTACTCCCTGACTACTGACAAAGCGGGAGAGAACTTGTGGCTCAATAGGTTAAAGCATCTGCTTAGCATGCAGACTGCCCAGGTTCGAATCCCGGAAGGGTGAGTTCTGACTGAAGAGAGTTAAGAAACTCAAAATGGCTATATCAGAAATCCCTTATTTCTTTGTCAACAATTTTAAACAACATATATATATATATATTTGTGCTTGCAGGATGGCTCTGGGTTGAGCTGAAACAAGCAAAAGGAAAGAATGATTCCTTCCTCCCATATTTGGGTTTACAGGGTGCAATCTAAAAAATAAAAACACTTGACACATATCCTTACTCCCTGACTACTGACAAAGCGGGAGAGAACTTGTGGCTCAATAGGTTAAAGCATCTGCTTAGCATGCAGACTGCCCAGGTTCGAATCCCGGAAGGGTGAGTTCTGACTGAAGAGAGTTAAGAAACTCAAAATGGCTATATCAGAAATCCCTTATTTCTTTGTCAACAATTTTAAACAACATATATATATATATTTGTGCTTGCAGGATGGCTCTGGGTTGAGCTGAAACAAGCAAAAGGAAAGAATGATTCCTTCCTCCCATATTTGGGTTTACAGGGTGCAATCTAAAAAATAAAAACACTTGACACATATCCTTACTCCCTGACTACTGACAAAGCGGGAGAGAACTTGTGGCTCAATAGGTTAAAGCATCTGCTTAGCATGCAGACTGCCCAGGTTCGAATCCCGGAAGGGTGAGTTCTGACTGAAGAGAGTTAAGAAACTCGAAATGGCTATATCAGAAATCCCTTATTTCTTTGTCAACAATTTTAAACAACATATATATATATATTTGTGCTTGCAGGATGGCTCTGGGTTGAGCTGAAACAAGCAAAAGGAAAGAATGATTCCTTCCTCCCATATTTGGGTTTACAGGGTGCAATCTAAAAAATAAAAACACTTGACATATATATATACTTTAAAAAGTACCTTATTCGGGGGAGGGGGCAGTTACAGCAAGGGAGTTGAAAATAACAAGAATATGTAGATGCCTCGTCAGATTCCTGCTTGCAGAGCATTAATAAATATATATATATATATTACTATTGATTTGTATTGTGGAATATTTGATTCGACGTGGCTTGAAAACGTAATTAAGTGATTGGGTAGCTTCTGAAAACTGCAATCAGGTATCAGAGCAGCAAAGCTGCAATATTTTTCAGGACAGGTTGCGTTACATTTTTTTAAGTGGAGCTGCTCAAAATTGTAACTGCTGAATTGTGCTAAAGTTAAAAGGCAAATGGACTGGTCAGTGAACAGTTTCCCTGATTTCCATCAAGATTCTGGCTTTTTTAAACTATGGTTTCAGGAGCTGTTCACATTCCTCGTCCTTCTTTACATTACATTCTTTACTGCCTTAGCCTTGAGATTTGTTAACTCTTTACTGAGAGCAGCTACAGGAGGATTGCATTTCTTCCGTACTTTCAAAACGCACAGACATCTTATTTAGATTTTTTTTTTTTGCTTAGGTTTGTAACTCAGCTACCATTGCTGGTTCTTCTGTTGATATAGGAGGAGAACTTGTTTGTTCACATGCTATTACAAATGCAAATACCGTTGCATTTTGAGATGCCAAGTTGATATGTCATTGGCCAACATTTCCAATTACGTGCCTTCAAAACAAGTGTTTGTATTTCAATAATATCCACTCACTACAGGATACCAACATGAACCAGTGTTATTTCTATGTATTCTCATATAATTTTATTTAATCCACAGCTGCACATCCAAAAATGTTGCTAGAGAGATACAGTAACCCTATGAGTCTTTAATTTAATCTTTGACAAAAAGGCAGAAGGTTGCTAATTTAAACTTTGGAGCCTCCTTGCAGTGTTTGGGGCTTTTCATCATGCTTTAGGAGAGGACCACATCTGGGTGGCAACTTCATGGTCTGTAAGGTCTTTTAACTATTTATCTGGGGAGAGAGAACAGGGTTCTAGAGAAGGAAAAAAAATGTAGTGTCAGAAGCAGGAATTGGGTTGCTTGAGAAGTAATTAATTATACTCATACACCCTTGAAGCATTATGGAAAGGAGAGTGCAATGGAATAAATAATAAATCAAAACTAATAACACTGTCAAATATAAAAAATGTGATACTGACTTAAAATAATAGACTTATTCCCAACAAATGGATACTTCCTAATATATGTCCTGCCTTGCTAATATTATAGAAACATTCAGTGAGGAGTTGTAATCTAGCCTTGGTTCTGAACGCTATTTCTCTGACCCTAACCCTAGAAACATAATTAAGGCAAAAACATGACATTTTTACTAAATCTCCTAATTCAGGTACTTGCTGCATTAAATATGTTAGGTTGAATACAGAGAATCTACTTTTTCAGTAGATACTTATGTAAGGCCATCTACAACACCTTCCTCCATTTTAACTAAGATCCCAAATTACTTAGAATTGTTCAGTTAATTCCATTAAGCAATGGATGGTAATATAAGATATTTATTTGAGTTATATCCTGTTTCTCCACTAACAGATGGTGGTCATGGCAGCCAACCAATAATGTTAAATCATAACATTAAAAATAAAACTAAAACATCATTAGCACACACACTAGGGGAAAAAAAACTAGAAAATCACTTCTAACTTGATCAGCCACAGCCTACTTGAAGAACACTTTTTATTAGTTTGATTTTTTTTTTGCTAAGGCGCTCAAAAGCCTGAATGAGAATGTCATCTCTTAAATTGCCTCCTCTGTTGAAGATATGAATACCAGAATAGGCTGCTAAGGGAGAAGGTAGTCTTCTCAACAGGCCTTTCCAGATTATAACCAGTACTTGAACTGAACTTGAACCAGACTCTTCATCAGTTAAAAATTTCAAAGCAGGGAATTCCATGCTCCCTGTAGACAAGCCTATTCCCAATCTATTGACAACCTTCAGTTGAAGTTTCCAAGCCCCATAAAGGTAACCTTAGCTATGTGAGTACATTGTAAGAGTCGAGAATTATTTTTGAATGAATATGTATAAATAAACCTACTCTGTATCTATGTTATATAATTTATATTTATAGACTGAAATGGACTTTTCCTTAGAATGTTTCCTTGTAAATGTCCCATAAATATGTCCATAATAGACTGTGGACCCTCCTGCCACTTCTTGTCCAGACATGCCTATTCCAAACTCTTTGAGTTGTTAAAAGGAATAAATCAAAATATGTTCTGGCTTCCTTCCAGTATAACTAAAATTGAGTAAAGCTTTCTTGTTTGTTTCTTTTGTTTGACTTTGTTGGGACCTGTAGTCCTGCTCTTGTTTTGCCATGCATCCTAATTCCTTTGTCCATCATCAGTCTTCACTGCAGCTTTCACTAAGGAAGGGATAGAAGCAACCTTCTAAGTCAGTGGTTTTCTTCACCATGGACCCCCTTTAATTCCTTTTGTGGCCATGGGCCTCCAAGACTTAACTCAAGATTTAAATCATAACATTTCTTCAAGCCTTCACAGACCTTCTGTGATGAACATCGCGGACTCCGTAGACCGTGGACCACAGGTTGAGTGAGAATCACTGTTCTAAGTGATCGTGTTCTGAACTCTTCTCATGACTGACAAACACAATTGATTAAAGGTTTATTTTCCCTGTTTGTGGAAACAGCATGAAAGGTTCTCTTGCCTCAACCTCATTCTCACCCCCTCTGGTTTAAGTGAGCTGTTAATTCGCTCTTTCTTAGTCATAACCCTAGAGCAGGGGTGCCCAGCCCCTGGTCCGTGGACCAGTACCGGGCCGCAGCATGCCAGCAACCTGTCTACAAAAACAAGCAAAGACCCATCCACAGGATGCAGGCAGCACACAAAATCACACCCCCTCTGGTCCGCAGAAAAATGTCTCTCCACATAACTGGTCACTGATGCCCAAAAGGTTGGGGACTTCTGCCCTAGAGGCTCTAGAAATCAGATTAGCACAATTGTGCAAATAATGCAGTTGTAAAAATACTCCCATGTTACCATTCCATCGTTGTAGCTAGCAGAGACTTCTTAATAGAAAAGTTTGTATCATCACAGCAGTATGGCTACCTTTTATAATGTATCTATTTGTGTCTATTTGCACATAGTCAGAAAAATGTACCCATGTATTAAAAACACAGAGGAGGAGAATTTGCTGGCAAATAATTTATCTTGTTTTGTGTGGAATGGGGCAAGGGCGTTTTTGTTATGCCTAGAGCTGTGGCAGCTCCAGGGGTTTGAAAAATGATTAATATTTTGAAACTGGCACAAAAAATAACCTTCAACTATGTTGTAAAGGGATTGTAAAGCGAAAACAAAATTGAAACAATCATATGAAAATATGCTAAGAACCAAAAATCAGATATAATCGTAGAATAGAATTTGTGTTTGAAAAATTCCAAAAGTATGCATTTTTCCCTAGAATGGTAGTCAATGATGCAGTGTTTGCTGTAAGTTTCTGATGAGATATTAATAATCTACAAGAATATTTATAATTAATGTAAACCATTAGGAATGCTTTCTTCAGTTGGGGTTTAAGTTACTTCAAGTTTGACTCTTGAGGAATCCCATCTTGGTTGGTTTCCTGGCATTTTAGAGGCATATTAAGCATTGCACTCTTCCACACAAGAATTCTGTGCCCACTTAAAAGCAGCTCTAGACTTCTGTGTTCCCATGATATCAATATAGTTATATTGCAGAGCTGAGCTTATTTTTTTCAAATAGGTCAGCTGCATTAGGAGCTAATTTGGGTTTAGTTGGTTGGGCATTTTAAAAACAATGCTGCTGCTTTTATCCATTAGAGACCTCTTGTTTCACATCTCACAATTCCTATACTTCCTGTAAGGAAACTGCTACTTTCAGGGCTTACTAGCTTTCCCTCAATAATTCCACCCAAAAAAGTCCCCTTTCAATGACTGGTGAAAGTTAGAAATGCTTTGTTTTTGTTCCCCACTTTTTAGTAGGGAAACAGCCAGTGTGCAAAACCAACCTATTGCTTATTCTCTTGTTTCCCTATGTTGTGCAAAAAGAATTTTATTGGTGCAGGATCTGTAGTAGTTTGGTTGCTGCAGCGATTTCTATCCAGTTTATAAATCTACAGAAATTATGAATATCGCAGATCACTTTCAAAATTCTTTTGAGGGCTTAGAGGGTGAAAAAGGTGGTAATAGGAAAGTGCCCATTATATGTGGGAAAACATATCTTTTCCCCAAGATATTTAAAGGTACATGAATAATTTGAAAATATTTAAGGGTATCATGGTTTGAAATGTTCTGTAACTAATATTTAATCACAATTAGTGCTGGTTTTTTGGTTCTTAGATAAAATTATCACTGAAAAGAATGGGGTTCCAGATACAGCATTTGCTTAAGTAACTACCCTGTTTTATTTTGTGGTAACAAAAGAGCAGCATTGCTAAATCGGAAAAGAACCAAACCAAAAACCACATATCCAAATATACTAAACTACTTGTAGGAAGTTCAGCCCTCAGACATTAACTTCTGGCTTCTATATTTAAAAAGAAATGAAGCAAAAGGGGAGATCCCCCTTATTCCATTTCAGCTTTAGGGAATTTGCACCAAAAGCATATATCTTAACTGTAAAATAGAACTCACCAGTTCTTTATGATCTGGTGTTTTCTGTTGCTTTTTTGAGTATTCCACCTTGGGACTGGTTGGTTTGTTTATATCCCTCCTTTATTATTTTTGCAAATAACTCAAGGCGGCTAACAGGGGCAATATTCCTTCTTCCTTCTATTTTCCCCATAGCTAAGAGGTGGGTTGGGTTGAGAGAGTGACTTGGCCCAAAGTTACCCGGCTGGCTTTCATAGCTAAGGCGGGACTTGAACTAGTTAATGAATAGTTAATGTATCTATCCCTGCACAGTGCTTCTTTCCATGCTAATTTTTGAGCCAGTATTTTTAGGACTCCCCCTAAATATGTAAATCAGCGGTTCTCAACCTTTTTCAGGCCGCAACCCCGACCTGTCAAGCGCCGTGCATGCGTGGCGCTACCCCCTGTGCCACGCATGCGTGGTGCTGCCCCCTGCACAGGCCGAGGCGTAGGCTGCCGCCCATTCGGGGTGGCGGCAGGCAGGCCCAGGTGCTCCTGGGCGGCCGCGGCGGTGACGGCGCAGGGCGACCACGGGCTGGGCCACCAGCTGGCCCAGCCCAAGGGAAGTAAGACACCCGCCGGGCCCCACGCGCATCAAAAACCCTCCCTGTGCCCGCCGCTGCCCCGCTAGCCTTACCTTCACTGCCGCCTGTTCGGGGCAGCGGCAGGCAGGCCCAGGCACTCCTGGGTGGCCGCGGAAGCAACAGCGCAGGGCGACCACGGGCTGGGCCATCAGCTGGCCCAGTCCAAGGGAGGTAAAAAACCCACCGGGCCCCACGCGCACCAAAAACCTTCCCTGCGCCCGCCGGCCTCCCACCTCCCACCCCTGGCCCTCTTTTACTTACAGTTTTAGTAGTTGCTCAGCAGGGAGGGGTGGAAAGTTCCGCATAGCTCGCCTTCGCTGCAGACAACTTGCAGCACCGTTTGCAGACTGGGACTTTTGGCGGGCTCAGCAGTGCGGAGACAGCCTGGACAATTCCTATTGGCTTTTGAAAGCCAATAGAATTAGACTCTATTCAAGAGAGTCTATTCTATTGGCTTTCAAAAGCCAATAGAATAAGAGGGAGTAGCACAGCTAAGGAAAAGGGGGGAAAATGGCGGACTGCGTTGTTTGGCGACCCCCGTGAAATGGTCGTTCGACCCCAAATGGGGTCGCAACCCACAGGTTTAGAACCGCTGATGTAAATAATAAATCTCTTTTAATATTATTTGCAATGAGGGCTGTTTTGATAAATTGTTGATTAATTAATTTCTTTGTTTGTTTAAGGCCCCATGGCTTTTAAAAGTCACCTTGACTTGGACCTGGAGTGGCAAACAGAACAGATTGCAAAGTAGAGGCATAACATGCTGTTTTAGAACCATACATAACTTCCTGCGTGGCTGCATTTTGGTCTCGTATGGTTATCGAATAGGAGTAGAGAGAACAAAATATTGCCAAATTAATACAGAAAGTAAAACAGGCAGGATTTTCACTGATTTACACAGTCTTAATTAAGCTTGATGAGTCAATGAGGCCAATATTTCTTGATGAAAAGGAATAATTACATTTTAAGGCAAAGTCAAAAGCCCCAATATTTAAGACTGATAACCACTAGAGCAGACATGTCAAACCCGCAACATCACTTTTTCTCCATTGCCGGCAGTGGGCTGGGCACGATTTCCTGGTGACGTGTCCAGCCCACGGGCCGGCAGTTTGACACCCCTGCACTAGAGGTTCAACCAAGGAAATAGATAAATAAACACAGACACATGCTGGCATAACAATTTTCCTTTATGGGACAAAATTTCTCCTCATTAAGTTAATTGGAACCATCTTTTATACACAATATTTAAAATGCAAAATAGGCGTTTTGCACACAGTATAATGAAACACATTGGCTTACCCTTCTTATAAAATGTTCCTTATTAAGGTATTGTATGTATGTTTGATAAGAGAAGGAGGGGGGAGAGTACAGCATGACCAGGAGAATAGCATTCATCCAATTTTCATTTTGAATTATTGTACAGTTTCAGAACACAAGAAATCTAGCCAACACCAAATTTGCAGGCTTAGGCTGATGCTTGTGTGTTAATTTTAAAATGTTTTTCTTCCATTAATTTTTTTTCCATTGTAAAAGGGAAATTTATTTCAATTCACAGATTCCCAACACTGGTGCAATATTTTTAGCAATATTAATCAAATATAGCTTGGCCATAAATATTGTCACAATATTTTCCAACCATTTATTATTTCTTTTCAAAGCTGGGGATGAGGGGGAAATTTAGTATCTTTTCCAAGATTTTTCCAACCACTGTGTTACTCAGCCACTTATAATCTCAGAAGAAAGTGGAAGGTGTCCTGTTATTTTTCTTCACATCAGCAGACTTGAAAAGCTGAAGAGTGAAAGCTATTGCTCCAGCTTAAAAAACCCTCACAATTTCATTTCACAAAAGTGAGGGAAATCTTTTTTTTTTTTGCCCTCTAGCTGGCCCAGTGTTGCAGAGGGAAATTGACAAAATAATTTTTTACTTGTATCCATTGTGATTTTGTTTGAGCTACTGAGGGGGAGCTGTGAAGCTTTTGTGTGGCATTATTTTTCCCAAGAATTAAGGTTCAGGAGCTGAAAGAAGCTATAAGGCACAGCATCATAAAAACCTTGAAACAGAATCCCCAAACTAGCTCTTTATTGCTTTCAGTTACCCTGCAACTAAAGAAGGCAAATCAGCTCAATCCTCCAATCTTTGGGGGGAGGTGTTCCAGATTTCAATATAGAGTAAACAGCTGGGAAGTGAGATATCATGGGCAGCTATATAAGACAGGTTGTGTTCTGAATCATATAGCTCCATGTAACCTCGTATAGGTCTATGTAACCCTAACTAGTGAGCATGTAGCAGTATGTTAGAATATCTGGCAGTTATTGGGTTAAATGCTGGGTATGTTGATGGGTCAGTGGGAGGAGTTTCTAAAGGCATTGGGAGACTTCCTGGACACAAGCCAGATTGGAATGTCTTTGTCTGAAAGAAGCATGGCCCATCAGATGTCACCACGATGAGCCTGCGCCGTTATAAAGATGTTATGGAAGAGAGCATCATCCTTTTACCTATAGGAATGGATAAAAGATGTATTTTCCAGAAGTAACAGCCACATGAATGCAAGTAATCTTCTTTCTGATTAAAATATATTTTTGTTATGAAATCATTTCTATTGAGTTATCTATCTGACTTGATTTAAAAGAAGGCGTTTTTAACTCAGAGTCAGAATAATAAAAGGATGCTCAAAGTTTATATCAACTTTGTAAAGGCAAGTAGTAATTGGATGTGGCTAAATTCCTTCAATTGCCTGCAACAGTAATCTCTGGGATCAGTCTCCCACTAAACACCTGCAAAGCAAAGTCAGTGTGTTTGTTTGGCAGACAGCGTTTCAAAGAAGGTGTGATTCAGAGGCATTGTTTTGTTAATTCGCTGTTAACTCTGCAAGTAGCCACTGCATTACAAGTTTATCTGCATATTGACAAGCATCTGCTGGCAAGGATTCATTACTGGTCAAACTCTGCATGCTAGCCAATGTTTTAAAGAAAAGTAAAGGTTTTAAAGTGCTCTGTGTTTTGTTTGGATGCTTCTGCTAAATTGTCTTAGGATCTGTTTACAAGCCAACGTTTAACTCAAAGAGAAATTGTGCTGTCTATCTCAGGAAAAGTTTAACCTTCTTCAGCCACTTTCAAAACAGTTGTTAAGGTCGTTTGCATGTATCTCCATTCAAGAGAAGAAAGCATTTGTGGGCAGCAACCCCCTCCCCCTTCCTTTGCTGACAATTCGTCTTGAGGCAATGAGGGGATGGTTTCAAAGGATTGTCTGTGGATTCAACTCAGTTTGTTTAGAATGTCTGGGAATGCATGAAACTGACATGGAAAGGATTTCTTGCTAACTTTAGCATTCTGTTGGCTTTGTTTGATGATCAGAAAGGGTGATTTCTCCCCTCTTTTCAGGCCCCAAAACAAGCAATAAAAACATTTGTCGCCTTAGCAACCAGGCCAAATTCCTCGTCACTAAGGAAAGCAGTTAAGCTCCTCTCACAGACACAGCACCAGTGGAAAAGCTAAGCCTTTGGAATGCTTGGAATTTCAGCCAGTGTCAATGGAATAAGAAGGCATCTGGTTTCAGAGGCAGAACCAACCCCAATAGCATTGCAGTAGCACCCCCTGATGGTCAATTTATACATGACACCCTTATGCGATTTCTTGCTTTTTGCAATCTACATGCTGGGTTACAACAACTGACAATTAATTCAGCACATAACAGGCTCATACCAAGCCAAGCTAAGATCACCCCTTAGAGGGGAAGAAGGTACTTCACTGCACACTTCACTAACTACGCAGAGTAAATCTGATAGTTAAAGAGCAAGTTACTTAAATTTATCCCAAGCTACCAACACCCCCAAGAGGGCACAGAGTAAACTTCGCCAAAGTATTCACTCACTCAAGCTGACGACCAAGTTGTTCTGGTTTGAGGGAAATTAAGGAAGAAGAACAAGCAGAGCCAATTGTCCTTGCTTATTATCACAAGCTGATGACCAAGGGGTTCCAGCCTGCAACTTAATGGCCAGGTGGGAGTTTTGTAGCTCTACATTCTCCCAGTGGCCACTAATAGGTAATAGGAAGAATTTGGCTGGCCTTTCTTCAGATGCCCCCTAGTGGTTAAAGGAGGAACTACACACAAGCCTTTAATCACGCCCAGAGAAAGCCCTCTAGTGGACAAAGGGTGTACCTCGAAGGAAGAGCACCCTGGTAGCTGACCCGCAGGAAGGGACCCCTAGTGGTGAAGGGGTGAATTGCACTGAAGTACCCACAAATGCAGGAGAATGCACCCAGTGGTGCCTCCAGCCACACACAGCACCTCTGAAGCTGATCTGCAAGTAGCGACCCCTAGTGGCCAAAGAGAGAAGTTCTTCAAATTCAGTTCAAAATAGCTGAGAAGAACACTGAACCTACCCTAGCCATGGCAGAATGTCCCACTGGTCTAGCAGAAGGGGTTCAACCAATCAGCCTACTTGAGACACCCCAACCAGCCTGCCAAGGAAAAATGCTGCAAACAGCCAAACCTGACCTGCACACAAGGCTGTAGCTCAAGCCTCAGTGAAGCCAAAGACATCTCAGGGTCACTATGATGTGAGACAACAAAGAAAGCCCTCAGAAGCCATGCACTCACATCTGATGGAGAAATGAGACACCGTCCACAAGTGCCATGAAAAAGGCTGGGAGAGATTATACAAACTCTACCAAGAACAGAAGAAGGAACTCTCCCCAGAACGTGTGCACGCAGGAGAAGGAGATAAGGAAGATTCCTATGCGCAATGGATGGACTCTGAACGGCAACTCAAGGACATTCAGGAACAATTAAGAGACTCAAGAGTCAATAGCGAGATGCAAAGCCTCAAGCTACTAAACGAGGAACATAAGAAGCTTGTAGAGAGCTCACAAGGTTCCCCACAGCCCGAGCCTTGCCAGAGAGGCAGACCAGTCGACAGGGCCGAGTCCGAAGTTTCACGCTCCTCACATGCACCATCACAATGGGCACATGTGGCTCCATCTCACGTGTCTGAAAAGGCCTCATCCTTTAGCCATATCTCCAAGGTGCATTCCAGCGTGTCACAACAATCTCACATCACTTTCACCTCCCGCCTTTTGAAAGCATCTTCCTGTCATAGCTGAGCATCCAGAATTTCACATGCAGAACAAGTAATCATTGATGCTAAAGTTGCTGAAGCAGTCTTTCTCATAGCACAAGAGGAGCAGCAGAAAAAGAAGGAACTGACGGCTCTAGAACTCGAAGAAGCCGAAATAGAGGCCAAGCTAGAAGCCAAAGCAATCAAAATGAAGAACGACCAAGAAGCTGAAGCTGCCAGAATGAAAGCTGAAGCTGACAGAATGAAGGCTGAAGCTGCCAGAATGAAGGCTGAAGCTGCCAGAATGAAGGCCGATCGAGAAGCTGAAGCTGCCAGAATGAAGGCTGAAGCTACCAGAGTGAAGGCCGATCGCGAAAATGAAGCAGCTCAAATGGAAGCCAAATGAAAGGCTATAGCAGCTAAAATGAAGGCCAAAAGAAAAGAAGCCCAAGAAGAGCTTGAACTTGTTCAAAGCCAAAGAGATATGGCCGACAAAATGGCTAGAGCAGAAGGCCTTCAGAGAACACTCCAGCACACCATTTTCCTGCCCAATAGGGAACAACTGGAAAATGAAGAGCAGCATAGCCACATACAGGCCTACGTGGACAACCAAAATGCGTTTCAGCATGGGCAGGTGAGAGCACCACAGCCGGCCACAAGCCCCCCAAGACCAAGTAGAAGAACAGAAGAATGACCAGATGTGCCGGTCAGTCAGAGAGTTGATGCCGTGACACCCAGATCACGAGATCTTCCCACCGTTGCTGCCCCATTGAACCCACTGAACCACACCCTTGATGACAACTGGATGGGTCCACCAGCAACGGCAACAGCTACACAGCAGGCAGTGCCACAAGATCTTTCCACTGTTGTTGCCCCACGGAACCCGCCAAACCATACCACTGATGGCAATCGGATGGGTCCACCTGCAGCACCAACAGCCCTACAGCAGAACCAGCCGTTGCTCGGGGACAAGATTGAAAGAGCTCGAGTCACACTAGAGTCCCTGCTGTGCCAACAGGAGGCAGCTTCCCAAGGAACCACCACCAGACCTGACCACAGAGAAGAGTCTTGAACACCAGCCATGCCAACCTACCAGGGAGCTAGCTACACTCTACCAGAAAGACAGACCCTCCAACAAGTAAGCAAGCAGGAACCTGGGTTCCCTCAGCTCAACACCAGAGCAGAGGAGTTCAGACCAAGCCAACAAGGTCCCTTGCACGTGACATGGCAAAATACCCTCAGCCAACAATACACTGAAGGAAGTTACCAGCCAGTCATGGCGCACGCCCCCTCTCCCGGAAGGGATGCACCACCTCCACCAAGCTACAGCACACACATGGGATCAACGCATCCTCCAATGTATGTTGGAAGAAGGTTGGACTTGGCAGCCAGAGGCGTACAAAGATTCTCCGACAAATCTGGAAAAGACTACTTATTGTGGAAGCACATCTTCAAGCATGCCATCAGCGAAGAAGGGGCTGGACCAGATGAGGAACTTGTCCAGCTGACAGCCTGGCTAGGCCCAAAATCCGTAATCACTGTGAACAACATCTTCGCATCCCATTTGGGCAACCCTGACATCGGCCTTGCAAAGACTTGGGCCATACTTGACAAGGACTACGGTGAACCCACAGTGACAGAGTCCTTGCTTCTGGACCACGTTCTCAGTTTCCCCGACATAAGAATCTACGAACGCCAACAGCTGAAGACTTTTTCGTCACTCATTACTCAACTACAGACAGCACAACAGGATCCTACCTTGCCGGGATTAGCTTGCCTTGACCTGTTTAGGACACAAAATCCTATCATCCAAAAACTACCACGGTTGATATGTGAACAATAGATTGAGCTTTCTTGAGCTTACAGGAAAAGTAACCAAAACAAAATCCCCCCCTTTGCGGTTTTCACTGAATTTATCAGTGACCAGGCTGACCTCTACAACGACCCCCTATACCTCTCCATCAGAGAAGCACACTTCCCAATGACCAAGCAAAGCAGTCAAAACCCTGATGTAGTCGAGGGACCCGTCCAAGCTACGCAGGACAGAACCACCTTTTCAGTGTACAAAACAGACATCATGCCTCACCCAAAGAAGATTCCCGATGAACGAACACTGAGAAGTTCTTATTCGAATCCTTGTCCAGCTAAAAAAGGCCTGACTTGTCCAATGCACAAGTCCTCTCACTCTCTAAACAATTGCAGAGAATTTAGGAAAAAATCCCTAGATGATCGAAAGACCCTACTCAAAGAGAATAGGATATGTTTCAAATGCTGTGACTCTATGGAACACATGGCCAAAGACTGCACAACTGTGAAATGCCACTTGTGTGATAGTAACAAGCATCCAGCAGCCTTACATCTAGAAACTAAGAAGCCCTCTGAGGGGACACAACAAGCAACTTCAACGACGGAGACTCAAACTCCGAAGAGCAGCCAAAACAGTACAGGACGTACTACACAGATATATGTGGCGACTCACCATGCCCTCCTTCATGCTCACCCATCTGTCTTGCAAAAGTCTACCCCGATGAGCAACCTGAAAGGGCGGTAAAGATGTATGCCATACTAGACCCACACAGCAAAGTTACTATAGCTAAGCCCGCCTTTTTGGTGGCCTCTCATTTATTAAGAAAAAGGAAAACATGATTAAAAAGTAGATGTAGATTTGCAGTGCTGATTTTTACACTTAAATGCAGTTGTAGGAAATAAGTAACAAATTTTATTTAAAATACATCATAGTCAACAGAATGGGGAGATTTATCTTTACATTGATCTTGAAAAGGACAGCCTTTAAATCGGGATATTATTAGATACTTCGATGACATACATCCAAGTTACGGAAATACATACTTTATATAGAGAGAAATGCAATATAAAAAGGAAGCACCAGCTATAAGGAAGAGTTCTCAAGGAATGTTTTGATCTCTTAACCACTTGGTATTTTGCTTGAAATGACATGCTAAGTTAAATAATAGCCCTTAACAACATTGTGGTATTCTGCATGCTTTTGAGCTGGTACTGAGTGGAAAAAATATCAGAACAGAAAAATACCAAACTACTTTTTCATTGGATATTCCTGTTTTAGTGCAAGTATTAGTCTGAGAAAAAAGTTTTTGTTTTTAAAGGCTACAAGATTAGATATAAAACTTCAGCAAGGTAGTCCATCAGTTGAATGTTATAAGGTCTGCTAAGATGTTAATATATGTAAATTCTGTAATATATTGGCAATAAAAATTATTAAAAAGATTATTGCACTCCCTGTGCACTTTTGTTATAAGGATGATCATTATTAGCACTTGTTGAAAGAAATTCATTCATTTGATGGATTGGTTGATGATGTGCCATCAAATCAGTGTTGACCCTTAGTGACTATGATCTGCATGATGAGTGGTCCCTAATCTGATCTTTCAGGTTTCCAATCGTTCATCGATTGCCACTGTAACTGAGTCCATCCACCTTGCTGCTGTTAATCCTTTCCTTCTCTTTCCTTTCGCCTATCCCAGCACTGTTCCAAGAGAGCTAGGTCTTTGCATAAGGTGTCTGAAGTAAGATAATCTGAGCCTAAACATTTGTGGCTCAAGTGAGAAGTTCAGTTTGATTTGTTTGATGATTCATTCGTTTATTTTCTTGGCTGTCCATTGTATTGTCATGAGGCATCTCCAATATTCTTCCTATCCTTATTCTTCAAAGTCCAGTTGAAATAAAACTAAGCCCAAAATAGGGATGTGCTCAAAATTAGGCACAAATTCTTTGATATTTTGAGCATTACTCACTATAAATACCCTGGAATGATATCTCTTGTTGCTAAAGGGTAAAACTAATTACAACATTTGCAAAGTAAATCATTGTTACTTATAATTTAGAACTCTGTCTTCGTAGATTCCGTATTTTCTAGGACTTGGAATCCAGAATTTGGCTGCAAATATAGTCATAGCCTATCAAGCTCAAATGCTTGAGTTGGAGGGGGGTGTTAAGATTGTTCTTATTTCTGTCTGGATTGTGCAGCGAATACTGAAAAATGAATATATCTGAAATAATGGTGCTGGCTCAGCAGATTTTTGCGGGCAAACAGAGAGAAAATACATTATCTATGTTTCAGCTTTCCCCTTATGCAATCAGCAGGTTTTTTAAAAGAAAAAAATGAAACAAAAAAAACTTGACAGTGCATGAAAGGGGCACTGTATTTATATTCGAAATAACGAGGGCCAGTTTATATGCACAACTTTAACCTTAGAAGGGCATAGGGTTGAGTGCTTAAAATATATTCTAATGGAGATTTCTCTGAAAATTAATCCCATGACTTCAGTTGTTTTCAGTGAAATGTTAAACCCATGACTTCCAAGAAAACATGAAGAGAATGAAACATTTTATTCCCCTCTCCAGCACCCAGATCATAATCATGTGACTATGGGGGAGGGGTGCAATGATTTACAATGGCCACAAGTGCTTTTCAGGCCATAAAGACCCTTTCTGGGACCATCTGAGACCATTGTACTTTGAAAAGACCATTAAACAACGCATCATAAGAGAACTACCTGCAGTTACAGATTGGAATAGAACATGAAACTTTTCATATTACAAGCTATAAGGATATATTTCTAGAAATTCATCATTTTTCTTCAACCAGAGAAAAGCCCTTTGGAGGATTCCTGTTAAGAAGAAAAGTGTTATTTCAGAATAGAGTATTTCTTCTCTAGCATAATAATGTTAACTTCACATGATCTTACTAAGATTTTGGTGACATTAGCATCAAGAAATATTGTGGTTTAAGTATGGAAATGATCTTTGTGAAATTATTGTTTTGACATATAAATTATTATTTCACAGGATGGAGGATTTGTGTCAACTGATGATTGCATAAAATTGATTTTTCTTCCTTCCTATCATCATGACTAACTTCAATGACTCTCACTGGTGATTTGCTTTTCCTTTTTCTCCTCCTTGTTTTGCTTCTCCAGAATTGGAACATGAAAGGTCTAATTCTTGATATACTTTTTAGTGCAAACAATACCCTTTTCAAAATGCTATCAGTTCAGTAAGCAAACTTGGACCTTGCTTTAGAGATATTCCTCGACTTAAAACCATTCATTTAGTGACCGTTTGAGGTTAACAACGGCACTGAAAAAAAGTGACTGATCATTTTTCACACGTAAACAGCCATTGTAGCATCCCTGTGGTCGTGTGATCAAAACGCAGACCCTTGGCAACGGGCATGCATTTGTGACTTGCAGGGTTCCACCTTTTGTCGCCTTCTGGCAAGCGAAGTCAAGGGGGAAGCCAGATTCATTTAACAACCTTATGACTAACTTAACAACTGCGATGTTGCGCTCAACAATTGTGGCAAGAGAAGTTATAAAATGGGGCAAAACTCACGTAACTGTCTCCTTTAACAGTGGAAATTTAGGGCTCCATTGTGATCGTACATAAGAACATAAGAACATAAGAAGAGCCCTGCTGAATCAGGCCAAAGCCCATCAAGTCCAGCATTCTGTGTCACACAGTGGCCCACCAATTGTACATGGGGATCTTGAGCAGAAAGAGAAGGCAAAACCCTCCCTTTCCCTTGACCCCCAACAAATGGTACTCAAGGGAATCCTGCCTGCCTCAACCAACATAGAGGCGGCACATGGACATCGTAGGTCAAGGACTACCTGTACTTTTACTTTTGTTTGCTTCTTTGAAAGAGTTTCCTTGAATTTCTCATTCACAGCATTGTTCTAGTTTTTGGTCTTTCCTGAAAAGCACAAAGAAGCAATGAAACCCATTGCTGTCAAGAGTCTTTATTTCAGCCAGACTCTTTTAAAATAAATCCACAGAAGCCTAATACATTCTAGCCTAGTTTGATTTATGCTTTCAGATGCACTTATGCAGAGACTTATATGTGCTTGGCTTAGACGTGGTGGCGAACCTATGGCATGCATGCCGAAGGCGTCACTCAGAGCCCTCTCTGTGGGCACTCGTGCCATTGCCCCAGCCCCGCCTTCCCCCCATGGCCCTCTCCTCACCAGCAGCCCCCCTTGAGGAGAGTTGCCCCCGAGCGCAGCCCACGTGGAGCAACATAGCCAACGTCATGGCAGCTGGGCAGCGGAGACAAGATTCTGCCCTCACGCGCTGGTCTCTACAGAAAAGAGGACATCTCTGTTTGATTCAAAGGATACTACAAGGCATAAAGAGTGACTTGTTCATTGATATAGAGCAGCGGTTCTCAGCCTGTGGGTCGCGACCCTTTTGGGGATCGCACGAACCTTTCAAAGGGGTCGCCTAAGACCATCAGAAAACACATATTTCCGATGGTCGTAGGCAGGGCTTGTCAACCGCCTTCTCTCCCTCCCCCCCTCCGCTCCACCTTACTTGTTTGTGGAAAATATGCTGCTTGGCTGCAGTCTGCAAGAACTCTACCAAATGTGCCCTGCAGGGGGAGCATGAAGAGCACAGGCGCAGAGCAAGGCCCCGCCCTCCCCAGAGACTCATTGTGCAGCAGCCAGATTGACTTCTTCTCGTGCACGCAGGTCAGCGAAGGGGAGGCCGAGAGAGGGAGGGAAGGAGGAAGGGACTCCTCCTCCTCTCCTAAGCTTCAAGGGCGCCACAATCCTCACGAAAGCGGGGGGAGAGAGAAAGAAGCAAAGGGGGCGAGAAAGCTTGCAATGGGCTGGAAGGAGCACCTGTCAGCGTTGGTGACGAGAAATTCCCCACAAACCCAGGGAGTGGATGGAGAAAAGGAGCCCCCTTTGGGAGGAAACCGCCACCTTCTTCTCCTTGGCTTTGTGCTCTTCTCTTCCTCGGCAGCCGGGCTGCCAAGCCTCTCCTGGCTGGAACTTCCTTTCCTTCCCTCCATCATGGTCTCTTCCTCCTTCCCTCCCTCTCCCATTGTCCCTTCCTTCCTTCCTTTCGCCTCCCTCTTCGTTCCTCCTTCCCTCCCTCTTTCCCCTTGTCCCTTCCGTCCTTCCTTCCTTCCCTCTTGTCCAGGATCAGGGCGAGCCTCTACAGCTGATCTGCACTTCTGCAGCTGTAGCTGCTCTCCTTGGCTCCGGCCCAGCAAACTTGCTCAAGCTTTGCTAATTTAGCAGAAGCGCGAATCAGCTGTAGCCCGGCGCTTGCTAACTTAGCAAGCGGCAAGTCTTTTGGCGAAGCTAAGTGAGCTGGGCGGAGCTTTCTTCTGTCTTTGCACAGGCAGGTTTGCCAGCAGCAAAGCCCCCAGCCACGCAGGCAACCTATCCCCCTCCCCTTGTCCCTTTCTGGGCATGGAGTGGGGGAGGAAGGAAGGGACGAAGAGGGAGGGAAGTAAGTAAGGAACAATGAGAGAGGGAAGGAAGGAAGGAACAATGGAAGGGAGGGAAGGAAGGGACAAAGAGGAAAGGAAGGAAAGAAGGAAGGAAGGGACAAGGGGAGGGAGGGAGGGAGGAAGAGACTAAGTGAGGGGAAAGTACGGAAGGAAAGAACGAAGGAAGGAAGGGACAAGGAGAGAGGGAGGGAAGGAGGAAGAGACTGAGGGAGGGGAGGGGAAGGAAAGGAAGGAAGGAAGGAAGGAAGGGACAAGGGGAGAGGGTGGGAAGAAGGAAGAGACTAAGAAGGAGGTGAAGGAAAGAAGGAAGGAAGGGATAATGGGAGACAGGGAGGGAAGGAGGAAGAGACTAAGGGAGGTGAAGGAAAGGAAGAAAAGAAGGAAGGAAGGGACAAGGGGAGGGAAGGAAGGCAGGCACCCACCCCAGTCCCATCCCAGAGACCCACAGATTTCCCCCCACATGCACTCTGCAACCTGAGTGATCAGCTGGCCACGCCCCCTGGCCATTGATCACGTGACCCTGGGACACTGTGAATGTCATAAGTATGAATCAGTTGTCAAGCATCTGAATGTAAATCACATGACCCTAGGGATGCTGCAACAATCATAAGTGTGAAAAATGATCATAATTCACTTTTTCAGTGCTGTTGTAACTTCAAACAATCACTAAGCGAATTGTTGTAAGTCGAGGACTACCTATACTTTCCCATTTCTTCCTCTCTTTTTTTTGGT
This sequence comes from Bothrops alternatus, assembly GCA_034064705.1. Taxonomy (NCBI): domain Eukaryota; kingdom Metazoa; phylum Chordata; class Lepidosauria; order Squamata; family Viperidae; genus Bothrops; species Bothrops alternatus. The sequence continues at coordinate 602,044 of JARGCV010000068.1, forward strand.
CAAGTTTTTGATACCCCCTGGCCAGCTGGATGGGGGGTTGGGGGTCACCACAACATGAGGAACTGAATTAAAGGGTCGCGGCATTAGGAAGGTTGAGAACCACTGATATAGAGGCCTTGTTATGGAAACCGGTTTGGCATAAAAGGAAAGCTAGAATAAGATTTAAGAATGTGACTTAAGGTTTTATATAATGGGTTTAAAAGGCTTATTAGATATGGATTGATTTATGCCTTAAGACAGTTAAATAAGAGGTTAGATTGAATAAAAATTAATTAAAGGTTTGAACTTAAGAATAAGTTGTTTTGTCTATGTATTAGTATGTTTTGGATACAGTAACTTTGGGAGGACACTAAAGAAATTTGATACAGACATTGAGGGACTGATCGTTAGATTATAAAGAATAATAGAAATAGAAAGGTATTTTTTTCTTTTCCTTTTTTTGTTTTGCTTCTGTTTTTTCTTTTTTGTTCTTTTTTTTCCTTTCTGATTTGAACTAATATTTTCTTTTCTTATTAGAACCGATAGTCATTTTGTAATGGAAGAGGAATAAGAAAAAAGAAGAAATGATATTAATAAATGTTTATTGAATATGTTAAGGAAAAAGGTAATGGGGAGACTCCCGAAGTGTTAACTAGGTATTTAGATTAGAAATATGGAATATAGCAAGTGAAATAGTCAAACTTAATACAGGATCTGGATTTGTGGATTTATTTAGATGAAAGATTATTGAGGATTGTTATGATTGATTTAGTCGTATTGAAATATATCAATTTGAATATAATATGTCATTAGAGGGAAAAGAGGAGGTTTTTAATGATTTAATCTGAACTTTATGAGTATGACTTTGCTTTGTGGACAATTGATTGCCCTGCCACCACAGTTTCTTAAGCACTTGTTTGTAAAAATGAAAAAACCAATAAAACTTGTTTTTTAAAAAAAGATTCTGCCCTCACGCACCATCGCACGTAGTTGATGCTGCGGGGTGCGGGCAGAGGGTATGGCCACCATGGCGCTGCTGGGTTGCCTGGGCGATCTGTGGTGGGCCGTGGAGGTGGTGAGTAGCCCTGTGGGCAGACGGGGTGGGGATGGAGCAGGGGTGGGATGGGAGCGGGGCAGAGCAGGAGCGGGATGGGGGGTGGGGGCAGGTTTTGGGCACTTGGTCTCTAAAAGGTTCGCCATCACTGGCTTAGACTCTGCACCCACAGCATAATCTGCAAGGTGCCTCCTTGTTGAGTTAGCTCTTCTTCCTGCCTTTTGCACAGTCCATTTTGGGAATTGTTAGATTAGCAATTGATTCATTAGTCCTCAAGTCTTCCAAGGATAGTATAAAATGAATAATCTGACCTCAATGTGTGTGTCTCTGTGTGTTTATTTAATAAACATGAAGGAATTGTTGATAGAAACGCAGATAGCCTTTTCATTAAAACATAGGCAAACTTAATTGAATGAAAATGTAACAGAATTACTTTGGCTGCCTCAGTTCAGAAACTTTAAATATTTAAAGACAGAGCCAACAATCCTAAAGACTCTTGATAGTATTTAAAAATAAAATATTAGATACTCCAACTCTCATTGATCACACTAATTATAAAATGGATAATTGTTCTATTTCATTAGAGAAATGAGATAAATCAATTTTATGCCTGCCATAGATGACCATAGTGGTGAAGTAATTTATGCAGTTCATACAGAAGTGATTTTGTTTGTCCTTAATGACAGGATAGAAAGGGTTTTACTGAAAAATAATAAAATTGCTTTCTATAAGCATATATTTAATTAACTCTACTAAGGAATACCCTGGAAAGAATAGAATAGAATAGAATAGAATAGAATAGAATAGAATAGAATAGAATAGAATAGAATAGAATAGAATAGAATAGAATAGAATAGAATAGAATAGAATAGAGCTGGAAGGGACCTTGGAGGTCTTCTAGTCCAGCCCCCTGCTCAAGCAGGAAACCCTATACCATTTCAGACAAATGGTTGTCCAATATCTTTTGGAGCATTCACAACTTCTGGAGGCAGGTTGTTCCAATGGTTATACAGTGCTATTGTTAGTATAATTAAACAAAAAAAGATTTCCCAATTAGAAATTAGATCTTTCTTCTTTCTCACCATTTACTTACAAAAGTAGTAAGCATCTTCATTTTTGAAGAGATGGAGTGTTGCAATGGGAAGACCAATGAAGTAAGCCAGATAGGGTTTAATGGGAATAAAATGGGTCTGAGATGGGATTTATTTTTAAGATGCTTATTCTGCCTTTCATTCTAGAAGTTCTAAGTCAGAGGTCTTCCAATCTTTCTCGGTTGGCAGATTGGAGGGAAAGGGAGGGGGAAGCATTTTATGCACACGCGCATACACACAAACAGGGACGCGTGCACGGCAACACAAATGGGGCGGTGTTAGTGCCTGCATGACACTTGCTAGCACCGCCCTGTTTTTGCCACATGGGCTCTAGCAGTGCTCCATTTTCACTTCACAGTGCCCCATTGTCTCCGTGTGGCACTAGTGCAAGTGGGGGTGAGTGTGCGCACATGTGTGTACGCACTGGCCAGGCTATCCCACGGTCCGAGGCCCACAGGTTGGCGACCCCTGTTCTAGGCGACAGAGGCCCTCTTTTTCATTTTTCCCCACAACGAGCCAGAAGAGAGCTTGCTAGATACTGGAGAGGATGGTGGGAAATCTTTTAAAAAGATAGGTCATATCATAAAATTATACAGAAAAAAAACTATAGACAAACATGGAAAAAACATTGTCCATTCTTTTTTTATTGGCGTCATATTTTTCCTCTAATTTGTGACTCCAGAAAAAAAAAATACACAAGCATACCCACAAATGCATAAATTTCATGTCAGTAATTTCCAGTAGTATCAGATAAGTCAATAAACACACATTTTAAAAAGTGGAACGTTGATCAAATGGCTGTGCTCACCATCTTGACTTTTATTACCCCAGCTAATCTCACAAAACAGCTATTTGATAGTAAGCATGGAATAATAAATATGTTGTTTAGTTCAAAATATCGGCAGGTCCATAGAACCAGTTGCCATGAAGCTTCAGAAACAATATATAAAAAGATGGAGTAGGAGAAAAATCTCAAGTCATCTGTCACACATTTTTTAAAATATTTTACAACAAACTGTAAATATTTTTGGTGATTTGAAATCTGCTGTCCAACATACCATTAAAAATCAATGTAAAACTGAGAACATTTAAGCTATTTTTTAAAAAAATCCTGCAAATGTTAGAGATAGACCACATATATCCAATCTGAGATTTTAATGCAAAACATTTTAGTGGAAAACCACTGCTGTGTCCACGTAATACTTTGCTCTGCAATGTCTATAATTTTGTGGGTTGTTCTTTGTGCAATATAAACAATCTTAAAATAGCCCTTTTGATACATGCCGTTTAGTAAAATGACATACTTGAAAGTACATGCTAGCTTTCAATTTCTAATAGATGCTTTCTGCTACTGCATTTAGACCCAGATTGTGATTGAATTCTGTCCAAGTTCCTCTACATGAATCACGTTATCAGTTGCAGTATTTGCATTGTACCTTCCCACGACTTTATTAAATAGCATTAACTGCATTCCTCCTGACTGACACTGAAAAATTTGAGAGAATTGAGGATGGATATGGAAAATAAAGCTCTGTGTTACTGTACAATTCAGAGCCATGCCATCTATGCTGCTTATGCAAATTCACATGCACACATAGGCAAATTGTATATATTTTATACTCTGCACTGCAATATATTCCTCAAATTAGATTATACTAGACAAGTAGCATGCTAAATTAAACAAATATTAATATCAGTCATGCTATATTTCTGCTTATGAATGAACTACAACATAAAAAAAATATAGACTGTCTTCTTGTCATTTAACAGAGGTTCAGATATTGGAATTTTATTTTCCAGAACTCATTCTTTTTATTCACTGTGTGGTTAGTACTATATTTCCTGGAAAGGAAGATAACCCTGAGTTTGATGACCCCTCCAAAACAAAGGATGCTCGGAAGAAATGTTGCAAGCTTGTCAATACTCCCATTCCCTGTCTTGTCAACTTAAGTCAATAATTGTAGCGGAAAAGCTAATTTCTGAAGAAGGCATGTTATAGGGAAGATTGTGCAAATCTTGTTCTAGGAGGAGTTCAGCATTTTTTTGGAAATAAATTATACACCTCAGAAAATGGTTTGCAGTGTTGGGAATGTCCAGATTATTCTTAAACAAAGGTAATGTGATTTATCAAGTGACATTGTAGGCTGCCCACCTCTTTAGCTAATAAAAAATGTTTGTTTATTCTTACAACTTTTGAGGAAACTGAAAAACATGCGTGTAAATTGCTTTGGTCAAAATGGTTTATTATTATTTTTCACAGTTTAAAGCTATTTAGCAGAAAACTTGTTATTTCTATTAATTACAAATGGAAAATATGGAGTGATTTAAAGTTGTGATTTTCATAGATGATTTTCCTTACTATAAGAACAAATAATATAAAAGACCAATAATGTAATCCATTCTTTCTCACTCTTATGTAAAAAAAATACTTTAATCTTTATTGTGTCCAAACAGGACAGAAACTGTATCATAGATATTTGAGTTCCTGTTGAGAAATATTGACGATTCTTATTTTGAATCAGAAATTAAATTTTCTCTGAAATTTCATTTATTTGTTTATTCAGTATATCTAACCTGAAAGCAACTGGACAATAAACAGCTTACAATACATAATTTATATATTAAAAAGGGTAAAAATCAGGATAAAATGATTGAAATAATAACCAGAAATGTGTGTATATGTGTATATTGTGTCTTAGCAGATATTTTCTGATCATCTGTGTAGGAAAGGCATAAACTATCTGGTAAAAGCAATGTCCAAAATATGTAGGACTTTATAGTGATCATCACCTAGAATTGTACTCAGAAACCTACTGATAACCAGTGCAGCTTATGCAGCATGGCAATTCTACCATTCACAATTAAATATGCATGCTTCTACATTCTGAACTAGCTGCAGTTTCTCGGTGGTATTCAGCAACAGCCTTATATAAAGTGAATTATGGTCATGCAATTGAGAGACAAACAATATGACCGACTATCTTCACTTCTTCTTATTCCAGATAGGGCCGCAATGCTGGTGCAGCAACTGAAGCTGTGCAAAAGCTCTTCTGGCCACAGTCTCTACTGCTCTCAAGCAGGAATCATGATTCCAGGAGGACTCCCAGATGGTGAGCCTTCTGTTCCTGGAGGAGTCTTGGAATCATTCAGACTCATCAACAGCCATTCCACTTTATTTGGCTTGAGTCTGAACCTGTTTTTCTCCATCTAAACCCTGACAGCCTCCAAACATGGGTCATGACTTCCACACATTTTCCAGTGACCCACTGCTTTCAACTTATAGGCTTATCTAAAAAGGTGGCCGGATCTCATAAAAATAACTCATTGTCCTTTTGAGGTCCACTTTCTTCTACTTACAGAAGTGAAATGCTTTTGAATATACTACATGTTTTTTCATAACTGTAATTCTCAAAAATAGCTTTAAAATATTCCGATTGGCATTCTGAAAAAAAATTGTACGCCATTCTTTTTGCTACAAATCTTGGAAAGTCAAACAGGTTTGGGAATTTGCCGGGTTCCACACTTTATGTGTGCCAAAGAAAGGAAGGATGTTGATCTAGCAGTTAATATGGCCTGACATTGCTGACCTTAAAAAACTGGACAATGACGTCCTATAATCAGTGCAGTGTCAGAAAATAGCAATGGTGGGTCTTCATGTCATCTTTTTTTAATCTATTATGTCATATTGTGAAATGTGTCCCTGCTCCAGTAGGATAGGTGCAAATTCTGTAAGATTTTAGAAGTCAATTCACAATTAATGATTACTTAGCTATTATACAGCTTTTAAGATTTTATGAGAGAGGTAGATAGACAGACAGACAGACAGACAGACATTTGTATTCATGACATAGTATGTTATGTGAATAAACATTTGTGTAATTAGCTCTGTCTTATCATTCTGGTAATTTATTTTGTAGAATATTAATGCACTGAATTCGTGATTTTCAAATCTAATGGTTTGCTAGAAAAGGAAATGTCTCACTGAAGGCATAATCTTGTTATTTAAAAAAAACAGCATAATGCTTACTGATTTCCAACACATGCTTACAATGCAGCTATAAAATTAAATTGCAAAGTAAAATATGAAGCAAATAAAACATCAGTTTGGTAAAGCTCTAATTAAACCTATCAGTAAAAATTGGAAGCAAAAATAAGACAAGTAGGGTTAAAAATTACCAAACAAGGTTAAGGCAACAAAGATTTTAAAGGGCTTCTAAAGAAAAACGTTTTTAACTAAGTTACCTTGTTTTTGGACACCAGCTGGAATGATTTGTAGATCTAAAACCAACAAGTCCTTTGTCCACTTGCAAAAAATTTAGAACTAAGTGAAGAATGCTGTGAATCCTCTTACAGACTTCTAGATGGGATGCCTTGTGTCCCAGGATTGGTTTTGCTTGATTCACAGCAATACAAAAATGTCTGTCATGATAATTTGTTTTGCAAGCATTCTTTAGGACTCAGCCAAATACAATCATGAACACACATCAGATTTCATTTACCTATTAACTGCTGCCAAGCAACCAGTTTGGGTAAGTTTTTTACATCTGCCCAGCTCCCTCTCTCTGTCTCTGCATTTTCTTTGTTGACTTAGTTTATCTATTAGTTCCACCATGGCACCAGTTGCCTTTTAATGAGGTGGAAAATGAATGCTCTTTTGCTATAGTGCTTTCGTTTTTCATATATGCTTGTGATAAAGAAAATAGTTGCATTTAGAACCTATGTTTTCCTGTTTTAGGGAAGACAGAAATATGCCAGCTGTTCAGATCAATAGAAAATAAATTAGATCAAGCAAAACATTTGGGAGGGGTTTAGTTAGTTCCTAAAGCCAAAATTATTTTAGAGCAGTATTTATATAACTTTGAGGAAAACATGTCTATTGCTGTGAATAGAATTTGTATGTATGTGTATGTATAATGATGATAATATATTATCTATTTATACACATATGTGTATAAAAACACGTGTGACCTATATACTGGATAGATAGATAGATAGATAGATAGATAGATAGATAGATAGATAGATAGATAGATAGATAGATAGATAGATAGATAGATAGATAGATAGATAGATAGATTGATTTTAAAGCATCTATTTTTCAACTGTTGAGAAGAACAAGGGTAAAGCAGAAATATTGTTTGGACCATCACAGGCATGATTATCCCGACAGGACAGAAATTGTTGAAAAAAACCTGATTCACACATCATATTAAGACATAGTGTCATTTAATCATTGAAGAAAATAAATACGTTGGCAAACAGTGGTTCCTTCAATAAGATATAGTTAAATATGGTTTAGTACAGGGGTGTCAAGCTGCCGGCCCACAGGCCGGATGCGTCATCCGGAAGCTGCACCCACCCCATTGCCGGCAATGGCAAAACTGTCCCGATACATTGCACGATGTCACGTGACGTCGCGAGTTTGACATGTCTGGTTTAGTATGATGTGTGAATCTTACTAGAGAATGAATAGCTATCCAATGGAGACTTTTGGCTTGAATAAATTATATATGCAAATAAGATTCAAGCTTCTTTCTTTGCTTTCTATCCTCATCAGTTTTGAATGAAGTCAATAAAACTATTGAATAGCACTTTAAATATTTTTTTAAAAAATAATAAAATGAATAAAAACCCAGAGGGATATTTGTTAGAAATATTCATAAGCAAGATGTTTACTGTGTTTATTTCAGAAATTCTAAATACAGTTTGTTTCTATTATGTACTTTGTCTTGTAATACTAAATTTGCAATTTAATTTATAATCCTTTCTCTTTTAAAATTATTCATGTCTTTCAAAATGTTTCTGTGGATTAAAATCACATGTGTCTCCAGTCGCACGGTTTTAATCGTGTTTTAATAAACCACATCCAACTTTTTCTTCCCTGCATATTTGCCATCATATCATTTCTTTCAGTGATTAAATAAGCCAGATAAATTTTAATTATGGTGTAAAAATGCCATAAACAAAGATCACCTGTGATTCTTTGTAATGATGTTTTTCATTGCAACTGCTCTTTGGCAGGTTTAACAAATATACTGGCATGGCAGTGTTCCAAATCCATTTACACATGGGTTATTAAAAAAAGATTGTATTGGTAGACAAAACTTTTCATAATTGAGAATTGAAACATTGGAAATATGGAAATTATAAATGACAATCACTAACAATACAAGGTGAAAAAAAATGAACCAGTGCAAGGTGAAGTTGATTATTACTTTTGCTAGAGCAAAATACTGTGCCAAAATGGAAAAAAATATTTTATTTGTATACTTTTCATTATTTGTTTATGTACATTTGTGTGTGTGTGTGTGTGTGTGTGTGTGTGTGTGTGTGTATGCATACATAATCTATTGTAGTTTCTTATGAAATGACAATACAAATTAAATACTAGGGTCTAGTGTTTAGCAAGAGCCCAGCAAGTAATGGGAAAGAGTACAGAGAAGAGCAACAAAGATGATCAGGGGACTGGAGGCTAAAACATATAAGGAACTGTTGCTAGAATTGGGTATGTCTAGTCTAATGAAGAGAAGGACGAGGGGGGACATGATAGTAGTGTTCCAATATCTCAGGGGCTGCCACAAAGAAGAGGGAATCAAGCTATTTCCCAAAGCGCCTGAAGGCAGGACAAGAAGCAAGGGATGAAAACTAAGCAAGGAGAGAAGCAACCTAGAACCAAGGAGAAACTTCCTGACAATTAGAACAATTAACCAGTGGAACAACCTGCCTCCAGAAGCGGTGAATGCTCCAACACTGGAAGTTTTTAAGAAGAGACTGGACATAAGGTGACCAACTTTTTTACAATGAAAAGGAGGACACAAATAAATTGAAGAAAAAATATTGTAAATAAAAGAAACATTTTATTCATTGCAACAATAATATAGACAACTTGCATCTGCAAAGTTTGCCAGCCGGGTGTTTTGGCGCGCTCAGCAGCAATTCCTATTGGCTTTCAAAAGCCAATAGGGGGAGTAGCTCATGCAAAAGTTGAAAAAAAAACCGTCAAAAAAAGGTGCCGGAACGCCGTTCTGAGCATTCTATGGGGGGAAAAAAGCCCTGCAGATTAGTCTTCAAATATCGAAAAGGAGGACACGAAGGAGGACACTTTTCAAGGGAGGACAGAACTTACAAAAGGAGGACTGTCCTCCCTAAAGGAGGACGGTTGGTCACCTTACTGGACAGCCATTTGTCCGAAATGGTATAGGGTTTCCTGCCTGAGAAGGGGGTTGGACTTCCAACTTTATTATTATTATTATTATTATTATTATTATTATTATTATTATTATTATTATTATTATTATTATTATTATTATTATTATTATTATTATTATTATGTTAAGTATATACAAAGGAAAAAAGAAATATTAAAGTCAGGAGCTCTGAGATTAAAGAGTAAATGTTTTTATGCAGTATACAAATATATTTTTAAATTATGCTATACTGTACTAATATTTGCTATCACTTCAATTAAATTTTGAGTGCTTGGCAATACAATTGCCCCAACCTGCCTTTCTGCCTATCCCCATCCCCATTCCATCTCAATGGGTCCTTAGGCCTACTTCTCACCTGGTTGTGTATTCTAGGCCTTGGCCTGCTTCCTGCCCTGCTGGGTCCAACACCCTTGGGCTTCCTGTCCCCCAACACACCTCATTTACTTATTTTTTCAAAGATCATTTTCCCCAGAGAAACCAGCTAATCTGTGCAGTCTTCCTATAAAGAAGTTGCATGGTGCCATCCTGGAAGCAGGTGCCATTTTGGAAGCAGCCAAAATTCTCACAATCCACACACACTTCTGGAACAGCACCATCAGTCATTCAACAATCTACCAGAGGAACTTTGGGTGGCAAACAAGATGAAAACAAATCAAATTTACAAAGGACTAAAACTTGAGCATCCTGAAAGAATTATCCATTTTATTAACAGGCCTAGGTTTTCATGTCTTCCAGAAGGTCAAGAGAATAGGGGCTGTCTGTATCTAGTGGAGGGTAAGGTGTCCTGTAAGACAAGCATCCTGACAGAGTTGTAATTTACACTTACACATTGAGATGCTATTGGTCAGTGACTTGTCTTTAATTGATGTTTTAGTAGATAAATATTATATTTTGCCTATATGTATGGATGCATGGAGGAATGCATGTATGGGTGAAGATTACAGCACTGTATTGATTGCAATAAGAAGCTGATGGGGAAAGAAAGAGAACACTTGACAGTCTGGCAGTACATTCATAAATTGAAATCAATTTTCAATCTTTAAAAAAATGGTTAAATACAGCTAAGACAAAGTTGGATTTTGGCAAACACTTGTCAGCCCCAGCAAGGATTCTTTTGGAGTGACTCAGCTGCCTGACAAGCTGAAAATGCATAAAGTGGCAGCTTGTAGAATTTCCCATGTTTGGTTTTTCATTTCTGTTTGAAAGAGAAACAAAATCCTGGCAACAAAGTGATATCCTCAGTGATGGTGCCTGATGGTTAACAGACAGCAGAAGGCAGCTTGGTACTCTGGTTTCCTTTTAATTAAACAAATGTTGGCTTGACTCTCTAAAGACAAGCAACGGGTGCCTGGACTTTAGCCCTTGTAATTGAAATTCTCCAAAATGTTTCTGGCCCCAGATCATAATCTTTCTAGGGAACATAAGCTGGTGGAAGCAATAGTGCCACAACAAGTGCTTCTCTTCAGACAAGCAATTTGCATATCACTGTCCATCCTGCTGCTCTTTGTACTGCTACCTAAACCTGAAAATTAGATAGTTCTCCCCCCCCCCTTTTTTTTTTTTTAAATGAATCCTTAAAACCTGGCTTTGTCTAGGCCCTGGGTTAGTATGGGGCAGTGCTTCTCAACTTTGGCATTTTGAAGATGTTTGGACTTTTAACTCCCAAAATTCCTGAGCTAGCTGTAGTAGCTGCATCTGTTTGTTTTGCTTTGTTTTGCCTTTCCTCTTTTGTGCTCCAGCAATTGGAAAAGTAAACTACTTCCTGCAGTGTCAGCAGCATCAGAGGAAAGAATCTACCATAGTGTTCCCGTTATTGCTGCAAGCATTAGATTGTTTACACATTTACAGGTTTAAAAGATAACAATACGCATTGACAGTATTTTTAAAAATCAGCCTAACACTTGAGGAACTTTTTGTCTCTGTACTTTTTAACTCTTTGCTTCTGACAGAACAGCTGAGCCAAATAGTGCAAAAACTGCACACCCCATTTTAATCTCCTTATCTTTAGGTCCAATCTGTGGCTTAGCCTTGAGTGTCACTCCAGGGATAATGAGATGGAACAATATGGATGTGTCTTGCGGAACTAAAATGATGATTTAAGAATTATTGAACAGTTATTGATGGATTTGTCATTTATTTGCTTAGATCACTGGGGAAATTTTCATATTTTATTATTTATATTGTTTTAGAGTGTTAAAGATGTAAGCTGTTTCAAATAAAGCTGGTTTTTGCAATTGAATGGTGGTGATTTTGTCAATGTTGATGGTGGTATTCCAGATGTTTTGGGATTGCACTCAAGGCTCCTATCACTATTGGTACTATGTAGTAGTAGTAGTAGTAGTAGTAGTAGTAGTAGTAGTAGTAGTAGTAGTAGTAGTAAATTTGCATATCCATTTCTCATAAGTGCCCAAAATAACTTACAAACTTAAGAACAGAAGCATAGGCATTCTTATGTTTAAACAGGTTTTCTTTAAAATGTATATTGCTTGCTATACCCTTTCTTTTCTCAATTTTTAAATTAACATATAAATCTTTTTATATATTATTTCCATACCCTGTTGGTGTTGCACTGGCAATTTCTATAAGATGTTTTTATGTGTTAAAAGCTCTTCTATACATGAGAGAGAAATTATGTGAAGTGGGAAGCTTTTTTGTTTAGCTTTTTCCAATATATGGCTATTATATTGAAAGAAACATTGTTACTTTGCAAGTTGAGAGCCAAGCCTTTGGAATAAATACACAATATTTATCAGTTTACAGCCTCTTATCTCCTCCTTCCCCCCCCCCATGTAAGAGATAAGAAAGCATTTTTTTAATCAGGTTGAATGTGCTTTGAAACCAATCCCAGGAGGTTAGAAACTTCAGCAAGCAGCTGTATTTTGTTTCTTTTACTCTTGTTCCTCTTCCTACACCCAAGACTTATTTTTTCAAAGATCATTTCCCCCAGAGAAACCAGGTAATCTGTGCAATCTTCCTTTAAAGAAGTTGCATGGTGCCATGAGAGAGAGAGAGAGAGAGAGAGAGAGAGAGAGAGAGAGAGAGAGAGAGAGAGAGAGAGAGAGAGAGAGGTATTGAAGCTGACTTTCAGCCTTTTCTTAAAAGACTTTCCTACATTCTTAATATTTAATATATACTACATTCTTAATATTTAATATTCAGAATCTGAAAGAAAAAAGCAAATCTTGAGCTAAGATCTTTCATTGTAATACCTGTTTTGTGCTCAGTTTTAAATATAAATGAGCAATCACCTTAAATGATACAATACTGCTAAAGTGAATAAATTTTGGATAGCTGGGAATTGTATAATGAAGAAACTCAAATTCTGTTACGTTTTGGTACTCAAAAAAACTTCAGTTAAGGATTATTTGACTTTGTTATTTTCTTATTATAAAAATGGATTGAGATAAAATGTGAGATAAAAGTTGGGACTAAGCTAATTTAATCCACCCCAAATGTCAAATATTCCTATTAGTGCTTACTCCAATATGCAGAAGCTTAATGGACAGATCACTTTCTGGTGATTCTGGGGTTGATTAATGCTACAACCTCTGAAGGAAATGAGACTAAATATAATTGTAATGAAATGTGGGAATGACTGTGAGAGACAGGATGTAGAAATACAGCCAAGGGGTCAGATAAAAGGCCGCTTAGCCCACAATGAGAATATGGGTGGACCAAGAAGTTCAGAAAAGACCTTCCCTAGATTCTTGGGCTATAAAGGGGACAGAAGGAGGGATATACTTCCAGACTTGCAAGATTATGTTCATGTAATAATCTTACAATAATATAGAATTAGCTCATCTGTTCATATTTCCTCTCTGGTCTACCTCATAAGGCTAACATCAGTTATATGTCTCTATATGGGAACGTCTGGGAGATGCCATGGAATTCTTGACTCTGAAGCAGTAAGGGTCTGGATGGAGAGAATCAGGCTGAGACTCAATCCTAGCAAACTGAGTGACTTTAGTTTTGCATTAGTTTTACTACAATACCAACTTCAGCTCTGGATGGGGTTGGGCTCCCCCAGAAAGAGCTGTTAGGCATTCTGGGGATATTCCTGAACTCTCAACTCCTGGAAAAGTATGTAGAAGTTGGGTCCTGGAGGTTCTGTGCTCATCTTTAGCTGGTTAGTAGTTTCAACTATTCCTGTAATATATAAGGCACAGTTTTATACAGACACTTGCATCCTTGTCACTTAACAGTTAGACTATTTTCATTGGGACTGTTCTTGACATAAGAAATGCAAAATACAATAGTCTGCTTATTAACTGTTTTGTTGTATAACATCAATATTGTGGCAGCTACATTGGTCACCAGTTTCCAGATACTATTCATGATGCCTGTAATCACTTTTAAGAGTTCTATATTGGATTGGACATTGGCTATATTTCAGATAGTGTGCTCCAAATAAAGTCTGCCTGTCCAGGGAATGCCTATAGAGAGTTCTGGTTGAGAGTCCTTGCACAGTCAGTTTTCTTAATGACCGAGTAGATCAGACATAAATAAATTTCAGAAGCTGGTGGTCAGTGACTTCTGGCACCTCTCACTAATGGCCATGGTGGTTGAAGCTGCTGAGAATAACAGCCGTATATCATTCTGAAGTATTCCAGTTGATGGGAATATTTTTGGTAACTGCCATACTTGGTGGCATCCAGTATTCTAGTACAAAACAAAATAAATCCTGTAGACTTAAACTCTATATGAAGTCCTGTTATATACAAGTAGTCCTAAACTTCATTTAGAAAACCATTCAAAGTTACAACGTCCTAGGAAAAAAGTGACTTATGACCATTTTTCATGTCGATGACCATTGCAGCTTCCCCATGGTTGCAGTGTCCTGGGGTCATATGATCACCTTTTGTGACCTTCTGACTAGCAGTCAATGAGGAAGCCAGATTCACTTAACAGTCATGTTACTAATTTAACAACTGCAGTGATTCACTTAACAATTGTTGCAAGAAAGGTCATAAATGGAAAAAAGTTAACAACTGTCTTGCTTAGCAATGGAAATTTTGGGCTCAGTTATGGTCATATGTCGAGGACCACCTATAATAATACAGTATATTGAAATAATTAATGAAAAATAACATCACTGTTCCTGAACTATATTCATCCCTGAATTGTATAGCTACCTCTTCTTTAAATAGTTCTTTCAATGCTGAACTTGTGTGGTCTGAAGTTTTAAAATGGAATCTGCCTTCTGCAACTTTAGATATTAATTTTTACTCCTAGTAGTATTGAATCTTGCGTCTTTCCTCTTCCTTCACACAGCTTTTGTTTGGCCAGACTAAGACCTAGTATTATATGGTCTTGCCGTAGGTAAACCCAAAGCAAGAATTTTAGCATTTTTTTACGTTTAAACTTCAAGAAGGAATTTTCCTCCAATAAAAACATTTGTTGATGAACAGGTAATGTCTCAACAGTTTCATCCCCAGAATGTGTTTTTTTTTTCTTTTTAAATATCGGCCCACCAGAGAAAAAAAAATGGCATGTGTTCTTAACAGAAATTTGATCTATAAAAATCAGCCAGTGAGCCGTTTCCAGGCCTTCTGCGTGACATTCAGATTGTTAGACTAAAGCAGCAGGAAAACTTAGGGTCTATTTAAAACATTATCAGTCTTATTCTTGAATGGGTAGGACATTGAAAATTAAAGTATTCAGACTTCTATGCATAACTCGATTGTATGTAATTTTTTTCTTGCAGCTTGCAGCTAATTTATTGCAGCACTTTCAAGTAGGAGATGGCAGAAATCAGCTCACCAGCAAACATCAAGGAAAAGGTACAATTTTTAATGATCACATCATGCAGCACCTCAAACCTTAAACAATGCACACTCCTGCTTTCCATAGAAGATGAAAGAATTAGTGGATGTTCCCATGCTCGGTGGATGTCCTTGAGCTAGCTGCCCTGCATTCTTGCTTCGACCAAGGACATTTAAATTCTGCTTCTTGATAACAAGAATGAATCTCAGTTGTTGCTATACATATAACAATCCCCTTTCCTGTTTGGAGCTCAACACCAATCTCTGGTTGTCTGGATTATATGAAAAGGAAATCCTAACTTCCATATGTGCTTTATCTTAATATCATCTTATCTATTACACAAACGCACATACATGCACATACACACACATACGCTTTCTTTTAATGAGCTCAAAATGATGTACATTATATCATCCGTTATTTAGTTCTTGCAACAACACCATCAGGTGGGTTGGACATCTAATGAACTTAATGTTTGATTGGGAATTTAAATCTGGGTTTTTCTTGTCACAGTCCAGCATTGCAAATTATATCAGTTGATACATATTGTCTTATTACTGAAGTATATATATATATTGTCAATAGCTAGGACTTTTTCAGACATGCCATTTTAATACCTTTTCTACTTTTATATAATCAGTATTATTCCTTCATTCATCATCTTCCTCCTAGTTTAATTACATTTATATTTATATTGTATTTTCATAGACGTCAAGCCCACTTTCTTTTAGGGCATGTCTTAACTTTGCACCCTAAAACTTCTTTCATTTTCTCCAGGATATTTTTCCCTATTAATTAACTGTCTGTCTTGTCCTTATCATGCATTTGCTTCTCCTGTATGGTTAGATACAGGAGATGACAGGACAAAGGAATCTTTACAAAATTTTGACATAACAGAATGTCAGCAGATATAATTTAACATGCAAGTTAGACCCACTTAAATCCTCAATTTTACTAGTTATTAATTGATGCATGAGATTCTTAATTTCGTTGTGAGTTACTCAATGTCAATAAAGATATTCCTATTCTATTCTATTCTATTCTATTCTATTCTATTCTATTCTATTCTATTCTATTCTATTCTATTCTATTCTATTCTATTCTATTCTATTTATTTAAGACCTATGAGGAACAAAACTTTTGCAGCCATTAAACAAAAATAAGAATTAAGAGAATTAAAAATGCCAAAATCAAGTCAGAGCAAAAGGCAACTTTCTTTTTTTTCTTTTTCTTTTACATTTTATTTACTGTATTTATTTATGGGCAAAACCCAGCTTTCATTAAGCTATCAAAGCTTTAACACAAATCAGTGACATTTTAAAAACATTTGGAAAGGTATTAATGGTTGGAGAGTTAAGCAACATTATACATGTAGCTGGTGGGATATTTTTATTAGCAAGTTGATTGGCTGATTATGTGCCATCAAAAGTGAGTATGACTCTTAGTGATCATATAGATTTTTTTCTTTAATGATCTGCCCTTCGGATCTTCCAATATTGCACCTATTGCCACTGTAACTCTTGCCGCTGGTCATAATTCATTCCACTTTCCCCCAACATTAGAATCCTTTCTAGAGAATGAGGTCTTACATAATGTGTTGGAAGTATGGGACACAGCTGTTTTTATCATCCTCTATTCTTTGCCCATCTTCAGTGGTATAGGCAGACTTCTGCAATAACCTGGGCTAAATAGAAAGCGCATCTCTGAAAATTTCCATCTTGCATATCATGTATTATCCTAGAAGAGGCATAATGATTAGACCAGTTGGATAACCAGATGAAAGCAGACACAGGGCTTGTGGGACATTTAGTTTTGTTAAAAATTTACAGCATGAAAATGCTATTCATCAAATTTGAAATGTCAAAAGCCTATCTCAGCTGGCATATGACAGCTGCCCTTGTGTACCATTATCTGAAAAGCTGTTCAAAATTTAACAAACAAGCTGCAGGGTGCAAATAAACAGAAATGTCAGTGCTAATTTTCAGGTGGGAAGAGGAAAAAGTTGCTGCCAAGAAAGGGGGATGCAGCTGTAGCTTAACTGCAACATAGGAATTTATCAAACATATAGCAAAAAGGAGGGAACCAATTTTCACATGTTCTTTCTTTCGTATCACTAGCACTAAGAGATTCTGATTATTCTATGCAAATAGTCTATTGCAAGTCTGAAAGATAATTGCAAATTCCTAATACAAAAATACAACACAAATTTGTCTTTTGATTTGTATTTTGTGTTGCATTAGTAGCCCTTTCCTTGTTTCAAAATGTTTTTTCTCTCTTACTTGCAGATCAATGCAGTGCGTTCAGTTGTTCCCAACAAAAGCAACAATGAGATAGTGTTGGTGTTACAACAGTTTGATAACAATGTAAACAAGGCGGTACAAGCTTTTATGGATGGTCTGTATGCATCTTCAGAAACAAGCATTAATTACTAAATGTTTTATTCTTTGCAAGGTGAAATAAAGGCTATGTGCCCTATTAAAAGGCAATATTCAACATTTCTTGAAAAGAGACTATTCTTGTTTTGTAACCTGAGAAGGCATTTATAAGCCTCACCAATAAGCCCCATCTAGAAATTATCAGCAAATTTTCATCTTCTTAATAGTAACCTCCAGGATCCAAGAAAATCCAAGAAAAAAATATTTGGGGGGATGGGGGTGGGGGGAATGCCATAAAGTTGACTTAACTTTATGAATTCTTTGCTGACAATTTAGAAAGGTCACTAAAGCAGACCTACTGAGGGAAAAAATAATTTTAATCAGAAATTTATGAGATAGTACCAGACTCAGTCAGCCACAGAAACCAAACCTGTCTCTAACTATAGAGAAGCATTCTTGATGCGTCTCAGAACTGTAAGGACAGCTCTTAAAAATTTGGACACCTTCCAGAGTTTTAAACCATCAGTAGCACTCTAAAATGGGAAACTATTCTGAGCCACTATTATTGCTTATTGTATATTCATCATTCCTTCTCTTCTCCTCTTCAGGTAGCGCACTTCAATTTCTAAAAGAATGGAATATGACTGGGAAAAAAAAGGTAAACAATTCCAAAGCTGAGTTAACCGTTTAAACTCATATCTGCATAAATTTGAGATCCAGTTTGGTCTAGTGGTTAAAGCACTACAGTAGAAAATGGGGAATCAGTGAGTTCTAGTCCTGCCTTAGCCATGAAAGCCACCTGGGTGACTTTGGGCCACTCACCCCCTGTCAGTCCAACTCGACGCATAGGGTTACTGGTGTGGGGAAAATAAGAGGAGGAAGGTGTATTGGAACTGTTCTCCATTTTAAGTTGTTTGTAAAAATAATAAGGGCAGGATAATGGCAATGCTAATGGTTTCCCCTATCCAGTTGTATTCAACTCTAGGGAGCAATACTTATCTCCGTTTTTTTAGTCGAGGGAGCTAGGGTTGTCTGAAGAGCTTCCGTGGTCATATGGTCAGCATTACTATATGCTGAGACACAAGGAACATTGTTACCTTTCCACTGAAGTGATACCTATTTATCTACTTGCATTTGCATGTTTTCAAACTGCTAGATGGACGGGAGCTGGGGCAAATGCCAGGAGCTTATCCTGTTGTGCAGTGCTTGGGTCTTGAACCTGGGCTGCCAACTGGTAAGCTCCACACTGAGCTATTGCATCCTCAAAGGCAGGAGGTTGGTTAGATAGATAGATAGATAGATAGATAGATAGATAGATAGATAGATAGATAGATAGACAGACAGACAGACAGACAGACAGACAGACAGACAGACAGATCAGAGCAACTGATTTGTCGCCATAGTTTTTTTGCCATTTGTTTTGTTTTTTTAGTAAGCACAGTTCCACATCTGCACACAAGAGGCTTCATAATCAATGGGCACTTTTAGTTTTAATTATTCCTTGCAGTTGCCCTTAATGTACTTGCAGATGATCCTGGATAATTTGACAGAAAAACAAAACAATTGAAGTAGCCCGCCCTATTGAAATCTTTGAACATTTATTTTTTTAAAAAATAAACAGTTCTTCACTGTTAACTGATCCTTGAATAATTAAAAAAGTATTTATTTATAGTAAGCATAATAAGCCTTATAACCTCCTATAGCAATTATATAAAGATGGCTACCAAGCTAAAGCCAAATAAACTAATGAAAATAACTTGACAGCAGCCCAATATGTTTTTACTATGCCATATATACCCCACGTGATGCTAAGAAACTCTTTTTTGTTGTTGTTGTTGCTATAATCCTGTTCTATTCAAACTAATACTTTAAATTGGACCCAGTTTGGAGCTCTTCACTCTTATGTGTTTGTGTGTTGGGGGGGCGTTTTATAGAGGTATATAGACACAGAGTGAATTTATGCAAGGTACAGTCAAAATGAAAGCTACTATGGTAGGATCACAATTCCACTCACTTGTCACACATAACAAGTAGCTTTGATTGATCCAGTGTTGCCATCCTCTTAATTTCTTTTACCATACCCTTTAAAAATCCTTGTGCACACATATATAAAAGTTACTTTCAACAAGCAAGAGAACTCTGATGGCTCTCTTTAGATCAGAGGTCCCCAACCTTTTGGGCACTAGGGACTGGTTCGGTGGAGAGAGGTTTTTTTCTGCGGACCAGAGGGTGTGTGGTTTTATGTGCTGCCTGCATCCCATGGATGGGGCTTTCCTTGTTTGTGCAGACCGGTTGCTGGCATGCTGCTGCCTTGTACCGGTCCATGGACAGGGGGTTGGGGACCCTTGCTTTAGATTACAGATTCTAAAAAATCTTTTGCTTTAGCAACTGAGGTCAAACGGTATCTATTACTTTGAAAAAATAAAGAAAGTCCAGTTGGAGCCTCCCATCTATATTGTATCTCTCGTTTTTTAAGTTCCTCCGTCAAGAATGCATAATCTTTCCTTGATCTCAACATCTTCGGGGGTATCTCCTTCAAAACCTGAACTTCTTGACCAGCAACACTTAATTGTTTATTATAAGCCGTAGTAAGGACATAATTTCTAAATTTTCTTGTAATAAAATATATCACAATGTCTCTAGGCAAATTTCTTTGTGCTGCTATACGTGAATTAATTCTGAATATCCGCTCAATCTGCCAGGCAACATTTTGAGCTCCATCTTCCAAAAATTTTGCCAGAGCTTCGACAAAAATTCTTCTTAAATCTTCTTGGTTCTCCTTTGCAACCTCTTTCAGGCCCCTAATTCTAACAGCCAACTGCATCTGATTATATTGAATCATAATGGCTTGATCTTGAACATCACTTCTAACCTCCTCAATTTTCTCTTCCATCTGCTGCTCAATATCTTCCACCTTCTCTTCAACTCTCAAAGTATATTCCCAAACCCCTTTAATGGCCTCAACAATATCTTCTCTTATCACAATGTTCTGAGTCTCAATTGTTTCTTTTATTGTCTCTAGTTCATCAGTTAAACCTTTCATCTGTTCTTCAATCTTTCTCTCCAGCTTATCAGTCATTGTGGATAATGCACCCTGTATATCTTTCATTGTAAGCATTTCTGGAGGAGATTGAATAGGCAGAGGGGCTTGGGATTCTATCGATATTAAAGATGCAGAGGCTGAGGAAACAGGCAAACTGCTTAGTTGTATTTTAGGAGGCTGACCCGGGGAAGGTAGAGCCGCCTTCGCCATAGCTGCCTTCTGTCTCGCAGTCATTTTAAATCCCTTTATAAAGAAATTGTATTGCCAAGTTTTCCTCTCTTCTTATCTTCTTTTAAATTCCACTTTAAGTTATAATTTATAAGGTAAAATTCAAGTCAGAATAGTCTCTCTAGCTTTACTTCCGAAAGAGAAAAGAAAAAAAAAGTTCACTTTCACTTTAAAACACTTTCCCTTAGCAGTGAAAGCTATCGCCATCTTGGATGCATTATGTTGATTGTAAAAGTTATAAGTATGTGGTCAGAAATAAAATAAAAATACTTGCGATACAAAAAAGACTCCTGTATTCACTCCATCTGCAAGCAGTCTCTCTTATATTCTTTTTAAAAGCAGAGGTGGTCGCGGCGTCTTTCTCTGTCAGCCGACAGAAGCGTCTCTGGGCAGGAGCGTCTTCAAGTGCCTGGGGAGCTCGCACTCTTTATCCCTGGAGGCTTTTTCCAGGGATTTTAGAGGAGCTCAACCCTGCTCTTGATGCTCTTCACCTCTTCTTCGCCCGAAGAGGGGATTTTCCACTGCAAAAAACAGCTGGTGTTCGCTGTTTTTTTGCGGCTTAACAAACCCAGAGAGCGGAGCCTCACCAAGGAGACTCTAACGACGTCAGCGGAGCCACCGGAAGTATATGTTAGTTCTCAGTTGAGTTATTATTATGTGTCTTTTTTGTAAATTTAAAAAAACCAATAAAAATTATGTGGGGAAAAAATAGATTACAGATTCTAGCTAGTGCTTCTCACTTTTATTTATACAATTTTAACTTTGATTATTGAGTAGACTCTATGGGGCATGGAGTGTTATTACAATTACTCCAACAATTGCAAAATATAACAGATAATTATGTTCTTCAAAAAAAACACCCTTTCTCCTTTTATTTACCAGTGACTGAATAAAACAGAAAAAAAAATTTTTAGGAGCATTAAATAGGCTATATTTTTTTAAAAAATAATTTTTATTTAAATAGCCAATGGTCAGTTGTAACTATTTGTAATTATTTTATTACCTTGTTTCCTTTACTTTACTTCATGTTTATTTTAAGGAACATGAATATAGCCCTGATAATAAAAAATGCATTTAATACATTGAATAGAATTTGCAATTGAAAGAAAGAAATGTGGGTGGATTTGTTTTTCTTGTTGCAGTATAACCCATGTGGAGTAATATTGCTAACCTTATTTAATACAGAACAGCAAAAGGAAAAGAAGCAAATCAAAACAATATCACCGCAACAAAGATATAAAGGATAGAGAGGATGGGGCAGAAAAGGTGTCTCTGGAATCCCAAGAACTAAATGACTGCCAGCTGAACGGCTGTGCAAAAGATACTTTCCCTGGCAAATATGCCAGTGAAAAATCAAAAAATCTTCATGAACGTGAAGAAAAGAGCTGTGAATACAAGGACAGAAGAGAGGCAAGACCAGAGGCAGCAGGTGAGTGTGTGTATGTTAGGATCAGCTTGATTTTCCATCATTTTCATTCAGCCAGGATTAAAGTACTTCAATATATTTGTTCACCTTAAATGAAACGTTTGTGCACATCTTCTTTAATATTCATTGGATGTATGTCAGAACATTGTAAAGAATGTTAAGGTATTTAATATATATATGCATAGATGTATATCTATATTTTAAAAATTGTAAGTTTCTGTGTTTAGTTTCAGCTTCCATATTGATTTGAAAATGTGAATTGGCATTCATGTGTGGACTAAACCAGGGCTTTTCAACCTTTTCACCCATTGCACCACTTTTAGGATATGGCAATATCCAAGTACCACCAATCGCCTAGCAAGGTGTCAAAAGCTTGATGACCAAAAAAGAAAAAGAAAAAAAGTGATAAAGTACAGGTAGTCCTCAACTTACAACAGTTCGCTTAGTGACTATTCGAAGTTACAATGGCACTGAAAAAAGTGCCCCCCAAGCCATAGCCGAACAAGACACCAGCTTGCCTGCCCGGTGACACTCTTCCTCCTGTCTGAGGTTTTCATTGTTGTGAGCATTTCTGTTGAGGATTGGCAGCGGGGGTGAGGTGGGGGGTGTTTGGTTTTTATTCCCCTCGTCTGCTGGGTGGTTGCAGCAGATTTTGGTCACTTCACATGACCCTGGGAATCAGTTGCCAAGCATCTGAATGTAAATCACAAGACCCTTGAGATGCTGCAACATTCCAGCTGATTGGTGCTTCTTCAGGGCTCAGCAGAAGCGTCAGGATCAGCAGAAGCACCAGAGCTCCAGCTGGAGCCCTGGCACTGATCCTGGCGTTTCCGCTGAGCCCTGCACCTCCAGCCATCTCTCGCTCAGGCTTGTGCGGTGCTGCCACCGGTTCAGCTCATTCCCTTCCCCCGCTACCACTTTTCTAGGATGGTCACGTACCACCTGCCAGGTGCCAATGTACCACAGGTGGTACCCATACCACTGGTTGAAAAGCCCTGGATTAAACCATCCTATCTTATATGATTAGTCTCAAGCTTTTGCTTCTTTCTTTTCTTCTTTTTAGTCTGCTTAGAAGTGGTTTTCTTAACTATTTTCTGTACAGTATTTCATAATGCAGACCATCTGCCTCATCTTGGCACATATATCTTTTTCTTCGCACGATTGTCTGCTGCTGCTGTTCTGTCCTCTGGTACCATTTTAGTTGCTTCCTTCTTTGCTCTGGGCATTTTTGTCACTTGTCCTAATCAGCAAAGTAGCTGGAATATAATATTGCTGGCTGGAATTATTTAAAAAGGTTTTAATTAAACTTTTATTGAGAAACATGCCTTTTTAGTCACATAACAAGACACTTCTTGACTGATAGCGTCTGAAGCATAGCAGTCTCTCTTCAGGCAATCTGAAGAAGGCAGTTCTGTAAATAAATCCTATTCAAATAGTTTCTGCCTTATTTCGATATTTCTTTCTGTTTACCATCCAAGATTAATATTATTATTTATTAAATTTATTTGCTGCCCATCTTGCCACAAGGCTTTTTCTGATCTTCCTTGTATATCATTTCTATTGTTTTATTTATTTGTTTTTCTAGACAAAAAAGAAGAATCCACGAAAGTGTCTGTAGAGCCAGAACAAAATAGCAGACAGCTTCCTGTTCCTTTCCAATATTCACCACCACTTCAGTGCAATGTTGGTAGAACAAAATCAAAAGTACCAGCTACCATCAATAAATCATTACATGTCCCTGCATCTTATCTTGAAGTGAAAGCAGAAGATTCAGTGCAAAAAAGAGGTAACCCAGATCATCATTCAATTCAGCTGGATAAATGTTCGTTACTGTTCCCAGTTAATATTTACTGTAAATGCAACATCACCATTCACTTCAGAAGTGAATGCAAATATATTTTGCCTATCCTGTAAAAGCAAATGTACTTCTCATCTATAGACAAACAGTTCTGGGAGCATCTGCCTTGAGTCACAAAATCACCTTATTAGTTTATTAGATATTATAGTATAATTATTATGAATGAAGGTGAATAAACGTGTCCCAGGATAAGGTTGCAGGATCCAATCAGGGTCAGTCACCTGGGACCAGAGGTTTAGTCTTCCGAGCTTTCGGACTAGTGCTGGAGCCCCCATCTTCAGGGAACTTTTCTCTAGCAGGGTGCGTGCTTTGGCTATTCTGTGTGGGATGTTTATATGGTGCCTGTTGTGTGTGGCTTTATAGATGTTGATTGAGGTGTTGATGGTTGGCTATTAAGTCATAGGCTATTTCTTCCTTGTGTTGCCAAGCCCTCCTTGTTTCCTTGGGCTGCCAAGCTCTCACCTCCTAAGTACTTGTACAAGTACTTGTTGTACATACAGAATAGCCCAAAGCACACACTCTGCTAGAGAGAAGTTCCTTGAGGATGGACTCCAGCACGAGTCCCAAAGGTTGGAAGACTAAACCTCTGTCCTGGTGACTAACTCAGATTGGATCCTATATAATTATTCTAATTAGACTCTTCCTGCAGCTTCTGCAGTCACATCAGGATGGTGTATTTGTAGCCTCTTTCTCCTTAACCTCCAGAATTTCTTGGTCCCTCTCAACACAGAGAAGATTAGAAGAATAAGCTGAATGAGGTTAATGCTAAATGAAATTAATGCCCGAAAAGGGCAAAGAGGAAAGACAGAAGAAAAATCCCCAGAGACTAAGGGCAGGCAAACATGCATGAGAGGAAGAGCCATTCATTGCTAGAATTAATTAAATGAAACCCTGGATTGATATAAGGATAGTGAATTTGTTTTAGGTAAAATGAATATGGAATATTCAGCATGATTTTTAAATCACAAATAAGATATTGGAAAATAGGGAGCAATTTAATCTTTTTCAATCAGAAGCAAGTAATTTTACTTCTGAAGGATTGATATCCAAAAGGGAAACATGCTATAATGGTTCTTCTATCAAATATTTAGTTTGAAAAAAACTGAAAGAAAGACAAAAATTAACATACTGGTGGACTGTAACTATTTTCTTCTATACCACGGGTCGGCAACCCGCGGCTCTTTGAGCCATCACCTGCGGCTCCGGAGCATCCTCCGCCATTTGTAGAGAGAGAGAGAGAGACAGAGAGGCACTTTTGCTTCCCTTCTCTCTTTCTCTCAGGCGGACTTACCTCCTGCAGGGCTCCTGATTGGTCCTGCACCCAAGTGCCCCACCCCCTGGAAGAAGTGCGGCCAGAGCCTCATGGCCTTGGAGCCGCCTGGGGAAGCCCCGGGATCCCTGCTAGGAGCGGCCCGCTGGAGGCTCCGCTGAGTGGGCCAGCCCTCCCGCAAGCCGCAGCCCAAGGGAGACCAGCCCCTGCAATCCCCAGCCAGCCCGACCATTGAACCCTCTGGCCGGGAAGGCGTGCCAGAGTCCAGGCTGCCGGGAAGGAAGAAGGAGATGCAGCAAAGGTAGGAGAGGAGAGCCGCCTCCTGGGGCCCAGTGCTGGCGGTGGCTTCCTTGCCCTCCTCTTCCTCCCCTTCTTCCTCCTGCTGCTCCCCAGGTGGCTTGGGCGGGCGCCGGGGCAAGAGGGGTGCCTGGGGGGGAGCAGCTGGGCTGGCAGAGGGGCTGGCAGGGGCTGTGTGGCACCCCCCCCACCACGGCTCCATCGGATGGGCGGAGGGCAAGGCCGGGCAGCGCGGAGTCCCGGCTGGAGCGGCAGCAGTGGTTTCCTCGCCCTCCTCTCTTTCTTCCTTCTGGTGCCCCCTGGGCGGCTTGGGTGACTGCCGGAGCAAGAGGGGTATTTGGGAGGGAGCAGTCGGGCTGGCAGAAGGGCTGGCAGGCCGCGTGGCACCAGCCCCCACCGTGGCTCCATCGATGGACAGAGGATGAGGCCGGGCAGCGTGGAGTCCCGGCTGGGGCGGCTGCTTCCTCACCCTCCTCCTCTCCTTCCTCCTGCTGCCCCCCAGGCAGCTTGGGCAGGCGCTGCCTCCACCGCAGCTGCATTGATGGGCGGAGGGCGAGGCCGGGCAGCGCGGAGTCCCAGCGGGGGCGGCAGTCAGGCCAGAGGCAGTGGCAAGGAACGCTGCCTCCTGTCCTGCTCTCCCTCCTTGCCCATTCGGCTGAGGACACAGCAGGGGTCGTGGCCGGGCTGGGGTGGCGGCGAGGAACCCCGATGATGCTGCTGTGCCGCTGCCGCCAGAGCCGCTGCCTCATGTCCTGCTCCCCCCTCCCCGCCCGTTCGGCTGAGGACGCGGCAGGGGCGGCGGCTGGGCCTTGGCAGCAGTGAGGAACCCCAACAATGCTGCCATGCCACCAGAGCTGCTGCCTCACATCCTGCTCCCCCCTCCCTGCCTGTTCGCTGAGGACGCAGCGGGGGCAGCAGCCGGGCCGTGGGCGGCGGCGAGGAACCCCAACGATGCTGCCGTGCCACCACCAGAGCCACTGCCTCACATCTTGCTCCCCCTCCCCGCCCGAGAAAGAGGAAAGAGAAAAAGACAGAGAAAGAGAGAGGAGAGGGAGAGAGAGAAAGTTAGAGGAAAGAGAGAAAGAGGAAAGAGAGAAAAGAAAGAGAAAATTGAGAAAGAGGAAAGAGAAAGAGAAGAGAGAGAGAGAGGAAAGAGAGAAAGGAAAGAGAGAGAGAAAGAAAGAGGAAAGATGGGAAAGAGAAAGAAAGGGAGAGAAAGAGGGAGAGAAAAAAGAAAGGGGGAGAGGAAAGAGAAAAAGAGGAAAGAGAAAAAAGATTGAGGAAAGAGAGAGAGGAAAGAAAGAGAAAAGAAAGAGAAAGAGGAAAGAGAGAAAGAGGAAAGAGAAAGAGGAAAGAGAAAAAGGAAAGAGAGGAAAGAGAAAAAGAGAGAGAAAGAGAAAGGCAGAGGAAAGAGAGAGAAAGAAAAAGGGGCAGAGGAAAGAAAGAGGGAGAGGAAAAGGAAAAAGGGAAAGAGGAAAGGGAGGGAGAGAGAAAGAGAAGAAAGAAAGGAAGAGGGGGAGAGGAAAGAGAAAAAGAGGAAAGGGAGAAAGAGGGGGAGAGGAAAGAAAAAAGGAAAGAGGGAAAAAGGAGAGGAAAGAAAAAACGAAAGGGAGAAGAAGGAGAGAGGAAAGAGAAAGGAAAGAGAGACACAGAGAGAGACCCTTTTGACATCTAAAATGAAGATAACACTGCATATATCCTTTTTTACCTTTATTTTATATATATACACACAAATACACACACACACACACACATATATATAAGGTAAAAAAGGATATATGCAGTGTTATCTTCATTTCAGATATCAAAAAAGTTTTGCAGCTCCCAGTGTTGTTTTTTCTGTGGGAAACGAGTCCAAGTGGCTCTTTGAGTGTTTTGGGTTGCCTACCCCTGTTCTATACTGTAAAAAGTCCATTTGTTCACACAGAACATTCTTTGTGATTTTTTCTTTATAACTGTAATATAAATTGCCAAGATAATTTAGAGATGCAGTGTGTATGGTATTTAATTGTTTTTTAAAAAATCTGTTTTCTTATAGAGTGTTTTCAATTACTTTCTAAAACTATTGTACTTTTAAAGCATATCCTGTATAATTACAAAAGAATTTTTAATATATCTATAATGAGTATTGTATAACCATTTGCATATTTGCTTCATAGATGACTGATCTTTTTTTTTAAATCAAGGTTGTTAGTGAAATAGTAATTGATGAGGTAATGTGTTCTAGTACTTGAAGTTTTGAATCAAGAACAGGGAGGTCATTATCGACATGAAAGCTCTCTGGGTGGCTTTGGCTCACCCTTCCTCTTTCTCAGTCCAATCACAGTGTCCCTGATGTCGAGGTAAAATTGGAAGAGGGGAGTGCGAGGTGCCCTGCCTCAAGTTCCTGGAGAAAAGCTGGAATGTAAATGTACCGTACTAACTAAGGATGATGGCTGATTCTTCTTATAGGCCTAAATATTGAGAAATCTGTTAAAGATCTTCAGCGCTGCACGGTTTCACTGACTCGATATCGCATGATGGTCAAAGAGGAGGTGGATAATTCAGTAAAGAAAATTAAAGCTGCTTTTTCTGAATTACATAACTGGTAAGCAGAATGGTTTAATGATTATTTTACAAAAGATGCCATTCTGTTCTCACTCTATAAGGAAGACTTTGTTGCTGCTTCAATTGATCCCCTCAATTTGATATTCCCGCACCTTCATTCTAATTAATTAGGAGTGGTCTATATGTGGGACCATGGAACAGCTGCTATCTGACCTGATGTTTCCCAGCTTTTTCTTTATTTGACCCACTTCATCACCAGCTTCAGGTTTTGTGGGACTATCACAAAAATCAGAAATCAGACATGTGGTATTGAAGCAAGAATGTTTTCCACATAAAAAGGGATGGAGAGGTGTAGTGAATGGCATTGTTGTAGACTAGATTTAGATATTTTTTATCCTTTCTCTCTTCTCCAATTATTTACCTTTTTTGTTTATTTCTTGGTTTCTGTGCTTTGCATGACATTGCTTATCCCCGAAGGGAATACCATAATGGCATGTGTTATTGGTCACAGGCACCTAACTTTTAAAGTATCAGAGGCATGTACATTTGTCTAGTCTAATACATTACTGTGATATACTAGTCATTCTCTAGCACATAACAGTATATATTAGCAGTCTAAGCAGTTGAAATCTTATTTAATATTAAAATATTTAATATTAAAAACCCTCACTTTTACATTATATAATATTCAGTAAACATTACAGTCAAAATCATTCTTTATGAGCTGAGAACTGCAATGCTTGCTTCTAAAATGGTAAAAAATCAGAAACTTGATCATACATTAGCTTAACACTCTGCAGGTTTTGTTTCCATAAAGAAGAGATGTCAAAAAAGAGTCTGGCTGCACGTTTCATGACTACTACATTTTATTGTAAGGGAGAAGCTTTCATAAGCAACAGGTCACTCCATCAAATGTGTAGAGTAGCTAAACTGAGGTAAGATTTAAATATTTGGGAGGGGAGGGAAGGACAGGATGGTTTTGCACAGGGAGGTTCCATAGGGCACATATTATAGGTACATTATCCATTAACAATTGCAATGGCTTAAAAATCTATTGTTTTGACCTTTGAGATAACTTGAAACCAATTGATTGTAGGCTTAGCATGCATGGGTAGTTCCTTTGTTTGAAAACTGCTACTTTGAGATCAGTAAAATCCAGGGAGGCTGAAATGCTCTAATATTACATTGTCCTTATCTTCAGACCTAGTGTTAAACTTATGTCCATTTGCCCAAAGTATGGTCTTTTGCCTGAAGTAGAATAAGGGGAATTCCTAGCAGGTGGTGATTGATCTCATATTAGAGGAAACGCATGTCTAAGTGAGAGGAACTTACACCTTACAAGTAGTTTTCAGTTAGTGATAGTAATTGGGACCAAAATTTCCATCATTTAAGTAATGCCATGTAAAGCATGTGTCATGTGACTGCCTCGCTTAGTGACAGCAATACCAGCATTGTTAGGTAAGAATCATGGGTTGTTAAGCAAGTTCTAGGTGGCTTGCTATTAGGCCAGCAGGCAGGTAAAGTGGCTGCTGCCAGGCAGGAGAGAGTGTGCAAGGATCCCATGAAGCTCAGCGGAAGCACAGCAGGTCCAGGGGTGGCTGCTGCTGGAAGAAGAAGGGTGTGAACAACTTATTGGAGCAACTTACAATCTTCCTTGCCAGCTTCCCATTGACTTTGTTATGAGAAATTATCAGGGAAGGTCTAAAATGGAAATCATGCAGCAACAAGATACCATGCCTATCATAAGTGAAAGCCAGTTACCAAGGCCTAGGTCGTGATCACATAACCATGGGGGTCTGGGATGGCTGGAACCTCGAAGACCAGTCATAAGTACCACTTGTTCAGTGCTGTTATAACTTCAAACAGTCACTGAAAAAGTGGTTGTTAAACAAGGACAATCTGTACAACCAAATGTGTTAATCTGACAAGGTGCTACCTGATTCTTTTTTGCTCTTTGGCTACCTTAGACTAAAATGAGTCTCCTACAATATCTACACTGTAAAGAACAGATATAAAAAGTAGTAAATGAGAGAGCAGCATAGTATAGCCCAGCTTAGAGACAAGAGCTCCTTGGACAGAAAAACTATTTTACGTGTGTGTGTGTGTGTGTGTGTGTGTGTGTGTTTTAACAAGGGCCCAGTTTCAGTAAAATAAGAAAAGTTGGAAATAAGAAATTAGATTGTGAATTTTGCACTTACCTAACTTTAAGAACATTGAACTCCATTTGCTAGGATAATTTTTCCATGCTTGAGTCTTCTATTAAAATTCCTTTTTGCAGCCAGAATAAGAATGAGGTTTACTATGCAAATCGTGAGCATTGTGCCAGTAGAATTCAGTTGATATAATAATGGAACAGTGCTATATTCCAAACCATTGCAAAAATACATAATGTAACATCTATCCTCATAGCTGAATAAAAGGTGTGCTCATTTTATTCCTAGCCAGGCAGCATTTCTATTCATCACTTATTCGACAGAGCTTCTAATCACTTTTCTATATCTGCAATCATACATATATTTGCATTAAGCACTCAAATAATTCTTGTCCTCTGTTAGGTGTATTCTGTTGAAAAGATGCAAAGTTTATGTTTTTGAAGGTATCTGTTTTGATTATTAGAGCCACATTTATTTTTTTACTTTTTTCCTAGGGTGACAAAAAAAGTGTTAAAAGTTTCAATTTCCAAGTATTATGTATTCAATTAACACCAGGCTTCCAAACTTCTCTGGGGTTCTTTAATGGCCTTTCCCCACAGCCCCCAAATGCCCCGACAATGTCTCTTTTTTGCAGTTAGAACACCATTCTTTCCCCTTCATCTGTCCACAGCCCATGAGTGGAGTAAGTTTTCTTAGTTCTGCTAAGTATTTAAGAAACATTTTCTGCTTTATTCCAACATCATCCAGTCTTAAGTCTATAAAATCTGGTATATATTTATCCTTATATTATTACTAGTATGAAGCAATGATGATAAAAATTCTTTATAGCATTTATACAATTTTACTCTATTGCTATGTGGCCCAGAATCTTTATTTGTTTTCATACTTTTAAAAACTTTCTTTAGTTCTTCAAAATCTGTTATACTTCCTAGCTTCCATCTCATGTTTGATTCCTTATTACGTCTGATTATAGGTATTTAATACATTATAGGTATTTAATACATTATAACTGCTTTAAGCATCTTGTATTGAATAGAATCGTGTAATCAAGTTTACAAGAGTTTTTAAATTTCTGAACTTTATTGACATGCTGAGAATTCTGTCTCTATCTACAAGTATTTCACATTTCACATTCTGCAAGAAGTGCAGTTTGTGAGGAGAGAAGGAAACACTAATTGCCAAACGGTGCCCCACATTTCTTAACCGTTGGGCCAGCCAGCATCTAAGTTTCAAAAGGGAAAGAAAGATCTCCTTTCCCACATAGGAGGGAATGATGTCTTTGGTTCCTAGGCACAGTCAGATACCCCAACGCTTCCCAATTCCAAGGAAACAAAAAACAAGTAGATTGTGGGAGCCCTCTTGCTTTCACAGACCAGGATTAGGGGAAGTGCACAGGAGGTGTCTTTGGGAGATAAGTCAGTATCTTTGGGAGATAAGTGAGGGAAGTAAATGCCGGTTTCTGGCAAAAAAAAAAAAAGATTAATTATGCTCACATGACCACGGGTCAGTACATAAGGCTGTAAATGTGGGCCAATTGTATAATATGAAATCATGTGATGCAGGGGAGGCGCCCATTGGAATTTCAAATCCAGGTCATAAGTATCTTTTGGGGAGTGTGTTGTAATTCTCAACATTCACTAAGTGATTAGGCGTTAAGTGAGGACTACCTGTATCCAATTTCCACACATCTCTGCAGCTATTCCAGTTCTCCTTGCCATAACTCATACCGTGTTTCCCCAAAAGTAAGACCTAACCTGAAAATAAGTCCTACCTTGATTTTTGGGGGTGGGCTCAATATAAGCCCTACCCCCAAAATAAGCCCTAGTTTTGGGGCGAGCTGCATGCCTAAAAATTAAGCAAGGGCAGGGATGGGGGGGACGGTAGGAGCTTATCATTGCAGCCATGCCTCCCATGGATTGACACTTGCCTCGCCAGCCCACTTCTTCTGCAGCTGAAGGAGCAGATTCAATCCGTAGCTCAGTTCTCAGCTGCAGAGGCCTTTCGGAAAGGCCTCTGATGGTGAAATGCAGGCTGGAGCTCCATTCTCAGCTGCAAAATTAAAACTGCTCTTTCGGCCGCAGAAGTGGGCCGGCTGGGCAGGGCTGTCTTATGCCGCTGCCGTGAGGTGAGTGAAAAAGACACCCCCCCCAAAAAAATAAGACCTGGTGCCTCTTTTGGAGGGGAAAAAAAAGATCGGGTCTTATTTTCAGGGAAATGGTAGGCGTCCAGAAAGTCTCCCACCAGGAGAAGCTAGGTGAGCCACTAAGTGGCCTATCTCATGCACAGGAAGCATTTCCCATCAGCTAAAAGTCAGTTCTGGATCATCCAATTCCAATTAGCAAAATGGACCAAAATAAGGATTTTCATTTATCTCTACCTGGAAGGAAAGAGCAACCAAGACAAATATTGGCCTTGACAAAGTATTTCAGTCATCAGCATCAAAGGGAAAATTTGGAAGCTACACCTTGAAATAAAACAATCATTTAAAGGGCTTAATTCTAAAGCAAGTGTGGGAGCCCGAATACAGCGCTTTTTATCTTGCGGAAAGAGCTATACCCCTAATGATAAATTATGATGTTCTACAACTGTTACTCAAATCTCATTAACCTGTATTAAATATGGGAAGAAGACAGTATTCTGTAGCTAAACGTGGGATCAAGTGCCACGCAGCCAAAGGTATAACGCTCAGTTGACCTGTAACCTTCTTTTGCCCTCTACAAAATCTATCTACAAAACTTCCATGCCTGCCTGGTGAATTCTAAGTTATAAAGAGAGAGACTTGTTAACATTTTAAATGTTTCTTAAAAGGAGTGGGTACTGGAGAAGGGTACCAGTTGCCCACTACTGCTAATGCAATAATTGTGTGAATGATCTTGGTACAATATCATGCTACTGAATATGCATAGAGTGCCATCTACAGGAAGATAATGACAGTTGTGTAAGTTGTTTCGTAAGCCGCGTATTTAAGTCAATTCCATCCATAAAACAAAATGTTCTATAGAGCAAAGGGAGTAATTTAATGAAACACAATCAATGTCCCAAAGCACAAAACGTTTTACAAACTGGAGCAGCATCAGAGGAAGAAACATTCTGCCAAAGCCCAGAGGATCCTGGGATGTGTTTGATCAAACTATTTTGTACACCTCTCAAAACATCTCTTTTATCCCTTTTCCTATTCTCTTCAGTTATAGTGCAGAGAAAGATGCATCAGTGTGGCATTTTTCTGAGTCTTTAGCAATATACAGCAATACAGTAATAGGAAAATTTGATTGTGTATATAGACTGGCAAGCCATAATGAGCTCATATATAGTATTTTCCTTTTAACATAGATTGGATGTGGAATTGTACAGCAGTAAAATATATTACTTAGATCAATAAATGTGTTACTACTTTCCATATTTCTTCACATTAAGAATACAAAATAACAGAATTAGAAGAGACTAATTTTGAAGTTTCTAAAATTCCATTCAGCAGGTTAAATGAACCAAAAGAACATCAGCAAAGATAAAACCTTGTTCAGTCTGTAGAAAATATACTATTATGTTTATTAAATTTAAAAAATAAATTATATTATGATATCATCAGTCTAGCTATAACAGTGTCTCATGAACATTATAGAAATGAACAATGGTTAAACCATTATAGAAACCTTTGATAGTGACTGCATTTGACGTACTCCACAATTTCAAACTAAGATATATGTAAGATTTGGTTTTAAGTCCACATCTAGTGAGTTTAAGGATCATATATAAGAATGTAACACTAATATAAATAACTGAACGTACGTTTTAATGAAGTAATATGTTCGAATCTGAAGCAAAAAGAAAGCTGATTTCTTACATTTTTATTTAAATTTTCTCCAGAAAGCAATATTTTTCATAACTCTTACCATAAATTCTGTTTGAAAACCGTTTCGAAGGACATAATTAATCAAGTCTCTCATTAATATTGTCCTAAATTAAATTATTTCCATTTTCAGCATCATCAACAAGGAAGTGGCTTTAATGGCAGAAGTCGACAAGGTTAAACAAGAAGCCAGTAAGTAGAAGTTAAAATTAAAATGCAAAGTTTATTTCAAAAGTAACTTTGAATATTGTATACATTTCAATTTGGTCATAAATTTCCCCAGCCAATATCACAGAGACTGAAGAATAATTTGGTTGCTATATGTTCAATAGTTAAGTGGTTGGAACTTACCATTGATTGGAGAGTGAATAATGAAGTATTTCTATCAGTGAAGATAAGTCCATTCTTCTCACTTTTTTCTTTAATTGACAAAAGTGTTGTTGTTTTAACCATTCAGTCGTGTTCAATTCTTGGCAATTTTATAGGCAAGTGCTCTCCATGCTCCCGTGTTCAGCACAGTTTCTTTCAATTGTTGGATGTTCATCTTTCTATAAGTTTTGATGGTATCAAGCCAGTGTGTTCTTTGCTTGCCTTCTTGTTCCACTAACCATTCCTATCATCGACTTTGCCAATGAATTTGCATGCATGATAGTGTGTACAGGTCCACTATTACGAATCTTACTAGACAGTGTGGTCTAAATTAATAAGGTAAAAATATAAATCCAGTGTATGATGTTGCTCCATATTTTTCATACTGGAAATAAAAAAAATTGAGTAATGATTGCTAAATATGTTCAAGCAGTGGCAGAAAGAAAAGGAAAAAAAACTGAAATTAAAAGATTACTCGGGCTCAGGGCTATAACGTCTTTGCAGAGGGCTGATAAAACAGTTACTTGGGGTTACGTTGGTTTCCACTACTGGACCAACAGATTTGGGGTGATTCCTGCCTCTCTTTTCAATCATTCACTTTTCTTGGGAAAGTCTAGAATTTTCCCAGGGTGAATAGAAAACTGTTAACATAGCATATTAACATAGTAATCCCACTCGAAGCTTTTTAGAGAAAGGCAAGATTCAGAAAACGTAGCATAAGTAAACAAAGAAAGAAATCATACATTTATGGATCACTTAATTTTTCATAGTGGTTATCTCTTCCACGTGAACATTTAACATTTTGCATTATCCTTTTTTCTTTGGCAGTGGATATTTTGACTGCGCGTCAGAAAAAAGCTGAAGAATTGAAGAGACTAACAGATTTGGCAAGTCAGATGGCTGAGATTCAGCTGGCTGAATTGCGAGCTGAAATTAAGGTCATCTTTAAAAGGATATTTCTCTTAAAAATAAGCATAGCTATATACAAGTCATGTATCTCTATTTCAGCATTTAGAACCACGGGTTCTCGCCACAAGGGCTCAAGCAAAATATAAATCTAGTTTTTTTAGAATGTCATCTTACTTAACTGTGCTATCTCCCTTGTATTTTGTAGTAAGATTTTGAAAAGTAATACAGTATTCAGATTCATATAAGCATAGTACTATTCCTGCTTTTATTTCCAGTTGTATTAAAATTGCAGAATTCTTTTTATTTTCTTTTGAGCCTTGTGCTTTAATTCCCTTGTATAATTGTAGTTATTTTTTCCAGTGACAAATGCTCCTTCCATCAAATGTGAGGATAGGGTGTTGTATTACTGATTCTGAATCAGATTTTACAATAGCATTTTACAAAATATAAAAAATATCGAAACTTTCTAAGATTGGAACACTTATCTCCTTAAAAAGCTTTTGTTCAACAAGTTGGACTTCAGTGTGATCTTCTAATTATTTAATCATGTGAGGTTATTTATAACAGTTACTTTCCCCTTCATTGTAGCACTTTGTAAGTGAACGTAAATACGATGAAGAATTGGGTAGAGCTGCCCGCTTTTCCTGTGACACTGAACAGTTAAAAATGCAGATATTACACTGTGGAGAAAGTAAGTTGTAGTAAAGTCTCAGCTTCTTCATTAATTGCTCTTTAAAACACTTGTTAGAACTATTTTCATAGCTAGTAAATATAATGTATACACTGCCTTTGGTTTAATTTTTCTGGAATTCATGTCAATATATTATACGATAAAATTTGTATTTTTCTTTGTAGTTTTCCATCCAAAAAACAATTACTCCTCAAGAACACCATCCAGTCTGTTCCTTCGGTCAGAAATTTCAAAATCGGTGGCCAGCACGCAAAATACATATAGCCAAAAATATTCTAATCAGACCCCTGCCAAGGCTTCTGATCACAAAACAGCAACAACTAAAGGTTCAAGCCAAGTTCTCCCAGTTACAGAATCTTCTTCTCATGTAACTTCAACAAATAAACAGGTAAAGGTCAAGGAAAAGGTTTTGTCTGTGAATCAACATAAAAATTATAAAGTTAAAAATTTACAACTGTATAAGAAACATTATATAGACACATAGTTGAGATTATTGAGTCAATTTCTTCCCAGATTCAGAAATTCTTTTAAATGCTGTATTATTAAAAGATTCTAAATTCTGCGATACCTTTGGATTTGATTTATGTATGTGACTTTAAGACACCTTTCAGCTAATTCCTATGTTCTTAAAAATTAATACGAGTAGAATGTATGTTCTTTTTCAGTCCAAAATGAGCTGCATTGATAAATGAATTGCAAAGATCACAATATTGGCTTAATATCATAATCATATACAAAATCTCTTCTGTCTTTCACTTATATCAACTCAATCCAGCTAAATGAAATGTCTCCAGAAGAATGGATGGATGGATGTGTTACTTCATTCTTTTGCAAAACAATCTATTGTTCCAGAAACAGTTTGTTTTGGAATAGGCCTAAGTGTTATGTCCAGGTTTATTCAATGATGGCTATAAATCTATCTTCATGACTGATCAGTTTGGGGTTCCCTTGGAAACAATGGTTCCTATTAAAAGAGCAGGTGGCAACCATTAGCTAGGTGTCCTTTGCACAAATTTATCTTGTGTGCCAATTGCACCCATTCCTGGACCAGTGTTGCACCCATTCGTGGATTAAAAAATATTGAACACTGAAAATGTTTCATTTTCCAAAACATGGTAGTTGAGCTAAGCCAGGCCCAGTGCCATTTTGTCTTAGTGTCAGAGGAATGTAATTACAGTAGTAGCAATTCAAGCAAATTGCCAATTATTAGCTTATTTTTCTGTTATCTCCTCACCTGCCCTCAGTTTCCCCAAAAAGGAACTGGGGAAGGATATGATTTTATATTTCCAGCCAGTAGAGGCAGCAAGTTGATGGGGTCATTAGAACAGCCTCAATGACTATGATGCTGACATTTATTTATTATTTACATTTATATGCCGCTCCTCTCCGAAGACTCGGAGCGGCTTACAACATATACAAACAATAAAAGAACATTTAAAAATAAAAACCAACACTCATTCATCATTCACACAGCAGTCACAATCATCCCCAGGCCTGCCGGCAAAGATAGGTCTTAAGATCTTAGACATGCGTAATATACTGATCTTAGACATGCGTAATATACTGTAATAGAAAGGCTTTGGTACACATAATAATAATAATACTGCCCAATTTGTATCAAACTGAACTGGATGCAGGTTTTCACTGAAATGAGTCCTGGTGTTCTTTTTTCTTCCTGGACAGAATGTGCCTTCAGGTCCAAGACGAAGATTTCATGCACACTACCATGGCATTCGAATCAATGGTTCTCTCAAGCCCCAAAGTCCTGGTGATGAATCTGATCAGAGCAATCCAAAGAGTCACTCTCGACATGAATATCGACGGCAGTACCATCACAGCTTTAAGCCCAAAAACAGAGGCATGGTAAAAACTCAAGAGCAACCAACACCCATAAAAAATCTAGAAAAGGGAGCATACCCAGAGAAAACACAGCAAAAGCATTCTATTCCAGGCCCTCCAGAGCCCAGTCCTTTGTGCAGCAATATAGCAAGGGGTTCTCCCTGTAATTTATATCCTCCAAAATTAGAGACTTCTGGAGAAACACCTGCCCTTTCAGTCACAGTGCCAGCTGTGACTTTGGTGGCATGATAACAGTAATCATCTTAGTTTTTTCACTAAAGGTGCTTCTCCCCTCCCTTATTGTGTACTCCACAAATACTGACAAAATAGCTTGAGAAAAATATTACAATTGTGGTAAGCCAAACTTGCTGAAATTGTCTTAACTTTATCTTGTTTTCTACACGGAAAGCTTTGCTCAATATACTCAAGATTATTTTTTCATAATAATGCAGCTTTAGCCAGCAGTACTTACAGATCTATTAGACTGATATTGCAAAATAAACTGTAAGAGGATGTCATTACAGATAATGTTTATTATAGCCCAGTTTGTTTTCAATCATTCAGTATTAAAGAGCTAAAATATTGGCATCTGTAGAATTGGACTGTTATGTAAATACGTAACATTTTTCACTCTTCCCATATTAAAATTCAACAACTGTACATAACAAATCTCATAGTTCTGTGTGACCTAATGTCATATCCAGAAAAATACTCAAGATCAATCATAATAGTAGAAAAACTATATATTAATTGTTCCGTGCTATCATATTTGTAAAATGTCTGTTTTTTCCATTTGAAATTTATATAGCTTACACAGAACAGTTTTTCCAAGCCTTTCAGTTCTTTTTAATGACTGGTTATTTTTGTGGATTAAAAATTGAACGTGTTTCAGTCTGAGATTCTTTTTTCTTCAGGAGGGGAGTTATTCCTACACTTATTTGGGGAGTTCAAGAGGGCAAACTTAACATTCCTATTAATACCGGTACTATTGCAACAAACTACTTCTCTGATCCAATTACTGTGACCATCTTTGCTGGGAGGGGGGAATGGGGCAAATTCACCTTCCTTCCCATTAGTTATACTGTCTCCTTAAACATAAGGAGTCTCACTAATCCTTGTCAAAGATTTTAACCACTATATCATACTACCTTTGCTTTCGTTGATAACGCATTTCTCACACTGCCAAAAATGACACGGCTGGGGAATTTAGTTTTCTTTTAGGATTTTTATAGCTAGCTTCTATGCAGTGTCTTCAAAAGGAAGACACTGCTCCCATTCAGTGTCTTCAAAAGGAAAATTAAATACAAATCATACATCTCTGAGCTTAAAAGAAATATTTCGTTTTCGGAAGTCTCATTTATTGATAGTCAAGTGCCTCTGTTTACACAGGCCTGCCTTGGTCCAGGAGAACACGAAAGCCATCCATTAAGGTTAAGGAAAGCCTAAATCTCTAAAAGGTCCCTTTGAATGAATGCCAAGAACACTGTTGCATATTCTACACAAACCTGACCAGCCCATCTGTTCACATTACCAGGGCTTTTTTTTGTCATGGAACGCCCAGAACGGAGTTCCGGCATCTTTTTTGGATGGAACCTTGTAGGGTAGGCAAGGCGGGTTGTATGACGTGTGAGTTCCAGCACCTTTTGTTTTTACAAAAAAAGCACTGCACATTACTATTACTGTTCTCTATAGCAATACCACTTAGACTTATATACCACTTCATAGTGCTTTACAACCCTCTAAGCGGTTTAAAGAGTCAGCATATTCCCACTAACAATCTGGGTCCTCATTTTGTCGATCTTGGAAGGATGGAAGGCTGATTAGGCTCGGAAAAACTCGGAAAAACTGCACAAGTTTTTAATTAAAATTAAATTAAAAGCCTTGGAACACACCTAATCTAATATAAATAATATTCTAAAATAACCAATGTTCCACATTTAATTATACTTCGTAATTATTTATAATGTACATTACAAAAATGAACACCAACTGACTACCATCCACCATCTTAGAGGATTTTATTAGAATACTTCTGTGGAACCTGGGATTGTTTTACCTCTCAAGAGGTAAAAGGTTTTGTTGTTAAAAAATAATGATCTTAAAAGAGATCAGTCTTACACATCACCACTTAGCTAGCTATTCTGGAGACCATCTCTTGTTAGTACTACACCTCAGGAAAAGGGCTGAATGCTCACAGTTTGAGTGACCTGTAGAAGTAGCAGCAATTGCAGTAGATGGAAATTGCTGTTTAACTTTCTTCACAGCTGATTCATTACAGAGTGGAGTCCGCTTCAGTTTTATCACCCGACCGGTTGCAAACTTTCTAGACAAGGGAGACTTTGGGATCATTTGGCCAACTCCCCCATGGTCAGCGTTTCTAAGAGAGGCCTGAGAATTTTTAGTCAATGGGACAGTCCTTGCATAAAGAGTTCTCGAAATCTTTTTGCTTGTTAAAGAGGTATTGTTGCTAGGACATTTAAGAGCCATTTGGGGATGTGAAGATGCTGCTATCTTTAAAGAAGCTGAGTTCTTAACTTTGATGCAGGTACTTGTAGAGGGGCCAGAGAATTGAACTGGCTTTCGAGCTGTTCTGCTATTCAGTTGTCTTTCTTCCTCACCAGGAGAATCAATTATTCGTCTGTAAAAAAAAATCATTGTCCACTGAATCCAGTAAAGACAGAGGATAAGTATAATATTCAGCATATGCAAAAATTATTTTTACTCCGATATCTGCCTAAAATGGCACATACACATATATCAGACATTTCAATCATCAATGTATAAGGAACTAGGACAACATATTTATACTGATAATCATCTGTATTTGGCACAAACAATAGAAAAGATACATTCTTATTTAATACCAAATATAATTTCAGCATGTTTCCAAGTATATTTTTCTTATGTTCATTATTAAGTATTACAAAATGGGCTTGCATTTTATAGCAAAGAGAATAACATGGATTTTTGTGAGAGGAGAAGGAGAAGCAGCATGAGTGTAGCATCTCTCCATTACTCATTAAAGAAGTTTTTACATGAGTCTGAAAAAACGTTACTGCTGCTTTAAGAAATGCCTTCATTGAAGATTGATTTAAGATTATTCACTGCCAAGAATCACTTGTTGAGATGGACTATTCAAATTGAATTAATTAGTTTTATGTGACTCTTAAAACAAAAGCACTTTATTTTAGGCTTGAATGAAGATCGGAAAAAAGTTGCACTATTTTTATGAAAGCACAGCTGCCCTCACACAAGGCCTAAAATATTTCTTCCTAAAAACTTTCAAAACAGTGTTTTGTAATGTATTGTTTAACATATTCAATGCATGAGGGTTTACTGATCCTTCCCTAACACACTAACTACATATCACTTGGTAACACACCATTCTTCTATCAGAAGATACTGAATACAAAAAATCAAGTGCAAATATAACTTTTATTCCATTTAAAGGCTACAACAGGCAAATGAACCACAATACCTACCGTTTACATACTGGAGACATATTCTGAAGGCTTCCTTTCAAAGAATGCTCCTCAAGAGTCCAACACTCTATCAGCTCCTGTGGTACTCGCCAGTAGCTGGCACCTTGTAATTTCAAACATATCATTTCACAATATTCAAGATGCATAAATTTGGTAACTTCTACCTGAAATTCACTGATATGCAATAAGGAATGTGTTAATGCAACTGGAAACAAACCTTTATTACAACAGTTTCTCTTTGTGTTCCCATAATTGAAGAACAATATTTTGAATATCTTTTTCTATGTACAGAACTGAACTACATCCAGAATTACGTAAGTGAAGTTGCTGACATAAAAACATGAAATCTTTTTCCTTCTCCTCATCTTTTTACTCAGCGATCCCGAACCTTTCTGGCTCTGTGGACTGGCAGGAGGCGGCGACAGCGGGAAAGGGGATGGTTTCATCCATACAATCTAATCCCGAGCATGCACTAATGGAGCTTTGCATGCTCACTTGCCACTTGCGCGACCCAGTTCCCAACAGGCCGTAGACCAGGAGCAATTTGCAGACCGAAGGTTGGGGACCCCTGATTTTACTACATGCATCTCAACTTCGGAATATTTTTAACCTGTTGTAGTAGTTCTGATTGTATGTGGAGGGAGGGAGATGTTGCAGGATGCAACTCCTATTTTTTAATTTATAATATTTTTATCTTATTATCAGTTGTTTAATTTATACTATTTTTTACCTTTCTCAATTTCAGGCCATTGCCTGAAGTAGTAATGTTTCTAAAAAGAGAACAGAATAATGGCTATTATATTTAACTGATTCCTTTAGGCAAGTATGTGCATGTTTTCAAAATTCACAATATTTGTTCTGGCAGAAATGAATATTACACTATCATTGTATGTGGAGGGAGGGAGATGTTGCAGGATGCAACTCCTATTTTTTAATTTATAATATTTTTATCTTATTATCAGTTATTTAATTTATACTATTTTTTACCTTTCTCAATTTCAGGCCATTGCCTGAAGTAGTAATGTTTCTAAAAAGAGAACAGAATAATGGCTATTATTATTATTATACTGGTTTTGTTACATTAAGAGCCAGTTATTCTCTTTTTCTTATGTTGCTGAATGAATAAAATGAATGAAAAATAAATGAAAAAATACCCTGGTTAACCTTCAACAGCCGACTCCCAACCATAAATACTTATGTTCTTTTAAAAAATTCCATCTTCAAATATAGAAACACACACACAAAGACTTACCTCTTCCTTCCCAAGCCTCAAATGCATCCATTATCTTCTTCAATTCTGTTACTGAATAGTAACTCCAAATGTACTGGATGTTGTTTCCAGCCTCTCTAGTAAAAAAAAGTAGAAAAAACCCGAATTGTTTTACTAAATGAAAGAAAAAACTTTGCTAAAGTTACTTTTTCATACCGAAGAATCATAACCATTTGAACATTCATTCCTATGATCTAAACATTTAAGATAACCACATTGTTGAAATTTCTCTTTAACAAAAGAGATTCAT
Organism: Bothrops alternatus; assembly: GCA_034064705.1. Lineage (NCBI taxonomy): Eukaryota > Metazoa > Chordata > Lepidosauria > Squamata > Viperidae > Bothrops > Bothrops alternatus. The sequence goes on from JARGCV010000068.1 coordinate 644,993, forward strand.
AAAATATTCTACAACAGAAAATTGAAGGGTATTAGGATTAATCTCAATTGGTCCCTGAACTGGATTCTCACATTAAACCATCATTAATTTTCATTATGGTATGAAAAAGAAGTTATAATGGCTGAGCTCATACATCATAGTGGACCATAAAGCACAATTTATACATTGCAATTGATGACTCCATATTGTGCTAAAACATATGATATCTGAACCCAGAGATTGTGGTATATTCCAGAAACAATGGTTGAAAACTATGGCAAATGTAGACAGCATACTAAAAAGCAGAGACATCACCCTGCCAACAAAAGTATGTATAGTCAAGGCCATGGTTTTCTCAGTTGCAATGTATGGCTGCGAAAGTTGGACCATAAGAAAGGCTGAGCGCCAAAGAATTGAGGCCTTTGAATTATGGTGCTGGAGAAGACTCCTGCGTGTCCCCTGGACTGCAAGGCGATCAAACCGTCAGTCATAGAGGAGATCAACCCTGACTGCTCTTTAGAAGGCCAGATCCTGAAGTTGAAACTCAGGTACTTTGGCCACCTAATGAGAAGGAAGGACTCACTAGAGAAGAGCCTAATGCTGGGAAAGATTGAGGGCAATAGAAGGGGACGACAGAGAATATGGTGGCTGGATGGAGTCACTGAAGTAGTAGGCATGAGCTTAAATGGACTACAGAAGATGGTAGAGGACAGGAAGGCCTGGAGGAACGTTGTCCATGGGGTCGCGATGGGTCGGACATGACTTTGCAACTTACAACAACAACATGTGTTTAAGTGAACTATTTTTTTCATCCAAGTACCAGGACTAGATTACATTGTCTTCATTACTGAATTTTGATAACACAATTTGTAGGACTAAACGTAGCATTCTTACTTGTTTAATTATTTTTACATAATAATTTCATCTAGCTAGCCAGATAGATAGATATACCTTATGCAAACAAACTGAAAAGACAGCAAGAGTAACATTTAGTTCTATCTCAAAATCACACAATTACATTTGAGTGAATTACTGTTTAGTCCACTGTATTTTCTGGGCAATATATGTTTAAATATTCCAGGCTTAGTTTTATTAACAACAGTTAAGACCCAGAGTACTACACAGACATTACAGAAGTAGAAACCTTCTTTCTCTTGATCTCCTTTTCCTATATATTCCTCAAACCTGTATTAGATGTTCTCAAATATTCCAAAGAAGATTTACTGAGTATGCAGGCATTTTCTAGCAGATGTTAGCACACCAATATAGAAACGTAATTGGAGAGTGCTTTAATATTAAATCTTTCATGTTAATCTAAGTAATAATTATACAGTATATTCTTCTATCCAGAAGTAACTTCTGTTGTATTACATTTAATGGGACTACATCATTGTGATTAGATATAAGACTGCAATCTTAGCCAATTTGTATAAATAAGCAAATCTCAAAAAGAATGACACTGGGAAAGATTTGCTTATTTTTAGAAAACTGCCACTATTGTTGAGCACAATAGTAGGAACCTAACTTCCTGGTAACTGTTGAGGAACAAGTCCCATGATGATATGTCACTGTTCACAATGACAGGGAATGAGTAGTATTGAAGACTAAAGCATCTGGAGAATATCTGCCGTTTTTCTCTAAACAGAAATTGCATAATGAGTTATGTAAATTCACTTATAATCTTATGTTAATATGCAGTCACCTGGCTGAGTAACTTCTCACCTTTTGTAGATATTTTTACTATTTATTCGTCCTCCTAGTTCCTTTTCAATTGCAGTTGTTCCATCAGCTTTTGTGGCATATATTCCAATTACTCTACTCTCACAGCTGGCACCAGAAGTATTGAGGTAATGCAAGACCCAAACTGTTGGTTTAGTGCATATTAAGCCATAAGAGTCACAAAAACCTACGAGTGCCTAGAAAAGGAGTATACCAACATATATATTCAATCAAATAATCTGGCTATTTAATATATTTCACATAATTTGAGTTATTAAAAAGTATCCAAAATATCTGCAGCCTACTTCTGTTAATGTAATCCTACTGAGTTCATGGCATTTTGCCACTGGTAAAAACACAGATATCTGCAGTCTTACCGCTTCTACTCTGAAAAATAGCTTAATGATACTTTAAGTAGTTATTCTATGTAGTCAATGTAATTTGCTAAATATGCAAACAAAATATTAGATTTTTATTAGAAATGTGTTAAGAGAAAATACAGTAATACTGAAATGGATTACTGAATTGTATTTACCATTAGTGATGGGCTATGTTTTAATATATGCATAAAAACATGCATACAAGTGTATGAAAAGTGTCTGTTATAATTGGATTGTGAGGATTGGTATATTACAACTGCAGATATTTTCTTTAGTCCTATCAATAATAATCTCTATTTTTAATGGCTACTTTCAACTTATTCCCTGCCAGCCCATCCTAGACAAAGTGGTTTGTGGAATAAGCTCTAATAAAAGGGTGAAAGTTATTTTCCAGCTGAGAAATATGCATTACTTGTCCTTTATCAAATGTTGAGTACATATTGCAGAACAATTAAAGATCATAGGAAAATTCTGACCTTCTTAAGTTCTACATTTGTTCTTAAACAATATGTCTCCATTTCATTAGCTAGATGGTCAACAAGACTGTAAGGGTAAGGAATGCCAAAGTAATCAGCTTCTTCTTGTAATGCAATTCGTGTTTCCTCATTTTCAGGAATCCAAACTTCTCCATGAAGATAATTTAAGAGATATTTAAAAAGATTGCCATCACGATCAATAAGGCATGCTCCTGGAAACAGAAACAAAAAATGTACACTACATTTTGTATACTGCCATTACTGTAGTATATTATATTGCCCGGTAAATCTGTGTTAACAAAAAAGGGAGTAATTAAAGTTTAATTTATATTAGACAAGTTGGACATAGTTCAACACATTGTACTAGATCAGTGTTTCTCAACCTTGACAATTTTAAGGCATGTGGAATTTTGGGAGTTGAAGTCCACATGCCTTAAAATTGTCAAGGTTGAGAAACACTGTACTAGATTAACAGAAGCCAAATCAAGTAGGATTACCTTACTGCCGAACTCAGAATATACTGGGACAATATCTAATCACACCCCCAAACTGTGCATTGGGCTTTAACTCAGGACATTTGTTTCTCGATAGAATTAAATAGTACAGACTGCACATCTGCAGAAGAAGGGCATAAGAATGAACTGATGCAAATGGAAAAAATCAAGAGGTGGTAGTCAAGCTCACAGGAAAAATAATGCAAAGTAGCCCACAACCAAGTTATCTTGTGATAAATGTTGAAATGCATTTGTTCGCCTTTTCAAAGGCTATTTACAATTTAAGAAGCTTTTTACCTGAATTATCCATTTTTAAAGGAAACCTTCCACTGAACATAGCTGCTAACATTGAATCCTTAAAACGGCATAAAGATTCACATCTAGCTGTGTACATAAAGCCTCCAACATTAAGTCGAATAATATCTACCGTCTTTTCAGACTTGCTGTCATCCATCACTTCTGCAGTTAATATTGTTGATTAGATTATGTATTTTGATACCTGAAATAAATTTTATACAAAACTGAATTTAGGAGATTAAGTAAAAAAAATAGCATTTCAGTAGCATCATCACTCAAAAATAATAGTTAAATGACTTAAATTTTGTGCAGATGTTTCACTTCAATCCTTTGGACAATTAGTAGAAATCTCTTAAATGCTGAAGATGCATACCATCATGAGAATGCACATGCAGGTCACACTTCTAACACAGCAGTCTTAAAATTGTTGGGGATTCAATTGCTATAATTCTCATTCCTCAGTCATGGTGGCTGGAATGTTGTGAATTGTAGTTCCAACACATCTGGGGGGGGGATCACACTACTAGTAATGCCTTATTCCTAGGTAACTTTTTCTCAACCACTACAGTGAAAGCAAATTGTATTCATAACGGAAAATCCAACTATTCTTATTTAACTTTAATCCTAAGAAACTTGAGTTACATTAATAGAACTACTGTATGTTAGGAAAGTAATGTTCCTACACTTGGAAAGACCTATTTGGAGTCAGGACAGACCATGTTCCTCAGGCATTTCTTCCTTTATCCAATATGCTCTGGGAGAAACTTGTGAAGTAATGTGCAATTCTAAATACTGAGCAGCTACAATTTCAGACTGAAATGCCATGAATATTTGCTTACCTGAATAAAAGAGGCATAGTAAGACTGTGAACCATAGCATAGTTTTCATCAAAATGCTAAATGCCAAGAGCTACCTATGTTTTTATTAGAACCTCCTTTCAGAAGAGATCACACAAGCTAGAGAGCCCTTGTACCTAGGATTGCCATTGTGGGGGGGGGGGGGGAAATAGAGGCCGGCACTTTGTACACCACCTTGAGCTGCTGTGCAAGTGTGATTTATGAATCAAATAAATGTGCATGCTCTATGACTTTTCTAGACAAATACATTGAATAATAGCCTGCTATCCATAAAAACAGCCTGGTTTATAAACTTGTTTAGCAAATAATAACAAAACATCTTCATGAGTACTTCAATATATGGGCTCCTATTCCTCTTCTTCCAAATATATTGTGCCATGAGGAAACACGAGGGGACGAGAAATGGAAAAGAATGTCTAGGTCCAATGAAATTGTCCAAATGAGATAGGCCTCCTAGAGAGCTTTGCCATATCATTAATGTTTCTGATACAAATTAGGTCCAAATTAAACAGCAGAGTTCTTTGCTAGATCCAGCGATAGCGTTTCTCTCCCTTCTAAAATAAGATCAAAGAGGGAATTTGGAACAAACAATGACAAACGATCATGCTGTACAATTTGAAGTATGGATTTTGGCCCGGCAAGCTGGATTCTTTACCTTAACCATCTCCAATAGTCAAAGAGTACAGAGCTGTTGTATTAAACATTTGGAGGACATCAGCTTTTCTACATTGGGAAGAATCCAGACAGTTTACAGATCGGCAGCCGAGATTCCTTAAAACCTGCTAAGTATCACCATCGCATAAGCAGGGGTTCTCAACCTTGGCAACTTTAAGACTTGTGGACTTCAACTCCCAGAATTCCTCAGCCAGCAAAGCTGGCTGAGGAATTCTGGGAGTTGAAGTCCACAAGTCTTAAAGTTGCCAAGGTTGAGAACCCCTGGCATAAAGTAAGTCCAGCTATCCCTAGGAACAAAGCTATCAGACAAAAATGCGGACAGCTCCGAAAAGCCAGCAAGGAGTTATAATTTTCTGCCTCTTAGCTGCCATCTGGTGGTTGGCCGGATTTTTGCAATCTTATTTGAAGGCTCCCCTGCTAAGTCAGTCAAGCTGTCTCCTTTCCCTCTTTTATGGACGTTTCCTAGGGAAACAGGGAGCATCCGGCAGGAGGGAGGGAGGAAACCCAAACCAGTCCCTTCCTTCTTCTACAGCCAGAAAACAGCAGAGGCTGGAGGAGGAGGAGGAGGAGGAGGAGGAAGAGGAACCCGGGAGCACAAAGGGAGCAGAAGGAGGCGAGGCCAAGGAGGAAGCCCCCGAAAACGCTCCGCTCGTGCGGTCCGTTACCTTCCTAGTCCGAGGTTCCGCCCAGAAATTTCGGAAGAGGCACGCGAAACCCCGCCTCCTTTCGCGCTACCCTCTACCCCAGGGGTAAGCAACCTTGGCTCTTTTATGACTCGTGGACTTCAACTCCCAGAATTCCTGAGCCAGCATGGCTGTCTCAGGAATTGTGGGAAGTGAAGTCCACGAGTCATAAAAGAGCCAAGTTTGCCTACCCCTGCTCTACCGTTTCCATTTCCAAATCCGGCGGAAAGGACGGAGGCGGAAGAGGAGTCACGCCCGGGTTGGATTTGAAAAGAAAAAGAAAGAAAAGCGCCGGAACAACCACCTATGGTTGTACGGAACGTACGGAAACCATTTTGAAAAAACGGCTCCTCCCTCGACGAATGTCTCGCTCTGAATTTTCCAAGCTGCCTGCCTTGCCTCCCTGAGCTCCTCGCGCGGCTAAGCGAGCATGAGGAGGATAAGCGGGCAAAAATAGGGCCGGCTAGAAAGCCAACAAGGCTCTCAGTCGCGAAGACAACTAGCCGAGCGAGGAGCTCAGGGAGAGCCCCAGCTGCCCACCGAGCGCTCTCCCGCCGGGCTTTCTGCTCGAGAGGGCTCCACATTCCGTCTGCGCGCTGGTGCCCAAGCGCTGAATGCCAGCGCGTGCCTGAGGCCCCGCCACGCTCGCGCGCTGTTGCGTAGCCGCAGTTCAACGGTTCTGGGCTTGAGCGCCATATCCCGTTCTCTTAAGTTGGAGAGTGACGGAGTTATGTCACAAGCATAGTTCATTGAAGTGTTCCGGGTGAGAAATTATGACGTGTTATGACTTTCTTCCTCTCTTCTTAACGTGAAAGTGTTTTTTCCACTGCTCCCTAACGAGGTTTGTGCACATAGGCGCACCCCACAGCATATTTTTTTCTAGAATTCAGAAGATTAAACATAGTTTATCCAATGCACGTATTACAGTTATTTCGTTTGCTTGAATAAGGATTGGGCTTGAAGGTTTAGATCAGGGGTTCTCAACCTTGGCAACTTTAAGACTTGTGGACTTCAACTCCCAGAATTCCTCAGCCAGCTTTGCTGGCTGAGGAATTCTGGGAGTTGAAGTCCACAAGTCTTACAGTTGCCAAGGTTGAGAACCCCTGGTTTAGATGATCCCCACTATTTGTTGTGTCTAATGAATAAGAGGAACTTCCACAGAGGTCGAATCTGATCTGAAATTAATTAATTCTCATGTGGAAAAAGAATGCAAATGATAACGATGTTTCCAGCAGTGGCTTTTATCATTCATGGGTCCAAGCACGTGTGCCTCCCATTTGCAATTTTTCAAGATTTTTTTTCTCAGGAAAAAAAAGCCATTAAGCTAGGAAACTAAGAGTCCTCTGAAAGCATGGACAATTCAGAGCAGCTCCAAACTCCTCTCTAATGCAGAGATTTCCCTTTCAAACTCCAGTCACTTTTGTGGGGGAAAACTGGAGGAAGGAGCTTTGTGTACTTTGCCTTGAGCTCTTGAATAAAAGACATAAATAATAACCACTGAAATAAGTTTGTGTTATGGTGCTACACAGGATAGGTAAGTGAAGAGGCTAGTTCCTTCTTAATGAAACCAGAATAAGAGCTTAACTGCATAGATCCTTGTGCTTTTCTCCTGTCCTGAAGTTGGAAGGAAAATAAATTGTAATATTTGGCTGCCCCTATAGGAGCCTTTTATTGCACCTGAGAAGATGCTGATAGATTTGCTGTCCTCATATGAGTAGCACATAGCTGCTGCAAGCGGTGGCAGTGATGGGAAGAGAGTCTGTGTAATTTAATTTGGATTACCTGAGCCCTTGTTAATGCAGACCACACCTCTGAGATGCCCTCCAGAGACAGTATGGTTCTTCTGCCAGTCAGAATGCAGCAGGTAGCAAGCCAGCTGCTCTCCCACCACCTGCCAAAGAAGAACAGTGAAAATGACAAGGGCTGCAGCATGCTTCAGCAACCCTGACATGCTGAAGGTATCTTTGTAGGCTATAACAAGAGTATAGGTAGTCCTCAACTTATGACCACAACTGAGCCCAAAATTTACATTGCTGAGACAATTGTTCAATTAATTTTGCCTCATTTTACTACATTGCTTGCCACGTTAAGTGACTCACTGCAGTTGTTAAGTTAGTAACACCGTTGTTAAGTGAATCTGACTCCCCCATTGACTTTGCTTGTCAGAAAGTTGCAAAAGGGGATTACATGATCCTCGGACACTGCAAATGTCATGAATATGAGTCAGTTGCCAAGCATCTGAATTTCGATCACATGACCACAGGGATGCTACAATGGTCATAAGTGAAAAACAGTCCTAAGCCTTTTTTCAGTGCTGTTGTAACTTTGAAAAGTCACTAAACGAATTCTTGTAAGTCAAAGATTACCTGTATATATTTGCCAGTTGCGTTCTTCTCTGGATCTTGAAACTCTGTGCTCAGTCACTTATGCCCTAGTCATCTCCCAATTGGATTACTACAATGCTCTAGATGGGGCTACCCTTGAAGAGTATTTGGAAGCTATAGCTGGTTCAGAATGCAGTGGTACAGACAGTTGTGGAGGCCCCTAAATTGGTACATATAGCACTACTCTTACATAAGCTGCCTTGATTGCAAGTTTGCTTCCAGACCCAATTCAAGGTATTGGCTTTCACCCTTAAAGTCCTTCATGGCATGGGATCAAGTTATCTGAGGCACCGTCTTGTTCCTTTGGGATTGGTCCATCCCACTTGCATAGGCACAAGAGCAGTGGTGGAATTCAGCCAGTTCAGCGGAATCGGTAGCTATTTTTTGGTTGCCCAGGCCTAGAATGGACTTCCAGAAGCGGCATCCACACAGAGAACTGTTTGTTCACATAATTGAATCCCACCACTACACAAGAAATCTTCTGCTGGTATTTTCAAGGTAAAATAAATGGTCAAAGTCTGTTCACTAACATGGCTGGTTTAACGTACTGGCTAATAACCTAAAGGACGGAGTACTACATTTTCCAGCATGTACACTGTGTGAGCAGTGTCTTGGGATCTTGTTGGCTTAAATAAGAAAAACTACTATTTTCAGGAACTGGCTTAAAATAATTTAAATTTTAGAGGAAACAATTGTTCGGGTAATGCCAATGACGTGATTAAGAGAGAATACTAGTTTGCCAGAATGTCCTGAAGCCAATGTAAATTTAAACTGAAAGGACACAAAAATGTTGTGTAAACATCATAAATAATTTCTGTGAACTTCTGCTCTGAGCTATAGAGAGATTTGAAAATAATGATCTTTTTAAAAATAGAAAATCTATCACTTTTTCAGTACAGTTGTGCATTTTAATTTGATGACTGAATTGTTAAAGTGATCTTATCATATTCTAAATATCATTATATTTAGAAACAAGAATATATTTAGGCTGAATAATAGAAATAAATAGAATAAAATACTTTATATGGCCAAGTGTGATTAGACATACAAGGAATTTGTTACCTAACTCACACTACACAATTCAGAATATTTTTAAATGCAAACTTTAATATCTATTTTTCATGTTATCCATTATTAAGTCTTCAGAGAAATAAACCAAAGATAGAAATTGATGTAATTAATGCCTGAAGCATCTTCCCTTTTTACCATTGGAGGTATGAAAAAACATGCGATGGAGAAGAAGAATAGACCTCTAAAAGTTACAAAGCTGAATGCTTCTCTTGCATTTAAAATCAAAACCAAGATAATTAGTAAGTGCTAATTAAATTATAAGTAATCAGACTCATACTTGCAAAAATAAAATGTTTGAATTTCTGCAGTATATCTGTATATAGTTACCAAATAAAATAAAAACAACAAAAGGCAAAGAACTAATGGAATGTTGGACCTATCACATTGTCTTGATTTTGTGCCATCAAGTTGGTGTTGACTGTTAGCAACCATATAGATTTTCTCCAAGATGATCTGTCCATAACCTTTTGCTCTTCAAGTCTTCCATCAGTGCTCCCTTTGCCCCTGTAATTGCTTCTGGTTTCCCTTTTTTCCCTTTCTTTTCACTTTTTCTCAACATTACTGACTTCTCCAGAGCACGAAATATTTATAACATGTGTCCAAAATATGGTAATGTGAGCATAGTCATTTCAACCAATTCAATCAGAATAGAGCTGGAAGGGACCTTGGAGGTCTTCTAGTCCATACCCTGCTCAAGCAGGAGATCCTATACCATTTCAGACAGGTGGATGTTCAATCTTTTCTTAAAAACCTCTAGTGAGGAAGCACCTACAACTTCTGAAGGCAAATGGTTCCACTGCTTAATTGTTCTCACTGTTAAGAGGTTTCTCCTTAATTCTAGGTTGCTTCTCTCGATTAGTTTCCATCCATTCTTTCTTGTCTTGCCTTCTGGTGCTTTGGAAAATAAGTTGACCCCCCTTTCTTTGTGGCAGTCACACAAGTGCTGGAATACTGCTATCATGTTACCCCTAGTTCTTCTTTTCTCTAGACTAGCCATACCCGATTCCTGCAACCCTTCTTCATATGTTTTAGTTTCCAGGCCTTTAATTATCCTAGTTGCTCTTCTTTGCACTTTTTCCAAAGTCTTAACATCTTTTTTATAATGTGACCAAAACTGGATACAGTATTCCATGTCTGCCTTACTAAGGCTTTATAAAATGGTACTAATACTTCATGTGATTTTGATTCTATGCCTCTGTTTATACAACCAAGGATTGCATTAGCTTTTCTGGCTGCTGCCGCACACTGCTGACTCATGTTTAAGTGATCGTCCACTAGGACTCCATGGTCCCTCTCATAGTTACTGTTTTTGAGCCAGATTTTGCCTAATCTGTACTTGTACCTTTGGTTGTTCCTGCCTGAGTATAAAACCTTGCTTTTCTCCACATGAAATTTCATGTGTTTGGATAAAGTCCACAGTTCAAGTCTGTTAAGATTGTGAGCTTGTCTTCTGGGATGTTGGTTATTCCTGCCAGCTTAGTGTCATCTGCAAATTTGATGAGTTCCCCTTCTATTCTCTCATCTAAGTCATTTATGTTGAAGAGTACAGGGACTAAGACAGAACCTTGTGGTACCTCACTGCTTACTTCCCTCCATGCAGACGTAGTACTATTAAGGAGTACTTGTTGAATATGGTTTGCCTGCCAGTTACAAATCCATTTGGTGATGATGCTGTCCCACATTTTTCTAGCTTACCAAGAAGTAAGTTGTGGACTATTTTATCAAATACTTTACTGAAGTCTAAGTATACCATGTCCACAGCATTTCACTGGTCTACTAATTTAGTCACTTTGTCAAAGAATGAAATAAAATTGGTTTAGCATGATCTGTTTTTAACAAACTCATGCTGGCTTCTTCTAGTTATAACTTCATTTGCTTCTAAATGTTGACAGATCTGTTTTTTATTATATTTTTCCAATATCTTCCCAGATATTGACGTTAGGCTGATTGGTCTGTAGTTTCTTGGATCTTTTTTTTCCTTTTTTGAAGATGGGAACCACATCAGCTCTTTTCCAATCCTCAGGTAGTTCCCTGATGCTTCAGGATTTATGCCTTCAATGAGAACTCTGAATTAATTTGTTCTGTGATCCATTTCTTTTCTTATTTATCCATGGTATTCACTACCATGAAAGTTCAAAAGCATTGTTTCTACCTTCTCAAATCCTACTTTTAACTTCTATAGAGAATCACAAGGAAAATTATTGCCTGCAAAATTCTAATCTTTGTGGATCCAAATATCTTTTCTAAGGCCTTTATAATTATCAAATGCTAGTCTGCAGTATATTTCTTGATTGTGGTTCCCTTATTGTTAATAGTTGATCTTAAAAGGCATAATCTTTGAAAGGCTCATTTGAATGTCAAATCAAATCAAATCTTTATTACAGTCATAGACCAGCATATCGCTTCAATATCTTCATTGTCAGTTCTAAGGTTGGTTGCTGTACTTGTCATTAGTTTGTGCTAAATATAGTCCTATATTGTTATTGTACTATGTTTCTTTCAATATTAGAAATCTCAAATAATCCGCATTTTCAGCTATCAGAATAGTGACATCAGCATAACACAGGTCATTGATTTTTCTTATACACTCATCTTAAATCACACTCATCATCTTCCAACCTAACTTCCCTCAATATATATTCATCATATAAGTTGAAAAAAATAAATAAATTTACAGCCTTGTCTCATTCCTTTGTTGATCTGCAAGCAGTCTGTTTCACCATGTTCCATCTAAACTGCTTCCTGAACCATGTATTTTGCATTAGAACAATGAGATGCTTTGGGATTTCCATGTTCCTAAGTACATCATAGTTTGACATGATTTATACAATCAGAGGATTTTCTATAATTAATGGAGCATATATTTACTCCTTTTTGGCATTATTGACATCAGCAGTAAGATATGTAATTCTGCAGCCTTTTCTAAAGCCAGCTTGAATATGTGGACTTTCTCTTTGCATGTAGGATTCTAATCTGTATTCAGTTACCTTATTTGCTAGTATGTGAAATTAAGGATATTGTGCAATAGTCTGCACTATATGTTAAGTCTCTTCTATTTGATAATGATATATAGACTATCTTCTAACTTGCTGGCTACTGTGTGGGTCTCCAGATTTGTTGGCATAGTTTTGTTAGAAACATTATAGATTCTTCTTTTTATAATAGCCACATTTCTATAGATACATCATCAAGATCTGTAGCCTTCTGACTTAGCAATGGCCAAAATATTGACTTAACTTCATCTTCTAATACTGGAGATTCTTGTAAATAGGGAATACCTTCTAACGCAGCAGTCCCCACCCTTTCTGGCACCAGGGACTGGTTTTGTGGAAGACAATTTTTCCATGGATTGGGGGAGGGGGTTGCACGCAACCTAGATCCCATGCATGCGCAAATGAAGTTTTGCTTGCTTGCAAGGTACTCGCAAGGTGCTTCGCTTGCAAGGTGCTTGCAGTTCCTAATAGGCCACAGACCTGTACTGGTCCATAGCCTGGGGGTTGGGGATCCCTGTTCTTGACTTGACTTGTACTCATATGAGTAGTTTGAGATCTATTCCACAGTCCATCCCTGGCTATATCATTGCTATTATAACTGGGTTCTTCCATTTACTTCTACCAATAATATATTGCAGTCAGTTTGATTTCTATGCACATCATCTGGTGAAATCCACGCATAATTTTGGTTGTTGGAAGGCTGTTTGAGCAGTGAAATTACAGAAATTGATAAGTGATTCTCTGGCTTCATTTTAGTTTCCTAGGCTGTAAAGTCCGACTATTTAATATTTCCTACTTTGGTATTCTACTCTCTAGCAATATGACAGGATAGTAAGTTTAGAAAATAAAATATAGTTATGTCATTATTATTCAAATTACTTTTGAGGATTTATGGATCAGTAGTAGTAGCAATATGAACATGCCCTAATTTTTTCTTTTCATTTTATTCAGACAACTCTTCACTTTTTAAAAATTCTTTGAAAAGTAATAATAAGGCATTGGCCATGGCCCTTTGTACAGAGAAAGAAAATTCTCGGCGGCTGGAAAATGAAAAGCTGTTATTACAAAAAGAATTGGATGGGCTGAACTTGCAAAATACCATACTTCGCCAAAAGCTAAGTTACCTGGTACATTCTAAAAAATAAATGGTGGGATCTAATATTTAATTCACGACTTAGGAAAATTAAAATAACAGAAAATATCCAATTATTCCTTCCTATTAATGGAAGAGCTTATATCAGTAAAATGTTGATGGGCCAATTTTATTTTTCTTTGCAATTCCTTGAATGTCTTCAGAATCTGATGTTGGATTTATTTAATTATTAGATTTACATTCTGCCTTTTGTTTAGAAGCTGAAGGTGACATACATCATATTCATTCTGTCAGTCATTCAAGATAGCTTAGGTCAGCGTTACGCAATGCAAGAATTATAGGAAAGCTATTTAATAGTTTTAGGTTGTAATAACAGAATTTTCAAAGCCTTCCAGCGTTTCCCTCTATCTCTTCTTTATCAAATAGAATCATCAGAGGAAGGTTATTCTGAATTTCTTTCACATGCCTTCTCTTTTCCCTGAACCGTGCTATTTCTTTTTTCCCATAATAAAAACTTTTCTTATTCCAACATCTTAACTCTACACCTCCAACATCTTAACTCTATACTATCTCTCATTAAGAGCTCCTGCAGAGAATGATGAAAATTCCCTACTAAATAATTGGAGGTCTAAACCGCAATGAATAGTTTCAGTCCAATAAAAAATAATATCTAAATATTTATAAAATAAGTATCCCTATCTCTCTTTCTAGAATTCATGGAAATGTGGTGATATCTGTTTGTCTTTATTTTGCTTATAAGCATGCATAGCCATTAGCAGTGTGCATAAATAATCCATTTAATCAATTACTAATTTCACCAGCCAACATTTCCGAGAAGGAATGCCTCTCTCTTGTTCACCAACAGAAAATAGAGATTTCTGTCAATTTTCTAACTTGTCATACATAGTGCCCTTATTGTGCACCACACTTTAGAATTCTATTAATTGGTAAATATTAATCTTACATGAAATACTGCATTACATAAGAAATTGATTTCTGTGCACATCATCTGGTGATGTCTGTGCATCATTTTGGTTGTTGGAAGGCTGTTTTAGCCTTCACGTTATGGAAAATTCAAATCAGTAAATTAATAATTTTGGTATTTTCTTCTTTTTATTACCTCTTTCCTAGATTTTTAAAATAATGGTTTAAGAAATCTGCTTAGGTAAAATCTTATGCTCAGTCTAATAATTGAGACGCTATGAGATTTATCAGAAATTTGCTCTGATGACAAAATACCATGTTGTACCATGGCAGATTCATCAATTGAATGTTTCATGTATCATTGGCAGATCCAACAATATATAAGACATATACAGACTGACAGCACTATCCCCCATAATGTTATAAAAACTTCAGGTTGCCATGTCTCCTTCTATACTATCTGGTTTGGAAGGATGAGGGGAAATTGGAAGGGGTAAATTGGATGAAATGTTTCCCAAGGTTTTGGTTCATCAGTAGATTTTTATATCATGTGTACAATTTTTATGGTGTTTTTTTAAATCCCATTCTGAATTGATATTGGACATAACAGACATGTTGCTGATGTACAGTAGCTGTGGCATTTCTTCAATCTCAGAATAATGTGAATATATATTTATTATGCTTCCCTAGATCAAATATGTTTCAACACTGCCTCTTTCTTTGTCCTAACATTGAGCATTTAAAAAAACAAACCTTTTTTTCTCGCTTTGGCGGTATAAATAAAAATGTATCATATATATTTATTTTTAATACACAGAACAAAACTCTAAAAGAAATTCAAGCATTCATGAATAATATTTTAACTGCAATTGAATTAAGCACCTTTTCTGAGGTATGTACCACCTGAATGACTATATCATAAACCTAAGTAGGATTGCTATTACATCTGTGTTTGTAACTCATCATTAAAATCTTAGTTTTAATTTGTTTTTTCAAATATTTTCAGATATTATTCTGACATATGGTGAAATTACAAGAAAAAAGTAGTGAATAAAAAATAACCAGCATTCTATTCACCTGAAATATGTATATAGACATCAGTTCAGATCTACATATATTATTTATGATTTATTTAAATTCATTGATTCTCTGTCTCTAGTGGACTTGGACAGCGCACCAAAAATAAAAGAGACCTAAAAACAACTAAAAATATTAAATTAACAGAAACAGCCCAGATTAATATGCTCTAGCAGTAAAATCCACATAATAAAAGAAGGGCCATTAAACAAAAAACAAAAAAAAATCAACCCCAGGCCTGGGATTGAAGCCAGGTTTTCAAAGCTTTCCAGAACTCTGGGAGAGATGGTGCCATTCTTATTTCGAGGGGGGGGGAATGCAGTAGTGCAAAATAGTTTGTTTTAATATCTTTTACTCCTATTAATTTAATATAAAATTATTGATAAAGTAATATCAATTAAATATTTTAATACTTCAAAATGAAGTTTCTGTTGTAAGTGTGTAATGTGGATACATGACCTTTATTTTGATCTGGGTTCTAGTAAAGTAAGCATTTTAATAGATAAGCACTGTACATATGAGTATGTTGTGTGCTTTATATTTCCTAGCCAGGGCCCCAATCCCTGGGCCGCAGCCCACTACCAGACTGTGGTCTATTTACAACCAGACTGCCAACTGGCGCACACGTGCATGCAGCTCAACTCACATGAGCGGGGGGCTGGCGCACACAAGCATGCGCAGCTCTACTTATGCAAACAGTGGGCCTGCACCGGGCTGCCGCTTACCTGAGTCAAGCTGCACATGTGTGCTAGCCTGCCCCTTGTGTGGCCCGGTCCTCCTCTTCCCCCCCCCCAGCCAGACCCCCAAGCCACAAAGGTTGGGGACCGCTGCCCTATACAGCAGAACAGCTTGTGAAACAGACTAGAGCAGGGGTCCCCAATCTCTGTTCCATGGACCAACACTGGTCCACAGCATACCAGAAACTGGGCTGGGCAAACAAGTGAAACCCCATCTGCGGGATGTAGGCAACATACGAAACCACATCCCCTCCGGCCTGCAGAAAAACATCTCTCTACAGAACCAATCCCTGGTGCCCAAAAGGTTGGGCACCGTTGTCCTAGCAAACAGCTGCAAACATTTGAATCTTATAGCAATAGCACTTAGATTTGTATACTACTCCATAGTACTTTACAGCCCTTTCTAAGGGGTTTAGAGTCAGCATGTTACCCCTAACAATCTGGGGCCTCATTTTAGTGATCTCGGAAGGATGGAGGCTGAGTAGGCCCAGAACAAACTGCATAAATTTTCAAAAAGTTAAAAACATTGAATCACACTAGTCTAGCATAAATAATATTCTAAAATGACCAATGTTCGACATTTAATCTATATTCCTAATGATTTGTAATGTACATTACAAAATTACAAAGTGTAAATTACTGATTAATATTTCCTTGCAGAAAATCCTCACAATCTAAACATTATAAGTATAAATATGCTCACAGGCTGCAGGGCTTCTTGCATTTTTTGACTTTTCATGTTAAAAATTAAAACATTTTAGTTTAAAAAAATTAAAATTCCAAATGAAGAAAAATGGCAGCCATCTGTTTGTCCATGGTTCTTTGATCGAAATGCTATTTTCTTAGAGAATGAAGGGGTAACTGCAGTTTTGTGTCCCCACTTAACCATAAAAATGGCAAAAGATAAGTTGGAGGTAATAGGGAGCAGATATGAGGAGCAGATATTCTACTTTGCAAGAGCAGCCACAAGTTTCGGAATTTCAAGCCATGAAAATCTTGGAATATCAGGAGTATGCTAACATATTTTTCCTTCAAATAGTGTATTCCAAAACCTGTAACAATGGATGATGCTCAGTGCAGCAATTCTGGTCATGAATCCAAGCTTTCAAAAAATCAAATAAGGTAATGTTTGAGTTTAAATATTAAACTAGATAAAAATGAAAAGAGGAAAATCTGCCAATTCAACCAACTGTGAAGAGCTACTTTGGAAACAGTTTCAGAGATTATTTTTACTCAGAAAAAATATTTGCACTCTCAAATCCAAAATATGCATAACCAATATATGAGTTATTTTCACATCAGAAAATTTATGAAATTATCATTTGTTTTTATTTTGCTAGCACAAGCTACAATTTATATTGTTGTCTTTTGTGACTATATAGCATATCCAATTGATTTGGATATCAATTGATGAAATATGAAATATTTAAGTCTAGTTAGTATTTTCTCTGCCTTGTATGTGGGCATGTTTCCATAATATGATATACTGTTAATGGAATACTTTGTACTCTGGCTCAAATCATCTTTTAGTGCTATTTAAATTATGAGCCTTTGTTTTGTTCCTTTTTAGAGGTGTAAACACAGTTTATCATACAATCAAAATTCATTTTGTTTTTAAAATGTTTATATTAATGAATATTATTCACTCTTAATAATTCTCTCCTTTTCTTTTTTCTTTCAGACCTACTGAACAATATTTGATCACTCCTCATATTGTAGAAAGTGATGGGGAAAAAGGGAACTTGTTTGTATGTGACACAGATGGTCCTTTTGAGCAGATATCTGTACTCTCAAAAGAAATTACTGCAGATCAAATGAACATGCAGATATTAGACCCTAAGCAAATGCCAAAACCAAGTGAAATAAATAAAATGGAAACAGAATTTGCCACAAATACATTTCCAGAAGGTATACTATATTAATTTTTATATAGTGGAGAAGAATATAATTAATATATAGAGAGAGATCCTAATTCATCCCAAATTATCATCACACAACTCAGATGTGATTTTCTGACAGAGACTGCACAATTGATAAATAGAATTAAAATTCTCAATGCTCCAATGTTTGGGAAGAAAGCAGACTTCATCTCAAGAACTCAGAACAAAGACAATAATGAAAGATAATAATGCTATAGAACAGTGATGGCGAACCTTTTACAGACCGAGTGCCCAAACTGCAACCCAAAACCCACTTATGCATCGTCGGGTGCCAGGTGGGCGTGGCTCATTGGGTGGGTATGGCCCATTGGATGGGCGTGGCTGCAGTGTTAATGACAGACTGGGTGGGACTAAAAAGTTCAATCAATCAATTCCAACTTTGCAAGAACTTTTTTTTTCCCATGAGAAGGTGAAATTGACTGATTGATAGAACCTTTTTTTTTTTTTGTACACGGCGGCGGAGGCCTAAAGCGAAAAGGTTTTATAAAACCTAGCTGAAGGCCTAGGACTGGGGCAATGGCACGCGTGCTCACAGAGAGGGCTCTGATTGCCGCTTCTGGCACCCGTGCCATAGGTTCGCCACCACTGCTATAGAATAATTCAACATTTGAAATTTGTTCTGTCAGCTAGCTAATTCAGAAGCCAAAAAACAGAAATGTTAAAGGGAAAGGAAATAAAAATCATTACATAAGGAAAACAATTGATAATTGGTGAAAAGGAAATTATATAAGAGAATACTAATTCAAATGTAATCTTCAGAGAAGCCTTGATAATATGATTCATTTAACTGGCATTTTTAACAAATGTATTAAATTTTTTAGACAGAAAAATATTGGAAAAAATGTTAGGAATTGACTCGTTTAAGTTAATGCAATATTTAAAGTACTGTAACTGCAAATTCTTGTTTCAAATTGCTTGAGGTTTTTTTAATGAAAAATTATTTTTTCATTAAAAATAACTGAACAATAAAAATGAATACCAGAGAGATAATGTGCCAGCACAATATTCAGAGCACTTCTTCATAGTCATTTTTAAAATATACATAGTCTTAATGAATACTTCTGCAAAGATCTACAAGCCAGTCAAATATTGCATTGTGATTAGTATTGAAAAAAGATTTCATTTGTTTAATAGCAATATAAAACCAATGTTATACATATTAAAATAAAACTTGTACATTTTAAATAATTTTCTTAATTTTGCTTTTCAGAAAATCTGTCTAATATCTTTAATACTTCTCTAGATTATGCATCATCTGCTGATGAATATGGAAGTCAGTTAAAAGGACATAATAATCCGTTTCCAATCCATCGATATATAAGTGAAAGAAAGAAAGAAATGTGCATTTCAAGTATTCACCCTCTTGTAAACAATTTTGGTACAAAAAAAGATAGTAACTGTATACTACATTTTTGCACAGCCAGCATTTGCAATATTGATATTGGTAATCAGAGAGACCCAAATGGTGTTTCACATATTAAATTGACTTCCCAACCTAGTAGTAAGCTTGTTCACATGAACAAAGATTTAATAAAAAGTCATAAATCAGAGGAAACTATATACGATACTGATATGGAACTAACTGCGAGTGAATTGGGTGAAATAGTTATAATTAAATCTAGAGATAAGAAATTTAATAAGGCTAAAGCTGACAAAATTTCAGAAAATCTAAGAAAAGTAACATTTGCAAGTACAAAAAAGCACATAAAAAATATAGCAATAAACCTCCCAAAAAGTAATGAAAATGTTCCAAAACCCATCCAAACCTTTAAATCAAAGAAAAAATTGTTTGAAAAGATAACATCCTGGGAAATGGAACGGGAAAATGCCAATGAACAAGATGTTGAGGAAGATAATAAAGACAGTAACAAAAATTACAAGCACCTGCATTTAATAGATATCAACTGTCAACTGCAAACTACTAATACTTTACAGTCAGAAAAAGAGGAAAAAACAATTTCTGAAACCGTAGAGGGAGTAATTAGGCAGAATCCAGGAGAAAATTTGGAAACATCTACTATACCTCATTCATTATTACAAGATAGTAATATTGGAAATTTGCTATCAATGGCAAGCCCCATAATGGATAAACAAGAAAATTTAACCATAAATGAGAGTTATCCTGATACTTCCAAAATCAACAAATCAAACTATTATGAAATGGAAAATATGCAGCATTTAAGAAATTTGGAAAGATTTGGATCAAAGGAATGCAGATACGATTGCCAAACAAAACATTATCAAAGAACCAATGTAAAAAGTGGATGCAGCAGCAAAGAAGTTACTTGCAAATGCAATATAACAGCAGAAGGATCTACAGATGCTTTACATGTTTCAAAGATTTTGCAAAATGACAAAAGAAGAATTTTTGCAAAAGCTAGCCGGAAGACATATATTATATATCCAGACTCTCTTAATGAGAGAAAAACGTATGTGAAACAGAAATTACACAGTGAAAAATTATATGATGAAAATATTCCACATAAGGCATCTAAAGAGGAAGGAAATTTTTTCAGTGTTCAGAGAGTAACTTCATGTTCCCTAAAAGATGCTGAAATTTCTATAGAAGCAATAAATGAAAAACAAGGCTCCACATCAAAGCCAAACAGAAAAACTTACTTTGTTTGTACACATGATCAAAATAAAAAGGAGAATATCCCTGTTATAAATAAATCTGAAAGGTATTATCAAGAAGAAAATGATAGTGTTTTTACAAAGAAGGCAGACATAACTTATGAAGAATCGTGCAACAGAAAGCCAGTGCAAGATTCTGGTATGTGTAATCTTCATTGAGATGCAGTTAAAGACTTACTCTGGTTGAAAACTAAAAAAAACCTTCATAAAACTAAGTTATTGTTACCATATACAAAAAAGGAATGTTAGCATCTTATTTACTTATTTATACTTTCATTTTCTTAATGGCATTACAATTCTAAGAATGCCTGATACAATAGACTCCGTCAAAAATGTCCATCAAAGAAAATAGGACAAGCACCGTTGTTGCAGATTTTTGCTTCAGGTGGTAGATACGTGTTCAGTATACTACCTAGAAGCATGGAGTTAGGAGTTCCCTTATCGCTAACATTAAGTCATTTTGGGTTTCTTGATGGTAAGAGGGATCTCTGCACACATGTGAGGGACGTTCACTATCAACGCTATACGATGCCACCCCCTTACATGTCAGACATTGTAACTCTTGCTTGTATTCCAGGGCCTTTATCTTAGGTGTCAATTTATTATTCTATAATTAGTGTATCTGACAAATGAAAATAATATACAGGAGCTAGTCCTCATGAAAGCATATGCACAATAAATCCTTAAATGTTTCAAAATAATCACAAAACTTTGTTTGATCTAGTCATGGACATGAAGTGATATAAATTAGTTGATTGTAAGGTCCTTGTTTGATCTAATGAAAACCTAAGAAAGATAATTTTAGGTCTTCTTGTGTTCTATAACACAGTGGGCAACATTTTTTCTCCAATGAATTTGGCCAGAGTAGAGAGATAAATTTATGGATAGTAAAATTCTAAACCCATATCAAAGATGTTTCAAAGGCCTGTGTAATCCAAACATACATATGCATGCGGAGCTGATTTATTTCATTTATTTATAAATTTTTATGTGGTCCATTTCACTATCAAAAGATAACACCTATTTTTGAATAAAACAAGTGACTTTTTAAAAATCCAAAAATATTTCTAATTAGTGACTTAAGTGTTAATTGAATTCCCAGGGAACAAGCCTCTTCAAGAATTGACAAATATTGGTATAAATTCAAATCCCAAATCCAAGAAAGATACAGAAGAACATTCTGTACAACCTGTTAGACGCAGGCGAGCAACAGTTTGCTACAAAGAGCCCAGTATCCAAAGGTTAGAATATATTTTCTTCCCTAAGCTCTTCTGTTTTTGGAAAAGTAAATTCTTCATTTGTTAAATCTGATTTCTGATAATTGCAGATATATTAAAGTTAGAATGGTTTTTTAATCAACAATTTGGTTTCTACAATTACTATTGAGTAGATATTTATGACGAATTGCATATTTAGTACACCAACCCTTTTAAAGTCCATAAAATGAAAGTTTTATTTATTTCAGCTTTTAATTTTCCTCTTCACCCAAATTTGAAGGAGGTTGGGCTTATCTTTCTTGGAACTGGATAATCTTTTCTATGCAGATATCTTCCCTTGTACTTCTTCCCATCCTTTTATTTTTATTCTCACGTTGAGCAGAATTCTCATTATAGAACTGTATAATTCTAACAAATAAAGGAGGATCACTGGTTAAAATTGCCAAGGCGTTTCAGGCATGAGCAATAGATATAGTAGCAAGAGGTTAAACATGTTCAGTCAACATTTTCTGAAAAAATTATCACTGATTGGCTTACCTCAGTGCAGCTGTTACAATTACTTCATGTGCTGCATTACCTTTTTATGCTAGAAATATGCATTTTTTTCAGTCTAGAGACTGCACTTCCTCTTGGGTACTGATTTGATACCTGAACTCGTAGCTAGATGGGTTGGCTGAACATTTCAGACCTCTCAATTTTTTAGACTTTTGAAAGATTTTAAATCCCCCATTTATTAGAAGGTAAAATTAGTGAGATTTCTTCCTACCTGTCGCTTTCTAATCCTCCTGAATACACATTATCTTACTGTTTGAGTAATGGTGCACATAACAATGTTCTGTGAGAGTGCAGCCAAAGAGGCAGAGAAAAATCAATCTCTGTAATTGCCAAGTGAGTTATTTGGGCTTAGACGGGGTTGTCAAACTGCCGGCCGGCAGGCTAGATGAGTCATGGCAAAACTGCGCCCATCTCATTGCTGGCAATGCAAAAAAAAAGTCATGATATATTGCGACACGTCACCTAACGTTGCGAGTTTGACACCCCTGGGCTAAGAGAATGACTTGCCCAAACTTTCTTAATGTGCTTCTTGTCCTCTGAGGACTTGAATCAAGATCCTCTCTTATCCAGATCCAGCATCCTAACTTGTAAAATGTTTATCTTCTTAAACCTCTGACCTTTTTGTTATCATAGAAAATTTCAGAAGGACTCAGTTGATAACATTAAGAGCACTGCTAGTCTTTAATCACAGGAGTGTTACCAGATATCAGATCAGGTAAAGGAAGGGAAACAATTGGAAAGGAAGGCAAATGGAGGGAAAAGGAGGACACATTATTTAGCTTTCTTGGCATCTCCAACTAAAATTACAGTGAAAAATTGTCAAAAAAAAAAAAGTTAGGCCTACATGCATATAAACCTACTTTCCTAATATCAGAAAGCCTGGTTTTTCAATAGCAGGAATGTGGTAGAGTGGTTAGGAGAAAAAGCCACCAACATATAATTGAATAAGGTCTTATCAATTTCAGACAGCACAGCAAGCAATCTAGAGAAAACTAATCAATTAATTAAGATCACAGAATAACTAACTTGCAGTTAATTCTTAGAGGTAGTCCTTGACTTATGATCAGTTGCTTAGCAACCAAAGTTATGACAGTTCGCCTTAAAAGGTCCCAGTTCCAAAATTCTGATGCCAGCGCCCACCCAGTTGCCTGACTATTATTATTATTATTATTATTATTATTATTATTATTATTATTATTATTATTATTATTATTATTATTATTATTATTTATATGCCGCCCTATTCCTGGAACTCAACTATATTTTGGGTATTTGGGAACCAGCCTGCATTCCTGCCATTTGCAGCATCCCTCAGTCTAGTGATTATGATTTACAATGTTTTCGCCAAAAACCAGTGTTTACTTCAGGTTTTCAAAAAAATTGCTCCATAGCGAACAATGGGCTTGCTTAAGAACCACTGTATTCACTTTACAATCACCATGTTCATTTAATAAGCAACACAAAAAAAAGTAAAATCGGGTCTGATCATGTGATGACCCACTTTACAACTGTCATGATTTATGACTATAATAGCAAGCTCCGTAATGGTTGCAAGCTGAGGACTATCTGTATTAGATAAGTGCAGTGCTATGGGAAAAAAAGCTGCCTAGGAAGAGAAAGCTTGTTAAATACTGAAAAAGACGGACAATATATTATTTTTAGTCTATGCTTGCCAGACAGAGGACATGAGGACAAAAAGGAGGACATGTCTCTTTTTGCCAGATGTCTGGTAACTCTAGGCCTACGGTGTCAAGAATTAAATGCAAATCATCTAATGATAGATATTCTATTAATTGTAGCATTTATTAATCTCAGCTATACTGCATGAATATTCAATTTTATACCCAGTAGTGATTTAATCATTTTGTTTTATAGCAAACTGAGGAAAGGAGAGGATGCTACAAAAGATACACTTCTTAATTTTCCAGTTTTCAAAGTGAAAAATAAGCAACATTTCAAGACTAAATCCAGATTAATCTAAAGAAAATATACCGAAAACAATGATTTCTATGAATACACCATCCTTTAAATAGATTTCATAATTTCTTTCTCAGTGATTTCACTTATTTTCCTTTAATTGTTCACTTTAATCTCTTACCAAGTTTCAGAATGAAATAAGCAAAGTAAATAGGTATTGGAAAACATTTTTTTGTCAATACAAATTTAACCTTTTCAAAGATGACATAGTATTTTCTGAATTAAAATTATTTCAAAAGTTATATATTATGAGTAACGTGAACATTTTTATATCACTTTAGCTATTGTAGGTGAATAAATACGGTTTCAGAACAATGTTACATAGTTTGAGGTTTTTCTATCCCTACAGATATTATAAAAATCACACCCTAGATCTATTCTTAGAAATAGCAGCTATGGATCAAGTAGAGCAGGAAACATTTGTGCAGCATGCTTTCTGAGAAATAAAGCTAGGGTTGCTTAACAATGGTTTTGTTAGAGTTGAGCTGAAGCCTGTTCTACTCCATTTAGGTCATGAGTGTCACACTCGCCATGTCATGTGACCTGTTGCGACATATCGTGACTTTTTTTGCATTGCTGGAGCTGTGGTGGACGCGGCCTCCGTATGATGCAACCGGCCTGCGGGCCAGCAGTTTGGCATCCTTGATTTAGATCCCCATAGACTCCAGATTCTTGGGAAGACCCTGATGACATCACTTATTCAGCCAGGGACTGGAATTATAGCTGAGATATCATCAGGAAGTGATAATACTTTACTTCATGTGAATGGATGAGCTTACCCAGTGACTTCATTTAGAAATTAAATGGAAGCAATGAAAATCTAGAAATCTCTTCTCTCCTACTAATGTTGATTGGAAATCACCTGAGAAAGGAGGAAAACCAGTGCAAATCTATGCCTTCCCTCATTCCAAACTTTGAAAATTGATGCAGAAAATTACAATAATTGGATGGTATCAAAAGCTATTGAGAGTGCAAGGAGGGTGAGGATGAATAGTGATCAGCTACCAGTAGTTTGGTCAACGTGTTGTGCATATTCGCCTACTTTTTCATTTGTTGGTCTAGGTATATTATACCTTACAATTAAAGGTATACAGTTCTAGAAAAGAACTGGCAACAACAAAACCTGAAGATTATTTTTAAAAATATCTTTGGGACTTAAAACTATTGTACTTCAGAATACCTTGTCATTATAAATCCTTTGTTATTTAGCTTACCATATCAAAATACTTGTTGGGATAGTGATTTGCCGTCTCAATTTCGGTTGTTTTGGCAGTATAATTAAATCTATTATGATCATTTGGGGAGGAGGAAGTTTTGTCCACTTTCCTTCTAAGATTAAACACCTGTTTGGGAATCTGCCCATGACTGATCAAGGATTACCTGATCATATGAACACACTTCTATATAAGGAGACAAAGAATGCACAATAAGTTTTTATAAACATTGAAGTTTTAATCAAAGTTAAAATGAATATCATGTGTCTGGTGGCTTAAACAGGGAAAGCATGTTATTTGCAGGAAAATAAAGAATAGAATAAGACTGTTCAGTTATTAAAGAGGTTGAAAGTTCTGTAATCTAGGAAGAATAAGGGCTGGAAATAGGGAATGAGGGTTGTTCTCTTTTTTGCCCTCCTGTATCTGGCAGGCGTGGCCTACAATTAAATATTGTCTGGCTTTTTTAGTACCTTTTTACTGTATCTTTTGTATTATCACCATAGTAAGTCATACAAATATTCATGTGACCTTGTAAATTGTCTGCTTTTTTACCTAGTTTGTTGACAGACTTATGTCTAGATTTTAGTTATTTCCTAATTCCAGCAATTGTCTTCAATTCAGATGCTTTAAATCTATGATAACTTTGTGTTTGTGTGTTTATGTGTGTGCAAGCACACACATGCCTTCAGGTCAGTGTTGATTCCTGGCAACTACCTGGACAAGTCCCGCAGTTTTCTTGGCAAAGTTCTTCAGAAGTGACTGAGAAAGACAGACTGATCCAGGCCGCTCAGTTGACTGCTTTGTGCCTTGGAATTAGTTTTCAGAGGCTCCTTGTTTCTAGTCCAATGCCTTAACCACCACACCAAATGCCCTCCCATGATCACTGCAATCCATAGATAAATAAGTAAAGGTATGCTGGAAAAATACTGCAGTTGAAAAACCAGTCTTTCTGATTGATATTGGAGAAAGTAATTTCATTTGCATGTAGATCTAAATAGAATTTTTCCCTCAGTTTTTCATTTAATGTTTGTTGCCAGTGCCAAGAAAATTAAACAATGTGTTCTCCTTTTCTTCCCAATTGCCCTACTTTCCAATTGTTCATATCCTCCTTTGCCCATTCAGATATCTGGTAACTGTAGTGAAAGGATTCTGGTGTCCATGGGAAAGTACTGATTATTAGTCCTTCAAGTAACACTGTAGTCAAATAAAATAGGACAGTCAGAAAGTAATTCAAGTTATGAAGTAGAGAGACCAAGAACATCTTTGGAAACTATAAAAACTCAGTGCTGGTTCCTTCAATTACCATTATATTGAATGGTACTAGCCTTTTCCCTTCCACTTCCCTTCCTCACAAATGTGGTGGTGGTGGTGGTAGCAGAGATAGGAAGAACTTGGAATGAAGTCTAAAAGCTGCACTTCATATTTCTATTGCTTATATTCTTTTGTTTAGCTGCTCATTGTGATTGCCCTTGATCTAATTCTCTGCACAAGGAAATAGGTATATGGCTACTTACATTGATGGCAGAAAATTAGCAGAAAGGGAAATTTCAGGGGACTAATTCTAGCTTTCCTGTAGGTGTAGCTTGTAGGGCAGCAAAAGAAAAAATATCTTCTGCATCTCAAGTGGGCTGAGCCTCACATGGTTTCCTTCAGTGAGAACACCCATATTGTCTTTGCACTGAACATTTTCTATTAAATCTCAAACCTGCATTCAGGAATTCCAGTTGTGATATGGAACGCAACAATTCTCAGAAGTAAATTCATGCATGCTTCATCCTAATATGAATAAATGAAGTTCATGAAATATGTTGACAATCCATTTCTCACATTATTCCAACATTCTGGAAATAAGTACTGAATAATAACTGAAGCAAGAGAGGAGGGAAAGAGGATAAGAATGAAAAAGGAGGGGAAAGAGAAAGACGAGGAAAGAGGGAAAGAGGAAGGCAAGAGAAAAAATGGGAAAGGAAAATTTGTTTCAAATAGAGCAAAAAAGAGAAAAATAGCTGCTGTTGCAATAGTACACAATCACTTGCTATTGCTAAGTGGGAGGCATTAAAGATAGTTACAGTATTGACCTATTTGACCTTTGGTGTTTGGAGAAGGCTCCTAAAATAACAAGACACTCAAGAAAGCAAATGAATGTAAAAATAATAATAATAATAAAATAACAAGACACTCAAGAAAGCAAATGAATGTACCATTGAACGAATCAACTCAGAATTCTCACTTAAGACACAAATAACCAGGCTCAAATATTCTACCTCAAACACATGATGCAAAGACCTAGCTGTCTAGAAAAGACTTTAATGCTGGGAAAGGTGGGAGAAAAAAGAAGACCAGTAACTGGAGGGGAGACTCAGTTATGATGGTGATGAAAGCACTGCTGAGAGACTTGAAAGAACAGGCTGGGTATAGATTGTCATGGAGAAGGTTTATCTGTCTAGACACTAAGAGCTGAAAATGGCTTGTTGGCACATAATCAATCAAGGCATTTGCCTTGATTGCAAAAAAAAATGCAATTCTGCTATGGTTGTTTGAAAGAGACCTTCAATCGTGATACAATGTACTCACCTTTGAACCAAAACAGGAAAAAATTTAACACAAAATGGCCATCCAATGTGTTTGTTGTCTATCTGTACTTCAAGTCATTTTCAGGAAAGGTACAGGAAAGTTGTCTGTCACTAAAGTAAGTAAAGCAAATAGTTGTTTCCTCCGGACCGAGGTAATATGCAGTCTTTATGAAGAAAGACTTGTTTAACTTGGCATGGAAAATTTACAAGGTATTTTAGGGCTGTACTGCATTTTGGATTCAAAGGAAAACTGCTTCAGAGAGGGTATAAATGAAGGTCCATTTATCCCATTTGCAATTTTTTTAAACAAAATGTTTGTTTGGCCAGGGTGACATGATGCCCTCCAAACCAGCTTTACCATTTCAAATCCAAATGCTGCATAGCCCTAGCATTTTCCAAACAATTAAGATCTTATTTTAATCCCTAATCAGATATCTGGCTCTTCCCTCCGTAATTTTCAAGACATCATGAGTTTGTGGTTACATCTCAACCTCTGTTAAGCTGCCATGCACTCTTTCTCCTGTTTCTGAACTCCTCTTCTGCTCTCTCCCTGCACCTGCACCCGTTGACTACCATCTCTCCAGACAATCTTCCTGATGCTTCACAAGTCCAATCAATCTCCTCTAACAATCTTTATCCACAATCTCTTCATGCCTCCCATTATTTCCCACTAGTCACTGCATTTTAATCAAACTCCCTCCACAGTGTGTGTTCTCCCATCCAGCACCTCTGCAGGCCCCAGCACTAACAGGCCCCATCAACACTAATTTGCTCTTGATGCCTTACAGGCAAATGTTGCATTTGGTTTAATTATTCTTTTAATCCTTTATATTAAAAAAAAACCAAGAGTTGCCACATAAGCACAAATGACTAATAAGGGCACAGAATTTTTTTTAGAAAATTAAAGTAGTGGAAGATTATAGTCAAAAGATATGATGGAGCGCGAAGTCATCAGTTTGCCTTCTAATAAATGTTGTGTGTCTAGCTACCAAGACAGCCATTTTTTATGCCTGCAAGTCCTGAAATTAGCAATTTTCCTGCTTTTATTTGAATAGGAATCTGTGTGCTCCCCAGCAACTCCTTCCTCTGCAGTAACTAACAGCAGTACAACATTTCATCACAAAAACAGAAGCATCTTTGTAAGGGATAATAAGATCAGAAATTGTTTAATGATCTTATGAAAAAAATTAACACTAATGGCCTAATAGTTGTAAAATGGAGTTACTTGAGCTTTTAGAAGTGTAAGATTGTTGTTTAGATCTCAGACATGTAGCTGGTTCTTAGGAAGTCAGCCGTAACCGCAAGCAGAGGAAATACAAAAATATAGAGCTTATGCTAGCAAAAGTAGGTCATGGTTAACACAACAGGTACAGACGCAAGGGCTTTTTCCTGGGAGGGAAAAAACAAATGTATTCTGTTTAGGCGCTTCAGATTAGCTGATCAGGATGAGCAAGTGGGCTATTGAGTGCAATAGGGGTAGGGGAAACCAACTTTGTGAGAAGTTATAAATATATGCTTTTTAAAATTATGGGTGTGGTTTTTTCTTCTGCGTGAGTTAAGTCCACCAGCTTTTGCAAAAGCTTTATCCAAATAAAATTTTCTTCTTGGAATTCCAATTGAGTTTGTTTGTCTTTTGGACCTTGAGCCACATCCCAGACAATCTTGGAAATATTTCTGTAAAAAAGTTATTTTTCTTTCTTCTATTTTGTCAGAAGGATTAAAATACCTTTTCTGGGTTCATTCTAAGCTGGAAATAAAACACACCAGACAATCAGTGGAGATCAAAGATATTATATTTATTCAACTCAGTTGCTAAATAACTTTGGGTAATGACTGCAAAGCACTGCTTTTTCCAACTCCCTTTTATTGCTAACTTTAGTTTAAAAATCATTACTGTATCAATAGAATGGAATGTGTTAGCTTATTACAAGAACATTTTTCCTTAGGAAATGCCTCTTTATTTATAGTTTTATCTGTCTATATAAAGCACAAATGTGGGCATTTTATCTAGATATGTGTTTTTTATGCATAAAATACATGTTTTCCTTTATATATGTATGCATGAATTTTGCTATGTCATGCAGCCATTTGTTTATGGCCTCCCCCCACCCCCCACCCCCCACTCTTACCTCTACTTTCTGAGGCTTTTATGCCTCAGGGAGGCATTAGGGAAATATTTTGAAACTTCAAGGGCCAGTCTTAGGAATTTGAGTAATACAAGTTTGAATAATGCAAATTGGAGAAAGGCCCAGCTGGGCACCATAAAAAAGAGCTATTGGCTTGGCTTTGGATAGTTTTGATTACTGCAGATATATAGCGGCTACCTTTCTCTTCAGAAATTTGAGGAGGACAGTTGAGAACTTATTTCATCCTATCTCATGCAGAAAAATAGACAAATTATATTTGTGAGGTGGATAAAATTTTGGATTTCTTCCAGATTTTCTATTCATTAACATCACTGCTTCTTAAACAGGGAATGCTGTTGATTGAGGAAACATACATCTAGAAATAACATTTTTAATCTCAATATTTTAACAATGCCAATTGCTATGGGAAAAATTGTTTTCATACTATTTTAGAGCCAAGACATAACCACTGCTTTTAACCTGCCCTATTACTCTCAGCATAAGAAATGGAGGGAGGCTAAACTTGGAAGCACTGTTGAAGAATTTGCTGAATAGCTCTAGAGTTGTATAGTATTCTTGTTTTCATTTTTTAAAAATCATTTGTTAAGGTTGTATTATATTATAAAATACAAATTCTGACTGCACTTGCATATATAGGATTAATTGCTTTCTACACAAACCTGGAGTTGATGAGTTATACTTATTCTATACAGTATCTTATATAAGCACATGGCACATTTTCTATTTTGTCATGGTTATTATTATAATTTTTGAAACATGCTCATTCCCATGTTACAGTTGTACACATTTAAAACTTTCTGGGTATTCTTGTAACAAATAAAAGCTATTGTTAAGCCAAATATAATTCAAAACAAACAAGAAAGTGGCTCTTAAAATTAACATAGGCTTGGGCAAAGGCATTTAATAAATTACAAGTATTCTTATTTTCAGATTAATGAGGGTTTCATAAATATAAAGTCTGGTCCAAGTGATTGATATCAGTTAACTTTGGGTAAGTAAGTCTGATTTATTCTATAAATCAGATGGAATCAGGAAGTTCAAAAGTCCTTCACTCTATTTATATCAAAGAAGTTCGGCTTACTTAGAAAATTTAAATTTTTAGAGTGCACTCACTTTGAACTTCCTTTGACCTGTTTTTCTGAATGCAATAGATATCAGGCAGCATGAAATTTGGGTTTAGAAATTCAGTTCAATTCAAAAGAAGATCAGTAAAGTTCCAAATCGTTTTCTTTTTCCAAATCAAATGGAATGAAATGAAATGAATGAAATCTGTTATTAATATCAAAGAACCCAATTCGTGTGATTGTGAATCTTCAGATCAAAAGTGAACTCAATGAACATTCTGACTCCCATATTTAACCAGCTGCTTAAGCAGTCTGAACCAAATTTTGGTAGTATATTGTACTTTCTTTTACGAGCATGAATTCCTGTTCCTTTTCATAGCCATGGAGCAGAGATAATTGGAACTTATTGCCACAACCTGGAATTTATCATGACATGTTGTAGTTGTGCATCCTGGCCTTGTACCTGAAATAGTTGCTTCTGTTACTGTGAGGACAAATTGGCCATCAACATCTTATTCAATTCCCTTACCCAAAATGAAAAGGACCTCTCTAATACTAGAAATGAAATTGGTTATACTATGTCACACTGAAGCTTGTGAAAGCTCCTCACCCCTAGGATATATTTTTGACTGAATCTACTGTGCACCACATAATTGCGAAGAATATACTAGAAGCATAGTGCCATCATGCATCCTTCCTCTTTGTCTGCCAACATAACCATGTGCATCAGTAATCCAGCTGTAGAAATGATGGAGAAATGATTTTATTGTACATAGAACATGAGATAAGGAAGAAAACTGGTTTAAGAATGGGACAGAAGAAATATCTCAGTAATGAAGTGCCTGTTCTCTGCAAAGTACAGTTTCAAGTTTCCAGAAAAATAATAAATAGAAATCAGGTTTCTAACCATTGACATTAGAGACAATTTTCAAAATGGGTGCTTAAAGGAAATAGTAGGTGTCAGCACCTCACTGAGAACCAACAAAATCCCAAGAACCCAAGAAGTGAAACCCAAGAAATGTTTCTAGGCAAAATCTTTCTCCAGTATCACATGATGATAATCATGAAGATTGTTTGCTTTGAGATATGTTACGGAAATGTACTGTTCTTTCAGATTAAATTACAAATCTTACAGGTCTTGCAAGTGTATATATAATTCCAACAATAAGCAATGTGGCACCCACAGTATCAGAAGTAGGGCCATTGAAACTGGTTTTTCTATTCCCTGAAATTCCTTCAGGTCAAATATATGCGGTGCAGAGTCAGGTATTTTCTCCAATGAGTTTCACTATGTTCTCCCCATCTTTTACAAAATAAGATTACTAAACCTACAGTAAATCAAGAGAGGAGAAGTGAGAACTTAATTTTTTCCTCTCCAGAAAACATTTTTTTTATTTAAAATTATGACTATGGTAGTCATAAGTGTCCACTGGGGAGGTTCAAGTGAATTCCACATCAGGATACAAGAAGCATGGAAGTTAGGGTTTACATCATAGTGTCAAACGTCCTTCATCATGGGTTGCACAAACATCCATGGGAATAACTGCTATTCTCCCACGCAAGAAGAGGTAAAACCACCACAGGTATGGAGTGCCAGATATACTTTTGTTTTTAATGATAGAGAAATCTCATCTGGTGCAACCTGTTTATGAGGATCATATAATATAATATTTCCCCATAGAAATCAATATGTATCCTACCGGTAGTTCTTGGTCATTTCTCCAGTCCTATTTAACATCTACATGAATCTGCTGGAAGAACTCACTCATCTATTCAGGAGGAGCTATTATCAGTATGCATCTGATATCCATCTACATAATGTCACCCTGAGCTGAATGGGGGATCCAGTAAAAGTTGTTCCAGTATGTAGAAACTGCCTAAACTTGGATTGGAAGGAACCCAAGCAAAATGGATAGTTGAAATTCTTATGGCTGCTGACGCCAAAATAATACCAACTTTGATTCTCAGCTAGATTATTCTTCACCAGAAAAAGAAAAGCCACAACCTTCTGGACTCACAACTCCTGATGGACAGGTAGAATCTGTATCCAGGCAGCTCTGGCCCAACCCTAACTACCTATTAGAGCAGCAGCCCCAACCTTTTGACCACCAGGGACCGGCTCCATGGAGAGAGTTTTTCCTCAGACCAGAGGGGACGTGGTTTCATGTGCTACCTGCATCCCGCAGATGGAGCTTCGCTTGTTTGCACAGCCTGATTTCTGGCATGCCATGGACCGGACCAGGGGTTGGGGACCCGTGTATTAGAGGTTTATTGGGAACAGGATGCATTGTTATCTCATAACTGGATTCCTGTATTTTTGCTGTATCAGACTGCATTTGTAGACCATTGGAAACTTTGACTGGCCCAAAAAGCCTATTAAGCCAAGCAAATATTGGCACAGGAACAGCATCGGTTATCAGTTATTGCAAAGTGTAATTCATATACTGCTCAATATTTATACATTCATGTATAGCTAGAGGCCTGGCTATCTAACAGACAACCTGCAAGTAATGGGTGACAAAGGAGTGTCTGTTGAAAATTCCCTTTTATCTCAAGGTACAACAGGAAGAGGACATGAAACTGAGCAGTTTCACTGAGGTATCCCTCCTTTGGAGCAACTTGCTTCCTAGCAATGGTGGCTTGCATTTGCATAGTTTTCAATCAACTAATAACAGCATTTTTTGCAAACTGGCTTTTGGAATTGATCACGGGATTTTCAGAGCCAAGGTATTTATGCCTGTTTTGTATTATACTGTATAGTAATTCATAATTTATATTCTCGCATTGCACACTGCTTAGACTCCTTTGAAACTGAGGTAGTCTAAACATTTTATAAATAAAGAAGTGTAAAATTGTTCCTTGGTTTTTCATGGTCATGTTAGCAGATAGCATATACCGTAATCCTATATCTGAATGAAATAAATATTGTCCTTTGTACCGTGTGAAATAGGGTTTTTAGCTAAGTACTAGAAAACCTGTGACCCATTGAGTCATCTTTACA
Organism: Bothrops alternatus; assembly: GCA_034064705.1. Taxonomy (NCBI): domain Eukaryota; kingdom Metazoa; phylum Chordata; class Lepidosauria; order Squamata; family Viperidae; genus Bothrops; species Bothrops alternatus. The sequence goes on from JARGCV010000068.1 coordinate 679,154, forward strand.
AAGATATTTCCTTACCAGATTCCTTAATGACTTCAGCAGTGGCAGACCTTCTTATGTATTGCCTTCACTGGAAAAGGGATACATTCAGAGATGTATTTACCTTGAAAATAGCTTATGTTGAACTATATAGCACAATCAAGCATCAGCACAGGAAATGTTTTCTGACATTTTGTGTTATATCACAAAGGGTTTTACGTTAATGTTTATGTCATAGTTCTGTAAAATTTGCCAAATTTCACTTCTATGGGAGTCCTGCGTTTCAGATTTTGGATGCTTTCTGTAAATTAGCCCATTTGAGGTACCTTGGTTCAAAACGTTTTGCCCTGTGATGCATTATTTCACCCAGTTAAAAGAGTAGGAAAGCGCCATGCTTACTAAACATTTCAGTCATGAGTGCCATTTCACTGGGCTGTAATATAGCAGCTGAGAAAGGAGAGGGAGAGCTTTTCATGTCTTACTTTTTGCACAGCCCCCTGTTCTCCTATCATTTTCCTGGATGCTTCCCTTCCTAAAATTCCCTACCTTCTAGAACACTTGCAAGTGAAGTAGGAATAAATGAATATGCTTTCCTCTAAGAGAAAAGTCCAGAGGATGTTCTCTTCCCAATTTTTGAACTCTAGACTTAAATTAGTGCAGTGATTCTTAAAGTAACTTGATTTGCCTCTAAATAGTGTTAAATTCTTCCAACTAAATAAATCCATCTATGCTTGGAGATGAAGAAAAACCACCTTCCGAGGAGATTTTGAATAATTCTATTCAGGCTCCTCCTCCCTCCTTATTTCATTTGTTGCTTAGTCTCTAAAAATTGACTGTCACTGAAAAATCCTTCATTCTTTACCACATCATTCCTGATAGTTCTAAAAGTGCGCTTTTCAGTTGCAAAATGACTTGTCCTCAACCATCAGATGAGCTTGTATTTTTTGTGAATGGAAGGAAGGTAAGGATTGCTTTTCTCTAACAGAACATATATTCTTCTTTTTAAAAAATCAGGAAGGTAAAGAATGCCCTATGGTGTTATATTATTCCTGACACTGTACAGTGATTCATTCTGATTTGCAATATATTATATCTTTACAGTACAAGGGAGAGATCTGTGTATATGCACTAGTAACTGCTTACACAGAAATAAAACTACATAATTGTGACATACTTATTAACTTATAAATAGAACAGGAATACAGTGATCTTAAATCAATTAAATGAACTGAACTGTTACAGAAATGATTTTGTTACATTGTGTAATTATTATTTTACCATTGTAATTAATGTAACGGGTTCGCCAAGACTAAGCTAATTAAGACATTGCTAAACAATAATCTGAAAAGTTATTAAGAATTAAGTCAGATAACATTTTTTTCTATTTAAAACTGGTAATTAGGTAGTCTTATGATTATAGCATCAATTTACAAATATGTTAAGTAGCTTTTTGCCAGATTTACTACAAACTGATATTCTTAAGGGGCACTTTAGTTTGCATGACACATGCAAGTAAACAAGAAGGCATCCAGAAATATATTTTACAAATTTTACAAATTTTCAACTAGAAAATTTTGAAGGGAGAGGTTTAAAATGTGGCACTTTAAATGTCCCCATCCCTTAGGTCTGAAGAGAATTACATTTTTGCTTTTTTATATTTTAGAATTCTAATAAAAGCACAAAACAGGGTATTAAAATATAAATAAATACCCGGGATACAACCTACCTCATTCATATTCCTGTGTGTTAACATTTTGCAGTCTTCTCTTACTCTTTGCCTTGCTCTCTTTTCTGCAAACATGCCATAACTAGAACATGTTCCAGTCAGGGGATATTGTCTTTCCATGTTTACATTTAGCAATCATTCTTAACAGTGCCAACTTCAGTAACTAGGCTGTTAGAACCTGTTCTGAGTTTTGAACAGATAATTTGTTCGGATCATAAATCAAACTGGAATCATAAGTGACATCATCTAGTGCTCAGCAATCCAAAATGCAACGACAGGGTCAAATTTCATTTCAAAAATCATCTATAATCTTGTTAAGAAATGTTTGCCACAACTTGGAAGACTGTTTCTAAATCCAACGAAGAGAGAGAAAAGATCATTAGAATTGGGTCGCTGATAATATTTTTTTTAAATTGTATCACTGTTCTGACACCACTCACAGGTTCTTTCTTCACCTTACACAGTTTTAATTTGGAGATAGGGTGAGACAATATATATTTGGGAGAAACATCTGATTTAATTTAGAGAAGTAAGTGAACACTTGAAGGAATTTAAGGTGTTGCCTCAAGTTCATTCCTAGTCAGGTAAATATGGTGCCTTGGGACTTTACCAGAGTTTATCAATTAATAGAAATCACAGCTCAGCCAGTCTTAACTTGCCATTTGAGTAATAAAATAAGTAACAGAAGGAGGTGTGAATAACGACACTGCTCCCTGAATATTTTAATTAGAAACAAAAGAACCATTGCCTTCAGAGGTCCCTTTGAACTACAATTGTATATAATGTATTCCAAATAGTCTCTGTAAGGAGATGCAAAAAATAAAATAGTTTTCATATCATAAACAACTATAAACTTATCTATACTATGATGTTTTCTTTTTTTATATCCAAGTTTTTTTTATTAATTTTCCAATATTGCATTTACATATTTGAAAAGTAACGTGGCGGTTGAGCATCATAATTCCATTACATTTAAATATCATCAGTACAAATCTCAAAGTATTTCAACAACAAAATTCCCTCTCTTTCCCCCATAAGATCTACTATCATATTCAGATCAATGCAGTTCTTATTCTATCAATCAAACAAAAAATACCTTTCTAATATTCATCAATAATCTTCAGTCTATACATATCTTAATTAATTTGACATTCCATCTTTTAGACAATAACTTAATAAGTTTTTCTTAACTTTAATTTTGCATTAATATTTAAATGTAATGTTTAATCTTTATCATTTTCAGATTTTAAATGATCCCAATTTCTCAGTCTCCTATCTCATATTTAGGGCTAATAATTTTTCTTTTCTTTTCCTTTTTCTACTTCTTTCCTTTCTTCCTTTCCAGAAAAAGAGATAAATAAATAAATAAACCATCAGCATTTATACCACAAGCTAATATATGAATTTAATTATTAGTATTTATACTTCTAAGTTTTATTTAACCTATGTCTCAACTCATGACAATATCTTAAATTCAAGTCTTAGTTATCTATAAACATTCAAACTTTTAGCAAATCAGTAACCTGGTAATTGATTTTCCCTTAATATTTTAATTTAACATTTAATATTTATCTTTTTTCCAAATTTTAATTAAACACGATTCCTTTATCACAATTTCTCATATGATCTAATATTTAAAATACAGACCTTATATGTAAAATCTATCATATATCTTAACAAACTAATAAGACAATATAATATTCTTATTTCGATATTTATATTTCTAGATTTTATAAAACCAATTTTTATCTCAAATCATTACAATATCTTATATTCAAAATACATATTCTATCTATTTAAATATATTCTATTTTAGAGCTCATATATAAAGCAAAACCCCAATCCCTTTCAGTCTAATTCTAGCTTTTTTCCTCTGCCAAATCATCTTTCATATCTTCGCTTTTAAATCATCAAAAAGATCTCCTTGTATTGTTGTAACTATTGTTTGATATTGATAAAGGCATTCAGTTGCTGTTTTCTTAAGAGGGCTAGCTGGTTTAACAGGTCATCTCTTTATTTTTCCAGTTCGATGCAGTTGTCCCAAAGTATTTATCTTGTCTTTCATCTGTTTTTCTTTTTTGTCTTCAAATTCCTTCTGGTTTATAAGAAAAGTCCTTTCCTTGTTCTCTATTATCAGTTTCCTTCCCGTGTTTTCCACAGTTTGTATTTGTTGAGTATCTAAGTCTTCTGTCATAACATTTGATTGTTTCCCCTTCTCTATAGAATTCTGTATAGATGATTCTTTAGTTGAAGTCTTAGTTTGAGCTTGCATATGGAGAGTTTGGATAATTGCTTTTAACATATAAAGAATTTGTTCCTGTACTTCCTCTGTGGGAGAAATCCATTCCTGTTCTTCTTCCATTGTCGTATATTAAACTAAACAAAAAACTTACAATCAGAAAGTCCACCAAGTAAAAAGCTGAGCTGAGTTTCTTGCAGATGGTGCTTCAAGGTTACTTTGTATCTTATCTGTTTTTAAGGCAATCAACAAGTCTCTCTTAAAGAATAGCAGGTTACAATCTCAAATTTAGCCAGCAAATGTCACTGTGATATTTTCTTATGAGAAAGTAGAAATCTTTTAGTAGAACTTTATGCTGGTTTGTTCCCATCAACATATCAACACCGAAAGGATTTTTTCGTGCATTGCACAGAGAGTAAAATGTAAATGGAGCTATATTGCCAAGGGAGGGAGGGCAGACGGAAAGATGGTCTATTTCTTGTCTTTTGATTTGCTATGGTCTTTCTTATGGCTTTATCCTAATGGTTTTATTGTACCTGAATGTCCACAGCCCAAAGAACTTTGCATTGTCCTTCTCTACTAACAGATGTCTCAAATCTCAGTTGAATTAACTCAAACATGCTAAGACCGTGGTGGCAAACCTATGGCACAGGTGCCACAGATGGCATGCAGAGCCCTTTCTGTGGGCATGCGCGCTGTCACCCCAGTCCTACGCCATCAGCGGGGTTTTATAAAACCTTTTCGCTTTAGTCCTCTGCCGCCATCTCGCAAAGTTGGAACTGAATGATTGAACTTTTTAGTCCCACTCAGTCTGCCGTTACCACTGCAGCCACGCCCACTCAATAGGCCACACCCACCCAATGGGCCACGCCCACCCAGCACCCAACAATACATAAGTGTGTTTTGGGTTGCAGTTTGGGCACTCGGTCTCTAAAAGGTTCGCCATCACTGTGCTAAGAGATTTGTAAGCTTGTAATGCTAAGCCTAAGTAAGGGGGGGGAAGTATTCGGTATTAAATTCCACTCTTAAAAGCAACATTAAACCTATTGGGGCAAAGTGCATTATATCTTTATAACTGTTAAATCTTCTTTCAATGCAGGTGATAGAGAGCTACCCCAATCCTGAAGAATACTTGCTTAATTACCTGAGAAAGGAGCGTATCCTTTTTCTTTACAGCATTTCTGTTAGAGTGTACAGCTTTCCAGCACAAAAATAAGCCCAAAAAATAAGCAAAACATAACATTCAAAATAAGTAGGAAGCATAGTTTAGAAAAACTTTATCTATAAAATATATATAAACATGACACATACAGTTTCATTCAACTCCGGGGAACATAACAACTCTTAACTTAGAGATCAGAAAAACGACACAGAGAAGACTAAGAGAGACCCAGACCTAGGCTGGATCACATGCCTCACACAGCCAATACTGTGTCTTAATCAAAAACAGTTCTCATTGGCTGGTTTGTTGCTATGGCTATTCCAGTTCATAAAATCTCTTACACAGTGACAGTTTCATAATAAATTCTGTTGATTATGCAAAATGCATGATAATTTTCCTGTAACCAAAGTAAACCTCAGTTCCCTACGAAAACAAAGCAGTTCAATTGGTTCCTATTTATTCATATTATACAAAGCAGATTCTCATAAATTAACACCTTTCCTAAAATAATAGCATTGATAGATAGATCTAAGTATTACTTTATGTTTCAGTTGTGGGTGCAGGAATGGAAAATCGGAAAATGCTGCTTTCCCTATTTTTGTGGGACAGGCTCCCAAAAGTGCAACTTCAAACCAGCTACTAAAAGTTTGTACTTGGGTTTTTCTTAGTTTACAAATATTGGTATCAAATTTAATTACAAAACTGCCTTCAAGGTATTATTTATAGTGCCACTTGATGTTTACTGTATTTTTTTTAAAAAATAACTTTTTTTATTTCCTGGATATAATTTATCCTAAATATACCTTGCAATAGATATATGTGCAAAGATTATTCCTGCTCAACTGCTTTGTGGATATTCAGAAACTTACACAATATATGTAGACTGAACATTTATCCTTATTTATTTTCTTCCCACTTGTTCCGTATGGAAATTTAAAGTAATGAGGAAATGGTTCTGGCAAAATATACAGTCTTTAATGGAAATCAGTTTTTCTTTCCTTAACAATATGCTATATCAGTCCACCTGACTGGAACTAAATATGGCTGTGGAATTGGAGGCTGTGGGGCCTGTACTGTGATGATATCAACCTATAATCCTGAAACCAAAAAAATACAGTATCCTTCAGAAGGGGGGGAAGCTGGATTCTACAGATAGCAAAAAAATAATTCTGTCAGATAAGAATAACCAAAAACAGAGTAGTGAAGCAGTTGGAATCTCAGTGGGCCCACATGAGTTTAAGAGGCCTGATGCCAAGCTTTGGTTAAAATAATAAATACCTGTTCAAGCTACAGTGCTTCAAAAGAAGATATTCACTGTCCCTCCTTACTTCCCTTAATATATAAGGTGGTGGGATGCTTGTGAAACTCTGTAGCACTTCTCTTGGCTGCAATTCTTTTGAATCATTACCAAAGTAAGAACAGGTTATAACTGGTGATTGATGGAATATATCCTTTAATTCAATCCTATGTGGTACTCTGTCCTCTATTCTAATGCTTCCTGATGGCTGGTTTCAAAGTAAGAAGGTGTAAAAAAAGAAAGCAAGGGTCTTGCAGGGGACCATCAAGCACAAAGGTTCTCTTCTCACAGCTTTTTATTTAAATTCAAATCACAGGAATTATTTTTGAATTCTATTACATCTCTAATGAAAATCAATACATGAATATTTAATGTAAATTTGCATCAACTTTGTTTCAAGTGATAGCAAATATTATTCCAAGGTACTGACCCAACATTAGGGTCTCTCTGAAGGGCTATGAAATGCTGAGGTCCCAGACAACATGTCAGATTAGATGGTGTAGAGATCATTTGCAACTATTTTAATGGTTAAGCATGTGGATACTCTCCTTTACATCCCAAAGTCATTATCCAGCCAACTCTTGTCTGCTTCCATTGTGCTCCATCCATGGTGCTGCAATAACCACTGTAGAAGGAGTGGGAACCACAAAGACCAAACTTAATCCTATACAGGTAAGAGTAATAAATAAGTGGGTATACCAGTTAAGATTTGAGGACTTACAGTGTTTTTGTCAAAACTGAATTGAGAATTAGAATCTATAGTTTTTTCTCAGGCCTGGTTCATACCATCTGAGTTGAAGAATAACTCTTCACAATTTTCTGTTCCCAACTTCCTTAGCTCCCATCTCACTAAATATCTCTTTCTCATGGTTCTCCTTATCTGGCTATTGTGACTGTAATAACAGATTCTTTCTTCCTTCCCATTCATTGATATATGTGCCAAGGTATTTGGTGAATGTATTGCTGCTCTAATTGTGACCCACATTTGCCAGAGAAGGGAGGGGCTCCCCTATTACCCCTTGCCAGTGCTTTTTTTGTAAAAAAAAAAAAAAGGTTCTGGAACTCACCCACAGCTCCGGTGGACTGATGGAAGCCTCTAGCACACCACATCCTTTATGGAGCGGGGGGACCGCTCTAGGGAGCTTCTGAGGCGCAGATCACATGAGTAGCGTCAGCTGACAGATGCCATTGCCGCAGCTTTTGAGAGGGTGTTTGTCTTCTGCCACCTCGTCCTCTGGAGCCTCTGATGACACAGAGGCTTCCTCTCGGAGCCAGAGTGACCAAGGCAGCGGCGGTGCTGCTGCTTTGAGAGTACATCTGGTCCCTTGAAGAGATTCGCTCCAGGAACCAGTCCTGGTCCCTGGCAGTCAACACAGGGGTGAGGAAAGCTGGCAGCGGTGGGGGGAGCCCCATGAACCAAGGCAGAGAAGAGGGTCTGCTTTCAGGGCCGTGGAAATTTTCCGGGTCAACCTTCAATGCCACTGATTTCCCCAGGCAGCTTCTTTTCACCGAGCCAGAGCTTAACTCGCACTAGTGGCTTAGAAGGAGCCGGTTCTTCCCTTCAAAGAAAGGTGCCGGAACACCATTCCTGTGCATTCTATGACAAAAAAAAAAAGCACTGCCCCTTGCAATGTAGAATCAGGTTTATGACAAGATTCTTTAAAGGATTACAACTAAACTTTCATGTGGTATTTTGAAATGTTAATGCACTTGTCTGACCTCTGTTCCCATGGGGCCTTTTAAGGTGAGATCTCTATTTTCGACAACATTTTCATTTATTTTGTCAGTGAATATATAGCAAATTGTCAAGTTGGGCATTGGTCCTGCATCAAAAATGTGGGCATGTAGGAGCTTTGTAATACAGAGATAAAACATTTAGGAAGATTTCTTCTTAAGTCTTGCACTGCAGGCTACAGTTTAAGGCAGTGGAAAAAAAAAGGGTAGCATAGAGGCTGTACTGCATGTGGTGAAAGTTTGTACAGGCATCAGCCCTTGCAATGCAGTTTTTGCCCAAGATTCATGCAGTGTATGCAGCAGAGGAAAAAGAGCATTTGTGACAATTTCTGTAGCCTTATTTTAGACATTTTCTCTTTTTAAAAAGTAATTGTTTTTTATAATAATCAATGGAATAATCGGTTTAAAAATCCTGTAAATACAGTATAGAGTTGGAATAATAAGGTCATAAGGATAACATTTCATAAACAAATCATTATGGCAACAATTAATTCAAGTCCATGCTATGAAAAAAATAGTTATTTTATTTATTTTATTTAGAAAATTTATATTGCTGCCTCCTCGCACATGGCGATTCAAGGCGGCTTACACAAATATAAAAACAATCTATAAAAGAATAAAAATAACAAATAATAATAATAATAAAATAATAATCCCACCCACCGCCACCCTGGCGGCAACTCACATTCAAACTAACCATTTAATGGGCTCTAGCCTGCTCTGGATTCCCCAGGCCCGCTGGCAGAACCAGGTCTTCAGTTAGAAATATATGTACAAGATAATGTTTTCCTGTGGATTATAAATTTAGATATTTTGATTCCAGGAAAGGCTGGCAAATTGTTTTGGCTCTCAGTGTGGCTTCTGTACTCCTGGAATGGTGATGTCCATGTATTCTCTTCTGAGAAATCATCCTGAACCCAGCATGGAGCAGATTGTTGCATCTTTGGACGGTAGGCTGCCTTTCTCCAAAAAAATTATATTTCTTTCAAAGCTTGTTAGTAATTTAGACACACACCACAAGAAGCAGCTATTTTTACAGGTAATAGCTTAAAATAGTTTGTTTAGTGATCATTCAAAGATACAATGGCACTGAAAAAGTGACTTATGCCTGTTTTTCACACATAGGACTGTTACAGCATTCCTATAGTCACGTGATCAAAATTCAGATACTTGGCAACTGACTCACATTTATGATGGTTGCAGTGTCCCAGAGTCACGTAATAACCTTTTGTGATTTCTGACAAAGGACATCAGTGGGGAAGCCAGATTCACTTAACAACCATGTAACTAACTTAACAACTGTGGCAAGCTAGGTCGTAAAATGGACAAAATTCATTTAACAACTCTCTCATTTAGCAAGAGAAATTTTGGGATATCCAGGAAAAATTTAAACTCAAAAAAGTTTAATAAATTACCAAGCTTTTGTCAGAAAACTACTGACATCGTCAGGGCTTAATGCTAGTCAATGAGAGACTATATAAGTCTCATTGACTAGCATTAAGCCCTGACGATGTTGGTAGTTTTCCGACAAAAGCTTGGTAATTTATTAAACTTTTTTGAGTTTAAATTTTTCCTGGTGTTCATGTTTGTTCCATTTTGGTAGTATACACACACACACACACACACACACACGTATATATGTATATATGGCTAATTTCGTTAAAAACACGAATCCTGGGTATAGTCATATTATAAAAACAAACAAACATGAACACCAGGAAAGATTTAAAACTAAAAACGTTTAATCTAGTGCCAAGCTTTCCTTGGCCAACTGCCAACATCATCAGGGCTTAAAACCGGTCGATGGGAGTCTCCTTTATAGTGCTAGTCAGTCTATGCACACGGCTCCTAGATCTCGTCATAGGTCCTACTTGATTGGGCTGTGTGTTGATTATATTCTTCATGTTAATTGATGCTGCCGCCCCATTACTTGCTCTGCTTCCTCCAACCCCCTTCTTTGTGCGTGTATTGCTATCCATCTCCTCACTACAGGCTCCTGAGTTCAGCATGCTCCTTCCCCCCCCCATCAACAGGGGAAGGCTAAGACAGCGGCTGGATCAACGGGATAAGAAAGAGAAGGTGCACCAATGACAACAACATTAGGAAGGATAGAATCAGTAAGGATGAGGGGGACTGAGCTTAAGGACAAGCCGGCGGGCAGCCCAACTGATCGTAGGCAGACGGAGCAGAGAGACGGGATACAGTTATGCGAACACACACCCAAGTGTGGAAGGAAACCGGAGGAAAGAAGGCTAACAGGGATAGATAGTGGAAGGCAAGAACTACGGGCATACAAACGGGATAGAAAGGAGGGGAGTGGTAATGGAAAGACATTTGGAACACTGGACCTGAACATGCGGCCTGGAACGAGCATGAGGGAGCAGTTAGAAAGTATACCAACGGTGACAACGCCAGGAAGGAAGAGATTGACAAGGATGGGAGGGGGAGAGGGTGTAGAACTGGAGTGCAAAAAAGAGGAGGCGGGACAATTAAGGCAATTACAGACAGCCAGGAAGGATGGCCCTATACATTGTATAGGTAGTCCTCGACTTATGATCACAGTGTGTGTGTGTGTGTATATGTGTGTGTGTGTGTGTGTGTGTGTGTGTGTATTTGCTTCCTGAACAGCTCTTTCTTGGTTCTGCTACCAGATACTTCCAATATTTGTCTTCTCTGCAGGTATCTGCTCTTCACTTGTATTAAAATATATAAAATATAAAGAGGGAATAACCAATGACTGAACCTCCTCCCCAGGTCTTGGCTCCAGGCGGCCATAGCTATTCTGAAATATTTTTAAAGTACAAATGGCACAAAAGATATATCTATATCTATATATCTATATCTATATATCTATATCTCTATATCTATATCTATATCTATATCTCTATATCTCTATATCTCTATATCTCTATATCTCTATATCTCTATATATCTATCTATATCTATATCTATATCTATATCTATATCTATATCTATATCTATATCTATATCTATATCTATATCTATATCTATATCTATATCTATATATCGATAGATAGATAGATAGATAGATAGATAGATAGATAGATAGATAGATAGATAGATAGATAGATAGATATATGATTAATAATATCCATAAAAATACGACTCCTGGGTATATTCATGATATGGAATAAAAGTTTTACGATTACCAAGAGATTTAAAAGAAATTAATTTTATTATAACCTAGCTTTCATTGGAAACTACCAACATTGCCAGGGTTAAGAAAGGCAACTGAAGAGATGTTTTAAATAGGATTAATAGGCGTTAACTGATCCTATTTAAAACATCTCTTCAGTTGCCTTTCTTAACCCTGACGATGTTGGTAGTTTCCAACGAAAGCTAGGTTATAATAAAATTAATTTCTTTTAAATCTCCTGGTGATCGTAAAACTTTTATTCCATATCATATAGATAGATAGATAGATAGATAGATAGATAGATAGATAGATAGATAGATAGATAGATAGATAGATAGATAGATAGATAGATAGATAGATAGAATGGAAATCAATCCTATGCCTGCAGAGGACTATGCCTGCATTCTTTCTATGCACTGAATAAAAGATTATTTGAAGATATTTTTTCTTGCTTTGGTTTGCTCTTAAGTAGTTTTTCTTTTATAAAAACGATTGTTTCTTTTATAAATTATGTAAAGTTTATGCTAATTATAATTGTTGTTAGTCTGCCCGAATGATGCACGTGCATTAAAAGGGTGATACAAAATGCATACTGATCACTGAAATAAATTTATTCAGTGTCATCATTTCTTCCAGGTAATTTGTGCCGTTGCACTGGATATAGACCTATAATGGACAGCTTTAGTGCTTTTTCTTCGGTAAGAAAACAATGAATGATCAATGAATTCATTTTGCTGAAAGTGCCCATTAATGGAAGAAAATGCTGTTTTTTGCAACAGTGAATGAAAGAAGTGATTATTTTGTAAATAGCACAAAGAAATATACAGCAATAAAATTATTCAAAACAATAATAAGTAACCCCCTCTAGCTTTCTTTCCAGTATTATCATAATATTCCTGAATATCATGGAATGAATTCTTTGCTTAGGAATGCTGCCCATTGGCAGGGAGTGGAAAATGTTGCATGGAAAAAGAGAAGAGTGATGAGAAAGAGAATTATGCAGAAGATCCATCATTAAGAAGAGGAAAGGTATGCTATATAGCATTTATGACTTTCATGAATTAACTCATGATGCAAGTCCCAAAGGGTTTATTTTGGGTGGTATATATCAATCTTATCGGAACATCTATATTCCCAATCTTATGAAGAGGTCTCTTTCATCTGATATCATCTACTTTGGAAAGGCTTGTAATGTATGTGTGGCAAAAACCACTACATAAATTACAGCCTACTTAATTAATAGACAACATAAAAAGTTGTTAATGATTACACTAGATTTTGAATTGGCCTCTAAACATGTATAAGTTGTACAGTGTCTGAAAGTATTTACATTATTTGGAGTGGAAAATATATCCTTCCCTTTTCAGGTTTTGACATTTACTAAACTTGTTAGATTTTGCCCTGCTGATCTGTGAACTAGCATGATCACAGCTCTTTGTACTTGCATCCCAATATCTGACATAAATAAATCACAGAGACTGTGTCATAGCATCCAAATGTCCACAAATTAGATTTTTTTAATTTACTGGCGTTTATTGGTCATCTGCATGTTTGTAATCTAGATCTCATAGCTTTACCAATGGTTGACATGAAAAATGATTGGAAATTGCCAAATCTTTGATCCAACAGTATCTGAATCTTTTCCCTGTTGAATCAGAAGTGTTCAGTGAAGTTTATTTTCCCATAAATAGACATAACATTGCAGTCTTAGAATCAAGAATTGATATACTTCCATATCCATGAATTGCTATGTCAGAATTTGGAATAGCAATTTTCTACCTAAATTTAGAAGTAATATAATTTAATTTTAGATGAAATCTAATAATATTAATAATATAATTCTTAGGGAGGAGGAGACTAGCTTGCTTTACTAATCAAGTGAAAACTCATCAGCTGGAAGAGATGCATGATGTAGGGGTTTTGTAATACAGTAATTTAATGAAATGATTTCCATGGATTGTCTAAACATTTTGCCTTCCAAAGCTGTTTTGTGCTGAGACAAGTTCTGACAAGGATGGTATTGTGATATATATGTATATATATATAACTTGTTTTTTAACTCTTTGACAGAACTCAAATGTAACAATGTTTAAATTAAACTGTCCTGGGGGAGTTTCCACAGAAATTAAAAATGTTCACCACACCTTTCAATAATACAGCAGAGGATGATCTTTGCCTAAAACCTGTAGAAATATCCAGGTGTTTCTTGATTCTGATACTTGATCTGGAACAGGAAAATTGAGCGTGGCCAACAGAATTCTAGTCTGTGAACAATGTTAGCCCTTTCTTGTTTTTTAGGATTAATGTACTTTGAAAAGATTAAAGCGAAAACTGTTGTTGTTTTCTCAGTTCCTTTAGAAAAGTTGCCAGAGAACATTTTCTATTCATAATTAAAGAACTCTAACATTACTGGTACAGGATTCTATCACCATGGTTTTTTGTTATCTAACAATACTGATCAGAGGAACACAGAAAGACCTCTCACTGGCCTTGTCTAGATGGCCACCATCCTGTGACCTTAGATAATAAGCTACTTCCATCAGAGCCTCATTTCCAACTAATAATAATAATTTATTTATTTATACAGAATTATTTATCAGTAATTAAAGTCCATAGACTTTATTTTCATTGTGGCAAAATAGAATTTGACTACTGCACAGGAATTTCTAGAATAAGATTCTCTTAGAAACAGTCTGGTTTTTCCTGAAAATGTACATAGTAGGTACAGAATTTAAGCAGATCAGATATCCCCATATAGTTTACAATTAGCAATGTATATGAAATGGTTTTGATCTTTTGTCATCACATGGGCAGGTATGCTCATGGAATATCTGCCTTGCAGCAGTGCAGATGGTAAGCTTTGAAAAACGTTGTTCTCACCCTGGGGGGAAGTTAGAACCTTGCTGGTTCCCAAGTGCTCTTATTTACTGTTTCCAATTTCTATCATCTAGAGGCAACCTATTAACTTTAACCTGAAATTCTATATCCCTTACTTTCTGAGTGAGCAGATATTTGCTTGGTCATATCATAAATAAATTCAGAACAGAACAGAACAGAACAGAACATCTGTATGATAGTAATTTTTCCCCTATGGCCTGTTTCCAGGGAAAAGGAAAATTATCTATTCAAACTGGAAAGATTTTCAGCCAGTAGTTTATCCTCCTCTTCCAAGCCCTTATCTAGATTGCAGGCATTCCAGTCTCAAGCATTATTCAGCCTTTGTTGTTCCATTGGGTGCAGCAAGGATAGATCTCAAAAATGTTATTTGCGCTGTTCCCAGTGCATCCTTCTTCACATAAATTTCTACTTGTGCCCCATTAAGCATCTGGGCCAGTGATTTGATCTCAAAAAGTTTCAATGCCACAGGATTAATTCTCCTCCACTTGTATAAAAGAAGCGCATAATAGCAATTGTAGATCTAAGAGCTGACTGCATTATGTGATACTGATGTGATTTCCAGGTGCTTTTAGAGTGGAAAACCACCCTAAATGCAGTAACACACCCTAACCTGTGCACTTCTACTCTTCAGGATTGCTGGGTGGCTCTTTAGCAAGATCAAAATTTTACATTTATCAAAATTAAGAACCAGGTGATTTTCCTCTGAAGTACCATAATACTACTACTATTGCTCTTTTCAGCCCCATTGGGGTTTATAAAATTATGGCAGCAGCAACAGCATAGAGGAGTATAGGGATTTTGTACCCTGCTAGTTATCCATGTGGAAATCTGGATTATGAAGAAGGTCTGCAACTGAACCGACATCCAAGTTATAAAGAAGAGGGCAAGAGTACATCTCTATTCACGGCTTTCTGAACACTTAATGTGCCAGAGAGGGATCCTTGGGGTATTGCATTCACTCTTAAGGTGAGGTTTAATATATGTATAGAAAGAGGAGGCACTTGTTAATAGTTGTATTTTTTTATTTTTGCCAAGGGGCATTCCTGGAAATTGAAACAAAGGCATGTTTAAAATCTAGAAAGGCCATGAAGAGGCAGGAGTTCTCTTTATGAGTGTAGTTTTGTACCAGATGGTGGGGTACCAAAATATGGTCTATTGTTGACGATCATTCTCTGAATCCTGCCGGCTCATATTCGATAATTTTCTTTTAGATGTGTTCAGGCCTATGTAAGCCAGAAAAATTCTATCCCAGGGATCCGACCCAGGATTACATATTTCCTCCTGAACTAATGGTAGGAGATCAATCTTTTATCCAGCTTGTAAAGTTCTTACAGTCTTTTACAAGATTTCCTGTATGGTAGCCTATTGACTTGAGATGCTCTAGGTGGAACTCCATGGTATGATACAGCAGCATTTTTTTCCTGATTCTGGCCCATTCTCCTGATTATAATTGCCTCCCCTCAATTCAGTGCTTTTCTTTTCCATTTTTATGGCATCTTTTTTGGCTACTACTTTCTCCATGTTCCCAAATTTTGTTTTTTTCAATCATTAATAACTACTAATATTGTACGGCTAATTGTTAAATGCAATTTTAAGTCTGTAGAACAGGAGTGTCAAACTCAATTTCACTGAGGGCCGCATCAGCATTGTGGTTGCCCTTGGGGGGTGGGGGGGTGGCCAGAGTGGGTGCAGCCTACTGGGTGGGCGTGGATAGTGTGGGTGTGGCCTACTGGGTGGGCGTGACCAGTTCTACATCATTCGCATCAAGGGTGCCTGTGGGGGCCTGGGCAGGAGTGGGACAGATCTGAGGGTCTCTGGCAGAAGGGGGTGAGACCTGGGCCAGGGCCAAGACAGTGGGGGCCATTCCCTCACTGTTCCCAGGATGGCTTCGCGGGCCACATGAAACCATTTTGTGGGCCGCATCCGGCCTCCGGGCCTTGTGTTTGACATGTCTGCTGTAGAACTTTCAATGCAGTATTTATCCTGAATTTTTTCCCTTTAACTATGAGCAGGCCAGAAGTTAGCAAAGAAGACATTCAGAGCTGACTTCTTTTTTTAAAAAAATATGGGGAATATTTCTCATTGAGCAGCCAAACAAGTGCACATTGAAAATGACCAATGTTTATTTTTAAATCTCTGTCCCAGCTGCCGAAGTATACGTGGCTTTTATCAGCCTTTTAAAACAAAACATAGTATAAAGCTGCAGTTTTAATGGAATGCAAACAGAAATGAAAAAGATTGGGCTCACATGGTGACCAAACCATCAAGGCAAAGTAACAAATGTGCAGGATTGCACAGATATTATTTAAATTCCTCTTGAAAAGCAAACCTGAAACTCCCTCACATATTGCCACTTGTCCTGTAACAATAATTGCACGGGTACCTTATGGCACATGATTCCCATGATCGTGCAAAAGAAATGTGGCTCTTCTGCAGTAACGACTATAGATAGGGATGAATGCTACATATAGTAATCACTGCTGTGTCCATTAATCCATGCCCATCAAGCAGCAACTCATTTGGATATGTCACAGGCGCAGAAGAGACACAGAAACAGTAGATGTTCTGGAGGAGATTCTGCTCTTTGTAAAAGACCACTAATTAAGTAACGCAAAGAGTACATAAGGTCTCCATCAGTGTTGCCTTTCCTCACAGAGAATGGCTGAAGAGAACAGGAGGAAAACTCTGGTTTTCACTGGAAACAGGACAACATGGATTTCTCCAGCATCTCTAAAAGAACTTCTCCAGCTGAAAGCTACCTACCTACAAGCACCTCTTGTTATAGGAAATACATCTGTAGGTAAGTAGATTGAGCCCCACCTGTCACATGGTCAGACATGAGGGAATGTGATCTGATGGAAGAAGCATAAAACAAACTATTGAATGCATTCACTGAGAAGAAGTTTCTGGGTACCCTTCCTTCCTGTACATGTATATGTGGGTGGTATGGATACACTATTGCAGTAATAGAAAACAGAAATTGCTGGTACATTGAGCTATTGTGGTATGATTGATGAGTATGTATGGGGTTTGTATTTTTTTAAAGAATATTTTTATTAATTTTTACAAATTTTTTACAATAAAAAATAACTCAACTGGTAACAATCATTTTTAAAAAAAATTTACCATACAGTCAAAATAAGTGCTTGGTACCCCCACCACCACATCCTCCTAAGCCTACACTATTGGGGTTTGTATTTTTAATGTTGTTCGGATTTGTTGCAATTGTTTATATATATATATGTTGTGAGCCGCTCCGAGTCTTCGGAGAGGAGCGGCATACAAATCCGAATAAATAAATAAAATAAATAAATAAATATTCACTGGTGATACAAAACATTACAAGCTACATTTTTACAGAGAATTTACCAGGTATAGTCTTAAACAAGCAGGAGAATGAAGTAACAGAAAAGCTGTATCACAATAGGGAACAAGGTGGGAATGTAATTTGAATATGCTTTATTTATAAAACCAATTCCAAACTGAAAATGGGCATGCGAAGAAAGTTATGGTTTTTATTGTTTTTACAACAGAAACATCCGATTTTCTATTCTTTTTAATCAAAGGAGATTGTTAAAAATGTGATTCCCTTACTTTGCCAGAAGATAAATCAATGTGAGAGCAGTCTATCTAATCAGGTTCCACATAGGTTGAGTTATCCTTCTCTAGCTGTCTAAAATAGACACGATGGTGGCAGTTCGGTTTTCAAGCTCAGCAGTAAAAAAGAAAAGCCTGAATGGCTTCAGCGCTATTATGTACTGTACTTACATGCTCACTACTTTTTTCTCAAAAGTTTATATGTTACTTCTGGTTGTCTCCAGAACTCATTCCAGTTTCATCTGGCAGCTACTCTGCACAGCAAACATTTGCGTAGATTGCTTCTGTTGCCCAAGGTTTGATTTTGCCTTCTCTTTCTGGCCTCTGATTCTAATTTTCTCCCTATTAGGACTTGATAGGAAACTTCTGGATGTTTATCATCCCCTTTTCCTCCATCCTGTAAGGGTTCCAGAACTGCATGTCACGAGCATTAAAGGCAACGGTACGTCTCTGTTGTGGGACATGTCCATTTTAAATAAGGGGCAAAAGTAATTGGAGAAAGATACAACAAAATATATTTTCACAAGTAGTCCTCATTTAGTGACCATAATTGGAACTGTTAACTTGATCATTAAGTAAGTGAAACCATGAGTAGGTGAAACCATGACTATGCTTATGATCTTACTTCAGCTTTTTTTTACTTTACAGACCTGCAAAGGTTGTAAATGTGAGGATCGGTTATGTTACTTTTTCATCGCCATTGTAATTATGAACTACCGGTATTGTTAATTGAGGCAGTCACTAAACAGTGTCTAGCATGCACAAACTACAATAATCAGCAAGCTCCTTGCCAAAGAACTGCAGATGGTCTTCAAATAAAAAAAGGTTTAGATTTAGAATGTACAGGTGGTTTTTGCTTATTGACTGTTCATTCAGTGGGCATTCAAAGTTATGGTGGTGCTGAATGAATGGCCTGGTCCCCAAAGTTACAGCTGTTGTAATTCCCCTGTAGTCACTTAATCAAAATTCTTGGCCCACTTGCACTTATGACCACAAGGGCATTTTTATTACCCCACCTGCCTGTTTTCCCCCCATCCGCCATCCTTGCAAAGTGGCACTCCTCGGTGGTGGTGGTAGCACATGTAGTGCTGGGTCTGAAGTAAAGACCTGGGGCCTTCTGCAATCTCAGCTGGCTTCAATCATTCCCTGGCCACTACTTCTGCTGTAGTGTTCCTGGCACTGCTGAGGAGTGCCACCTCAAATCTCACCCCATGGCCAGTTACCACAGCACTGCAGCACAAAGCCCCATATGCCCCTGATATTCTATGTGCTCCATCGGCCTGCCGCCCCCAGCTGACCTTGCCGTCTTCCTCTGCTGTGGACAAGGTGTACCCAGCCTGGCCCAATATGAGCAGTTGCATGCCTACATGAACATCATTTTCTCTCATATACATTCTTTAGCAGAGTAGGCTTTACTTGTTATTCCATTGTAAAGGCTGCATATCGCATCACATCTGATGTAATGATGGCACATAAATATGATTGTTTGTTTGTTTGTTTGTCTGTCTGTCTATCTATCTATCTATCTGTCATCTAAGTATCACAAGTTCAGTGGACATTATGCATTGTTATTGTTACTATTATTGTTTTTAATCTTCCCAGTAAGCATGTTCTTTGAAAATTCTTTGATTTCAGGCATACTAATAGGAGCAGCAATCCGCTTTGCCCAGTTGAGAGACTTCCTATTAAGTATTGTCTCAGAGCTCCCAACAGAGAAGACCAAGATTTACTGTACCCTCTTGAAGCAACTGAGGACTCTGGCTGGAGAACAGATCAGAAGTCTGGCTGTGTGTTTTCTACGTGATTTTTGATCCCAATATGCATATCACTTCATCTCATTAGCTCTACATGTCTCTACAGGCTATTCCGCAGCCTGCCATTATCTCCAGAGAATATAAGAGTAGGATTCCCTGATTTCTAGCAGGAACTCCTGCCTACCAGTCAAAAGGTGGCAGGCCAATTGTGAGAGGAGGAATATCTATGTAACATTTTTCTTCCCCAATTTATGGAGAAAAATCCACTAGCAGGACAGTACCCAACCCCATATTCAATGCTCAAGTTTTTCTGACATCAAGCTTACAGATTTACAAGTCCACCTATTGACCCCAACCAATCTAGCAGTTGAGATTATAATGGTAAAATTGTTTTTTTAAGGATTAAAGAGGACTTCTGAGTGATTCATTGATTGCAAGTTATGCAAACCAATTCAGTATTCATGTGACACAGGAGTGTAATTATTCCTAACCTCAAATGACAAAATGTGCATTGTGACAACGCAATACAATTTCTGCCCTTTTATATTTGCATTGCAGTGTTGTATGGAAATATGTATGTAAAGGGTAAAAACTCCATTATCACAGTTTTCATTACGTCTCCCCAGCAGCCTCTCCTATAAATATCTATATATAAGAGAATGTTATAAAGCATTTACTTAAATAAAGATAATGAGAAAAGTTACAATATGAATAAAAATAATTTAGACAGTAGAGCTGAGGTAATTTTTATTGAATATGTTTCAATATGTTGGTTGCAGTAATTTTCAGCTATAATTTAGGAGACACGTATATTAATAGATCCCACTGAAATCAGCGGGTTGGCTGCTGAATACAGAGGTACAAGATTTTACTGCCAACATTTAAAAACAAGGCTAAAATTGCTCTTATTATTGAATAGGGCTATTTCACTAACTTCATACACTATGAATAAAAAATACCTCTACTTTCTTTTTCTTTTTTTAAGTTTTATTAATTTTCCAATTTTACAAAACTCCAAGTGTTAAGGAAGCAACATGGTGATTGGATAGTCCATAACCAAATAACAAGCTCTTTCATGCATACGACAGGTTACGTCATCAAAAATTTCCTCTCTATTTCTCTTAGTTATTGTACCACATTCAAATTAATACATTGCTAGTTATAACTCAGTCATTTAAGACATTTATCAATATATTTTGACTGATACGCCTTCATATCCTGTTTTGAATTTTACCTAATTTCAGTTACAGTATTCCAGTTAACTTAATATCCATAGTCTTTAGATTTCGGGTAACCCAAAGTTCCCTTAGTTCATTACAAAATAATTATCATATCTAAAATACATTTATTATTTATTCAGATAGCTTCTTACTTTATTTCACAAACATATTCTATTTCTCATCCTAATACCTCATCCCTTATTAATAAGATAACCTTTATCATTTCAATCCAACTTCTATATTATAATCCAAGACTATTATTCTAGTAACTATTTTTTTTATTTCCCTTATACAGTAAATCTAGATCCTAACTATTAAATCAATTAGTATCTTTTAAATTCTCCTTTACTTTCTGATCATTATATTTCAAATCTGTATAGAGATGTGAACAAGAAGCAAATAATCCTTATTCCTTAGTCTTTAGGAGGACACATTGTAAGCAGAGGATCCACATGGGATTTGAACCCTGTCCTGGCAGCTGGGAAAGCTATTCTCTATGTGGCATCAGAAGGTAAATACAGAGCATCCTGATATTTTACATTTATGCAGTGTGCGAACTAGACTGCCTAACCTTGTGCACCCCATCTGTTTTGAGCCAACTCAACATACTGGCTGTGAATTCTAAAGTTCTAGTCCCAGCACAATTAGAGGGCATCTGATATATGGGAAGGCAGGTATATTCTCACAAGATTATGAGGAAATATTACAGTTACAAATATTAAAAGTGTTACTACTGATCTCTCACATTTTAAATGCTAGAAATAAATTAAAGCATGCCTAACTGATCTCAGTCCTTATTGGTCTCAGTCCTTACAGGAGAGGAGAGAGGAGAGGAGAGGAGAGGAGAGGAGAGGAGAGGAGAGGAGAGGAGAGGAGAGCAAAGGAAAGGAAAGGAAAGGAAAGGAAAGGAAAGGAAAGGAAAGGAAAGGAAAGGAAAGGAAAGGAAAGGAAAGGAAAGGAAAGGAAAGGAAAGGAAAGGAAAGGAAAGGAAAGGAAAGGAAAGGAAAGGAAAGGAAAGGAAAGACTTTGCACTTAAGAAATGTACTTTATTCTTAAAACCTTGAAATCTTCTCTTTATGTTATCAACTGAGTGATATTCTCTTCACTAGTAGGGTAAAATGTAGAACAATGACCAAATTGCAGAACACATGGTTAAAATAATAAACAAACAAATTTTGCCAAAAGAATCTGCGTTCCTGCAGGCATATACAGTAGATTGGAACATAGAGAACTCTGGGTACAGTGTCAGTGGGAATCAAAGATCATAGCCAACAAATCTGGAAAGAATAAAATTATTCGTTGCCAGCAGTCATATAAATGTGAAGAATTATTCAAAATAATAAAATAATTCATTACCTGCATAAATGCTTCTCTTGGGCATATGAGTATTTTTCTCTTTCATGTGGTAGGTAAGCCCCCTGTCTGACAGAGCACTTCCTCTAAAAATTGTTACTTGCTCTATCAGGTGGTACACGGGAGATTCCACTAAATGATGAATTCCTTGAACGAATGCCTCAAGCAGACCTTTTGGAAAATGAAGTCATTGTCTCTGTTTTTATTCCATTCTCAAAGGAAGTAAGTCCATGCATTTGTCTCCATCTCTGATCATATAGCCTGTGGAAAGTTTAGCATGCACAGCGTTGAGAACTAATCACGCATTGTGGTATACTTTGTCCAGCCCAGGTTGAGATTTTTCTCTCTTTTCTTTCCACTATAGTAGCATACATGATCCAAACATTTTTAGAAAACTCTTCCTCCCATTATTCAGAGTAGAAATTGAAACTATACAAAGGTTGGATAGAGGAGAAATTCTGGAGAGAGAGAGTGGGGATTAGATGAGTTAAACTAACGTTATTCATAGGATGCCAATATTAGTTTGGTTCAACGTCTTGATGGCATTTTCTTCTTTAAAAGCATGAATAATGCCACATATCGCTTGGCTCTGTTTCTTTCATAGGAAGATATTTTCAGAATAAGCATTTTTTTCACATGTGAACTAAAGAATGGAGAACATTTCAGTATGTAGAGGAAACAGTTAGATTTCTCTTTCTTCCATCTACCAGAATGAATTTGTATCAGCCTTCCGACAGGCAGATCGTAGAAGAAATGCACTGTCGGTGACAAATTCTGCAATGAAAGTCCTTTTCGAATCAGGCACAGATGTCATTCAGGACCTATCAATTTTATATGGAGGTATTGATTGTACAACTGTCAGTGCAAGGAATTCCTGCCAGAAGCTCATTGGAAGGTATATGTCAATGGTACTATTTACTATTTATATAGATGGCAATCAGAGAACATAGGTTAATGAAATTGTGGTTAAGCACCATCTAATATCATGGAAAGAAATGTTCCTTCTCCAGTAGGACGACCCCTTTGTTTTCTTCCTTCTGAACTCTCTAAGGTTCTCCCGAGGGTTTTTCAACTTTTTTGGACAGATTTAAGAAGTTCCAAGAAGAGTAAATTTGAACAACCAATAATTTCTGCAATGATAGACAGTACTGTAGTCCTCAACTTACAACATTTATTTAGTGACCTTTCAAAGTTACCGCAGCACTGAAAAAAGAGACCAATGATTGGCTTTAACACTTATGACTGTTGCAGCATCCCCAAGATCATATGATCAGAATTCAGGCACATGACAACTGGCTTGTATTTATGACAGTTGCCCTTTCCTAGAGGCACATGACTGCCATTTGTAATCTTCCCAACTGGCTTCTGACAATCAAAGTCAGTAGGAGAAGCCAGATTTGTTTAACAATGCATGGTGCACTTAACAACTGCACTGATTTGCTTAACAACTGTGGCAAAAAGGGTTGTAAAAATGGGGCAAACTCACATAACTGTCTTGCTTAGCCATGGAAATTTTGGGTTCAGTTGTGGTTGTAAGACGAGGACTACCTATATAATGCATTGGTCTACAAGTTGTACTATAAATACTTCTTTATTTTTTAAAAAAGTTGAATTACTTCTGTTTCAAAATGGATTTTGAATATTTAAAGTACTTCTTTAAAATATTCTTGCTGAACTGAATTAAGAGAAATGAGAAATTCAACTTTTCTATGAACCTGCACTGCAAGGTAAAAGGTACATTTGCTTTCTTGTTTTTTAAATAGCCGAGTTGCTGGGAAAGATTGTTTTTAATGTAATATTGACCCAAGGATCACAGGACTATACAATATGTCATATCATTTAGTTGTCAGGGCTGAGGCAGTATCTTCTGCACTCAAAAAATAAATATTAGATGTGTAAAATATCATAATACCCCATAAAGATATAAGGATGATGCTCTCTCTCCTAGGGTTCACAAACATTTTGAAAACCTGGCTTTTTTATTTATAAAACCTCTGTTTTGTTTTGTTTTGTTTTGTTTTGTTTTGTTTTGTTTTGTAGATAGTGTTGTTTATCAAATTATTTTAGTCTGTCTGATTTTATGTTTTTAGCTGTTTTTATTATTTTTCTAGTTTGCATGCTGCTCAGACTCTGGAATCACACATATTATATTGTATTGGCCGCCCAATTTCAAACTCTAGAGTTAGGAGGCCAATAAATATAATAATAGTAATACATTAATAGAATAAAAAACAAATAATTGGAGAAGATCGGAATCTGAAAATCAAAATTGAAAGATGGTGGCCCCATTGATTAGTGGCATACTGAGTATCATACCAAAAAATCTTGGAGAGCACTTAGAAAATCTGTGCATTAACAAAATTTCCACCTGTCAATTACAAAAAGCCACATTCCTTGGATTCACATATATACTACACTGTACATTAAAATAGGTTCTAGGTTCTTTGGAAGAATTTAATGCGTATGAAGTTTAAAGCTGTAATTTCACATTGTTGTTTATAAAAATAATAATTCAAATAACAAAATCTGCCTATCCCAGATCCTTGGGAAGGACATGATAGGTGAATAAAAATTCCAAATCCAGTCTAAAGGTTTGGCTGATGTTTCCTGTACATTTCCCAAATCTGTTCCAGAAGACTCTCCACATTCGCTGACATACAGTAGTAACTAGACATTTCCACAGGAGAACAATGTTATATTACTAACTTTATGTATGCTAATAATTATCCAAAAATAAAAGCACAGAATTAGCTCTGGATTCTTAAAAAGCTTACTATGTAAATCTTGAATTTGTCATTGCAATATTCAATAGTACCACTACAACTATCAACAATGTTGTGAGCAGTGATGTTATAGTGCATATACAGGTAGTCCTCAACTTACAATCACAATTGAGCCCAAACTTTTTGTTGCATGGTGAAACATTTGTTAAGTGACTTTGTCCCATTCTATGAGGAGGATTACCTGTATTTGGAGGAGTTTATCACTGTTCATCCAAATTTTTCCTTCTGTACTTTGTTCATTTAAAGCATGCTTGGTTTATGACTTTTCCCTCCCAGAAATTGGAATGAACAGATGCTGAATGAAGCTTGCAAGTTAATTCTTGAAGAAATCACACTCTCTCCCTCAGCACCTGGTGGAAAAGTAGAATATAGACGCACAATGCTTATCAGTTTCTTCTTCCGATTCTATCTGAAAGTACTACACAATTTAAGAAACATGGTAAATAATAAACTTTCTGTATATCCAAACAGTTTTTTCCCAAAGCTATTTGGAGGATAAAATTGCTTTGTGTAGATCACTGACAACATGAAGTGTGTGAGTTGGTGGCCTGGGACTTGTTGCTCACATTTTCCTTTATGAGCAAGCTCGGTAATAGGTGTGTGCTTGGACTGCCACTTTCTTGTTGTAATATTAAAATCAGATGGGCCTGTCTATATTAACTGTTAATTAATTTAGCTTCTTCTTAACAAAATAATCAATGTTTATCAAATATCAAAATACATCAATAATTTGATAAAACAGCATTTTCTATATAGTAGCAAAGCAGTATCAGCAATTTGACGATATAGGTACTTATAGTGGCTAAGAATAGAAATGTAACCAATAAACATTTCACTTCATCAGTTAAATTTACACAGAAAAGTTTAGGACTACAATGGGGACACAGACAATTGTAACTCTACTGCCATCTAGTCATTGTCTGAATTTGAACAGCTCAGATATGGTAATCCTAGGAAGCTTAATGAAGAACAGCTGTGTAAATTAGACTTACTGTATGTCTCAGCAGATGCTATGCTTTCTCATAGTAATTATTTATCATGCTTGCACATATGCTGATATCAGTTTACTTATACATGTAAACACCATATTGTAGTTATGAGAATAAACCTAGACTTTCATAAGCATATGTATCTGTCCTTTGACTCCAGTTTTCTACTCTAAAACACATCCATATAAAAAAATCTTTTGGAAATCTTTTGCTAACATAGTTAATTGAATAGAACTAGATTGGAATAAACTAAAATTCGATTGATGATTTCTTTTAGTTGCATCATTTTTTAAGCCAATGTAATTCCCAGAGTCTTAAATGCCACTACTGTAATTTAAAATCATAATATTCTACTATAATACATTTGGAACCTCTTCTGATTTTGCACTATTGTTTAATTCTAGGTAGATTGTGTTTAATTTGAATTTGGAATATAAACTAATTTCACATCATACTTTATGACATGGCATTGTATCAACTCCTTCCAGTATAGAATTTAAACTTGATTAATGGTAAATGTGTTGAATCTAAAATATAAATAGACACTCCTGCTCACTCCTTTACCACAAATAAAAGACTACTTTGTGAAGCTAGAAGAGATAAAGTAAGTTGATTCTTATAATGCTAAATGATTGTTAATGTTACAATGAATATAACTGTACTCTTTTAATTTTGGATTTCCCCCTAGCAAAATCAGTTTTGAAATATTGGTATAATATATTAAACAAATTCCTAACTTCCTACAGTTTCCATACAAGTATCCTGATTTATCGAAGGAATACATGAGTGCATTAGATGAATTCTATGATATACCACCAAAGGGCATCCAAACATACCAGGTCAGTGAAGTCAGTTAAAATATTTTTTTCTAAATAGTCTACAAATATCTCAATCAGTTAATAGAAATTATTCTACAAAAATGGGAAGGGGTATTTGTAGCCTACCTAATTCCTAAAGGTGAGGGCATTTTACTTTTGCTCTAGACAGCTGGACTTTCTGCTATTACTGGGAATATTGTTCAAGTTATATACATGATCATCAGACAATATATGATGTAGGTGCCCAATGAGGTCCTTGAAAGTGACAGTGGTCCTTCCAACATACACACTGATGCCTATCAATTTATCTGCCTTAGTTTTATTTTTAAAAATATTTCTGTTTTTTTAAAAAATGAGCAGGATATGAAAATATTGCAAAGCAAAGGGCAGTCCCAGTTGTAATCTGCATTTACAACAATGCTTCTTAGGCCCTAGATCCCAGAGGCATTCTTAGAAAAAAAAAATGGAGTGAACCCACAGCCCAGTGGTCTTCTGGTATACGGGAGTATTGTGACTGACCATGTTTTAATCATTTTGTGAGAATGCACTTACATTCTCACTAATTTATATGTGATTGATTGTTCACAAAGATAAGGAACCCTAAAATAGGTAGAAATGTAACCTTTTGCTCAGGAAAAAGTAGAAAGGGATTTGTAAATGCCATTTCTCAATAGTTTCAGTGACTTTCTATTATGTGACAGGGTGTAAATCCTCAACAACCTCCTCAAGACCCTGTGGGACGTCCCATCAAGCACGAGTCTGGTATTAAACATGCCACTGGTGAAGCTGTCTATGTTGATGATATGGAACCGGCAGATGGGCAACTGTACATGGCAGTGGTAACCAGCACACGGGCTCATGCCAAAATTTTGTAAGTAACATGAAAGAAGAAGCATGAGAAATATGTGTTGGGGGCCATATTTCCATAGTTTCAGAACACACTTTAAATCTGTTTTAAAATTTTAAGTTCAGCAGTGCCCAGGGTCAAGAGTGAAGGCTATACATTAAAAGTAAAGGAGAAGAGGGATGTTCAGGATCCAATTCTTTAAAATAAGAGCAGAATACAATTTGCAGGCGCTGGATTTTCTTGTTCGCCTTATCCCTCTCACAAGGCATCTATTCTTAATTTTCACAGTTTTTTCTTGTCTTCCTTCCCTACTTCCAATGTTTGTTTATTTTATTTCATAATTAGTTTTATAAAATGATACACAAAAAGAAAAAGGGAAAATAAAAAATACAAGAAACAATAAGAAACTAAATATAGAAGAAAAACAAATGTTACAAAATTTCTAAACGTTGCTTATTTGAAGTTTTCAGCAGTATATAAGTGTCTCATTTTAAAAGAATAAATAAGTGTAAAATAAAATCTCTGATACCATCTATGCCAGCTGGCTGACTTTGGACCAGTTGCTCTCTCTTAGCTCTAGGAAAAATGCATTTTATGATTTCTTTCCTTTGAACAACAGGCTCAGTCTGAATTAGGCCACTGTTTATAGTTAAGTAGGTAAAATCAGAAACTGGAGCCAGAAGACAATTTCTAGACTGTCTGGTGTAGTCTTAAATTGCTTGGAATGATAGATAAAGAAAAGTATATATTTTTGTCATTGATGTTTACTTGAAGTTAGAAAACAGGTATGTACTCCAGAAAAGCTTGACAAACGAAGTATATACTTGATTTTACATGTGATAACAGCAGCAAGAATCATAGTCACATAATATTGGGGAAATGAAGAAATACCACCAGAGGAAGAAATAATTAAAAAAAAATACTAGATTGTGTGGAAACGGACAGACTTATTTTGAGATTGAAAGAAAAAGAAGAAACAGAATACTTTCAAACTTGGGACTTATTTTATCAATCGCTGGAGAAAAGGATAAGGGATTAGGAACTCAATTTGTATTAGTGAATGATAAACTCAGACAACACCTTTATTGAACAAGTATTTTTGAATTGTATTAAAAATCAATAAAAACTTTTTAAAAAAAGGAAACAGGTTTGCACTGTACATTACAGAATTCATCTAATTCCTTGGACTGAGCTAATCCACAGCTATGTTTAGATTTAGTCCTCCTCGATCCACAGCTAAGTTTAGAATACCATCTTTCGGCTGTGGCGAGGGGGGCATTCGCCCAGGTTCACCTGGTGCGTCAGTTGCGGCCCTATTTGGACTGGGAGTCACTCCTCACAGTCACCCGTGCCCTTGTCACCTCGAGATTTGACTACTGTAATGCTCTCTACATGGGGCAACCTTTGAAGAATGTCCGGAGACTTCAAGTAGTTCAGAATGCGGCTGCGCGAGCCGTCTTGGGTCTTCCAAGACATGCTCATATCACTCCAGCCCTCCGTGAGCTGCACTGGCTACCAATTGGTCTCCGAATACAATTCAAAGTTGGTTATGACCTATAAAGCCCTATATGGCAATGGGCCAGGATACTTGCGGGACCGTCTTCTGCCCCATGAATCCCAGCGACCGGTTAGGGCACACAGGGTTCGCCTCCTATGGGTCCCGTCCCATCTGTTAGACAGTGCCGTTTGGCGGAACCTAGGGTTAGGGCCTTCTCTGTTGCTGCCCCAGCCCTCTGGAACCAACTTCCCTCAGAGGTTCGTACTGCTCCCTCCCTCCTAGCTTTCCGAAAACTCTTAAAAACACATCTATGCAGACAGGCTTGGGGCGTGTGAGCTGCGCTCTGCCCCTGGGCCTTTGATTGGGACTGTATGTTGTATGAGTGGGAATAGTTTTATAGTTTTTTTTAAGTTTTTTATAGTTTTTTATATTGTATACTATTATTTTAATTGATTTATATTTTGTACTTGTATTATTTGCTGTGAGCCGCCCTGAGTCTGGGGAGAAGGGCGGCATATAAGTCAAAATAATAATTAATAAATAAATAAATAAATAAATAAATAAATAAATAAATAAATAAATGGGACATATTTCTTCTTTTTTTTTCCCAGAGCCATTGATATATCAGAAGCCTTGAAAGAACCAGGGGTAGTTGATATAGTAACAGCTCAAGACATTCCAGGAAAAAATGGTGATGGCAAAGAGGATGTGTTTGCAGAAGATGAAGTAATTCTTATTTGATATTTTATTTCCATGTAACAGTCAAGCTTTATGCACAACCTATGCCCATATTAGCTAATATAGGAATTTCTTCTTGTTCTAGGGTTTCTTTACCCAAGATACAGATTTGCAATTATAGCTAGTCCTCGGGTTACAACCACAATTGAGCTCAAAATTTCCATTATGAAGCAAGGCAGTTGTTAAGAGAGCTTGGTCTCATTTTACGATCTTTTTTGCCACAGTTATTATGCAAATCACTGCAGTTGCTAAATGAATAATGCAGTTGTTAAGCGAATCTGGCTTCCTCGATTGACTTTGCTTGTCAGAAGCCAGCTGAGAAGATTATAAATGGTAATCACATGATCCCAGGACAGTGCAACTGTCTTAAATACTTGCCAGTTGCCAAGGATCTGAATTTTGATCACATGTCCATGGGGATGCTGCAACAGTTGCAAGTATGAACACTGGTGATATATCACTTTTTTCAGTGGTATTGTTACTTTGAATGGTCACTAAATAAATGGTTATAAGTTGAGGACTTCCGGTATCCTGCTTGCTCAACCTTTTAGAATAATGGAAATTATTGATTTTGTTGGAAGAAACTAACACGGAAAAATCTCGTGACTATCAAAATATCATTTACATGTGTTTCATTGACTACAAGGAAGTCTTCACTAGTGTTGGTTATGGGAAGCTATGGAGAGCCCTACAAGACCTGAGGCTACCAACACATCTGATCAACTTGATGAAATCACTGTACACAAATCAGGAAGCCACTGTGAGAACAGCCTCTGGAAACTGTGATTGGTTTAAGATAGAGAAAGGAGTGATAAGGTTGCATTCTCTCCCCTTTCTTATTTAATCTGTCTTCCAAAATGATCACGAGGAAGCTAGATCTCGAAGAATCAAAAATCGGGGTAAAGATTGGACGAAGAAACGTTGACAATCTTCAATGTGCTGACAATACAAGTCTCCTATAAAAAAAACAAAGAAGGCCTGGAACATCTGATCAAGAAAATCAAAGAAGAAAATGAAAGTGAACATCAAAAAGACCACTGCAAGACTGGAAATGTCGAAATAGAATTTGATGGTGAAGAGCTAGAATGCGTGGAAAAATTCACTTTCCTAGGGTCGCAAATCACTCAGAGCAGTGAGTGCAGCCCAGAAATAAAACCGTTGCATTGCCGTGGGTTGCATAGCAATGATGAACATAATTTCATATGGAATATGAATATGGAAAAGCAAGGACATCTGCCTGGCAACCAAATGTTGGCTAGTCCACCCTTTTGTATTTCCCATAGCTACCTGTAAGCAAAACAAGGAGAAAACTGACCCATTTGAGTTGTGGTGCTGGAGGAGGCTTCTGCATATTCCCTAGACAGCAAAGGTGACCAGCAAGCAAGTACTGAAGTCCATAACACCAGACATGTCATTAGAAAGAAAAATCACAAAACTATGTTTCACTTATTTTGTCATGTAGGGGAATTCACTGGAGAAAGTAATTATGTTGGGAAGAGTTAGCAGTAAAAGAAAGCCAGGCTGCCAAAGAACACGATGGCTGGAAACCATCAAAAATAACCCCAGCCAGAGCATACAAAAACTCAAAGAAGCAGTGAAAGATCAGAAGATGTGGAAAGTCCTGGCCCATAGAATCGCCAAGAGTCGGACATGACTGAATGGATAATATCATCATCACCATCTAACTAACACATCAAGCAAGGAGAAATAACTACTGATTTGAGCACTCCCCACTATAGGAATAGTCAAAGGTTTCCACACAACTTTTCAGGAGAAGATTAGGGGTGCACAAGATCTATGGGAAGGGGAGAGAAAAATTTGTTCTAACCTTGAACTTTGTTTTAAAAAAGACAAATAACCTTATAACAAGTTTATAGAGATAAATCAAATTGTGTTTTTACTGTACTGTAATCAAAAGTCATGCAGTTTCTATGGTTTGGGTTTTATGCAGGTAATATTCATTGGGCATATTATATGTGGTGTCGTTGCAACATCTTTTGAGTGTGCAAAACAAGCTGCAAAAAAAGTGAAAATCGACTATCAAGATCTGGAAGTGATTCTGACAATTGAGGTAAACTTTCTTCATTTTGGTGACTATTTCCTTAACTGTTTAACTAAGATCGTAGCCCCTATTATACCCTGTCAGCGAATCTTCAGTGGCCCTGGTTTTTGGCTGCTGCTTTTCAGTGCCAAGCTGTGTGGAATATGGTCTCCCTCTCTGGTGATTTAATCATCAATGAGAGAGCCAACCTGGCTGTATCACTGAGACCTGACAAGGCCCACAAAGGGGTAATGCTTTTGGAGGTATGTCCAACTGGGTTTCAGGTGTGGCATTGGTCAAGACTGCAGGCATGAGTGGAGGTGTGCTGATTGTCATCCAGGATCTCTTATGGCTTTTAGGGGCCATAATGAAACCATGTTCATTAAGTTGAGCTTGTTGCTGTTGTATCAGTCTTCCTACTGCACAGCAACCTCCCTCTTTGATTCCATTTCTGGGTTGGCAATGGAGTTCCCAGGTTTATGATTCTGGGGGACTTCAATCCGCCTTCTCTAGGAGTGGGGTCTGAGGTGGACTGGGAGTTCAGAGCCATGAGCCTTCCTAGATCAGGGCTTTTCAACTTTTTCATCCATTGTACCACTTTTAGGATATGGAAACATCCGAGTACCACCAGCAAGGTGTGAAAAACTTTATGACAAAAAAAAAGTGAATCAGTTGCCAAGCATTTGAATGTAAATCACAAGACCCTGGAGATGCTGCAACATTCCAGCTGATCGACGCTTCTTCTGGGCTCAGCAGAAGTACCACGATCAGTGCTGCTTTGCAGCTGATTGGTGCTTCTTCAGGGCTCAGCCAAAGTACCGGTATCAGCGCCGAGCTCCAGCTGGAGACTGGCGCTGATCCTGGCACTTCCGCTGAGCCCTGACAGCCCTGCAGCTCCAGCCATCTCTTGCTGAGGCTTGTGCGGTTCAGCTCATTCCCCTTCAGCTCATTCCCCTTCCCCGCTACCACTTTTCTAGGATGGTCGCGTACCACCAGCCAGGTGCCAATGTACCACAGGTGGTACCCGTACCACTGGTTGAAAAGCCCTGTCCTAGATAACCCAGAGCCTGACATGGAGTAGTGGTCATACTCAAGATCTGGTGATCATGTTGGAGCAATGGCTCTAAAATTGGGGGAACTCTTGCTATCACTCTCATCATGGTCAGATCATATCCTGATTTCCATGAGATGTTGTAGTGCTACTATCCACTGCAATGAGGCTGGACCCATTAGATTGGTCCGTCCTCCCCCCTCCAGTGACTGATGGACCTGGATGGGTTACCACTTGGTCACTGCTTAAGAGAACAGCTGAAGGGTTGAATTGGATTATGCCCATGTAACTCACCCTCTCAGGGATCTCCTCACTATGCATGGTTCAATGAGATGCTAAGGAAATTAAGCTAAAGAAGTGACATTTAGAGCATTGCTGGCACTCAGAAAATGATGAACTCAACCAAGCATGTTTTAGAGCCTCTATTAAGGCCAACTTTATAGCAGTGAGGGTGGTAACGTGCTGGTATTTCTCTGCCCTTATTGCACCCTCAGATAGCTGCTGTATGGTCCTGTTTCGGGTGACACAAGGTCTCTTGGGTAGTGGGGACTCTTGCAGGGCACGTGGCGAAATTTGTTGTGCATCTGACAGACAAAGTCACTTGGATTCACTTGTACTTGGACATCAGCCTTGTTACAGGTCCTAGGCAGACGCCTGGTAGGAGTCATGCCTAGTTATTTTGGAATTGTTGGAACTTGTTTGACTTGAGGAAATGGACAAGGTTCTTAACACTGTGAGTTTAGCCACCTGCCCTTACTATGTGGGATGCTGCAGAGCTTGGTGCTCTCTTCTCACCTAGTTAACAAGAAGCTGTTGAGTGAGCTCATCTGTCACCATGGGCTGAGGTATCATTAATATACTGATGATATCCAATTATGTATCTCTGCCCCAGTGAACTGAGGAATGATCTGAACATCTTATCCCAGTGTCTACAGGCTGTGAGGGTCTGGATGGGGAACCACAAACTTCAGCAGCACACTGGCAAGATTGAGTGGCTTTGGGTTTTGGGGCCTCCTGGTTCTAGGACTATGCTATCTTTGGTGTTGGGTCAGTTTGCAGTCCCCAGATAAACCCAGTGCACAATCAGGGAACCTCTCAGACTCATGACTTCAAAGAGCAGGAGGCAATTGTGACTAGGAAGGCCTTTGCACAGTTTGCGTTATGTTCCATTTGTACCTGTTCCTAGACTGGAAGGCCCTTCTCACAGTTACTTATGTCCTAATCACATCCAGATTGAACTATAGGTTGTCCTCGACTTACAACTGTTTAACAATGGGTTCAAAGTTACAGCAGCCTTTGGAAAAAGTGCTTTATGACCTGTACTCACATCTAAGATCATTGTACCATCTCTGGACTCACATGGTTGCAATTTGGGTGCTTGGCAATCTGCTCACATCTATGACCAGTTGCAGTGCCCCGCGATCATGTGATTGTGGTTTGCAAACATTTTTTGCTGGTTTCTAGCTGGTCTTCTGTTTACTGGTTTCTGGCAAAAGATGGGGGGGGGAACATCCATTGGGGAAGCTGGATTCATGTAACAACCATGTGATTCACTGAGCAGTGGTTGTAAAATTGGGTCTGGTCAAATGGAATCTCAATTTAAGACTGCACTGACAAATAACCATAATTCTGGTCCCAATTGTGGTCATAAGTCGAGGGTTACCTGTACTGTAATATACTCTATGTGGGGCTGCCCTTGAAGAGTATCTGGAAACTTCAGCTGGTACAGAAGAGCACATGTTACACTCCTGATCTGCTAGCTGCATTGATTGCCAATCTGCTTCTGAGTCCAATTCAGTCTTGTGGTTTTGATCTTTAAAGGTGTACATGGCACGGGTTGGGTTATCTGAGAGATTGCCTCTCCTCAGTTACATCTGCTCAACCTATCTGATCTGGCAGATAGGGCATGCTTTGGATCTCCTCTGCTAGGGATTTACATTTGGCGGGTCATAGGAGGTGGGCCGTCTCTACGATTGCTATGTGAATTTCAACATTAATCCTGGCTTGCATATTAGTCCTTAAGCTACTGCTAATCAACTGCACAAGAACAGAGCATTGTGAGAGCAGAAAACAACATCTATTTAATTCTGACATCCCTTCTTCCATTAATTTGTTTTTTAAAACTAAAAACTCCAAATTGCTTTTGACTTTTCTAATAGCAAGCTATTCCTATTCTGTGGAATGCTCTTTTTTTCTGGCAGGTTTCTCTATGCATTTTGAGAAATGTCTGATGCAGTAAAGAATCAAATTGTTAACAAAAGAACAAAGAAGTAAGGAAGAAGAGAAGAACTCTATGACACCTTTATTCTTGATGTATATTTGCCCAGTAAAGCCAAGGTGAACCTAAATTAGATCATGTTTAATTGATGCATCAGGGGCTCATTTTTCATGTGCAAACAACAGCAGATACAGGAATCCTCTGTAGATTTCCATCAATGGGTTTTAGGAAAGCTTCATCCCTTTTCTCACATACCAATTGTATCTCTCTAATTTTAAGGCTTTTCCAAGTGGAAAATTTCTGATCTGTAATCAGCAGTTGCTCTGCTGATTGACTCCTTTCAACTCAAAACATTAAACAATCAGATCATTTACATCTGGATTTGTAACTGGCTGACAAACCGTACTCAACGAGTAATCCTTAATGGTACTTCATCTACATGGAAGGAAGGAAGCAGCAGGGTATCACAAGGTTCTGTCTTAGGCCCAGTACTCTTCAATATCTTCATAAATGACTTAGGTGAGGAAATAGAAGGAAATCTCATCAAATTTGCAGATGAGATTAAGCTGGTAGGAATAGCCAACACCCCAGAAGACAAGCTCAGGATCCAAATAGATCTTGACAGACTTGAACAATGGGCCCTATCAAACAAAATGATATTTAATGCGCAGAAAAGCAAGGCTTTATACTCAGGCAGGAACAACCAAAGGTACAAGTACAGATCAGGCGAAACCTGGCTCAAAAACAGTAACTGTGAGAGGGACCTTTGAGTCCTAGTGGACGATCACTTAAACACGAGTCAGCAGTGCGCCATAGCAGCCCAAAAAGCTGATACAATCCTTGGTTGTATAAACCATAGGCATAGAATCAAAATCACGTGAAGTATTAGTACCACCTTATAAAGCCTTAGTAAGGCCACATCTGGAACACTGCATCCAGTTTTGATCACCACATTACAAAAAAAGATGTTGAGACTTTGGGAAAAGTGCAAAGAAGAGCACTAAAATGATTAAAGGCCTGGAGACTAAAACATACGAAGAACGGTTGTAGAATTTGGAAATGGCCAGTCTAGAGAAAAGAAGGACTAGGCCAATCTAGAGAAAAGAAAGACTAGGGGGGGGCATGATAGCAGTATTCCAGTATTTGAGAGGCTGCCAGAAGGAGGAGGGGGTCAATTTATTTTCCAAAGCACCAGAGGGCAGGACAAGAAACAATGGATGGAGACTAATCAAGGAGAGAAGCAACCTGGAATTAAGGAGAAACTTCCTAACAGTGAGGACAATTAACCAGTAGAACAGCTTACTTTCAGACGTTGTGGGTTCTTCATCACTGGAGGTTTTGAAGAAGAGACTGGACAGCCACTTGTCTGAAATGATATAGGACTCCTGCTTGAGCAGGGGGCTGGACTAGAAGACCTCCAAGGTCCTTTCCAGGTCTATTCTGATGATGATGATATCCAGCCTCCCTCACTTTGACATATATAATTCGGGTTGTTCTATTGTGTTTTTATAATTTAAAAATACACACAAGTATGTTTATAAGCACAGATACAATTATCTGAAATATGTTTCCCACTTATACACATGAAGCTGAATAAACTCTTTTACAAATTAAGAATTAGGAGCTGAGTGCTACTCACAGCACACAGGCAATGTCCCTACCTTTGGCCAGTATGAAAGAATACAGTTTGGGAAATGTTTTTTTTTTATTTTTTATTTTTCATGACAGATATTTTATTTTATTTTTGATGATCAGGTATTTCATGAACTGGGAAGAAGCCAATTGTGTTCATATTTGCAATGAGACAATTTCTTAACTAGAGTAAAGTCAGTGCAATTGTACCAAGACAAAATGTGAAACATTAATTCTGTAGTATCTCCTGGGTTCTAGAACTTGATGTCAAAAATTCCTTCTCTATTCCAGGAAGCAATTAATCATGAATCCTTCTTAGCGAAAGATAAAAAAATTGAAAGAGGAAATGTGGAAAAAGCATTTCAGACTGTGGACAAAATTATTGAAGGTAAGAAGTATCAATACTGAATAACCATGAAGTCCCAGTAATAAGCAATATATTTATATAGGGCAGATTCAGTTAGTTCATTGGCATTTTGCTTAAACTCAGTACGTAAAATATCTATGTATCAGAAGGTTTGTCTAAGCTGAAATATTTATCATAGGATAATGGCATGAAATATTCCCTGCTTTGATATTCCTTTGCTATTTATCATTCTGCTTTTATTGTTTTGGTCTGTTATTTGATGATCTTTCAAGAATTCCCAAACTGTATTGCCAGAGGAAGTCTGAGAGTTGATCCAATGCATCCAGAGAGATACAGACTTAGGAAGGCAAAGTTAGAATCTAGCTTGAAGTAAATAATGATATCCCTGGCACTATTGTTTTTAATAGGTGAAGTCCACATTGGGGGTCAAGAACATTTTTACCTAGAAACAAATAGTGTGTGTGTCATTCCAAGAAAAGAAGATAATGCTATGGATATATATGTGTCCACTCAGGATGCTGCACATGTACAGGTGAAATAACTGAGTTTTTGATATTGATTCATCAGCAACTGTGAGGCAAGACAAGTCACATACCCACTCTTCCAAATATGCTCTAAAATTGTATTGGTTTTTCTATTCATTAATAACAATATCAATATTAGTTGATTTTATTGCCTCTGTTTATTTTGTACTTATAACCAGGTGTCTATAGGGATTCTCAGTCATCCAGGTCATGGTTGTCCCAAAAGGTGCTTTTCAAAAGGCAACTGGACTTTCTTTCTTTTTTCCTTGAAGATGTTTCACTTCTCATCCAAGATGTCATGGTTCCGATAGATGAAACCCATCAAAAGAACTTCAAGGCAAAAATTCTTCCTTAAAGAACATTTTATTCAGGAAACAAAGTATCAGCACTACATAGCTGAACCCAAAACTACATTCCCTTCCCCCAGATACAAAGTAACAAATTGCAACTCCTACCCCCATGAAGCAGTCCTTAATCACATTCTCCAATTAGCCTGAAGCCCGGGCTCTCTCCCCAGCTCCTCAGCAGGCCAAAACTTTATCAGTTTGTGTCCTTGAGTTTCTATGGAGTTGCATTATTATTATGGCTAGCTGAGCTCAAGCATTCACCCCAACCCCCTCTCTACATCTGATTTCCAAATAGAAGAAAAAGCATGTTAAAAGCAAAGCGAAAATGGCTGCAATTTCCATCAGCTGTCAGAGCGGGAACATCCATTGTTACAGCGTTGACACAAGAACTTTCTTCAGTTCCAAACTGAAGAAGCTCCTTGAATGAGAAGCAAAATGTCTTCAAACAAAGAAAGTCTGGTTGCCTTTTGAAAAGCACATTTAGGGTTATAACATGTGATTTACAAATAAATACAGATTTAAAACAACAAGGTAGGCAGTAAAGCAGGGGTAGTCAACCTTGGCTCTTTTATGACTCGTGGACTTCAACTCCCAGGAATAGCTCAGGAATTCTGGGAGTTGAAGTCCATGAGTCATAAAAGAGCCAAGGCTGACTACCCCTGCTGTAAAGGGTATCAAAACACAATATTGCTTCTTTATTATTTAAACAATCTAAGTTTCAAAATGATACTGCTGATTACTTTTCAGTTTAAGGTGAACTTGTGTTGAAACAGGAACCTATCCTTTGTGATAGGATACATCAGGAACCTCTCACCCCAGCTCCTGCATGCTTCTTCCGTTTATAGTCATCACAGTGAGCAGAAACTAAAAGGCCTTTTGCAAAATGATTGAGGTAGGACTGGGGAAACTCTGGTGAACATAATTCCAAAATCAGTTCCCCAAGACAAGGTTTTAGAGTTCTGGAGTATTTCAAGAACCTTTAACTAACCATAACAGTGGCTCTAAAGAAATGTGTATATACAGTATGTACAATCCTAAGGATAGAATCCCCAAATACATACATACATAGAGTTGGAATTATACGTGTTCCTAGGTATACATGCTGTAAATAATTTAGTGGGGATATGCTGCTTGACAGGTGTATACAAACCTGGGAATGCTTTCCTTTTTTTATAGGATTTAGTGGCTTCTGTGTTAGATGTTCAGAGCAATAAGATCATGTGCCATACAAAACGAGTTGGAGGAGCTTTTGGTGGAAAAACAACTAAACCTCCATTTTTTGCAGCGGCAGCAGCAGTGGCTGCAAAGAAGTAAGTGCTAAACTAAAGTGCAACCATCTCAAATAACTGAAACCCAGTTCATATATTTAATGGTTTCTTGTTTATTTTCTCTGGTTTTCTAAAATTATAGACATCAATTTGCTATGAAGAAAATTAATTATATATTTAAGGTGTAGAGCTATAGAAGCTCAGAGACTCTACCTATACTGAATACTCAGCCTCATCTTTCTTATGTTATATAAGAAGACAGGTGGATGCTTTAAAATTTAACTGTTTTTAGAAGTTGCATCACATTTAACAACAGTACAGTATTGACTATAATGTACCTTCCATATAAATTAGATGGCTGCATGTCTCTTTCTTTCATCAGCTTTTTTGAATGTTGCAATTAAGTTATCAATGAAATACAGCTAAAGATCCTAATAATCTGATACAGTAATTGTTGATGTGCTCTAGTTCTCACACATCACCCTCTTTGGACTTAGGGGTCTGTTGAGCTGTTGTATACAGAAATTGTGATATTTATACTGCTTGTGTATAAAACATATAAGAGAGAGAGAAAAAGAAAGAGAGAGAGAGAGGGGGGGGAAGCAATGTGAACCGAAGTGAGAAGAATCTATTTGCCTGCTGATAAATGCCAATTTTATCACTATCATATCTATCATATGAGATATTTTATGCCCATAACAAGTTGATACAATTTCAAAAGCACCCCAAAGGCTTGGAAATCCCTGCACCATGGCATATATTCTCTGGTATCCTAGCAACTCATCATAATGCTGCATACATTTTGTAGAACGGGTTGTCCAGTTCGTTTTATCCTGGAGCGACAAGATGACATGCTAGTATTTGGAGGCCGACATCCGCTTTATGGAAAATATAAAGTAAGCTATTTTGATTTTAAATGGCAGTACTTTTATGTACCTAAATTATTACCTCACACAGATTTACTTTGTCCTTGTCCATCAGCAAAAACACAATTTCTCTTTCTGGTCTATTCTGTCCCCTTATACTGCTGCTGTACACAATGTCTTGGATTGTGCAGAAAGCATGCAGAAAGAAGGCATTTTCTAGACATAGGACAGGTTTAACCCAAGGCAAAAAAGTATCTTTATGAGTTATTTTGGTCAATATCTTTCATACATGCTCTGGTAATCTCCCATTCAGAACTTTCCTTCCTTCCTTCCTTCCTTCCTTCCTTCCTTCCTTCCTTCCTTCCTTCCTTCCTTCCTTCCTGTTTTATGTGTGACTGTTTTTAGAAA
Organism: Bothrops alternatus; assembly: GCA_034064705.1. Taxonomy (NCBI): domain Eukaryota; kingdom Metazoa; phylum Chordata; class Lepidosauria; order Squamata; family Viperidae; genus Bothrops; species Bothrops alternatus. The sequence goes on from JARGCV010000068.1 coordinate 719,662, forward strand.
AGGTTCAAATATTGGGCAGTTTAATTGTATCTTGTTAGTACTTCCTCACCTGCAATAGCTGCCAATTTATTAACAGTTTGAGATCATTGAAATATTCCCTTCTTTAACTCATTTCTCTCCAGGATCTTCACCTAAGCAAAAGAGATGAGTAGCTGTCAAGAAGATCTAAGTGGAGACACATTAACAGCCAAATGGTCTCCTCAACAAAACAGCTTATCTGACACACAGCTTATTGTCATTTCAGCACCATCAAAATTGTTGAAGAAAAAATTAAAGACATAATAAATGCTGGTGCTTTTGTTGCCCAGAAAAAATTCCAATAAACTTCAGGGGATTCACAGAAAGGAGAGAAGTAATGTGTTTTTAACAATACACTGATCTGATTTTAGGTGGGATGCATGAAGGATGGCAAAATTGAAGCTGTTGACCTTCTACTATTCATAAATGGTGGATGTTCACCAGATGAAACTGAATTGGTAGGTTTCTTATAACAGAAGACTCAAAGGTGGGAACAATATATTTAGTGCTAACTGAGAGAAAAATAATCTTATATTTGCTGATGGTAGAATACTTGAATACTTTATTTATTTGGCCAAGTGTGATTAGACACACAAGGAATTTGTCTCTGGTGCAGAAGCTCTCAATATACAAACTGAATATGAGTGGAATGCTATTTAGGATATACCATGCAGTTCTCAATCGTATAAAAGAATTAAATGGATTTAAATATTGAAAGGAATTCTTTAAATTGAAAGCTCTTAAAAACAAAGGAAGATATCTGGTATGCATTCCAGACTACAAACTCAGATTCACGAGCCACATCTCCTCAGGATAGAGAAGTTTCCTTGTTAAGGTCAGATTGCCCAGCCCTTTCCTCTGCTGCTTTCAGAAAAAAAAAATGATTTTTTAAAATGGAATAGAAAAAGTAAATGGTGAGAAACTGGGAAAAAAAGTTGAGTTTTCATCACTCGTTATAGCCTTTGATGAGAATTTGGAATCTCAAAAAAGTTGGAAAGGTCCACGAAATTGGAGTAGGATTGCTTTAGGAAGCCTTTTGTTTTTATTAAAAAAGGAAAATGCATGGAATATTTATACTGGGTTCTTTTCCCTCCTGTTTTCTGTGACTTGAGCCCACATTCATAGCAAAGCTACCATACAGTGTGCAGCTAGGGCCATCTCCCAACTTTGTAGCACTGGAACTTACTCAGTCCAAATTCCTGAGAGCAATCTTCAACGTCCACTGCTGTATATCTGATGGATCCATATACATGGAGCCTGGAATGGTGTGAGGGGGAACCAGAATATGGCAGACCATATTAAATTGCTAGCTAAGATTAACACAGTCTTGTGCCCTTGATATTAGAGGACAGATTTCAAACTATGGGGAGGCGAGCATTTATAGCAAGCCATCACATCTAGGGCCTTCATCTTCTTATTTACTATCAGTGGATTTCAAGCAACACCGATGCTCAAGCAGTAGCTGTTTGATCTAGAATGCCAAATTCATGCAGGCAATAGCCTCCATCTTTTCCTGACTGACAGTGTGAGAATATCATAGTACCAACCGCATATCTCATTGCACTTGGATGTCCTGAACCAGAGAAGGGCTTTCAGATGCTCCAGTTCAATGCAATGCCCTCCAGGGAGCAGTACCAGAAGGTATATACAAAAAAAATTACCCTGGTCATGGCAAGTATGTCCCTGTGAATCAAAGTAGGTAGGGTTTATTCAGCGAATTTGCCAATTTTACAAGGAACTTAATAGAGCCCTAACTGCTCTGTTTCTGAATAGTATTAGAGGGTTTATCACCCAACAATACAAATAGTCCTCATTTAACAACCAGTTGCTTAGCCGCCATTCGAAGTCACAATGGATCCCCAAAAGGTTCTAACCTAGTTCAGAGTTCCAACCACACATACACCTGCAGTCACAGGACCACATTTTGGGCACTTGGGAACTGGCTCACTTTTATAGCTGGTTCCGTGGTCATGTGAAGCAATTTATTATTTTTTGCCGGTTTCCAGCACATAGGAATGAATTGACTTAGGAATGTAGTGTTTGCTTTACAACTCCAATCAAATAAGCTTATAAAATCATGTTGGTCAAGTGGTGCCTTGACTTACGACCGTCATGCCTGACGACCGAAATGCTGGGTTCCATTAACATCAGAAGTCAAGGACTACCTGTTTGCACAATTCCTGCTATTTAACCTGAGCCCCAAGAGAATAGCTAAGGCAGCCAACTTCTGCATGGCTTCATATAAGTTGTTCTCATGTTACAACCATTTGTTTAATGACGATTTGAAGTTACAGTGACATTGAAAAAAGTGATTTACAACCATTCCTTGCAATTACAAGTGTCGCAGTATCCCCGTGGTCACAAGATCAACATTTGGGTGCTTCAATTACAGCATCGTTTGGTCACATTTGCGACCTACCCAGCCTGCTTCTGATAAGCAAAGTCAATGGAAGAAGACAAATTCACATAATAACTGTGTGATTAACTTAACTGCAGTGATTCACTTATCAATTGTGCCCAAAAAAAGGTGGTAAAATTGGGTGCAATTCACTTAACAACCTCCTTGTTTAGTAATGGAAATTCTGGGCCCAATTGTGGTTGTAAATCAAGGATTATGTATATAAAATAAAGCATATAATAACTAAAAGGAGTTTAACCTGCATGGTTATGGTCTGCTAGATACTCCTTTTCATTTCAACTTTATGCCCATGGTTATATTTGCCTTCCTCTGCTTAATGACCACAATAACAACTGATTTGAATTTGATTATAAACTGGGTGTTTATTTTCTACTTTCATCCATATTTTGTGCTCTGTTTATGAATTTTTTTTGTATACATAATCCTCCTGTGATCTATGTTTTATAGAGAAAGCTCTTCATTTGTAGAAGACCAACTTCACTTTGTGTTCTGCCAGCATATTATATTATTTGGAGATTTTTCTTTTTTTATCATAGTTGAAGCTGCTCTATTGCCATGACTGCAGTTCCTTTCACATCGAATGTCCATGTTTTAATACTTGAAGTTTTTTTAAAAAAAGGGAGGGTAGTCATCATATCTCTGTGCCATATGATAAATAATAGCACTGGGTATAAATGCCCACTCTCTTTCCCCACTGGTGTTAGCTGGTGAATATCAGGTGATAGCCTCTTGGAAGATAGATAGAAAGATAGATAGAAAGAAAGAAGATAAATAGTGACAGCAGGAACCCAGGCATGCTGAGAATTAAAATATGAGAGTAATTCCATAAGATATGTTAATTAACAGGTTTATTATCTATTCTTATCCATTAGGTAATAGAGTATGTGGTACTAAAATCTTGTAATGCATATGATATCCCCAACTTCCGAAGTCATGGATGGGCCTGCAAGACAAATTTACCATCAAATACTTCATTTCGAGGGTTTGGATTTGCACAATCTGCCTTAAGTGCGGAAATGTGGATAGCAGTTGTGGCTGACAGCCTTGATCTTCCACCTGATAAGGTAAATAAAGGATTGCAAAAAAGGCATGTTGAAGCCTTTACTGTAATTTAGAGTAAGGCCACAATGTTGCTTTGGCATTTGCAAATGTTACAAAGATATGTCAGTCTTCATTTGCAGAGTAGAATTGACAGAAAGGAAAAGGATCTGAACCCCTCTGTGGTAATAAAAGGTAAAAGGTTTATAAGATCTGAAGAGAAACCGGAATATTTTCCCCAGTAAATACTCCTAAGCCTGTTCTCCCAGTCAGATTTATTTCCAGTTGGGGAGCTTGGCTGGAAGGGGCAAAACTTTTAAGGGCCTGGATAAACAATACTTCATAGAATCAAAGGTTCATAGCATTGGAAGGAGCACAAAGTTCCTCTGGTCTAACCACCTATACCATCCACGAGAGATGGTTGTCCAGCCTCTTCTTAAAAATCTCCAAGATCCAGAATCCACAACCTTCATTGGCAGACTCTTCTCTGATATCGCTGGGGAAGTTTCCCTTATATTTGAACCAAATTTAGATAGCTACATTTTTTCTGTTGTACCTCACAGAGATAATTTCCTTGCACCCACAGGGGAACTGACTGTTTATCTCAGTGTATCATTTTGTCATCACTATGCCATCTCAAACAGCACAACTCCCACTGCAGGCTCACGACAAATATCAGATTAGACTGAAAATAAACTTCTCTAGTCATGCTGAATAATTGCATGATTTATTGTTTTAATTATTGCAATATTTCTATACCATGGTTCATCTTTGGGAGATGACTTTCTGTCCCAGTTTAAATATTTACACAAATGCTCATCCTGATGGTGAAAACTGAGTTGCCAATGTAACTTCCATTAAGTTATATTTTGGATTTTCCCAAGAAAACATTCCAGATATGGGTCTTGAGAAAGATACTTCAGTGCATCTAAAGCACAGTTAGCTTTCTCTAGTTTATCACCACTAAGACTCATTCTAGAATAATTCACCATTTTGAGAGCAAAAGGATGTTTACGTTACTTATTGTGGAAACAAACTGTGACCTTTCTATAAAGAAACAGTCTACAGTATCTTAACTTAAGGTTAACTGTCCTCAAGCAGTGCTGCTAGAACACTCTCATGAGTGCTAATTTTGGGGACTTTTTGAACAAACTAATCACTCTAAGTCACTCATTGTGGGACAGTCTCTGCTTTGTGGAGACTTTGGGCAAGTGGTCTCTGCTGCCTCTCCTCTTTGGTCATTGGACTTGGATGGCTATAAAACAGCTGATGGGACAGTACTCTAAATGTTGCCGTAGCAACGATTTCCATTTCTCACAGTGTCCCAGATAAATATTCAGTTGGGGACATAAGCATTGTGAGAAACTCAGAGATTCAGCACAACATCAGCTCTATCAGAGCACTTGGATACTAGCTCATATTTAGAACTGATGCCAATCCAATAAAATGGAGGAGAAGATCATCAGCTGAAAAGGAACCTCTGTAAATGCACTATTCTGTCCCACCCCACATAAGCCAAGCATTGAGGCAGTGGGACACATTTTGTTTGCTTGACATAACTGTGAAGGGAGAAAGAAATATGCTATATATTAACATTTCTCTTCATACTGTATTTTTCTAACTAAATGATCATTCCAAAGTTGGCCATTAATCTGTTATGAAAATTATTGCTATTTTCATGGCAATGGTCACTTCTACTGGAGACATCCCTATAGCTAGTATCTTTGAGGAGGGTGGAAATTCACCACAGGAATACATAGGAAAATTATGTGCATGTTCTATTATAATATGCTGCTCAATTTATACAAACCTTGCTGTTTACCATCAGTACTTTTCCTCCCATCTTTGCCACGAATGTTAAGGGGGGGGATTTATATGATTATGTTTAGGAAACATAATAAATAGCATTCTTATTGTTGTACAGAATACTCTGAACAGAAGTATTTCAGACTCAAAATAATGTATCATGAACACAGACAGAAAAGAGCCTGCCTAGGGCAGCATCTATGGGAAGACAGGGTAGGAAGTAAGGCCAAAGTATTGGGTAGACAGAGGTCTGTACATTCTGCAGAATTGCTAGCATACTTTCCATTTCTATTCATAGCACAATATTTTGTCCAGTCTTCAATCTTTTAGGAAAGAGTTGTTGAGAAGGTGGTGAGGTTACAATTACTGAGAATGTAGGAAGAAATTATCTGGACTTTTTTTAGGTCAGGACATAGTACTGAGAAGGCATTGATTGTGCTTGTGGCAGAGTCGACGTGGGAATAATAATAAGGTGGGGATGGGAGGAGAGTCAAGTCTAAAGCTCCTGATTTGTGGGGTGCCACAGAGTTTGACCTTGTCGCTGCTCTTGTTTAATATCTACAGCGAGAGAAGTTTAGGGTAGGAATCATCAGTATAGTGATTATATTCAGCTGTACATATGGACCCTGGCCAACCAAGCAATGCTGTCAAGATCTTGTCCTATCCCTGGAGATAGTGGAGGTTTGGATGGAAAGGACAGGCTCAAACTGAGCACTAGCAAGACTGGCTGTGACTCTTGGACTGCCCAGTTGCAGGAAACATCCCCTCTGGTCCTGAATGGGCTTGCACTCTGCATTGACCCATTTGGAACTGGGGCATAATCTGATGGTCTTCCTGGACTTTCATTTCCTGCTCAAAGAACAGATGGCTGCTCAGGACTGCATCTTAGGACTGCAGTGATATTTTTTTTTTAGCATACTAAAGGCATGGCAATTGTTATTAATGCAGAATGTATAAATACACATGCCAAGTTTTAAATGATTTGTTAAACATATGAAGCAACTAAAAAGTATTTTCTGTGTCTCTGCTAAAAGGTCAGGGAGATGAATTTATACAAAACAGTATCTGAAATGCCCTTCAAAGAAAAAGTGGATGCCAGAAATCTGCTAGCATGTTGGAAAGAATGCTTGAAGAAGTCTGATTACTACATCAGAAAAGAAGCTGCTGAGGAATTTAATAAACAAAATTACTGGAAGAAGAAAGGAATTGCAATCATCCCCATGTTGTTTTCAGTTGGATATAATGTCACATTTTACCACCAGGCAAGATGTTCATTTTTCAGAATGTGATCCTCCCAAAAAGTAAAATAATAACTGCAAGGCAACAGCAGTTTTGAAAGGATGTGTGTGTGTGTGTGTGTGTGTGTGTGTGTGTAATAAACTTGTGTGTGTGTATGTATGTATGTATGTATATATGTAATAAACTTATTTGTTTAGGAACAATATTACCTTCATTATACAGTTGTAATAAGGATTAATTTTCAGTATTCAGAAATTTTAATTATTTGACAAATCTTGAATAATTGATCAGTCCCATGTCATAGTGAAAGGTAAATCTTATAGAAATCATTTTGGTGACTTAAAGAGCAGGTTCCAGCTTCAACCCTCATCCTCTCTGTGGACACTTTTTCTGAGACTGTAATAATTTTGAATTGTCATTAAATAAACAATCATAAGTTGAAGACTACCTACATTGTAATTTTGAACAAAGTCATAACATTAAATAGACAAATAGTAGTAAACTGATCTACTGGAGATGCAAAGCAGAGCAATGTTTACTTCACTGTCCAAATAAAGCAGAGGCTTTCCATCAGACCTCACCTACCAACAAGTGCAATCTGTATCTCATCATTTTAGAGAGTTCTTTCTTTAATCTTTGTTATTGTTAACCATCTTAAGAGTCAACCATGATTCCTGTTAACTACAAGGACAGATCTATGCAGTTTTCTTGGCAACATTTTGGAAATGGTTTGCTAACACCTTCTACCTAGGGTTGAAAGAGAGCAACCCAGCTGGTTTTCTTACTCAAGGGAGGACTAGAACTCATGGTTTCCCACGTCCAAACAGACTTGCAACATGTAATACAATACTACAATATTATGCTCTGATTTTATCATTCATTTTATCCTTTTTTTAAAAAAACCTGGTATGATCAAGAAAACTTTGTTCCTAGGACAATTCTCTGCATTATTTCTGTATAACAAAATTTAATTTAAAAGATTAAAACTAACTTTTGTTAAATAAGTAAATAAATAATTTTCTATTTTTGTAGGCTGCTGCTCTGGTTCATATTTATGTAGATGGGTCAGTACTACTGTCCCATGGTGGATCTGAATTGGGACAAGGACTTTATACCAAGATGTTACAGGTAATTAAGATTTTAAAATATCTAATATTCATAACTTGCATAAAGCCATCTTTCCAAATTGGGTCGTCCTTTCCATGTGTTGAATTACAACCTCCATCATTTCTCTCCAGCATTTCCAATTCATTTGACAGGCAGTAGCTGGGGGTTGCGACTATAAATGCATATGGTTTACAATATATTTATTGTCCAGAAATAAATGTGCATGAATGTTCCACTGTTTGTTTGTTTATCAAATTACCTAACATTTCCACCCTCACCACCACCAATACTGTTTGTTAGGGCACAGATATAAATTCTTACTTTGGTAAAACACAAACACAGAACATATTTCTTCAGTAGCCTCATAAATCTTTTCCAATATACGTTTACAGTTTAATTGTGAATAAGGTTTCTCCATTTTAATAGTAATTGAAGAGAATCCCTTTTTTCTTTTAGTAGAGGCTGTAATTAATAAAAGTTAAGAAATATCTACCCCCACAATTCCCACAGCTGCATCAGCTTACCTTTTCTCTTCAAGAGTAGTTTGAAGGTCAAGTCCATCTCATCTCCAAACAATAATCAGCAGTTGCAATGTTAACTTTTTGCCACTAAATGTCCTCAGTAGATTAAAAAATCTTTTCCAGACACCATTTCCCCCCTTTTTTCTATCTTTTAAAGGAAAAGGTGGAAAAAGAAATAATCTTCCAGTGTAAAATAATAGTACAGCTCTTAAAAAAGAGTTTTTTCTGTACCCCAAAGTAAATGAGAATAAACTGTAGTCTTTAAAATTTTTGTTCTATCCTTTTGTTCAGCGCCTTTCTTCCCACGCATACAAAAGCTGCTTTTTCAAGACAGGAAAATAATTCCAATAAAGCTTTTACAGCAAAAAAAAACAAAAAACTAAATAGGGTGAAGAGAGGAGCAGAAGGGGTCTCACCCGGATCATCCGCAGTGGATCTATTACGCTTAGATGTAGTTGTGAATTTCAGCTGCTGCAGCAGGGTAATCGGCCATCTTGCAGGACGATCTTTGCTCCGTCAGCCCTAAGGAGATAGCTGGAGCCATGAGAGAAGCTGCTGCCCTCCCACCATCACCAGCAAGCCTCCTCCTCGGTGGTCGCCCCTCCAGGGTGACTTTCGGCCCACTAAGGGGTCTACCGGTGAAGAAAACCCGGCCGGTGTGGAGACGAGTCTCTAGACATGACCGGCGTTGCTGCGTATCGGAACCAGAAGTCAAATCATATTTTTTTCTTACTCGGTGTACAATAACCCCAGAAAACATTAACAAGAAATATCATAATTTACTGAAATATACTGTGCATGCTTACAGCAGTAAGAATAAATTTTGCTCAACACTGGAAGAAAGATTCAATTCTGACAATATCTGGTTGTCAGATCAGACAATCAAATATTGTCTCCAAGGTTGGAGAATATGCAGCAATGGCAAAATTAATAGTACATATTCACAATTGAAGGTTAACTAAATTTAAGCAAAAATGGTTCCCTTACACGGAATCAGTGCTTTTTTTTTTTTTTAAAGGTTCTGGAACACACACACATCATACAACCCGCCTTACCTACCCTACAAGGTTCCATCCAAAAAAGATGCCAGAACTCCATTCTGGCGTTCTATGAGAAAAAAATCCCTGCACAGAATATATTATGCAGCTTGGCAAATGTAAATGCTTATCGTTTGAACACTGCAAATTTGTAGAGGCACAAAAAGGGAAATTAGAAACCAAATAGCCTTATTTTCTTTTCTTATTTTAAAACATTATTCCTATTTATTTTGTTTTGTCTGTTTTTTCCTGTAACATGCACAAACCATAAGTAACAATATTGACAGTAACAGTGTTAAATATCCAGCTTAAGACAGAAACTTTTATTGTACAATAAAAATCTGATGTAATTTGCAGTTGTTTTTAATGCTATATTTACTATGGATGTAAAGTGTAAGGAACCTTATGCTTATTAACATCCATATTTCAAATAATAGTTAACACTATGATTTTTCTTTTTTTCTATCTTTAAATGTTTAGGTTATCTAAATGTTAGAGTGTCAATAATCTCTAGTCATTACTGTATAGATGTTGTTCTACTGAAATAATATAAAGTATTACAGGTGGTTCTCAGGTTACGGCTGTTTGTTTGGTGACCATTTAAAGTTACAAAGGTGTTGAATTAGAAGAGTTTATGACCAGTCTTCTAAGTTGCAACCATTGCAGTGTCCTTATAGTCACATGACTACAAGTTGGGTGTTTGGCAACTGGCTCAAAAGTGTAATGGTTGCAGTGTCCCATGGTCACATGATCGCCATTGGTGGCCTTCCCTGCCAGCTTCCCACAACCAAAATCAATGGGAAAGCTGACAGGAGACCACAAGCTGGTCTTATAAGGCCCTCTTGCTTCTGCCTCCTTTTTTCCAGAGAATCCCCCACGCAGCTGGTATGGGGATATTGTACCTATCCATAGCACCCACCAGGCCACACTCCTTAATGCCTGTCCGCAACATCTCTTTGCACTCTGTGGCAGGAGGGCACAAGTTGTCCCTGCAAGTTGCTTTTGCTCTTGACCCTTTTTCCAGCGGATCCCACAGGTGGCATAGAGATCTCATATTCCATAGCACTCGCCTGCCTGCACTCCGCAGCATCTCCCTGCGGTCCGTTTGCACTCTATGGCCCCCTCCAAATCACCTGCACTCTGTGACTTCTGTCCATGGCAACAGCCTGCCAAACTCCATGGCATCCACCCATCCATACTCCTTAGCACCCACCTGTAGCTTTTCCCTATCAACTTGCTTGCCTGGGATTTGGTTTTGAGGACCTCTTCCCCTGTCGCAGTCACATGAAGTTCTCTCTTAACAACCTGCATGGTTCGCCATTAATGGATGGCAGTGAGGACTACCAAGATTGCCATTGCTAAGCAATGAGAGGTCACACTTTATGACCACGTTTAGCAACTGAAATTCCAGGCCCAACTGCTGTCGTGACTCAAGGACTGCCTGTACTTATGTCTTATAATAATACATTATTTAAACAAAACTTTCCCTGTAGTAGTAATTGTAATTGCATTTTGGGTTGTAACTCCAGGGAGATGACAAATGCTAATATTTTTCTTTTTTAAAACCCAAAGGTGGCTAGCCATGAATTAAAGATACCACTATCTTATATACACCAGTATGAAAGAACTACAGTCACAATACCGAATGCAATTGCTACAGCGGGATCAATTGGTGCAGATGTCAATGGGAAAGCAGTCCAGGTTAGCTGCATAACTGGTGGTGTTCTTTTCAGTTATTTTAAAATGTGATGGAACTTAATGCTTCTGACATTAAATGCTACTTTTTGGGGAATGAGAGCCTTCCTCTCTTTTTCCAGCTGTTGCTAGATTTGAAAGATAGGGAGATGCTCAGCGACAGAGCATCTGCAGTTAAAGGATCAGTTAGTGAAGGGAAAGACTTATGCCTCTAGAGCAGACATGTCAAACAGAAGGCCCGGGGGCCGGATGCGGCCCGCAAAGTGGTTTCATGTGGCCCGCAAAGCCATCCTGGAAACAGTGAGGGAACAGCCCCCGCTACCTTGGCCCTGGCCCAGGCCAGCAGGGAGCCAGTGTACAATTTTGTGGTGGCCATCTTGGCACTTGCCCTGGTCCCACCCCATTCTACCAGAGATCCTCCGATCTGTCCCACTCCTGCCCAGGCCCCCATAGGCACCCTTGATGCGAATGATGTAGAACTGGGCACACCCACCCAGTAGCCCACACCCACTCCATCCACGCCCACCCAGTAGGCTGCATCCACTCTGGCCACACCCACCCAGCCCCAGGCAACCACAATGCTGATGCGGCCCTCAGTGAAATTTAGTTTGACACCCCTGCTGTAGGGGCTTCCTGCTGTATGAGTAGGCAGTGATGAACTAGATGGGGAAATGTTCCAACCTGATATAGAACATTTGTCTTAAAAGAAATAGCTTGATGTCCCATTAAATTGTTTACATCTTTGGTTTTAAAAGATGGGCACTGCCAGAAGTTGCCACCTTTTTCTAAAAAAGATCCTTCTGTTTTAACAGCTATATTACAATCATAGTGGAAGTTTCTTCTGCCGTGACACAGAAACTTGAGTTCACACATCACACTGAAGCATAAGTGATTTATTTGATTTCGACACGTGTGAACTCAGGCAATATCTATAGGGGAACAGGGTGAGGAGAGGTTTATTAGATTTATATTCTATCTTTACTTCAAGATCTCTATGTGGCCACATAATGCTCCACCCTTTTATTTTATTTTTTTACGGTAACAATGCTCTATGTCTATGAAGTAGGTTGGGCTGAAAGTGCTTGGTCTAAAATTACCCAGTCCGTTTCCATGTCTAAGAATGAGCAAGAACCAGTGTCACCTTTGTGTTAATCCAAAACTTCACCAACATAGAACTGCAAATACAAAAAAATAATTGTGATTTTATAGATCATACCAATTGATGACTTACTGCAATATATGAACTTAATAAATATATTTCCATGCTTCCACTGCCTGTTTTTAGACAGTTGGTGTGCAGGAGATCACAAACTGAGGCTTTAGTGTCTTAATAAAAGGATCAGATATTATCTGATCGAATATTTAAGATTCTAGAGCATTATTAATAAACAAAATAGAGTAGTTTTCACTAAATAGAGCATATTTCTCCTTTCCAAAGGGATTGAGCTATAATCCCTGCAATATCCAAACAGTCTGGGCTAAGGATTGCAGAAAGCTGACAGAAAAGTTTGGGAATGAAAGAATCTGCTTGGGGATCTGCTTGAGAAAGATGTAATAGACAATACTGGGCCGGAGAAATTCATTCTGACTTAGTGTAAAATAGCATCTTCATTCCGCTGCTCTGTGTTATTGTCTAGTTGCAGAAAAGCAATTGAAGACCAGTTATGTTTGCTTTCAAAAATAATTATACAGCCTTATTATATCTTTCCTCGTAACAGTACTCACATTTACTGTTATAATGTGCAATTAGCGAGGCAGTGTTGTATTCTTGTATACTGCATTTTGGCATATGAGCATCTGTGATGCTAGAAGAATTTTGAACAAAATTGTAGTTTCAGTTAAGAAACAGTCCTTCAATTATTCATGTCATGAATGTGAACATTAAAAATGCCCCAACTCTTGCAAAAAAAAAATGACAATCCCATCATGCAATAATTAAATGTGCCTTTTAAATCTGGATAACGTCTTAACAATAAAGTATATTCTTTGGGACTAATTTTTTTGTTTTGTTTTCTTTGGTATCACCTTCTACAGAATGCTTGTCAAATTCTAAGGAAGCGTCTTGAACCAATCATTAAAAAAAATCCTAAAGGAAAGTGGGAAGACTGGGTAGGTATCATTTATATTTTTAAAACAGAATAATTGTAATTTACCGGTAATCCTACTAGTAGCACATCTTCAGGAGAACAGCTGTTACATTAACTTCAACTATAAATACAGAAGCAGTACCCTGGTTAAAGTTAACACTATGTCAAAATAGTCATCACTTCTAAATTTATCTAACAGGGAGCATTGCTGATATATGGCACTTCTTGGTACTACTGAGCTTTGGATATATAAAGTTATCTAATTCCAGCAATGAACTCATTCTGGTGACATCCGAGTTTTACATTGTGCTCTGTGCACAATGGGCTCTCTTGGGATAAGATAAGATAACCAGCTCAGCATGCTTTGGAGGTAGTCCTTTCCCTTTTTAATGAACATTTTGTGACAAGATAAAAAAGAGTAAGAAACTATAAGTAAATTCAAGAATATTAGAAGTGGAAAATGTGTGGAGCATTCTTAAAATTAATCTTTGAGGCAAGGGGGCAGCTTCATGCAAATGTATCTAGAAGCATCTTCTAAACACAAAATTTCCAATCCTAAAATTCCATGATGTGGAACCAGTGAAGCTGCTTAGTGTCAGCAAAGATATATTTCTGGGGAAGTAATCCTAGATGAAAAAGCAAATAGCAAATTCAACATGACTTTTTTCTCATCTCTCTTATGCAGAGGAGGAAGGCTGACCTTTAATGACCCCCGTTTTGGTTTTGTTTTATGCACAAATGCATTTTTGTCAGTATCACAAATATTGCTACTTAACAATGTACCATTTTCAGATTAAAGCTGCCTACGAGGAAAGCATCAGCCTCTCTACTACTGGCTTCTTCAAGTAAGCAATTTGTTCCCAATTCCTAAACGGCTTTATTTTCAATATCAAAGGTGATAAGTTGGGACTTAATGGGAAATTTCTCCTGCTGAATATCATTGCAGTCTTGGGAGGGCAAGAGCAACGTGACTGTTCTCAAAGGCCCAGTACTAGGAAGACCCTTCCCTCCATTTGAATGTAAGCCACATATTTATTTTCTGCTGGGTCCATATGAAGTTGTTTTTATCTCATGCCAGCCTCTTAGCGAGCAATACATTCATAAACAACCCTTAGCTGTACCAGGGCTAACATATGTTTCCTCCCTTAAACTAATAATACTCAACAGCCACAAGGTATGTAAAATGTATCATTCTTCACCACCCAGTATGAGAAAGGAACTTATGGGCCACTTCAGGGCATAATCTTTCAAATCCCCTCTAATCACCTTTATCTGCTGCCATTCTGCTATTGTCTTCCTGAAGAGCTACCATAGACTCCAGTGCTGGTGATCCTTCTAATAGGTATATTTCTTTGCATGGAAGTTAACAGAATAACAGCATTGGAAGGGACCTTGGAGGTCTTCCAATCCAACCCCCTACTCAAGCAGAAAACCCTATATCAGCGGTTCTCAACCAGTCCGCCATTTTTTTTTGGTCGGCCATTTTTGGGGGGGGTCGGCCATTTTTTTTGGTCGGCCATTTTTTTCCCCTTTGCGATGCGGGCCACCGCGCATGCGCGATGCGGGCCCGCCATTTTTTATTTTGGTCGGCCATTTTTTGGGGGGGTCGGCCATTTTTTCCCCTTTGCGATGCGGGCTGTCGCGCCACGCATGCGCGATGTGCCCCATCGTGCTGCGCATGCACAATGTGCCCCGTCGCGCCACGCATGCGCAATGCGCCCCGTTGCGCCACGCATGCACAATGCGGCGCGGGCCGGGGTCGAACCCCGGAAAAGGTTGAGAACCGCTGCCCTATATCATTTCAGATAAATGGTTGTCCAATTTCTTCTTTAAAATCTCCAGTGTTGGAGCACCCACAACTTCTGGAGGCAAGTCATTCCACTGTCAGATGATTTCTCTTTAGTTCTAGGTTGGTTCTCTCCTTAATTAATTTCCAGCCATTGCTTCTTGTCTTTCCCTCAGGTGCTTTGGAAAATAGGTTGACCCTCTCTTCTTTGGGGCAGCCACTTAGATATTGGAACACTGCTGTCATGTCACTAAGTCCTTCTTTTCATTAAACCAGACATATCTGCAACCATTCTTCATATGTTTTAGCCTCCAGCCCCCTAATTATGTTTGTTGCTCTTCTCTGCACTTTTTTTAGGGTCTCAACATCTTTTTTTATATTGTGGTGACCAAAACTGGATGTAATAATGCGGCCTAGGACTACGTTGGCTTTTTGGGGAGCGTATTGCTGGCTCATATTTAAATGATTGTCTACTAGGACTCCAAGATCCTTTGCACAGTTACTACTATTGAGCCAGGTTCCACCTATTCTATACCTGAGCATTTGTTTTTTCTTGTCTAAATGTAGAACTTTGCTTTTCTCACCATTGAATTTCATTTTGTTAGATAGGGTCCAATGTTCAAATCCATGTCGATGCAGTTTCATTAAGGACTACACGTTGAGTGCAGTTGGTCAGTCAGTTACAAATCCATTGTTCTTTACATTGTCAAGCAACCACACTTCTTTTGCATGCAAACAGCCCTGCTTCATGTCTACCTGTGCAATACAATGTGACATACAGATGTTTCTATCTGACCTTCTCTGCTGAAGGTGAAAAGAGTTGATGGTCAAGTATATTCAGACAACGTTCAATTGCACAACAACATTAGAATAATCAGCCAATAGAACTCTTAAGAACTTTAATCCAGTTACAGATCCATGGGATGATGAAAAGAGCCTCCCCCAAATTGCATTATTTTTGGCAGTTGTGTCCTCTGGGCTTTTTACTGGCAAATTCTTTCAAATCTGAAGCACCCTTCAGTTAGCTTTGCTGGTGCTTCTGACATGAATATGGACAGAACAGATCCATGCTGAAGATGAAGGGATGAATCAACCTATTACCCTGCTTACCACATCCTGCACATGCATAATCAGATTAATTACAAAAAGAGTCATTGGGCAGTGATGCACAAGTGACCATGATTGGGAGTGATAATGAGGTCAGAAAATGTAATGCCTGTATATATTTTATCCTCGCTTAAGAAAAAGTTGATAGTGCTTTAATTTCTGGAAAGGTACAGAGAAACATAAGGGAAGGATTTCTTTCTGGTATTGTCTTTTTCAATGTGAGTGTTTTACAATAAACCAACAGATGAAGTTCAAAAAATATGTTGGAATTGGGATTGGGAAAAGTTACTGACAGACTCAAAGAGAGACTATTGTTTTGGAACAGTGCAACAGAATGTTTGACAAAAGCTGTGAGTAATATTTGAGTCACAAACTCAGGCAGTACAGAAGTTACCCCAGGAAATTTTAGGTATCATTTGAACCCCTTAATTAGATACAGCAGGAATGACTACTGTCATTCATTTTTCTCTCTAGCAATCTATTTCCATTTTGTTATTTTCTACTAAAACAGGGGACCTTCTTCATCTTACCACAGATCCTTTTTTAAATTTCTTTCAGAATATCTTTGGTTCTTTCACATGTTTTGTGCATGTCTATTTGAAAAGACATCTAAAGAAAACACTCTCATTTTTTCCCCTTTTCCATCAGGGGATATGTTGTCAATATGGATTGGGAGAAAGGAGAAGGTCACGCATTTCCATATTTTGTTTTTGGTGCATCATGTTCTGAAGTTGAGATTGACTGCCTCACTGGTGACCATAAGGTAAGTCCAGTCCAAAAGTGGACCATATTCTCCACTTTTCTGCTCAACCATGGGATAGTCTATGGGGTGATTAAGTGACCCTCCTGCCTTTTAGATTTGGATGGTGAGCAATTGTTGCACTGAAGCAACGCTCAACCACCAAACATTTTGAAGGATAAACATAGAGAGATTGTAATATATATCAGCAAATATTTAAAAGGTATAAACAATTGACCACTCAAGTTGGGAAACTTTAGCAACTATTGGCTCAGTCAAATTAGAACCTATTTAGATTGGATACTATTAAGTGCCAGGTCATCGCCTACAGATACAGTAGTTTGAAATATCCAGGTTGTGTCTGGTTGGGGAAAGCTTTTATAGGGTGTGGTGTTTGTAGTCAATACTTTAAAACAATCTTTGTAGAATTAGACAATGCCACCAGAGGGGCCTTAAACCTGGAAGGGGAGTATATGTGGAACTGTATGTGGAAAGCTCCAAGTTCAGTCCTTGGCACAGACAACGTTAGGCAAAATGGGCAAATGTGCTAGCTAAGGCATCCTTTCAGGTGGTTTCTTAGCAGAAGACAGGAAATGATTTGGTGGCTGTATATAACATGGGTCAGCAGATGAAGATCCTCACTGGGTGGAATGCTAATGCAACTAGCGAAAAGGGTGATGTCCATAGACAAGACCAGTTTTCAGAGGGGAAGAGGAGGTCTACATTTGGGATGAATATGAGGAGATGGTCATTTTTAAAGTTTGCTACATTTAGCATAGATCTTATGCCACAGTTTTCCGTATGTCCCATCACAAGTTAATGGAAGATTGTCACTGTGAGAAAGAGCTTCAGAGAGTGCAAAAAGGGATTCCGCAGCTCTGTGCTGCCCTGCATCTGCACACCGTACAATGGTGTCTCCCCATCTGAAGCTAACAATGATCCCAATCACATCATAGAGCATACACCTTCTATGGGCATAGCAGAGACAGCCAAGTAGAGACAGTGGGAGAGCCTGGCCTCATGTCATGTAGGGCTTTATGAATGATAATTAGCACCTTGCATCACACCAGAAAGCCTACTGTAATCCAGTACAGCTTAACAAGAAATGCCAAAGACACTGCTGCTTCCTGGAGCAGCTCAGCTTCCAGGTCCTGTTCAAGTGTATCCCCATGTACAGCAAGTGATAATAATCCAAACAGAAAGTAATTAAGATATCAGTCACTATGAGCAAGACCTGTCAGTCCAGAAATGAGTGCAACTGATGTATGAAACTGTGCAAAGGTCCCCCTAGTTCCAGCTACTATCTGCTCTGAGAGGCATTTCAAATCCAGTAGGAATCCAAAATTGCACACTGATTGGGGAAATGCACTTCTGACAGAGTTAAAGATGAAAAATATCAGGAACTGACAATGCGGGGGGGGGAGGGACTTAAAACTGAACCCCCACCCAGACCTTTACAGTCTCCAGGCATCAGGAAAGGATCTTGACAACATTGCTTGGCTGGCTCAGGATCAGGTTGTAATGGGGTATTATTAGCATACTGATGATATGGCACCCTATGCCAGTGGATGATACCAGCTTCATGTAGATGTTAAATAGGGGTGGAGAGAATGCAGAGCCCTGAGGCACCTCACAAAGCAGAGGTTTGTGTTAACTCTTCCCACCTCCTAACGCCAACTGGAAGTAGCTATAAAGAAAGGAGTAAAATCATCATACTGTGATGACTTCCATTCCAATACCCTAAACCAGCATAGAAGGACACCATGATCTGTGACCAAATACCATTGAGAGATCAAGGGTGGCCAGGATGGATGCACTTTTCCATACTGAGCCTCCAAGAGATCATCAATAAGCACAATCAATACTGTTTTAGCACTATAACCAGGCCTGAATCCTGACTGAAAAGAGTTCAAATCATCTACATCTTCCAGAGATCTTTGGAGTTTAAGCCAACCAATTCTCAATGACCTTCCTAAAAAAAGAAAGATTGAACATTGAATAAAAGTTATCCAGATTCACTGTGTTCAGCAATGATCTCTTAAGGACACAGACAACCATCTTCTTCAAGGTGGATGGAACCATCCCCTCCCACGGAGAAGCATTTATCTTTTTTTTTTTTTTAATATTTTTTATTGATTTTTTTTCTAATTTTAACAGAAAAAAAAGCTAATCATATCAACTCTTAATATACAAATAAACAATCAACAACAAAACATAATACAATTTCCAATACTTCTAATAATAATAACTCAACTGAAAATAAACATCTCAAACAATTAACCATCATCCTTCTCTAACTCAATCCTATTCTTCCCCCTTCTTATCAACTTCCACTTAAATCAGCCTTCAATCCACCAAAGGCCACCCGAACAACCCATTAATAACAATAATTAATTATTCTTCCACCAGCCCCAAATACAGTTGAGAAAACATCATATCTAAAATTATACGGCTTCCCAGAATGATTACAGGGTATAACAAAAGAAAGCCCCACTACATCAAACAAAATTATTATATGATCTTAACAAGAATTTTAAACTATATAATATATGCCTTCTCTAAATCAAATCAATCTCTTACACAAAACACAAAAAAAGGGAAAAAAATCTCATCTTATTAAAATTAAACAAATAATATTAACAATAACAATATCAATAAATCCCTCAATTCAAAATAATAATAATAATAATAATAATTATATTCTTATTCAATTTAATTTGTCATAATATATCTTAATATATATCTTCATATAAACATCCTCTTCTAAACCTTACTTATAATATAAACAATCAACTCATCTTGTTAAGAATAATATTTATCATTAACATCTAAACCGTCAATCTAAGTCAAATCTACTAAATTTAATTTATAGTAATATATCTTAAAATATCATTTAAACATCCTATCTTACAACTTACTTATAATCTTAATCTTTAAATCAACCCATAATCTTAGATTAACCTTAATTCTCTCATTTAGTTATAAATTTCTTTTAATCAATCAACTTCTGGACTCTCTCACCTGACAAATAAACCTCCATAATAAAAACAAACTATTTATAGCATTTCTAACTTACATTCCAATCTAATGTCAAACCTAGATCACCCAAACAAATACATCCTTCATCAATTTAATTATATCAACCTTTAGTCATCTTACTCATAATCTTAGTCCTTAATTCAATCCATAATTTTAAATTACCCATAATTCCTTACATACAATTTTAAATTTCATTACTTCAAGCGAATTCTAGGTTTTTTTTTAACCAAATAAAACGCCATAACAAGGCCACCCTTCCAAATAATAAGTCTCTCTTCTGTATTTCTTCAGCCCCGTAAATAAATTGCTTCTTAAATTGAGTCTTCCTTTCTTGAATCAAATCCTCTTGCTTTCCATAAATAAACTGTTCATCAAACAGGATCCATTTCGCTTTATAGTCTAATTGCTTCATAAAGTAAAACAATGTCTCTCTTTTGTCAATTAAGTCCTCTTCTTGCTGCCCAGCTAGACAAAATTCCCCTTCTTGAAACAAAACCTCTTGCTCTCCATAAACAAACTTTTCATCTAACAAAATCCAGTTATAGTCTTCATTCTCAAAACCCTCCTCTTCTCTTCCCTGTTGATCTTCTAATTTCTCTTGTGTTGTGTAGTAATCAGCAGACAATTGTAAATCAGTTTCATTTGAGGAAAAGATTTCAGTTAATTGATCTAACTCTTCTCCATGTTCAGATTGTGAAATAAATTGTTCAGCAGTCGGTTGTACATCAACTTCATTTGGAGGAAAGAATTTAGCTAATTTAAATAATACTTCTGTAAAAGCCTCTTTCAAAAATGCTTTAAACTCTTTAACCTCTTGCGCAAGAATCTTCTGTGTATCAGACCTTTTTTCATAAAATTCATCAGTACAATCCAACTTAGGTTTAGCATTTGGCTGTAAATTCCACTCCATTTTAAATTTCAAATCACAGCCGTCTCTCTAGCTGCGCTTGAGAAAACAGGAAGAGAGAAAAAAGTAACAAATTCCACTTTCACTTTCCAGCACTTTCCCTAACAATGAAAACAGTGAAAGCTAAACGCCATTTTGAAACATTGTTGATTGTAGACGTTAGAAATGTATAACCAAAAAAAAACAATAAAAATACTTGCAAACCATTTAAAACTCCTGTAGTCATTCAGCCTGCTTACAGTCTCTCCAGTGTTGAATTTTAAAAAAACAGAGGTGGTCGCGGCGTCTTTCTCTGCCCGAAGACAGAAGCGTCTCTGGATAGGAGCGTCCTCCGGAGCTATAGGGAGCTCACTCTTAATCCCTGAAAACTTATTTTCCAGGGATTTAAGAAGGCTCAACCTTGCTCCCGATGCTCTTCACCTCTCCTTTGCCCGGAGAGGGGATTTTTCACCGCGAAAAAACAGCTGATGTGTGCTGTTTTTCGCGGCTTTACACATCCAGATGACGGAGTCTCACAAAGGAGACCCTGGCGGCGCCGGCGGAGCCACCGGAAGCCACGGAGAAGCATTTATCATTGCATTTATCATTGCACCTGTCACTTCCCAGGAAACCTTAATCAACCAGGAGGACAAGAATCCAGAACATACAGTAATTCACAGCTCTAAAGATTTTGTCTGCCTCATCTACCTCATCAGGACTAACTAGTTCAAACTCTTCCCAGATCACCAATTGCCTCAGGCAATTCCCTGGGATCTGAAGAGCCAAATTCCAATTCTGAGACAAACTGAGCAACTTTGTCTGACATTTAACTATAATTGTTTTCACGGAAGCCCTGTAAGAGTTCCTGTGGCTCTTTCTTACTTAGGAGGGAAGAGGTCACTGGCCACCTCTTTGCAGATGCAATAGGGATGGAGAAATAATTGTTTCACTGTTTTTATTGCCAATCCTTAAGAAAGATTTTACCCACGTTTGGTCAAGTTCACTGTTTGTTTTCCTCCAGGGACACTGTAGAGCTTTCTTAGGTTATTTCATCACCAACACTCCTCTGAAAGCCTGGGGCCTTCTAGGGTCTATGTGTCTGGAGAAACTGCATAGACACAATCTGATCCAAGGCCAAAATTGCCTTCATTCCAAGCAGCATTTAGAGACTCAGTTGAATCATGTACCACAACCCCAGGAATGCTACAAGTTCCCTTTGGAACTCATTAGAATCTATTGGGTACTTGAGGCAGACTGTTGGCTCTGCTTCCCTGTGACCAGAATAATCGAGAACCAGCAAGGAAAATCCGTCCATGACAAGGAATTGATAGTAACATTCCCCAAGTCTAAATAACATTGTCACTGTCCCAAGGTACAAACCAGGCCTAATGCATGGGTTGGTTTTAAGTTGAGTCAGAAATTACTTGGGTCAGGACCAGAGTTGTCATGAACTCCCAAGTGGTTTCTGAGGCTGTGCCCAAGAATAGCATTTCTTCTATGGTCTCAGCTTGGTGAGGTTTTCTTAGACAGAACAGATCCTCTTAGAGCAGACATGTCAAACACAAGGCCCGGGGGCAGGATGCGGCCCATGAAGTGGTTTCATGTGGCCCGCGAAGCCATCCTGGAAACAGTGAGGGAACGGCTCCTGCTGCCTTGGCCCTGGCCCAGGCCGGCTGGGAGCCAATGTACAATTTTGTAATGGCCATCTATGCTGAAACGCATTCAATCTTAGCTCCACAAGGCCGTCTAGAAACAGCGAGGAACCAGCCCCTGCTGCCCCCTGGGTGAATGCTGGGGAGGTGTCACCCTTTGTGAGGAATGAAGAAATGGACCACGCCTTGGCGCTTTCCCCGGTCCCACCCCCTTCTGCCAGAGCCCTCAGATCTGTCCCACTACTGCCCAGGCCCCCACAGGCACCCTTGACGCAAACGATGTAGAGCTGGCCATGCCCACCCAGTAGGCCACACCCACTCCATCCATGCCCACCCAGTAGGCCACACCCACTCCATCCACGCCCACCCAGTAGGCTGCACCCACCCGGCCCCCCAAGGGCAACTGCAATGCTGATGCAGCCCACAATGAAATTGAGTTTGACACCCGTCTTAGAGTTATCATATGCAGAAAAATATTGTGCTTGTACTCCTTTCTCCCATAGCCTATTCCTCTTAATAAAGTAGCTGACATATAGCCATATTTAGAGGCTCTAGTCTAGGAGGACAAGTTCAAAGGTTCAGTGCCCTTCCAGACCAAAGCCCCCAAATATGCCTGCTGGAAAAACTTCCCCAAACTTTATGCTAGTAATATATTTGTCATTATAATATCATAGGCTTAAATGTCCACACCCTTTCATTTTTTTCCTGAACTGCTATAAAATGTGTTAATGATAATTTATCTGTGCAACAGAACCTCCGAACTGACATTGTCATGGACGGTAGTTTCAGCATCAATCCAGGCATTGATATAGGGCAGGTATGTACTTTAAATTCCTACCTTATTGTAACTACAAGCAAACAAGCTATCCTGAAAGATCAAAGAAATGAATCCCATTTGCATGTTATTGTTTAGATCCTTCCTTCCTCCCTCCCTCCCTCCCTCCCTTCTTTCTCCCTTCCAGCAGGCAGGTAAGTGATTGGGAAATAGTCACACAATATTGAAAATAAAGATCATGTGACTGCAACAGCAGCAGCCCTGCAGTGCAGAAGCTGTCAATAACATTCCCAAATTTCATTCCCTCAGGTGTCATGGGTTCTGGATTTTGGACACAATATGTAAATTAGCCCATTTGAAGTACCTTGTTGCCTTACCAAGGGTAGGCAACCTTGGCTCTTTTATGACTCGTGGACTTCAAGTCCCAGAATTCCTGAGCCAGCATGGCTCAGCTTGGAAGCCTCTCCCTTTCCCCTCAGCGTGGCTGGCTCAGGAATTCTGGGAGTTGAAGTCCACGAGTCATAAAAGAGCCAAAGTTGCCTACCCCTGCCTTATACCATTTTGCCTGGTTAAAAGTCATGACAATGAGAGTTTTAATAGTAAATAGGTAGAAGTTGTGGTAAATGAAAAGATAAATTCAATGACACCATATCATTTTCTTATCAATCCTGGGCTGGATTAGATAGGCTGTAATAACTAAACAAGAATGTGATGTTTTTGTATATCCATGCTGCAGAATTCAGTTTTCTCTTATTGATCACATTGCATTCTTATATATTAGGTAATCTACACTGTTAGTTTTTTTATTTTTTTATTGTTTCACATTTGACTATTAAGAAGCTTCCAGGCATCCTGATTGTAGAGAGAAACAGTGCAAATCTGCATTAATTTTTAGTCTATCTTGGCATTTTTATTTCCAGATTGCTATAGTAGTGCTGCTGTCCTATGATGTCACAATTAGTATACAAGGATGTGTTAACTACAAGATCTTATTTTTGCATCTTTTTTTTTTTTTACTTTCTCTTTCCAATCAAACTACAGTATATGTGATCTGCCTCTGGAAGAAAAAAAACCGAATGGAGGGAAGGAGGGTTGTAATTAGGGTAAAGGGCTTAAGATTATAGCAATGAAATATTCACAAGAAGGATTCATGGATGTCTGATAAACTTGCAACAGAAGCAGTGCTTGGAAGAATAAAGAGTAGTAGCTGATTCATTGAGATCTGTAGCTGAAAAAGATTGCGTTCGGAATCTCAAAACACCCATGGACTTCTCAGAATGGATGTTCGAGAAAGACGTTATCTTTATTCTTTACGACATAACATACTATTCACGTATCCTGTACATCATTTCAATATGGGATAGGCTGCAAATAAATTTAATAAGTAAATAAATACATCTTCCTTCAGTAGTAGTGAAATATTGTGACTGAATCTAATGGGACATGGTCATGGACTTGTTGGAAGGGAAAAGTGCAGAATGGCAGGGGACCAAGGATGCAATCCTTGCCAATGCTTACTATTCTTTTAATTCTACATAAATATTGCTTATTTATTTATTTATTTATTTATTTGGGTTTGTATGCCGCTCCTCTCCAGGGGACTCGGAGCGGCTAACAACATATACATAACAAAAAATACAATATAAAAACCCAAACAGAATATCTAAAAACAAATAAACACACATTCAATACATCAGTCAACCACAATCATCCCCAGGCTTGCCGGCAAAGATGAGTCTTTAGGTTTTTCTGGAAGGCCGGGAGAGTTGGAGAAACGCGGACTTGTGATGGAGTTGGAGTATGATGGGGTAATAAAAGAATCCTAACTGACAAATACATTTTTAAAGGAAAATTCTAAATAACAAGACAGTTGCTATGTGAATGTAAATTAAGAGTGAATGGCACTTAAGACATAGAAAGCCAATATGCATTTTCTACATTTTGTGGAAAGATTCATAGGTCCAAAAATCCTGAGATAGGATGGAACCATTAAACAAGAACTGCAGACCAGCATATGCTGTACCATGGCATGATCACATCAGGATATCATCTACCTTACCCTTGATTTTAGTGCATTCTCACAAGTCAACAGATGTGTCCAATGACTAGATATCCCCAGGTTTAAGAAAATTGTCAGAGTTACTGCTCTGCAGAAGAACAAAAAAGATTATTTCTACAGCACTAGCCTATTCACATTAAGGGAAACAAATTTCCAAAGAAGTATGCTTAGTACTGCAAACTTAAGAAGTTATTTTCTTAGAAGAAATATATGAAAAACAGAAAATGTCTATTTTATTTTCTCAGGTTGAAGGTGGCTTTATTCAGGGACTTGGATTGTATACAACAGAAGAAATAAAATTCTCCCCAGAAGGACAGCAGTATACATTGGGTCCTGACACATATAAGATACCTGGTCTTTGTGATATTCCAGAAGACATTAGAACCTACTTGCTGCCAAACTCAAGAAATCCAATTGCTATCTACTCCTCCAGGGTAAGCAAATAATATGGATTGTCCTGGGACTGTTGATTGAGGAGCACAATCCCAAGAAGAAAATGCCAGCTTATTTATTTAATGTTTATTTAATGATTGCTGGGTGCCTGCTTTACAAGAAAGAGGAGATCTCAAAGTGTGGCCAAGCAAATATTTTAATTGAAGTTAAGGGCTATAAAGCAGGAAATCCGATAGATCAGATTTGGATGCCAGATTGTGGAAGTTAGGCAGGACTTTGTCAATGCACTTATTATTAGGCAAATAGGCCTTTCAGGAAGGCAGCAGAGCCAAGGATGTCCACTGTTTAGAAAAAATGGAATGTTGAGTCATCAGGCTGATTGAGGACAGAATTTTGAGGATTGTTACTACCAATATGTTGTTACTATGTTCCTAGGGCTGTCCTTGGGCTGTATTATGAGCTGGTGAGAAGACTTCTATTGTTTGGTTAAGATGGGATTACAAAGGGGCTTTGTTTTGGGCCAGAGAGGGTCAGTTTGAGTTTGATAGGCAAAGATATGAACTTGGTTTGACCCTGATCATGTCCAAAAGATGGAGGTGGGTGGGAAGAAGGATGCAGCCTCCATTTTGCTAGATTTATTTTTTCCACAAAAGGATAAAGAACAGCTTGCAAAGTGCTCCAGGTTTATGAATCACTTTTCCAGGAGGCATGATGATTATTTTATTTTATTGTAACAATTTGAACTTGCCCAAACACAGGACTCCAGGCAGTTTATGTCAATAAGATACAATAAAAATAAGAGCACAAGTAACAACCCTTCAGTTAAAGTCTGTATCATAAATTAATATTAAAAACAAAACACCAAAATCATATATTAAAAAAATAAAAAAAATCAAGGACTTTTTCCAAGTCAAAATGATCTGGGCAGGACATTTTTAGACTGCTAACCCTACATGTAGACAGTAAGATCTACATATTAATTTAGAAAGCAAGAACAGCAATATTAATCAAACAGGAAATTGTTAACCACTGGTCTCTATGAAAGTGAAATGTGTAGTGCTTCAGTCTAATAGATGAGGCAATTTTTGATAGACTTTTGAAGGTGGCGTGCCTTCAGTGAAAACACATTAGATTTGGATGGTTCAGTAGTCTGACAATATGCAGTAAATCTTACGTTTTTATAAAAGTAGGAAAATAGGCTTAAGAAATTAAAATCATTTGTAAACTATGCATCACAAGTAAAAATAAACATTTTCCTGAAAAGAAGTTTTGTTGTATAAAGCAATTACAGTTAAAACATTTATTGATGACCAGGAAAGAGGGGCTTGCATAATACTTATTAATTACTTAATATGTAAATTAAATTGCAAGGTTTCCATAAAGACTTCCCTGTTGCTTTCTGTGAAAACTGAATTTGTAACATCCTTTTAACTACATTTGTTGTTGTTGTTCAGTCACTAAGTCTTGTCCGACTCTTCATAATCCCATGGATTGTAGCATGCCAGGCCCCCTTTCCCCCCACTGTTTCCTGAAGCCTGCCCAAACCCATGCCCACTGCATTGATGACGATATCTAAAACCATCTTATGCTCTGCCATCCCTTTCTCCATTTGCCTTCAATCTTTCCCAACATCAGGGACTTTTCCAATGAGTCCTTTCTTCTCATCTGATGGCCAAAGTATTTGATGTTGAAAGAAAAATCTTCATCAGGGTCCAGTCCAAGCTGGGAATAAACAAAATGGAGGTTGCTTTAGAAAGGTTATAGTTTATTGAAGAGCAAAGCCGAACAGAAACATGGCTCTGGGAAAGTTTTTATACC
Organism: Bothrops alternatus; assembly: GCA_034064705.1. Lineage (NCBI taxonomy): Eukaryota > Metazoa > Chordata > Lepidosauria > Squamata > Viperidae > Bothrops > Bothrops alternatus. Next base: position 746,883 of record JARGCV010000068.1, read on the forward strand.
TTCTTAGGCTTTTGAGGTTGTTTCCTGTTCCTGTTTGAGGCTTTGTATTTCCTGTGTCATGTACTTTGACCTGAGTTTGAATGTGCCTTTTTGATATTGGTGGATTAATCCTATTATGTTGCCTGTCCTTGGGTGGGGGTATGTAGATTTTAGGGGTTTTTGTCTTCCTAATCTCATCAGCAGTTTCTTCTAGCTTCCTGGCTCCAATCTTCCTGAATGGATTATTACATCTGCATTTCTAAAAGCTGGTTTCTGCTGAGTTTCTGCTTGGGGCTATTAAGAAAAACTGGGCTTGCTTTTCTGCCTTTAAGATCCTTTGGGGAAATATATTCTGCCTTTTTAATATTCCCCAAAATATTTCTTTCTCTGGGTTCTTCCCACATTGAGCTTCGGTATCTGCCATGTGTAATGTGTAGAAATTGATGCAAATTCTGCAAACTGTGATATATTTTCTGTATTTCCGGTTCACAAGGGGCTTAGTCTTTTGTGCACTGAAAATATTCAGAATTTTAGGATGCTGTTATAAGAATAGGATGACTGGATCAGACTGTGTGAAATTATTGTACTAGATAGCTTAAATACTATTGTACAAGAATATTGCACCAATTAATTTTTTCCTTCCCTTTGGTTATTTTTATTTTTCTCCAGGGATTGGGGGAATCTGGAGTATTCCTCGGATCCTCCGTATTTTTTGCTATAAGAGACGCAATAGGTGCTGCACGGAAGGAAAGAGGATTAAACTCTGTTTTCACACTGGACAGTCCATTGAATGTAGAGAGGATTCGCATGGCCTGTGCTGATTCCTTTACAGAGATGGTAAGACTTTACCCTGTCATATTCTTTTGCATGTAACCTTCATTTCTACTTCAACCAGCAAGGCAAAGATTGTAAATGAAAGAGTATAAAGACAGAGTCTGAAATGCTCAATACTGTTAAGATGAGTAAGGAAAAGTTAAAGCTGAGGGGGAAAAAACAGAATAGTTGTTCCAGATTATCTACTCTTTAAATGATATTTTATTGTAGTCAGAAAAGGCTCCCACAGGAGGAATGGGCTTGGAGACTGTCAATTATCCCTGTTCTTGCAGCATTGCCTCAAGCTGCTCTTAAGTATCTTCTTTCTCTTCTTCCAGCAACTTTTCAGAAGGTATTAGGAAATGCAGATGGAAGAGGAATCACACACACACACACACAGAGGGGGGGAGGGAGAGAGAGAGAGAGAGAGAGGGAGGGAGGGACGGACAGATGGACGGACGGACGGACAGACAGACAGACAGACAGACACAATCCTTTCTCCCAGCACCTTCCCATCCCCATCAAGCCCTGTGAGCTGGCAAACTCAGAAAAGAACCACTTGGATTACTGGAACAATCTTGATTGCTCATAGGATAATCTAACAGAAGCTTGAAAGCCTGCCAAAGGAATTATTCCAGTCAACTGATACCTAGCATAATTAAGCAGAGTTAGTTTGAATCTCTTTTTCACATTCCCCCTCTGCCCTGAACTCAATAATCTTTTCTGACTGGTTCTCCTTCAACCTCTGCGTTTCCAAAATCAGTTAGACATTTAATACCACTACCTGATGTGATTCAAACTCTGTTATATTATTTTATTGTGATTTACTGTGTAAGCTGCAAAGCTTCTCCCATTTCTGAACCACCAATTTTTTTAATGATGGGGTATGAGTGTGCACATACTGCACTTAAACAATATACGGTATTTAACATCTGGAAATCCAGCAGATCAGGCTGCTCTTCTCAAGAATGTTTATTTCAGCAGTCAAACCCTCCCCCCGCTGACTTTTAAAGCAACAAGATATTTATATCAAATAACCATCCCAAAAATCTGAAGGGCACTAACCTTAGCACGCTGCAGTTTTGGAGGGCTGATCAAAAAAATACTATATGAGTTGAGACTGTGCCCCTATGGACACTATTGAAACTATAGTACTGCATCTTCTATAAGGACTCACAGATTCAATTTATAACACCTTGCCTAATAAAATACCTGGGAAATACTGATCTTTTTATGTGCAACTATTATTATTGGATCAGTACAAAATAGTTTCTTTGAATGTGGCCAAATTTTGCTATGCTGTATGTAAAATTAGGCGAATTTTAACTGCCCACTAATAATCCACCACCAACCACAATATATTATTCTGCCTGCCTTTTTTGTTTTTTTTACTATTATTATTGTTTTAATGCTTTTGTTTGTGGTGCTGGTCTGTGACCGTAATAAAGATTGATTGGTTGAACGAGCCACCAATTCACTGATATCACTAATCTAAAATGTATTTTGCTACCCTTGCTTTCTATCATTCAGCTGAGTTAGGCACTCTGAATTTTAATATTATGAGTTTGTCCAGGACCAACTCAAATGTTATGAGAGTTTCTATGAAGTTTAATTTTGGTGTGTTATTATGCAATGCAATAAAAATATCATACTATTTTATTGCCCGTTAAATGTGGAAAGTTCATTTCATAGCAAAATAATCTGGACGCTTGAAAGGTGTTGCATAAATATTGTACACCATGAATTAGTATGTATGCAATTGTAACTTTATAGTTGCCTTCTTAAAACACTGACCTCCAGCTTGAAACAAAACAAAACTTCACTTGTTACTCTGCTCAAGTCAATCAGGTTCAGTGTTCATGAAATGATGGAACAAAGCTAGCAATTCAAGCTTTTACAAAAGGTTCAGGAAATATATGGAGATATATAGAGTAAGTCAGTAAATTAACCAAAAGCAAATTTCAAAGTTCCAAATATTTTGGAAATATTTAAAATTAACGTTGCAAAGAAGTAGCTAAAATAAAGCAAAATAAAATAATTTTGTTACAATAGCATTTATGGTATTGTTATGCCTAAAAAAAAAAACCTCAACAATTCCCAGCCTACTGACAGAATGCACTGTTGTAGAAAACCCCCATGTGGTTCAGATTGCAGCAGTACAGAGTGTTCCATCTCCTGCCCCACTTTTCCTTAATGGCTCTCAAGACTGGAGGAAAATGCTTCGTGTAGAGTATTTTATCGGCTGTTAAAATTGCACATAACTGAAGCAGCCCACAGTAGAGCCCTGGTATGTTGTGCTGTATCTTATCAAGCAAAAATGCAGTCTAGAATGTTCACTATGATAATTATGTTTTAGTTCATACTCAACAGTCCCATGGTTAAATAATTGTTCATGTTCCTTTCTTGTTTAGATTCCAAGAGACATGCCTGGGACCTATGAACCTTGGGCTATCCGAGTGGATTAATCTTCTACTTGTTTTTCAGTGAAATTGTCGTTTTCTTACCGCATAATGTTGTCATACCTTTTCAGAAATATATCATTCGCTTTTCTTTCTTTTCTTTTTTTATTTTTTTTTATTTTTCCACCATACACCATACACCAAAACAAACATAAACATACATAAACAAAAATCTTTTCTTTTAACAGAACCGTGCTATGCATTCTAACCATTCTATTACATCTTATTTACATTTTATTTACATTCGATCATTATATCTTTTTCTTTCTCTGTTCTAGCCAATTATAACATTTATTCCAAATTTCATAAAATTCTGTCGCCTCCTCGTCTTTTAATTCTAGCGTGAGTTTATTCATTTCTGCGCATTCCAAAATTTTGTAAATAACCATGTCGTCTGTGGGTGTATTTTCATTCTTCCAACATTGGGCGTATGCTATGCGAGCTGCAGTCAATATATATATAATGATGTGTTGGAGTTGTTTTTCAATCTTTGAATTATGCCCAATAAAAATAATTCAGGTTTAAAATCCATTTTTATCTCCGTTATCTCCTGTATCAAATCTCTTATTCGTTCCCAATAATTTTTTGCTTTGGGGCATAGCCACCACATGTGATAGAATGGTCCTTCTCTGATTCTACATTTCCAACACTTCGGGTCTATATTTTTATGCATTTTGGCCAATCTCGTCGGTGTTAAATGCCATCTATAAATCATTTTGTATTGATTCTCTCTATGTGCGGTTGATAGCGTCAATTTACAATTTACGTTCCATAATCTTTCCCATTCCTCTAAGTTTATATTTCTCCCCACATTTCGTGTCCACGCTAACATCGACCCCTTCACTATTTCTGGAAAATAAATGTAATTTCAATTTAACAAAATAAAATTAATTTACCTACAGATGCATATTATAATAAATATTATAAAATTTTAATGATATAAATTATTGCTTATGAGATCTATACCTCATCTCATCAATTGAATGAGTTGCTATAGTTGTAAAAGGCTCTAGTTGTTCAGGATAAGGTAATCAACAATAGATTAAAACAGTACAGCTTCTGTGGGAAAAGGAAAGACAAAACTGAGTGTGAGTAAAATATCATCATGGACAATTTTATCTTGTGGGCAACTAAGGCAAGCTTATCAAGGGCATCATATATTAGAAATGAAAAGCAGCTATCAACACAATTAATGATACAAGCAAGGCACTGGTGATTTCCAGTGATATATTGGTCTATAAGAAATCTGGTTATTTTCAACATAAATGTGACACTTTCGAATTGTAAAAAAAGCATTTGAAAAATAACTGCATATTCTTTGAAATGTTATATATTAAACATGGTCCTCTTATCTGTCTGCATGGAACCACACATATAGTATGTGGAATTTTAGTGCTCACATGTGTACATTCTTTAAGGAATAAAGATTGAATAACTCAGCACTTTTGACAGCCTTTTATTAAAAACACTGCCTTAATCTAATGGTTATTCTTATAATTTAGGGTCTTTTAAGAACCAATTCCCAAATTGCAATACTAGGATTGCTATAAAACCTTTATGTTCCATCTCAGCACCTTTCCCACTGCACTAGAGAGATGACATTATGAAAAGGATCGTTCTGATAGATTGAACAGTGATCTTCATTTCCAGTCTTGAAAGCTTACCATTAATAACTAAGCAATGAGGTTTTGATTCCAAATCACATGAGAAGTTAACATTGTGGAATAATCTAATTTGAAAATTCAGGGAAGATATTTAACTCGAATATGTCTGTACAAGGGGTCAATACTTTGATAAAACGTGATCGCTTTAAAGACTTTGAGACATTGTAGGCTGAATATGACTTATCTACATTTGCTTGGCAATATATATAATTGAAATATCTGCTAACCAAGCAATATGGTCTGAACACAACAGTAATTTTGAGGTGCAGGACCAAAAAGCAATCAGTAAAAAAAAATTAAGTAAAATTAAGTTCTACAATTTGTCATTTCGTAAAGAGTTTTGGCTCTTTTAAGCCAGGCGCATAGCAAAGAGGATAATTTTATGCAAATGGAAATTTATCTCCTGGGGTTAAGAAAAGGATGCAAGATATGAATTTCTTATTTATCTTTGAAAAGTCTGCTCTAATAATAGGAAGAAGAAACATATGTTTCTATATGATCTACGTTTAATGTTAAATTTAACAATTGCTTTTATATTATCAATAATAACTGTAAGGGTGTTTTCTTTAAAAAAAATTCTTCACGATATGACCATTTATCTTTTTTTTTCTCTCTCTTTATGCTGTAGTTTTTAAAAATGTCCCTTTTAAAAATAAATAAATAAATAAAAGTCCCTGTCAGCACACATGTGAAAATACAGATAAACTATTGTACAGAGTTTTATTGTAAACCAGCCATACCAACATCACATGAAACAGAGACAATGTTGTTTGGGAGAACTAATGGAAGACAAGTTATATCAGTGTTGAAGGAAAAGTCTTCATCAGCGTTCAATCCAAGCAGGAAATGAACAAGTTTTGGTCACCACGATGTAAAAAAGATGTTGAGACTAGTCTAGAAAGAGTATAGAGAAGAGCAACAAAGATGATTAGGGGGCTGGAGGTTAAAATATATAAGGAAAGGCTGCTGGAATTGGGTATGTCTAGTTTAATGAAGAGAAGGACGAGGGGGGACATGATAGCAGTGTTCCAATATCTCAGGGGCTGCCACAAAGAAGAGGGAGTCAAGCTAGTTTCCAAACCGCCTGAAGGCAGGACAAGAAGCAACGGATGGAAACTAATCAAGGAGAGAAGCAACCTAGAACTAAGGAGAAACTTCCTGACAAGTTAGAACAATTAACCGGTGGAACTACCTGCCTCCAGAAGCGGTGAATGCTCCAACACTGGAAGTTTTTAAGAAGAAACTGGACAGCCATTTGTCCGAAATGGTATAGGGTTACCTGCCTGAGCAGGCGGTTGGACTTGATGACCTCCAAGGTCCCTTCCAACATTATTATTATTATTATTATTATTATTATTATTATTACATGGTGACTGCTTTAGAAAGGAAGTTGTAGTTTATTGAAGAGGAGAACCAGACAGAAAGATGGCTCTGGAAGAAAAGAGAGCCCACATGTAGGAGAGAGTGGGTTTTATACCCTCTGGGGCTCTTGAGGTTGTTTCCTGTTCCTGTTTGAGGCTTTGTATTTCCTGTGTCATGTACTTTGACCTAAGTCTGAGTGTACCCCTTTGGCATCTGTGGGTTAATCCTATTACAGTATGTCCTGTTTTAGAGTTTGGATGGGATACATAGATTTTAAGGGTCTTTGTCTTCCTAAGCTTCTAGCTGGAGGCCTCCAACCTTCCTGAATGGATTATCACATCTGCATTTCTACAGAGCTGGTTTCTGCTTTGGGGGAGGGAGACTTGGGGCTATTAAGAAAAACTGGGCATCCTTTTCTGCCTCTTTAAGATCCTTTGAGGAAATATAATATTCTGCCCTTTTAATATTTTCTTCTCTAGGGGGGGGCTGACTTTCCACATCAGCAAAAGAAATACGACAGTGAAATACAATACTTCAGTGTTAATGTGAACAGAGTTGGCATCTGAAAAAGAATTTTTGGCTATTTATCTGGAAAAACTGCATATATTAAAACAGATATGTCCTTATCTTCCTTGTTGTAAGGTTACTTAAAATAGGATTGCCTTATTTTTGTTAGAAAAGTAGAAAATGGCCACTAAGCGGTAGCAAAAAAAAAAAAGGTTTCTCCTGTTTCTCCAGTGACATCCAGAATTCATGGATTTGGGGTTTTGGTAGTATAGACACGATAACCCTAGCTGGGGTGTGTGTGTGGGGGGTGGTACTTTATTGTAAATCTTGAAACATTTAAAGCAGGGATAAATATTTGCCTCTTTTGTCGTTTCTAACATTTGTTCCCTGTACCATAAAGAGTAAAGCTGCCAAGTTGGCACTGTAGCTATCTGCCTTCCGTTTAGTTTTGGTTGAAAGTCTTGATGTGCCATTTTTGACTCTAATTTTTCTATAGTGCAGTTGAAGTCAAAAGTGGACGAACAGCCTAAAACACTACATAATGAATGACAGCATTTGAATCCTGATCGTAACTTGACACTTCCCCTCTGGTTAGTAAGAACTTCATTAATATTTTATTAGTAATGATTGTGCCCCTGCATGAAGTTGTTTACAGCTATGTAGCCACATACGCTAACTTTACTTCTGAGTACAGTTTGGAAGGGAGCAAAATATACAAAAAATCCACATCGCAGCATTCTTACAGCATGTATTAGAACAGGGTCACTGCGGGCTTGCAGAGTGGATCTCAACTTTTATAGACTTGAACCCTACCACTTCTTGCCCGGACAGCCGTGCACCTAAGATGTTATTCCCTATTGTGCTCTTCTCCGCAGAAAACTTGTGAACGGATCATTTTCCTGCTTTCATCCTGAGGTGATGAAAGCAGCAGCCCGATCCTTTTTTCACTGGGCAGCTGCTTCAGATGCAGGAAGGCCCGGCGGACAGACTGGACTCTTCAGTTACGTCCTGGTTGTTATTAGATCGCCTTACCCAACCAGGCGCTCTCCAACGTTGGCTGGGAACTGGGTCCGCGACACTTTTGTAGCAAACTGGATTTCCTACAGTCAGACTGACATACTAGTTTAAAGCATCGGACTAGATGCCGGGAGACAGCGAGTTCTGCTTCCGTCTGAGGCACAAAGCGAGCTGGGTGACCTCGGGCCAGTTCCCCCCACTCCACCACCCCCCCAGTTCTAGCAAGCCACTCCGAAACCTTGCCAAGAAAACTGCAGGGACTTGTCCAGCCGTCGGCCGGAGTCAGGAAAAAAAAAAAACCACCAACAACGACAAATCTGCCGTAGGCCTCTCCTTGTCCTTTACCATGGCGGGAAAGCAACAAACCAGGCGCGACTGCCGAGCTGAGCTGAGCTGAGCTGAGCTGAACAGACCGCGCCGGGGTATCGTCTCCCCGCCATAGATGACGCAGGCCCGAACGGTGGTGTGTTGTTTTTTTTTCCCGGGGAGGGGGCCGTCTCCGTAAGTTCCCGCGTCATCTCTGCTTCTCGCGAGAGGTTGAGGGGGAGGAGACTGAAGATACTGCTGCCTTCAGCCACCTCTCCGTCCTCCTCGCGTCGCTGGTAAAGCTCGTGCTCTGCGGACGTTCCTTTCCTGCCTTAAAAGTCGGTGAGGCTCGAGAAGGGGTGGGGAGGCGGGCGTGGGGCGCTTCGGAACGCGCCTGGCTAGTAACGGCCGCGCCGGTCGGCCCTCTTTCCCCCCCCTCCCCCACGTCCTCTGGCGGGGCCTGGCATGACCTGTCGGGTAACAAAGCGGCGGCCTCTGTTGGTTGGTGACGCCGCCGTCGCCGTCGCGGGAGAGATAGAGACCCGTGGCGGCGGCGGCGGCGACGACGGCGGCGGCGGCCGGGAGGAACACGCGGGACTCTAAGCTAGCCGTGGCGGCGCTTGTGAGAGACCTCCGCCTTCCCTCGGCCATCGCTTCCACCTCCAGCAGCAGCGGCCGCCTCCGCCCGGAGGGCTCGGTGGGTGGAAGGAAGGGAAGGAAGGAAAAGAAGGAGGGGGCGCTATGGACGAGGAGAGGAGGAGGGAGGGGGGGGGGAAACGGTGCTTTCCCCTTCTACCCGAGGCAGCAGCTACATTAGGTAGAAAAGGAGGAGAAGAAGAAGAGGCGCCGCACGGCGTCCCCGGGCTGCTCTTTTGCGGGGCGGGCTAAAAACGTAGTGAGGCGGAAGATTGCCAGGGCTCCCGAGGCTCCCTGGGCGGACCTGGAGGAGGAGCCTGGAAGTAACTTGAGCAGAGAAAGCGAGAAATATAAATATTTGCGTTCTGTTAACGCGATTATTATCCGCCTTTTCTTCCCCGGCTGTATATATACGAGGGGTGGCCCTCTAAAGAGGTTACTCTTTCTTTTTCTTTTTTTTTTAAGTGGTCGAGCTGTATATGATTACATTTTTTTTCTTTAATAATAGACTTTTAAAAAGACAGGGAAAGACGAATACTGCGTTTCATATTTTCCCCAAAGAGTTGAGAATGGGCCTTGTAAGAAATGGCTTTGTTGCCCAAACTCTTTACTGGATGTTCAGTAAACTGGGATGAAGTATTAAAACGCACACACGGGCACACAAACACACACACACCAGGCACATTTTATACCCGTATATGGGGGTGGGGGAGAGAATGGGAATGTTTTTATCCATTTTTAAAGTAGATGGGGTGATCATGCTGGTTTTGCTCCGTTCTATCATTTTGCTTTCTCAAGATTACAAAGATGTAGCATCATTCCAATTTCAAGGAGAAATACAATGCCTATTATAGGCCCAGAGGAAGGCATGGGAGAAATGTTGAAATTCATCCTATGGAACCAACATTGCCACGAATAATGGAAATGGGGCAGATAATTTCACTACCCTTTTTTTCCCCCTCTCCTTTTCCCATCATTGTTGAGGAATCCTAATTTGTGATTTTAAGTCCACCCTAAGTTGTGGAAGGAACTCTTTTGTTTCTTTTTGTATTTTTGGCTGCATGTGGTTATTATCTCCTCTCCCTTATTAATGTTGAACATTTAGCATATAGCTGTGTGTGTACAATGTAAGTTGAATTGAGGCTCCCTCATAGGAGATATACTTTTTACAGGATATTCTGTGTTGCAGTCTTTCCATTCCTCATTAGCTACTTTTTATATAGATTGTTTTGCAGAATGTGTATTCAGGATTATAGTCATAATACACATGGCAGGCACTAGTTTCTGAAAGACTGTTGTAGGTTATTAATAACTGCCTTACTATTACTGGTTTTAGTGTAAATACTGATATCCAGCTTGTCCTTATTTTATATTGATACAGAGCACTGGTAAAATCACATAAAGACAGAGCCTTTCTTTTTAAAGCAAAACTCATCCCTGAATTAATTTTGAGGCTTCAGTAAAGATAATTGTTCTGGCTTCAATTTGTGAAATTTGTTAAATTATTGGTTCACATGTTACTGAATTTGAATTTCTAGCATGATTTCAGTTGTGATTTTGAGAGTTGCTCCAATTATAATGTCACAGCTTGGAAATTGGGACAGCTTAGGTAGAAGTAATCTGAAAAGAGAGAAGGGAGTTTCATGTAAAGTATATTCGTGATGGATAAAGTTCGATTCATCCATCAGGTTGATCCACCAATGATTTTTTTGACTGGAGTGGGTGTGAACAGTGTTACCTGTTAAGAAAAGCTTGCATTATAGTATTTATTAATTAGCTTAACAGCATTTATTCATTGCCCATCAGCCTTAAACAGCAATTTACATATTGATAGAAATTAGTTATTCCCTGATTTCAGCTTTATAATCTAAAATATCTTATACAGAAGGAAAATTTGATTTACAGACAAAATGGCAGCAAGGGAACTGGTTTCAAAATTGCTATATTTAATCAGGGAGGTACAGATAATCCCATAATCCACTGAGCAAATGCTCCTACTGGTCTTCACAAGAAAAAATAGCAACTTTTTCCTGTTGCAATTACACAAGTCATAACATTTCTGTGCTGGTATCACTAGGTAGGTTTTCTGTCCTCATAGTGATGATAGAGCCCCCTTCATAGTACAGCAATAGTGACAGAAGGCAGCAGTGCCTTGTTTCTTTTTGTTCCTATTCCTACTTATAACACTTGTAATAATAGAACTAATTAGAACAGATTGAAGTAGAACAGTTTATAATAGAAAAGTGAATTTTAAAACATCTTCCTAGGTGATGACTCAGTGAAGGAGACTTGAGGAAATTGTCTTAAGACAGGGCAATTAAAAAGCATACTTAGAATATTCTGTCAATAAAGCCTTAATATCCCGTCTCACAATAGAAAAGATACAGCTGTTCTGAACTGTGTTACAAGTAAGCCTTCCAAGATAGGAGGCAAGCTGGCTATCAAGATATATTTACAGACTCTTCATAATCAGAAGTCTACCAATGCAAAGAATGACTTTTAATTCTTTCTGTGAACATTGCAGTTCTCCAGAAAAGTAACATTATATAAAAAAAGTTGCCTTTCCCCCCTCAGTTGTAGTAGAAATGTGATCTTCCTAATATTCTCTTTAAATGCAATAGGAATTATTAACTTGAGATAAAATTACAGATGATTGTTCTTGTTATGCAATAATAAACCTGCCACCTTAGTAACTATGTATTATGTAAATCAGTAGTTTGCAGTTAACAAAACTTGTTTCTGATTAATATTCCAGTTGTAAATATAAACATGTGGTTTAGGATTCATTTTTAATGGCATTGTAATCATGGTAATTTTGGGAACAGGGAAACCTATGTATTCTGATGTGTTTAGGTAGTAAATGTCTTGATCAAAACCTTTCTAAATTCTTAAGGATTATTTTCTTAATCAAAATATCTTCAATTTGTTGCTTATCACAGGGTATCTTTTATGAATAATCAAAAGCAGCAAAAGCCAACGCTATCAGGCCAGCGTTTTAAAACTAGGAAAAGAGGTAAGCATAGTCATATGCCTGTTTAATCAGTTTTTATCAATTACAAATTACCATATCACTGTAAAGATTGATTTGTAATATGTACTTTTGATGGTTTTATTAGTGAATCTTTTTCAATGTTTGTCCATTTATCTTTCCATTCTGTTAGACCTTTCCATTCCATTCCATATTTATGTAGCGATAACCATAGGATCAACATCTGTTTTTTTCTCTATTATTAATCATTGAAATAATTATCAATATATTCCATCTAAAAAGGCATGAATCTGGTCCTGATTCCTATTCCTAGTCACTGATATTTAATCAATCTTCAGTCTGACGATTGTATTTCATGTATTAAATTCACACAAGACTGTTGAGTTAATGGAATCAATATTTGAGGAAATGTGCATTTTCACTTCTTCAAAAAAGTTGATTGCTAATAAATAGAATGATTGGGCAATCTGAGGAAAGGTTTAACCAGGGCCATACTGTATGTGTTTCATTTTATACTGCAGGTACAGATAGTCCTTGATTTATGACCACAATGGAGCCCCAAATTTCTGTTGCTATGCAAGGCAGTTAAATGAGTTGCACCCCATTTTACAACCTTTTTTGCCACAGATACATGAATCACCTCAGTTGTTAAGTGAATCATGCAGTTGTTAAGCAAATCTGGCTTCCTCCATGGACTTTGCTTGTTGGAAGCTGGTTGGGAAGGTCACAGATGGTGATCATATGAGCCTGGGACAGTGCAACTATCATAAATATATGCCAGTTGCCAAGTGCCTGAGTTTTGACCCCGGGGATGCTGCAACAGTTGTAAGTGTGTAAACTGATTATAAGTCACTCTTTTCAGCACTTTTCAGACTTCGAATGCTTACTAAATGAATGCCTGTAAGTCGAAGGCTAACTATAGTAATAAAGCATACAATACTTAATTTTATTAATTTTATCATATATGATAAGAGAGAGAGCTTGGGCTCTGGAACAAGAGAACAACCCTGATTTTGATCATAGTTAAAAGAAATATGGACCTGAGTGAAAGAGACTCATGAATTTGTGAGCCCATATTGAATTAGGGAAGCTATCTCTTGTCTACCGAAAATTGTGTTGATTTCTGACACATGGTGAATTAACACAATTTGGGCAGTGTTTTTGAGTTTGTTTAAACTCAAAGATGATTGCTTTGGATTTATAGCACAGGTCTACCGCTCATTGAAGTCAAGATGTTGTGGCTTCCCTGGGAACCTTTCCTTTCCTTTTGGCTTATCTGATTCTCAGCATGAAATGAATAATTCCAATTACCTTGACTTTCTTTTCAAATACATTTACAGTATTCTTTTTTTTTATTGCAGATGAAAAAGAGAGGTTTGACCCCACTCAGTTTCAGGACTGCATTATTCAAGGTTTAAATGAAACTGGCAGTGATTTGGAAGCAGTAGCAAAATTCCTTGATGCTTCTGGAGCAAAACTTGATTATCGCCGCTATGCAGAGACACTCTTTGACATTCTGGTGGCCGGTGGAATGCTGGGCAAGTATCTTTATTTTGTTCAGAATTTTTATTAATTTAACAAAGCATAAAATACACAAATATAAAAGATGAAAGGTAAAATAGAGGAGGAAAAGGGGAAGAAAGAAAAGTGTAGGGTAGGGGGGGGGGAAAGAGCAAGTATCTTCATTGACTATTCAGTTTATGATCACATGGATGCACTATGAAAAATTCTAATTGGTTTTTTTCCCCAGAATTGCTTGTATACATATACAACTTGAAAGTGATAGTAGTATTCAAAGCAAAATATAAAATAGAGGCAATGTATGTTGCAGTGTGATCATTTTAGGATAGCTGTTGGAAGAAAAATCATGGCTCAAATTGGGTCTGAACAAACCTGTCAGTTGGCTTTCGGTATTCTTCAAAAATACTGTAAGATATGGATCAGGTTCATTTGCCTACCCCAGTGATGGCGAACTTTTTAGAGACCGAGTGCCTAAAAATTGGCTCTGCCCTCACCCCGCCTGCCCACAGGGCCACTCACCACCTCCAGGCCCCGCCGCAGATTGCCCAGGCAGCCCAGCAGCACCATGGTGGCCACGCCCTCTGCCTGCACCCCGCAGCATCAGCTCTGCGTGATGGGACGTGAGGGCAGAGTCTTGACTACGCTGCCTGGCTGCCATGTCCTTGGCTGCGACTCTCCAGGGGGGCTGTGGATGAGAGGGGGGGTCGCAGGGGGAGGCAAGGCTGGGGCAACGGCACGTGTGCCCAAAGAGAGGGCTCCGAGTGCCCCCTCTGGCACCTGTGCCATAGGTTCACCACCACTGGCCTACCCAATCCTAGAAAATTTCATTTCATTTGCAGCAAATCCAGTATATTATGTATTATTTGAAGTTTGACTGTTTCAACAAAGATAATCTTGTAAGCCAGAACAACTTCTCTTACAGTTATTTTTCTTATAATTGAAATAATCAATTTTAACAGCCCCCGGTGGTACCCTGGCAGATGACATGATGCACACAGACGTCTGTGTATTTGCTGCACAAGAAGACCTAGAAACAATGCAAGCATTTGCTCAGGTTTGCGTGTTTTTTTTGCATTATTTTCCTTGATCCTGTCTTTCTATAGTATAATACATTAGTACAGTAAAACTATGTGAATGATTGGTAATTGAGCATTTTATTTCTTAAGCCTGATCATTTTCATTTATTTTTATTATTTTTATAAATAACTGTTATAATTAACTAACTCAAGGCAATGAACACACTCCTTTCTTCTCCTATTTTCCCCACCAGAGCAACCCTGTGAGGCGGGTTGAGCTGAGAGAGAGTGACTAGCCCAAAGTCATCCAGTCAGTTTTCTTACCTAAGGCAGAACTAGAACTCACACTCTCCTGATTTCTAGCCTGTTGCTTTAACCAATACCCCAAACTGGCTCTCTTACCTATTTTACAGGTCTTTAACAAGCTGATCAGGCGATACAAATACCTGGAAAAAGGCTTTGAGGATGAAGTTAAAAAGGTACTCGATGAAAACTAGATTTTATCTTATCTTGCCCAAAAATGGATTTTATTATATGTAAGTAAATAAGTAGCAATAGACTGCCTACTTCTGTTAGTCATATTCAAGCTGGGGGGGAAAGTTTCATCCACTTTATAATGGTTTTATTTTCTGGTTGCCACGTGTGCATGTGTGTATACACATTGAGAGAGGAAAGTGATTACAAATGTCTTAAGCAGCGTAAGGTGGAAAAGTGATGGTCTTTTGATCACTGTCATATAAAATCCTTTATAATGCTGTGGTACGGCTTCAGTATTTCATTTATTTCAAAATGTTTGTTACTCTATTTCCTCTTGTAGTTGCTGCTCTTCTTGAAAGGTTTTTCAGAGTCTGAGCGGAACAAACTGGCCATGCTGACGGGTATTCTTCTGGCCAACGGGACACTTAATGCATCAATTCTCAACAGCCTGTATAATGAGAATCTTGTTAAAGAAGGTAATTACAGAAATCTTGCCTCTGATATGGCTTCTTTCATAGAAGAACCAACTTCCTCACTTACTGCTGTTTCATAGTGGAGGCAGTCCTTGTCTTATGACCAGTCGCTTAGCTACTGTTCGAAGTTCTGATGTACCCCTCCAAAGATACTTATGACTGGTTCTGATGGATTATCCCACCCCCACTGAAATGACCACATTTCAGGCATTCAACAACTGGCCCACATTTATGGCCATTCGCAGTGTCCCATGGTCATGTGACTAAATTTATGCTATTTTTGTGGAAAAGCAGCATTTCCAGTTTTTGGGAAAAATCTAAAGCGAACAATGGGCCTACTTTCTCAACTGCGGATTCACTTAAAGTGATTTGCTTAGTGACTACCACAAAAAAAATAAAATTGAGGTAACCAAATGATTACCTGCTTTACAACCATCACGACTTATGATCAAAATGGGTAATCTTTGTTACAGTTATACATGAAGGATTACCTGTGTGTTTGGGGACATTATGCATTTAGTTTAAAACTAAAATTGCTTCTAAAGTTGAAACATAAGCTACAGAAATCTGACAAGGGCAAAATAAAAATAATATTAAACAGCATTTGAGGCCAAGGAGCATTGTATTTGCTTTGTCACCATAGAAATTTGTTGAGTTTCATTGTGTTACGTAGTATTAGGTAATTGTCAAACCCCTCTCTAAGGGAGATGGGCAGTTCAAAAATGTGAAAAATAAAATAAATCATACTTTTCTAATGATTTTAAGAACCTCAGTTCCTGCAGGGAGCATGTGTTTCAGTAATAAGGCAGCAAAAACTTGAAAATATTGCTTGGTATAATCCTGATAACATTACTGAGACTCACTTTGACACTTTCCTCTTGGAAAGTCTATTGTAAGTGATAGTGTATGAAGGAGTTCCATGATCTAAATGTATTGTTGGCTAGATAAAACGTGGAAAGCCTGTAGGAGGAAAGGATGATATCCATTCCCACTGTGAAGTCTTAAAAACTAATTGTGTGATTTTCTGTGCAGGTGTTTCAGCAGCCTTTGCAGTAAAATTGTTCAAATCATGGATAAATGAAAAAGATATCAATGCAGTTGCTGCTAGCCTTCGTAAAGTCAATATGGATAATAGGCTGATGGTAAGTGGATAGAGTTTTATAGTCAAAATAAAACAGCTGTTACTCAGGCAGGGAGTAGAACATTGTTTTTTAACTTGCAGGAGGACCCAGATTCCCTTTCCACTACTCAATGATTGTCCGGTATTCGTAGATTCATGCCTGAAGAACATCTGATAGTTTAATTCACTATTGCATATTTAATTTAAAAAAAAAATCTTCTGAATTTGGTGTCTTCTTTACAGTTCACTCTGGTTTTGGCACTTTGGTACATTTGGTAAATCTTGATGTGAATTCAATGTTTTAATACAATTTTTGACATAGTCCTCAAGGGAACCTGATAGGAAAATGTCATAAAAACTAAGATGAGACTTCTCACATCTACATGAAAATAGGAAAGCAGGAAAATTAATGTTATTTTGAATATTTCTATGCATTAAACTAGGATGAATCTTTGTGCCAAGCACTTGCATGTATAGTGCCTTAATATTTGCAAAAAATATGTGTTTCAGGAACTTTTTCCAGCCAACAAGCAAAGCCTTGAACATTTTACAAAATACTTCACTGATGCAGGATTGAAGGAACTTTCTGAATATGTTCGGAACCAGCAGTGCATCGGGGCTCGTAAAGAATTACAAAAAGAGCTTCAAGAGCAGATGTCACGAGGGGATCCCTTCAAGGATGTAAGTATGGTTAGCAGGCAAACATAGATGAATTCTGTAAGATCTTAATGGAATACCAGAATTATGGAAATAGCATTTTTAACTGAGTCCCTAATAGTACACATTAGATAAATAATAATTTTGGTAAGTTAAATTCTTAAGATTCATCAAATGCCTTATTTTTCTTCAGTGTAAAACATTGTGCTTTATTGAAAAGTGGTAAGAAAAACCTAGCTACATTGACTGTGATCTCAGAAGCTAACTAGGATGAGATTTGGTTAATTTTTGGACAAAGATCTACCTAGAAATCTTGGGGCTATTAATTAGACGGAGAAATTGAACATATACTCAGAAAGAATTGAACACATATCCTGAAAGAAGGTAATGGCAAACTACTTTCAGACAACTGGATGGATATAGTTACAGGCATGTGAGGACAGCTCCAGGGGATTTATACCTTTTAAGATCACTGTCAGTATATTACTTCTGCAAACATTTACTTTAGAAACTTAAAAGAATAATTCCTAAACATTTGTATGCATAATGTTATGCATAATTGTACAAGTGCCCTTAACTATGCATTTAGTGGCCGTTCAAAGTTACAGCAGTGCTGAAAAAAGTGACTTGACTGGTTTTCACATGACCGTTGTAGCATCCCCCTGATCACATGATCAAAATTCAGGCATGTGTTTATGACTGTTGCAGTACCCTGGGTCATGAGATCACCATTTGTAACTTTCCTAGCCAGCTTCCAATAAGCAAAGCCAATGGGGGAAACTGGATTCGCTTAACAACTGCATGATTCACTTAACAGCTGCAATGATTCATTTAACAATTGCGGCAAAAAAGGTTGTAAAATGGGATGTAACTCACTTAGCAACTGCCTTGTTTAGCAGTTAAAAGCAATTTTTTGGAATCAAATCCAAAGCATTCCACTGCTCTTTTGGCTATTGTTAACGGTATGCCTATGCTGTCCACTCTTGAGGTGTTCAGTTTTAACAATTCTTTTATGGTAATGGAGGGAAGCCATTTGACTAATGTTCATAACTTTCTTTCTAACATCTAGCAGTTATTCCCTACTGTTAACGTGCCTTGAGCAGCGCAGAGAAAATTTGTTTCAGGAAAACAGAACACTCTCTTCAGTCTTGAGTCTGATATTTCACTGTGATGTTCAGTAGCAATTCAAAATAGGTTATAAGTGGTGTTTTTTACATTGATCATACTGCTAAATTTGCTAATGTTTGCATATGTTTGTTAAATAAAATTGTTATTCTGGCACAGTTAAATTTGAATAAAGAATAATGACAAGCCTGCCATTTCAATACTTGTATGGTGAACCAATGTAAGGTCAAAACATTGTCAGATTCCTCTGTCCCATTTTCATACTTTCAGGTGGCAGATCAAAAGGGAAGCTATATTCAGATTTACTTGGACTTGAGTATAGTGATGTTCAAGATCTTGCTTGATTTGCATTTACATATCTAAACCATCAATCTAAGAATCAGTCCATCACTTCAATTCATTGAATAAACAAATAATATCAGTAAACCCCTCAATTAAAATTTTTTTTTATTTTTAATCAATTTAATATATCTTCCATTAAACATCCTCTCATACATCTTACTCATAAATTTAACCCATAATCTTAGATTGATCTTAATTCCTTACACTTAATTTTAAATTTCACTTCTTCAATCGACTTTCTGGGCTTTCTCATATGTCAGATAAACCTAAATAACAAATACAATCTATTTAATCCATTTCTAACCTTTCTCAGGTTGAGACCCCACTTGTCCCGCCCATGCGCGCCGTGACCCCAACCCGGGCATGCGTGCACCGAAAAAACAAACAAAAAACAAAATGGTGGCCGTGACGAGCGGATCGCCCCGTCGCGGCCACCATTTTGTTTTGTTTTTGTTTTTTTTTAGTTTTTTTTTTTTTTGTTTGTTTTTTTTCCGGCGCGACGGGCAGATCTGCGCATGCGCAGCGCGCGCACGCAAAAAAAAAATAAAAAAATAAAAAAAACAAAATGGCAGCCCGCGGTGTCCGCGATCCCCGCGAAATGGTCGTGCGACCCCAAATGGGGTCGCGACCCCAAGGTTGAGAACCGCTGATTTGGATTCATACATAGATTTGGTTAAAGTCCTGTTTCTATCCAGAGAAATATCTGGACAAGACTAATGTGCAAATCTGGTTGCCTAGATCATACCATATGTCAAGGAAGAAATGAAGAAAAACAACATATCAGAGCAGACCGTAATTGGCATCATCTGGTCTAGTGTAATGAGCACTGTGGAATGGAACAAAAAAGAGGAACTCGTCGCAGAACAAGCCATCAAGCACTTGAAGGTACAAGCTCATTTATAGGATTAGCTTTTAAATATTTTTTCAGTCTGTTGCAGATATCTCATCATCCATCCATCCATCTTTTTCAGAACGTTTTGTCTGAGGTTTTCCTGAAGTAATTTTTTTTCAGAGTAATCTTGTTTTTTAAAAAAAGTAGATTTAACAGTATTAAGAAACTACTCCAAAGATTCTAAAATACTGTATGTTTTTTGACAATGTTATTTTTTCTTCATAAGAATTAGAAAAAGCAACTTAAGCAAATGTTAGTTTTTTAATAACTCTGTTTTCCATGGCTAAGATGAAGCAAATGTTTAAATGCAAATAAGTTAGGAAATTATTTATGACAAAGCCTCTCCTATCTTCTCAGCAATACAGCCCTCTTCTTGCTGCCTTTACAACCCAAGGTCAGTCTGAACTGACTCTGTTGCTAAAGATTCAAGAGTACTGTTACGACAACATCCATTTCATGAAAGCCTTCCCGAAAATAGTGGTGCTCTTCTACAAAGGTAATATATAAAACAAATCAGTCTCTTTTCAAAGCAAAAAAAGTCAATGTATAATCTTAGTTTCTGGTGTTAATCAACCAGGTCTATATTTAGGAATACATTTGGAGCCTCTTATTCCAGTAAAGTCTTTTAAGTTTGTGGAAAGTTGTAGAGATTAAATAATTCATAAGCAGTACCGCATCTTTTATTGCAAGATAATTATCAATTATTTCTAGAGATTAATGGTTTGTGCTAAGAGTTATTGCATGGAACAAAACTCAGTCAGGGACTCTGTGAAATAAATAATAAAATTCTGTGAAAGTGACTTTTCCTTAGAGCACTTCCCCACAATTGTCCAATGTTCAAAGAATGCCTGTAATCAGCATGTGGCCTGGCATTCTTACACACACACACACACACACACACACACTGTCCAATGTCCAAAGAATATATATATTCATTCTGAATGAATCCAGAATTCCTGGGAGCAGATCTTCACTCCTAAGACTATTCTGTTGCAAAAAAAGAGCACAGTTCTTTTATTTCTCCTTTTCCTAAAAACTGTTCCATGGGGTCAGAAATCCTTTGGGGGGGGGGCAGGACTTCAGAAGAAGAGAATGACACTAGGCTTCCCTCTTGGTGCAGCAAGTACCTCTAAAAGAAATCCTTCTGTTTGTAGAAGGGGGGCATGCTGGCTTATACTCACAAATAGGGTATTTTTATAGTGCATCTTATAAAACAAAGGTAGTCAACTTGTGACCCTCTAGATCAGGGGTTCCCAACCCCTGGTCTGTGGACCAGTACTGGGCAGCAGCATACCAGCAACCGGGCCGCATAAACAAAGCCCCATCCGCGGGATGCAGGCAGCACACAAAACCAGGCCCCCTCCAGTCTGCAGAAAAACCTCTCCACGTAACCGGTCCCTGGTGCCCAAAAGGTTGGGGACCTCTGATCTAGATGCTGATGAAAGGTTCCATTCTCACTTGCCGGATTAATTAAAGTCCCCGCTTTCTTTTACAATTAATCTGGAAGGGTTAATCTGATGCAAAATACACCCCCCTCCCGCTATGCTTTTGGTCTTTCTAGTCCTCTTTCCAGTTTAAAACAAGATTGAGAAAGCCTGCATTCTCACATTCTTTCCAGTTCCTTAATAGAAGCTCACTTTCAAGTGACATGAGCAAGGTTTAAAATGGAGGCGCCTCCTACTGTAGAGGATTTTTTTTCCTCCATAAAACTTAATTGGATCCAGCCCATGTTGAACTTTATTTCTTCCCCTCTACCCCAGTTCAGTCCTGTTCTGTTCAGGCTTTGGGGTTATATTGATGGATACATTTCTGGGCCCCTTTACATACATTTTTCCTGATGTACTGCTGGTTTGAAAGAATTTTTAAGAATACAAATAGTCCTCCTCAAGGTACGATTACGATAGGACTGGGATTGCTGTCGGTAAGCATTCTGGTTACAAAGCATGATGTCACATGACTGCATTACTTAGTGGCAGCAGTACTGACAGTCCTGGTTACCATCTTAATCCCAGGATATATGGGTCTTAAGTGGGAAATGGTGGGAATCCCAGGTAAAATGCCCCGGGAGTTACACAGGCACCATGGGGGATGGTAGTGCCACAGTCACTGGAGAAGGCAGCCAGGTAGGTGGGCTCTGCAGGAGAGCTGGCAGGGCCATTTGGAAGGTTTTCTGAAGGCAGCAGGGTTATATTGAGTATGGGATCTCTGTAGCAATTTTCTTGAGGGACAAGATGATGGGAGCAACTTACGGGGGTGATTTTTGATCTTCCCTGCTAGCTTCCCCATTGCTTGTGAGAAGGACAGCTTGCTGCAACACTGTGATTGTGAGCTAAGCATTTAGACTGCAATCACATGACGGGATGCTGTGATGGCTGGAACCTGGAGGTCCAGTCATAAATCCATTGTTTCAGAACTACCATAGGTTTGAACAGTCACTAAAGGAATGGATGTTAGCCAAGGCATGCCTGTAGATAAATATATCCTGGCAGTGTTGTGCATCAACTGGGATGGGCTTAATTTTAAGGGTATGATCATTTGGAAGCGTTTGGGATTAGAATTTTCAGAAGGAGCTGTTTGGGGGAGAGGGGGTGGACTCTTTTGTCTTTAGTTTGTTAAACCTAAATCAGTGTTTCTCAACCTTGACAATTTTAAGGCAGGTGGACTTCAACTCCCAGAATGCTGGCTGTGGAATTCTGGGAGTTGAAGTCCACATGCCTTAAAATTGTCAAGGTTGAGAAACACTGACCTAAATAAAAGTTTACCAATCTTTGGGGATGGAAGAGGTGTAAAAGATAGCACTTTTGTTTCCTTAGTGAAATTAATTGCATTTTCTACAGAAGCAAAATGGGGGAACATTGTAAACACCTGGTGAATTATTCTTGATTTTAATGAATCTTGATTTTTTTTTTACAAAAAGTTAAAATGAAATAACAGAAATATAACATACGTATCCTTAATATAATTTATAAACATCCAGTAAAAACAATTTGCTAGTGATAAAAGCTTAGGAGAAATTTAAATTGGTCATAGAATCACCATAATAGAGTACAAAAATCGGAATCATTATATTAAGGATTCAAATTGTTTCCCATGTTATCTATCTGTAATAATCACAGCCCTCATTAGAGAAGTTAATTGGGGATAGTTAACACAAAGAGCAGGTGGAATGGATGGTAGATCAGAATTCAAATTAATGGCTCAGAAATGGGCTTCTTGGACTGCATGGAGCAAGACAAAACCATTTTATTTCCAGAAATGAAACAGCTTTAGAAATCCAGAATGCAACATTTGGTGAGAAAACTGAAACATTTTAAAGATACTTAACTATTCCATGCCCAGGATGTCAGGTTTTGCACTCTGCTATGCAATGATTGTATGATGTTGGACTAATGGTACCTTTCTGAATGTTTGGAATGGTTTGCAGTGTGCAAAATGACACTCAGAGGTATTTTGAAGGAGAAAATTAAAGCTACTTTATGAGGACTGCAAAAAATAAAGTAATTGGATTTGAAGAACACTGTTTAAATGTGGGGGAGAAAGGCCTACACTCACTATAATTCATTCCAGTGGAGCTTCTTGTAGACCCAGCAGAAAATAAAAGAAATCCCTCCTGATTTAGATTAAGATGCTTTTCCATCAGATACCATAAGCTACTGTTGAAATTATAAGAATATTTTGCAGATGATTCATAAAGCCATTATATTTTTAAGAGTACGACACTTAATTTGCTTTGTTTTAACTGCATGGGGTTTGTTTTAGCAACTCTTATGACAGAATCTCCTGTACTTCATTTTAATGCAAAATTTGCGATGGGTATCTTTGGGGGGGGGAGGGTCTTGAAGAAAATGGTCTGTTTTTTTCCCCCCTCTCAAGGAGTCACATACTGGATTGCTGTAGAAAAAGTCTTGTCTGACCCAGAAAGCAGGCAAAGACACTTGTCCTCCCTTCATTGTTTGTGGGATGTGTTGCCTGACAGCCCTGTTGTTTTGTTTTCCACAGCTGAGGTACTCAGTGAAGAACCCATCCTGAAGTGGTATAAAGATGCACACCTTGCCAAAGGAAAAAGTGTCTTTCTGGATCAAATGAAAAAGTTTGTGGAATGGCTCAAAAATGCAGAGGAAGGCAAGTAATCCTACTGTTATGAAACTATTAATTGCTAGATAACCCTGAATATCATAAAACATACTCAAGCTGAAATACTTTGTTTGTCTTTTCAGAATCGGAGTCTGAAACTGAAGAAGGTGACTAAGTTGTCAAAATGTCAACAGTAAAGCAAACAGGAGCTGTAGATAAAGCGTCATGTTTTGTGTCCTTCTGATTCTTACATCCTACCTCCCTTTATCAAGCATGATATAAGGGCTCTCATAGCAAATTTATGTTTGCGTTTTCTAGGGTCCTTAGAAAACACTGAAATTAGGTTTTTAAAGCCATGTGTTAGTAGCTTACAGGAGCTCTAGATTTGATTCTAACATTGCATTAATCCTTTCAGTTACATTCTACCTCCTGTATTTTCTACTGTAACATAATTTAAGGCCTTCCACAACTTAAATTCATTTTATCCCTGGGTTTTCTATAAAGGTTTACAGTAGACATGGAAAATGAAATTTGTTATAAAATTCTGTTTGCAGATTAAACTGTACAAGTATCCAAAATCTAGAAACCATATTTGTTTGATTTTGTTTGAAAGAGAACTAGACTAAGAATGGGTTCTCCTACACCAGTGGTTCTCAACCTTTTTCAGGTTGAGACCCCACTTGCTCCGCCCATGTGTGGTGCGACCCCGGCGTGCGCGCGCGCATGCGACAAGCCAATCCGCACATGTGCGGTGCGCACGCAACCCCCCCCAAAAAAAGGCGGCCTGCGACAGGCCGATCCGCGCATGCACGGCGCGCCCGTGACGGGCCGATCCGTCCATGCGCGGTGTGCACGCAACCAAAAAAAATGGCGGCCTGTGACGGTCCGATCCGCGCATGCGCGGCGCGCCCGTAACGGCCCGAACCGCAACGGGCCGATCCGGGCATGCAGGGCGCGCGCACAAAAAAAATAAAAAAAATGGCCCGCAACGGGCCGATCCGTGCATGCGCGGCACGCCCGTGACGGCCCGAACTGCGACGGGCCAATCCGGGCATGCAGGGCGTGCGCACAACCAAAAAAAACCCAAAAATGGCGGCCTGTGGTGTCCAGCGACCCCCGCAAAACGGTCGTTCGACCCCAAATGGGGTCGCGACCCATAGGTTGAGAACCACTGTCCTACACCATTGCCTTCTTTTCTCTCAGCTTCTTGGTTTTGATACTCTTGCACTTTTTAGACAGCCCTTAAAATGTCTCTTCACCGATTAAGAGTTAATGAAAACACAAAGAATTTGAGATTAAATCTTGCAATTGAGTACTATGCAGAAATGATTTGCAGTGACCAACTAAGAATGCTTTGGCAAGGAGAAAAAAATGTCTTTTGACCTAGAATTAAATTGATTTAATTCATAATGCAGCTCATAATATGCAAATGGTACAATGGTTTAAATTGAATCTTTAAAAATTCAAAATGGGTTATTTTAAAGTTGAAACTGATTCAGAGCATTTTGCTTGCTGCTAAATTTACTAGCTAGTTTGGATTTTAGACTCAGAATCTCAGAATCAGAATAGAGGTGGAAGGACCCTTGGAGGTCTTCTAGTCCAGCCTTCTGCTTAAGCAGGAGGTCCTATACCATTTCAGACAATTGACTGTCCAGTCTCTTCTTAAAAACCTCCAGTGATGGAGCGCCCACAACGTCTGAAAGCAAGTTGTTCCACTGGTTAACTGTCCTCAAACTGCTTGGAAGTTTCTCCTTAATTCTAGGTTGCTTCTCCTTGATTAGTTTCCATCCATTGTTTCTTGTCCTGCCTACAGGTGCTTTGGAAAATAAATTGACCCCCTCCTTTTTGTGGCAACCTCTCAAATATGGAATACTGCTATGTTCCTCCTCCTAGTCCTTTTCTCTAGACTAGCCAAACTCAAATCCTGCAACCGTTCTTCGTATGTTTTAGTCTCCAGGCCTTTAATCATTTTAGTTGCTCTTCTTTGCACTTTTTCCCAAAGTCTCAACATCTTTTTTGTAATGTGACCAAACTGGATGCAGTATTCCAGGTATGGTCTTACTATGGCTTTATAAAGTGGTACTAATACTTCATGTGATTTTGATTCTATGCCTCTGTTTAGACAACCAAGGATTGTATTAGTTTTTTTGGCTGCTGCCACACACTGCTGGCTCATGTTAAGAGATCGTCCACTAGGACTCCAAAGTCCCTCTCACAGTTACTGTTTTTGAGCTAGATTTTGCTTAATCTTTCGTTTTTCCTGCCCAGATGTAAAACCTTTTTCTCCACATTAAATTTCATGTTGGATAGGGTCCATTGTTCAAGTCTGTCAAGATCTTTTTGGATCCTGAACTTGTCTTCTGGGGTGTTGGCTATTCCTGCCAACTTAGTGTCATCTGCAAATTTGATGAGTTCCCCTTCTATTCCCTCATCTAAGTCATTAAGAAAGATATTGAAGAATACTTATCTCCCTCCATGTAGGTGTAAGGACTACTCTGAGTAATTTGTCAGCCAGTTACAAATCCATCACCGGTGGTGATGCTGTCTATCCCACATTTTTCTACCTTGCCTAGAAGTAGGTTGTGGTCTTTGTTGAATGCCTTGCTGAAGTCTAAATATACCATGTCCACAGCATTTCACTGGTCTACTAATTCAGTCACTTTGTCAAAGAATGAAATAAGATTGTTTTGGCATGGTCTGTTTTTAAGAAACCCGTGTGGCTACTAGTTATAACTGTTTCTAGATGCTCACAGATCTGTTTTTTGATTATTTTTTCCAGTATCTTCCCAGGTATTGATGTTAGGCTGACTGATCTGTAGTTTCCTGGGTCTGGTTTTTCTTTTTTGAAGAAACTACATTAGCTCTTTTCCAATCTTCTGGTAGTTCCCGTGCTTCAGGATTTATGAAAGATGTGGTGCAATGGTTCCAAGATAACATCTGCCAGCTCCTTCAGAATTCTGGGATGTAATCCGTCAGGCCCCTATGATTTATATTCATCAAGGTCAGACAGGTGTTCTCTTACCATTTTCTTGCTTATTTTAATTTTTATATATCTAACGTTTAGAATTTTTTTGGGTTATATCTCCCAAATTAACAAACTGATACATTGCCCTCTAGTTAACTTTTTTGTTGTGGGACAGATATCCTTGCTACAAGTGGATGAGTAGCCAGAGATGTGGCACAAGGTCAGAGAGCCGGGAGTTATACAGATGGAGAGCACTTACCCAAACAACTTGGGACTTCCCGGCTGGCTTCCCCATTGACTTTGCCTGTGGCAAGCTATCAAGGAATGCTGCAAATTACAATCGTGACTACTACAGTCATTGTGAATGCAAGCCGGATGCCAAGGGTGCAGATCAGTCACCTAACCAAGCAAGTTGCTGGGATGACTGAAACCTGTTCACTGCTGTTGTAACTGGTTGCTGAACGAGTGGTCATTAATCAAGGATGCCTTCACAGAATTAGGTGGCAGTAAAAAAGTTCTGACATTAAATTACCACGCTCTAGGTGACTCAGATCATGAAAATATTTGTGATATATATATCAACAATGGGGAAATGGTGTGATCAAAACTGGTTTCCCTTTAGATTGAAGTTGTCTTTTACCTTGCGAGGCAATCAAAACCCAGATATGCAAAAGGGGGCAGGGGCTTCAGTTACTAGTCATATTTGCCATTTTGCCATTGTTAACCCTCTTGATATCCCTGCTAGACTACAAATATATGAATGCATATTTGGGTGAGGTTTTAATATGTAACATAAAATCTGAAAAGGAGTTTCTATAAATTTAGAGTGAAAGATGGTTAATAAAAATCATGGGAATATTGACATAGTTTCCATAAGAAATGTACTAAATCGGATCAATTAATGTTTTGCAAGATAAAAATATATTTTGTTTTGAAGACAAAATTATAGTTCCTAAAGAAGATTCCTGCTTTTGAATATATACTTCTCTCATTTCATATATTTATTCCATTTTACTAGCATAAAATAACCTTGACTTCATTGCAACTGGTCACCATTTTTAAGAGTGGAGTTCTATACAAAATAGAACATAGGGCTGTGCACAAAACTAAATGTCATTCATTCCCTTGTATAAAATTTGGAACAGACAAAAAATGCTGTTGATACACGCATTTTTAAAATTCTTTAACTATGCAGAACACTGCTCTCATAATAAAAATCTATTCATTTCTTTCTTTCAACTCCCCATCATGATTGTTATTGAGAATTGTAATTGCCAATACATCACAATGTCTAGGTTGGAACAGGTTACCATTGGTCTGTAAAAAGCATACTGTTCTTAAATGTGCTTAGATTGATGTTCCAACAAAAATGGAGGAAATATTTAAAATTCTTACAGGAAACAATGGAAACAACACACTGATCCTATCTGGGACAACATTCAGAATATCAAAAATGGACATTTCATACTCCGATCATTCTGAGTTAAGGATATGTAACACATCCTTGCTGGAAACATAAATGAGAGAACACTTTGTAGCATGTAGTACACCTGTTCTGCATTTTTAGTTTTCATTTTTTAAAAAAAATCGGAACAGAGAGTAATAAGAGCAGTGGTGGCGACCCTATGGCATGAGTTCCAGAGACAGCACGCGGAGCCCTCTGTGGGCACGCACCATCGCCCCAGCACGCATGGTCTCAAAGTTTGCCATCACTGGCCTAAGGCCAGCCAGCCTGGAGCCATTAGGGAGCCCACCATCCCACCCACCAGAGCCCCTGGATCTCCCCCAATCCTACCCAGCTCCCACAAATATCTCTCCCCATAAGCAAAATCAAGGTGGCCACCCACACCCATCCAGTGACCATGCCCACCCAGTCTGCCAAGTCCACAGTAGCACCCGCCCAGTGGGGCACATCCACCCGGCAATACGTATGTGGGTTTTGGGTTGCAGTTTGGGCACTCAGTCTCTAAAAGGTTTGCCATCACTGGTATAGAGAGTATGATACATGAGTCAGTGCAGCTAAGGTTTTCAAAAAGAAGTAAACAAGCCAATTCATGCAATCCCTGCATATGAAGTATCTTCAGGAACAAGCTTACGGAAATCTAATTAGACTAACAAACCATACACAGATTTGCTTTTATGAGACAGGAAATACAGAAGACATTTTTGAATTGTGAGAGATGGGGAGGTCCCTATAGTTTATATTTCTTTCCTAGATCCAAAAGAAAATTGAAACTTTAATCACCCATGTCACCACAGATTACATTCAATATTAAGAAAATGACTTGAACACCAAGTGTTGCCAAATGTTTTATTTTAAGAGCTATCTTAACAGACTAAAAGTAAGACAATATCAAAAAATAAATTTACAGAATTACAAAATAAATATTTCAAAGATGTTTTTTTCTTTTCAATGGCAGAATCTTTAAAAATCTCATCTCTTCTTTCTTAATGGAAAAAAGAAAGGATGCTCCAGAGCATCAGTAAGTGTGATTCGTCTGGCAGGGTCATATTCCAACATTTTCTGAATAAGATCAAATAGATTCTCATGGTCAGAATTGTGACACTGCATAAATTCCTGTGGGTGGAAAAGAGAATTAGCATTTCAGAGAAAATGGAGTAGAGCAGGCATGTCAAACTGCCGGCCCACAGGCCGGATGTGTCACACAGACAATGGGAAAAAGCCACGATGTCACGCAACATCACACGAGTTTGACATGCCTGGAGCAGAGGAAGCTTAGTCAAGTAGATTATTTTACCTTCAGTGGCTTGCAACGCCTTGAAACGTATCTGCCAGCAGAACTGAATTCATCCCAATCCAAATTATCATGCCGGAAGTATTTGCGTTTTCTGTTATAAATGAAGTTAAGACTGAAATTACTTAAAGGCAGCTTTAGCAATGGCAAATCTAGTATAAAGCCTTCCTTGTAACTGCTTTGACATAACTCAGATAACAAATCAAATATTTTTATTTTTTTAAGGTTATTTACACATTCCCCATATTCGTATTTATATCAGCTGGTGCGCACCATTTAAAAACATGTTAGTGCGAGTGAAGCATCTGCTGAAAGCATCTTTTTGGAGGCTTCAATGGTTGTTTCAAAGGCTGTCTCTTGTTACTTTGCATGGACAGTTTCCCCCAGCAACTCCCAATACAATGTACAACACAAACCTTGAATGCTTTGCACAGTACCACTAGCCACATAAACAAGTTTAATTTTCCTCTGAAATTAACAATAGTACACCATCCCAGTATATTCTCCCATTAGTTATCACAATAAAAATGTTTTTATTTCATTATAAAAAATTAAAGGCAGAACAGTATCTTGCAGATGAAATCAGCACCAACACCAAGCTCTAAGACATGATCAAACGACAAATAGCTGATGTATACAATTATTATAATTAGGGCCACAATGAGACATTCTGCCATGTAATGTCTATATGATAAAATGCAAATAGTAATTAACATAAGGAGCATTGTACCTGCTAATTTTAAACAATTCTAGATTTTACAATGTATTCTCACAGAGCAATACAATTTACTTCAAGGTTTCTACTAAAGAGAACCTGTGCCAAATGTAAAATACCTTTATTGCTTCAGATTACTAAAAAAATTTTTAAAAAAATGTAAGCTAACAGTTAAGAAGAAACACACAAATACTGATAGTACTCAGAAGAGGAAGAAAAAATATTGAGGGGAAAAAAACCCTAAACATTTACCTGGTCTTTTGAACCATATGAGTTGGTAATGGTCCTAGTATCTTCTCCATCATAGCCAGATGTTCTTTGCTGTCATGTGTCTAAAGGGGAAAAAAAAACAATTCTTGAAAATTTCAGAAAAACAACATACAGTGAATACAAAACATGCTGCAAAATATGTGTGGAAGGGAGAGGAAGATTTTTTTTTAAAAAAAACCCAAAACTAAAATTATGTTTTAAATACTCCTATTGAAGTGTTTTATAGGCAATGGATTTCAAAGAAGTGTGGCATCTGAAGCCCCAGGATGGAATCGACATTTTGTCTTCTAGACAGGTTCTCCAGTTTTAGATGTGACATCTTGGGCTCCCATAAATAGTGCTATTACAGCCCTATTGCCTTTATCTATATTGAAATTACACACTTCCGTTGACTTCAATTCTTATTCTACTTTGAATTACTAATCACATAATACTTTAAATTAAAAGTGTAAACCTTTAAAAAAAACTTCCTAATAATTATCACTACCTCTACAACATATGCCTCTGTAGTCACGTACCGGAAATATTGTAAATCCAAGGTAATATTCAATAAGAATACAGCCAATACTCCAGACATCACATGGTTGTGACCATCCCAAAGCTGCAGCAAAAAAAATATAGATAGATAAAATGAATTGTGCAGACTACAAATACTATAAAGACTTTCAAATTATAAATACTTCTGATAATGAATTAAGGGTTTTCTTGAAATGGGGAAGTTTCTGACAAAACTTGAGGCAGCAACTGCTTCAGCTAGTGTTGGTTTTAGATGAAAAAACATAATCACAGGTGACATGTTTTTGTCATTCCCCTCTCACCTCAAGAGCTCCTAGCACAGAAGGCAATATTGCCCTCCTGCCCCCAACCATCGCAGTCTTTCCCTCTTTCCAGCTACTGCTATCCGAGAACAGCAAATCTCATAAGACCTGCATTCTCCAAGCCTCCCTTTTCAAATCTCCTGCTGCTCTCCCAACACAGTATTACTCAACTGACTGGCACTCTACCATCATCTTCCCACCCCCAATTGATATCTTTCACATGTTCAACCCTGAACTTCTGCTGGATCAAAACAGGAGTTTTGACTGGTGTTTCACTCCTTGCACTGACCATAGTGTGTTTGGACACGGATTCCTCCCTCTCAAACAACCTGAGATATTTTAGCAAGTCTAGAGTATATCCTAAATTAATTTTGAAGTTTGCAACCTACCCGACATATGAAAATATAAATATTGAAAATTTTTATACTAGTATATGCACATTATCTCACCCAATATGACTTCCGGAGCTCTGTAATGCCTTGTAGATACAAGAGTACTATGATGTTCATAATCATATGTTGCACTTCCAAAATCTACAACTTTGATGTCTGGATGTTTCAATGTACGTTCACCATGTCTCTGAAATGTAGCATAAGATTATTAGGCACAAGCAGTAAGAATCAGTTATGAAAGCAATTATTAAATATTAGGAGATAAAATTTACCAGTTGAGGGTTATATTCTTCTGTATATTCAGAATTCACAAATAATATGTTTTCAGGCTTCAAATCTGTATGGGTCAGCTTGTTTGAATGCAAGACTGTAAAGAATCCAAATTTGAAAGTTCTATTTTAGCTTAAAACATCTTTAAATATCAATGTTTACAGCCTAAAAATATTTTAATTAAAGAACATTTTGCATTTATTTGCCTTGAGATTGCTAAAAAGACAGATTAATACAGATATCCGCAACCTTTCTTGGTTGGCAGACTGGAGGAGAAAGGGACAGGGAAGCATTTTACACGGGCGCACACAAACAGGGCTGCAAACACGCGTGTGATGCAAACAGGGCGATACTAGCACAACCCCCGCTAGCCCTGCCCCATTTTCACCGTGCGACGCTGTTTAGGCTGCGCAGCTGTTTTTGCTGTGCAGCCATGGTGCTAGTGCAAGTGGGTGAGTGCGCAGGCCAGTAATGGGCTGTAGCCCACAGGTTGGGGACCCCTGGCTTAATACATACTTACAATTTACAGATTTGCAAATCTGATAAGATATTTTTCTGATATGGTCCAGACAGAAAGGCAGAAAACGATTTTCTTTAAGGAAGTCATAGGTACTGAGTCCTAGCAGCTCAAATACAATGCAAATATGGCCATGATGATCAAACCATTCCAACATCTGGACACAGTGACTGTAAATGCAATAAGGTTACTCAGAAGGCATCATCAAATAAAAGCATAAAATCAGCTGAGAAATTTATAAGTTCAATTGAAAGTAAAATGTCAATGATTACAGAGGAACTAGTAGACAAGGGAATATAATCATTTTCGGAGAGAAGGAGGGGGGAGACGTGCACATGTTCAATTTTAACTGCATCAAATACTTACAATGTGTTACTAGGATCTGACACATTTAAGTGCTTCAACACTTGTATTTCTGACCGGGCTGCTTCTGAGTATCTGTCAACATTTTTTACAATTTTGACGGCTACATGTTTACCTCCCCTAAAAGAGAAAGTTTTAAAGTGTCACTAATATAATCACAGAAATATTGAGGTCTTCTCACAATGAATGACAATTGTTTTACAATACAGTTGTGCAAAAATTACGTCTTAAAAATATCTCCAGAGAGTGATTTTAATTATTTTAGAACATTATATATATGATACATTAAAATATGCACATTTCCTGAATGTCAAATGAGATTCTTAAAACAAAGTAAAATGACAAATTGTGCATTTCAGGCAGAATTGTTAAAAACAAAACTATTTTTTAAAAAAAAAATCTATGTACTTCAAAGTAACTACAATTCACCCATTTTTATTACATTGCTGTTTACATAATATTTGCAGATTCCTGGAAAATCACTGACTACAGATATGCTAAGTATTTTCATGGAAGAACCCCCACATACATGATGCACACTACTATGGATTACGAACAGGCCTCTAATGGGGGGGGGCATTTTCAAAAGGCACTTCTTAACAATCTTAATAGAAAAGCTGGTACCTCAGACATTTAGACTTTATATATTTTAGGCTTTCAATATCAATAGTATTTTTTCCAGCTGACACATGAAAAACGTCTAATCACAAGAAAAGGGAAAGCAGAAATGACGTTATGTATAATCTGAGATTTAGAAAACTCTGAGTAGCATCATTAAAAAACTTACATTTTGTGGTCAATACACTTTACTACTTTTCCAAAAGCACCTTCACCCAGAGTAGTGATAATTTCATCTAAAACAGATGGGAGGCAATCAGTTATATAAATAATGACATATTTTCATTATTCAATACACCATGCTATACCGCTATGTAAAAAGTATAACTAGACAACTTTAAATATTTAATCGGTCAAGTCTTCAAGACAGTTATGTCTATCTTGTTCAGCTGTTTACTATACAGGAAGTTTCAATTAAGTTTAACTCTATATAAAAAGAACCCCCCCGAAAGAAAACAAAACAAAACACGTAACAAAAGAAACGCAAAAAAAAATAATTCCTGACTTATCTAAAAGAAATTATTCTATCTTGAAAGTAAGTTGTGAAAAATATTCTATACATCTTGCATTTAGTACGTCTCCACTCTGACAGATCAGGTGACCCTCCTCATCATCCTCTACACTCCTGGATCTTTTCCTTCGGTGACTCCTCTGGTAACGGCAAGTGTGCGGCACCACCATCATCCAGCCAATCAATATACCCGAGTGAATTCAGGGCAGAATACGAAATTCATTCAGCAGGGAGATATTCAGGCATTCAGATACGCGCCAGGCCACAAACGGTTGGCAGGAACAATTTCAAATTCCCCAGAATTTCACAGGGCACATAGTTTAGGTTACAGGAAAAAAACATGGCAAGGAACAGATTTTCAGATAAGGTTCTTCAAGTGGCAAGGTAACAACAAATAATATATATATATGCTTTTAAAATATGGTTCACTAGAAGAATTAAGTATTTTAAAATTGCAAATAAATATTCTTCAGTTTAACGTTGTCATACATCAAGTGTTGGCATGTACTGACCTATAAAGTAACCTTTTGGGTAAATAATCTCAAGAAGTTAAAATACATTTTGCATATAACATTTAATTAGGGCAATTAAATTTCATCACAAAAACCTCTACTATTTCTAATTAAAGAGCTCTAAGGAACTCTAATTTCTATTCATCCAGTAATTATTATTCAAGAGGTTCAACATCTGCTTTGACAGATGCATATCAGATGATAAGCAGTGGAAAAAAACCAATGTAGACCAAGTCTCTCAATCGTTCCATTAATAAAGAGGCAAATTTTATCCTTGAATATCAATTTGCCTAATGGGGCGGATCTGCCTAAAGGCACCTATTTTAACATCACCAATGAAACCTAAGAGGCCCTAGAATAGTAAAGAGTTGTTTTCTCTTCACCAATTATCCTTACAGGAAAACACAATGTAACACCAGTTCAGTATATAAATTAATCAGATATTTTAAAAGGTGATCAGTAAAATGTTATACAAGATAACAAATCATCCTTGAAAAATAGGTCTTCAAGTTGCTACAAAGAATTCCCATTTTGGAACACATCTAGTAGAAAAAAACCCAATTTTGCTAGAATGTATCCTCATTCATTTGTGATTATTTAAAAGAATACCTATAACCATGTTGCAGGTGTTTTAAATTATACATACCGTGTCTGTATGATATGATTTATTATGAGCCTTGCATTTTCTTTTGTAACTGCTTCTGCCACTCTGACCAGATGACTTGCTACTATGGTTGTGATAATCATTCTCATGGACCCTGCAATGGTCCCTGGTTTCAGACAAGTGACTGCAGTTGTTTCTGTATTCTTCAACGTAGCACCGTTCATGATTACCTCTTTCATGGAAGGAGTTGGTATCTTTATAAGTGCTAGAGTGGAAAAAATTCATAAAACTCCTTGCAATGCAAAACTGTACATTGCAGATACGTCCAATTTTAAGAACACAAATTGATAATTAAACATGAGGTCATTTTAATACTAAAAACCAGGATTTCAGATATAGAAAATCAAGAATTGTTCTTGTATTTTGGATTTTAACTCCTATAAATTATCATTAATCACCTGATAAAATTTAACATTACCTACATTTTCATTGAATGAGAACGGAGTAAGAAAGTAACTTACCTATCACACATTAGAGTCTGATCATATTTGCAGCGTTTGTATTCATCTGTGCTATGAGATTCTCTTTTTCTTTTATGTTTGCTTTGGGAATCCCAACATTGTTTTTCATCCCAGTTAGCATATTGACTTTGTCTAGAATACCTCATCTGAAATAGATTAAGTACATATCACATATATTATTGCATATATCAATATGGTTTAGAAAAAAGTTTTGGAATACTTTCTAATTAACCCATCCCTATTTTTCTTAGAAATAAAAAAAGCTCATGTGATCTTCCTTTTCAGTTGACAAAATGCTCAGCAAAATGCACAATGAGAAAAACCTTTATTTCCATATCAGTCTGATTCTTAGCACATTCTAAATCAGAATGTATTAAAAAAAACCAAATAGAAGAGCTCTTTCAAAAGGTCCAAATAGCAAATGAAATAAATATAACATGCAAGTCTTTGAGAAAAATTAATACCAGTTCCAATTAACATTACCCATTTTATCTGCTTTTGATATATTTGATAATGCACTGTAATATATTATTTAAGATCTAATTCAGTATTACATAATACTTGAAAGTTATATGGGTGTCATTACTGTTACCAAAATCAGACTTAAGAATTTTGGTGACTTCTTGGTACAAGGGACTACAATTATCATAATCATATATGTAACAATAGGGCTTCTAGTCCAATAGTTCTAAGAAACCTGGTTGAAGAACGTAATCAACAAAAGAAATGAAATACCAAATTTGAAAGAAGCAATTTGCAGCAGATTCTAAAATATTTAAAACACATGGACTGAAAATTTCTATATCAAGCTCAACATAAAAAGCAAACATGGTGAATACATTTGTCCCAAGTATCTCTCATTATTTTGTTCTATACAAGAAATAATATAAATGTAAAAACACCATCTTCAATGTGGGCAACAATAAAATACAACCATCATGCTAAATTAGCTACATCAGTGTGAACCTTGGTTAGTTTTTTGACACTGGCATGTGGACTCAGTCTTACCTTCATTAATGATTTAATGTCTGGTAAAATCCAGAAAATGAACAGATCAAACATTTCATGTGAAGAGTCACTTAAAAAAAAAGCCTAATATGTGGACCCTAATTCCTCAGAGATAACATTTCACTGATATCAACAAAAAAATTATCCTTAAGAGACAACACTCAATAGTAATTACTATTCTCAAAAAGGTCATGACTCCGAAATCAGCCAGCTACATTGTTGTTCTCGAACAACTGGCATAAGCCAGTCCGCCCCTTAAAATCAATCTCTCAGAATGGCAAGAAATATTGGTAATAAATTTAAAAACAGAACTTATTTGGCCATGGCAGTAAAAGCTCTGCATCATTCTCCCTGGAATGATTTAACAGACTCCATCTCTTCCTCTTTCAGACTGAAAATCTTTTACTAGCAGCCATTTTTTCCCCTATAATTTCAACGGCATTTTAGTTTTATTGCTGCTATTCTTAGTCCCCGTGCTTCGGTAACAATTTTAGTGTCTATTTCCATGTCACCTCGTATTATCTTGTATATAAAAATTTTTAAAAACCCAAACTCAAAGCTTTCTTCTTCCGTATTTCCTGATTTCGTATCTTTAACTCACCTCCATCATGACCCACGGAATCTTCAAGAAGGGCGGCGTCATCGAGATATTCTCCTGATTACTTTTAAATCATGTTAATATTTCCTACTCGTCCATTACCTCATACTCAATATCGCTTACAGCTTACATTACAATAATCGTATATCACATACACAGAATATTATCATGCAGTTTTCCTCGTAGGTTCGGATCAGAAAACCTTTTAAAGACTATATAATTGTATAATGCGTAGCCAGCACGCAATAAAAAGGCAAATCCATTTTACAGTGACAGCGCTCTCTCTGTGTATAAAATAAATAAAAAGTCTGCCCCTTCGTTAAAGGAGAAACGTAACCGCACCCGGGGCTGTTTTTCTCTCAGGCCTTCAAGGCCGCAGTCGGATCGCGACAGCTCGGGGTCCTTTACTTAGCCTTTACGAAGAGACAGAAGCTTCCGACAATTTGAATCGGCTCGGCTTCCACACACAAGAGACTAATGAGATCCTCACGAAGCAAAAACCAAACAAGGTCCCCGCGTCTCCTGCCCGTTCAACAAACGACCCCGCTCATCCCAATATTACGAGAACAAATTATCTCATGCCGAAGACCCCTAACTTCGGTGTTTTGGTATCACCCAAACTTACTTTTCCTTTCGGAACCGCTCTCCGGTCACAGGCGTCTATAAACACGTTACAGCTCTTCAACACCTATCCGCCATTACAAGATCCTCGCCGTAACAAAATGGCGCCAGGCAAGAATGTTCTAGATAAAAAGGGGATGGTTAAGGAACGCGTATGCGCAAACATAAACACGCCCTCTGCGTCACGAGCCAACAATCAACGAGAGGCTTAAAAAAAACACCACAGCGCGTGCGCAAGTCAGTACTGCGCGAGTAGTTTGGGGGCGTGGGATCTTGGAGTTGGAGCAGACGGTAGTGAAATGCTTCTCTTCGACCTGATGTTTCTGCTATTCCTGTTTGTATTATGCAATTTATCTTGCAGCTCATCCGAGGACTGCTAAAAGAATTTTACGGGTAGAACCTTCCTAGTACGGGTCCGCGCATAATTAAGTTTCTCATCAAGAAACGCAAAACTGCTTTTGATCTTAAATCATTCTCAACATACGTGGCCGGGTGCATTGCAGCGCCCTCACTACTGTTCAAGGAACCTCTTGAACAATGGGTAACGAGTTCTGTCAGGTGGAGACATCCTGGGGATTAAGGGTTTGGAAGTAGGTAAAACTCAGTCTGATGCTGGTCTAGAACACACATACACAAAACACCCGCCTTTCATGGAAGTACCTTTAACTACTGAGCATCCTACACAATCATACAGTTCAGAGCCATGCAGCAGTTGCCAATAAACTGCCTGACAGGGTGCCGGTTGGGTTCTTTCTCCATTATCACTGAAGGCATGTTGAGATTTACCTGCATGTTGTAGCGATGGCCCTATTATCTGCTGCATGCACTACTTTAATTAGCATGAAGCAGCATCCATTTTTACTTCTTGTGCCATATCCGTTATCTGACGCTGGCAATCATGTTGATCCTGTTTTTATCAGCAGCTGCACGAAAAAGTGCTGCTGAGTTTTGTCCAAACCGGTCCCTTAGATTTTGAAGCCATGGTATTCTGCCTGGACCTCATTTGCCATCAATCTTGTACCTCTGCCCCACTTAATTGGAAGTGCTGAGACTATAGCATAGTAGCACTACATTGTCACTTCATGTGCACCAGAGAAAGAAACATGCATCTACCAGTACCTCAGTTGGACCAAATATCTGAGGCTGGCTGAATATTCAGGCCATAATATTGTGTGACAGCTTGTATCGTATTGGATACATTGGAACCACCTCGTTTTCCCTATATTGCTCTGCTAGATAACAGAATCAGTGCTTAGAGACATTGAAGGATATCTGGATGATGCCTAAATGCAGGTAGTCTTTGAATTGCAGCTATAATTGAGCCCAGAATTATGGTTATAAGTCTTTGTAATAGTAAGTTGAGGCATCGTGATCAGACCCATACTTTGGCATTTTTTGTGGTGATGAAGCAAATCCATTTTATTGTTTTTTGCCAAATCATAGTCACATGACTGCAGGACACTGCAAACTGCTGTAAAGGTGAGCTGGTTGCCAAGCACTTAAAATGCAATCTTGTAAAAGGGGGAGGGGTTGCAGTCATCATAACTTCAAAATCAGGTGCCTGTACCTAATCTGGACCTTGCAAAAGTTGCAGTGTATTACTGATCTTCAAGCATCAGTAAGGCCCACAGCATCCTTGCTTTAGTAGCAAGTCATACAATAAATCAACTCTGGAATGAGGTTCCCCTGAAACCTGGATGTTCCCCGCTCTAGTTCTTCTCCCAGGCTTTTAGTGGCGTGCATGGAACCCCTTTGGATTATGCAGGGTTTTTATTTCATTCTTGTTTGGGTTTTGTCATTTTCTAAATTCTATTTTTTTTGTTCTTGTATTTTAAAACAGTATTTTTACTTGTGAGTCGGAGTTTTTGGGAATCAGGTGGTGTTTAAATTTAAAAAATACATCTGGGCCATTCTTGATTCAGAATGGGACAGTTCTTCCTCCTTCTCCTGCTGATCTCCTTTTGAGTTCCTGTGTTGCTAAGGAGCATCCATACCACTGCCTCCCTTGTGCCACACAAAAAGCTTCTCCTCCGGGCCCAGTTGATGTCTCCACTACTGTTTTAGGAGCAGCAGTGGGACTAAAATCTCCTAACAGCCTTCACTCTCTCCACCCCCACTTAACTCATTAACCTTGGCACTGCATCCCAGACTCTCACTTTACCTGGCTTAGCTCTTCCTCCCTGGCTCTTTCAGTGGGGTTTTTCTGAAGGTGCAAGACTTTTTTATGTCAGCAGGAGAGGAAGGAGAAACTAGCCAATTTAAGCAAAAAAAAAAAAAAGGGGGGGGGCTTTTTAATGGGAGTGCACATGTATTTAGCAAACAGCAGTGCTGTCAATAAAATGTGCATACAGTTGGAAGAATTCATCCCCTGCCCCAAAACAAGCAAGCAAACCTTATTTAGTGGAAAGGTTTTCTTTGGAGGGAGGAAACATTTTAAACTCAAAAGCGGCTGATTTAAGAAACAAATTCGATGGGGGAATCTGTTTCTCTGACCACCGTAACCACCATCACCTCTCTCTCTCTAGAGATTTCAAAAATATCTTTAAAAAGTTACGATAGAAAATTCCCAGTAACAATTAAAATTGAAAGGGAGCACTCAAAATATTTTGACCCAGAAATATTTGAACAATTATTATGTGCAAAGCACCAGAAACCATGTACACAAATGGTTTTGTGCATACCTAGAGACCTGATGAAAACCATGAAATTCATTGAATTACCTTCAGTAACACATTCTCCTTGCCTGATTTACTATATAGGATAGTTGCAAAAATAAAGGGAGATCCTGAACATTTTTTGAAAGAGTGGGAGTAAAATTGTGTGTGTGTGTGTGTGTGCTTTTTGCTATATATATTGTCTAAATTTGTTGTAATTTTGGACTTTGTTGTATGCCACTATGAATCAATATGCTCCAGCAATATATAAATCCAATAAATAAAAATGACAATTTTAGGAATACTAACATTAAAACACAGAATTTATATAAATATTCATACATCTTTATTTTATTCATCCAATTTCCTTGAATGAATATTTGTTAATCTAGATTTCTCTTCTAGCATTCTTTGTCAAGCAGCTCTGCGGTTTATTGATATTGCAGATTCTTGATGAATTATAAAAAAATTATGATGCCTGGCATCTAAATAGCCTCTCTATGGCTTTCCCAAAAGAAATCTTCAATCTGTGGTATTCTTGACAAAGGTGAATGTTCAAAAAGGGGAGACTGTAGTCAATCCAGGTACACTGTCTAGAATCATAGGACAAACAGAAAAATGTTTGATTTTAAACAGGTTTGGAATTTGTCTCCTGTGAAATGTTCAAATTAAAAAAAAGTTGGCCCATGGTAACTACTGAGCAAAAGGGTTAGCATGAATTGTCACATCTTTAATATGAACATCATTCAAGGGGCG
This sequence comes from Bothrops alternatus, assembly GCA_034064705.1. Classification (NCBI taxonomy): domain Eukaryota; kingdom Metazoa; phylum Chordata; class Lepidosauria; order Squamata; family Viperidae; genus Bothrops; species Bothrops alternatus. The sequence continues at coordinate 787,781 of JARGCV010000068.1, forward strand.
GAATGTCTTTTCATTTATGGGCAGCTTCTCCAGCTCGTCAAGTGTATCCAAGCCATCGATTACTCTGCACAGAGAAATAAAAAACAATGAGAATTTCCTTGCATAGAAAGGCATGAGTCTTCTCTCATCTTTATTAAAAGCTGTTATGGGGATACATGCTTATTTACAAATAGGCTGCCATGATGCCTGTGGCTAGTGACAAAAAGTCTATGGAAGAGAAGGCAGAATGGTGAGATGACTTTCTGTCATGCTCTCCTACTATCTAAGAAATTCTCTACTCACTCAGCTGTTACCTTTTTAGTAGACAGACTTTCAAGGAAAACACTGGAATATAGTCACCCATGATTTTAATTTTTCTAGAAAGTCTATGTGACACGCAGGCATTATTGTAAATAATTGTTATATAGTGGACTTCAGTTTCTAGAATCCTCCAGTCAACATGGCCATTGCTGTGATTTCTGGGAGTTGCACGTGTATCTGAAAAATACCCTAGTTTGGGAAAGTTGTGCTTTGGTTTGGGCATTTGCAGCATGCCAGCTTTCCATTTTTAAAAATACATTTAAAAAAAGCTAAGGTAAGGTGGGACAGATTGCTTAACAAGTAGCAGATGAGATATCTGAGATCTCTATCCTATTAGACCTCTGTGGCATATAATCTTGTATTTTATTCAGTAACATTGGATTACTTACTTCCCAAAGACAGTATATTTCATGTCGAGATGTGGCTGTTTGCCATAAGTGATAAAGAACTGAGATCCATTTGTATTCGGACCATTGTTTGCCATGGAAACAACTCCACGGACACTGTGCTAAAAGTGAATCAGGAAATTAGAACATATGTATTCTGGTAAAATATTTTTTATTTCTAACTTTCCTGTTTTATCTCATGGTAGCTTGCAGACTAAAACTCTAAACAGGCAAAGGCTTGACATATCTCTGGGCTGATTTGCTAAATTCCGCTTTTTCCAAACTTGGGATTATAAGGCTCTTTACTGTTTTCTGCATCCTCTAGTAATTTGTTAGCGCACATATTCCAAAAATCCATGGAGCTATATAAAAGAACAACCTCTGTCTCTGCAATAACTTTGACAATGTTTCCTTTTGTTCTGGCCATCCCAGGTAAGTAGAAGGTATGAATCCTGTTGATGGATGGATGGAAACCCTGAAGCAAACTATGATTACATAAAACAAACCTAGATTTTGCATTATGACTCAACTAGGGAAAAGACTCTGTTGGGTCTACCTAAAGCATTACAAGTCCTATCTCCTAGCTGCACTCATGCCCCAAGCTTACTCATCATCCCCAAATATAATATAAGGGATTGGGAATCAAATGACCAACGTGATCTTCTTCCATAGTTAAGTTCATAGTTACCTTATGCTCAGGTAATTTTTACAAAATGTACAACTTAAACAAGGAACTGCAATGAGAAAAAAAGAAAAAAAAATCACCTTTAAATATTCACTGTATTCGTCTTCAAATTTTCTGCCCCAAATACTGATTCCTCCTTTCCCAGAACCTGATGTAATCAAAAGACATGGGATCAGGGAGAAGGGGAAGAAACAGACAGATGAATCAAGTGGGCTCCAAAATCAAGGCACAAAGTCAACAATACAAATACGTCCATAAATCTAAGTACCCTCCTCTCTAATCTAAAAGTTCTATCTCCCCCAATTCCCCCCCCCAAAAGTAATAAATAAGATGGAGAGGTTTTCTCTCATTTCGGCTGGGGTTTCCAAAAAATACAATAAATGGTTACTGTTCTCTAGCTGCTCAAACCTCAGGCAAGCTTCAAATGACCTCTTAAATCCCAGAGGTTTGTGACGTTAATGTGTCTGTGTGGGTTTATTTTTATTTTTATTAGATGTGTTGAATATACAATAGATGGCTTTTATTTACCTTTTTTAAATTCAAATTTAAAAAAATTACAGAGTGGTCCTTGGTGCTCTCTGAACCTGTTTTTTTGCAAATGTTTCATTACCCAAACTAGGCAACATCATCAGTGGGGTTTGCTCTGGAAGTGGGGTTTGTTCTCAGTTTACATTCTAATGTCTCCCTCTGTTAAGTGTTGGTTCTTTGGTTGGGCTGTTTATTGTTAGCTGGTTTAGCACTTCCTTGATTGGGGTATTGCCTACTTATTGATTGTTGGTCTGATGTTAATATTGATGTTAATCTCTGCTCATCTGGGTGTTAAAAACCACTGTTTGGCAAATCAGTTCGCAAAATTCACACAGCAAATTCATAAAAGTACAATTATTCTCTTCTTTGCAATAACATGATTTTCTTAACAGTAATCTTGCTTCAGGAGAATGGCATCATATATATAACTTTAATAAAAGGAATTACCAGTTGGGTCTCCCGTCTGAACCATAAAGCCTTTGATATTTCGATGAAAAGTACAGCCACTGTAGTAGTTACTAGCACAGAGAGCCAGAAAATTCTAAGGAAAGAATCAGAAAGTCAGTTAAGAAACAAACCAGGATACAAAACATTTTATACTCATTCCAAAGACTTCTGTAGACATAACAGCCATGACCAATGCTGTGCTTAATTAGGGCTCAGTGAAATCTGAATAAGCCTTTCATGTCAAACAATTCCATTCTAAAACATATATTTTGAAAGCTATGTCATTTAAATAAAAAATAGTTAACAATAGAATGCAAGTAAAAGGTGTGAACTAAAATGGATCAAAATGTTCACTGCAGAACCGTAAAAAGTCAGAAATAGTAAGTGTATCTGGTGTTTATCTATTTTGTCAAAACTGAATGTATAGAGGTAAAAGTATTAGTTAATTTTATAAATTACAGCAGAATGCCTATTAAGACCTGAAAATGGTTAGTACTTTCTAAATCTTTGGAAATTATAGTTCCTAAAATTTCCAAGCAGTATGGCCAATAAATTGGGCCTAAGAATTCTAATTTTAAATGCATCAGATTAAAGAAATATAGGATTGGGATGGGCTTAAGGAAGATAAACAAAGATAACAAAGCATATCTTCCATAGTTTGTTGTCTTATGCATTCTCTTATGCTGAGAATTTTGTTTATAAAATCTGAATTGTTCCTCAATTCAATGGTATCTTTTATTTTCATGACTTACTTCACAAGCTTTTGGTGTTCGTTCACAGAATAACTCAATTTTAATATCGCCAACATCAGTGTGCAATGTGACAGCCTGGAGGAGGAATTGAACTATATTACTTTTTTGCAGCAGACAAAAGCAGTCAAACAGCAATCCAATTAAAATAATCGACTGTAAAAGAAAATACAGTGTATATGTGCCTCTCATTAAGATCTAAGGGATAATAGAGTTCCAGTCCAACAAATTCTTAAGAGCACCTTGTTGGAGAAAGCTAAATTAAATACCAGCTCGTAGTCTTTTTAGAGAATATACTGCCATCAGTGTTCTGTATTTTAAACGTCGGGCTCAGAATGTAGGCTGGACTTACACGATCCTAGGGCATAGGCCATCATAGCAACACAGCTGTAAGTCATGTTTAGAGTGGCATCACTAAAATCATGCAAGCAAGTACTACAATTATAATTTTTCATCATCCTCATCTCAGCAAGGCTAATGAAGATCAAACACCCATCAAGTTTTATACTGATCTTCTTACAGGGGTTCTCAACCTTGGCAACTTTAAGAATTGTGGACTTCAACTCCCAGAATTCTTCAGTCAGCAAAGCTGGCTGAGGAATTCTGGGAGTTGAAGTCCACAAGTCTTAAAGTTGCCAAGGTTGAGAACCCTTCTAACAGGTAGGTGTTTGATCTTTCTACACAGACATCACAAGGCACAGATATTGATAGGTTTCGGTGTTAACAGCCCAAAGAACATGGATACCAGATTGCTGATGAGGTCTAGTCAAAAACGCCTCTGGAAAACGTTTCCCCCCCAAGACCTGGCCCAATGATCCGTGTCTTTCAAAATTCCCTATTCCCACATGTCCAAGAATACCAAGTCGACTCTATAGTGAAATTGCATATGGACGCGAAGCAACGGTATTGCTAAATGGAAAGCTATTCCGCGAGATCTAGAGGTCCGGGTACACCTTATCCGCGATATGGAAGAGTCCTGAAGCCGCCAAGCCTCACCATGTTCGCCGGTTAGCGGGTGGGAAACAACGCGCCCGTGTCTGAAGGCGTCCCGAAAAGCAGCACTGTTGAAACCAGCGGAAAAGCAGCACATGGCAAAAAAACAACAACAAAAAAAAAAACACCCAGGCAGAGAGAGCGGAGCGGTTTCTCAGGCTGAAGGCTTTGGGAATGTCCTCGCTGCTCCAGTAAGGCGGCAGCAGAAGAAGAGGCGATCTTTTCGCGAGACGCCTCGAGGCGGCAAAAGCAAGGCAATCCCCGTCCGCCTCTCCCCTCTGCACAACAAGGGCTCCAAGGCCCGCGAGGAAGGCGCGCAAGCCCAAGTGTGCCTTCCAATAGTATCTTCTGCATTCAAGCCCCGCCCACGGATCTGCCGCGCTCGGCCTTTCTCGCGAAGCACTGGGTTCCGCCTCCGCCAGGCGGCTGACGGGGAGGATGTCCTCGTGTAACTCTGCCTGGCCGCCTGCTTGCCTAAAGGCACGCGTGCAATACGGGAGTTGAGGACGTGGTTCACACGTAGTGGTGTTTTCCCAGGAAGGGGAGAATGAAGCGATTCATTTCACGAATCTGAGGAAAGTTTGGCTGTTTGGATAAGAAGGTAGCCGCAAATGCAGCTGGGGTGGGAGGGAGGGCCGCGAGGCGGCGATTGTAAATTTATTGTGCCTTATTTGGAAATTAAAAAAAACAAACCTTAAAACTAGGAAAGCTTACCTGGGAGGAATGCCCCGTGGTTGGAGTCGTGCAATCCTCCCAGGAAATAAAACATACGGCAGGGTAAGGAATTGAGAATGGTTTTTTTTTCTCTCTCTCTCTGCTTTTCTCCCCGTGGTTGGTTGCGCGGGCAAGAGGACAATTACTTTGCATTTTATGACGTTTCTTGTGTTTTATCTCAGGAATTCGTCCACACAAACCAACGTATATCGGTAATAATAGGTGAATATTGAAAAGGGAGGGAAAGCAAGGCAGAAGGTATAATGGTTATATTTATTTTGCAAACGTTTGCATTTGAGTTGATTCTCTGTTGGGCAAGATAACCATCTTTAAAGCAGATCTTGTCTCGAATAACTGCATGTTCATATTTCTATCATTCTCGTGGATTTGACTGCAGCTTTCCTGATCTGATATTTATATCTTAAATGAACAATAATTGTTGTTTTGAAAGATCCAAATAAGTCTGGACTCTCTCTTTCAAAGCCTGTTTTATTAGTCATCTTTTAAAACAGTTTGCTCTTTGGAAATCAATACTGCTTCAGTGGGGTATATAGGATTTTTCTTTCTGAATGCATGATAATACTGCAATAATATGATTAAAAGCCCTGTTTTTTTCTTAGGCAAAGCTAAGATGAAATTTTGTGTTTATTTTGTTGAAGATGACACATCTGGATTCGTTCATAACACTATGCCATCAGTTAGGATTTGCAAACACCAAGGTTCACATGATGAGTTAACTCAAAGGCAAATAAATTGCATTATGACTTTATCCAGCAGTTCTCCACAGTTTAGGGTTGTCAAAACTCACTCCAGGAATTGGTCCCTGCTTCAACTACACAAGCTCATCAAACTTTAAAAGTCTGGTGATAAGCATATGAACATTTAATTATCAAAAGTAGGAAAATAGGTAGAAGGATTATATATGCCCATCTTGAGTTATATGAAGTAAAGGTGGGATATAAACCAAATACTACTTCTACTAATAAAATATTTCTTGTCCAACCAGTGAAATCATGACTTGTGAGAAAGTTATGCAAATTCATTTATCACTAGCTATACCCAGCCACGCGCTGCTGTGGCTCAAGAAAGAAAAGAGAAAGTGCACGTTTGTAATAAATTTAATTTCACAATGCTTGTGGGTATAACAATATTTTTTGTTGTTCCATTGTGTGTGCAGATATAGAGATTACGTCCAACAGATGGCGCTGTTTTTCAAAAAAGCATGTTTTACCTGTTTTTCAAAAAAGCATGTTTTTACCTGTCACAGGTGTGACATCTACATATTATAGGTATCTAAAACCATGTGTGTATTCAAATGCAATGTTGTGTCAAAATTTCAAAGCAATCGGTGAAGAACTTTTGGAGATTTAAGATTTTGAACAAACAAACATTTACATTTTTATTTATATAGATCAGCGGTTCTCAACCTGTGAGTCGTGACCCCTTTGGGGGTTGAATGACCCTTTCACAGGGGTCGTCTAAGACCATCGGAAAACACATATTTCCAATGGTCTTAAGAACCGAGACACCACTCCTCTATCCATCTCCTGGTGGATAAAAACAACACAGAGAATGATAAGACTTAAAGCATCAAAGGAGCAACTTCCCGCCTCTCAGGTAGAGCTAGCAAAAGCCAACGACTCAGCCTGCCTTCTCCCAGCCTTTTCACCAATCAAAAGCCGTGGCCTGGACATTGGCGTCCGTGACGTTTCTTCCCGGGGAATCTGTGAAGCCAGCGGAGCTGCTCCAGCTCACGCTTGGGTGCATTTGCTCGCGCCTCTGTGGAAGAGGGGAAACGGGCTGGCGGGGAGTTGAGGGGGGGTGAGGCAGGAGGAGGAAGGAGGGAGGGAGGGAAGGGTTGTTAGCTGTGGAATCAGCACGCCAGAGGACTTTGCCGCGGGGTGGGTTCCTTTTGTATTTTGATTCCCTCCCTTTTGGAGGAAGGAATGGACATTTTATGATCTGGGGGAAAACAAATCTGGGGTTGATCTCTGCCCTTGCGTGGGGGGGTTGCAAGCACCTTAATTGCGTCTCCCCACCCCCATCCGTGGGATTTTCCTCAGGGTTGCTAGGAGCTGCGCTTAAACTTGGAATCGCCCGGCTGCAAGTGAAGAGAAGGGAGTTGGCACAGGTGAGAAAGCCAGCAAGCCAGCCTACCTGCCTGCCAGCCCAAATTGCAAGCTTCTTTTTGCCTTTTTCGTCATGAATCGGGAGCAAGCCAACCTCGGAATTTTCCCTCCTCTCACCTTTAAACGGCTTCCTTTTATTCTGCCTCCCGCTTGGTCAGGTTCCAAAGGCGAGTCTCTGATTGGGGAAATGTATACTCCACTGCCAGAAATTGTTAGGAAAAAGGAAATGCATTGAGAGAGGGACTTGTCAGAAAATATTTAGATGAGAATCAAGTACCCTCAGTGGAAGGTGAAAATGTTGGAAGGAATGAAATAGCTCGAATCTGGGACAGCTGTAAAGTTGTATCCTTCTGTTTTGGGAAACTTCCATGAAAAAGTAGTCACGTAACCCCTCGCTTCATCCACAAAATGTTACAGAGGTTCTGATTTTTTATTTATAACCCTTTTCCTTTCTTTTGTTGGATGGTTCTATCTTCTGGAGTCTAGAGCAGTGGTTCTCAACCTTTTTCAGGTTGAGACCCCACTTGCGCCGCCCATGCGCGCTGCGACCCCGACCCGGGGGCGCGCACGACGGGCCGATCCGCGCATGCACGGCGCACGCGCGACAAAAAAAACAAAAACAAAATGGCGGACCGCGGCGGGCCGATCCGCGCATGCGCAGTGCGCGTGCGATGGAAAAAAACAAAATGGCGGACTGCGACAGCCCAATCCGCGCATGCGCGGTGCGCGCACGATGGCCCGATCCGCGCATGCGTGGCACGCGCATAACGGAAAAGAAACAAAAACAAAAAACAAAGAAAATGGCGGACCGTGGCGGGCCGATCTGTGCATGCGCGGCGCGCGCGCGACGGCCTGAACCGTGCATGCGCGGCGCGCGACAGCCCGAACCGTGCATGCGCGGCGCGCACGCAACGGCCCGAACCGTGCATGCGCGGCGTGCGCGCGACGAAAAAAAAACAAAACAAAATGGTGGACCGCAACGGGCCAATCCGCGCATGCGCGGCGTGTGCAACGGCCCGAACCACGCATGCACGGTGCGCGCACGACAAAAAAAACAAAGAAAAAAACAAAATGGCGGACCGCGGTGTCCCGCGACCCCCGCAAAATGGTCGTTCGACCCCAAATGCGGTCAGGACCCAAAGGTTGAGAACCGCTGGTCTAGAGTCTGATCCTGTATATCAGATATTTACATTACAATTCATAACAGTAGCAAAATTACAGTTACGAAGTAGCAACGAAAATACTTGTATGGTTGGGGTCACCACAACATGAGGAACTGTATTAAAGGGTCGAGGCATTAGGAAGGTTGAGAACCACTGATATAGATAGATTTTAGGAAGTTGCAGAGCACATGCTGCAACCTACTGGTAGTTACATGGAACTACTGCTGTTATCTCCCCATTTTAAACATTTTTAAGGAAAACTAACTGGGAAATCAACCATTTTGTAAAAGCAAATTCTCAACATTTCTATTTAGTAAGTGTCTCTAGGCCCTCTATGGGTAATTGCTAGGGGAGAGATGCTCACCTGCACAGAAAAAGTAAGGAAAAGGTGAGATGGGAATGGTAGGAAACATCCTGAGATTCAAGAGAACAATCTCCTTGCTTGCCTACTTGTAAATTGGTGTCATTGATTATTTCCTCTTTGGCAGCTACTTTTGGCTCACCTTCCTAGGGAGCTCACTCCTGTCTCTGCTGCCTGATAAGATTGAATAGTTTACAGGACCACTGAAGGCAGAAGAAGTAAATGCACGAGATTGAGCTACTCTTAGTCATGTGAGGAAAATAGAAATTCGAGTGGGATTTTTTTCATTCTTTTTTAAGACCAGAAATCAAAGACATTATCCATTCTCCCTATTGTAGAAGTAAGATTTTCCAAGAATAAACTGTGCTTGAAAATTGTCTAGAGTGTATATGTATATGCTGTAGCTGATACTGTCAGTTTTGGTGGCGGTATAGTTTCTTCTTGTCTGGTGTTGATCCCTGCTTACCTGTATGTGGGCTGCTGCAGAGGATGTGTTCTACTCTTGTGTGTGGGGAAAAATGCACAGGCAGCAAACTGCCATGCTTCCCCCCCCCACAAACCTCATAACCTTTTGATACCCTTTGTCCCAAGGAAGCAGCCAGAAGGTCACCCCCTTTTGACTTAATACCTCACCTACCTAAATAAATAATATGCTTAAGTTCCCTCTTATCTCTTCCTGTCTTTGTTAGTTCCTTCTGCTTTTCATCTCCCTGTATTTGTTTTTACCTGGTCTTTGAACAGGTAATATGTTACTAGAAAATAGTTGCTTATATGAAGGAATTTTCCAATGAAGAAACTTTATGTCAGCATCTAATGGTTAAACTTATGAATGTAAAATGTCAGCATTTAATGTAAAAGCCTATGTATGTAAAAAGGATATAAAAACCAATAAACACAGAAAGATTCTCAAGCTGTGACAAGCAGCAATGAAGCAGCTTCAAATCTCTGCTCAAGAAATGCCTGCGTCTTTTTCTTAGCATCATTACACTTGTGTCCTTCAAAGGTTCAAGATGCTAATAGTTTCACAGTTGAAACTGGGATTGAGTCCGTCCATGTGTTGTTTGTCAAAAGCTCCTTAATTTCACAGCATGATAGACCAAGCCAAATCCAAACCTGCTAGGGAATTTCTGGAAGCTTGGCATTCAGATTAATAATGGTTAATAAAGAGATGAACCACATTTACATAGCATTCAAAAGTGATAATAAAAAACCTAAGAAGGAAAAAGAATACATCCGCTCCAGCAGCCTACATTCAGGTAAGCAGGGATCAACACTAGACAACAGGCAAAACAATACTCTAAGGAACCCCTAAGGAGAAAACTACCCCTCCCCCCCCCAAAATGGTGCTCTTATTAACATGTCCACTTGCACGGATAATGTTACTGCGTTTGGTGAACCCTCTGCAAGCAAACAAGTTCAGAGAGCAAAAGAACTCCACAGTTCAGTCCTGAGCTACTGATATTCTCTTTTATTAGATTGCACTTTCTGTTCCTTTTGGCAATATTTTTGCTTTTGGGTTTTCTAGCAATCTGAATGCCTCTGTCCTGTTTGAAGCTGATTGCACGACCTTTTTTGCAAGCACCGCCCTTGATTGTTCAGCCTTTGCGCTTCATCATGGATCTGAAAGACCTTGTTACTTCCTTAAATGATTTTGCTTCACTTTCCCTGGCTGAAAGTTGGGATAATGTGGGGCTCTTGGTTGAGCCAAGTCCTCCTCATATTGTCAATACCCTTTTTCTCACCAATGATTTAACTGAAGATGTGATGCAGGAAGCCCTAGAGAAGAAAGCAAATCTCATTCTTTCTTATCACCCACCCATTTTCCACCCATTGAAACGTATAACGTGGAAAACATGGAAGGAGCGTCTGGTAATCCGAGCCTTGGAAAACAGAGTTGGCATTTATTCTCCTCACACAGCATATGATGCTATACCTAATGGAGTCAATGACTGGCTTGCTACAGGACTGGGTAAGGCATTTTTGTCAGTAATTACACTATACGTAAAATAAGAATCTATGAGCACAAGCCAAACACAAAAGTAGATAATAACATTATATGTTTTAAAATGTTATGTTTGTACTCTTGCTAACATTTTACATTATATAGTTTCTATTGAAATGTGTCAGCAGAAAGACTATGTTAGATAAATAAAATTTTTGTTGCTGTTTAGGAGGGGAAAAGGCAAGTAAACAGAATGGATATTATTTTAAACAATGAAAAAATACAAGACTGAAGTATATATTCACATCCAACTATTATTTGTAGGGAGCTCCTCTCTCCCCATCTTGAAGTACCATACTATCAGCCCCACAAAAAAATTGACACCTTTTCAAAGGACTGGTGTGAAATGGCTCTTTTAATTCTACTACTTCAGATTCATGAAATAGGGCAATCCAAAGAGGGTACTTACGTCTCAATATTCTGTGCACAAATAGTACGCACATATAAATGGCCAAAAGTCCAGAACCTATTATGTGAGTCTATGTGAATCGTAAACATGGATGATCAGGAATTCTAAGCAAAAATGTAGCGGGTTGCTACAGGAATTAAAGATACCTGTCACCCCTCTGCCATTTCCTTGCAAGCGTGATTTAAAAACAATTGTAGTTTAGTAATTTTTCAGTTCTGCAGTAGTTTCAGCGTAATAGCTAATTGCTGTATTTAGTATTCAGCCCCCATTATAATCTTATGAAGAATTAAAATATTCATGTAGTACGATAATATTGGTACATTGCAATAAACCTCAACTTTAAGTAAGTTAACAACAATATACCAGGAACAATGTTATGGAAGGCATGTAATTTGATGGTTGGCAAGGTAAAACCTGGACAAGAGTATTGTGCAAATTATTTAATTTACTTTGCTTTTTTTTTTTCAGGCGCTTGTACTTCTGTTCCTCTGAAACCGGCTTCAGCTTCCACTTACCCTGTAGGTGGGCCTTTCCGGGTTGAATTCAGTGTATCCTCTGCTGAAAATCTGGAAACGTTTTTATCCCAAGTCTATGAGATGCCAGAGGTGTCACTCATTTCAACTCAACCTGTCAGGTATTGCTGGAGACCACCCTAGGTTATTTTCTTTCACCAACGAGTTTCAATGTGATAAAAGAGCAGGTTCTTTATCTGTGACCAGATAATATTTTTGAGAATGTATAGGAAGAAAATAATACATATTATTTAACTGTGCTAAAAGGCACTGTACTTCGAATCCTCCCACTTTGGATTGTACAAAAAGTATATGTGATAATGGCTTAAACAGCTTGCAAAAATATTCTAACTTAATCCAGTAACTTTAGCCTATTTCAGAAATATTATCAAACTAATAAGTTTTGATTTCCACATAATAGCAGATTTTTACTTTAAGAACATACTCGAAGAAACCATGGTTTTTCCCAGTATTAGATGTACATCTGATGAGATGTGCTACTTTGTATTACATTTCAAGTCAAATAAATTCATTGAGAGCTAGGATTTCCCAGCATTTTTAAGACCACTATGACTAATAGGGTGCATAATAAATTATAAGCATAAGCTTATTGCTCCATGCCATAAACCAAGAAGCAACCTCTTCCCATGCCAGACTGTTTATTTCTCTAGCCAAACATTGTCTAATCTGATAGGAGTGGCTCTTTACAATTAGCCAAAAATAGCAAGCATTAAATTTGCAACCACAGTTATTGAAAGTACAATGATATGCTTTGGTCCTACGTTTCTGGGTGGCGGGTCACAGTTTTAATTAATTATATACTGTCTTTATTCTTTTTATAAATAAGTCAAGGTGGCAAACATACATAATGTTCCTTCCTCCTCCTATTTTCCCCACAACAGCAGCCCTATGAAGTGGGTTGGGCTGAGAGAGAATGAGTGGCCCAAAGTACCACTAGAACTTGGAATCTCCTAAGTTGTAGCCTGCTTCTTTAAACAGTGTACCAAACTGGCTCTCACTGATAAAATGTCCAGTTCCCTATCTGTGATCTTGGTGCTAAAATGGAACAGGACACATAAGCAAAGGCTACATACACCAAACACCTGAGAACCTAGGAAGGCGCTCCATAGTCTCTAAGGACCATGCTTGTGAATTAGGCCCACTCCCACACTCCTCACACATTCATCTTCAAAAACGTGGCCTTTACCTGGCAAAAGTGACCCGTTCTTCCCCCTCCACGTAAGCTGAAGCTACAAATAGATGGAAATGAGAGCAGCATTTATCTGCCTTAGTGTTCTATCCTTGTTCAAATCTATGAATGGCATTAACCAGCATTTTCATATAGCTGCCAGATGACTTGACAGGTGGCATTAAGTCCTGCTTAAAGTTACCTGCCAAAGGTTGTGAATGACTAGGGGTGGTGGGATGGGAATGGTTTGTGCATGATTACTAAAGGCAGTACATTTTGTGATCCATGTGAGAGAGCTGGAGGTAACATATTATTCACCAACAGCATATTGTAAGGGTTTTTTTAATTAATATTTCTGTTCCAAATTTCCAAGAATTGAAGGAGAAGAACAAACACGTGTCAGCTTGAACTGTTCTCAGCTAGCTTTGTTGCAAGTGGTGGCCTTGCTTTCCCAGAAGAGCCTGCTGTATCAAACAACTGAAATCATATCACTACAGAAGGTAAACCATAAACAAATCAAAGTTTATTTTCATAGAGTGTGCAAAGCTGCAAAAAGAATAAATGAAGATGTAGCAATGTGACAGAGGAAGGTTGATTATGTCTTAGCAAGGAAGCGAAAGAAATTACTTTGCAAGGAGATGTTCTGTTTTCAGCAGAAATAAAAGATAACAGCTGCAGTTTCCTAGCAAGAGCTCTGGTGGCGCAGTGGTTAGAATGCAATACTGCAGGCTGCTTCTGCTGACTGCCGGCTGCCAGCAGTTCAGCAGTTCACTGGCTCAAGGTTGACTCAGCCTTCCATCCTTCTGAGGTCAGTAAAATGAGGACCCAGATTGTTGGGGGCAACATGCTGACTCTGTAAACCGCTTAGAGTGGGCTGTGAAGCACTGTGAAGTGGTATCTAAGTCTTTGAAGAAAGTACCAATAAGAAAAGACTGCTAAAAGTCTACGGCTGTATCAATTGCATATTGTATTTTGAAAAACGGATCAGCCACTCCTTATTTCTCCATCCCAGCCATTCATGATAGAATATAAAGTATAACTTCAAATGATCTCAACATCTAATAGAGCCGTCTTCAATTTTTGCATCCTCTTCCCATCTTTTCTTTAAGTGTATAACTAAACAAGTTTCATGGCTCAAAAATATATTCCATTCTCCCCTCTTTATTTTACCATTTGTTTAAGCAGCATCTGGAGTGCTGAAAAGCTTGCCCACGCGTTTCTGAGACTTTGGGTATTAAAGTACAAATAGTCTTTGACTTATGACCATAATTGAGCCCAAAATTTCCATTGCTAAGCAAGGCAGATGTTAAATGAGTTTTGCTTCATTTTACAACCTTTTTGCCACAGTTAAGTGAATCACTACAGTTGTTAGGTGAACCATGTGGTCATTAAGCAAATCTGGTTTCCCCCATCGACTTTGCCAGCTGCCAAGTGCCCAAATTTATATCCTATGATCGTGGGGATGATGCAACAGTTGTAAGTGTGAAAACCATTCATAAGTCACTTTTTTCAATCCCATTGTAACTTTGAATGGTCACCAAACAAATGGTTATAAATCAAGGACTACTTGTATGTCGTATCTCAAATCTGGACATAGGACAAGCATAATCATTTGAGTAATTTGTGATGCATATGGGATAGTTGTGAATCACAAGTTCACCTTGATGTTCTCAGATTTAGTATCATTTACATGTTACAATCCATCCTAGACATGTTTAGTTTCCTTCAAAAGGGGCTTGATCCCAACTAAATTTGCAAAAGATTGACAGCTTTATGCAATAGTTTTTAGTGCAAGTGATAGGTGCATGTTAAGGACAAATTGAACATAAGTTGTGGTGTTTTACTACAGGGGTCCCCGACCCCCGGTCCGTGGACTGGTATCAGGCCGCAGCATGCCAGCAACCGGTCCGTACAAACAAGCAAAGCCCCATCTACAGGATTCAGGCAGCACACAAAACCATGTCCCCTCTGGTCTGCAGAAAAACCTCTCTCCACGTAACCGGTCCCTGGTGCCCAAAAGGTTGGGGACCTCTGCTTTAGTATATCTTCTTGTATTTATGAAAATAGGTTTATTTAAATTTGTCTTTGTTATTACAGCAAGAAACTGCCAGAGAACCTTCGCTGTAACCATTTCATTTTTGTCTTCTTTTCAGCCTCTGCTTGCCGATACTGGAATGGGACGTTTATGCACATTGCATGAACCGGCCTCTGTTTCTCTCTTGATTGAACGATTGAAAAGCCACTTAAAACTGTCTCATATTCGTCTAGCTCTTGGAGCAGGGAAATCACTGGGTATATATTTACTTTCTTTTTGTGTTGGCAGTGGACTTTTGCTACTTGCTACCTAAAACATTCATTATTCTTTATTTTGTGAGATGATGCTTATTAGGGCAAGAACAAGATGCATCTATTTCTAAGTGATTTGTTTGACTGATACACTCAGAGGAGCCACTTATAAAAACACCCAACAGTATTTCCCACTGACTGATTTAGGGTAAAATATTGCTGTGCTATGGAATTAAATAAAGTTAGTCTGGTTCAGCCAGACCAGTCATTTAAATAATTTGGGTTGTAGGGAGGGGGAGATTATTTGAAAGTTTAGCATATTTAAAATGTTTGGGAAAGACATCTTTAGTTAGACAAAAAACAGTAAGAGCTCCTTTTCATAGTGTGAGGGGGAAAGCAATCCACATCCATCATTATATTTCAAGGTCTCACTTGATCACATTGTATTGCAATTGCACTCTAAGATGCTAGCTTATGCTGCCTACTTTTGCCTAACAATAACTCAGAGAGCACTGCCCTGTCTCAATTAGAATTAACTGCTCTGACCATCAGTTCTCTTTTTAACTGAAGATGAATGAACCTGCTTGTTTGAGTCTGTAAGGAACACACAGGCTTGTGCACTAACCTGCAATCTTTAATCCATTACCCACCCACTCTGCATCATCTCAGGGAAAACAACGAACCCAAAAGTAACCACAAAACCTGCAGCACTAAACTACGCTATTGATTCTTTTTGTAGAGTCCTCAGTGAAGGCAGTTGCTCTTTGTGCTGGTTCAGGAGCAAGCATTTTACAAGAGACAGAAAGTGATCTCTATGTTACCGGTAAGAACCTTTTAAAAACAGGATTTTGAAACAGCTATTTTCTTATAGATCAGAAATACCAAACTCATATGGTTGATATATTTTCCGTGTTAACATTGTAGAACTATTCACTAGCTACATTTGTCTAAATAATATAGTAATATTCCCCTTTCTGCAATACCCTTTATCGACTATTTAAATGTTTTTTAGATTTGGTTTTAGATTTTTTGGAAATGTTGAGATGTTTTTATTTATGTTGTTAGCCGCTCCGAGTCCTCGGAGAGGAGCGGCATAAAAATTTAACTAATAAACAAATAAATAAATATAAAAAAACCTGATTTGCTGGAAGTAATCCAAATTTATAAACTTAGCTACAGTACTCACTGTGCACACAGAGATCTGGATCTGGAAAAATCTTTAATTTTCTGAAAGCCTTTCAGGTATTTTGCTGCATATTCCTGTTTTTCAGATATTTTTGCATATTTAACTATGTAAGTCATTCATTTGAAGTGTTTTACCTACTTCATCAGATAGGCAGGTTTAGGGAAGACTTGTAAACAAATAAACCTCCATCCCAAAAGACCTTTCTCATGGCATTGTAGGAGAGATGTCCCACCACGAGGTACTAAATGCTGTTTCCAGAGGGATTTCCGTGATTTTGTGTGAGCACAGTAACACTGAACGAGGCTTTCTGTTAAAGCTGCAACAAATGCTAGCTGTGCATTTTATGAATAAGATCAATATCATCATTTCTGAAAGAGACAGAGACCCCCTTCAAGTTGCATAAAAGAAGCAAATGTTGAGAAGTAATGTAAGTGTATATCTTTCAGAGACTAACAAAAAATATTGGCAAAAATATACTTTGATTCCTAATGTTTTAACAATATCATGCCTGGAAATGAGTAAATGGTTGAAAAAGGCAAAATGACTTTATTGTAGCTGAGAAAATTACATTTGAATGCTCAAGATTTTTATTTTACATATTGAGAGTATCAAATTGGAGGATAGCTTATGTACAGTTTCTAATTAGCAGCATTCTCTCACTGAATATTCTGTCTATACATTTTTAATCTGCCTCAGAGTCATTTTACTTTTCCCAATACAGTATCCTTGTCCTCTTTTCCTTCTCCGAGATCAATTTTGCTGGTCCCTTCTGAGGCAAATCAATATTTGTTACCCTAGTTTCTAACTGTACTTTCTGTATATTCATTTTTTATACCAGATTTGGATTCATTTGTCATCCACTAACAGTAATCAATATTTTCCTATATCATCCATATCAATATAACACATAAACCTCTGAAGCCAAAGTTACCTTCAGGAGTGATATGGGAAAAGAGATGTTTTGGAAGAATCTAGAAACAGTTTATTTTCAGTTAAAGCTCTCAGTATTTCAAAAATAGTTCTTCTCTAAGACAGTAATAGTTACATGGCATAACAGAGCCATATAAAAGAATATAATTGCATGTTTGTTTTTATTCAGACAGCTTTTAAACAATCATTAGGTAAGAAAAAGAGGTTAACTGAGCATGTTTGCAGTAGTTTTTATTGATAAAAACAAATAACAGCTGTTGTCATACTTTTCAAATGGCTTATATGGTGGAATCTTTTGTTCCCAATTAAGGCTAAAAATTTAATAAACGATGATATCCACATCTCTGGTATCAATAGTTTATTTTGCTCAAGTCCAACCAGTTTCCTAACCCAATCCTTCCATCTCACATGACACACATTTGAAGATCAATAATGGTCTGCCTATAATGTATTAAATATACACCAATTAATAGCCGAAAAGCTAATGCCAATCACATGTATTATCAAGCACAAGTTCTCCAGTTCAATCCTTATTTCCAGAAGATTTGTGAACAGAAGGCACAGTAGTGTCAGTGGATGACATTTTCTTGGTCTATAATGATATAGACTGGCAAAGGGAGAAACCTGAGCAGCTAAAAATTGGCTTGGTTTATACAGCATCACATTCCATTATTACAGGTAGATTAGACTCCTGAGATCTGCAAAATGGCTAAACTGTAGGATAAAATCCCAACAGTTCTTAACAGAATTGCCCTTGAATTTATGAGCCTTCAAACATCATTATCTTTTTGCAAAAAGTCAGCCAATATTCCAGCATCCACAGGAATTAATAAATATTCCACTCCATCAGCACCCTGAAAATAAATTGAGAATTAGCTTAGAAATATAAAAATGGTAATATTTTTTATTTATTCCCTCTAGTGCAGGGGTCTCCAACCCCCGGTCCATGGACCAGTACCGGGCCGCAGCATGCCAGCAACCGGTCTGCACAAACAAGCAAAGCTCCATCTGTGAGACGCAGACAGCACACAAAACCACACACCCTCCAGTCCACGGAAAAATCTCTCTCCACAGAACTGGTTCCTGGTGCCCAAAACGTTGGGGACCTCTGCTCTAGTACATAGTTCAATATTTTGTTAGGAGTAAAGTAAACTTATCCTTGTGTTTTATTTTTATAATTGAGTGAGAGCAATATTTGACTTCTTTTAATAGCCTAATTGCAAAAAATATGGCATTTTATCTTCATTAGGAATATCCAATGTGATATCCTCCTGGCTTTTATCAATGTAGCCATCATAATTCAACCTGGATTCTTTCTCAGACATGGTTAAATAAGATGTAAGTTCACAACTAACACAAAGATTCTCCTCACTTACCCTCTTGGTCCGAATCAGCTTGTGATCCCTGAATTCTATGAGCTGAGCTCTAAGAGTTAGGTCACTATTGACCAAAAAGGCCTCCCGACAGCGTTGATACAAATCTTGGAACGAAAGACCTAGTTAAAAGAGAAGGAAAAGAGGCTTAATACCAAGCATAAAAAAATAAACTTGTTCAAATGAACAACTCTCATTTCAACACCAAAAAACATATTCTCATCTAATCTATAGAATCCGCTTCCTACTGTTGAGGGTATTGTTTTCTAAAACTTTCAATGAGAAATGCACATATTAACATAAAATTAATTTAAGACTACAGTAAAAAATGCAGAAAAGAAAGCAAGCCACCAGTGTTCAAGCTCAGAGTATACTTAGTACATATATCAGCATACAGTTCTGATCGGGTCTAGGACAACTCACCACGAGACAACATTGTATTAATAGTTTCATTCAGTTACTTTTATTATTGGTGACCACGTTTTCGTTGAAAGTATGTAACTCCTATATTTCTGGACTGACTTTATTTTATTGTTATTGGTCACAGTTCTGTTGAAATTTAAGTTTTGTATTTGTTGAATTGTCCTTCATGAGTTGTCCCATGGCAGGTTGGCTGTGGTGAGTTGTCCCGTTCTGTTCTGATCTGTCTGCATATACAGTGTCAATTTGCACATGCTCATTCTTTTTTATATTGTGATTTTACCCTCACATCAAACAAAGGTTTGTATAGTCAGTAATTTACAAACAAGAATTGCAAAGCCCATTTACTGTATATTCTGATTTGGATATAATGGAAATTATTGCTCAGTCAGAAGTATGAAAAATACTGTAAACTACATCATAATTTAAGATTAAGCCTGCACTAATCCAGTGGCTGGCTGCCCAAATTATTCTAAGCTATATTGTAGTTTGTTTTTGGCTTAACTCAACATAAGAACATATTCATGCTTTAGAATTATCTATAAATCTGAACCTTATGAATGTTCAACAAAGTTTGGATTTTGCATGAGCTCAGCCATTATTTGATCTTCATTTTCATAGATGTGTAGATACTTGACAATAAAGTAATTTACTATTTTTACACAGAAAAACAGTGTGCACCAGAATCTATCAATGAGAAAAAGCATTGAATTTTCCTACATTTATACACTAATATATGATCAAAGACTTAGATGACCATAAAAACCAAGAGAGCATGACTTGGCTATTTGATGAATTGAGGAAGTGGAACATAATGAAAGGAGGAAAACTATATTCCAACCACTTCCCAAACAGCTATTTGAGTGGGCTAATGAGAGCAAAATTTAAATGGGAACTTTGGATAGAGACAGCCATCTTCACCATTTAAATTGTGTTCCTTATGAGGATGTGCTCAGAAAAACCTTACAACCTACAAATAATGAGATCCATTAGCCCAGGGGTCCCCAACCCCCGGTCCGTGGACCAATACTGGGCCACAACATGCCAGCAACCAGTCCGCACAAACAAAGTCCCATCTGCAAGATGCAGGCAGCACACAAAACCACACACCCTCCGGTCTGCGGAAAAACCTCTCTTCACGGAACTGGTCCCTGGGGCCCAAAAGGTTGGGGCCCTCTGCATTAGCCCAAGCCCAGAATTGGCTCTGACTACAAAGCCTCAGACTGCCCTTAAATATTTTCCACTATATTCCCTAGCCCCATGGCTCCCAACCCTTGCTCTAACTTGCAGATCTCTTTAATTTAAAGCTATACCATATTCCAGCCAGAAAAAAAAGCATTAAAAGTCTCAGCCTGTTTATTAACAGGTAATGTTCAATGTCAAAATTCTCTACCAAACTCTTGTTTTAACAACAATACTCTATTTGAACACCAGAAACAAATTATAAATGCATGTTACCTAAATAGGAGGGATTGTCCTTATTCTCCAACTGGTACTCTACCAAGAGCCTAAAGATACCCCTGAAAAGAGAGACAACCATGTTAATATAGTTAAATACAGCAAGAACAATTTATCCACATCCACTCCTTGTTTAGTGACTAACGTCAATTAGAATCCATTTACAAATATGACTAATAAAAAATTCATTTTCCAACTAATGTGAACTTTTACAACAAAATTGCATACACCTGACAGAGAACAAAGTGAAAGTAACAATGGCAAAGCTATGTAAGAACATTTTTATCCGAATGAGAAAGCAACCAGTGGTCTTCACAATGTCAAAGTTCACATAGTGACGATTTCACTTAACCTGGTCAGTGGAACAGAATTCGGTCAGTAAACTAGGAATGAGTGTATTTATCATCACTGAGGAAAACTGTTCTAAGAAAACTCCATATTCCTCATACAATTTATATATTCTTATATTTTCTTTACTGGTTCCACTAAACATTGGAGTAACTCTTGCTATTCCATGTATTAGTGTAGCTGCCATTTTTTATCAGTTTGTTTTACTCTCCCCAAAGAAAAAACCCTTTTTATATTTATATATTTATATAAATTTAATATATTATATATTTATTTTGAAATGCTGTCTACTTTTAAATACCTCATTGGTTAAAGGAAGCAGAAAAATGCAATAAAGCAAAATCAAAGATACGAGTTCTATCTCAGCTATGAGATAGCCGGCTACTAACTGTCCCCCTCAGCAAGTTGAAAGATGTGAGATGCCCTGAGTTCCTGTGAAGCAAAATATTAGAATATTTTTTCATAATTAGAACAGATTGCTTCACAGGAACTCAGGGCATCTCACATCCTTCAACTTGCTGAGGGGGACAGTTATTCAGCACATTTGAAAAGCTCCAAGTACCCCATCCTGCACGGGGAAAACACCAGGTTTTTCCCCATGACCAATTGCAATGCATAAAAGAATTATATTTTTAGTATTAGTCTTATATGCTAGAGGTTTTTTTCTGGGTTTTTCCCCCTCTCTTGTTTCTTGCAAACTTTCTTACCTTGCATTAGAAGTAAGATTGCAGAGAACATGTGTGAGGGAGCTCAGTGCCAAAGACCCCGAATGCTGTACCAAGAGTGAGTTCTCATAGGCTGTTTCTTCTGCATAAGGGCTGAAGGTGGTCGTTTCATACCACAACCAATTATACATACTTTGTTTTGCTTGATCCCACACTATGAGTGCAGAAGACAAATATCAAAAGAGAAAGAAAATATTACGTTCCATAAAACTTTGGAAACTCTAACTCTAACTGTGGAAATGGCTTTCCGTAACAGCTTTTGTGACATGCCAGCATAGAAATGCAGACAGAGAAAGTAATTCCAAATTGTTATCTGAACGAAACTCTTTTTATGAGAGATTACTGTTTGAATAAGGCCTGATACTAATTAGACCTTATTTTTAATAAAGAGGTGTGTTTAAGGGACTCATTTGGCTTTTGGATGGCAAACTGGGAGATGCATTCCAAACAAGAACAAAATGTAATTTAATATGAATATAATTAAATTATTTAACACAATCTTATTCCATCACATTATTCTATCACAGTTTCAAAGCCTTCTGGAACTATGACCAAAGCTTTCATAGAATTCAGGAAAGCCTACTCTCAAATCATACATCTCTGATAAATATCAATTATAGCATCAGCTGAATAGTCATTTCCAGCCCTTATTTTTTATTAAAGAAATGATCCTGGATTTTCTTTATGAAGGGTCCTTCTAAATGTCTGTCAGAGGCATGAAGAGAGTGTTATCCTATGTCTAGGACAAGAACTCTGACTAGACCAAGTCTTATAGGCTCCACCTATAGTGAGGGGAAAAAATCATTTGATCCCCTGCTGGTTTTGTATGTTTGCCCACTGACAAAGAAATGATCAGTCTATAATTTTAATGGTAGGTTTATTTTTAACAGTGAGACAGAATAACAACAAAAAAACCCCAGAAAAATGCATTTCAAAAAAGTTATAAACTGATTTGCATTTTAATGAGTGAAATAAGTATTTGACCCCTTCGCAAAACCTGACTTAGTACTTGGTGGCAAAACCCTTGTTGGCAATCACAGAGGTCAGACGTTTCTTGTAGTTGGCCACCAGGTCTGCACACATCTCAGGAGGGATTTTGTCCCACTCCTCTTTGCAGATCCTCTCCAAATCATTAAGGTTTTGAGGCTAACATTTGGCAGCTTGAACCTTCAGCATCCTCCACAGATTTTCTATGGGATTACAGTCTGGGGACTGGTTAGGCCACTCCAGGACCTTAATGTGCTTCTTCTTGAGCCACTCCTTTGTTGCCTTGGCTGTGTGTTTTGAGTTACTGTCATGCTGGAATACCCATCCACAACCCATTTTCAATGCCCTGGCTGAGGGAAGGAGGTTCTCACCCAAGATTTGATGGTATATGGCCTGTCCATCGTCCCTTCGAAAAACACCCCCAAGCATAATGTTTCCACCTCCATGTTTGACGGTGGGGATGTTCTTGGGGATCATAGGTAGCATTCCTCCTCCTACAAACAGGATGAGTTGAGTTGATGCCTAATAGCTTGATTTTGGTTTCAAATGACCACAACACTTTCACCCAGTTCTCCTCTGAATCATTCAGATGTTCACTGGCAAACTTCAGACGAGCCTGTACACGTGCTTTCTTGAGCAGGGGGACCTTGCAGGTACTGCAAGATTTCAGTTCTTCACGGCATAATGTGTTACCAATTGTTTTCTTGTGACTAAGGTCCCAGCTGCCTTGAGATCATTGACAAGATCCTCCCGTGTAGTTCTGGGCTGATTCCTCACTGTTCTCATGATCATTGAAACTCCATGAGGTGAGATCTTGCATGGAGCCCCAGATCGAAGGAGATTGACAGTTATTTTGTATTTCTTCCATTTGCGAATAATCACACCAGCTGTTGTCACCTTCTCACCAAGCTGCTTGGCAATAATCTTGTAGCCATTCCAGCCTTGTGTAGGTGTACAATCTTGTCCCTGACATCCTTGGACAGCTCTTTAGTCTTGGCCATGGTGGAGAGTTTGGAATCTGATTGTTTCTGTGGACAGGTGTCTTTTATACAGGTAACAAGCTGAGATTAGGAGCACTCCCTTTAAGAGACTGCGCCTAACCTCAGCTCGTTATCTGTATAAAAGAAACCTGGGAGCCAGAAATCTTGCTGATTGACAAGGGATCAAATACTTTTTTCACTCATTAAAATGCAAATCAATTTAAAACTTTTTTGAAATGCGTTTTTCTGGATTTTTTTGTTATTCTGTCTCTCACTATTAAAATAAACCTATCATTAAAATTATAGACTGATTTCTTTGTCAGTGGGCAAACGTACAAAATCAGCAGATCATCAAACACTTTTTTCCTTCGCTGAATTAGTCCACTCAGTTTCTCCCATGATGCAGCCATAGAAAAAGCACAAAGCACAAAATTGGAGGAAAAATATCCAAGGATAACCATACAGAAGAATCTCAAAGGTGCTTTTTCAAAAGGCAACTGGACTATGTTTTTTTTTCCTTGAGGAAGACGTTCCTTATCCAAGAAGCTTCTTCAGTTCTGACTCAGTTCTGAAGCTTTTTGGATGAGAAGCGAAACGTCTTCCTCAAGGAAAAAAACATAATCCAATTGCATTTTGAAAAAGCACCTTTGTGACAGCCATGACCTGGATGACTGAGAATCTCCATAGACATGCAGAAGAAGATTTAACTGATGGAAAAATGGAAGACCAAACCACTGTCTTATGAATCTTAATTAAACGAGCATGGTTGAAAAAGAACTAACGTAGATGCCATCTGAATAAATATGGGAGTAGCTTCGCATCCATTACATGATGCAAATTAGAAAAGAGCTAGCATTTCAATATTTACTATAAACAAGGCTTGCATTTGATATACATCTGTTGCTGAAATTCTCTTGTAATGGCTCCATTAGATTTTCTACAATAAATTTACTATCGGAGCTTTGAAAGTCTATACTTTCAGAGTCAGTCTGGTGCTTACAGAGAAAGGTTCTAAGGAGAGAAAAGATGAACAATCAAAAGGCTAAGTAATAGTGCTTCTCCAAAATCTACAGAGATCAAAATGAGAGCATTCTGGCTTTCTGATAGGTTTCAACAGAACTAATGGGAACCAGTCTGCCTTCTATGTTATGATGAAAATTTCTCTGTGTGAGTACATCTGGAATGATTGAAATGGTTGGGGATCTCTATTCAGTAGCTGAAGAACCTTGAAAATCAATGTCTTCAGAGTAAATAGAAAGTCACTGGAATTACTATTGCCTTTTGCATCATAATTTTCCATAGCATCCAACAGGCTCAGAGAAATAAATACAGGATAAAGTGTATTGCAAGCTTGGTGATGGAACAGCTCCCTATATTCACTGCCTTGGCTCTCCCTGATAGTAACCTAACGTTGTATCTTGGAAGCAGGACTGAAAATAGCAAAACACTGTTAGCAGGATCTACTTCTATGCTCTTTGTGTATGTTGTGAATAAGATTTCTCACCTGCTTATGAAAGGATTTGGATTTTGATGTCTGATAATTCATGTCTGAAGATGTTAAATAAGCATGTTTCATTTGGTGGAAAAATGTTTTTATAAAGCCATTTGCGCTGCCCTAAGCTTTAGTAAACGGATGTCATACCATCCATTTCTGACAGGAAATCCTGAACTGCAAACTCTTGGCAATGTATTTGCCATCCTGCCAGGCAGACATCATTTGCTGAAGCTCCCCACTATCCTAGATGAAGGCCTACAATGAACTGATTGGCTGACAGAGTTTATGAGACTAAACTGGCCATCCATTCACTGTTGCCCTGTTGAGGTGGCAGGCTGAATTAGCCCATTCTATGGAGCTCCGCACACCAGCTAGGTAGGGATAGATTAAAACTACTTAAATAAGTCCAAATATTTCTGCAAACTTACAGCAGACTTATTATAAAATAATTTAAAAAAGTTTAGTACTGTCATCTTGTAGGGAAGTAATTTCTTTAACACTTATTTGAAAAAAGAATTTATAAAAATACCCTTGCTAAAATACACTGATCTGAAACTGCCATTGAACTGTTCTTAGATTCTGCTTTACCAGTACAAAATAAATCATAGGGTCTTAAGAAATCTAAATATAAATAATCATAATTCCACCATTGGTAATATGCAGAATAAAAAACAGTCCTAGAATGAATTACGTTTGTACAATGGGACCTATCACTACTATCTGGTATTTATGATGAATTTACACACAACATACACAGTTTGAAAAACCCAGTAACCTACTGAGTGGTGCATTAATATGATCAATGGATGCTATGAGGTAGACATTGGAAAGCGAAGACAATTGTCCTAGGATTTGCTGACTTTTATCTCCTCTTAACATCTTACTGTCCAGGTTGTGGATGAGAAGATACAGTTCTGAGGAAACATCTGGCAATCAAGAAAAAAAAAAGAAAGCAATACCAATAGTCAAAGATCAAAAATAGAATATATAAATAATGGTTACAGGATTGGTGTCTGGAATGTTTGATGCTTAGGTGAAAAAAATGCCACTTTTTGAAATAAAAGTTTTTCAGAACAGCTTACGAACATTTTAAAATTGCAATGAAATTTAATTTACAATACATAATCCATACTAAATCTTGTTTAAACGAATAGCCTATATTAAACCTTCTTTAGTTAAACAATATTATGCATTTAATGTACTTGAACAATTAAGCTTCATGATGGCAAGTTGAAAATGGGAAGGATACTGACTGGGATGAAAAGCAGGGATGAACCAAGACAGAAACCCAACGATACTATAAATCCTGTAAAGATCTTTGCTGCTTGATTTCTGCCATTATAGGGGAGGAGGGGGACAAGGGGCACGGAGATTCCAAGCCTATTGCCCATCTGTCCTTCCAAAGCAGGAAGCTCAGCATTATTGCAAAACCTACTGGATCAAGTCTCTCAAATTCTAATTTTTCTCTATTAAATGCAATTTAAATCACCTCGGATCATTAGTCACAATATATCGAGAATGTTTAAGGCAACAATACATAAACTTGTAGAATGACTGACCAGATAGTTTACCTTCTTTAAAACTTTTTAGGATGAAGTCCACCTGGTCCTGGGGGCTACGAAAGGTACCCGTGTGGTTCAATACCTCTTCTGTTATAGAATTCAAAATCTGGCACAGAACAATGGTAGGCCGTCATCTTCTTTTAACACTTTGTTTTTAAAAGATTCTTAGAAGAATTAAATCCGAACTGAAAACAAACCTTTGGCCATTATATCTACTTGTTATTTAAACATTTAATAATAAGCAAAAGATGTCATAGGCTGCAGCTTTTATGACAGCCCATTTGGAGTTCTGGGAGGAAGGTTCTAGCAAAACTACGCCCAAAAATGTTGTCAAGAAAAGGGCAGGGACTTGTAAATCATCAAGAGTCAGGGCTGACGCTATGGACAATAAGAACAAGTAGTTCCTATCCCAAAGGTACTTTTCCAAAAGGCAATTGGACTTTCTCGGCTTTTTCCTTGACAATGCTTTGCTTCTCATCCAAGAAGCTCCTTCAGTTCTGAAGGAACATTTTCAAGGAAAAAAACCAACACAATCTTGTTTTTTGAAAAAGCACCTGTGGCACAACCATGACCTGGATGATTGAGAATCTCCACAGACAAGTAATTCCTGTGTTTCAAATTAATCCAATTTGCTCCTAAGAGCTCACTTTTCTTGTAAGTGGAAACTATAAATAAAAAGTTGCATTCAAAATAAGTCCACAACAGATTTTGGCTAGCTATATCACACAATATGCTAGACCATGGTTTAACTGTGGTTTACTAAACAAACCACAACTGACTGGATGACAAAGCACTCTAAATTACAAACAGCAAAATGTAATTTAGCACTTGTATTGTCAGAACCTAGCCATCATATTCTAGGATTAAGTGCAGAAAAGATAAGCAATTTGAGAAATGTAAGTTAGTCTTCATTCAGCGATCAGTATTGGCTGCAGCAACGCAGTCATTAAGTGAAACAGTTGCTGAATGAAACTGCAACAATGCTTATGATCTTATTTCAGCTTTCCTTTTCTTTACAGACCTGAGAAAGTCATAAATATGAGAATTGGCTGTACAGCTGACTACCTGTAATATCGTTCCATCTATACTACTGCATTTTGTAGTAAAGCTTTTGTTAACTGATCAAAGCTAGCCATATATGTTTTTGCTTACTGATTTTATGGTGATGTTGGGGAAGAATCCATTTACCACAAGATGTACTGAATCCTGAAGAAGAGACATACGAAATTTTTCCAACAGATCTCTTTTTGAACCTAGTCCATATAGCACAATATTGAATCCCAAGCTGTAAGAAATAAAGAAAAAAAGTCCCTGAATATGACAAAACAAAGTGCAATGCAATATGATGTACTGAAAATGCTTAGGCTGATCACAAGAACTTCTTGTTCTAAAAATGGGGTGTGTGTGCAAAATTTGTTGTTTTATTTCTGAGCGCTACTCAACTGAAAATTTATTTATTTTTTTTAAAAAAAAGGTCCAGGATTTCCGTTTATCAGTAGTATACCAGTTTTTTCTAATCAGACAAACTGTCAATTCTTTACCTATGAGCAAGTTTTCTGCTAATTGTTTATCCTGATTTTCTATCTTACGTATTTTCTTAATAGCAAAAGCTTGCCTTAAACAGGAGGGAAAAAAAGATCAGTATTCTGTATATCATGTTTTCTACATTTAATCAAGTAAGTTGAGGTGAGTTTGCTCAGCATTGAATCTATTTCATTCTGTTTACTGTTTTGACTTTGGAAAAAGTCTCTCAGCGAATATTAAACTTCTTAGCATTACAGGTCATCGTCTACTTACCACCACAATTGAGCCCAAAATTTCCACTGCTAACCAAGACAGTTGTTTAAGTGAATTTTGCCCCATTTTACGACCTTTCTTGCCACAGTTGTTAAGTGAATTACTGCAATTGATAACATGATTGTTAAGTGAATCCGGCTTGCCCATTGACTTTGCTTGTCAGAAGTTCACAAAAGGTGGCGATCACATGACGCTGGGACCCTGCAACTGTCATAAATAATATGCCAGTTGCCAAGTGTCTGAATTTTTGTCACGTAACCGTGGGAATGCTGCTGTAATTTTGAATGGTCACTAAATGAATACAGGACTACCTGTAGTTATTTTATATAAGCTTCAGGATTGAACTGTGAAGTCCCTGATGCTCTCTGAGTTTGGTTTGCTATTAGAAGTTTCGCCACCTAACTAGATAACATCATCAGTGTGAGCAAGTGTAGATTTTGCTCCCTGTTTATGAGCATTCATATAGAAAGAATAGTAGAAGTAGAAGTTTGCCTACATGCAAATTTCTCCCATATGTGAGCTTTCTAAAGCATTTGTTGCCCTTATGTGGTTCCAATAGAAGAGAATATACGTAGCTCAGGGTTGAAATACACCCATCAAACTCTTCAGAAAGCACGCAAATGGGAGAAATTTGCATGTAGGCAAACTTCCACTAGTGCCTATAAACAGAAAGCAATCCCTAAACTTATTGACACTGGTGAGGTTAACTTGTAGATTTGTTGTAAGCTACTGAGAGTCCAGTTGATAGTGGTGTGCACAAATAGAAAAATAAGTACAATTATCATAAGTCATGGCTGAAAGAAGTATTTATACTTTTTCAAATATCCATGAAATTGTGCAGGCAGTTCTAGGAAATGTTAATCATACACAATGATGAAATATTAACTATATCCAATGATCCAGTTTTATTCAACAAAATGATTTCAAAACATAGCTGGGGTGATTTATTTCAATTTATTCTCTAGATAGCAAACTCCTACTAAAATATAAGGGATACTTACTGCAGTTGCAACATCCATTTGTAGAAGAGGGATTCATGTTGTGTCATTAACTTTTCATGTTCAGCAGCAAAAGCAACAGGTACGTCATTCAAGAGATTTTGTAGGGATTCCTAGACCATTTAGATTGCAGAAATAAAGGGCTCATCAGTAAATTTCTAATTAATGATATAATGAAAAAGTTCTTAACTAATGGAAAGGCTTTGAACAGAATGATCTTCATTATCAGACATTTCCCATTCCTTCTCCATCTCCCTGCTCAGAAAGAGCTAAGGACTAATAGAATGCAATTGAAAGTGCTTTAACTATGAAACTATGATTTGATACCGAGTTTCCTTTAGGACTGTATTCCTCCACCAGAATTGGCTCAACCACTTTGATCATGCTGGCAAAAGCATGATTGCTCTATATTTTGGGAGGCCAGGGAGGCCAAGGTCCAGAGTATTTTTTTTTGTTATCAAACCATTCCTCTTGAATGGGCCCTTCTCAAGTTGCTTTCCAGAAATTTCTGAAAATGGAGCTTTTCTAGAGCACATTTGGGAATTGATGCCAGATGCTCTCTGGAATGTGTGTTTGTCTATTTTTGACTGCTGGTTCTTGTACTTCTAATTGTTATTGTTTTTGCTGGGAGCACTGCAGCACAATATAAATGTGATACACAAAAAGGAATATACAGCCTTTTAAAGGCATAAAGGTGTTTCACATGAGATGCAGGCATGTGTGCATAGAGAAGCTGCATCCTGGACTCATACATTACTCCTGTGATTCTAGCATCCATCTATGATGGATGAACACAACTTTCTGAATCCTCAGCAATCCCATTGCCAAACAAGGAATTCCAGTAGTTGGTTGACATATAGCATTGGACTAAACTCATAGATTTGGGAACAGAATGTCTGAGATACTCTATAACCTAAGAGTATTTTTTTCTGGAGTCCATTGAACTGCTCTAGAACAGCATGGTTCAGAGAATTCTGGAATGGTATGATAAAGGGACTGGATTCAATCGATGAATTCTGTACATCCTATTCAAGTATAGAGAGAGCAGTAAGACTGCAAAAGTTGGTACAAAAAATTGAAGGAATATCTTCAAGCACTTAGATAAGATACTATGATTTTTTTTAAACTTTTACTGTATCAGGAGCCTGTAAGCTGCTTGATTGAGAACCAGTTTGGGGTAGTGTTTAAAGCATCAGATTAGAAAATGGGAGACTGTGAATTCTAGTCTTGCCTTTGAGATATTTATTTGTATCCTGCCTTTTATTATTTTTACAAATAACTTAAGGTAGCAAACATAGCCAACATTCCTCCCTCCTCCTATTTTCCTCAGAACAACCGTGAGGTGAGTTGGACTGAGACAGTGTGACTGACCCCAAGGTCACCCAGCTGGCTTTTCATGGCTAGTCACTTTCTTTCAGCCTAAGAAGAAGGTAATTGTAAATCACTTTTTAAAATGTTGCCAAGAAAACTGCAGGGACTCATCCTGTCAGTTGTCACATCAAAATCAACTCAGAGGGAGAAAAGAAAACAAGAAAAGAAAAGGCTGCTTGATTACAACACAGATATTTTCAAAAATTTCATGAGCCAGAATTTGTAATAATTTTAAAAAAAGGAATTTTTTCAGTTCCCATAGACATCATAGGTAAGTACAATATATGTACTTTCTCTGGCAAACCCCGTACAAGTTATTTGCCCATCCAGTTCTTTAGAATGTTTTTTTTTAATTTCAAATTTCCTCATAATTTTTCCATCCAAGTACTAACCAAGTCCATTCTGTTTAGCTTTTCACAAAGTGACAGCTAACTACACAGAAGATACAACATTCTGCAGTATGTAAACTATAACTCTTTCTCAATACATACTATACCTGATCCAGTTTTTTTTTCTCCATCTTCTGCAGTGTTCGATCAGAGGTTAAAACTTTAGAACTGCTGTGTGCTTCAAAATACTCTTCTACCAAATTGCTCTGATAATAAATATAGACAGAAGAATAAATATTATCTTCTGGCAACATTAATTGAGGAACAAATTGACGGCTTGATTTCATAATCCAGATTCTAGAGAACTGATTAATGAAGTGCAAAATTGTACTATAGAAAACAGGATATTGAAATGAATCTAAATTCCCTCTAATGATTAATAGTGTACCATATATACTCATGGATAAGCCCATCCTCAGGTAAACTGACTAATGACTTTTTAAACCAAAATACCATAAAAAATGCCACCTGCAGATATCCTGACCCTCAAAATATTTGTGTATTAATTTTCATAACTAGCTTATCCACAGGTGATGAATTTTTCATCCTATTTTGGTTAAAAATTCAAGGGCTTGCTTATCCACAGTTGGGCTTCTCCACATGTATATATATAGGTATTTTTAAAAGTATTAGCGTATATACTCATGAATAAGTCCATCTGCAGGTAAGCTAAACCCAATTTTTGGATGTATTTTGAAACCTAAAATTCTTGGCTTATTTGCAAGTTTATACAGTAATTAAAATAAATATTTGGCATGTTATATTTTCACTTACAGAAATATTAAATAAAAAACTTTCCATTCCATCTTTACTGTTTTCCCGAGTTTAATTTTAGCTTTTGTCAAACATTTTATATATACTATAGAAAAAAATAGTAGAAAATACTTTGCTATAAGGATACAACTTATTTTACTTATATAATTTACTTATATAATTAGGAAAGTAAACTAAGAACTTAAATACTAAATGAAACTTTGTGGAGGGCATTTAGTAAATTTGTCTCCAGAATTTAGTCAGGAGAATTAAAGCTAGATAAATTAAACTGCAACAGGACACTTTTCCAAAACTACTCAGAGGAAAAATGTATTTGACTTATTTTTGAACACAGTGAAAACTGCTTCTAAAAGACATTATTTTGTACTCATTGTACCTTGGAAACAAACTGATCTCTGAGCATGCTTACAGAAATATATCTCTTCAGCTTCTTAGCAGATGTTTCCTTGTTAGATGGAACAGAAGAGGTTTGGGATCTGATAGGGATTTTTGGAAGAACAGCAGATACTGAGCAAGCATCATCCCCTTCTTCTTCAGAAGTTGAAGCAGAATAATCACTTTCAGTATCAGAGCACATGTTTAAGGCTAAAAGGGAAAAATAGTTTAGGATACAAGTAGTTCTTGGATTAGGATGGAACTGGGACCAGAATTTCCATGGCTAAGTGATGCAGTCGTAAAGTGTGATATAATGTACCCACATTGCTTAGCTTATCATCATAACCCCAAGACTGCGTGGCTCATTAAATCAGGACTTTATATGACTATGACATGGGAAAAGGCAGCAGTCCCAGGCTGATAGGCAAGAATTATTGGTGGGATGGTTGCAAATGCTGATCACATGATCACAGGACACTGCAATTGTCATAATAGCAAGGTAGTTGCCAAGCACCCAATTCATAACCACATTATTGTGGGGACATTACAGTGGCCACAACTTTGAGGACCAGTTATACATTCTCCTCTCTCAGTACTACTGTGACTTTGAACAGTCACTTAACAAGTAGTTGTAACCCATGGGCTACCTGTAGCACTTGCTAAGAAACAAGAGCTCAATAAGGCTATTGATTTCCCATCAATTTGTGGAAGGGGATGAGGAACAGAATGCTGGACCAGATAGATTTTTAATTTGAGTCAACAGGGCTCTTATGTTCTCAGGAGTTTCTCCCTTCTGCTCCTCAGATGTGAATTTTGTGGCTGTAGTTTATTTATTTTTGACCTAGTTTTCATGGAACTCAATGCAGGTGTAAACTACATTTAGCTATAAGTGTCATAGGCAGTCAACGTGTTACAGTCGGCATTGGCTTGAAGTATGATATTGTAGGATAGAAAACTAATTTTCCTCATGAGACCAACGGTAACCATATTTTAGATTTAACATTAAAACATTAAGCCAGGACTGTGGAAAGCTCCTTCACTAAAAATCTCAACCTGGAATTGGAAAGGAAATTATAGGAAAAATATCTCATAATGTCACCAAATTGTGTTAGCTAGAACTACTATTTCTTACCTGTCATTCTTTTCCGAGTCCGGTAAGATAATTTTGATAGTAAATCATTCCTTTTAGTCTGTTAGGAATAGCAAGTATATTAGATCCCATTCTAAAAAAAAACATGTCTAACTATTCTATTTCCTGACAAAATAACCATCTAAATGCAAAAAATAAATTTTATTTCTAGTTGTAAGGTCTCCTATCTCAGTTAAAAGACAGACCAAATATTTTCAAATATATGGATGGTGTTTATATACAACACTATCTGTTAATCAAAATGGAAATCACACATGTATCTGATTTCCTTGGTACTGTGGTCCTCAACCTTTCCATCTCTGCAGACCGGCAGTGGAGACAGGAGCAGTGGCAGAGGGGAGAGCGGATGGTTTCATACAAGCACCCAACACTTGTGCAAATGGAGCTTCATGCGCTCACCCACCACTTGAGCAGCTTGGCTCCCAACAGGCCGCATCTTGATACAGGAAGTTGGGGACCCCTGCCTTAGTAGACCTTCACCTGTATTTTGGAGAGATGGGGGCTCTCCAATGCAAACCGGGCAGATGTAGTTAAATGGGAGGAAATGGGAAATCCAAATTCAACTATTGTATATAGTTTTCAGAAAGATACCTTAAGACTGAATACATACTTAAAATATTTGAAAATATATTTATATCAGCAGAGTAGAAAATAATTCCAAGTTTACATCAATCACAACTGATATTTTTAACAGCCAAAACATCTCACTCACATCTTCCTGGTCTTTGCTTGAAGAACATTCTGAAATTAAAAATTGAGTCACAGATCAGGATTACCTATAAATATCATGGGTTTTTGCACATTTTCAAGTGTATCACAGGATTGTTTAAATGTACATTTCGGCTAAAACCAGAGGTTTAGCCTAATTTAATATATGGTACTACACATTTTTCTATCCAAGTAACAATTGTCATCAGGAATTTTTTGCCTTGATAACTCTATTGCCAAGGTCCTCCCTATATAAATTCTATGCTACTTACAGTTTATCTGAATTATAGAGATAACCCAGCCTTATAAATATTTCAATACATTTAGGTTTATATGCTGCTGGTTCAGACAAGGAATTTGGGAGCACAAGAATCAGCAAATCTGTAGAACCTGATACTAGCTTCTTTTGAGACGCAACTATTAATCTATGCCATTTCTTCAATATTTGTTCCATAGTTACCTAATTATGGACACTGCAATCTATTATCACTCTGCAACTGGAAACTATGTAATGGAAATAAGACTAAAAACTGAAATCCTTGGAATCTGTATATAAATAATCATACAGTAATATATAATAATTAGTATAGTAGGAAATATATAATCATATATGCAGAATTCCCAAATGCCTTTTCAAGCAGTTATTATGAACAATTCTCCAATTTTTTGTTAAATATTCACAATGAAGTGGGGCACTCACATAAATACATACATATCTTTATTATGGTCATTGACCACAATATCCAACCATCTAAAGCAGATGGAACAAAATAAAGCAATTGATGATTAAATCATTAATGCAATAAAAGGGTTTCTGGCTTTATACAGTGTAGCAAAATTTGACCATGTTCATAAACACAAAATCATACTGGTTTGATAACAAAAACTGAATTTATATGAATAATTAGAAATGCCTGGGTATTTTACTCAACACCCAGAGCTGCTGAGAATCAGGCAGCATATAAGTTTAATAAATGATAATGATTATATGAGAAATGATCAGATGGAAATTGCACCCTTATTTTGGCATTCATTTCTTAAGGGACGGTACTTTTATGCTCAGCATTCAATTTATTTTCCATTTTAGAACAATTGTAAGACAAACTCTGTATTTTCCAAAATGTACGTTTACAGCTAAGCAACAAATACATGCAATATAAAATACATATTCTTGTCTACCTTATTTCATTAGAATGACTTTTTTTAAAGCAAATTCTGTAATTCCCTAGTTTAATCAAGTATCTAATATTTTAAAAACTACTAACAGAACTTACTACTGCTCATTTTTGGAGTGTTTGTTTTCTCCTCACACCTCTTCAAATTGTTTTGCTTTGCATTCTTTGCAGAGTTCTGAATTAGCTCAGAAACTTTAAAGTAAAAAAGAAATATCTAATTAAAGCAGCATGCAAATATTACACAAATACTCAAAGGAGAGCACAGACACTGTATCATGTACAAATGCATTCAATATCTAAAGTTACTAGCAATAGTAAATAATATGATTCTAACACAGCGGTTCTCAACCTGTGGGTCGTGACCCTTTTGGGGGTCGAACGACTCTTTCACAGGGGTCACCTAAGACCATCGGAAAACCGCTCTCTGTTGCAGTCTCACTCTCTTCCATCTTCTTTTCCTTCCCACCCCCCTGCGAGCTTGCAATACCCCTCAGAGCCTCACGTTGCCTCCCGGAGGACTCAGCTGTTCGGCGGCCGGAAGTTGGAGCCGCTCAGCTGTTGGTCGGGACACCCGTGGAGCCGACCCGCACGTTGTCCTAGACCAGGGGTTCTCAACCTTGGCAACTTTAAGACTTGTGGACTTCAACTCCCAGAATTCCTCAGCCAGCTAAGCTGGCTGAGGAATTCTGGGAGTTGAAGTCCACAAGTCTTAAAGTTGCCAAGATTGAGAACCCCTCTCCTAGACCCCTTCCCTGCCCATTCATATTGAGCCCGCGGGGGCTTAACAGGGAGAGAGGGAGGGAAGTTGGAAGGGACTCCTCCTCCTTCCTAAGGTTCAAAGCAGGATCAGCTTCCCAAGGTCAATCCCAATACATGTGTTTCTGCCGTACCTCCTCGGCGCTCCCGGGAACGGGGCGGGCAGAAGAAAGCTTGGCTAGGCTAGGCAAAGAAAAGCCACTGAGCCGTGAGCTAAGATTGCAGGCAGGCTGGGGAAGGGGGTAAAGAAGAGGAAGGGGATTGGGAGAGAGGAAACACCAAGCTTGTCCTCGCCTCTCCCAAGAACCTCCTGCGCCACCTCACAGGAACCTCACCTGGTTTCAGAGTTACACCGCAAAAGTTTTTCTTGCGCAGAGGAGAGAGGAAAAACAATTGCAGAACACTCGGGAATCCCTTGCAAGGCGCCATGTACCTTGGTGCTTATTTCTTAACACCTTCCCCCCCCTGTGTTTTCTGCTCCACCCCGAATTTGTCTCCCTTCCACTCTCCCATCTATGGTCTTAATACAGCCCTCAGTCTGTCTCGCTTTCAACACCCCCTAAAATTCTTCACTCAGGCAGGCTTCCAGAATTCGGCTGGCAGGATGCAGGTAACCCCTCCCCACTGTCCTGCCGCCTCCCACGGCACCGCGCCTCCGTGGCACAGAACTGCTGGCTTTATGCTTGGGCGGAAGATTTTTTCTTTTACAGATGGGGCGGGTGGGCCTGACATTCACGGGCAGGCAGGACCCCGCCCGCCGAGCCGCCGCCTCCCCATCGCCCTCCATGCCAGCCGGCTCCGTCGCCAGACCTCCCAGCTGACTGGCGCAGGTTCAGAGGTCGCCAGCTGATGGGCGCAGGAGTTCGGAGCTCCGCCGCCTCCCCTTCACTCTCAGCACTGGCCAAACCTTTGCCTGACATTCCAGCTGACGGGCACAGGTCCGGAGGTCGCCAGCTGACGGGCACAGGAGTTCAGCGCCGCAGTAGCCTCCCAGTAGCCTCCCATGGCCCACAAGGGCCGCTGACGCGCTCCCCGCAGTCGGCGACCCTGGTAACTGCTCCAGCCGAAGAAGCAGGCGGCTGGGAGGCTGCCGCGGCGCCGACCTCCTGCACCCGTCAGCTGGCGACCTCTGGACCTGCGCCTGTCAGCTGGAATGTCCTGCAACGCTTTGGCCGGTGAGGAAGGCGAAGGGGAGGCCGCTGCAGCGCCGAACTCTGCGCCTGTCAGCTGGCGACCCTCAAATTTGTGCTTGTCAGCTGGGAGGTTTGGCAAGGGAGCCAGCTGGCGTGGAGGGTGATGGGGAGGCTGCGGCCCGGCAGGCGGGGTCCTGCCTGCCCGCGAATGTCGGGCCCACCCGCCCCATCTGTAAAAGAAAAAGTCTTCCACCCAAGCATAACTTTTAAGGATTTTAAGGATCTTTGAGAGGGAGAGAAATAGAGAGAGGGAGAGAAAGAGGGAAAGAGAACTAGAAAGAGGGAGAGAGAAGAGAGGGAGACGGAGGGAGGGAGAGAGAGAAAGAGAGAGACAGAGAGAGAGAGAAAGAAAGGGAGAAAGAGGGAGAGAGAAAGAGACAGGGAGAGAGAAAGGGAGGGGAAAGAGAAAGGGAGAGATAGAGAAAGAAAGGGAGAGAGGGAAAGAGAAAGGAAGAGAGAGAAAGAGAGGGAGAGAGAGAAAGAAAGAGGGAGAGAGATTAAATTAGTAACATGGTTGTTCAGTGAATCTGGTTTCCCCACTAACTTTGCTTGTCACAAGGTTGCAAAAGGTGATCACATGACCCTGGAATAATTTTATGGTTGGTGGTCACCACTGTATTAAAGGGTCACGGCATTAGGAAGGTTGAGAACCACTGTTCTAACACAAGAAATACGCAGGGCAACAAGGATATAGCTACCTATTTACCTACCTATTTATTTATTTGCATATATTTTACTGATCTTGATTTTCAAAGTCTTTGGTTCCCTAAGCAGTCCTTTACCTTTTAGGAGTAGTAACAAAATATCTCTTTTACAAATACTTCTTCTGAGGTGTCACCATTTATGGATTTTTCTCTGAATTAGTGTTCACATTAAAATCACTCTGACATCAAATGAAGATCTTTTCACAAACTATTTAATTGGCTTTAACTTGTGTGGCTGCCTAGTTTATATGATGCTGTTATCTTGTATTTTATTTGATTTTATCATACAAGTTTTAACTTGGATTGAATTTCCCATTTTTAAATTGTAAATCACCCAGAGCATTTTAGCTATTGGGCAGTTTAAAAAAAAAAAGAGCCAGCATGCACTAAGTTTAGCTTTTAATTTTAAAACATTTCAATATTAACTATGTTGTGATACTTGCTGCATTTAGAACTTTCCAAACTTTTAGAAGCAAGCTGTCAAACTGTCAGGAATAAACGACCAGACCTGCATGTGTAGAGCTCAAACTAGATGCTTTATTGTTGTATGCCAATTTTACAGAACTCTTCGCAGACATGTAGATTCGCCTGGGAAAGACTAGGTAAGATTCAAAGGCATTCTTGTGTTTATGTAAAGAGTCTGTGCTAATTCCTCAATTGATCCCTCTTCCAGACTGGAATGGTTGCTCTCCAATATAAACTAACAAAAGACTAGTGCTGTGAAGTAGAGCTGTAAAG
Source organism: Bothrops alternatus (assembly GCA_034064705.1). Classification (NCBI taxonomy): domain Eukaryota; kingdom Metazoa; phylum Chordata; class Lepidosauria; order Squamata; family Viperidae; genus Bothrops; species Bothrops alternatus. Next base: position 826,226 of record JARGCV010000068.1, read on the forward strand.
TCTCATCAGTCCAACAAAAATGACTAATTACATGTATTTTATACATATCCATGGAATCTGTTATTCACAGGACTGACAGACCTATGGATTGTGGGTTCAGAGCAGATTTAGGTTTTGTTTTTTTAAAGGAATCCATGAGAAAGCAAGCCATACAAATGTATACAAGTACCCATATACTGTATGTAAAAGGAACAGAACATGAAACACAATACATGCCTTTCTCTGCCATCTTATTAGAGCGTTTTGGAGTTTGGAATGGAAAGACATCACCACCACTTGCGCTGGAACCATTCCTCATTGACTCTAAAAATATACATATCAATTAATCTTTAGAAGCAAGCTTTAGAGGGAAGTGGTAAAAGCTTTATAGCAGTTCTGTGCCCAACAACAGATTATATCTTATTAGCAATATAAACATTTATTTTTTAAGAGTGAATATGAATGTCTTATTTCTTGGTGGCATTATGTACAAAATATTGAATATTTTCATGCATAATATGAAGTAAAAATCCACATAATGTTGGCTGTGAAAATGTTATTTCCTGAAGTACCTTGGACGTCTAGGGCAGTCACGTAATCCTGTTCTTTAAAAATATCCTGGGTTTCCTCATCTGAGCTGGTCTCCAGATTTTTCATCCATTTTTTAATATCAAGTGTATGTGGAACACTTAACTTACGAACTTTAAGACCTGAAAATACAATAAGATGCTTAAGGAAAAATACATGAATAATTACAATAAATAATTTTCATAGGTCTGTTAAAACTGATCATTTTCAGGGAAGCTATACATTCTAGAAAAATAAAGCTATATGATAAATTTTTGATAGAATGTAAAGAATACAAAATAATTGCTTTAAGAAGTAACATTATAATGTTGACATTACAAGAAGAGTCAGTTGGCAAAACTTCCTGAAGACAAAACTTTATATATCTAAGTTAAAGATAATCTGCTGATGGGAAGTTGTATTTTTGTTATAAAGTTGCCCATATTGATGACATTAATACCAAAGTTAACTTACTATGGTAAGATTGCTAAATAGTTCTGCAGCATTGTCTTCCTCTCACATTATATCTTTAGAGGACCAAGTGGTAATTAATTTCTCCAAGTACAGAAAAAACCACTGCTTTTAAAATAATATAATTAAATTGTTAAGCACAACAAAAATTATTCATATTTTTGGAAATTCCAGAATATTACCTTATTCTAATAGTAATAAAGTAAAGCAACTAAAGATACCTGCATCCTCAGAAATATGCTTCAGAACATCTTCATCAGCCACAAATCTGACATTTAGGGCATTAATCTCCTTTATCTTTCGATTACTCATATCGAGGTATCTAAGCCAAAAAGAAAGTAAATTGATATATTACTATCAAGGCACAAGTCTCATATAAGTTTAATTTATTATTATGAATAGCACCTAAACCTACAATGCATATTAGGTCAGGAAAAATTATATATTATTATTACTACTTCTAGTACTAATTACTACTAGTAGTAATAATAATATATAATTTTTCCTGACTTAATATGCATTGTAGGTTTAGGTGCTATTCATAATAATAAATTAAACTGTATTTTATAAAAGCTTGCAAGTATATGTTTAAATAAGACATCGGATAATTTCCTTGCTGGATGTTGCTATCAAGAAGGCACATGTAGAATTCTAGATAATATCCTCATAACATACCAATGGAGTAAAGCAAAACTCAGATTTGGCACATTAAAATATACAAAACTCAAAACTAGTTAACTTTGAGCAGTCAAAAATACAATAAAACAATTTGTGTAGTAGAATGAATAATGATTTGACTCACTAACATATGGGAAGACCAAGTAAGCCTGTGGTGGTAGGGCCCAACTTGGCATCCTGTGTAATCTAGAGGAAACAAGGGGAAAAAATACAATTAATAGATACCATCAAATGATCAGAAAGGTTGATTTGCCACAGCACTGAAAGTAGGGATTGAGTTTCCTTATCTGACTAAGGTATGCAAAGCTTGCAAAATTATGTTATATTTTATCTGTATATTCCAATAATTTGATATCAATAACGAATATGAATTATATATACACTTTTTTTTGCAGAACACTCGTAGTGATTCTTCTTTGCCACCTAATTAAAGTTTTTGCACAAACAGTATACAATAAATGCTTGCAAAATGGAGGCAGCTAAGGATAAATGCAGAATATGTAAACATATTCAATTCTTAAAACAATCTGACATTATAGCCTACCACTAAAGAGAAAGGTATATAATTGCCACATGCTACTTGGAGATGAAATGGCAGTAATTTTGGTATTACAATACTTAACAAATTGTTCAAAAGTTATACAAAAATTCTGACTGGCTTTCACATCAATGTAAAAAGAATGCAAACCAATGTCATCAACTGAAGCACATTTCCTTGGAAAGGAACAAGGGCAGGCAGTTATATTTCTCAATAAAGAAACAAAATATAATGCTAAAGCCATCATAAGAATATAGCACAGGTAGTCCTCACTTACGATCACAACTAAGCCCAAAATTTCTGCTGCTAAGCAAGACAGCTGTTAAGTGAATTTTGCTCTATTTTACAACCTTCCTTGCCACAGTTATGTGAATCCGTGCAGTTGTTAAGTGAATCCAGCTTTGCTTGTCAGAACGGTGCAAAAGGTGATCACATGACCCCCACCATAAATACCAGTTGACAAATATCTGAATTTTGATCACGTGACTATAGGGATGCTGCAAGTGTGAAAACAGGTCATAAGTCACTTTTTTCAGACTGTAACTTTGAACAGTCACTAAACGAATGGTTGTAAGTCGAGGACTGTCTATAATACATTCCTTTATATACCTATTCAAAATTAAGCCCTGCTGTTTAAATGGGACTCACTTCCAATAAGAGAAAGCAGGATTGTGGTTATCCCACATTTCAGCAGTTGTGTGCAACTAAGGAAGCCCACCACAATCCCAGCACATCATAAAAATGAACCCCAGTAGAAATAAAAATAATTTAATCTGAATAAAGATATTATACTAATGGCTTTAAAAGAAAGGCAATCTCCTGTGGAATTCACACGAGCAGCCTGCAACTACCCGCGTATTCGAACTACAATTCCCAACATGCCCCGCTGTGGGTCGCGTCGGATCGCACCGTTGCGAGTTGCTTCGGGAAGCTCTTGAAGCTACACCTCTTGTGGACTTAACCGTAAACACCTCCACGTAGAGCTGCGGCGTCGGAAGAATAAAGAGTTCCCTTGATTGGGCTACTCTTGGTTGTTGTTTTTTTTAGTTAGCAGAGCCCGTGTTTTGTCCGTTGCCACCAAACCACACAGAACAGGACGAGGCTCCTTTTAATTCCTCCGGTACTTGGCCGCTTAATCTTCTCTCAGGCACTTGACAAACCAGGAGAAAAGCGCCCTTCCTTAGCCTGACACCCCCCGCCTCCCTGTACCCAAAGCGCACATCTCACCGGCCTCGCCTCGCCTCTTTACTGAGCAACAATTGAGTGAGCGTTCAATGCCTTCGGGACGTTAATTGGGGGCCGACAGTTGCGCTCTCGCTCTCTCTCTCTCTCTTCCCCCCCCCCCCACTTCGTGCGCGGAAGTCTCAACCACGCGTCCTTAATCCTGAATCGACTTTTCCCCTCAGCCGAGCTCCGAATTGTCGCTCCCCAGCCCCGGCCCTGGCTCGCTTGCGCGCTCCACCCAGTCCCCCCGCTGCTCACCAGATCACAGCGCCGGAATAAACGCGAGTTTCCCGCCAGCTGCCAGACTGTGACCCACCCTCTTTCTCAGGCTATCATGGACCACTCCGGGAGGCGGAACTAGCTAGTCTTCTGTTGCACTTTGGCTTCCTTCCGCGGATTCGTGATTGGTCCTCTCTACAGCCAATGGTGAACGAATCCTCCCCGGAATGCGACGAGTTAGCCGGCGGTGACGTAGCCCAAGTTCTGCTCTACAAGTTATCAGCGGGAAGGTAGAGAGCGCGGGGACGTGGAAGCCTTCGATGCGGGCGGGCAGGCAGGCAAGCAGGCAGGCAGGGGGCCGAAAGAAGATTCCTGGCGTTTGAACCACCTAAATTCATCAAATAAAAGTAGTTGGGGGCAGCTTATGTAGCAATCTTATTCACCTTTCTCAAGTCTGGATTTCTTTCTTCCTTTTAGCATTATCCCAGATACATCCTGAAAGAGAAGTAGGATATAAGGGCTGTTATAAACCCATAAACAAACAAACACTGAATCGCCTTCCGTTTAAGCCCCGATCTGCTGCCAGTGGTGTTTGGGCTTCTACCTGGAATTTCGACCCATATTTTCCGAGATTCCAAACAACTTTTTTGGAAGAAAAGTCGTCTTCATGGTTCAGTCCAAGCCGGGGATAAACAACATGGTGACTGCTGTAGAAAAGTTACAGTTTATTGAAGATTACAGATGGAGAGATGATTCTGGCAGAAAAAGGAACTAGCACATGTAAGGAGTGGATTTTTATACCCTCTGGAGCCTTTTGTTTGGAGTTACTTCCTGTTCCTGTTTGAGGCTTTGTGTTTCCTGTGTCATGTATTTTGACCTGTGACCCTTTGGCATCTGTGAGAATCCTATTATGTCCCAAAGGTCATATCCTGCTTCCCTGGTGCTGGGGCTAATGACTCTTAGAATTTGGTGGGGTATGCAGATTTTACGTGTCTTTGTCTTCCTAAGCTTCTAGTCAGGGCCTCCTACACCTGCATTCGTACAGAGCTGGCTTCTGCTTGGGGAAGGGAGCTCTGTGGCTATCAAGAAAAACTGGGCATGCTTTTCTGCTTCTTTAAGGTCCTTTGAGGAAATATATTTTCCTGCCCTTTTAATATTTCCTTCTCTGGGGGGCTGACTTCCCACAATTTTTAAGAAAAATACATTGAATGTCCCCTCCTCCCCCGATAAATTAGACGATTCAAATAACAAGCTTCTTTACGCATCTGGAGGCTGTGTCGACGGAGTAAAAAAGTAAAGTCTGTAATGTAAAAGAAAGCAGAATTAATCCAGATCTTCAGCATCTCAATGTCTTTTGGATCGTGCACACTTCTTGAGGCTATCTTATTTCACACTCCTTGGACAAATCTAACTTGCAATTTACCTGATTTCAAAACCTGCCTAAACTTATATGGGAAATCACTAGGAAAACCCATGGCCGCTGTTAACAATAAGTTGGCAATGACTACACACCAAAGAAATTATAGGGATATATTTATAGTCATCAGGAGTCTAATTTGACTTCGAGGATGCCTGGCATAGGAAAAATTGCAATTTTATGATTTAGCAGAAGATGGCAGTATTGTTTAAAAAGATGAAGGTTTTTTCAAGTTCTACAAATAACCTGAAGGACAAATTATGCCAAATTTAATAAAAACAAAGATAGCTACAGCGGTGTTTAAAATTTTGTGAACTGTTTTGAATTTACAATGTTTCTGCATAACTGTGACTTAAAACATGTTTTCCATACAAATTCTGAAACTAGATTAAAAAGATTCTAATTAAGAAAATTAGTAGAAAAGTTATAGTTTATTTATTTGAAAAAAATCATCCAAAACTGCATATTTGTGCATGGCCAAACTATAGATTAACAATAAATTAGCCTACACAATATGAACAAGCATTGCTATGAAAGTAATATAAAATTCTGTTCAACCATTATTTTATGCTTAGTTTTTAAGGTATATAAATCAAAATTAAGCATACCTCAAGGGAATGCCCAAGAATACCAATCAAAGTAGCTATAGTCACTGAAGAATATTAATTTGGATAAATTATACAATATTGGATCAAGGATAATGGCAATGCATCAAATCTGAAATACCATATCTTAACTTGATAAAGAACAGATAGAAAATGTAGAGCAGCATGAAAATACAGAGTTGGACAATTTAGTATAATAATTTCTTCAAAAGTGACATTGTCTTTCATTAAATTATTGCTGACTTCATTTACCTCCATTGCTTTAGCAAAACCAAATAGATGAGATTAGGTTGTCTTCAGTCTGGCCTATAAAACCAATTTATTAAAAGTTGAAAACCTGGTAATTATTTAGTACAGTAATAAATCCTTCTAATATTCTAAGAAATGTATCTGAAGAATATGAGAGTAAAAAGATAAATCTTTTTAAAGTACAATAGACTAAAATCAAGAATGAAGAACCTGAGCTATTTCATCTATGTTGGACCTCAGATCCAGCATGGCTACTGTTCAGGAGAAAATAGATGTAGGTCCACATCTGAAAGGTTATTTTTCCTACTCCTAAATGGTTTAGGGTGGAGTTAATATTTGGCCACTGTCACTGGCAGATTAGAAGTTATCATAGGGCATCTATAGAGCATCTTCAATGCTCACCCTACACTTTTTGAAATAATATGGCTTTCTGTATTGTGACATTTTAGATGATTCTAAATCTGTAAATATTTCAACCACTATTTAACTCTTTAAATATTTATATTAAATACCCTTTGAAGAGTTTGCATATTGGAATGGAGTGGAGTGGAATAGAAGCCAACATGCAAGTTTTAACAATTACATCAGTAGTGTGCACTGACAATCCTCTTGCCTATTAAATTCCCAAGACATGGGAGTATTTGGAAGAGAACCAATACACAACCTGCCAATGCTTCACAGATTAAAATACTGCAGCCTATGACACGTAAACCTATTAATGTTCTATGCCAGGTGATAATAAAGATCAGGCCCATTATTCAATCATTTTTTTAGTAATTTAGTGCAAAACAAGTATTCTGGATTGTTACATAAAATACCTACCCAAAAGAAGCAAGGAACATATGCTGTTCATGTAAAAGTATATTAAGGAAAATATGACAATGTGACAATTTTTCCAGAAACAGCACAATATTTATTTAAACACTTTTATATATACATATATATTCTGCATTGCAGATTAGTTTTAATTTTATACACCTGTATTTACAATGATTCAAAATATTATCTATCTCTGGCAGTTATTTACAAATTTCAACACTTAACACAGTTCAACATTAACCAGATTCAGTAAGACAGTTACGATAATGGCTTACATGCACCAGTATAATCTTCAAAAACATGTCATCTGAGCTCTGTTAATAGTTTTTCACAAGTCCTAAGTTAGGGCCCCAATGCCACAAAGACCGCATCTCGTTTAACATTTCACCAGCACCAAAATTTGATTTGTTTCAAATACCATACCAACCTGCTGGTGGAATATTATCATAAATCAAGTCCTTTCGTCAAACAGATGTTCTATAAAATAAGTGGGATATTTGTTAGCTATGTTTTTTGTAAATGAGGTAAAATAGGTTACATAATGCCAAGAATAGTAAAAATCCTTCAGAGATCTTGGTTTAATAATAAACCTTTGTATAACAGATAAAAATTGGTCAGATGGAAGGTGTGAAGAGAAAATGATTTTGAAAGATGAGCTTATGTAACTCTTGTCAAACTAGCTAGAATCAAACATTATAAGTCAGGTTATCTGTTTACAAACGTTAAAAAATTTACACCTCCCTTCACAACCAGTAGCTTGTTAGAAATCATTCAAATCCAAGAGTAAAGTTTTAATGTGACCAAGTTAAGTGAATCGTCTTGTCTTTGAGATGACCTTGCAATAAAGAGATTAATTTCAAGTTTCTATAATCTACTTTCCAATCATAAGCAACACATTCAGAAATACTAATACTAATGAGAATACTGTAAAAAGCAATTTCAAAATGAAGGCTAGCTAACTTGTGTAAAATTTCAAACACTCATGAATATAATTCATTTATATATCCCTCAGAATATCTATTGCAGATAATTGCTTAAAAAGAAAAAAATTCAAATTACCGGTAGTAACCATATATGTTGATCATAAATAAAAATTCAAGTGAAAACAAAATCAAAATTGATAAGCCAGTGTAAATTAAATAGGCTTTTTTTCCCATTATCTACTAATTTCCAGTATTTTATATGTAAAATAAAGACACTGGGTTGGGTTAAACATGATAAATTATTAACTGCATGAATTGATATCTGTTTCTGTTTTCTAGTGCCAACAGATGCTGCAATTTTAATTGTCTAATAGTGTAATCAACTTTTAAAATTAGGAGAATTCAAAATTATACAGAAATGCTTTTGTACTCACTAATATTTGTCTACTTTGCAAATTGTCTCAACATAAAACTGATGGTCCTTATTACAAATCATGGAATGACTATACATTTGGAATCGTATTTCTGGGAAGAGCAGTAAGCCAGTTTTGAATATGTTTTCAAATTTACAATATTTACTGTAGGCTTGAATATATTTAACAAAAACAATGTAAGGGCTTTAAAAAAAGTTATGCTCCAATCATATGGTAGTTTATGGAATTCCATACTGCAACATTGACAATTCTGAGAGTAATTTAAGAAAGGATGTCGTAACTTGTACCTTTTGTATTTTCATTATATTTAAATTTTGCATATAATGGAAATGGGTATTTGAATACATACAAATAACCAATTTTTAAATTCTCACTTGCTTTTTGAGAGAATTTGAGTTTGAATATATTATTTTCCACAAAATTTAAATATGTTTTAAGTACAAAATATTTTGAAAAGCTTACTGCACATAAAGTGAGGGTTTTAATTTTTTATTCAAAATATTATTTGATGTACTAATCAGCAGAAAACTAAGTTAGATGGACCCTCAGGGTAATAATAGTGGTATCAAGTATTTTTTTATTAAAGCATATTTGAAAAATTAAAGATAATTTATTTAAAGAGAATTAAAGGAAAGAGAATCAAACCTTTAAAGAGAAATGAATGGCTTTTTGCCTAAAAGACAGATAAAGAATAACTTAAGAATTATTTTAAATGTGTTAGAATACTATGAAAAACATCCGGGGAAACAAATGGCATTGATATTTTTGGATGCACAAAAAGCTTTTGATAATCTTAACTGGCAATTTATGTTTCATCAATTGCGAGTGATGGACTTCGGTGAAAATTTTATAAATGCAATTCAAGCAATTTACAAGGAATAATCATCAAAGATATTTATAAATGGAGACTATACAGATAATTTTGAGATTAGGAAGGGTACAAGACAGGGATGTCCACTGTCTCCCTTGTTATTTATTCTTACACTGGAAGTGTTGGCCAGGAATATTAGACAAGATGGGGAGATCAAAGGACTGGAGATAAAAGATCAGAAATATAAATTACAAGCTTTTGCAGATGATTTGGTTTTTATTTTGGAGGAGCCTTTGGAAACAGCCACTAAATTATTGCAGAAAATAGAGGAATTTGGAGAAGTGGCTGGGTTGAAAATAAATAGGGAAAAGACTAAAGTACTTACAAGAAATTTAACAGAAAAACAGAAAGCTCAATTTGTGGAAAAAACAAATCTCCAGATAGTTAAAAAAGTTAAATACTTAGGTATTTATTTAACATCAAAATGTATAACAATAAAAGAAGATAACTATGGAAGATTATTGAATCAAATAAAAATGGATTTGGAGAAGTGGAAAAACTTTCAATTATCATTACTAGGAAGGATAGCAACTATTAAGATGAATATTCTACCCAAATTGTTATTTTTATTTCAGACGGTTCCTGTTAAACTAAGCCAGAAATTTTTTTGATGACTTAAATGCAACAATAATGATATTTATATGGCAAGGGAAAAAAGCAAGAATCAAAATTAAACTGCTACAAGAATCAAAAGACAGGGAGTTTTGGGCTCCCAGACTGGAGACTTTATTACCAAGCCACTATTTGTTGTGGCTTAAAGAATGGATCACACTGAAAAATAAACGACTTCTTTACTTAGTGGGACTTGATTTGCAACTGGGTTGGCATGCTTTCCTTTGGTACGAGAAAAACAAAGTACATAAATACTTCCAAACTCATGCCATAAGGAATGTATTAGTTTCAGAGTGGGAGATAGTTAAAAAGAAAATTTATATGAAAATACCTGAGTGGCTTTCCACAATGGAAGCATTTGCGTATCCAAATTTAATTAACTATGACAAACTTGTGGCCTATAAAGACATTTTAGATAAAGAAGGAAAACTTAAAGGTAGGAAAGAACTTCAACAAACTGGCATTGATTTAACATGGTGGTCATACTTGCAAATTCAAACAAGATATGAAAAAGATGTAAAAGTAATGGGATTTTACAAAGAACAGACATCACTAGATAAAATACTTTTGAAAACAGATGAAAATCTGATTAAGTAACTTTATAAATTCCTGCTAAACTGGAAGATGGAAGAACAAGTGAAAGAAACAATGATAGTGTGAGGCAAAGAATTTTGGTTATTCTATAGATTTAGAAGATTGGCAAAACCTATGGGACCGAAATATTAAATTTACTAAAGCAGCTGCATATAAGGAAAACTTATATAAAATGTTTTATAGATGGCACATGACACCAGTTAGATTAGAGAAAATGTTTAAAAATGTATCAAATATGTGTTGGAAATGTAAACAACAACCAGGCACTTATTACCATCTCTGATGGACATGTCCTAATGTTAAAAATTTTTAGTTTAAAATCCATATGTGGCTAGAAGAGATGATTAAAATACAGATAGAATTTAAACCAGAACTCTGTTTGTTAGGAATATTAGGTTTGAATTATGGAAAAGAGAATGAGTATTTAATATTGCATGTGCTGACAGCCGCAAGAATAATATTTGCCCAATTTTGGAAAAATGAAAATTTACCATCTGACCAGGCTATAATAACAAAAATACTCGAATGTGCAGAAATGGATAGACTGACTTTAGAAATGAAAGACAAAGAAGACACAATTTACTTTAAAAAAATGGGGAAAATTTTATTATTGGTTAGAAACACGCTAGAGTGAGAAAAGCTTATGAAATTTAAAGAGATAATTGATAATTTGTATTTATATTCCATGATTATTTGTATGAACTTGTTCTTATTTCTTCTTCTTCTTCCTCTTTGTATATTTGTGACCTTAAATAATATGGTAAACTATAATTAATATGTAGTATATTATTATTTTAAAGTGATTATAATTAATATTAAGCATTATTAAGTAGTGAAATGAATGAGATTTATTGACTAATTTGTTATTTACGTGATTATATGGAAGGTTGTTTAATAACAGAGTAATTATTAAGATGTGTAAACCTGGACTGGTAGACTTGCTGAAGTGATGTTATTTTGTGGGATTAATCCCACTTTTGTGTTATCCCTTTTCCCTGGTCTAACCTTTTTTGTATGTTTCCCGTTGTCTTACCCTTTTTGACCCTATCCCCTTATTACCTTTATAAAACTCAATAAAAATATTTATTAAAAAAAGAGAGAAATTAAAGGTTTTATTCAAATGATTCATTGAATCTTTGGATCATAACCAATAAGTGCAATATTAAAAAGATTAACAGTATAAACAAATATGAATAATTATAATGGGGTATAATGCAGAAACACTAGTAACTGGAAATGAATTTAATTCCTAATGAACCATGAGTAAAAACCGTTGTTAAGCACTTCTTTCTTATCGACATGTTAATTGTTTGTGTTAAACAATTAGTGTTAAACAGCTGGAATGAATCAATTTTTGATTCATTTAAGTGGTTTTGCATGTATACCCCATTGTACTAATGTCCCAATATTGAATTCATGCATTGCTTTTAGTATTAAGCAATGAATCAAATTACTAGTCTTTGGCAATTATTAATTTAAATTGGTTGAATATGAAGTTTAATTTTAAGTAATAAAACTATAAGGCATGGTATGTGATTATCCAGAAATAATTTATAAAACAAATTATTTGAAATAATTTATGCAAATAGTATTTAGATTTATTTGTCTTTTTCCCCATATGTTCTTTAAAATCTAAAAAAATGGTCAATTTCATCTCATTATTTGTTAAAAGTTGAAATTTTTGTACTAATTAAAAATAATAATCGGTGGCTTTTGGGTGGTACTATCGGCACTCAAATTACTCCTCCAAAATATATTTGTAACAAGATAATGAAAATCTATTCCCTGAAGATCAATACTGATAATGAAAAAATATTAAACAAACATTTGGAAATATACATACATATATACATATATGTTTAAGAATATTACATTATGATTATAATTACATCTTACAAACAGAGCAATTGATTGTCAGCCACTGACAAATAATACACATCTGTGTATGTATATATGTATATGTATTTATAGGTATATACTATACATGTGTGGGGGAGGGGTATACACACACACACACACACACATATATATACACATATATACATGCACATATCCATTCCCCAGCAGAAAAAAAACTACTTTCCACAAAATAGTGCAAATGAAAAGTCTGAAATTATTATGATTTCCTTATTTCAGTTGTAAAATATATGAACTTGCCTACTTTAAATCTACAAAGAGCATCAAGACACAAGACACCCAATTTATGAATCAGATACTACTACTGTATATGTTTGAAAAAACACTATATTTTAAACAATGTCTCACTGTGATACAAATTCATCATTCTGGTATAGAATGATGCATAGTTTTACATGAAAGACGTATTAAGAATTCATTGAAAGAGCTGCCCATAAATTGCACATTAGCAATGTTTGAAATAGTTCTGTAATCAATGAGATGATTAATCTTATTCTCATATTATCGTCTGTATTATGAAAAAGCTGCAAGCCAGGTCAAATGGCATATCTAAAATAATGAAACATTTGGTAATAACCATGTAACTATGTGCTTACCTTTCCTCTTCTCACCTGTAAATCTAGAGCAAAAGTAATGGCAGAATATTCTTTACAATATGGTAAATGTTTAGATATGGTATTCCTCTAGTGAGGAAGGCAAGTAAAAAATATTATTTCAGACTATTGCCCTACCCAGTTTTGTTCATAGATCTTTCTTGTAACCATACTTTCATTTATTTTTTTTATACAGGCATTTTCGGTCTATATGCCCATAAGGTATGAAGATGCTTTGTTCTTTTCCACTGTGCAGCTGGAACAAACTCTTGTAAGAACTGCCGTCTCTACTTAATAGAAGCTATTATTTAACAAGATATGTATAACCATATTTAAATGAAAATATCTGTCATATTCTTCTGAGCATTACTGTTGCCTGTAATCCAGTAAAAAGTTTGTTATAGCAAATTACAAGGTTCAGTTGAAAGTTCTGACTTCTGTGCCAATCTAATTCTATTTCATTCCCATGTCAATGAATTTTACAAACTATTCTGAGCATTGATTAGTTAGTTGTATCTTCACCCGGGCTCCACCATTTTTTAATTCTTTCCCTTCTTCCTTTTCAAAATTAAGTACTGTAACTCTCTCTCTCTCTAGATTACAATGAACTGTGAACCATAGCGTATTTTCTGAGTAACCCATGAAAGGTAGTGACTGAGTCTCTCTATATATATTTGGTAAGCATACATGGTAAGTTTACAGACTTTTGGATATTTCATGGTCAACATTATAAAAGCTAGTGTGCAATTCAATCCAGATATAACTGAAGGGGGGCAAGACTAGGCAAATTCAAAAATGCTAAGAGGAAGACAGAAGTCACATCTCTACCGAGTCTGAACCTTCAAATGCAAAACATCAATACAGTGCTTTTAGCAGAAACTTTGGGACAGCTTAGCACAGGGGTTCTCAACCTTGGCAACTTTAAGACTTGTGGACTTCAACTCCCAGAATTCCTCAGCCAGCAAAGCTGGCTGAGGAATTCTGGGAGTTGAAGTCCACAAGTCTTAAAGTTGCCAAGGTTGAGAACCCCTGGCTTAGCAGCAGATACATCAACAAATGTTGAAGCAGTACTAGCATGACCTGTTAAGAGGACTAATTAATATTCTCAGGTAAGATACAGACATTTAAGAAAAAATATCCAGCAGTATTTCCTCCATCATAAACACACAAAAACAAGGTAAGCTTCGTACTTGAATCCATAGCATGAGAAAATTGCATATTAAAATAGAAATAGAATCTGAACAATGTACCTACTCTTTTTAAGAAAAATAAACATAAACCAAAATTGAAAACATACCTTATAATGTGTCAAATGATACTCAAAGCAAAAGAACTAAATACACAAAATGGTACTGTACAGAAGAAAACACTTTACTAATTATATCTAAATCATCACCCCAACATATGTACATTGTAATTTTAATGTTGAAAAGATACAATATATTTTTATTCAATATTTAAAAAAATAAACTATAACTTCTTTAAGATGAAGATTTGCACAGTTAAAGACATTCCAGTTTGATAGCAAGCTACCAATCATCAGTATGTAAATTAGACTTCCTGCATATTATGTGCATAAACTACATATAGATTTTTTTTTAAAAAAAAAAACAAGCTTAATGCGACTTAAATTTCTTTCAAAAAGAACGAATATATTAATTGATCTGAAGTACAACAATATTTATTTTTTATCTAAGACTTTTGGCTTTTGCTATGTAGAATACATGGATCTGGATCTTAAAAAGCTACTTAGGTGTAAACCACAGGCTTGGTCATCCCAATAGGGTTGTTTTTTTAAAAAAGAAAATCTTGTCACCTTGGTCATAATCATTTCTGTAATCTTCACACCATTAAATCAGAAGGATGCAAACATAGTTTAATTTGTTGCACAATGAACTGCTACTTAACACTTGAAAGCCTAAAGTCACTAGTTATAAAACTATTCATGCAGCTTGTATAATGGTCATAGTTTCTATTATTAAAAAAGACTGCTGAATTATATGGGAATCATATTAGTTCTCTAGAAAAATAAAGACATACACCTAGGTCCCCTCTCACTTTTTCTACAGAACAAAGAAACTTTCTGACGTTGTCTGTAATGGATGGCTTTAGAGCTAAAGAAATCTAACCTACATTATACATATTATTCAAAATTATTCTGAATATTCAATAATTACAGTGAATCATTGGGAAACATTCCTGAGTTTCAGTAATATTGGAATTAAATTTGACATTAGCTTTGCTTTAAAGAGTGCCTATACAAAGTAACTATTACTTAGTGTAATGGTAATACTTTAAAATGAGGATTACTTTAGCTACAATTCCTCTAACAAACTCCAGATTCAAACTAAAAGTCAGGGAAGAAAAAGAGTAGAAGAATTGGAAGCTATCAACTAAACTTAAATTTTTCTTTAGCAGAATAATGGCACTTGGTAATCTGAACGTTTTAACCTTTGACCCTTCTGAAAATAATGTATAATGTTTGAATCTCTTCAACCTGTAATTAATTCAAAAGGTTACTTTGGGGAGGGAAGAATATAACTTATATCTGTTCCTTTCATTAACTGTCAACAAAATTCCAGGTCAAAGTACAGCAAAAAAATAAGAAGGCAAAACAGCCCCCTTTTGTTTTTCATGTATACATTATTCTTCAAAACATGATGAACACTTTCTTTAGAATAAGAAATGCAATTTAAAGCAGTGATCTACAGCACAGATATCACATATTGCTGAAACACCACATGCATTCAAGGTTAAATTCAACAGGATGCATTCCCAGATTAAAGTGGAAGAGATAATATCTTTAGCTCTCCCACACACACCCGCATTACATTAACTATATCAAATATAACTGCAATGAATTGATCAAAATATAGGCAGTGAATTGTTTCCTTTGGAAAGAGAAAGCTGCCAAAAAACTCCCATTGCTTGAGAAATGATTTTAAGGAAAATTGATGCCTCGGTATTTCCAGCAGCCATTGCCTCTGTCCCTGGCATTTCCCGCTGGAGAACACTTGTCCTTTTTTGAAGCTTCTGAGTCTGTTCAGTGACAAAATTTAGTCATTCTACACAGCAAGCACCCTGAAAAACTCCCTCGTCTAAACTTCAATTGTTCTTGTAGATTCCAAAGATTATCAGCTTACAAAAGTAACTTTAAAAGGAGCATTGTTGAGTAGTCGTACTTGGAAAAGCCCACGTCCCATTTTCTCAATCTTGTTTTAAATGTACTTCATCTTTCAAATTTTTAACATGTAGAGAAACAACCCTGTTTCCTGGGTGGGGAAGACATGTAAACATGGCTCCATGGGCCTTACAACTGCATTGCAATCTATGCTGTCTACTTACAGCCCATTCATTCTGAAGGAGCAACTTCCTGGTCATATATACATGTCTCAGTAGTTGAACATTAAGTTTGGGAGGGCAAGAGTGGATGGATGGAAGAGGAAGACTACTCTAATGTTCATGACAAAGTGCATTTCAACCGCCATCAGAAGCAGTGACAATTTTTCTCTCCCACAGAATTGATTGCACTAACTCAGAGGTCCAAAGTCCTACTAGAATCTCTGAGGCACTCTTGGTTCCAAGAGACAAAAAAAAAATCATCACAATTCATTAGTCTTTGCAGAACTTTAGACCGAGAAAACTAACCCGTTTATTATTTCTCAGGAAAGCCGAAGCTTCATTTTGATAGGGATCATATTCTCCATTTCCTCCAATCTTCTCAAGACTCACAGTGTTGAAATGGGAACTGATCTGCCTATAATGGATTGCACATCACCCAAGGAGAACCAAAGGCTTGGAAAAGGCATAAAGTATATTTTATACTGTTTCACAATGACATATATGGGAGAGGGGGCGAAAACATGAGGTTTTATTGCTGTTTCAGTACAAAATATAGTATAGTATCTAAATGAATCAAACAAGATCATAAAAGCCAGGATTTTCAGATGATAGGATGAAGATTGTGGATGTTGCTCAAAAAAGAATTGGACAAATGGAAAAAATATAGGAAGGTATAAACAAGTTAAACTTGAGATATTAGTTGCATATTGAAACTTGGGGATCGGGACTGCTTAGTCAGAGGAGCTCCTGGTGAGTGAGCATCTTTACCATTTCCAGCTTGATTTAACCGGTCCTCTTGTAGACTAATGGTTGAAAAACGATTGGAGTTGCCAGCTGCTAAGTTAGTAACACCATCACCGCCAATACCAACATTGGAACCCATCTGATTACCATTCACATAGTCAAACGATTTACTGGAAGAAGCACTTGCAGTTCGTATCAGGCTTACACTGCTGGCTTTTGGTACCACCTGCCCAGCAGGCAAATTCAAATGTTTCTTTGTGGGAGTAATTTCAATTGCATCTGTACTGAGGTCAACTGACTGGTACAGGTACTGCTTATGGGCAGATTCTCGAGGGCTGTCTGTGGATTTGGTAGCCAAGATGATCTCCTTATCCTTGGCCAAAAGCCCAGCAACTCCTTTTCTTAAACTGGCCCTCTGAGATGTGGATGAAGGTTTGGTCCCAGGTGGCTGGCTGCTAAGTGATGCCCCAGAGGAAAACCCTTCGTCAGCATCATTGAAGTTCACAGACTCTTCTCTCCCACTGACTCCGTCAGTATCTGAAAATATCAAAGACCCCAGATTAAGAAATTACAATACTATGATTCAATTTCAAAAACGGGTAGGATTGCACTTTTTTTTTTTTAAGCAAAATCATGTTGCAAACATTTTGGAGAAACTTAAACTTCAAGTTCCAGTGTTTTTGTTGTAATTGTTTTTATACTGCAGTCTGGAACAGAATGAATTTGTTACACAATGCTTAAATGGATTAGCTTTCTAAAAAAAAAAATTGTGTCTAGGACTGTGTCCATAAGAATAACCTTTCTCAAAAAGTCATAAACCATTCATGTTTTACTATACATCTACTAATACGTAAATTATAATAATAAATTTGTATATGCCTATAATCCTAGCTGCACTTATTAATAAGTGTATTAAATACTATATAGAGAACGTTTACCTCTGAGGAATGCTTATCTTCCTGCCATTCTCAGTGCTAAAGCTCAACCGAGAATGTCTGTGCTGGCACATAAAATTAAGTCAGAATTCATTTAAATAGAGAATAATCAGTTCTTTGGCCACTTTTTAGTTTGTTTGATTTCATTTTTTCCACTCTAACTCAAATTGTACCTCTGCCTATCCTAAATACCAAAGGGGCAGTTCTACTTCAATATTTGTAGGGGTTCTATGAACTGGAGATTTTTATGCATGCAAGTATTCCTGAATGTCAGCATCTGAGTATTAGTTTATATATGTCTGTATTTAACAGTGTGTGCATGTGTCACTGTGGGGTTTTGTAAGAATGTTTCTGCCTATCAGAGTTGCACTGGATAGTAAGATGAGTGGCATATAAATTTAATTAAATATACATTTTTTTATTTTTTTTTATTTCTGAACAGTTACAAATACTGAACCATTATCATGGAATTAGCACAATATGTATTATAAACAAGAGAACAGACTATTTACAAAGCAAAAGCAAGTCTCCAGAGCTGATGTTGGGTTTGTAAAATTTTATTTATTTTTAGCTAACCAAGTGCTCTCAGATCATTCTATCTTCTAATTAATGTTTTGGACACCATTGTTCTAACTTAATACATAATTAAGCAATACTGTTCCATTTTGTACAGTAATCCTCAGCTTACAATTATCCTGACATACATCACTTCTCCTCCATGTCAAAAATCTCCTCTGCAAAGTAATTATATTGACAAATGGAAACATGTAGAATTAAATCTGACAGCTGAAAGAATGCCCATTTTACAGACTGAAAGGATTTTTTTTCTATTTTCTCAACAATACTGACTCATTTACTTCACCAGTTTAACACTTCAAATATTAACAGTGCCCTGTAAAATAAGAAGGCCCCTTAGATTAAAAGAAAAAGAAAAAGAAACTGTGCCTTGTAAAATATTATGTTTAAAAAAACAAACCACTTTGCATATGGTATTCTTCACACGAAAAGTTAAAAAGCCATTTGAAATAAAAGAAAGTCCTGAAAGCAAATGTGCCTTTTAGACTCTTTTATTGGACCACCATGCAAAGCTAAGTGAAGGTGACTTTGACTGAGCAGCAGCAGCAGTGGCCGTCTTCCCAGCACCGCCTCTCTTAGCCCCTCCTTACTTTAACGGAGAGAACACAATTACCAGAGGTGTTTCCGAGTCAATTTCCATGGATACAATTTAAGCCTTACAATCATTTTGCAAGGATAAAATAGCATAAAGTGGAAGAAATATTTGTCACTATTGTGGTTTGTCAGTGATGTTTGCAACATTATTATTTGGTACAATTAATACAATTATCCCTTCCATTCGGAGAAAAGAGTCAGAGAGGCTCGGCGTAAATTTTCCAAATGCCACCACCATACCATGCAGAGGCCAAGGCAGCTCAGCAGTGCTTGGAAAGTGAAAAATGAGGGAAACAACATGCAAGGTAGGATCTCACAAGCCATCACCATGTATTCAGAACTTCGATTTGGGCAACATACAGATTTACTAATGACTATAAATATACTCCTTGACTTCAATGGGAACAAAGTCATTTGGGGAAAAGCTTATTTTTCTCACACAAAAAAAGTTCACGTATACTCTGAACCAAAGTCTTTGTAGACAATGAAGCTTGTCAGAGAAACATAAACTCAAAAAGATATTTCAACCGGTACAGAGTTCATCCATGCTCCCAACGTTATTATTCATATTCAAAGCTTCTCTTACATAATCGGTGTAAGAGGAGTATACACACACTAATCCTGTCAGCATTATGATTCTACTTTTTATTAACTTGCAGAGAATATTTACAAGCATTTTGCTATAAAGACTGGAATATTTAAAATCAAGGATAAATAAGAAAGTTCAAACGAAAATAATTCTATTATGATCATAGAGTAGCATAATAAGAAAGATAAGGTTGTGTCATTTTGTTTACACAATGTTAAAAAGAAGGAATATTTATGAATTTCATGCAAAATCAGCAAGATCACCAAAAGAGAGTAATTTAACAAACTGTGATTTCCTTTTATGATTAAGACAATGCCAATCTTTTCCTATCTCAGATCACAAAAAAAACAACAAAAATTTGTTCACAAAAAATATGATTTTTAAAATACTTTTTTATGTATGTTAAGTTCACTTTATTTATCCCAAAAACATTTAAGCAACAATACATAATCTAAATATATCTAACATATTAAACAAAGAAGTACTGTCGCATCGAAGCAATTCTTTTTCAAAAGAAGATTTGAGAATTTGTCTGGGAATTTCTGCACCTTCTTCTGGTCATGCACATGCAACGTGTAGTTAGTACAACAAAATAAAACCAGAGGGAGAAAAGTTGTGGTTAGGGCTCATTTACTGACCATGCTCAGATTCACTCAGTTCTAGGAGTAAATTCTGTATTTCATGCTTCCATTGTTTTCCAATAACGCCTCTCTTCTTTGGACACTGTGAACTTTCTGATTGCACATGATGGATTCAGATGCAATAAACAAGGAATCCTAATTCTAACGCTAACTCTAAAGGGTTTGTTTGCTTGTTTGTTTTGCTGTCAGCTTGTCAGGCGCAAGAAATCAGGAGCCAAGGTGGTTCAAATGAATACAGGTTTAATGCATGTTTTCTACAAGACTCTGAACTACTAATAGTCCAAGCAAATTGGCAGTAGATAAGAGTCAACGAAATTCAAGGTGGGCTGGACTTAGATCTCTTGTGGGTGCGAAGGGACTCGAGATTGATGATGACGTGCTTGACCCCTCCCTCGGGCTCAGCTTGGTCATCTCCTATATAGCTTTCCTTGGAGTAACTGTGAAGCATGTACAGCACATAATTTGCAAAGGTTATTAAAGTCTTAAAATATCAGCAGTGCCAAAAAAGACTACACTAAAGACAGAAGAGAAGCACTATAGAAATAAATCAGGGAGATATGCAGATTAGCAAAGTATAAATTTATAATTATAACTTAGAATGCATTGCTATCTGAATACGTCTGCACCAGGACCAAGGGGACAGTAGATTAAGCACCGAATAAAATGAGAATCTCTTAGTAAAGAGTTAATATGAAGAATACCACTATACAGGGCTATTGAGATTTTTTTTCTCTCTTCAAGTTTATACTATGCTACCTTGAGACACAATCCTATAAATAGCACAATGGCAATTTAATTCCATTTCAATCCACTGAGCAGGTGATTAAACATTTCAATGAACTGGAAGTTTGGTGTATAAAATAGTTAAGAGAAATGTTCCCCCTTCCCTTCTAATACTAAATTATAGTTAAATCATTGTATATGCTGTAAAGCATTCCAGGGCATCAATAGTTTTATTTGACACTTTTTTATTGTATATATATGTATACATTTAGCATACTTAACAGGCTCACTAAAAGGGTGTTCCAGGTTGTAATAGAATGAGTAGATGACCTTGGAGGATGAGAGAAAAAGATTGCCTATGAAACTATCAGACAAGAGGAGCTTAACTGTCTGAGGAAGAAACTTAGGAAGACCTGCCCTAATTGATCAGATGGTTAAAAGTAGCAGCGAAAGTCCGTACATTCAGACTTACAAGATTCTGTTAAGATAGTCTTAAAATAAAGTAGATTTTGCTCATGTAGTCAGATTTCCTGTCTGGTTTACCCAGAAGGACTGACATCCATTTTGAAATCTGAAGGTACAAAATTCCTGCCTTAGGGTCTTTCCCTCCTTTTTTTTTTCTCTTGAGCATTAAACGACTGTGGTCTCCTCCCTCTCTTGTGTGATTGTTCTCTAAGCAGTATCTTTCCCTCATCCCACAAGATCATCCACATATTCCAATAAAAGTGATCCCAAAGTTATCACATTATTTACCATGCTAAGCTAGATATTATATAAGTAGTCAAAGTCCAAAATGTTAGAATAAATAGTTCTAGCCCTAAAGCTAGGCATAAAGGGATGTGTGCAGAAAGAAAGAAAGAGAAGGAAGTATACCTGTGGTCAATGGAACATACTCTAAAGCAAAAGTGAATTCTGCTTGGGAAGAAAGAGCCAGGATCTTCCCCAAGAAATGGCTTTACTGACTTATGCCACCTTATCTCTGTCCTACCCTCTTTTGTGGCTGGTGTCAAGTTGGGCTCCGGTGAGCCATGCTCAGGGGTCCTGAGCATCAGTACGTCCCACTCTTGCTTGCGTTTGATCCCTAGGTCTGTGGAGCCGTGCAGGATCGGAGATCCGGGAATGCTCATGTCAGCATCATTTGAGAAGTCAAAGCCATCTGGGATTCAACATATAATATTTTAGTGTCTTTCTACTCTTTCCCTAATCATTACAACCCAGGAAGGGAAATGAAGGTGTACATGGAACACACAAAACCACATTGCACTCCTCTCGAAGAAAGTTGAACAGCATTATAAAAATACCGGTAAGTGGATATGATGTACCACGTGCAAGAAGACATTAGTGCAACACTTCTGCAGTAAGGCTGTACATGATGAAGGATTTGTAAAAATGGGATTAACTGTTTTTATTATCAAGAATTCAGAATGAAAACAAAAAGCAGAATCAGCAAGTAGTGTACATAAATAAATATCTAACAAGGAATTTAACGTTTAATAAAAGTTCAAATTTTATGTTTTTGCAGTCTACTATATATTTACCAATATAATTGATAAAAAATAATCAAACCATACAAAGGACAAACTCTTCTAACAGAAATTGGTATGTTTCCAATTTAACATTTGTTTTTCTTTTTGCTGGCAAGAGTGACTTTAAAAGATTTGAAGTTGTTGCCTATGGAAACTAAAAGGTTCTTAAGTTATCCCTCACACAAAATATTTGAGATTTATCATTAGGTTTGCAGAGCACAGTTCCTGAAAACATTAGTAAGAATTAATATTATAATACCAGTTACCATTTTATCAATGAAAACACAAAGATAACATTTTCAATATTGTCTAGCTTCTGTTGCTAGTTTGGAATTTTATACATACACACACCTCTATACCGTTCTTTTTTTTAAAAAAAACAGCAACACACATCCCCAGGTCAGATATAGATTGTACATTGTGAGAAATAGTTTGAAAAAGAACAAAAATTCTAAATTTTTAGAGATACTATCTAGCTGGATTTGCTCACGAATTGTAAATACCGTCACACCATCAAAATAATTACCTTCTCAACAATTTTTTAAAAAGCAGAAAGATCCAACCCTGTGAAAGCAGAAAGTAATTACAAAAATTTTAAAGTGCCATTCAATTTCCATACTATCATATACCACTTCAATCACTTAAGCTTTTCTAGATTTCCCAAAACATAAAATAGGAAGAATTCTTACTTCATTATAGTGGGCAGCCATGATTCCATATTTGTACATATACATAGGTAATTATTTTCTGAATGTCTATTTACCTGAAATTAATGATCAAACTCAGGCTTAGAAGCTAATATTTGCCAGTGGAGAGGAATGATACCATATTACCATCTTCACTTTGCATTATAAATTACCTTCTCTTCTCCAGCGATGTCGGCGGATTGAAGCTGTTGTAATAGCTGTCCGAGAAATTCTTGGCACTGTTGGAGTAACCTCTACTTTCAAAACCTTCTGTCCTCCTTGTGATGCATCAGGAGCATCAAAAGGTAATGAATTCTTCATTGCATTTGCAACCTATTACAACAGTAAAATGCTGTGTAAGTGTCAGGAACGTAAGATCAGGTCCATACGTGAAGATCCAATTAAACGGATGTATTGCTGCTCCTGCCTATGCACAGGAATATTTTCAGCTAACCGTTAGCATCTACTACAGTGCTTCTCAACCTTGGGGTCGCGAGACCATTTCGCGGGGGTCACCGGGCACCGCCGGCCACCATTTTGTTTTTTTTATTTTTTTTTTTTAATTTTGTTTTAATTTTTTTTAATTTTTTTTATTTTTTTTGGCGCGCGCGCGCCGTGCACGCTCAAATCTGCCCGTCGCGCTGGAAAAAAAATTAAAAAAAAATTAAAAAAAATAAATAAAATAAAATAAAATAAAATAAAATAAAATAAAATAAAAACAAAATGGCGGACCGCAACGGGTGGATCCGCGCATGCACGGTGCGTGCGATGGGCCGATCCACGCAGGCGCAGATCCGCCCGTCGTGGCCGCCATTTTTTTTTTATTTTTTTTTTTAATTTTTTTAAATAAAAAATAATAAAAAACAAAATGGCGGCCCGCGATGGGCGGATGTGTGCATGCGTGGCACGTGCAACGGGCCGATCCGCGCATGCGCAGATCCGCCCGTTGCGGCCGCCATTTTTTTTTATTTTTTTTTAATTTTTTTTTAAAAAAAATTAAAAAAAACAAAATGGCGGCCCGCAACGGGCGGATGCGCACATGCGTGGTGCGTGCAACGGGCCGATCCGCGCATGCACAGATCCACCCGTCCCGGCCACCATTTTTTTTTTAATTAAAAAAAAAATTTTTTGCGCGCGCGCACACACGCGCGCACCCCCGGGTCGGGGTCGCGGCGCGCATGGGCGGGGCAAGTGGGGTCTCAACCTCAGAAAGGTTGAGAACCACTGATCTACTAGGAGTTAGACAAGGTCAACAGAATCCAAAGGGGGTTGGACTTAGCTCCCTTGTGGCTATGTACAGATTCTAGGCCGAACCCTTTTTGAACTCCATCCCCAGGTTCTGCTACTCTTTTTGCTACAATAAGTTGGCAATCAAAAAGAAATTAAAGAAGGACTAGAGAAAAAAACCGTGATAACCAAATTTTAGGATTTATGTTAAACAACTACTATTTTTGTAATTATTTCAACATAAATCTTTGCATTTTTTTAAGTTTTGCAGTTCCATATCAGGATATGTACTCCCTTCTATCTTCTGTCAAATTTTACCTATGGAGTTGACAAATTATGTACCATTTTAATTTTGCTATAACATATTTAACTAATCTTTGTGCTACTGTGAAACTCTAGATGGGGATATGTATGTGAAGTCACTATCAAAGTCTCCTTGGATTGCACTTTCAGTGTTATAACTGCCGAAAATCAACAGTATATAGTTTTCTCACTATTTGGGAAAATCTTACTGTGCCACAACTTAAGAATTAGACATGGAGACTTCCCCAGACTTCCTCTACATGCACCCTTCTTGCTGTCAATCATGATTTGTTAACCTCGCAACAGGATATTATTTTCTTTACTCTCCCATGCCCATTGGTCAAATCAAATGAGTAGAAAAATCTGAAGTGTCCTTTTTCTAGAGATGCTAACTCAAAAAACAATTTTTATACCAGTTCTAGCACAAATGCTCACAAAACATTTTTTTTTCTTTTGACGGGTTAAAAGTACATCTCACAGCCATGCTAGGTGGTAATTCTATGAGCTGCAAGGCTGATTCCAGGGGCATTAAATGGGAAAGGCTTCTTTATAGAATCTGTCTAAGCAAACCAACCACCCTTTGTCCATCATAATAAACTATGTAGGGTTCAATAAAAATGAAAGGGAATGCTTTTGATTTTCTGGGAGCCATATGGGGGAAGTGGGAACCTCTCAGCTCCAGAGCATGCATACAACCTTAAAACCATGCAGAATTCTTTTCAGTCATATATGCAGTTTAAAATATATGAAATTTGCTTTGCTAAAAAAAATAATAATCCAGAAGGCTGAAGGTCACTGACAGACATCCTGTTTTATGACTAAAGCTAGGATATAGACTGAATTGTAAGGAGGCAAGCATCTTACTTTTCTTTTTTAATAAAAAGGAGACCAAGAAAGCGAAATATTTAAAGTAAAAATTCAGAATAGAATGGAGAGAAGTACATCAGGTATAAACTTTTGTAAAAAGATGGATTTTTTATTATTAATAATATTAATAATATACTTAGTATATTATTACAATATGAGCAAATCAAAAAAGACTTTCCATCAGTTTAGTGTTTGCCTCAGCTTTTTCAATTTTGGTCAAAAATGAAAGCTGAATTCAAATAAATTCAATCTACATTTAGGCTTTTTAAATATATTACAGGAAGCTTATCAGCAGAATTTATTTTTTTATTAAAAATCGATTTTGTAGTGCATTTATTTATTTACTAAATGAATATTTAATAACAAAATAAGCATTCAAATTGTTGTCTTCGGAAGTATATTATAATCTAGCCAGCAGTTCATCAAGCAAGCATTTAACTTAATCTAAAGGAAAGATTTTAAAAAATCCAATCTCATTTGGTAAGGTGATTCCCTTGCAAAAAAGTTAACATTTAATTAAATCTGGGCAAAGCACACACACATTTTCTTCCAAATTGTACAAAAGTCCATACCCCTATGTTTTCTTTTTGTAAAGTATGTTCAGAACTTAGCTTCTTTTTTTTATCTTACAAAGATCAGTTCTTAGTAATTTGAAGACAAATTACTCTACCTACCACCATTCTAGAAGAGAAAGCTACAGTATATTGAGGGTTCATAGAGAGGATGGTTACTGGGACAATGTGCCACAAGACTTTAGCCCTTTCAGTGTCTCTTTAAACAGGCAGAAACCAATCTGCTGGGCATGATTGTAAGTAAAGAAAAACAAATGACACAGGAAAATGGACATTTTCTTTTTCCAAGATCTTGTTTATGTATTTAGCAAAAGGCCAGTGCAATCGACCTACGTTCATAAAAGCTGGAGTGGAAAAGGAAGATTATGCCACTTCTTGAAATAATTATCATGCTGTTCAAGTTCAGAGAGAGGTCCAATTCAAGTTGTACCATAATTACTAGACTGTTAACATCTAAACGTATGCTTGTCAAGTAATTCTGTAAGTCTTCCCGACAGATATGCAAAATGCAGATAAACAAGCATTCAGGTAGTCCTCGACTTACAACCACAGTTCAGCCCAAGATTTCTGCTGCTAAGCAAGACAGTTGTTAGGTGAGTTCTGTCCCATTTAACAACCGAGACAGTTGTTAAGTGAATCACTGCAGCTGTTACGTTAGCAACACAGTTGTTAAGCGAATTGGCTTCCTCACTGACTTTGCTTGTCAGAAGGTCGCAAAAGAAGATCACGTGACCCTGGGACACTGCAACCATCATAAACATGACCCAGTTGCTAAGAATCCAAATTTTGATCACGTGACCATGAGGATACTGCAACGACTGTAAGTGTGAAAAACAGTCGTAAGTCACTTTTTTCAGTGCCACTGACTTCAAACCATCCTAAACAAATGGTTGTAAGTTCAGGATTACTGTATACATGAACAATACACAAGTGCACATCTGCACGGTTCACAAAAGAGGACTTTCAAAAAGCATACTGCAAGTAGCCGTCAAACAATGGTTGCAAGTAATATAGCTCTAATTATTCCTCTTTTTTAACCAATATTCTGCTAACCTTTGCCTTATAAGAGAGTGGGGAACTCTGGATTATAGCCAAATGGATGAAATCAACGTTTACAATTTATCATGACATTTTGTTACAATGGTGCACAAAGTATTCTGCTGAAGGTTCCTTTGGAAGATTTCAGAATATTACATAAGTCATTCAGAGTTCACTATTAATATTACAATTATATGCACAATTTAAACCTCATGAGCAGATTACAGCCTATTCCCCTTACCAGCAGTGGCTGAGAATAGAGTTCAAGCTGAGCTCGATATATTATATCATCCAGCGTTTCCTGACCAAGTTCCCATTGTCCATTGTAGCTATATATGGATGCAAAGGAAATAACACAGTGCATTATTTTTATGATTGTGAGCTTTCCCCCTATCAGTTAACTTCCAAATAGACCCTTTTCTGCTGCTTTGATTTTGCTAGTGCTAGCTGTAAGATCTTATGTAAAAAGCTGACTCCTGGGTACAATTCTTCCTTGCTCTATCTGTACATTTCAGTCAGGATAATTTCATTACTAACATTTTTGACATAGGAAACAAAGGGATGTTAATAATAACTGAGCCACTTCACAAGTTCACCCATCCCCTGGGGTCCCCAGTTCGGTAGGCATAACCAGATCTTAAGGGACTTCAAAAGTTCAGAAATGATGTGGCCAACATCACCTCAGGGGGAGAATATTCCATAACATAAGCACACAACAAAAAGGCCCGATGCCTAGGGCCTACCAAATGCAGCTCCCTAGATGCCGAAACCCATAACATGCCGTGGTAGCATAGCAGTTAGAATGCAGTATTGTAGGTGAATTCTGCTGACTGCCGACTGCCAGCAGTTCAGCAATTCAAGTCTCACTGGCTCAAGGTTGACTTGGCCTTCCATCTTTTCGAGGTTGGTAAAATGGGACCCAGATTGTTGGGGGTGACATGCTGACTCTGTAAACCGCTTAGAGAGGGCTGTAAAGCATTGTGAAGCGGTATGTAAGTCTAAGTGCTATTGCGATCCCACAAATACCCATACCATGAAAGCTTTAAAGATTAACATGAGCATCTTGAATTGGGCCTAGAAATAAACTTGTAACTAGTGCAGCTTGTGAAGCAGAGATATAATGTGTGTTCACTGCATTTTGCACCAGCTGAAGTTTCTGGATATTCTTCAAGGGCAATCTTATGTACAGCGCATTACAGCAGTTCAACTGTGAGGTGACCAAGGCAGGAGTGACCATGAGTAAGACCCCTCAATCCAGGAAAGGTGCAACTGATAATAATCAAGTAGAAGTTTTCCAGAGTTAAACAACTTCATAACAAATGTAAGTTACCATTTTTCACAGCAAAACATAGCACAAATATTATAATCATTATCATCATCATTTTAACCACTGTCTATCTATTGCAAAACGAAGGCCTTATCTGCATGTTTCCAACATATACAGTCCTGAGCTATCTTTTGCCATTATAATAAGAAAGAAAAAAAATGAAAAAAAAATGGTGTTAAGTACTCTGCTAGAGGGTTACTCAGGTGGTTCCCTTCCATTCACTGCTGTTTTTTAAACCGGACAAAATGTATGCACACTCACTTGCATTTAGACCAATGAAATATTTTCAAAGGACAGCTAACTAATAAGGCAGAAAAATTGCCTGATAGAACTCTGCTGTCCACTGTTATTACTTTAATAAAAATTTATGTTACATTTTACTACTATAAAAATATGAATAATTTGCTCCAAAACAAAGAACTGTTCCTTATCCAAAGTTTAGATACATACACAGCATAATAGATTCCAGTGAGTAACTGAACCATGAAGTCAGGATCCAGTACCACTCTGCAGCCATCTTCCTTCCAGCATTTTTCATTTTGTCGTGGAAATCCACTCACACAGAGCCTGAAAAACATAAAAGCAGTTCTAAAAATTAAATCTTTATCTTTTGAGTAAGTACATTTTCGTATTTTAAATTTTGTATACAAAATTCTAAGCTACAAACCAAGATATTTCAATTATAATATTCATTTTTTAGTTTATGTATGTGTTTTTATAGTCCTGGATGGTATATATTATTGTGAGAAAACTACTCACTTAAATTAGAAACCAAAGTATTTGAAGATAGATGCAACAAAGTATGGGTAGTCCTTGTTTAGCAACCGTTCACTGTTAGATGGTGACTTACAACAGTCCTCACACTAACAACCAATGCAGCCTTCCCACAGTCAGGTGATCAAAATTTGGGTGTTTGGCAAGTGGCATGTATTTATGATGGCTGCAGGGTCACATAATTGCTTTTTGCAATCTTTCCAGCCAGCTTCTGATAAGCAAAATCAATGCGAAAAGCCAAATTCACTTAATCATTGCACGATTCACTTAATAACTGCAGTAATTTGCTTAACAACTGTGGCAAAAAGTTCATAAAATTGAGCACAATTCAATAACAACCACCTTGTTTAACGACAGAAATTCTGGTCACAATTACAGTTGTTAATATATTTAATTTTGTAATATCTACATAAACACTTAATTAAGACGTACCACTAAAATAATCCTATCTCTATATAAAACCACAATGAAAGATGGTTACAATATCAGGGGATGACATAGTAGAAAGTGACTATTATCATTCACAATATTTCCTACTTTATGAAATTTTGCCTGAAAACATCCTACTATCACAAACTTGATTTTTGTAGAAGCTGCCAATCTATTCCCACTGAAATCTCTCAGCAATTATTTCTGCAGTTCAGTATCAATCTCAATCAAATTACATCTAATCACAATTATGAAAAGTATCCAAGTAACAATCTTCAATGTCCACCTAACATTTACCTGCAGCAAGAAAAAACTGAAATCCAGCCAAAGCCTAAGTCACGAATATCTTTTTAACCATAAACAAATTAAAATTTGGCCACCAAAAGGATTCTAAAGGGAGAAAAGCTGTAAGAGCGCACACTTTTGACTCAAATACCAATTTTCCTCTGAAATAATAATAACTTTATTACGGTCATAGACCAGCAATAGATGTCACTTTTTACAATATATTAAAAAAATAGTACTGACATTAATAGTAAATAATAACATCCCTATTAAGAAAATACATGTTTTCAAAATGTTAGGGTCACTCCCTAATTTACGTGAATGGATAGCCGATTAATGTGTGAGTAAATATAATGTTCCAAACATAATTAGAGATATCTCCAAAAAATTGGCACAAGTTGACGACTATAAATCTGTAACCAATTTTTTTCTTGTGGACATTGCCGCAACACAATATTTTGCCACTGCATGCATGATAGAAGGGTTTGAGTCTTGGAGGAGAAAGCCTACATAAAAATTGTCTGCCCTCCCTGGTAATCTCTCTAATAAGGGGAGAATATACGCTGTCCTATAAACTTGGTATAACTCACAGTACAATAAAACATGTGAGATATCTTCGACTACTCCTTTAACACATATACATACCCGTTCTACTATTGGTGTTCTCTTATACCTGCCCTGGAGGAGTGCTGAGGGAAGAATGTTAAATCTGGCTCTGAGGAAAGCTATTCTTTGTTTTGGGAAGGTCAGATCATTCAGATATCTTGCCGATTCCCACACACCCTGTTTGATTCTATCCCTACTGTGGCTAGGCAACCTATTTAGTTCTTCTTGGAACTCCATGTCCTTTATTCTATTGGATACTACTTGCTTTGCTTGGTCAAAGCCTAGGGACATTAAGAATATTGAAGAGAGCCCATAAGAGCCCAGTTTATGATCTATCGCCTGCTTCCAGGGGGAAGGGAAGTTGTCAGTCAGCACTAACGGACACAGTCCCTCTGAAAAAAAAAATGCATTTTAAGCCAGTGAATGATCATCATCTTCCAGGCTCTTACCTGAATTTGGGGCATGCCTGTCTCAATTCTTAATTGGGCATTTGGGGTTCCTTTGGGTGCAGCTAAGATGGCTTGCAGGAATTTGGTTTGTATGGTTTCAAGCAAGTTTTTCTTTGCAAGGATTCCTGTTTGTGCCCCATATAGAATTTGTGCCAATGTTTTGGCCTCAAAAAGATTTAAGGCAGCAGGTACTAATTGACCTCCGTCTGTGTAAAAGTAATGTTTAATTGCATTTAAGGACCTATTGCTGCTTGCAACGTATGATCCAGGTGTGCCTTCCATGTCCCTTGCAAGTGGAAAACCACCCCAAGCTATCTAAATGTTCTAACCTGTTCCAAACTATGTCCTTCTATTTTCCAGGAGTATTGGCTGGGTCTTTTAGCAAAAAATAAAATTTTTGATTTATCAAAGTTAAGGACCAACTTGTTCTGTTTGCAGTAGCCAAGTGTTGTCCTAATTGCTCTCTTCAATCCTACAGGAGTTTGTGAAATAATGACCGCATCGTCGGCATATAGAAGCATCGGGATTTTGCAATGTGCTAGGTTGGGCGGATGCAGATCAGGGTTCTGTAAGAAGTTTAAGAGGGGGACAGGATGCAAACCTGCCGTACCCCTTTTTGTACCCTCTCTACGACCGGTGAGAGCGCACAGGGTCGGCCTCCTCCGGGTCCCGTCAGCGAAACAATGTCATCTGGCGGGCCCTAGGGGGAGGGCTTTCTCTGTTGTGGCGCCCGCCCTCTGGAACCAACTGCCTCCTGAAGTCCGCGTTTCTCCAACTCTCCCGGCCTTCCAGAAAAACCTAAAAACTCATCTTTGCCGGCAAGCCTGGGGATGATTGTAGTTGATTGTTGCATTGAATGTGTGTTTTTTTTATTGGTTTTTAGATATCTTGTTTGGGTTTTTATATTGTATTTTCTGTTATATATATGTTGTTAGCCGCTCCGAGTCCCCGGAGAGGAGCGGCATACAAACCAAAATAAATAAATAATAAATAAAGTCCTTTGAGGATTATACCTCACTTTCAAGGTGGAATTGGCGTACAATTTTTGTATGAGGAAAAGGAGGCATTTATCGATAGTAGTGCCTTTTAATTTGTCCCATAGGGTGTTCCTAGATATTGAGTCGAAGGCCTGCTTAAAATCAAGGAAGAGAGGATAAAATCACAAAAAGAGAGGATTTTTTTAATATGTGTATTTTTGTACTAGATGGTGAAGTACCAAGATATCATCCACCGTTGATCTTCCTTCTCTAAAACCGGCTTGTTCATCTTTAATTATTCCCCCCCCCCAAAATTAGCCAATCCTGAAGTTTATAGTTTAGGTGTTTGGCATACATTTTACTAATAACACTCAGAAGACTAATGGGTCTATAATTGCCTGGGTCATTTCTACTACCTTTTTTATAGATTGGTATGATAATTGCTAATCCCCAATCTCTTGGCATATGGCCCTTTCTATTTATAAATGTAAACAGAGATGCTAAAAGTGGAGCCCACCAACTGGGATTATTTTTTATTATTTCTGGCAGGACATTGTCAGCACCGAGTGCCTTATTAGCCTTGAGGGCTCCAATCAATCGGGATATCTCGCCTGATGTAACAGGAAGCCAATAAGGGGTTTGGTCCAAATTAATTTGGCTCTCATTAGTTACATAGTCAGGGTCTGCATACAGCTCTCTAAAATATTCTTCCCAGGCATGGATTGGTATCTGTTTAGTTGGAGGTATGGGGGATTTCCCCAACCCTCTGGTGATGTGGCAAAAAAGGGATGTATTTTTTGTCCTGAATGATGCAATTAGTCTATTCCAAGACTCCTTCAGAGCCGCCCTTTTCTTTTCTTTTAGAGGAGTCTTATATTGTGCCTTCAACTGCTTTAAGCAGTGAGTGTAATCCTCAGAAGGGGCATTTTTACTTTTTCTGTATTCCTTGTTATATGTTTTTTTTTAGTTGCACGCAATCCCTGTCAAACCATTTTTTATTCTTTAAAACCAGCTTTTTGGGTTGAGCTAGTATTCTGTTAGTGAGAACTGATTTCAAATTTAAAATTAAAGTTTCAAACCCCTCTAAGTATGATCCTTCAAACTTATTCCTTAATAGAGATGTATATAGTTCTATGGTTTCTGGGGCTAACATCCATTTAATAACTTCCTTTGCATTTTTCTCTGTCCATTTAATTTTTATCTGAGTATTTTGGTTCTCTAACCTGGGTAAATAGGTTGAGCCTGCCCTTAGCAGTTTCTGTGTAATGTAAATGTAAGGATTAGTGGATTGTGATTGCTTTCCAGTCGCGAATCTACCTCCATTTTCTGCAGGAACTTCAGGAGGTCGTATGATATTATCCAATAATCAACTGTGGATGTTCTTCCTGCTCCCCGATACGTATAATCTGCTGAGTAGTCCTCCCATGTGGAACCATTAAGGATACAAAGGTCCAAGCGTACAGTCATCTGTCTTACACACAGACCTGCTTGATTTGCCTTGGAGTCTTTAAATACCAATTTTCCTCTGAAAAGATTTTCAGCACCATGGCGCTGAAGTTCTTTTTCCTCTAAGGATATTCCACCTGTAACCCAAGCTTATCATTGGATTTTTAGAATGGATTCATTAAAGGCATGGATCCAGTGTATGCTTGGCACAAATATTGCGGAACGAGAAAATAGTTGTTGATTCATCTTTGTGGGAAAAGACATATAAAAAGTGAAATGAAACAGGAAATAAACTAATGACAATCAAGAGTTTATAGACTCTTTTCATATTGCTTCTTTTTTGTCATAAATTTATCTAGATCCTATAAAGCAATGGTCCACAACCTTTTTGGCTACACGGACCAGCGGCGGGGGAGGAGATGGTTTTGTGCACGCAACAAAATCTAACACATATGCAAATAAAGCTCTGCATGTTCGCCCACTGCTTGAGCGGCCCGGTTCCCAACAGGTCATGGACCAGTAACAGTCCACGGCTTGAGGGTTGGGAACCCCTGCATTAGAGGTTGGCTTAGAAAGTGGACTACATATTGCTAACCAGGTTAAAAAAAAAAAGGATGCTGTTTTGGATAATCTTCATTAAAACTGAGTTTTCCGAATGGGACATGGACTTTTCTCGTTTATCTTAATTCATCTTAGCATCACACAGAAAACAACAACAATAAAAGGGATATGGAACAACATATATGGTTCAATCCCCATAAGGGAAGTTGGTTCAATCCTTCCCTAATGGAAGGTTAACTGATGAAACCTGCATCTTGATGTTGCAGTACAAACACTATCTTATACATATGTATCTGCACTGTTGTGCCACTAATACAAAAGGACACAGCTTGCATCATGATCATGATCCATGTTTTGTTATTTGGCATCATGTTTTGAAAAGTATGTTTTATACGTTACCCTCCACTACTACATCTCAATGACATCCATAAAACCCAGCTCCATTCCACACACAGGAGAAGCCATAATCCTTTTTTCTTCCTACAGTAAATTAGGAAAATTTAATTTTTCTTTATCTAATTTAATGGAGACAATGTGAAGAATCTAAGTTTCTACATCTGTAATAAAGCAAGTCACTACATTTACATATGCAAATAAAAAAGCAGGGACAAATTATGGCAAATAATCAATATTCAAATATTGTCTCACGGGTGTATAAAACCTTTTTTCTTTTCATAACATTTTAAAAAAACCAATGAAAAACATTCCCCTCAACCACACCAAGTGCATCATTCTTACCTAGAACCCATCTTGCAAAGCGACTGATAGGAAGAGGCAGGCATATAGACAATAGCAGAATTATAGCACAGCATAAGAAAGCTCAGCACTTCAAACCTAGAGAGACAAAATGGAACAGATTGAAATAGTTAATATTCTATCGCAAAACCATTCTTATTGACGGGTTTAAAAAAGTAACAAAGTAGTTCTCTTTTGAGTTCACTTCATTTGGATTTGATATAGTAGTCTTGGAAGATACAATAGAACAGCGGTTCTCAACCTGTGGGTGGCGACCCCATTTGGGGTCGAACGACCATTTCACGGGGGTCGCCAAACAACAGTCCGCCATTTTTCCCCCTTTTCCTTAGCTGTGCTACTCCCTCTTATTCTATTGGCTTTTGAAAGCCAATAGAATGGACTTTCTTGAATAGAGTCTAATTCTATTGGCTTTCAAAAGCCAATAGGAATTGTCCAGGCTGTCTCCGCCCTGTTGAGCCCGCCAAAAGTCCCAGTCTGCAAACGGTGCTGCAAGTTGTCTGCAGCAAAGGCGAGCAGTCTGGAAGTTTCCACCCCTCCCTGCTGAGCAACTACTAAAACTGTTAAGTAAAAGAGGGCCAGGGGTGGGAGGTGGGAGGCCGGCGGGCGGGCGCAGGGAGGTTTTTTGGTGCGTGTGGGGCCCGGCGGGTTTTTTACCTCCCTTGGGCTGGGCCAGCTGGTGGCCCAGCCCGTGGTCGCCCTACACCGTTGTTGCTGCGGCCGCCCAGGAGCGCCTGGGCCTGCCTGCCACCGCCCTAAACGGGCAGCTGTGAAGGTAAGGCTAGTGGGGCAGTGGCGGGCACAGGGAGGGGTTTTGGCACGCATGGGGCCTGGCGGGTGTCTTACCTCCCTTGGGCTGGGCCAGCTGGTTGCCCAGCCTGTGGTTGCCCTGAGCCGTCGCCGCCGCGGCCGCCCAGGAGCACCTGGGCCTACCTGCTGCCATCTTGAACGGGCGGCGGCCTACGCCTCGGCCGACGCAGGGGTCAGCACCGCGCATGCGCGGCGCATGGGGTAGCACCACGCATGCGCGGCGCTTGACAGGTCGGGGTTGCGGCCTGAAAAAGGTTGAGAACCGCTGCAATAGAACAATTAAATATCCAACCACAAAAATATTTTCAACCGAGGAAGGCAGCAGGATAGAATTGGAGCTCTACTGAGAGTCATAGTAGACTCAGCCTTGGAAGACTGGCAAGGTGTCTGCTCCAGATGTGCCAAATAAATGTTATCACTGGGAACTGGCAAACAAACATCTGAGGCTCTGCTGGCACTCATCAGGAACAGCTGTGTAGTGATTAGAAAATGAGGATTCCAAGTTACATAAGAGTGATTGCTAGTTAGGAAACCTCTGCTGGGAGCAACAAATCCAACCTGGGCTCCTTGTGCTTATGCCTCAAAAGTCTTGCATTCTGAAATGCTAATATTTTGACCTCAGACCTTCCCTGTGAACATAGCAGAGTGTGATTTGCTCACTATCTGGGAGTTGGAATGATTGCAGGCAAGCTTCTGTGTGCTTGTGGACTTTAATGGTAAGTGTGCTCCCACATATGCGGACTAAATTTCCAATTTCATGAAGTAAACTACTGAAACTTAATCTCTATTGGTTTGCTTGGTCTCGAATAGGTGCCTATTAAAGATAAATCTTGACACTGCCTTATTCAGTCATATCAATCATGCTTGTCAAACCCCCAAAATCAGGATTACAACTAGTAACTGTCAGTCATTTAGTCTCTTAGGTATAGTTAGCAAACTGGATATCATGGTTCTGAAGGAAGAAACTCTTCAAAGAACTTTGAGGCATTGTTTACACTGGACGTTCTTGCTTGACACTAGACACAAGTGGACTTGAAGTTGCCGGACTGGTTGTTCCAGAAGTAGGCTTTGGCTGATGAACAATCAGGACATAGTTTAGGACAATCCACATTCAATCACTGTATACTGATGCAGCACTTAATGACAAAATAATGAGTCAGCCAAGAGGGGCTCTATACACCGTCTTTCTTCATTTGATTCAATCTCTGGGGATAGACTTGGGGTGAACCTGACAGCGTTCTTCACTGATCAAAGATTACTGCTTCTGTTCATGAAATTACATGAAAACATTAATGCAAGTCAGATGCACTTCAGTTGTCTCTTTGTGTCAAAAAAGAAGGAAGCACAGCTTTATATTTCACTGAATTTCTTATGCCCAAAATGGGCATAATGTAATCTCAGTTTGCCTATGCTGATGAAATAGCTATTCTCTCTACAGCTCAAGTGATAGGTGCATGGCCCAGGTGGTATCTGGTGGGGAGGAAAGACTTACCATCACTTACTCTAAGACAAAATAAAAATATCTTGGATGACTTTCTCTCAGCTTGGAAGTAAAGCACTGAGGTAGACCAGAGAAAGCATAACCTCACAGGGTTTCCCAGCTAATTATTTTATTAACACAGAACCATAAAATTGGAAGGGATCTAAGACGGCATCAAGTCAATCCCTGTACATTGCAGGATTCACTGTATCATCCCTGTATCATCCACCTCCGTTTAAAAACCTCCAGTGAAGGAGAAGAAACCATTCCATTTTTTAACCTATTCCACTGACTTACAGCTTCTCACTCTCACGATGTCTAATCTGAATCTACATCCTTAAAGTTCCATGCCATTAATTGTAGTCTTATCTTCCGAAACAACTGAGAACAAGTCGAAACCCTGTACAACATTTGAATATTCAGATACCGTTTTTCACACTTACAACCTTTGCAGCATTACTGTGATCATGTGATCAAAATTCAGGCGCTTGGCAACTGGTTCATATCTATGATGGCCCGCAGTGTCCCAGGGTCATGTGATCACCTTTTGTGACCGCCCGACAAGCAAAGTCAATGAAGAAGCCAGATTAATTTAATAATCTTGCTACTAACTTAACAACTGCAGTGCTTCACTTAACAACTGTGGCAAGAAAGGTCGTAAAATGGGGCAAACTCACTTAACAAATGTCATGCTGAACAACAGAAATGTTGGGCTCAATTTCCCTCGTAAGTCGAGGACTACCTGTATTTCAAAAGTGTCTATAAATTCAGGTTATTAAAGAGTTTGGAAGGCACCCATTAGACCAGTGGTTCTCAACCTTTTTCAGGTTGAGACCCCACTTGCCCCGCCCATGTGCGCCACGACCCCGACCCGGGCGCGTGTGCGCGCGCGCCGGGCCGATCCGCGCATGCGCGGAGAACACGCGCCGGAAAAAAAAATAATAAAATAAAAAAAAATAATAAAAAAACCCAACAAAATGGCGGACTGCGACGGGCCGATCCGCGCATGCGCGGTGTGCGCGCCAAAAAAAATAAATAAATAAAAATTCAAAAAAAACACCAAAATGGCGGACTGCGACAGGCGGATCCGTGCATGCACGGCGCGCGTGCGCAACGGGAGGATCCACGCATGTGCAGCACGCACGCACGACGGGCCGATTCGCGCATGCGCGGCGCGCGCACGCCGAAAAAAAATAATAATAAAAAAAATTGGCGGACTGCGACGGGCGGATCCGCGCATGCGCAGCGCGTGCATGCGATGGGCCGATCCGCGCATGCGCGGCGCGCGCACAATGAAAAAAAATAAAAAAAATTCAAAAATAAAAAAAATTCAAAAAAAACAAAACAAAATGGCGGACCGCGACGGGCGGATCCATGCATGCGCAGCACGTGCACGCGACGGGCCGATCCGCGCATGCGCGGCACGCGCACGCCGAAAAAAAACAAAAAATAAATTAAAAAAACACAAAATGGTGGACCGCGACGGGCCGATCCGCGCATGCACGGCGCATGCACGTGACAGGCCTATCTGCGCATGCGTGGCGTGCGCACGCTGAAAAAAAATTAAAAAAAAAATAAAAAAATAAATAAAAAAAATAAAAAAATAAAAAAACCCACAAAATGGCGGACCGCGGTGTCCGGCGACCCCCACGAAACGGTCGTTCGACCCCAAATGGGGTCGCGACCCATAGGTTGAGAACCACTGCAATAGACAAAGCTAATATTTCCTGCTCTATTCAACTATCTCACACTTCAAAGTCAAGCAACATTTTTCTTTTAAGATATTTGGACTGTTATGGTAAGCTATACTACATCAGTTGCTTACCTGTTTTGTGCAGTGAATGTTTCTCTTTGGGGATGAAGGTCACTATAAACGACTCTGATGAGGTCATGCTGACACAGGGCTCCCTCAGTCAAAGCCATGGATCCAATTGTAGAGGGCTTAGGGATTATAAAATGGTGACAATATTATTTAGGCATAATTTCAAGACACCACAAATAAAGTCTAACAAGAAGGAAGGTCTAATTATTGTACACAGTTTAGAAAGTCCAATTTAATATCAGCTGACAGCTTTCTCTTAGAAACAACTGTTACACTCAACCTACTTTCTTATCAGAAGTCTAAGAATACGATTGTATTCTTACCTCATGGTAAATTGAAGGTTTTGATAAGGAAGGGATAGTAAAAGATAAAATTTTATTATTCCCATCTTTGTCAGCAATTTCCTATAGTAATATAAAAACATTTGGAAAGGTAAGTTAATATATATAATTATGTCATCTTAAAGCCAGCAAAATAAACATTCACAAAGTAAGAGAATAATCTTTTAATGGAAGATGAAGATTTTCTTTTAGCGACAGACCAGGGTACAATTTGTAGAGCAGTGGGCTTTCCACAACTTCATTGGCAAGAACATTTTTGCCTTTGTTCAAAACTCTTGCAAACTCTGTGTTATTTCATTTATTCAAGAACTTTATTCTGTCTTGATATTTAAAAAAATAAATAAGGTGACTTACAGGAAAATTAAGATGCAAATCACCATACAAAAATTTGTAAGTTAACAAGCAGAGTAATATTTTTTGGAACCTCATCAGAACAACCAGTCTGGCAAGTCAGAAAACTGTCCGTGAGATATCAAAAATGATCACAGAGAGACAAATAGGCCTTTCTGAAGAAGACATCATGCAAAGAAAGGCCTGGGATTTTCAGGGAGTAATGCTCGGAAGGAAGGTTCAGTTTTATTTTACTCCTGAAAAGTCTGAAGCCTAGCCCAATCATCTTCCTGTTTTGCTTAATGCTGAAAATCAACAAGAATTTATACTCTGTATTTTGTAGGCTGCTGTCAAATAGTGAGTATGTGATTTTAGTTATGCTGACTAGCCTATGGCTTGTCCACATTTTGAGCTGCATCGATTCAGAAGGTCAGTGCATTTTCATTGTGGTCCTACTTACCAAGTTGTAAATTCCTAGAAGTAGGGCTTCGATGCAACCATTGCTCTGCCTATCTTTGCTGACAGTAAGACGCAAATAAACCCAGATGAATTCTGGCAAGAACTGTAAGGTGAACCTTTTGAGACGAACCTCAGAACTACGATAAAGTTCAAAGAGTTGGTGGCAGACAGGTTCCAAAAACTGGAGGAGACAAATCATGATTGTTGTGGTTTATTCACTGATGTTGATCAACGTTAATAATGGCACGTTGCCAAAAGAATCATAGAGATGGAAATGATCATTTAGGACATCAAATTGAACCATCAGAAATCTAAATTAAAGCATCCCACATAGAGAGCCATGTAGTTTTCTCCTGAGCATATCTAATGAAAGATGGTCTACCAACCATCTTAGTAAGTGATTCCACTGTTGAACTCCTCTTATATTGAGCATGTTTTTGCCAAACTTTCACCTCAAATGAACTTTTATGAAGTCTTTCATTTGAGGTCTTCAACTATGAAGTGATAGATTCTGACAACTACTGCAATACATTCTTTCAGGTATCTGAACTATTCTAATATATCCTATAACCTCATGTCTTGTCTTCTCAAAGCTAAACATAGCATTTCCCTCAATCTCACTTACAAGACTTAAATTTCTGGTCCATTATCATCATCATCCCTTTTTCTGACCTCTTCCAGTATGCCTAAAAGTGTAGATAGGATTGATCATAGTATCAAAGCAAGATCTGGCCAATAGAACCATTGTTTTCAGTGCTTTTGAAACTATACTTCTATTGAAGCGGTCTAAAATTGTATTTTCCTTTCTTTTACAGCTATGCTACACTGTAGTCTCTGACTCTGTGATGCAATGTGCACACGGAGGATCAGTGAATAGGAGTTTTGGCAACATAGAGCTTTCCCAGGAAAAAGGGAGTAAATATCATTAAAGAGAGGACCAGATTAGAGACTGCATATTCCCAATTGGATGGGGAAGGAGGGGAGACTTTCAGGGTAACCATACCTTAGAATCTCTCAGGATATATCTAGTAGGTTAGCAGGTTATAGCTTTAGTTTGGCAAGACTCTGTCCATTAGATATACGCAATAAAGGACTGACTTGATTGGATTTCACTGTGTCATTTTTGGCTTTGGACCTGACAGACTCTGATTATACCTTTTATATAGTTTGCTTTTGCCAATATAGTTTATCATTATCAAGCCAGGTATCCCCATTGATTAAAGAACTCTGCACCTGTCTGTGTTAAATTTCAGTCTCTTCAGCTTACTTGTGTGAACCATCACAAGTATTCTGAATTTTGTTTCTTGTACACTGTCAATGATTATATAATAAAAAACTAAAGTTCTTGTTTTCAGCTAACTCATCCAATTTTGTGTCATCAACCAACCTGATAAGCATTCTCTCCACCTTTTAGTCAAGTTAAAAAATAAGAGTGTCAAACCCAGCAAACTTTGAGGAATCTCATTTAATATTTCCCATCTAGTTTGCTGAAGAAGTGTTGATCAACATTTTTTGGATACACTTTTTGAACTAGTTATGTATGTTTTTGAGCTAGCTTACTGTTATGCCATGTTTAACCTAAATTTAATTAGATTATTGATCTGAATGTTAAGGGATACTTTAATATATTATTATTAACTGGAATTAAGATATCCATATATTCCCACCATTTAGTAAAGAAGTTATCCAATAAAAACGAAGTGTTAATTTAATAGAACTTTTTGAAAAAAATATCTGCTGACTTCCAGTTAAAACTGCATTGTTTTCAAAGTATTTAGAGAAATATTGCTTTATGATGTACTATAGAATATTCCTAGGTATTAATGTCTGATTAACTAGTTTGTACGAACTGGAATCCTGAAATAGAAAAAAAATAGAAAATAGGGAGGGAAAAGTTCTCTTCCAGTTGTCTGGCACTTTATTGATCTGCCAGGATTTCTCAAAGACGATATACGGTACTTGGCTGGAACACTACCAGCTACCAGTTTCTTTTATACTCTGAGATGCAATTTATCCGACTCATTCAAAATAGATACAGTATTGTATTTCCTGATCATTTAGTTACCAGCTTCAAGGTACAATTGTATCCCTTTGTCCTACTCTTCACAATTGCCTAGTAGAACACATAGCCTACAGCAGTGATGGCGAACCTTTTAGAGACCGAGTGCCCAAAAACTGGCCCCGCCCCCGCTCCACCCCTGCTCCGTCCCACCCCATTCCCCACTCCGCCTGCCTGCCTGGCCACTCACCGCCTCCAGGACCCGCTGCAGATCACCCAGGCAGCCCAGCAGTGCTATGGCAGCCACGCCCTCTGCCCACGCCCTGCAGCATCAACTATGCATGATGGGGCGTGAGGGCAGAGTTTTGTCTACACTGCCTGACTGCCATGTCCTTGGCTGCGCTGCTCCACGTGGGCCATGCTGGGGAGCGACTCTCCTTCAGGGGGGCTGCTGGTGAGGGGGTCGCGGGGGAAGGCAAGGCTGGAGCAACGGCATGTGTGCCCACAGAGTGGACTCCGAGTGCCACCTCTGGCACCCTTGCCATAGGTTCGTCATCCCTGGCCTAAAGTTTTGTCAGAAAAGATTTTGACCCTTTATTACTTCTTAACATTTTGTATTTTATCAAATAAATTGTTCATTAAATTGTTTTTACCAGGCTATTTTATAAAATCACTTTTAAAAGCCTGATAAAAAAGGAAATAGACTGAAAACCATTTTTTCTAATACATCTATTTTTATTTCTGACTGTACTTACATTGTGTTTCTTTCTTCCAACCTTATAGAGATTCTAGCAGATTACAACACACGCATTTAATTTCTTAAGAAATACAATAAAACAGAACAATACAACACTAAGTTCATTTTAAAAACTAAACGGGATTTTAAAAGTCTGCTTTCAAAGTCTCATGTTCAAGAGTGTTTTGACATAGAAGTCAGGTCAACCATGCAACCAAAAAGCAATGGAGCAAAGAGCAGATTGGCATAAGATTGCTGTAGAAGAGTTTGACTTCTTAGAGTAAAGGATTCCTATGAGCAACACATGAATTCTTAAGAACTTGGCTCATGTAATTTTATAATTTATATGCCTACTCCAGGCAGCTTGGGTACTCCACCTCTTCTATTTCTCACAGGAAGATAATGCTTTATGAAAGGAGACAGGCCAATGTGCCAATAGGATATCTGGGATGCTAATGACCCAGTGATGCCCACCAAGAAGAAATCTAGAAAGAAACAGCTTTGAAAATAGAACAGCAAGAAGAGGCTAGACAATCATTGGCAGATTGCCTTGGACACTTCATATAGATGGTTACTGTAGGTCTGCTAAGAGCAAAAGCAGAGCCCCAGGACCTGAATCCTGCACATGGCCTGGTCCGGGGCCAGAAGCTCAATTGGGACTACATGCATCCAGGCAGCAT
Source organism: Bothrops alternatus (assembly GCA_034064705.1). Classification (NCBI taxonomy): domain Eukaryota; kingdom Metazoa; phylum Chordata; class Lepidosauria; order Squamata; family Viperidae; genus Bothrops; species Bothrops alternatus. The sequence continues at coordinate 869,563 of JARGCV010000068.1, forward strand.
AGGAATGAGACCCTCCTGCTTCCCGAGTTGTACCACAACACCCAAGAGGTCATCCTTGACTCTTTGAGAATCCTTGACCAAGAGAATTACACTTTATTTTTCCGGGCATCAGAAAAACATGCTTAGGAAGGGGAAGTTGCATTTTGCCTTTAAAAACAGGCCAAAGACCATGAGCATATTTTCCACTGCTATTCTGAAATAATATTCTTGCAGGTTCCATAATCTAATGACAAATTTCCATCCAATCGTATCATTTTTCTTTTTTTATTTCCAAACATCCCTTAGAAAGAATATTTAAACTCTTGGTTCATATTCTATTTAACGCTTACAAACACAAAAGTATATTCCTTTTAATAATCTACCTATCAAGTTTCTTATTTTATCTTACCTTTCCCCCAGGAGCTCAAGATGGCATAGCTCACTTCTGGAATAGCTTGGGTTGAGAGAGCACAACTAGCTAAACATGCAGTGAGTTTCCATTGCTTAGCATGGACTAGAAATCTGGAACTTTCTGATCCTACTTCACAACCCTGAACTCTTTACCCCATAGGCTCTCTTTCAAATAACCAACTAAGAAACCAAAGATAATCATTCTTATTTATCCTGGACATACAAGTAAAGTCTTTGTTCCAGACAGCAGCAAACTGGTAAATGTTTAACGACTACTAACTCTGATGGCTCCATTGCAATTGTCATGCGGTTAGCTGTCAAATGGCTGTTCCGCATGCCAGCATTTGTTGCTCAGCTCTGCTCTCAAAGACCCAGAATATTTAATAATCAGCTCCAGCACAATAATCCCATCTGCAACAAACTTTCTACAATGCAAAGTTTAATATTTTACTCCATCTTATTCAAGCAGCAAATTTGAGTGCAATTAAATATTTCAGATATATAGTGTTTAACTTGAAGACATTCTCCTAGTGAAGACAAATGAAATAGAACAACAGAGAATAGATGGAAGCAAACTGTTATTCACACTAATTTGTTAAAGAAACAAGGAGTTCCTATATGAACTGTATTAATGTACATATTGTTGCCTTTCTAAACAGTGATTTGATTGTTTCATACCTCATTATTTGGATCTTGAATAACTTTATAAAGAGCTGGCACTAATATTTTCTTCCGATGAAGCGTTGCTGCATAATTGGAAATCTGCATTTCAGGTAATGCCTAAGGGGAAAAAAAGAAGCAAGAAGAACATATTTCATATCAAGATTGGTTTGAATTTTCTTATCATGGTTCACTGAACAAGCTATAGTGACCTAAATTACATTGATGAGATTCATACATCACACTAAGCAAAAAGCAAAAACAAACAATCCATATTTTGGCTTAGTGTTATATGTACTCTGGACCACCACTGCAAGCTAGGAAAGAAAACCTGTCCATAAATCCTCAGCAAGCTATTGCAAAGGAAGAAGTGGGGGGGAGAGTCATTGAGACAGTGCTATCACACAAAATTTCTTCAGATCTAGCAGCCAAACATAGAAGTTATTAAAACATATTCACCTTTTAAAATTCTCACCTTGAATTCTGATAGCCATTCCTCTACCACACCACGTTCTGATCCAAGCATTTTCATAAGACTTCTATTCTTTTATTACCTTTGAAGAGGAGGTATAATAAAAGGGATCAACTTTAGTGTCTCAATTATGTAATTTTATCTCTGAAAGTCCATATATTCATCATCCCGTTGCGCAACATTTCAGTTGGCATCACTTTACTTTATTTTGACTTATATGCCGCCCTTCTCCTCAGACTCAGGGCGGCTCACACTTTTAAATGGGCCTAGGGCAAAAGGGGGGAACAGCAAAAGAGTGTCTGTATCGACAGGTATTCACAATATAGTCCATAGTTAGTCTCTTTCCAAATACAGTACCAAGAAAAGTTGGTTAGACAATACTGAATTGTATCATGGAAAAAAAATGTGGTATCTTCTAATAATAAATATTCTAATAATAAATCTGGCTATGATATAACGGATTCATACAAAAGATGGTACAAAGGTTTCATAAATATAGTTTAAATTTGAATTCAAGAACCTTTATTTGCAGGTGAGCAGTTATAAAACATCTATTAAATAAATTACGAGCATGAAAATATACATGTAGAAAGACTAGAAAGGAAATTAAACAATAAAAGAATGTTCTGTCATAATATTGACTTCTCAAATCCATTGTTTATTTTATTTTTATACTTAACCACCAGTCAATCCAATATTTAAATTGAAGCAAATTATAAAGTTTTGCAATTATGCTATGTAAGTGCTCTGACTTTTTGCAGAAGTAAGTGTTAAGTAAGCTTACACTTAGAGTGGAACAATTGTGGAAAACTGAGGCTCTAAATTAATTCAGCATTAAGGTAAATGGGAAATAATTGCTAGAGGTTAAAATAGAATGACTGCAGTGCTAAAGACTAATATTAATGCACTAACATCAGAGAACACTTTTTGGCCATTTTCTCACTAATAGCTTATAGCATCTTCATATCCAGCCATCACTAAATGGGATCAAGTCTGTTCTCAACACTATTATTTTGGCAAAATAGTGGTTGGATGACTCTTAAAGATGCCGTATGTTGTTACTGGGGAAATGACTATAATATATATGCACTAAAAGTAGAAACAGAGGTTAATTAATTGGAAATCCACAGATCAATAATTCAGAAAAAGCTTCAATAATTTACACACCTTCAATTTAGCAAGATTATTGCTAAAGCTATTGTTTTCTTGATATAAATGTTTTATATAAATGACATTTACAAGAGCCTGATTTATTTTTCAACTACAGCTGAAGGAGATATAATATTGTGTTTATATTTCTTTATACTATTCTCATACATCTGCTAATTTAGTAAAAAAATAATTTAACAAAAGGAAACAATATACCAAGAATATAGAATTAGCTAAGATAAAACAGGACTTGTGAAACTGATTTTCATGGCACATTATTCTGATTTAAACAACCTTGGGTTAATACCCATTAAATTATGTTGGCCCGCAACCATAAATCCTTCAAGAGAAGACTTAGCCTTTAACATATATGTACATTCATGTAAAATTACAGTATAATACATATATTTAAAAGAGAAAATTTCTGTAAATTCTTCAACTTTACAAGTTACTGGTTTGTTCAAAATTTAGTACTGAATCATTCCATATTTTCAGCTTCTTGGTATGTGGAAGGAAAAACATGTTAATCTGAACATACTGTTTGCGATCCAGCCAAATTCCAGATATGTGAACCAATTCTCAAAGACTACTGTCCCAGCTGGGTATTCTGTTCATGAATCTATAAATGTGACTGGAAAAGGCTGCTCAACTTTGTCCTGATAAACTACTGTATTTACATTCTATTTAATCTTTATCTCAAATCTTCTTTTTAAAACAACAGTGTTTTTCATACTTATTCTGCTTGCCAGAGTATCAAACAATGGTAGTTTTAAAGGAATAGGCTGCACAAGTAGATAAAGTTTTAGCAAAATAGGGTAAACTTCTCTCAGTGTTAATAGGCTTCTCACTTGGTAATAACTGGGAGAGTGCATGGCATTTCCTTGTTGTTTGGACTACATTGTTGGCTGTAGGGAGTAACAGGAAGATCTGTTATATGCTGATGGCAGTGTATGTTATTGAAAAATTTCCTTTTCTCCTAAACTTTCCTAATCCAATTTACCAATTTCCTAAATCCATTAAATGTTTATGCATACCTCTCATCATTTGGCAACAACGTAAATTACGTGCAAAATATAAATACTATCAATTAAATCATCTAATGTCATTGGCTAGTTAAATCCAGTAAAGAGGAATCAGATAATATTTGATCACCTAGTTTTGAATACTTTTTAAGAAAAGAAAGCTGTAGAGTATTTGCCTTATCACAAAGAGATTGTGGAGTCCTTAATGTTCCTTGAGCTTGGTTATTTAGGATATTGTTTAGTGACTGATTATTTGTCTGGTATTAATACTCAGGATTAACAATTCCTTAATCAAGGACCTACCAAATTAAACAATCAATCAATCAATGAACAATAGTCTAATCAAGGAACTACCAAGAAGAAAACAATATTCCCATTAACATTGAAAGGGCAATCTACTATACATTAACAGAGAACAAACTTTACTTCTTTCTAGTACTGCCTAGTTGGGAAATGAAATGTCTGCAGGAAAAAAAAAAACCCAAGCTCAGAGAGCACCAAGGAGTTCACAATTCAACCTTGGGCTAGATATATTCTCTTCTATTGGTACTAAGTTGTCATTGTTTAGCTCCTTTTTAAAATACATTTTAACAATAAAAAATGTTGCAGTCTACCTCTATTTGGATAAATTAGTTTTCTAATTGAACTGATGGATGAATGCTGCCATTTCCCAGTCTGGAATACATTTGATAGTGCTTCATCAAATCATGGAAACTGTCAAAAACAAAAACATGAGCAAAAGATAAAGAAAACTATGCTATTTTTGGCTTTCAAATTCTATAGACTTGAAGTTCAAGCATATATAATACCATAACATTTTTAAAAAAAAAAAAAAAGACAGGGATAAAAATAGAACTCTCTAGTGTAGTGGTTCTCAACCTTTTCTTCATCATGGACTCCCTTTAAATACCTTTTGTGGCCGTGGACCACCAAGATTTAACTCAAGATTTAAATCGTATCATTTCTTCAAGTCTTCGTGGACACCCTGTGACATTGCGGAGCCCCAGGGGTCCCCAGAGCACAGTTTGAGAAACACTGCTCTAGCCCATAGGTGTCCATCTGTTTGGCTTGCCTTGGCTGCATTGAGTGAAAAGGAATTGTCTTGCACTACGTACAAAATATATAATATGATTAATGTATATAAATTATATAATAATGTTGAAAGTATATGATGCTCTGGAGCAGTGGTTCTCAACCTGTGGGTCGCGACCCCATTTGGGGTCGAACGACCATTTCACGGGGGTCGCCAAACAACGCAGTCCGCCATTTTTTCCTTTTCCTTAGCTGTGCTACTCCCTCTTATTCTATTGGCTTTTGAAAGCCAATAGAATAGACTCTCTTGAATAGAGTCTAATTCTATTGGCTTTCAAAAGCCAATAGGAATTGTCCAGGCAGTCTCTGCCCTGCTGAGCCCGCCAAAAGTCCCAGTCTGCAAATGGTGCTGCAAGTTGTCTGCAGCGAAGGCGAGCTATCTGGAAGTTTCCACCCCTCCCTGCTGAGCAACTACTAAAAATATAAGTAAAAGAGGGCCAGGGGTGGGAGGTGGGAGGCTGGTGGGTGCAGGGAGGGTTGCTAGCGCGCGTGTGGCCCGGCGGGTTTCTTACCTCTCTTGGGCTGGGCCAGTTGGTGGCCCAGCCAGTGGTCGCCCTGCGCCGTCGCTGACCCTTGCCAGCTACGCCTCGGCCAGCGCAGGGGGCGGCACCACGCATGCGCGGCGCTCCCAGGCAGGGAAATAGTCCTCGACTTACAACCGGTTGGGTAGTCTTTGACTTACGACCGGTTGGGGGTCGTGGCATTAAAAAGGTTGAGAACCACTGCTCTGGAGTCACATTACTAGCTATCCAGTACCACATGCAGCCCATGGGCTGCAGGTTGAACATAGCTGCTCTAGCCCAAAGGCAAATCACTCATATGGCATCTCCCAATAGTGCATTAGGGAGAGAAAAAGAAGAGGGCCACATATCTACTTGTTCCCTGCTGCTGGTCCAACAAAGAGAAAAAGAAGGTCAATAGCAAGCACTGGAAAAGAGACCTAGGAAAACAGCCTAGTTTTAAATACTGGAAAAACCAAAGAGATCATTGTCAATTTCAGAAAAGGCAGGCACAGCCACACTTCTCTGTGCATTAATGATTCCCCTGTGGAGATGGTTACCAGCATCAAATTCCTAGGTGTGCAGCTAACAAGTAGGCTGGCTTGGTCGCTCAACAGCAAGACACTGGTGAAGCAGGCACAGCAGCACCTGCATTTTCTGCATCACATGAGAAAAGCACATCTTCCTTCCCTGATTCTTACCACTTTCTACAGAGAGATGATCAAGAGTGTCCTGTCATATAGCATCACAGTATGGTTTAGAACAGGGGTAGGCAACCCAAAACACTCAAAGAGCCACTTGGACCCGTTTCCCACCGAAAACAAAACACTGGGAGTCGCGAAACCCTTTTGATATCTAAAATGAAGATAACACTGCATATATCCTTTTTTACTTTTATTGTGTTTGTGTGTGTGTGTGTTCAAATTTTTCTTTCTTTTTTTGTTGACAAAGAGTTAGAGTTAAATGGGAGACTAGGATGGCCATTTTGAGCTCCTTTTGCTCTCATCAACTAGCCATACCCTTTATGGGATTCGAACCTGGGCAGCCTGCATACTAGGCTGCAAGGCAAAAGTGATTATAACAGTAAAACTGCAGTATAGCAGTCAAAATACCAAGGTGCATCAACCAAAAAACCGGTCTGACCGGAAAAAAACTCTCTCTCTCTGTGTGTGTGTATCTCATAAAGGTAAAAAAAGGATATATGCAGTGTTATCTTCATTTTAGATGTCAAAAGGGTCTCTCTGTCTCTCTCCCTCCCTCTCCCTCTTTCTGCCCTTGGTCTGCCAGTCCTCTTCCCCCCCACTCTCTCTCTCTCTGTGTGTGTAGAGAGGCACTTGTGCTTCCCCCTCCCTCCCTCTCTCTCTCTCTCTCTCTCTCTCCCCCTCTTTTTCTCTTTGCTCTTTCTCTCCCTCTCTCCGATCTTCTGCTCACCTGGCAAGCTGGCTTCAAGCTTTCTGAACAGGCTGTCTCTCTCCTCCCCTTCCTGCTTCCTGCAGAGACCCAGCAAAGGAAGGACCCCTGCCCAATAAGCTTGTCAGCTCATGAACAGGGTGAGGCCACTGTTTTTACACAGAGAGAGAGAGAGAGAGAGAGAGAGAGAGAGAGAGAGAGAGAGGGAGGGAGGGAGGGAGGGAGAGAGAGAGAGAGAGAGAGAGAGAGAGAGAGAAGGGACGTGCAAGTGCCTCTCTCTGTCTCTGTCTCTCTCTACAAATGGCAGAAGAGGCTGGAAGCCGCAGGAGAAGGCTCAAAGAGCCACTGCGGCTCCGGAGCCGCAGGTTGCCGACCTGTGGTTTAGAAGCATCACTGCTTCAGACAGGAAGGCGGTACAGAGACTGATGAGGATGGCTGAAAAGATCATTGGCAGTTCCCTCTCTTCCATCCAGGACATAGCACATAAGCGTTGCTTGAGCAAGCTCCGGAAGACTGTCTGGGACACTACCCATCATCTTCACGACCTGTTTTCCTTGTTACCTTCTGGGAGGAGGCTCCGTGGTATCCGAAGCAGAACATCCAGATTCAGTCATAGTTTTTATTCCATACAGTATAAACCTTGTGAGTGTTAAAGCTTCCTCCTTCTATTATATATTCAAGATGGACAGTGATTAATATTTGTATGTTACTTATATGTAAGGGTGTAGATATATACATATGATGTATATAGTACGTTTAAATGTGGTTATGTATGTGTACACTTTGAGAGCAAGCAACTAAATTTCATTTTTAATGTGTGCCATTGTGCCCATAGTTAAAAAATGACAATAAAGATTATCTATCTATCTATCTATCTATCTATCTATCTATCTATCTATCTATCTATCTATCTATCTATCTATCTATCTATCTATCTGCCTTGTGTGTTTCACCCACTCTCTGCCCATCTTCCAGGTCATTGGACCAATTTGAAGAGGAAGAGGTAGCTGGCAGAAACAGTGGTGGTAGTGTCCCTAGTTGCAATAACATCTGACTTTGGAGTGGAGGATAAAGTATGTAATAGGACAGGAATTCCTATTTCTCCCATGCTCCCTCTTTCTACACCACTCCTTTTCTACAGCCTCTGTTAGGGCCTCATCTACAAATTTAGGTTCTGTGAAGGGCAAGAGACATTGATCCAAGGGGAGCCAAGAGGCCCAAGGCAGTTGTTCTCCCTACCCTGGTATAGCATGTATTAGAGACTGAAGTCCCATTACTGAACTTCTAAGATTACAGAGAATATTGATTTGTCATAAAGCTAAGAAATAAATTTTAATTTCCTGTTGCAAACACAGAGGAAAAAAGACATTTTACAATCAATTGTAAGGAGCTTACGCAACTTTCGACAATCAAACAACTTTTATACAAATTAACATTTGGCGTGATTATACTAATTGGTGAACATACCTAATGCTCTTTCTTCCTATTTTTCCCCACAACAACCCTGTGAGGTGGGTTGGGCTGAGAGACAGTGACTGGCCCAAGGCCACCCAGCTGGCTTTCATGCCTAAGGTGGGACTAGAACTCATAGTCTCCTGGTTTCTAACCTGGTATCTTAGCCACTATAAATAATGCTCCACGACAATATACTTGCAATTTATTCCAGATATGAGCATTTGAACCTTTAGACTCCCTACTCTAACATGAGTCAAATTGTCATTTATATTTTTCTATGTTTGTATAAAAGTACAAGCAGATACCCGTTGGCATGGGCAGATAGTTCTCAACTTATGATCATAATTGGGACTAGAACTTCTGTGGCTAACAAGATGGTTAAATGAGTCAAGACCAATTTTACGACCTCTTTTGCCATGGTTATTAAGCAAATTTACTAGAGTTGTTAAGTGAATCTGGCCTCCCCCCCCCCCATCGACTTTGCTTGTTGGAAGCTGTCTGGGAAAGTTACACATGGTGATCACATGATCCCAGGACACTGCCACCATCACAAATACTTTCTGATTGTCAATGGAATATAATACAACTGCATACAAACAAGTGATCTTTTAGTACAGAGGTCTCTTACCTTTCCGGTCTCGTGGACTGGAGGGAAGGAGAACGGCTTCAAAATTGATGCACACGCATGCATGCACAGGACCACGCACACTGGTGCATTAGCAAATGGCCATGCAACCCCCGTGGCGGTAGCGGCTTGTTCGTGCAGGCACAAATGGATTGTGCAAGCCACCTGGGCTAGCGGCACATGTGCAAACAGGGATGCTAGCACAAGTGGGGGAAATGCACACCCACGCATGCGCGCACCAGCCAGCCATAGGTTGGGGACCCGTTTTAGTATGACGCCAGGGTACATTTAGGTAAACTAACGTAAAGCAAACTTAAGCTTAATCTATGTTCATTATAAATTTTACTGTGTTCAATGGGCATTATTTGCACCTATGGGCTTTATGCAGGCTTTTTCAGGAAATATTCAAAGTAGAACAATATATCTCAGGACGTATCATAGCTTAAAAGTGTGGAGCATTGATAATCACTGTCTTAAAGCTCAATACATTTTATTTACTTGAAATAGTTTAATTTTTAAAATGTCAAACATATTCTTTATTGGAGAAAAAATGAAGATCTCTTTAATCTAATATGTCCCTATTCCCAGGTTACCCACTTAAAGAATAATAATTATTTAAACTGAAAATAACATTAATGAAGCTGTTTCTACTGTTGATATATTAGCAATTACAAAAGGAAATGCCATCATGATGACACTACGGTAAACCTGTTTGGATATTATGTTATCAATGGGGAAATATAAGTGCCTTGTAGGTCCCTATAAAAAAGGGAGTGCAGAAACACAAGTTTCAATTTCTGTCTCATCACAAAGACATAATAGTTCTTTAGATACCTCACAGAATCTTTCTTCCAAAAGATAGAACAGAGGGCATTATAATGGGCAAATGTAAAAGCTTTCCTAGTGTTTTTAGGGGCAATATTATATAGGTAATGAGCAGGTACAATACTTTTTCCCGACTTCACTGGGATAAGCTACAATCACACCTCGCTGAGATCGTTTTGTAAGGTACGTTGCTTGAAGATACTTAGGTCTGATCAAATGCCATTGAAAGCCAGAATGCTTTATGGTCACCAAGTAATTTCTATCAAAAGGTCTGGCATTTACTTTGAAGAGTCAAAAAACGCAAGACAGTTTGCATTAGTTTGAGCCAGTAAACAACATAGGCTATCTAAGCATGAATTTTAATTGGAACCATTCTAACTTTAATTAGAGACAGAATAAGGAGCCAAAACAAGTTCCTTGAGAAGCTTGACTTCTTCAGGTTCTCATGATTCTAAATTCTTATATGCACATATTTAGAAGCCATAAGACAGCTGTACTTTTACTCTAGCCTCAAATACTTTTACTTTACCAGATATACGATTACCTTATATCTTAAAAAAAACTTAGGATGGGGGCTACTCTTTTTTTTATTAAAGTTTTTATTGAATACAAAAGAAAAAGAAAACATTAAAAACATTTGAACATGGTAAATCGTCTTTGACATACATCTCCATCTTGTCGGTCCATATTATACATTTAAATATATATGATATATCTATATACAGCTGTACATTCCTAGTATCTACATCTACTTACATCTCTTCTGTTGACCCCATTCTTTTTTCCCTCCATTTATAGAATTTATTCCAGATTCGATAAAATTCTGTTTCTTCCTGGTTTTTTAGTTTTTTAGTTATCTTGTCTAATTCTGCGCAATACATACACTTTTTTTGACCTTCTTTTCCCAGTGATTAAAATTGGGGTTTCTGTGAGCCACTGGCATGGACAACAATGCCAATGAATTTGGAAGCCCGAACCTGTTTGAAATTGTTCCCATTCATTTGCCGCCTCTATAAAAAATGTGCACAAAACATTTAGCTAATAATATACTCTAACTAGATAATAAGAGTCATTCATTTACCAGATTCTGCACAAAGCAATGTGGATACATGTTGTACATGAATGCCAATTTTTCTCTCTTATACCAGGTTCCCACCAATAATTCAAGATGTGAATGTATAGGTTAAGGCTAAGCTTTAAAAAAAAAAACTGGTCTGTTGACTTTTTCTTCTCGTTATCTATTGATTTTTATTGGTATCCTACAGCAGAGGTCCCCAACCTTTTGGGTACCAGGGACCGGCTCCGTGAAGAGAGATTTTTCCGTGGACCGGACGGTATGTGGTTTTATGTGCTGCCTTCATCTTGTGGATGGGGCTTTGCTTGTTTGTGCGGCCCGGTTGGCATGCTGTGGCCCGGTATTGATCCACGGACCGATGGTTGGGGACCCTTGTCCTACAGATTGAAAAAAATGCTGATTTCTTCAATCAGAACTAATCAGATGTGTTGGACTCCAACTTTTATCATCTTCATACAACACAGCAGGCAACATGTTCATCAGGAGATTATGAAAGTTGTAAAACATCTGGAAGATACTAAATTGGAGAAGGTAGAACTAATACATCCTATTTTAGGAACAGCTATATGATAAAGCATCATTCTCATTTATGCCAGCAGCTATATGGAACAATGTATATATATAGCTCTGTGAGTAAGTCCAGCTAAAATAGTCGTTATTGACCTTCTTGCCTTGTCATTTAAACATTGTCACAAAATATGTAGAGGAAAAGATGTCTGAATATGTTAGGGCCTGTTGTGTCATCAGTCACTATTATTTTAGCAAGTATATTCAAAATGCAGCCAAGACATAGAATACTATCTTATAAAAAATGCATGATAAAAGATAATGGTAATTGTAAGCAGCATCCCGATAGCTACAGAATTTTATATTGAAAAACATTTGTAAAAACAAGAAATTTTTGTTTTAAGAAATCAAAACTATCTGAACAGCTACTGGACAGAAGGGAAATGCCACAATGTAACTGAAATTAAAACAGCTACAGAGATCCATAATTAGCATATCTATTCTATCATGCCTTGTTCATATAAGATAATAAATATTACAAGAGCTTCAGTTTGATTATTATCTATTTCAGTTTTTCCTAACTTGAACGCCACCCTATTGCTAGGGATGAAGCGTTGTCTTACCTGAACGTTCTTTCTCTGCATGGGGGGATGGAGAATCCACCAATGGGTTAACACTGTCCTCTGCCCAATGGGAGACTAGGTCTGAACTTTAGCTCCGCCTCCGGCTTCCTTCTTCCCCAGTTTTTGCCAGGCGAAGCACTCCATCAGGTCGGACCGTGTAGCTCCTTCTCAATGACCTGTAAGAGAACTCCTACCTAGACCGGTTAGAGGAGGGTGTGGATTCTCCATCCCCCCATGCAGAGAAAGAACGTTCAGGTAAGACAACGCTTCTTCTCCTGCATGGGTGGATTCCGAATCCACCAATGGGACGTACCCAAGCCCTCATAAGTCCCTTCGGGTGGGGGTCTAGGATGTCTCTTACTAGTCCTGAACTATCTGCTGCAAAGACCTCCTTCCAAATGAAGCCCCTGCTGCAGCAAATTGGTCTATCTTGTAATTTCTTATGAACGAGGACGGAGAAGCCCATGTGGCTGCTCTACAAATCTCCTCTAGTGATGCCTGGGTGCGCCAGGCAGCCGATGTGGACGCACTCCTTGTGGAATGTGCCGTGATGTTGTCTGGTACTGGCTGATCCAGCGCCTCATAGGCCTTGGCTATGCATGTCCTAATCCATCTACTAATGGTCGAGGTTGATACCTTCAGGCCCTTAGATGTTGGGTGATATGACACAAAGAGGGCCTCGGACCTTCTGTAGGCCTCTGTTCTGGTGACATAATGGCGCAGAGCCCTGCGCACGTCCAGTGTGTGCCATCGTCTTTCCAGACGATGAGTGGGATTCGGACAGAAATCCGGTAGTACTAGGTCCTGGGACCTGTGAAACCATGTGTTGACCTTCGGCACAAAGGATGGGTCCAGGCGTAGGATTACCCTGCCTTCTGCGAAGGTGATCAGATCCGGTCGGACCGAGAGGGCCCCCAACTCCGATACCCTTCTTGCCGATGTGATGGCCACCAAAAAGGCCACCTTCAGCGTCAGGAAACGGAGTGGGCAAGTCCCCAGTGGTTCAAAAGGACCTTCGGTTAATGCCTGTAAAACCCTGTGTAGGTCCCAGGATGGAAAACGGTGAACTACAGGGGGTCGCCTAGTGGCTGCCCCCTTTAGGAATGCGCTCACCGCTGGATGTTGTGACAGAGGTCCCCGGTCCTCGCAGACGAGGACCGTCTGTAATGCCGCAACCTGCCTGCGGATGGTGTTGAACGCTAGTCCCCTGACCATGCCGTCCCAAAGATACTCTAGGATGGTAGGGATGTTGGCGGTCAGGGGGTTTATGTCCTGTCTGCTGCACCAGGAAGAAAAATTCCTCCATGTTGCATCATAGATCCTGTTTGTAGAAGGACGTCGGGCGTCCTGTATGACCGAGATGACATGTTGGGAGAAGGCCTGCCTACTCAGACCCTCCCGCTCAAGTGCCAGGCGGCTAGTTGTAGCCACTGCGGGTCTGGGTGCAAGAGTTTCCCCTGGCTCAGGGACACCTGGTTCGGCGGCAGTTTCCATACAGGCGAAAGCGATAGGTCTACCAGGTTCGCAAACCACGGACGCCTCGGCCAGTATGGCGCAACCAGTACCACCTCCGCTTGCTCCAGGATGAGCTTGCGAACCGTTGCTTGGATCAGGGGCGGAGGAGGGAAGGCGTACAGTAGCCCCTGGGGCCACCTGCATCTTAGTGCGTCCGTCCCCTCCGCTTCCCTGGTCTGGAACCTGGAGAAGAAGCGGTGGGTTTGAGTGTTCTCTGGTGTTGCGAAGAGGTCTAGGCACGGCCGGCCAAACCTGTTCGAGATCGCCTCGAACAGCTCCGGTGCCAGCCTCCACTCCGCATGGTCTATGGTGACCCTGCTGAGGGAGTCTGCCTGGTGGTTTGCCTCCCCCGAGATGTGTTCTGCCTTTATTGATGCCAGGTGTCGCTCTGCCCACAGGCCCAGCGCCCTGGCCTCCTGCATGAGAGCCACTGACCTGGTCCCGCCCTGCTTGTTTACGTGCGCCTTTGCTGTTACGTTGTCCGTCAGGACTAGCACGTGCTTCCCTGCCAACAGGGGTACAAACTGAAGTAGGGCCAGGTGGATGGCTCTCAGTTCGAGCCAATTGATTCTGTGCTTTAGGTCCCCTGGACTCCACCTTCCCTGGGCCATCTGATCCCCTGAGTGAGCCCCCCAGCCGAACAGGCTTGCATCGGTTGTGACGGTTACCCTGTTGGGTTCCCTGAGTGGGGTGCCCCTGTTCAGGGCCCCCGACCTCCACCACCTCAGGGAGGCTAGGACTTGTGGAGGCACTCTGATTTTCCTCGGTGAAGCGCTCTGATTCTGTCTTTGGAAGGGGAGCAGTAGCCACTGCAGACCTCTGGAGTGCAGTCTGGCCCACGGGACAATTCCCAGGCATGATATCATCTTTCCCAGGAGCTGGGAGAGCTGCACCACTGTGGCCACTTTCCTCTGCATTACCAGAAACGCTAGTTTCTGTAAGCTCTCCCGGCGCTCCTGGGAGAGGTACACCATGCCCTGGTCCGAATCTATGATCGCTCCCAGATGCTGGAGCCTCCTTGAGGGTGTGAGCTGACTTTTCTTGTGATTGATCGAGAAGCCGTGCCTCTGGAGTACGGCTATGGTGGTCTGGATGTCCCTTAGGGCTGCCTGGTGGGACGCTGAGAGTATCAGGATATCGTCCAGGTAGCACTGGACCCGCACCGGTCTCATGCGCAGGTGCGCTCCCAATGCCGCCAGCACCTTTGTGAACACTCTGGGCGCTGAAGACAACCCGAACGGGAGTGCCCTGTATTGGTAGTGTCGCCCCTTGTGGCAGAACCTCAGGTACTTTCTGTACCCCGGTCTTATTGGGATATGAAGATAGGCCTCTGTGAGGTCTATTGAGGACAGCAGGTCCCCTTTCCGGATGCTGGCCAGTATGGATCTGAGGGACTGCATCTTGAATTTCCTGTATACTACATAGCGATTTAACCGCTTGAGGTCCAGGATTGCTCTCCAGTCCCCTGATGTCTTTGGCACCAGGAAGAGGATGGAGTAGAAACCTTGCCCCTCCTGTCCTGGAGGAACCGGCTCTATGGCCCTTATCTCCTCCAGGTGTCCAATGGCCTGAACTATGAGGCCCGCCTTGGTCCTGTTGCGTGATAGTGGGCAACTTATGAAGTGATCTGGTGGTGTGGAGTAGAATTCTATTGCTAGGCCCTGGGTCACTGTTTCCCTGACCCAGGCATCCGTCGTGGTCGCCTGCCATGCCTCGCTGAACCGTGCCAGGCGACCCCCGATGGGGCTGTTCCAGGAGTCACTTGGAACGTCTGTAGGGTCGTCCTCCCCCCCCTTTAAAAGGGCGTTTGGACGGTTGGCCCCTGCCCGCGGCTGGACGGTCCTGACCGCGCTCCTGCCTGTATGAGAAGGTGCGCGGATTTCTGGGCCCTTCCCAGGACCGTCCCCCTTGAAAGGGCTGCCTCCATTCTCCGGCCCCATTCTGACGGGGAGCCTGTCTACGGAACTCCTGGGTTCCCTTGTCCGTTCTTTTGGAAGGGTGAGCTAGCACTTTCCTTTTGTTTTTGTCTTCTATCAGGTAAGGATCCAGGATTGCCCCGAAGAGCTTTGATCCTGCATACTTAGCTGTGGCGAGACGCCATTTTGACTTAAGGTCCGCCTTCCAGTTCTTGAGCCATACCAACCTCCTAGCTGCCACTGTCCCTGCAATGGATCTAGCTGAGTATCTGGACGCGGCCAGTGCGGAATCTGCCATGAATTCCGTTGCCCTCCGCAGTTTGGTTAGTGTTTGTCTTACACGTACCTGCTCAGGTGGGACACTTGCCTGGATCTCCCGCAGCCACCTGATCGCAGCTCTGGCGACTAATGAGTTCGTAGATGCGGCTCTGATGGCCCAGGCAGATGAATGGTGAGCCCTGCGGAGGGAAAGTTCTACCTTCCTATCCTCCGCCTTCATGGATTCTGCTAGGTCTCCTGGGATGGCTGAGGAAGGAAGAAGAGAGCTTAGTGGAGCGTCCACCTGTGGCACCTCTATTAAAGTTGCTAATGGACTGCAAACATTGTACATTTTCTTTTCCACGCCATTAGGCGTTGGGATGGTGCCTAGATTAGACCACTGGGTCCTTACCGTTGACCTGAACACCTTAGTGCATGGTACCTGGATCACCTCTGACACCGGTGCGTGAAGCAAGGGATCCTTTGCGTCCTCCTCCTCTGAGGACGGCGGTCTGGCCTCCTTGGTCTTAGCTGGCAGTTCTAGAACAGAGCATGTCTTAATCATGAGGGAATAAAACAGATTATGGTCAAATAAACCTGACACTGGGGCCGCCTGTGGCTCTGCATCCTCATTTTCTGACAACGGGGCATCCTCATCGTCCCAGTCCTCCTGCTCCTCGTCTGCCACCTGTGGAGAGTTCTCAGACTCATCAGAATCCTGAAACAATATCTTTTCCCCACGGGAAGATGGTGTGCGTGTTTTGTGAGCTCTCTTGGGAGGGGAACTCCTCCTAGAGGCCCTGAGGTGCACTAATGTTTCCTCTAAGAGGGAATGAAGTCGTGAAGGCCACTTACCAGATCTCCTTCTTTTCCTACCTCTGTGCTCAGGATCCTCCTGGCTTGTGGAAGGCTCTGAATGCTCTGGTGAAGATGGCACCGAAATGGGGGACACCTCCCTTTCTGTCTCCCCCCTGGGGGACCACTCCTGTTCAACCGCCTCTGCAGGCTCGAAGGAGGTTGGTGTCTCCCCGAGGGACAAGGCCGGACTTTCCATCCCGCTGTCCCTCAGTCTCTGCGCCTTGGCAAATTCCCTCTCCAAGGCTTGGTGTCTCCTTGCGGCCTGGCGCTCGTCCGCCCTTGATGGCTCAGACAGATGCTTTGTTTTGGCCTTCTTCTTGCCCCCCCCCGCTTCCTCCGTTCTGCGTCTAGTCGGCGACGGAGGGGGCGCTGAGCCCTGGGCCGGTGTTCCTTCTGCCATTGCCATGTGCCAAGAAGCACCCTTTCCGGGTATCTAGTAGGCACAGACCGATGTCGGCAGCGCTACAGGGAATGCCCCTAACGTGCCTGGTCAAAGAGCTCCTGCGGTCACGAGGAAACCTAGCCAGGGAGTTTTGTCCCTATGCCCGTCCAGACCGCCTTGACTCCGCTGGGGAATCTGCTAGGAGCCAAAAACACCGAGAACACACACACACACACGCCTCCAACTGGACCCCCCTGGGTGCTCGGTCTCAGTTTCCTTGGTCTGGCAGCCGGAGCTAGGCCTCCGCCTCACCGGCAGTCCCTTCCCTTCCCCCAGGCCCCGCAGGCAACTCGACCGGGTGAAGAAGGGAGATTCGCGCCAGAAACAAAGACTTTCACGCCAGAGGTTAAAGGCTTTCGCGCCAGAAAGCGAGGGCCCAATCAGAGGTCTGAGGCGCTCTGATACGCCCCCTTTCCAAAATGGCGCTTCGCGCCAGTAGGCGAGACCGCCCCTTTTTAAAAATGGCCGCCGCGCCGAATTTTCGTTCGGAGCTCTGTGCTCCCGGCCACGCGGTGCCTTAAGGGAAGCTGGCCTCGGCCTACCCCTCCGGTACCGACGGTTCCGGCCTCTGTCCGCCTCCCGGCTGACTGGCTGGACTCCTCCCCGCGCCCCCTTGCCCCACTTGCGGTTTTTGGGCGACGATCAGCGTCGATCTCCTCGAAGCTTCCCTCGACGCCTGGTCCCTCGGAGCTTCCTGGGGCGCTGCGAATCGAATAGCGGAGTCCAGGGAAATTTCCCCCTTTCCCTCCGCTGTTCCCAGGCCCTAGGCCCGGGCGGGCTCGCAGCCGCGCTCCCAAAGCGTGGGGGGGAAGGATCGACCGAAGGTCCCGAGGAAAAATGCCAGAAAAAAAATCTCTAAGGTCAAAAAAACAAATCAAACTAAAGTTCGAACTAAACCTAACTCAAAAAAACAACCAACAAAAACCTTTCTACCAGTCCTAACCGAAAAGAAAGGTACTCTTTTCGCGGAGCTACGCAAAGAGCTGTTCCTTGGGCTTAGACTAGGTAAAAAACTGGGGAAGAAGGAAGCCGGAGGCGGAGCTAAAGTTCGGACCTAGTCTCCCATTGGGCAGAGGACAGTGTTAACCCATTGGTGGATTCGGAATCCACCCATGCAGGAGAAGATGGGAGTTGCAACCTAAAACATTTGGAAGGCTCCAAGTTGGAGAAACCTGTTCTATAAAAAAAAAAAAAAGTGCATGGGAGGGAGGGAAATCCTATTTATTGACTTGCAATAACATATTGCACATTAAATACAACAACATCTAAGTATCTCATGCTTTATATATACTGTATAAAATGGGACTGTATCCCTGATGAACCCATGATTAATAAAACTATAATGATATCAAAATAACAAGCCACTACTTCATTCTTTCACAATTGAAATTCACTGGTGATATGTAAATACTTTTATAATTCTATGTTATGAATCCATTTACTTATCCTGAACACTACGCAAAGTGACCGCGTATAGCTACATTAAGTTAAATAGAAACATTCAAATGAAGCACTATTTCCATCCTTATGGTACAGATAAATTAATATAAACTGAATATCCAGGTTTAATACAAGCAATGTTGACAAGCATAGTCATGCTGGGAAGCAGAACAAAATAAATAAGGTACAATGGCATAACAATATACAAAAGAAAAGAAACAACTCACAGATCAACTCAATGCAATCCAAGAATCATTTTAAATGTTTGTCTTCAGAACAGATTTCTTTACCTTTTTAGATGTTCTCACCACCAGTTTCCCTAGAAACAACATTATGTAGCCACCCTACACTAAACCTGAAGCACTCTCATCTACTAAGCGATAACTCAACCAACGCAAAATAAGACAAATTACCAATCCATCTTTTGTCAGCTCCTAGAACAGAGTCAGCTCTAGTTACATTAAACTGAATATTGCCTCAGCAGGCTTTATAATTCTCATACTTATACTTTTCCAAGATTTATTCTTATTTGCAGACAGAAGGATTTTTACCCACCCAGGTTCATTTACTCAGTTACATCAAGCCTGTTGAGATAATCCTTTAAAACAGGACCTAACAAATGAATTTTCTCCAATTTTCCTGTCAGTTTCTTTTTCAGACATGTATAATGATATAAACAACCAATTACAGCCACTCAGTTTCATATCTTAAAAGCATATACTGTACTTTGTTGGTCTCCTAAAGCTACATATAGTTGTGGATGGGGAAAAAGAGAGGCCATGCTATTCTTCCTATTGAATCCTCACTATCCTTCTGTAGCCTCTCCCTGTAAAGGGTTTGCACCAAAAGCCATAAAAGTTTTCCACTGTATTTCAGGCCACAGATTTATCATTCTTCAATTTGCATTAGTTACAGGCCCTAAAAATCTATTTGCATTGGCCACAGCAAATCCTGGTTCTCAAAAAAAAAAGTCCTACACATATGTCCTTTTATTCTTCAGTTCTTTATACAGAACCCATACAGTTCTTTAAAGAATTTATGGACATATCTAACTTTTCACAGTGGCATTTGAATTCACAACAGCAGGCTTTAGATATTTTCAAAAAGACAGCATTGACTGCAAGCATGTTCGAAAGAGAAGCACAATCTACATTCCATTTTTTCTTCGTAGAAATGTTTGAACACTCTCTTAACCAATTTATAATACAGATTTCATCTAGGTCTCAGTTGTAAAGTAGGTCATATGAAAATGATGATTTAGGATTCGCTTTACAAATAAAAAAAAGTCACACTCCTGCCACAAGCAAGAGGAACAGTGAAAGGCTCTTATTTATTCCAAGTGAAATTCTACAGCAGAGGTCCCCAACCTATGGTCCGTGGCCCAGTACTAGGCTGTGGCCTATTGGCCACCAGGCCGCGGGAATAGCTGGCGAGCTCCCCCACTCATGGTAGCGCTACCATGCAGGCACTAGCAGCCCTATTTGTGCATGCACGAGGGTGCTAGCAATACCACCAGCATCACATGGGCGCTAGTGGCATCGGACCAGGTTACTTACGGGACCGTCTGCTGCCTCATGAAACCCAGCGACTGGTTAGGGCCCACAGAGTCGGCCTTCTCCAGGTCCCGTCAGCCAGACAGTGTCGCCTGGCGGGGCCTAGGGGAAGAGCCTTCTCTGTTGCGGCCCCGGCCCTCTGGAATCAACTCCCCCCGGAGATCCGTATCGCCCCCACCCTCTCCGCCTTTCGTAAACTCCTTAAGACACATCTTTGCCGACAGGCCTGGGGCGGTTGACATCTTTTCCCTAGCCAGTGTATGCTTGTGTGTACGTTTGTTGAATGAATGGTTTCTTAAATTTAGGGGTTTTCTTTTTATATATGTATTTTTTATATATTTATTATGTAGTATTTTAATATTGGATTTCTATTTATGCTGTGAGCCGCCCTGAGTTCTCGGAATAGGACGGCATAGAAATTTAATAAATAATAATAATAATAATAATAATAATAATAATAATAATGTTCTCATGCTTGCGGGTGCCAGTAGCCTGTTTACGTGGGCGCCAAAGGCCTGTTTGTGCATGCAAATGTACACCAGTGCACTGACACATGTGCATGCGCCGCCATCATGTGCACGCGGACATTTCCCTGCTCCTCCCTTTCCTTCCAGGCCACCAATCTGGAAAGGTCGGGGAGCTCTGCTCTACAGTACTTTTTTAAAAAGAGTTTTAAAATCAGTACATTTATTTTAAAATACTGGCATAAAATAAACTTAATCAAAAGCATCAACCTCTTTAAAGATGTCTTCCTTTTTTTAAAAGAACTTCAAAGTCATAATATCTTCAGAGGTCAATTTTATGAATGCATGTTTGTCATTGTTATTCTGCAATCAAATTGTGGACCCTTTCCACTATAAAGAAATTCTTATTACCTGCTCAATTTTTAAAGGAGCCTAAACTAATAGCAAAAACTGAACAAAACATACAGCAATAACAAAAGCCTATCAAATGTTAAACCAGGGGTTCCCAACCAGGGATGCTCGAATCCCTTGGAGGTGCGAGATGATATTCCAGGGGATGCGAAAACTTGGCTTTTTGAAATTATAGTGTATATGCATAATTCGTTGCCATTATTTTGAACTTTTGTAAGGGGTGCGAGAATGTATCAGAAGCGTTCTAGGGGTGCGGGGTATAGAAAAGGTTGGGAGCAGCTGTGCTAGACAAACACTTTAATTTTGTTGTAATGTCTGTCCTTACACCAACTGAGAATCTTTTACAGAAGTCCTTCCCACATTTGGCTTTAAATTATTGCTGGACTACATCACCACTAAGCACCACAAGCATTGGCCAGAGACTTCATTCATTCCTGGGGATCCACAGCTAGGAAAATATTTTCAGTACTTCCTGCAGAGGGCAAAAAAGCAAAACTTTTCTTGTTAAAGGATGAACTTCTGTCTTTAATATTAAGTCTACTGAATTACTGAAGAGTTAACTACAATACTACCTAATATTTGTATACGATAATTATAGTACTCTTCATAACTGAAACCAACAATGCAAATATCTATGAGAGATCTAAAGCTAAGTATTATTGCAGCCTACAACATAGAAGTTTGTGCTATTTTAAAGGCGAACTAATATAGTTCTGTATAGCATAAGATCACAGTCCAGTTCTCAGATATATCTGAATATATAATTTGGACATAAAGAGGAGCTGTAAATAGTAAAGTCCAAGAAAACTAAATAAATAATTATATGCAGGCATTATAAACCACATTTGCTCACAAAGCAGACATGTGATCATTTTCTATTCAATTTGCTTTCCCCATCACACAAGAGTCTCATTTTTGAAGTAGCATTTGATTGTAACCCACAAACACTTATGTCACCATAAAAGAATTAGTTTGTAATGCACTTTAAACCTCTTTCTTTCTGCTGCTGTAAGAACCTAGCTACCTCAAAGAAAATTTTATCTTACACAGCACATAAAGGAAGTAAGAATGCTTGTCATAGCCTTACTAACTTGTTATTTCAAGCGATGGCAGTTGCAGATCATCACATGAAAGACATGAGGTCGGGGAAATTGATGAAATGTATAAAGTTCCCGTATAACAAGCCATTCTGTTATCTATCACCTTAAGTATTGTTACTTGACTAGTAACATTTGCTCAGGGCCTTATTTGCCACTTACGCTATCCAAATTTTCATTAATTAAAGCTGCCAAGGACTGAAGTTGGAACAATTGCATGGAAAAGATTAGGGCTTTGGACAACCACTACGTAGCAAAAATGAGTTAGAATTTTCTGTATCTTTTTTGCTGCCATCTAATGCTTCTTTGGATTTCTGCAGCCCAGAAATCCTGAAGCCCTGAAAAATACCCATCACTAAGATCAAATGCCTTAGCTTATCCACAGGGCCTCCCAAAACCTGGTATGCCGGGACATTTTTCTCTCTCATGAATAAAGATGTAGGTGATAATTCAACTAGGAAGAGTTGGTGATCCTTTCCCATCCCAGTTGAAAGTGTGAAAAGAAAACTGTTTAGCAAAACTGTTGCCACAAAGAAGAGGGAGTCAAGCTATTCTCCAAAGAACCTGAAGGCAGGACAAGAAGCAATGGATGGAAATTAATCAAAGAGAATAGCTTCTATTATTATTACCGGTATTATGGATCATCGTACAGTCAGCCAGATGTTCAGACTGGATTTGGCAGTCCTTACCAAGGACCTGGGATAGGCAGATGTGGATGTTTGATGTTATTACAGATATTGTCCCAGGATGGAAGCGGTTCCTAGTAAGGCCGCCTTTTGCAATTGACTCATGGCAAATTTGTCAATGCCAATGGTGTTCAAGTGGTGCTCCAGTTGTTTTGGGATTGCACCCAAGGTGCCTATTACTATTGGTACTACCCTTGCTTGCCTTTGCCACAGTCTTTCTATTTCTATTTGTAGATCTTTGTATTTTGTTATCTTCTCCAGTTCTTTCTCGTCTATTCTGCTATTTCCAGGCACTACCACGTCCACTATCCAGACTTTTTTGTCTTTCTAATCGACAATTGTTAAGTCCGGGGTGTTATGTTGCTTCTCTGTTTGAATTCTGAAATCCCAGAGCAGTTTAATTTTATCATTTTCTATGACTTTCTATATTTTATGATCCCACTAGTTCTTGTTTACAGGCAAATGATATTTCTTGTAGATCTTCCAATGCACCATTGTTGCTACTTTGTCATGCTGCTGCTTGTAGTCAGTCTATATTATTATTATTATTATTATTATTATCATCATCATCATCATCATCATCATCATCAACTGCTTTTGGTGCTCCTATCTTGGTCCTTTAGAAATTAACCAGAGTCCCCACAAAAGAAGTATGACCAACCCTTAACGAAGCTAATTATTTCAAAAAAGTCCTTTATAGAGTAGAATTTCTGACCTGCTTCACAATAATTGTTCTTCTATTAGCTAATTTGGAAAAAATACATTTTTTATTTTTAACATTAATATTAAGGCTCCTGGTTGCTACCCAGCAGACCCTGAGTTCTAGTTCTGCCTTAGACACAAAGCCAGCTGGGTGATCTTGGATCAGTCACTCTGTCTCAACCCTAGGAAGCAGGCATTGGCAAATCACTTCTGAAATTTTGCCAAGAAAACTGCAGGGACTTGTTTAGCAGTCAAGACTGACTAAAAGCACAAAATAAAAAGGGAATTAAAAAATCAACACCACCTTTACACTTATGTAAACATATCATACATAAATAAGCTGGTAGGGTACTCCAGTACTCATATCAGCCCTCTAGCACAAGCAGTAAACAGGCATTTCTCTTGTAATTAAAATTATAGATTTAATATTAAATTATCTGATATATTCATACACAGCTCATTGTTCTTTAATGCTATTCTCCACAGACTGCAAAATATTTTAGTTACTGCTCCAGAAAGGAAAAATATGTTACAATTTTCTAAGAATTTTGACTTGATTTTTTTTTCAATCACATACTTTGAATTTTTTTTAAAAAAATGTACTTATAAAAACAATTACACTATCATTTGAAAATCCAGTCACCTCAGTAGACTTTACCTCCAGCTTCAAAATATCCCAAAGCAATTGGTTTGGTACAGTTCCTTCCATAGGACAAATGCAGAAGAAAAATTGAATAGGGTATACTATTGCAGGGGTACCGGGCCGCAGCATGCCAGCAGCCAGTCTGCACAGACAAGCAAAGCCCCATCCATGAGATGCAGGCAGCACACAAAACCACACACCCTCTGGTCCGTGGAAAAACCTCTCTCCACGGAAGGGGTCCCTGGTGCCCAAAACGTTGGGGACCTCTGTACTATTGCACCCTGCAAGTAATCATTTTTTTGTTCAAACACAACCACTGCAAGTAAGTGGAGCAGACAAGAAGCAAGGAGACGGGAAGCAGCAAATGGTTAGGAGCAATGATGCATCACTACAATGAAATCACCAATGGAACAGGGGAGGAATAAATACACCTGCCCCCTGTGTCAACTAACTGATTTCTGTGCATACTATCCTGCTTTATTCTTTTTAGAGAAAAGGGAACTTAAAATATTTGTATGGGAAAAGAATAAAGATCTGAACTCAAAAAGGTCATGGTGCAGCAGTAGGTATTGCATATATTTCATCCTTACAACATCAGTTATGTCACTTAGTTAAAGATAACTTTGTCCTATATGAGCTGCAAAAACCCAGATAATCCCACTGAATGGCAATAAAGAGCCATAATGTTCAACCTCTTTGTTGCCCTCTAACATGTATCAGCTAGATGTTACAGCTGGATATGGTGAACCCTCTTTACCAATCACTTTCATATTGTTGCACAATCACTATGGCAAGCTGACAAATAACTTTAGATTTCCAAGCCTTGTAACTTATTTTTATTCTTAATTAAATAACAGCACAAATGTGTTGTCTGCCAACTTAAGTTGTTAAAAATTATGTGAAGCTCTCTGACATCCCACTTCACTGTCTACCAGTAGATACAACCATTACATAAATCCAGGCAAATGTATGTTAAAAAATAATATCCCAATCTAAGAATGTCAACTTCAACTTCACGCAAATTCAGTCTTACAGGATAGATATAGCTAACATCCTAAGGTTTAAATACGAGGACTGATTAAACATTTGCAGTCAGATATTTACTCTAATCAAAAAGGCTGCTAAAATTTGTAGGTCCACTGCTTGTAAAAGTAGTAGGAAACAGATTCTTCTATGACGAAAGATAGACAGGCATTTTATAACTCTCTTCCCCCCCCCTTTTTTTTATCATTTTCAGAGCTCTTACTGAATTTCAGCAGGGGTTATAAACTAGCAGTTTTAGAACAGAAACACAAAAATGTAATATAGGACCTAAAAATACAGGCCACTGAATTCAACTCTCATTCAGTTTAAGAATCAGCCACTGTTTCAATGTATCTACTGTGGTGACCAAGTCTTAATGTATGAGCAGTTGGTGCATGCATCTGATTAGTGCTATCACATCCCCATCGTAATATGAAGCCCATTCAGTTTCCTCAATCCCCTTTATAGGTCAGTTTTAAGTCCTCTAGTCTAAACAAGTTCTCTGAACCTGTTCCAATTTGTCTAAATCCTCCTAAAAGTATGATTTCCATATTTGGGCAGAATATTCAAAGTAGGATTAATCAGAGCACTGTTACAATGCAATCAATACTTCCTATGCCCTAGAAAATATATTTTTATTGATATAATCTAATACATACAGCCCTTTCTTAAAGCCACCTTATACTGTTGAGTCACATTTTGGCAAGTAATAAATTATAGTTCCAAGAATCTTATGTAAAAGCACTTTACTTACAATTAGTAAAAATTATAAGTTAGAGCGATGCCTAGGTACAGCCATAACATTAGTTTAGCTGAAAGCATATCTGAAAAATTAATTTGATTGACTATGATACATCCCTGCCAAATTTTCTATCCACCAATATATATAAGATAAAGATTGCATCACATTAAATTCAATCAAGATTTAATATACCCCCACATCTAGCAACAAAGACACTGAAATAATTTACTATAAAAGACAAAAGCAAATACAAGGGTAGAGTTTCCCTATAAAATATAAACAGGATGGTAGAGGATAGCAAAAGAGTACAGGTTGTTCCTAACTTATAACAGTAATGGAGCTTGGAATTGCTGTCATATGTCAAGACAGTAGTAAATCAAGGCACACAGGTGACCGACCCAATTTCATAAAGCCAACACAACAGTTTTAAGGGAAATGTGGTGGTACTAAAGCGAGTCTATTCATTCCTATGAGTGATATAAAAACATTGTAAATTGAAGCCTCGTATCGTGATCACAGAATGCTGCAACAGGCTATGAAAGTGAATCAGTTGCTAAGCACCCAAAATGCAGACATGTGACTGAGGGGGGGTTACTGTTGCTATCGGAGCTCCAGAATTGAGTCATAAAACCTCCTGGTGGGTCCATAACTCTGACCAGTCACTAAGCAACCAATCATAAAGTGAGGACTACCTGTAACGAGGAAAAATGATAAACTCAGGAAGACATAGGATGCAAAAACAAAGTGTGTCATGTAACTTAATTCTGCAGTTACACTTAGATTGAGCAGAGAAAACTGTTTCGGTTTTATCATAATATTTATTCAAACAGAACCTAAACAGTACATTTAAAACGGTATCTCTTGACTTGTTATATCTTAATTCCTAGCAACCACTCTGTCAAAGAACCAGAGTCCAATTAAAATAGAAGCAACAAAGCATCTTTTTTGAGGAAGGTATACATGTTTGGCAATACAGTGTCTGATAATTACACCTACCAGCTGTGGTAATTTTAAAGAACATAACATGTTGACAATACTGTATCAGAGTAAAAGAATAAGAAAGCTAACTGGGGCTGAAGCAGTTTTTGCCACTAAGCCCAAATCAAGAAATATATCCAAATGATGAATGGAATTAACTAAGGCTGAAGTAACATCTACTATAGGAAGAGCAGTCCTTATCTAACTTTCAGCAGCAGTAACCAATAATGAGAATAAGAGCCAACTAATGAAAATGTTACTTTATTACGTCCATCTTTGAAGTTTCTTGTTCAAGTGACTGGAACCCAGAAATTTTGCTCTACTTGTCATTCTTGCTTCTTTCTCTCATGAGCTACTTCCTAATTTAGGGAGAGGAGTTGAACCTCACATCAACGATTCCTGCATATTGTGAGTGGTGCAGATATTACTGACAGAGAAACATTGGCAGTTGATTGCAGGACCATTCCACCTCCAGAAATAAATTCAAGGAGATTCTGCCATAGTAGGGATTTGTGTAGCGACGGGTTCGGCCCGTCGCGCGCGTCACGCATGTGCGCTTCGGCCTGTCGCACATGCACGGGGCAGGTCAGGGTCACACCGCGCATGGGCGGCGCAGGTGGGGTCTCGGCCTGAAAAAGGTTGAGAACTGCTGCTTTACCACTATTTGGAAGTTAGGCAAAATGTATTTTTGTTATTTGCACAAAGTAAGAGTCAATAATTTATTTTGGAACTCAGTGTGCAGCAAAGCACAGAACAATGCAAAATGCAAATATCTGAGCTGTCTCTTGCAAAAAATACAGCTTAAACTGAAGTTTATTGATTTAGGGGACTGATCCCAAAACTATACTAGGAAAGCAAATTACTTCATTGTTTCATAGTTCCTAGATATTTCTAGATAGATAGAAATTCCTTTAGATCTTTTTCTCAGGATCCGAAATATTCTTTTTCTCAGTCAGAACAAATGGACCACAAAATTATTGAGTCTCTATGAATCTTCAAGTATATAGCAAATTAAATATCAGATGTATGGAGAAAACAAAACTTTGCTTGTGAAGATCAATTAAGTCTCTGAGAACAAAATATAATACTTTGTATAATAACATATCATTTTAACAAATTAATGAAGCAGAAGAAGTATCATACGTTCTGTACTGTCCTTTAAATCAGAGGGTACCCATGGTTATGTCATTATGCAAATGACATAAAAAGATATAAAATGAAATGCAATGGAGATTTCATTTATTGCATCCAGGTTTCACCGTACTGACATTTGCATACGAAAAGTTTGCTTTAAACTATAAAATCCAATTAAATAAAAAACAGAAACAACAGCAACTTTAACAATACATAATTTTACTGCATTTATATTTCACCTTTTCTCTGAAAAGTAGGTCATGTTAACATAACAGGCACAGACGCAAGGGGCTTTTTGCTGGGAGGGGAAAAAGAAATATATTCTGTTTAGGTGCTTCAGATTAGCTGACCGGGATGAGCAGGTGGGCTGTTGAGTGCGATAGGGATGGGGGGAACAAGCTTGTGAGACGGTACAAATATATGCTTTTTAAAATTGTGGGTGTGGCTTTTTCTCCTGTGTGAGTTAAGTCCACCAGCTTTTGCAAAAGCTTTGTCCAAATAAAACTTTGTTCTTAGAATTCCAATTGAGTTTGTTTGTCTTTTGGACCTTGAGCCACATCCCAGACAACTATTATACAACATACGCTCTCGGGACATACGCTCTCATTGTATTTATAACTAGATGGGGACATACGCTCGGGACATACGCTCTCATTGTATTTATAACTAGATGGCAGTTTAAGAGTATTCTCAATTACTCCATGTGCATAAGATAGTTACTTTCTTATCCATACACTGCAGTGTTTCTTTCTAACAAAAACTGTTTTACTAATACATTTGCAGAACAATACTGTAAAAGGTACGTTTTCAGAAAGGCATATGATTTAACAAAAGAAATTCTATCAGATATTTTGAGGACTTTTATCTAGCCTATTACCTGCCAATATGTTGAACTAAATATCAGGCGGGGTACTGAAAACTAACATAGGAAGATTTATAACCTTTCTATGTTAGTTTTATGCAGAATCAGTTTTGGTCACCACATTATAAAAAAGACGTTGAGACTTTGGAAAAAGTGCAGAGAAGAGCAACAAAGATTATTAGGGGCATGAAGACTAACATATATGAAGAACGGTTGCAGGAATTGGGTATGGCTAGTTTATTGAAAAATAGGACCAGGGTGACATGATAGCAGTGTTCTAATATCTGAAGGGCTGCTACAAAGAAGAGGGGGTCAACCTATTTTCCAAAGCACCAAAAGGCAAGAAAAGAAACAATGAATGGAAACTAGTCAAAGAGAGATCCAAACTAGAACTAAGGAGAAATTTCCTTGACAGTGAGAACAATCAACCAGTGGAATAGCTTGCTGTCAAAAGTTGTGGGTGCTCCATCACTGGAGACTTTTAAGAAGAGACTGGACAGCCACCTGTCTGAAATGGTATAGAGCAGAGGTTCCCAACCTTTTGGGCCCTAGGGACCGGTTCCGTGGAGAGGTTTTTTTATGTGGATCAGAGGGAGTATGGCTTTGTGTGCTGTTTGCATCTCATGATGGGGCTTTGTTTGGTTGCTGGCATGCCGCAGCCCGGGACTGGTCCACAGACAGGGGGGTTGGGGACCCCTGGTATAAAGTCTCCTGCTTGAGCATGGGGTTGGACTAGACGATCTCCAAAGTCCCTTCCAATTCTGTTATAATAACACAAATAAAACTGTTCTCCTCTAAAATGTTCCCTTATTAGCAGGTCTTTGGAAACTATAACAGTTAATCTTCAAAGATATTCAGAGTTTTCATCATTAAAATGTTTAAATATGAATTCTGTTTTTCAAGAAGGCCTTATACATAAATATGAACACTAAAATGGTGAGCACATGGCGTAAGAGCAGAAAGCATGTTACGAAACATTCTGCTTCAACTATGCATATGGAACAGAGTCAATCTAATTTGCAGGCTTGGAAGGAATTTCACAAATTGTCTTGTGATATGCAGCATCTGAGGACAAGTAAGTTTAAAGCCTCTTTGGGCACACAGAGTTCATTGTTTTTAGACTAAAGTTCATAATCCAAAAGGATACATGTAACTATATATGTACAACTATGTTTTTTGTTTTTCCCCCTATATCCAAGCTTCTCAATGCATATGCCATGCTAATTTTTTACATGCTAACCCCCACCCGCTACCGAAATATGGACAGGCAAAAGACAGGTCTAGCAGAGGTTATAAGCACTAGCTTATAAGGCACAGTCCCCTACCCAGCAAGCTGCTCATCTATCATCTATTAATTTTGATAGCATTATTAGCAAAAATAATTTGGAATACAAAAACAAAGGAAAATATGTAGAAGAGAAACAGCATTTCAAGGCACTTAAACTCTGCCAGTGTTGTTGATGTTGTTGTTGTTATATTTTAATCCCTCCTTTAAAATATATTTTTGGCAGGAAACATACCTACAGTAATATTCCTGCCTATTTTTTCCCAGAACCACCACCCTGTGAGCTGGACTGGGCTAAGAGAGAATGACTGACTCACACAGCCAGCTTTCTATATCTATCATTACTTTTTTTAATTTAATATTGTCCATTATTTACAATGTTTTTGGAAGATGCAAGGTCCATTTGTCTGAAGCATTGTTCTCAGGAAAGAGAGGCAAGGAGCTAAAAAGCCTATGATATGATTTTACATGTAAAAAAATAAGTCAAAATGTCAGTGAATTGTAGCTTCTTTTCCACTTAAAACCTGTATACCTAAACAAATTCAAGTGGGATTTATAGTAAAATCTTCTTTGTAAAAAAAATAATGTGTCCTTTAGGATTATCATGCTAAAAAGACTATACTTTTGCTCAATCTTACTAGAGTCCAGAGACAAATCAAACTGATGTACAATATCTTAATTACCATAACAGTCCAATTTCAAGAAATAAAAATAATTTGCATTCCCCAAGACCAACTTGTATAATAGTTCTATCTTTCATTGATGTACTAAAATCAAAATAAACACTTAATAATAGAACTCTTAAAATCAGTTATTACCAAGCAGAACTGAAGTTTTTCTGAAATGGGTGCAAATGGTATGTACATGTAACATAACATTAAATCGTATCTCTAACTCCATATATACGACAGATAAATAAGCTCAATGAAATATTTTATATCTGAAACTCCCCTTTTGTCCATGAAAATACTACTGATTGGCTTTTCATCTTATGTGAAAGGAAATCTGGAAAGTAAAAACAATTTTACTCTCATCAAGCTTGTTACCAGGAAATGAAAAGGTAAATCATCTTTTAAATCTTATCCCAGGAAATGAAAAGGTAAATCATCTGTTAAATCTTATTTTAAACAAGCAATCAAATATGAAAAAAATAAAGTAAAACTAAACAGTATAATTTAATCTTGCTGTTTTACTATTCTTTCTTTAATCTCTAATTATCATAAACCTCCCATTTCTAAGAATTTATTAAAATGACATAATTGAGATTCTTCTGTATATTTTAATACAAAAATGATGGGAGAAAATTTTTTCTCTTATAACTAATTATTAATCTAATTTTCAACAAGATGCATAAACATATGGATTAGTCACCTTAAGTCAGACTGATCCCAACTTTACTGGCCTTCTGAAATGACCTGAAGACATGATTTGCTATTTGGCATGAGGATATGGTAATGGTGATGTAGAATCCGCAAAACGTCAGGACTGCAAAACATCCCCCACACTATTCTTTTTAAAATCATTTTAACAGTCTTTTGTTATGATTTTGATTATCTCTCTATATATGTTTGTGTGTGTTTAGCTCTGTAAGTCACCCAGAATCACATATGTGATACAGGGAGTTATATAAATTAATCAAATATAACATAAATAAGTAAAACAATGTTTACTAGTTTCAACTGAACCAGGAAGCAAATATATATACTCAAATGTTTGTAGCTTCCATTAAAATGGTATAGATAATATATCCACAAAATATTGTAGATACATCAATAACCATGACAGCTTAATGCCATTACAAATTTGACTTGTAAATCCTATGTTCCTTAGCAGACACTCTGAATGCTGTATGTAATAACTTGAGGAAATAAAAACATAATAAATGCCCTTTCTTAAACACTGATATTCACTTAACTTCCCTTGCTGATTTATAGAATGGAAGTTTCTGCTCCTCATGAAAAAGAAATTGACATTTTTAAAGTCCACCAATCAAGCCAAAGATTTAATGGAAACTAAATACAGTAATGTGGATATATTGTTTTTCTCCTTTACCTATATAAGTTATGAAATTGAAGCATAAGTAATAAATATTGTGGGGAGGGTGTTTTTACATGTAGGTGTTCATTTGCTTACTTAAGAGTCAATTTACTAAAGGAATATTTGTATAAGCAATGTAGCTGTTACATAACATCTTTGTCACATTTATTCATATATCTATTCTACTATATTCTTCATCTTATTATAACAATTATAAGACAGCAACTCCCGGGAAGCAATTAGTGTAGAAAGAAATGTTAGTTAAAGGGACTCATTTAAGGTTAGAAACGGGGACTACTAAATAATTCAGGGACGAGTTCAGACCAGATCAAAACAAACTGTAGCTGGAAAGGTGGCTTACGTTTTATCTTGAGAAGTAAGAAAAAAAAGTGCATTGCTACTTCTTCGCAAAAGCTGTGATTGTAAAGAAGCAAAGAGGCCTCGTCCTCTCAGGAAAATATAACGTCACTTTATAAACAGAAAACGGTTATGAGACGGTCGTAATTTATCCGGAAACGAAATCTCCGAGGAAAAGCGGCAGGATCGGCGGGAGCTGGACTGGGACTTTGTTTACCGGCGTATACGGAAAAGAGGAAGGCAACCGAGGAGGAGGAGGACAAGAAAGAGGGCGAAAAGCTTCGTCACATCCAAGGAGAAGGAGATGGAGAGGAGAGTGGCAATCTGCTGGCTCTGGCGTGGAAGGAAGAAGGAGGGCAGCGCAATGACCGCTCAGGAGGATCAGGGAAGCAGGAAGGGCGAGGAGGGGAACCCGAACCGGCCAGGGAAAAGCGACAAGTGCCCATCGGGGGCTTCCAGGGTGCAGAGGGCAGATGTCACTGCAGCTCGCAGTGCGTCCGGCGAAGAAGCCGCGGAGTTCCAGGTGCCTGGGAGCTGCTGCCCCGTCCCTTCTACCGAGAGCGCGGGGAGAGCGGGAGACGACTACCTACCAACGTCACGACGGCAGAAAGCCGGGCGCTGCTAACTCAGGAGCGTCTCTTCACCGCAGCACTCGCCACCATTGGTACCGGCGCTACCGCCAGTCCCTCCCCATCTAGCCGCCTCCGGCCCGTCAGCAAGCACAGTAACGAAAGAAGGAGCCCGCCCATTGGACAGCAGCCCGCCCCTAACAATGACAGCCTTCATTGGCTTCCTTTCCCCCCCCCCCCACCGACTGCGCGCGCCCGTGGGAAAACACGTGGGGGAGGGGGAAGGACGGAAAGAGCTCTTATGGCCGGCTGGGAATCGCGTCGCCGGTCGGAGTCCCCGCGAAGGGGGAGGAGTCAGTAAAAGGCGGAAAGAACTTTCCTACGGAACCTCCTTAAGTGGATTCGTTTTTCCGGGTAGGTTAGCGGCGTCGCACCGTAGCAGCTTCCGTTTCCGCTTTGATTTCTTGACATTGCGAAGAAGGCTCGCTGAATACCAGGTATGGGCTATTTTGGATGTAGGTCCCTTTCTGTTTTCAATCCCAAATTTCCATCTTTTCTTTCCATAAATGTCTGCTTCTGTTAGAAAAAAAGTTTCATCTAAGAGGCGAGAGTCGTGGATACAATGTCTTTGAAGTAATTTCCTCTCTTCTTGAATAGCTACTGACTGTATCGTTGAAGGCAAATAGATTACTGTAGGCCTGTTGCGCTTTTAATAAACCGATTTTCCAGAATGATCAGACAGATTGATAAGACTCCACGATTAACCCTTGCAAGAAAGGCAAGCTAATAGTGCTCTGTAATTCGTGTACTGGGGCATAAAGTTATACCGGGACATATTGACATTTAGCCTGCCTTTTAAAGATTTAGAAATCGTATACAAGTATGCATCTAAGATAAATTTACATTGACAAATGTAGTAGTGATTACTGAATTGTTTTAAATGCTGTTTTTAATGCAGGATTTGTTTACTTAATATCTCTTAAATGGCAATGAAAACACTTTAATTGGCATTAGAAACAAGTATGTTTACAGGAACATCCATTAATGAATTCAAAGCTACAGGAATGCTTTTTTTTTAAATCACAAAATTGGGTGATGAGAAGAAATTGCACTGCTGTGATACTTGATAAGCTTTGCATATCAATGACAGTGGTTCAACCATTTTGATGCAACAATAGCTGAAGATGACAAGCCAGGAGCCTGAGACCAGACAAAACACTGTGCAAGTGCTCTCAACATCCATGGTGGAGGAATGGGTGGCATGACATTCGTTACCATATAAGAAAAGAGGAAAAATGGAGAAAAGTTGGATCCAAAGGTGATTTAGTGAAAGGGCATGGGAGGAATGTTTAGTTTTCTATCTCCTTCCACAGTAGCCACTTTAAAAACAACTCGTGTGTCAAAGAAGATTGTGACAGACAGAATAACAGAATAACAGTTGGAAGGGACTTGGAGGTCTTCTAGTCCAACCCCTTGCTCAAACAGGAAAAACTATAACATTTCAGACAAATGGTTATCCAATCTCTTCTTTAAAACCTTCAGTGTTGAATCATCCACAACTTCTTGAGGCAAGTCATTCCACTGATTAATTGTTCTGTCAGGAAATTTCTCTTTAGTTTTAGATTTATCTTCCATCTATTGCTGCTGCTTTCAGGTGCCACATCTTCTTTGTGGCAGCCCCTTAGATATTGGAATACTGCTGTCATGTCACCCTAGTCCTTCTTTTCATTAAACTAGACATACCCAATTTCTGCAGCTGTTCTTCATATGTTTTAGCCTCCAATCCTCTAATCATCTTTGTTGCTCTTCTCTGCACTTCTTCTAGAGTCTCAACATCTTTTTTATATCATGGTGAACAAAACTGGATGCAATATTTCAAATGTGGTCTTACCATGGCATTATAAGGCGGTATTAACACTGTGTGATCTTGATTCTATCCCTCTGTTAATGCAGCCTAGAACTGTATTGCCTTTTTTGTCAGCTGCAGCAGACTGCTGGATCATATATAAGTGATTGTCCACTAGGACTCCAAGATCCCGCTCACAGTTACTACTATTGTGCCAGGTACCATCTATTCTATACCTGTTCATTTGTTTTTTCTTGCCTAAATGTAGAACTTTTCTCACCATTGAATTTCACCATTGAGCCCAGTGCTCAAGTCTGTCAAAATCCTTCTGTATCTTAAGCCTATGTTCTGGAGTGCTGGCTATTCCTGTCAGCTTGGTGTCGTCTTCAAATTTGATGAGTTCCTTGTCTAAATCATTGATGTAGATATTAAAGAGTATTGGGCCTAAGAACATACTTCCCCACTTCATACTTCCCTTCATGTAGTTGCAGTTCCATTAAGGACTACATGTTGAATGCGATTGGTCAGCCAGTTACAAATCCATCTGGTAGTGATGCTGTCTAATCCATTTTTTTAAATAAAGTAGTAGGTTGTGGTCTACTTTACTGAAGTCCAAGTAAATTATATTCACAGTATTTCTCTGGCTTACTAATTTTGTTACATTGTCAACAAATGCCACAAGATTTGTCTAGCATAATCTGTTTTTGACAAACCCATTTGGCTTTTGGTTATGACTTTGTTTACCTCTAGGTGTTCACAGATTCATTGATGATCTTTTCCAGAATCTTTCCAGGTATTCATGTCAGGCTGATAGGTCTGTAGTTTTCTAGATCCATTTTTTCCCCCTTTTTTGAGGATGGGAACTACATCAGCCCTTTTCCAATGATGTAGTAGTTCCTTGATGCTCCAGGATCTTTGAAAGCTAGCAATCCTAAGATCATATCTATCTATCGGTTCCTTCAGAATCTTGGAGTTATAAAGAGAGAGAAGAGGGGAAATAATGAAAAGCATTTTTTAAAATCTTTCTAGAGTTCCTGAGATAAATTATGGTTGCTTGAACTACTCAGTTTTGACATAGGCCACATTTTGAGGATAAGACATTGCAAGCATATAAAATTGCTCTTTTAAAATCTATGCTAATTCCACATGCTGGTTTTTCATCTATAAAACTGAGACATAAGATTCCTTACATAGTGGCACATGAAGAAGATTCTGTTCAGCTAAAAAATTGAACTTTATTGCTTATAATAGAACAATGAATGATTTAAAGTCACCTTTATAATCTGAATGTTTCAGTAGCCATTTTAGATTCCTCTTATATTTAATCTTACAGTAGTTGTGCCAAATTTTTTATTTTTCTAGTTTTATCTTAATATAGAATTTGTTTAATAATTTTTATTTCACTTCTCCTAAAGTCTGGTGATTCTTATCATAAAATTGTATAAAATTCTGATCAGTAACTGTAACAAGATTTTGATTGATTGCTTTGGAGGAAAGTATTTTCCAAAAACAACAAACTATATAATTGATGCCTTTTTTTTCAGTGAAAAAGACAGTTGGACCTCAGACAAATTAATCAGATGATGTGAATAAAAACACGTATGCCTCAGAAAAGATAGAAACAGAAACATTACCTTGCCTGCCACTTCTCGGAGGCTATTAAGTGAATTAAATTATTGCATGCAAATAGAACATTACTTTTATTCCTTAGGGTAAAATAAAATAATACATCAATTGTCAATCTTTCTGAAATGCTGCTAGATATAGTTCCTTATTGTTATAACTACAGCAGATAATTATGATTTTTTTAATGTGGCACAGCAGTTTTTCTGGGTCATAGAAAGTTAGGCAGGGACATGATAGAAAATTTTGATTTTCAATAGAAGAGAATATATTTAGTTCAGGTTTGAACTGTGGAGTCCTTGGTGCTCTCTGAGCTTGGTTGTTTGCTTGCATACATTTTATTATCAGTACTACTGACTGTGGGGGTTGCTCCTTGTTTATATATAGTAGCTTGCTCTGCCAGTGTTGGTGGGGGTATAGTTTTGTCCTTGGAGTTCCTTGATAAGAGTATTATTTTCTGTTTGGTAGTTTGTCTGGTGTTAATCCCTGCTTATCTGCTTGTTGGCTGGTGGAGAGCATATATTGTGGTCTTTTTGTCTTTTCCTTTTTTATTGCCATGCTTGTTTATCTATTAAATTTATTTACCACCCATCTCTGGGTGGCTTACAACATTTGTATTTTAATGGGAAATTGGAATGGTATTTTAGATGTTGGTTTAGATAAGAAAAAGATTTTACCTGTTCCGCAAACACGTTCCATGCTGCCTAAATCCTTTTTTGATATTAAGAATGATTTTGATTTGATAGACATATGGAGAGAAAGACATGGCAAGGAGCAAGAGTTTACTTTTTTTTCTGATAGACATCAATCATTTTCTAGAATTGATTTTATATTAACTACAAGTGACTTTATTTTTAGATTAAAGAAGGTGAAAATCCTACCTAATGTTTTGTCAGATCATAATCCGGTTTGGATGGAACTAATGGTAGGTCAGACCCCTAGAAGATCTTGGAGAATTAATGAAAATTTGTTTAAATATGACACAAATGTGAATGAATGTAAAAATGTTATGAAGGAATTCTTTATGTTAAATATGTATAAGGAACCAACAATAGAAATGGTGTGGGATGCTAGTAAAGCTTATATGCGTGGGATTTTAATTGATATGAATAAAAGGCATAGACGTAAACAAGAGGAAAAAAGGAAGGAGTTAGAAGAGGAAATAAGGAAGAAAGAGTTATTATTAATAAAGAGACCAGATGATAGAAATATTAAAGAGGGGATTAAGATTTTACGGAAACAATTTGACTTGTTGATGACGGACCAAGTTGCCAGGAATATACAATATGCAAAACATAATACATTTTTTAACTCTAATAAACCTGGCAGATGGTTGGCTTACACATTAAGGAAAAAACAAAAATCCCGTATAATTGAGAAAATAGAATATAAGGGGAAGGAAGTGTTTCAACAAGAAATTATTAAAAAAGCTTTTTTTGAATTTTACTCTAAGTTATACTCTGAAGAGAAAGTACAAGAGAATGAGATAGATACTTTTTTGCGAAATGAAAATGTTTTGATAATTACTAAGGAACAAAGAGATAGATTAAACGCATTGATTACATCAGAAGAAATCATTTCAGTGATTAAACAATTGAAAGTGGGGAAATCTCCTGGGACTGATGGGTTAACGGCGACCTATTATAAGTATCTTCAAGAGGAGATGGTAGAACCTCTTAGAGAGTTATTTGTAAATATACAAGAGGGTGGCCAGGTTCCACCTTCATGGAAAACAGCCTATGTTTCTTTGATTCCCAAAGAGGGAAGAGATAACGTTAAGATAGAAAATTTTAGACCTATCTCATTGTTAAATACGGATTATAAGATTTTTGCAAAAATTATGGCTAATAGATTAATGACAGTTTTAAGACAAATAATTCATTCTGACCAAACTGGTTTTTTACAAGGGAGACAGATGAAAACCAATGTTAGACAACTCATTAACATAATGGAATATTTGGATAAGTATATCCAGGTGCCTGCAGTTTTTATGTTTTTAGATGCGGAGAAAGCTTTTGATAGACTGAATTGGTTGTTTTTGAAAAAATTAATTGTTAGGATGGGAATGGGGGATCAGTTTATTAACTCTATATTAACAGTTTATCAGAAACAAAAAGGTCAGATTATTGTGAATGGGCATTTAACAGATTTATTTAATATAGAGAAAGGTACTAGACAGGGATGTCCTTTATCCCCCTTGCTGTTCGTTTTAACTCTAGAGGTTTTATTGAATAAGATTAGAGCTTCAGATGATTTAAAAGGTATACAGATTAGACAATATGATTATAGATTATGTGCTTTTGCTGATGATTTGCTTGTGACATTGACTCAACCAACACAGTCGGTTCAGAGCTTGATGGAGATAATTTTAAATTATGGTAGGGTATCAGGTTTTAAATTAAATATATCTAAGACAAAGATGTTAGTTAAAAACTTAGATAATAATTCAAAACAAGACTTGGAAAGAATAACGGGTTGTGAGATAGTTAAGAAAGTTAAATACTTAGGAATTTATATTGAAGCTTCTAATGAGAAGTTATATAAGAATAATTATGAAGTTTTGTGGAATAAGACACAAATAGAATTAGATAAATGGAAAAAATTACAATTATCTTTGCTGGGTAGGATAGCTGCAATTAAAATGAATGTATTGCCAAAAATTTTATTTTTGTTTCAAATGTTACCTATACTTAAAAAGGATGCGAATTTGGAGGAGTGGCAGAAAGGTATTAATAGATTTATTTGGAATGGCAAGAAACCAAGGGTTAAACTAAAAATTATTCAGGATACAAGGGAAAGAGGTGGTTTGAAAATGCCCAACTTTAAGTTATATTACTATGCTGCAGTTTTAGTAGCGATAAGTGATTGGGTTAATTTAACTAACTACTTTCAGTTTGATGGACAGATATACCAACAAACCAGAAGAACATCCATGGGATCATCATAATCATAGCAGAGACTGTAATGCATCATCTAGAAATTATAGCATTTCTACACATTCAACCAAAAATATGGATCTAATATGTAGATAACATCTTTATCATAATGAAAAGGAACAACTAGAGAAGTCACATAAAACAATCATCTTCACAGGAATTGTATTCACAGGGAAGAAGGAAACAACACACTATCCTCATCAACAAAGGGAAAAAAATAGCAAATTAGAAGCAACCCACACTAAACAAGTACTCCATTACCAAAGTAACAACCCAAGCTCTCACAAAAGAAATTATGTAAGAACACTGTTAAAATAACACACCTAGAAAATTAGAAAAAGGAAACAGCTGAAAGAGCATCAAGGACTCCATAATATTGATTTTGCAATATTCCAGATGAACAAGCACTATATATTTTGTAAGTTTTACTTTTACAAATCTTTTCTCAGGATTATGGGCCATGGTAATGGTGAGCTTCCTGATTACAGGCAATGGAAAATAGAAGGTACCCCCTTGCAAACTGTCCAGGAAAGGTTGGCTAAACTTGGTCTCAAGGATCCATGGCTTCGGTAAGAGTTGGCATATATGTAATCCTTCATTTGTTCAAGTCAACCACAGAACACCTATCTCGAATGGGAACTTTATTTTTGTTTTGTTTCATAAACACATTTTAGGAGACAAAACAAAAAATTAAGTTCCCATTCTAGATAGGTCATTAAGCACTTTGTTTTCCAATCATTTTTGTCCTATATTAGGAAATACAAAGTCGATTGACTCTGAAATTTTAAAATAGAAATGTAAATGCTGATAATTAAGATTTTTTGAGGCTATTCTTGCACAAGAGAACTAGATTTCCCTGTATCAGGCATGTCAAACTCCCGGCTCATGGGCCAGATGCATGACGCCAAAACCGCGTCCACCCCATTGCCGGCAATGGGGAAAAAGTCATGTGACGTCATACGATGTCACATGATGTCGCGAGTTTGACATGCCTGCCCTATATGAAGCCAATTCAGTTCTTCAGAAAATTTGCATCCTTAAATTTAAAAAGTGTTTCTTTAAAATTGTAGTGCATACTTTGAATAACATCCAATTTGAATTAAACATAAATTTGTTTTTTGCTAAGGCTCTGCTAGAAGATATTTATCCTTTAAATCAGTGGTTCTCAACCTTTTTCAGGTTGAGACCCCACTTGCGCCGCCCATGCACGGCGCAACGGGCCGATCCGTGCATGCGCAGCGCGTGCGCGACAAAAAAACCAAACAAAAAAAACAAAATGGCGGACCGCGACGGGCCGATATGCGCATGTGCGCGACGGCCCAAACCGTGCATGCACGGCGCACGCGACAAAAAAAAACAAGATGGCGGACTGCGACGGGCCGATCCACGCAAGCGTGGTGTGCCCGTGACGGCCCGAACCGCACATGCGCGGCGCACGTGACGGAAAAAAATGGCGGACAGCGATGGGCCGATCCGTGCATGTGCGGCGCGCGCGCGACGGGCCAATCTGCGCATGCGCGGCGTGCGCGTGACAAAAAAAACACAAAATGGCGGACCGCGACGGGCCGATATGCACATGTGCGCGACGGCCCAAACCGTGCATGCACGGCGCATGCGACAAAAAAAAAACAAAATGGCGGACCGCGACGGGCCGATCCACGCAAGCGTGGTGTGCCCGTGACGGCCCGAACCGCGCATGCGCGGCGCACGTGACGGGAAAAAATGGCGGACAGCGATGGGCCGATCCGTGCATGTGCGGCACGCACACGACGGGCCAATCTGCGCATGCGCGGCGCGCGCGTGACAAAAAAACACAAAATGGCGGACCGCAGTGTCCGGCGACCCCCGCGAAACGGTCATTCGACCCCAAATGGGGTCGCGACCCATAGGTTGAGAACTGCTGCTTTAAATGGTTTTCTGACATATACACTGCACATTATTTTGCAATCTTTTGTACTTGTTAATACTAATATTAGATTTTGTCAGTTGGAACTTTAGCTTTCAGATAGGTTTTTTTCATTGTTATCTTTATGAAATGCAACTCAGGTGCAGATGACACCAGGTGCTCTTCAAAAGCATTTGTTTTTGAATGGAGATACTTTTACCTACACATATGATCTTTCAGGACAGGACAGATAGTCCTCAACTTATAACCACAGTTGGGACCAGAATTTCCATCGCTAAGCAAGAGGGTTGTTAAGTGAGTCATGCCCCATACTTATGACCTTATTTGCCATTGTGGTTAAACACATCACTGCAGGTATTAAGTGAATTGTGCGGTTGTTCAATGAATCTGGCTTCCTGCATTGTCTTTGCTTGTCAGAAGCTGGCTGGGAAGGTCATATATGACAATCACATCACCCCGATGGTGTAACCATCATAAATAGATGCCAGTTGCCCGCACCCAAATTTTGATCACATGACCATAGAGTTTGCTGCAGTGGTTGTAAGCGTGAGAACCAGTTATAAGTCATTTTTTTCAGTGCCATTGTAACTTGGAACAATGACTAAACAAATGGTTATAAGTCATGTACTGCCTGTATCATTTTCATAACTAATGAAGAACAGTACTCATTTGAAAGAAGGTAATAGTAGTTTGAATATAAGAGTTTTAGTTATTGCCTAATTATATAAGTGGTGGTTTCATAAGTCCCATGTCTTACACAACTCTGTTCTGTGAAAATTAATTTCCAACTGAAAACATTTGGAGTAAATCTCTAGTAAAGGAGTAAATTGCAAGATAATCATTGCAGCTTCAAAACATGTTCCTCCCTTCCCCTCCAGCTGCCTCATTAAACAGCTCTATTAAGTGGATTGGTGATTACAGCATGATGTAATGGAAAAGTATATGAAGGCTTGTGAATACAGCTTTGAGGATACTGATTAGAGGCCCCAAACTATAAATAATAGCATCAGGTGTTAGAGAACATGTGGTTAAGTGATGAAGACATCAGGCTAGAAACTGGGAGGTGGTGAATTCTAGTCCTGCTTTAGACATGAAAAATTGGCTAGATGACTGGGCCAGTCACTCTCTTTCAGCCCAACTCACCTCACAGGGTTGTTATTGGGAGGAAAATAGAAGGAGGGAGTATGCTTGTGCTGTGAGTTATTTATAAAAAAATAATAATGATGGAATATAAATTAAATAAATAACAGGTAATTGTTCTTAGAGGTAAAATAGGAATATAGTTATTCTTTGAATATATTTTATTCTAAGACGGAAGTCTGTTTGGGGCAATTCTTCCTCTCTCGTATATCAGCATATACTCCATCCCATGTTTTCCCAGGAAACAATAAACATCTGGAGAGGCCTTTTGACTAAGTGATGGTCAATCTAGATACAAGAAGGGTATATCAAATTCCAATAACTTATTTAATTTTTAGGGATACTTAATTCTGTATTGAAAATTCTGCATTGTAAGTTAAACTGTGGGCTAAAAGGTAAAGTTGCAAAATTGTGTAATTTTTCATCTTATGTCTGTTTTTTTTCTCTAGCAATGAAGCATGGAGATTCTCAGGTGGCTTTGCAAAACCAGCCACTTTCATGGACGCAATGACCAAAGGATTCAAATGGGGGTTTGCCGCCTTTGTCGTGGCACTTGCAGTTGAATATACCTTTTTCCCTCCAGAAAAGAATAAGGGACATCACTGAAGATTTGTTTGTGTCTTCTAACTTTGAGTCCGTTGTATAGTCTGGCTTCTCATGGAGTGGAGCACATTAAAGCTCCTCAAAGAAGAATGTATGTGCAGTCTCTCTTTCCACTACAATTATGAAAAAAATGTAGATATATATCAAAACAGTCCATTATTACTAAACAAAACGGAAGGGCTGCCATTTGTTTATTTTTGTCCAAATATCTTTCTGTTCTGTTAGGACAGTTAGGAGAACACCTGTAAGCCTAAGTTGAACATGATTTCCAAGCACTACGCCTCTCATCCCTTTTTCCAAATGGACATGGTAACTATTATTAAGATTTGCATTTGTATCATATCTTTTTTTTCTCCGATATTTAGAGTGAAATATATGGATGTGGCTAAATCCATCTTCTTTCAGTTTTATCCCATAAATACCACTATGAAGTAAGTTAGATTGAGAGAGGGCCTTTGGATCTAACCAGAAGTATGATTTAAATGCCGACATGCCAATTCACAAATCCAGCACAATAAAATCTACTTGTAGCTAAGCAACCTCTATAGATGTGGGCCAGGTAGCTGGAGTACAGTCAGAATGGATCCAATTGATTGGTTTGAAAAGAATGAAAATTCTCACAGTGAGCCTCTCAGGGTTAGGTTTTAGCTCCCTCCCTCCAGCATCTTGACTGCAAAGGATGAATCCCTGCTTTACATCAAAGTTCAAGTGGACATTGTATCATAATATCCTTCCAAACCTACATGTATTCCAGTTGACATCCATCATCACTCTCTGTCTCTTGGAAACCAACAGCCCGATTTGGCATTGTAGTAAAGAGAAAGTTTAGGAGCAACAGAGCCAACTGCTATCTTCATATTCAACAATTTAGTTGGGCATGGACAAATTTACCAACCAATGATGTGAGATAATTGCCTGTTAAGAACCATGGTCACCTTCAGAACCAATTCTGTCAAAACCGTCAATGCTATAGGTTATCAAATAGGCTTAGGTTTTTGGTAAGTCCAAAATAATATACTAATAACTCTTTTAAATAATAGTCAACAGTTATGGCATTCAAGGTAATCAAACACTGCCTTGATATTCAGTAGTTACATGTAATGTTCCCAGTGGCAGAGATAAAACAGTTCAAAGCACAGGGGAAGCAATGGATTGAATGATACACTATGGAAAGAGCAGAAAAAGAGAACTAAAAGAATCAAATTCCAATCTGCCATAGCAAAGGACAAGTGTTCGGTCTTGCTACTACAGAGAAATTGCAATTAAGAAGAAATGTAATGTGCATATTCTCAGATATGTTGGATGGAGCACTTAAAC
This sequence comes from Bothrops alternatus, assembly GCA_034064705.1. Classification (NCBI taxonomy): domain Eukaryota; kingdom Metazoa; phylum Chordata; class Lepidosauria; order Squamata; family Viperidae; genus Bothrops; species Bothrops alternatus. The sequence goes on from JARGCV010000068.1 coordinate 913,711, forward strand.
AAGTTGTGAGATTCAGCTTATTTTTCAAAAATAAAATAATGTGGCTCAGATTTTTAATTGAGAGAAATTGAGCGGGAGAAAAAAGTGTTGGGTTGGTAATGATAAAAGATGGCTTAGCTTCTATTGGAAATGGGGAAATGGGAAGAGACACAGCATTTACCCAACTGAGCAGGAATTGATTTTCTTCTCTTGTGACTTAACTGAGTAGTACACGACCATTTTTATAATTTGAGTGAGTAAGGGACTTAGGAAAGTATTTATTTATTGAATTTATATGCTACCAATCTCACTATTAAGGTGATGCATAAATTGCTGTAAAAAAACCAAAACCAAATGCTCATTTCAGAATTTGGACAGGGAAAACATGCTTTTTATTTTGTCTTCTTAGGATGAGGAGAAGGCAAAAAGGTGAGATTCTTTAGCATGATTGTTACTAACACAGGTATTCCAACAGCCCAACAGTGACACAAATATAATGAAATGTGTTGTGATACCACAGTGTCTATCCATTACATTTGCATCACATCATATGCAGCAACAAGAGACAGAGTTTGCAAGATAGCATGCAAACATTAGATTATTCCAACATTTGACTGGGTTTATCAACAGTAACAGGACAAACGTGAACTGGTAATTCCAGTTTGTACCAAAGTCTTAAGTTTAATTGCTTTGTTTTACATTTATCATTAGAGAAATTGAGTGTATTTTTTATGTTAAACTATCCTTTCCTTTTGGCTTAAAAGATTCAAACCAGCATTGATCTTACTTGAGGACTATTTGCCTTCAAGTCATGTCTGCTGATTTAAGAGTATTAATTAGAAAATGGGATCATGGTGGGGGATGGGGAAAATGCTGACAGAAGTCCACATTTCTGGTGGGAGTTCGTTGCTCTAGTTTTAAACATGAAAAAGAATTCCCAGTGCTTTTGCCAAACCGACATATAGCTTTCCTTTCAACCCTAGGCTTCTTTTACCCAACATATGTGAAAACTTCCTGATAGTTACCTTGGTTGCTGAGACATGGGCATCATGCAGTAAAACCCTTTAGGTCCAAGTTGTCCCATCCTATTATCATTCATTTATACACTATGGCTAACTAGGATTACAATGGGGTAATTGCAACCTAGAAAGTCAAGCTGCTGCCCAGAATATTTTCCACTGAAAAGCATCACTTGCTTTTTACTCGAGCTATACTGTGATTGATTAATATTTGATCATGATCAATTTCCAATGCTTGAATATTTTACTAATATAGAAGGATCAAGGATGAGGAGGGCAGAGACAGGACAAATAGGAAACATGGGAAGAGTAAAGAAAATGCGTAGTTAAGGGGGGAAATTTTATTATGAAATTAAATACAAAAACATTAATAAAAGAAAAGCATAAATAGTTGCACTCTGCAACTTGCTTGCCTTTTGCAAAACCATTTGAACAAATTGTTCCCAAGGGCCTTTGGTGCTTTTGTAATTATTTGATAGTTTTGTTCCTATTATTCTGTAAAGCATTTTGAGTCATTTGAAGTATGACAAAAAAAAAAGAATAAAGTTGGATGTGGGAATATCCATAATACTGCTCATGGCTAAGATTAATGGCTTTTCCTCCAAGTAAGAATGAAGGAGATTGCTACAAATATTTGGTTATTTGTCAGAAGGAATTACCATTTAATGCAAATATCCTTCCCTTAGAAGTGTCATTATCTTGCTAAAATTCACACTCTTAAGGTGAAATAATATTGGAGCAACTTTATTGAAAAACTCATTCTTAGGTCTTTAGCTTTGGCCTCCCAGCCTTGACCAAAATACAGATAGTCCTCGTTTACTGAAAACACTGAAAAGGAGACTTATGTCCCCAGTCCTCAACAGGAAGTTATTACTACCTATCGCACTTAATGGCCTGTAGTGATTTGCTTAATAACCGCAGCAGAAACTGAAGAAAGGACACCATAAGTTAGGCACAGTCATGTGACTTCATTGTATGACTGTGATGCTTAGTGACAGAGTTGCTCACCCTGATGGGATTACCTGTATTGGGGCATTGGCAAAATGGAGCTGCTGAAGGCAAGCAGGAAAAGGGAGAACAAATCAGGTAACATGCCCGGGCATATTCAGAACAGCACCCAGATCTATCAGGCACCTGGATCAAGATTATTTTAAGCAGATTTAGATCAGGTGTTGCCATTACGTAACACAGGTAGGTCTTGACTTGCAACCATTTGTTTAGTGACCATTCAAAGTTACCATAGCACTAAAAACGACTTATTACTTGCCCCAGGGTCACATAATAAAAGTTTGGGCACTTGGCAACTGGCGTATATTTGTAACCGTTGCACTGTCCCAGGGTCATGTGATCAACATCTGTAACCTTTCCAGATGGCTTCTGACAAGCAAAGCCAAGGTGGGAAGCCAGATTTGCTTATCAATCACATGATTCTCTTAACAACTGTGGGCAAAAAGGTTGTAAATGGGACAAGACTCACTTAACAGCTACCTTGCTTAGCAATGGAAATTTTGGGCTCAGTTGTGCTGGTAAGTCGAGGACTTCCTGTACAGTTTCCATTCTAATTTAAGACAGATAATCTTTTCTGAACTAATGTTTAACATCCTAAATATCTAAATTGACCTGATTGATAAGCTTCCTAAAGCCATTTTGTAACTCTTTATTGATTAACATGATCTTATCAAAACTCTATAGATTTTACTATGGGATATGCAATTGTTATTGTGAAGAATTTTTTCCCCATTAGTTGCTAGAGTTACTGTTGCCAAATGCTGAAACTAGAGATAAATTGACGAAATATACCAAACTTAATGAAAACACTGATTTTCTTAAGGTTAATATCTATGCCTCAAAATTGGAAAATAACCAAAACTATTTCACTTTTGAAAAAAAGAGCTTTAAGAGAGGACACGGGATATAGGCCAGTCAGCTTTATTAATTGTTCTGGGTAAAATAGTAAAAGTATTATGAAACATACAACAATTGGATAATAAAGAAAAAAATGTTTTGAAAAGGAACTAACATGGCTTTGGTAAGGGTAAGTCTTCATACTTGTTCTGGCAAGACTAAGTGATTTGTTGTGAAAGTCAATCTATTAAAAGTCAAATTGAATAGAGAGGCAAGGAAATAGATAACCATAGCTACAAGGTAAGCTGATATAAAGTTAAAACTAGTGAATCAGAAAGGGCAATCTTAGACGTGAAAGTTGGACATGATTACAAATTAAACTAATAAGTCCAGAGGTCCAAGAATTCAAGAGAAGTTAGATGTTTGACAAAGAATCAGAACCTTTGGTAGCATCAAAGCGGATGTATTTCATTCCTTTCAAATTCCTTGTTCTAATATCTCTTTCTAAAAAACAGGGATCATCTTTGTTCAGTTCTTTTCAAATTCCTTCCAAGTTTTAAGACTTGGCATTTGGCATCATCACTACCAGATTGGCTGATAGTATTGCAGGATTGTATTAATTAGCAGAAGTATGTGTTGTCATCTGAGATCAAGTCTGCTTTCCCAAAACACATTGGTCATCTGCCATCTTCTGAGGAAACAACATTAGCCAATTTAATCTCATTAATACTTACCTTTCTCAAGAATATTGTAAATGTTTGCCATTGTTGGAGCAATCTTCTCCTCAGCCCAAAGAAAAATGTAAAATAATAAGCAAGAACTAGCTCCACATGGGTAACTGAAATTATTATTTAGTGCAAATCACAAAATAATGTTTTTGATGATAGAAAAAAGATATATTTTGTAATTCTGTATTCAATGCTGGGTCTAGTTGTTGGCTATTTCAGGTAGTGATAGTTGATTAATAAGCATAGTGTATATTATCTTGGCCTTTGTTGAAGCCTTGAAGAAAAATATATTAGCCATACTAAAGAACTGCTATCTTGAAGCCAATGGCAGTGACTTTTTTTAAAAAAAAAATTCGTCAAAACTTCTTTAAATATAGACTTCCAGTTCTGGATGCGACGCCTTTGGACAGGCGGGGGGAAGCTTCTCCCTGCTGTCTGGTTTCCCTTTGTCAGAAGACCCTGGAAAGGGTCGAAAGTCGCCCTGGAGGGGCGACCACCGTTGGGGAGGACCCTTGCAAGATCACGGAAGGGCAGTAGCCCTTCTGTTTGATCCGAGGCAGCTCCCTAGGACTGACAAAGAAAAGATTGGCCATTAACATGGCTGATCACCTAGTCGCACCAGCCAAAAGTCCCAATAACAGCTAAGCATATGAAGCAGGAGTGGAGAATTTGGGTAAGATCCTTTTTTACCTCTCTTTTTGTCTAATTACCTTCCTGTGAAAGCTTTTTGAAATTTGTTCCCCCGCTCTCAATTCAGCGGCATTTGGGTACCTGGGATTTTACAGCTTGGAAAGAAAAGGAAAGAACTACTAACTTCAACAACCAAATAATTGGATCTTTGTTTTGTGGATACCTTGGGGGCCCAAAACTTTTTATTATAGAGACCTAGCATCTTTTTAAACTTCTTTCACTATTAACTTTGCAAAATATAGGCTTTTTTGTGTGTTTTAACTGAATAAGAGGCTATTTGGCTTTTAGGAAAAGATTTTGTGGTCTGCTGCGGACATCTTGTGGCAAAATTTGGCATAGCAACGAATTGATCATGTGACCAAGGGCATTTTTGTGTTGTTGTAACTTTGAACTATTGTAAGTCGAAGACGTGTACTTATGCTAGCTTTTTCCTGAAATATGTTGTATATTATAATCAAAAAACCAAACCTTTTTTAGACAGTTCACAATCTTTTGCTTCAATTTAACATGTATTAAAAGCTATGCCATCAGAAATAATTATCACAAAAAATAACAATGGAAGTGTATAATCTTTTTAGCAACTTCAACACGAATTGTAGTTACAAGTATAATTACAGTATATCTCCTCCCGTCCCCCCTCCCCAAAAAAGAGTAATATTTTTCTGGTCTTTCTCTCGCCCATCGAACGCACTCCAAGTTATTTGGGAGCTGGGCGGCTCCCAAGCTTAAGCTTAACGTCACTTCAGTAGTGACGCTTGGCTTCCCAAAGGCCGTTTGGCGCCCCAAAGACAAACCGTTTGGTGTCCCAAAGGGCGCCTGCCGTATCGAGGAGACGCAGAGCAGGGCGAAGAGGGCGCTCGACCTGTGAGTAGAGCTGGCTGAGAAGCCGAGTTGGGGAACGGGGCGTCCGTGGACACCTGAGGCGTTCGCTGTCGTTTTCGGAGAAGAGAAGCGGAAGAGGAGGCCATGTTCTCCCGAGGCGGCTGTGCAACAAAAACCCGGGCTAGTTCCGACTCTGCTTCAGGAGATCCGTGTTATAAATCATCTGGGTCTGAAAAGGAAAGGGGCGCTTGACCGTCACACTTTCAATACCGGTTTCTGCTAAGTGAGCGCCGCTGAATTCAATAAGAACGCCATCCCAAGCGAGCCACGCTTGAAAGTTGTGTTCAGACTGGCCGTTTGCGCTTGGCCGAGCGGGCTCCGCTGAACGCAGGCAGCTTACTAATGAGCAAAGTCCGTAAGATTGCCTTTGCTTGCGAGAAGCGGCGGAAGAAAGACAGCCTTATCCACGCGCTTACACAAAAGTTATGGCCGCGTTAGTCCGTAGTGGCGGAGAGGGGAGGTTTTGTTCCAAAGAGAAGCTCCGCGGTCCCCGTCCTCATTTGACGAACGCGCAGGGCGTTTTTGTTGCGGGAATGCGAGGCGTGTATTCTGACTTAGTCTGAATGCAGGGCCCGATTACTTGTTTTGTTTGGGCTTAAGCTGAGACTCCGTTTCTCTTCCGTTTCTCCTTCCCGACGGCCGAGGGGAGCATTTTCCATTTTTTATGGATCTGCGTAACAGTCCCATTTTATTCGTATGTTTACTCAGAAATTGCCTATACATTTAATAGACTATATTCATTTATTATAAGCGCCTATGTAAGATTATAAAAGGAAAACAAAAATTGGTGGAGCAGAGCTTTGCTGGTGGCTTCACCTACAACTCCCGGAAGTTTTCTTGGCTGTAATACAAGAAATGTTTGTGGATTGATTTTTTCCCCCCAATAGCTCTTGGGGATTTCTGGTGCTCTAATCAGAATATTAAGTTAGATCCTGCTGAGTTTTTCCAAACTGAGTTTTTCCAAACTGTATTTAATTTCATAATTCCTGGCGTCTTCATTTCAATTTTTATTTTTTGTCAGAGAAGATTTTAAATACAACTGCATGAGACACTTGATTATTCTAAAAAGTAAATTGGAGTAGGATTGTATCCTCTGCTTCTGAGGGCATCCTTGATTAAATTATCCACTATGAATAAAATGATAGCTTTTACTTTAATAACAAGGTGTTTTTGCTGGTATTTTAGGGGAAAATCCTAATAACTTGGAGCTCTAGTCTGGACTTTCCTTAAGCAACCATCAGACTGAACATGCCATCTGAAACCTTCTATTTTAGCCATTGTTATGTTCCATTATGTCTTTGTGACTCTTAAGAAGGAAGTAGTTCTTTTTATTTACTAGAATTTGTGAAATTCCTTGAGAAAGTCTCTTAAAAAGTGTGATGTTCAGTGATACATTCAAGGAAAGGAAGGTTTCTCAAACTCTGCAAATACATAATCCTTTTAAATGATAACATGAATTTCTGTTACAATACCCACCCCCCTCTGATTAGATAGTGTCATCAGTGCAATGAACATGAATTTGGGCAAACTCTGGGAAACAGTAGAGGAGAAGAGGCCTGGCATGCTATGTCCATAGGGTCACAAAGAGTAGGACAAGACTTATTGACTGAACACCTCACATTATCAGGGCTTTACAAAATAAAAATTGAACAAAAAGCAATAATTGGAAATTGAAGAAAAAGTTTAAAATCACATTTTAATGGAAGGATGAACCTGCTTACTTTTGTATCATTCTGAAATCTGAATTTCATTTTGAAGACAGCCACTTTTTTTCACTAGTCAGAGGGGAAGTAAAAGGGCATTTCTTTGCCTTAAGTCAATTTCTCTTGAAATTGGCTGCTTTTGATGATTTCTCCCCAATAATTTCTATCCTTCCCTTCCCATTCATAATTCTGTCTGCAAAGTGAAGATCAGTTTTTCCTTAAATTTTTGGGCTCTCCAACCTTGATTGTTTCCTTTGAAAGGAAAAGTGGCATACAAAAACAAAAAAGTGTGATTTTGCATTAAACTGGTAAACCTGCTCACAGAAAGCAGCCTCCTGGCATCTCTTCCTTTGTCTCGTGGCACTCCCCCCCCCCTTTGAGAGTACCTAATTTACAGAGTTAATGCAGGAAATACATCACTTTTTATTTATAGATGTACCTTGCAAGAAATGGAAAGTCAATCTTTTCTTCTTTCAGAACCACCTTACTTTAAAAGGAAACAACCACAGCTAGGTCTTAAAAGTATATATTTTAAGTTGAATTTAAATGGAATGTATTAAGATGAATTGGGGAAAAATTATATTCTTGCCTATTGTAAAAATGTAGACCCCCACATGTTTTCTGGATCCCGAACTAAAAAATAGCCTTATGCCCTCTTTCTGTTGCAATACGCAGAACTTTCTTTCACACTGCGCCCCAGTTTATAAAAGAGTAGTTATTGTTTTAGAAAGGAAACTGAAAATACTGAAAGAGATACAGTATAATTATGCTCAGTGACAGCATAATGTTGACTAACTTGGGACAAAATAGGATATGGCACGTACGTGATTTGAAATTAGTCACCAGTTGTACTTTATGTCTTATTGCTAGTCCAACTTGTAGCTGCTAAAATAGTAAACTTATTTTTTATTTGCACTAAATGTCTGTGAAAGGATAAAACATGCACACAATTGACTGTACAATATGGAGACCACAAGTTTCAATCCTTGCTTTATATGTTTCTTTTTCAACCCTGTGCACTCTATCTTCCTTCTGGTTGGCTGCTTTACACATGATTCCTGGTTTCATCCAGTTTTAAAAAATGGAACAGGCCTAACCCAAAGAGTTTGTTCATTTAACTGTGGCTATAATGTAATTTGCTTGGTTTTGACTTGGATTGTGTTAACTCACCCATAGTGGTTTGTAAGCCAAATAGTGAGCCTCAAAATACAGAACATGATTGGATGTAGGATATGATAGTATGCACAAGCTATTTAAGATTTTTTTAATGGAGTGTGTCATGTGAATATGTCCAGTAGTTATTTCTAAATTATGATCTACTGTGTAAGCACAACTGGCTGAATTTACAAAACACGCAGAAAATCAAATCATATTATGAATGGATAGTGTGCAAATCTGGCAGATAGAAGGCAGCTTAAGGTCCCACTTCAACTAACCATCCAAGAAAGCAGAACTCTTGAAACAGGCATTGTCTCAAAAGGATACTTTTATTAAGGGTCAGTGACAGTAGGGAAGTCACGGTATAGTTAAGCAAGCAATATTCCTCCTCTCACCAAAGTCATAATGTCCATTTGAAATCCAGTGGTATGATGAGCAGGTAACTGGCAGAGTTGGTGCCCATCTCAAGGCCTTCTCCAATTTCCTTTCTCTGCAACCCTCTTCCTGATAAAGGGAGACACATTCCTATCTCAAGGGGATGGAGGGAGGAGGGGAATATAGAAAGCAAAGGTTATCCCAAGCACATGCAAGCTCCCCCTCCCCCCCCAACAGAATGGCAGGCCCCAAAAGCAGAATATATGGCCAAGGAAAGGGAGGAGGGTTTTGGGGTCCTGACAGCAGCTTTTGTCAATGTGCATAAAACTCAGTGAAGTCAGTTTCCACACAGCATGCTTACTTTCTGAATCTAGAGCAGGGCTTTTCAACCTTTTCACCCATTGTACCACTTTTAGGATATGGCAACATCCGAGTACCGCCTAGCAAGGTGTCAAAAACTTGATGACCCCCCCCAAAAGGAAAAAAGTGATAAAGTACAGGTAGTCGTCAACTTACAACAGTTCGCTTAGTGACTGTTCGAAGTTACAATGGCACTGAAAAAAGTGCCCCCTAAGCCACAGCCGAGCAAGACACCTGCCTGCCCACCCGGTGGTGCTCTTACTCCTGTCCGAGGTTTTCATTGTTGTGAGCATTTCTGTTGAGGATTGGCAGCAGGGGTGGGGTGGGGGAGGTGTTTGGTTTTTATCCCCCCCCCGTCTGCTGGGTGGTTGCAGCAGGTTTTGGTCACTTCACATCACCCTGGGACACTGTGACCATCATAAATATGAATCAGTTGCCAAGCATCTGAATGTAAATCACAAGACCCTGGAGATGCTGCAACATTCCAGCTGATCAGCGCTTCTTCTGTGCTCAGCAGAAGTGTCAGGATCAGTGCTGCTTTCCAGCTAGAGCCTGTTGCTGATCCTGGCACTACCACTGAGCCCTGACAGCCCTGAAGAAGCACCGATCAGCTGGAAAGCAGCACTGATCCTGGTGCTTCCACTGAGCCATGACAGACCTGCAGCTCCAGCCATCTCTCGTTCAGGCTTCTGCAGTGCTGCCACTGGTTCAGCTCATTCCCCACCCCCACGACCACTGTTCTAGGATGGTCGCGTACCACCTGCCAGGTGCGAATGTACCACAGGTGATACCCATACCGCTGGTTGAAAAGCCCTGATCTAGAGTACTCATTATTAGAAATTTATTGTTATTTAGCGGAATGCAGATTTTGTAACTAATCCTTGGCTTGCAAAAATTATGAAAGGATATAACTGCCCTATCTGGTATGCTTGCAATTCCTGGAATGTCTAGGCTGTGATTCATCCTTCAGTCCCTCCCCAGTGCAAACTGGAATTTCCTGTGTGGCTGCAAGGGGGAGAAGCCTAGTTTTATGTTCTCTCCCTTTTATGTATATTCTTGATTTCACAGGGACTCATTTCAATCTTGAAAACTAAATCTGAACAAAGATAAACAGTGATCATGGATTATAAAAAAGCAACCTTAGTCTCTGGATATGTTTAAATCAGTCTTATATTTACTGGAATAATATGCTTTTGGTGATTGGTGAATATTTTTTACTATTTTCAGTATCAGATTGCAGACATTGTGCTGTTTAAATCCTGGCAGTGTAATCCTATGCACTTTTACTCTAAAGTTGGTAGATTTGTTTCTATGCTTGGAAGCTTGGTATCTTTGTTGATTTCTTTCAAATCTTGATTATGAGTCTTTTCCTATAAAAATGAGGTGGCTTCTTCTTTTCCAAGCTCAAACATTCACTATGAATGTATGTACATATGTCAGTTTATTATTGGTTATGACATTTAGAAATCTTAATCATGGGATTTTTAGTCCTGCCTCAGGTATGAAAGCTAGCTTGGGTGACTTTGGGTCAGTTACTCTCTCTCTCGGCCAACCCACCTCACAGGGTGGTTGTTATGGAGAAAATAGGAGGAGGGAAGAGTATTATATACGTTTGCTGCCTTTAATTATTTGTAAAAATGATAAAAGTGGAATAAAAATAAATGATTGCTTGATTGATGAAGTACTGTGGAATCTTACAGAGGTAATATTTGATGAGGTATATGTCCTTTTATTCAGAGATCATTAAGAATTTGTCTAAAACAAGTGTCTAGTTATGTCTAACTGATTTGAATTGCTATTGTAAATTTGTAAAATCCTGATCTGATGTGCTTCTGCTTTAACTAATCCTTCAGTGACCTTACTCAAACCATTGTCTGTCAGCCTGTATGAGAATGAAAAGGAACTACAGGTAGTCTTCAAGTTACAACCATTCGCTTAGTGACCGTTGGAAGTTACAGTGGCATTGGAAAAAAGTGACTTATGACTGTTTTTTACACTTAACGACTTTAGCAGCATCCTCATGGTCATGTGACCAGGAAGCAGATGCTTGGCAACTGGCATGTATTTATGATGGTTGCTGTGCCTGGCATGGTGTGATGACCTGTTGCGGCTTTCTGACAAGCAAAGAGAATGTGGACGCCAGATTCACTTAACAAGCATGTTACTAACTTAACCTCAGGGATTGTTGGCAAGAAAGGTCATAAAATTGGGCAAACAACTGACTTGCTTAGCAATGGAAGTTTTGAGCTAAGTGGTGGATTTTAGTTAGTTACAAGACTGGGCTGAAGCAAAATGATGTATTGAACGTGGAGTAGTTTGAATAATGGAAACGGCTAGAAATTTTTATTTTGAAAACACCAAGGTTAGAGACCATCTTCTCTCTTCCTTCACCCCCAAGTAGTTGACCTTACATTTGATAAGAAAAGGCATAGAAGATGATGTTGTAAATAAATGATCAGCAGGTGGAAATTACTAGTGGCCATTCTGTTGAGAAGCTCTTGGCGACTGGCTGTTTGATGATTTTTTATATAAGGACTGATCTTGACTCCTTTTCCTTCCTTCCTTCCTTCCTTCCTTCCTTCCTTCCTTCCTTCCTTCCTTCCTTCCTTCCTTCCTTCCTTCCTTCCTTCCTTAATTATGTCTTCCTGATTGGCCTCTCTTGCCTTCTGAGCTGCTCAGAACACTATCTCCAGTCTAATAGATTCTCTGTCCCTGTTTCTGCTACCGGTAGAAGGAAGGAGGGGAATGTGTGTATTTGTGTTCTTCTGTAGTGTTTCTGTGTAAGAAGTATCTGTGTGGCTGCTAGAGGCATACACGTACCATATGAACAAGTATCTGTGCCGTTACATTTAAGAAAGTTAATTCTTATACAATAACCCTCCCTCTATATAACAGTAGAAAGGGAATCAGTTATAAGCAGGGGCAGGTACAGTACAGGTAGTCCTTGACTTACAACAGTTCATTTAATGACCATTTGAAGTTACACCAGCACTGAAAAAAGTGAGTTATGACCATTTTTCACACTGACAACCATTGTAGCATCCTCATCGTCACCTGATCAAAATTCAGACACTTTCAATTGATTCATATATATGAAGGTTGCAGTGAAGTTAGGAACAGAGGAAGCTGCTGTATAAGAACTAAGTCAGCCCATCCTTTTCAGTAATGTTCACAATGTCAGTTCCCCAAAACGTCAGGTGACACTTCCAGTTCTCTGTGGAAATGCCCAAAGATTGCTCAGATAGCCTGTTCGTATGCAAAACATGTATTTTCCTGAAGTGCTAAATCCCTCCTTTCAGAAAGCGTAATTTTAGTGAAAGACATTTTATGGATGTCAGTTGCATATTGTAACTTTCCATTTTCAGTCTTTACCTTTTGTTTAATTTTAGTTTCAGTTCCTCTGGGCATTCTAAATTATGTGATAGTGGGAGCTTTCTTGAAAACTGGACACATTCCCTTTTGATTCATCCTAAGCATCACTTCATTTGAAAAAGTTCATACTGTTCCCAGCCCGAACAAATGTAGCAGTGGATGAGATGGCAGAATGAGTGCCAGCAGTGAACTTTAATCATTGTGTGTAATTAAAATGATTTGGGTTTGTCTAGGTCTTCTCTTCTTGTCAATGGACTTTGGATATATAAAAGGCATAAAGCGAAGCCTGGATATTGAAGATCAACAATGAAGGCAGATTCTGCATTTAGAAGCAAGCCTCATGATGTGGTTTTTCTTGTTTAAAATACACACAGTAAAAAGGGTAGTGGCCTGTGATGACATTTTGCAGTGTCCCAGCATCCCTCCTATGCCAGCTTGAACTGGAACTGGATACAGATGAAAAGGAAATCATGGTCTTCTTGTGCAGTGATCTCATGTCTGACGTATCTACTCTTGGTGGCCTACAACTCTTAACAGCTTTGAATGAAAAGAAGATGCTGACCACCATAAACTTATCTGAACTATTATACAGGCTGAAAAGATTTGATTTGTTAAAGAAGTTCCTGGGGACTGGAAGAGCAGCCGTGGAAGCCAGTTTGGCCAAGCACCCTCAGATGTTGTCAAAATACAGGTGAGCTAAGTTGAAGAGCAATGGATATATTTTATGGTGTACAAAGGATGCATAACAGAAACCTAATAGGGTACCATTATGGGAAGCTGCTGTACACTGTTATAACATTGGTCCAATTAATTCTATATTACCCACACTAATCTTCTCCATGGATGGCAAAGGGCAAAGTGAAGTGCATACCTCATCGTTGGTCATTCTGTGTAGAACTGATAAGAGTTATAGTCCAAAGTAACTATAATGGCTTTCAATTTGTTCCTGAATACCTTTTCCTAATTTTATTAAGCCCTCTGTATTCTCCATTTTTACTCTTTTTGTATTTTTTGTTTAGGTAGGGTTCCTGTTATTTGCAACTGTACTGAGTTTTTATTTGGTCTTAATATCTTATTAATACTTGTTGGTTGAAAAATACACATAGGGTTAAAATATTGTATAAGAATATGTAGCAGAGGCCCCTAGATAGGAGAGCAAAGCCTTTTTAAAATTAATTTAATTTTAAATTAATTGCAAATTGGGTTTGTGTGCAGGTTGTTGATGACTGAAATCAATGAAGATCTGGACAAAGAAGACTTGAGATCTCTCTCTTTCCTTTTGAAAAATCATCTTGGTACATCACACAAGGAGAAGGTAGACTTAATATGAACATGATAGTAATTCATCTCAGGTCTTTGTGTGTTACACAGAGGAAGGAACAAGGATGTCCTGGTTTATGTCTGTTGGTTGTAGGATGCAGCGATGATGTACGTTTTATAAATCAAACTTGGAAAGATAGCACTAAATCAACAGGTGGGATAGAAAGCAATAAACTTAATGGGATAGAAAGCTAGCTTCTGATGTAACCAGGCCACTTCAAGTTATAAATGAGAGGATGAATAAATAGCTCCTCAGGGTTGGGTAGAGCATAATAGCCTTTTCTCTTTCTCTTTCCATAAAGTCTTCTTAACAGTATATTGTTCCTGCATCAGGACACTGCAAGTATTGATTTCTACCTAGGTGGTCAGTGATAATAAAATACTGAAACTGCAAGCAAGTTTCTTTTGGAAATTACCACTGCTACTAATAACTTCCAGTTGAGGAAGCTCTTTATTGTCACTTGTTGACTTACATGAAGCAGAATTCTTAGCTGACAGGTTAATCTAGAACTGTTTTTTATTTAATTTTACCTGATACTGACAACTGCTCAACAATCTCTTTCACAAATTATGTGTTTCTTAGAATGATTTGTAATAAGAATAGAATTCAATTCAATTTTGGGCCCTCCAGATGATTTGGACACAAACTACTGTCATCCTAACCACTTCTGGTCTGGTACTCTAAAAATATAAAGAGGCAATGGGATGGGTTGGAGTGAAAGATCCTAGTTCCAGCTTGCTCACTGAAATGAACTTACATAGGTTAGGCTATGTTGTGTAATCTCTTCCTCATTAGTAAAACTGGAAATTCCAAAACTTTGTCTTGCAAGATAGGGTAAACGCTAATTGTGAAGTAATATATTTTCCTAAACAGGAGAGACAGATAATGTACTGCCAATCTTTTTATATTCCGTGAAAATTTAACATATACCTGTCATTTCTCAGGAGTGCTTTGGCTTGTCCTTTACAATCGTTCTGTCTGATTTTTCTAGAGTTTTCTGGCAATTATTACTGACCTAGAGAAGCTAGATCTGATATCTCCCATGCATTTGGATTTAATAGAAAATTGCTTCCTGGCTATTCACAGGAGAGACTTGGCAAAAAAGATTCAAAAGTACAAACTAGAAGGTAAGATTTCCTATGTCTGGCCATTCAGCTTTAGGGGCTAATTCTCATAGTTTGCTGTCTTCACTGACAAGAGTTCTGCATTCCCTGCCTACCTGGAGGAATCTCTGGGGCTATTTGGGCCAAAATTGTACTGAACTCAGTGAGGTTTATTAATATGTAAACATGCACAGGAATGCTGCTAGTACTAAGTATCTGAACACAGTTGCTGAGTCCAGAAATTTGGATTTCATGATTTTGAAACAAGACGAAATCCATACTTTCATCTTGCCATCAACCCATTTAAGTCTTAGTTGAAAATGGTAATATTAGCAGTACAATAATGTATAAAAAGTTTATTTCTCACATAATGAGAATTTGGGGAGGGAGAATGCAGGAATGAACTTGTTGGTCATGCCCTATCCTTGGGATTTTTGTTATCTGTCTGAACAATCCTCCAGACATCAAGTAGAGGTTGGAGCTTTGCATTCTAATATTCTGTGCCTTGATTTTCCCCCATTCTAAATCTTGAGTGTCTACAAACCTATAGAACACATACTACCTATCCTTCCAGGCATGGGCCTTTATAATATAGCAGGTAATGAGCATATGTTAGAAGATCTTGAGTTTATTTATCCTCTCTGCTTTCCTCAGATACATGGGCAGCAATCTGTTTCTGTATAGAGTTACTAGCTTATCACATGCACAGCAGTGAAATAGTGGATAGCTTTGATGTAGAGAGTAATCACAATACTCGAAGGATGTTGTGTATCTATTCTTCCTCCTTCCTTGAGTTAAGAGTTAAGTTTACAATTGCCAAGTAAATTAAAAGGAAAAAAAAGGGGATGGTTGTATATATATATTTTTAATACATGAATTGTGTTATCTTTTGAATTTGAAAAACATAGAAAGGAAAATGCTTGGCATCTTTACATGAAAACCTAAAGTTAACATTTTAAAAATAATTTGCAAAACAATTGAAGTGGCTGGGAACAAAAAATATATTGTCTAATTTTTATGATAAGGTATGCAAGCTTTTCTTTTTTTATTATGCATGTGATGACCATTCTCTTAGCAGAAATGAAAAAGGTATATACAGTGCAGTGTTGGATAAACAACAAGATAAATAAATGAGAGTTGAAAGTAGCTACACAAAGATTTGGTTTTGGCTTAAACTAATTTCCAACATTCCACCTTGAAACTGCTCTCAATTCAGGTTCAGCTGCCTGTAGAAGGCTGAATCCTTCAAAAGTCCAGACATTCTTGTTCAGCATTTTGAATTTCAAATCTACTTTGATTCTATAATGACTCTAGGAAGCCTTTCCGAGTATATATAAAAAACATTTTTTCTTGTGTTATTCCATTATTTATCAGTCTGAAACTGAAGTCCTCACTGAAATTTTACTGGTGGAAGGAATAGTGCAATTGCAGAGCTCAGGCTAAGTGAATTGACCAAAGCGTTTAAAGCAGGGGTGTCAAACTGCTGGCCTGTGGGCCAGATGCATCATTGGGAAACCACACCCACCCCATTGCCGGCAATGGCGAAAAAGCTCCGATATGTTGCATGACATGTGACGTCGCGAGTTTGACATGTCTGGTTTAAAGCATGGTGACCTAGAAACTAGTTTCATGGCTTCATACTTTTCTTAATGCAGTTATTAAGAAATTAAGAAGTAGGGAGACAGTTTGATCTCGAGAGTCAGTTTGGTTAAGGCACCAGGCTAGAAAGCAAGCAACTGAGTTCACGTCCTGCCTCAGGCATAAAAGCCAGCTAGGTGACCTTGGGCCGGTCACTCCTCAGCTCAACTCACCTCACAGGGGGGGTGCTGTGGGGAAAATAGGAAGAGGAAGGTATGCTGGATATGTTCACCTCCTTGCGTTATTTGTAAAACTAATAAAGGCAGGGTCTTTCCACACATGAAGGGGAGCTATCTGGCCTTCTTCTCCAGGCAGCAGTTTTGCTCTGTCCGCTTAACAATTCACATGGTTGCTTAAATACCACAACTAGGAGAGCCGAGGCTGCAGTTGTTGAATGAAGCGGTCATGTGGAGTCTCACGGAATGCTCAACAGTCAAGATTCTGATTCCAATTGTGGTTGTAAATCAAGGTCTACCTGTATTTCTTCTACTTTCATCTTCTTAACAGGCTATTAAATGCATTGATTTATGCCAGTGAGATGGTGACTCTTAGCACCCACATAGATAGATTTAACAGTTCCCATAATCCTAATAGCAAGAACCTTTTCTTATAAATACTAGAAACATAACCATTCCCTGATCAAAAGGTAGGATTTCTTCTTAGGGAAGGCTCTGGAATCACCTATGTAGCAATGGACTTTTAAATGAAACTATATTTAGCATATAGAGATGGAAGAGAATTGAGCAGGATAGTTGTTTTGCAGAATAAAATCACTCTTGATGTAATCTCTGAAACCTCTGTTCCATTTTTGGCTCTAGAGCACATTCCACCTATGAATGCAAAGACTCTTCAGACATCCTTACCTAAGTTATCTCTAGCTGACCCTCCAAAGGTAAGTGCATTGTAAGTGCATTGTAATTAGATAGTTTCCTCAATTTGGAGAGAAAGGGTTTTCTGAAGTATGCAATACCAAGAAGCTGTAAAAAAAAAACTTGTCTTAACTACTGGGAACTGATGAGATGGCAGTGTTTGGTCCTTTCTAAGTGGAGTTGGCAAGATCTAGCTTATGAGTATTCTAGTCAAACTCTGACTCTTGAGTTGAGATTATAGATAAATTGCAGCCATTAGCCATTGAAAAGGAGGAGTCTATTGCATGGGACTGATCATTTTCTAATATCATCTGTGGCCTCAGTGAGTTGGCCTAAAACTCGCAATCATCCATTGTGCAGCTGTGTTGATGAGAGCAGCAGAGAACTCTGTTCCCCCTTTGTATCTTTTTGTGTAGTCTATTGGAGATGTTTCAAACAAACAACAATTTTAAAAGAGGGAACAGGCATTTAAGCCAAAGTCAGATTCCCATCATTATCTTTGTTTCTCAGAAAGTTTTTTGATACCGTGTTTTGTTTTGAAATTTGCCCATCTGATCAAGAGAAACCAGAGGTGATTTACAGAGCATTTCAAGTCTTTTGTTAAATGGCAATTTTAGAATTCCTTTACCTGTTAGGACAGCTATTTTAATAAGGGATATATCCCCCTTCCCAATAGTAACCATTTTGGGAGATCACCCATGGTTGTCTCTCAGAATTCCACATACAACCACTGGACTTGAAAGGATTCTTGGTCTATGTAAAATCAGGCAGTCCTTTGGGATGCACAGAAATCCTTCCATTCTCAGCTGCTTCTCCAAAAACCTGCTTCTTGCCATGCTGAAAACAAAAATTCTTTAAGAAGAGTGGCTAGGACAGATGTCACAATGCCCCAGAGTAGCATTTCTTCTTTTTCAGACTGTATTTGTGGCATGCTTTTAGTTACTATGGTTAAAAGAAAAATGCCATTGCAAGATGGGCAACTACTGTATTTAAATTGATGTGATTGATAATCATCTGAAAGCTGCGGTGGTACTTTGTGAGATTAAATTTGAGAGTGCTTCAAGTGCAGGCCATATGATATTCCCACTACAAAAGAGCAAGCAGATATGTCTACCGGTATATATCTTCCTTGGAGAAACGTGCAGGACAAGGAACAAAAAAATGATCAGCCAGATTAGAGAAAGGTCTATTCAGTCTAGCCTTCTGTTTTTAATCTAATTAGTCAAATGTTTCAAGCAGTTTATGAAGGCTGTAAAAAACTGATAAGAAATACCATATAATAGCTGCGAAAAAGACTGCTCCATTAGTTCTTGGAGCCATTGATTGATTTACTCTGAATGGATTTTGTAATCATATTTGAAAGCCAAAATTATTATTAAGCAGTTTATGTTTTGTATCTTTTCTCCTAATTACCTGTCTAGAATTTGCTTTTTTTGCTGTCACAAACAGACAAATATAAAAGTTTACCAACAGAAACAAAATGTGATTTGATATTTAATTTTTACAGACTGTGAACAGGGAAAGAGTAATGAATGGAGCCTGTGCTGTCCAGGGTAAGCCCAGTTGTCTCTTTATAGCCATTATGTCTCTGATTACTTGGGAATAATACATCTTGCATTTTGTGTGTTTTTTTAAATATTTGTTAAAAAAAATTAACCATTTGAACTGGTGTGATTTTTTTTTTCAAAACCAGCACTCTACTCACTGCCCATCTTTTTGGGGATAAATTCTTATTATCCCCATTTTCACACTCACCACAGTATCTTTTTCCAGTATATGCTCAATGTGGTTTAAAAATCTCATTTAAGAGCCATATGTCAGCCTCTCATTTAGCTGAGAGGCTAAATGACTTCTTTGCCTCCGTTTTCACTGAGGAGGATAGAGAACATTTGCCTGCCACTGAATTAGTTTTCCCAGGGAGGGAAATAGAAGAATTAAACCTGATGGAGATAAACAAGGAAGATGTTCTTGCATGCCTTTCTAAACTAAACGTCAACAAATCGCCGGGTCCAGATGGCATCCACCCTAGAATTCTCAAGGAACTCAAGTGTGAAATTGCTGAACTTCTAGCTAAAATATATAATCTTTCTCTAAGATCAGGCACTGTACCGGAGGATTGGAGGGAAGCAAATATAACCCCGATCTTCAAGAAAGGATCCAGAGGTGATCCAGGAAACTATAGACCAGTCAGTCTAACCTCAGTTCCAGGCAAACTGATGGAAACGATTATTAAAGATAAAATTACAGGGCACATAGAAAAACAGGCATTGCTGAAAGAAAATCAACATGGTTTCTGCAAAGGCAAATCATGTCTTACTAACTTGTTAGAATTCTTTGAGGGTGTAAATAAATACATAGATAAAGGGGCCCCACTTGATATTGTATATCTTGACTTTCAAAAGGCTTTTGACAGTCCCTCACCAAAGGCTCCTAAAAAAGCTCTCCAGCCACGGAATTAGAGGACAGGTCTTGTCCTGGATTGGTAACTGGCTAAATTGTAGGAAGCAAAGGGTGACAATAAATGGACAATTCTCTGGATGGAAAGAAGTGAGAAGTGGTGTACCCCAAGGTTCAGTTTTGGGACCTTTACTTTTTAATTTATTCATCAATGATCTGGATGTAGAAGTTAATAGTGAGGTAGCCAAGTTTGCTGATGACACTAAATTGTTCCGGGTTGTGAAAAGTGAAACTGATTGTCGAGAGCTCCAGAAGGATCTCTCGAAATTGTGTGAGTGGGCAACAA
Organism: Bothrops alternatus; assembly: GCA_034064705.1. NCBI lineage: Eukaryota > Metazoa > Chordata > Lepidosauria > Squamata > Viperidae > Bothrops > Bothrops alternatus. The sequence continues at coordinate 933,496 of JARGCV010000068.1, forward strand.
AGTGGCAAATGCATTTTAACCTAAACAAGTGCAAAGTTATGCACATCGGGGCAAAGAACCCCAATTATACTTACCAACTGATGGGGACCAAACTTTCTGAGACAACCCAAGAAAGGGATCTTGGGGTTTTGGTGGACAGCTCGATGAAGATGTCAACCCAATGCGCAGCAGCAGTAAAAAAAGCAAATTCCATGCTTGGCATGATTAAGAAGGGAATCGAAAATAAGTCAGCAAGTGTTGTATTGCCTCTGTACAAATCGATGGTGAGACCACACTTGGAGTACTGTGTACAGTTCTGGTCACCACACCTCAAAAAGGATATAATGGAGCTGGAAAAGGTGCAAAAAAGGGCAACAAGAATGATCAAGGAAATGGAGCGCCTCCCTTATGAAACCAGATTGCAACGCCTTGGTCTCTTCAGCCTTGAAAGACGGCGTTTAAGGGGTGACTTGATCGAAGTGTATAAAATCATGCATGGGATAAAAAAGGTGGATAGAGAAAAATTCTTTTCTCTATCACACAATACCAGGACAAGGGGGCACTCCCTAAAGCTCATAGCTAAGAAAGTGAGGACAAATAAAGGGAAATATTTCTTCACCCAGAGGGTCGTTGATTTATGGAATTCACTTCCAGAAGGAGTCGTGACAGCTGTCAGCCTTGACAGCTTCAAGGCAGGGTTAGATAGATTCATGGATGCCAAGTGTATCGGTGGTTATTAAAACAGATGTCCATGTACCGCCTCTATGTTGATTGAGGCAGGCAGGATTCCCTTGACTACCATTTGTTGGGGGTCAAGGGAAAGGGAGGGTTTTGCCTTCTCTTTCTGCTCAAGATCCCCATGTACAATTGGTGGGCCACTGTGTGACACAGAATGCTGGACTCGATGGGCTTTGGCTTGATTCAGCATGGCTCTTCTTATGTTCTTATGTTTCAGTCACTCATGCTTTCCTGGGTGTTTTATTTTCATCTGACAAAGATAGAGTTGGCAAGATAATTTGGCTAGTTAAAAATATTGTCATCCTAAAGCTTTGCTGCTAACCTACTGTCGTTTAAATATGTGAACTTCGATTCCTATTCCTATTTAGCACGTCCAATAGATACCAGTGTGAAAGGCATTGTGGTTAGCACTTATGCAGACTAACGGGTTGGAGAGGATTGTTACTTTATATAAACTTGCATGAGTTTTCACTAGCTTTCCTACTCTGAAGAATGTAGGCAGAATGCAACTAACACATTTTTTTAATTATATCTACAGCAGAACAGATTCACATATCCGTTCCAGAAATGGAAGTACAGGTATTGTACAAAATTACGATAAACAATACATATCTTTTTGTTTAATATGGAAGCTTTTTAGGAATTAAAAGAGCGATATAGCATTAGGCAGTAACTGATTGCACTTTCAGTGTCTGCCTTGTTTGGTTTATTACAATTAAGTTATATTTCCTTTGCCTTTTTAAACAATGGAATGTATTGCAACATGTTCCCCACTATGGAAAGTGAAAGCGAAAACAAACGGGCATGCAAAGTAGAATACTGTAAGCAGCAGTGGACACAGAAGAACCTGAAAGCCAATTATAAGAAATCCAGCCTCCTTAAGTTTCTCTATGCTCCCTACTGCAGTTGTTTTTTTGTTTTGCATGACAATTAATTTTTATATCAATCTACGAGTATTTGGCAGCTGGGGTCCAATCTATAAACCTTCATTCCAAGTTTGCATACACTTCATACCATACTTGAGTCTGGCCTGTGGCACTACCCAAATTACTCCCAGTGAGAAAATTTCTGACTCAAATTACAGTTATGTATTTACACACATGCAAAAATACATGTCTATTTGTACATGTAACATTTCTAGAAAGCCCTAGTATACTTATCAGTATAGAATTGAGCCCAGGTAGAGTTACACAAAGGAAGCAGCCTGCGCAGAATACCCTAGTTCAGTGATGACGAACTTAGAGACCGAGTGCTCAAAAACCGCCTCAGCCCGTCCCCGCTCTGCCCGCCCGTCCCCGCCCTGCTCCGCCCTCACTCTGCCCGCCCTCAGGGCCATCCACGGCCCGCCACAGATCGCCCAGGTGGCCCTGCAGCACCATGGTGGCCACGCCCTCTGCCCGCCCCCCGCAGCATCATCTACTGCCCAGCTGTCATGTGCTTGGCTGCACTGCTCCACGCCTGGGGGTGACTTTCTTCCAGGGGGGGGCTGTTGGTGAGGAGGGGGCTGCGGGGGGAGGCGGGGCTGGAGTGACAACGTGCGTGCTCACAGAGAGGGCTCCGAGTGCCGCCTCTGGCACTTGCGTCATAGGTTCGCCACCACTGCCCTAGTTCAAGGCAAAATGTTAAGAATTGTGCAGTGCTTCAAAGGCAAAGACAGAAGATTGTTTTTTGGTTAGTGTGAACAATGTGCAAGTACCTCCCTGCAACTTCTTGACTGCCATTGCATCTTTTATGTCTGCTCCCTACAGCTGCAGTGTAATTCTGGAAAAGTCCTTATTTGGTTTAAAGTTTGGCAGACAGACCCTACAGAAAAAGACCCTTTGTGTGTTTTTCGCCTTTGAATCTGAAGCACTGCACAGCTCTCCCAAGGCCCATGTTTTAGAAAGGACTCTGAGAAGCCGTTATTCTTTACCAGAGGCAAAATTCTTTGCACAGAGGCAAAACTAAATAGATGATGCAAAGATGGGAAGTGTGCTGTGCTGATGATTTTAAAGTAAGAGGCTTCATTCATGATGTTGTTTTTGCAGGGCTGTAACAAGTACAGAATGCAAAGCAAACCTTTAGGAGTCTGCCTGATTATTGACTGCATTGGCAATGATGCAGGTAAGTGAAATGGAAATCAAGTTGCTCCTTCCTGCCAGACATTAATTGGTACACTACGTTCATTTGGGCAGGCATGTACTCTCATATCATTTTGGTACGCATAATTTCTCCAGCATGGTGGATGTAGAATCCACTGATTGGGTTATGTCAGCCTTCCTGCTCAGAGAGACTAAGTCAGATCTTTGGTCACACCCTTGGGTGTGTCCTCCCAGTTTTGACTTAGTCTTAGGCTCAGCAGCATGCAGTTTTATTGGCTCCATAGGAATATTCTATTTTGATCACTTTAATTCAGTTTTTTTACTCTAAATTTATTCTAAATTTTCTAAATTTATAGCTGTTTGGGTTTTGGCTAAACTTTTAAGGACTCTGTCCTTCCTCGAACCTCGAGCCTCTTGGGCTCCGGCAGGGCTCTTCTCCTCCCTTCGGGGCCTTTAGGCCTCCCTCAAGCAGGACTCTTGGGTAGTCTCCCACCCATTTTTCCGACACCTCTGCACAGCGAGCGGACTCGCACGGCCGGCGGATCTCGATCCGAGCTCCAGGCGCACGGGGCTCTGGCGCAGGACTCATTGCGGACTTTCACGTCCCTAAACCGCAGGTTCCAGGACGGGGGGGGGGAGCCGGCAGCCCTGCCTCTCATCGCTCGTTTCCCCTTGTTAATTTCAAGCTCGTCTCCCTCGCTAGCGATACGAGGAGTTGCGGCCGCCATTTTGACCGCGTGGTCGCCAGGCGGTCGCCATTACAGACTCCCGCTGACGGCCGCTATCTTGGAATAAGTGGTCTGGGCCTACTAGGCAGCTCTTCGGAGAAACTGTCACCTTGACCTGGGCTGCCAGGTCCGAGCGGGGGAACAGATAGCGGGTTGTATTCCAGCGGCTCTGAGGTCCATAGGCGGACGCCATTTTGACCTCCAGACCGGTTTGTGCCGGCTAGGCCGGACCTCCAGTGGTTATCCGGTGCTGCATTGGCAGGCCTAAACGGAGGCAATTGCATAGATTCAAGGGGTTGTTTCTGACTGTTTCTCTACAAAAATAATAATAATAATAATAATAATAATAATACATACATAAATAAATAAATAAATAAATAAATAAATAAATAGAGGTTGAATATAGGAGGCTGTTATAAATAGATAGCAATACCAGTAAACTCGATATTGCCCTCGGCCCTGTTCTGGAGTAAGAGTTCTTCTGACCGCCTGTTAGTAGTGGCCTTTAGCCACCAGGCCTAATCGGACATTCCTACTGACCTGTCTGACTGTTCTGCCAATTGCCTTTTTTGTTCAGTGTGAGGAACGGGTGCGTTCCATCTCTGACTATCAATCTGTGTCCTTGGTCCCCTCTTCGCTAGATATCCTCAATTAGGCCCTATCTAGTCGCAGTGGCAGACAGTTCCTCGCCCCAGGCAACACAAGTCTCTGGCACACCCCCTGCACAGTCAAAGCGCAGATCTACTGAATTGGAAGCAGGGGGGAAGAAAAAAGCCAAAACCAAGCATTTGTCTACTAAGGAGACTTCAAGAGGGTTTGGATGGGCGTTAACAGATTAAGGCTCAACCCTGACAAGACAGAGTGGCTGTGGGTTATGTCTCCCAAGGACACTTCAATCTGTCCTTCCTTCATCCTGGGGGGTGAATCTATAAACCACTCGGAGAAGGTTCGCAACTTGGGAGTCCTCCTTGATCCACAGCTGACATTGGAACATCATTTATCGGCTGTGGCGAGGGGGGCATTTGCCCAGGTTTGCCTGGTGCACCAGTTGCGTCCTTATTTGGATCGGGAGTCTCTCCTCACAGTCACACATGCTCTTGTTACCTCGAGGATCGACTACTGCAACGCTCTCTACATGGGGCTGCCCTTGAAGAGTGTTCGGAGACTACAATTAGTGCAAAATGCAGCTGCGCGAGCAATTGTGGGCCTTCCACGTTGTGCCCACATTTCGCCAACCCTCCGCATGCTGCATTGGTTGCCTATCGGTCTCCGAGCGCAATTCAAAGTGCTGGTCATTACCTATAAAGCCCTATATGGCTCTGGACCAGGATACTTACGGGACCGTCTTCTGCCACATACTTCCCTACGACCGGTGAGAGCGCACAGGGTCGGCCTCCTCTGGGTCCCGTCAGCAAAACAATGTCGTTTGGCGGGTCCTAGGGGGAGGGCCTTCTCTGTTGTGGCGCCCACCCTCTGGAACCAATTGCCCCTTGAAGTCCGCCTTTCTCCCACTCTCCCGGCCTTCCGAAAGAATCTTAAAACTTATCTTTGCCGGCAGGCCTGGGGATGATTGTGGATTGTTGTTTGAAAGATGTATGTGTGTTGGGTGTTTATTTTTAATACTTTTGATTTGGACTTAGATTGTTCGATGTTTTGTATATGTTGTAAGCCGCTCCGAGTCTTCGGAGAGGAGCGGCATATAAGTCTAAATAAAAGTAAAAGTAAAGACAGCCGAGCGAGAGACCTCAAGGTGGCACCAGGCACTGGAGAGGGAATTCTCCAAAGCACAGCGGCTCCTATCCAGCGGGGCCGAACCGGTTCCCCCCGCCCCACTGGATACTGCTACCTTGGAGCTTCCATTGGCACCTGTGCAAGAAGTCACCTGGATTAGTTCTCCTCTGGGGGCAACCGAACAGGCAGGTCCCTCTCACTCCTCCCCTTCCTTACAGCAGGGCTCCGATGCTGTTCATGCTCCAACGGTGGTTAGGGCTATCCCTAGGGACCAAGGGGATATGTGGTCTCAAAGCCAATTTCAGGCATTCATGCACCATGCCTTTGTTCAATTTATGTCCTCTTCCAGGAGTTCACAGGTCTCCTCCCAACCTCTGCCTCCCCCTACAAGTCCCTCTTCTTTGCCGGGATGCACCATGGCGCCGGGTTCAGATATCTCTGAAACTTCATCTCAAGTAGGAGAGGGGGAGTCCGTGGATTTGGCTGTAGCTGACACTCCCATGTCAGAGGATGAGGAGGCAATGCCCGATCAGGCATCTGCCTCGTGTCTTTTTGACCCATCCGTCTTTAAATCCCTTCTTTTGAAGGCCTGTGCTACCACTAACCTGACCTCAGTTCAGGAGGAAAAACCTTCTACCTCTGAAGATCAGGAGTCCAATCCTTTATTTGCAGTGAAGGTCGTGGACCAAAAGCAAATTCCTTGCCCCTTCGTGTTTCGGGATGCGGTTGAGGCCCAGTGGTCATCTCTGGCCACTACCCCCAAAGAAAGTAGTATGGAGAAGAAACTGTACAATGTCTCTCCTTCATTCGCCTCCATACTAGTGGTCCCAACGGTTGACCCTCCCTTAATTTCTTTGTTTTCTAATTCCGCCATCTCAGGTGACATGGCAGAGGTTCTGAAGGCGGAGGACAAGAAGTTTGAGTTCTCCTGTAGAAGAGCCCATCAGGCTTCGGGGCTGGCCATAAAGGCCGCAACTTCCACTTCATTCTTCGCCAGAGCGGCCATCATGTGGCTCCGTGATCTTCAGACCCTGGTTCCCCCCGATCAGGTCAGAGTACATCAGACACTTGTCAAGCTGGTGGCGGCCTCACAATACATGGCGGACGCCTCCATTCAGCCAAGTGCTCAGCCCGATCCATCGCCGCCACAGTGGCTTCTTGCAGGCTACTGTGGTTGAAGCAGTGGAGAACGGATCTAAAAGCCAAATGGCGTCTCTCTACAGCCAAGTACGCCAGGAAAGATCTGTTTGGCCCTATTCTCGATCCACACGTGGTCGAGGGTAAGGACAAGTGCAAGGTTTTGGTGCACATCTCAAAGAAGTCTGACAGGCGGTCACAGCAGGATTTCCGTAGGCAGTCCTTCCGTCCCTCGGGCCCTTGGGAGTGGCGACAGCCCTTTCGAGCAGGGCAGTCCTGGGATTGGCCCAGAGGTTCACGATCCTTCCCCCAGAGGCAGGATCGAAAACAGGACCGCCTGAGCTCCGGAGCCAGGGGTCAATCACAGGCCAAACGTCCCTTCAGAGGTTCCGGGGGCCGTCCCTACAGACACTCCAAGTGACGCCATCGGGGATTTTCCGATAGGGGGGCGCCTGGAGCGGTTTTACCAGGTCTGGGAGCAGACCACCACCGACTCTTGGGTCAGAGACACCATCAAACGGGGTCTGGCACTCAAGTTTTATGCGCTCCCACACAATCGCTTCCTACAGTGCCCAGTATCACAGAACCCCTCAAAGGCACGTCTAGTCTCCACCGCCATCAAACACCTTTTAGAAATCAGGGCCATAGAGGCAGGGATCAAATTGGAACAGGTTTCTACTCCATCCTGTTCGTGGTCCCCAAAGCATCAGGAGGATGGAGGGCAATACTGGATTTAAAGGGCCTGAACCGATTTCTAGTACATAGAAGGTTCAAGATGCAGACCCTAAAGTCAATACTGGCCGATATCAGGAAGGGAGATTTTCTCTCCTCCATAGATCTTACCGAGGCCTACCTCCACATCCCAATCTCCCAGAAGCACCGCAGGTTCCTGCGCTTCTGTTACGCACACCGGCATTACCAATACCGGGCCCTTCCGTTTGGCCTGTCTTCGGCCCCCAGGGTCTTTACGAAGGTCTTAGCGGTATTGGCAGCCCACCTTCGGATGATACCGGTGCGCGTACAGTGCTACCTGGACGACATCCTCGTACAGTCGAGGTCCCTTCAGTCAGCAAGATCAGATCTCTCGACCACCATTCAGATCCTTCAGGATCACGGCTTTTCGGTAAATTTCAGGAAAAGCCACACTACCCCCACAAAACGGCTGCTCCATCTAGGAGTCCTGATAGACTCCCACCTTTGCAGAGTCTATCTATCCCAGGAGCGACGGTTGAGCATCCGGAAATTAGTATCCCAGATTCGGGGTGCGAGGACGGTTCCTCTGGTACAGTTGTCCCAGCTCCTGGGAAAGATGGTATCATGCATGGGCATAGTCCCGTGGGCAAGGCTGCACTCAAGGAGCCTCCAGTGGTTCCTCCTCCCCTTTCAGAAGCAGAACCTCAGCGCCTCCCCCAGAAAGGTCCAGGTTCCGTTCCACATTCTCTCGTCCCTCCAGTGGTGGTCTTCCACAGCCATGTCCAAGGGGACCATATTCAAGGAGCCCCTGAGGCTCGTCCTGACCACAGATGCCAGTCTGTTCGATTGGGGGGCTCACCTCCAGACCCATTTGGCCCAGGGGCGATGGTCCAGGGCGGACCTCAAACAGAATATAAACTGGCTGGAACTCAGGGCGATTCATCTGGCTCTCCTCCATTTCTCCTCCCTAGTGTCAGGCAAACATGTACTAATCCTGACAGACAATGTGGCAGCCAAGGCTCACGTCAACAAGCAGGGAGGGACACATTCCTGGGCTCTCCTACAGGAGGCCATGGAGCTAGGTTTGTGGGCAGAGGCCCACTTGGGCTCAATCAGAGCGGAACACATTTCGGGGGAGGCAAACCGACAGGCAGAGTCCCTGAGCAGGGCGACTGTGGACCATTCGGAATGGCGCCTGGACCCGAGGCTGTTCGATATGATCGCGAACAGGTTCGGCAGGCCATGCCTGGATCTGTTTGCCTCCCCGTCCAATGCCCAAACTCCCAGATTCTTCACCAGGTCCCCAACAAGGGGGGCCGAGGGGACGGACGCCCTTCGGTGCAAGTGGCCCGAGGGTCTGCTTTATGCTTTCCCTCCCCTCCTGCTATTACAAGCCACCATTCGCAGGCTGATATTAGAGCAGGCGGAAGTAATATTGGTTGCTCCATATTGGCCTCGATGCCTGTGGTTTGCAGATCTAGTGGATCTGTCTCTGTCTCCGCTGTGGAGGTTTCCCCCAGACCAAGTAGTTCTCAACTAGGGGGAGCTCCAGCATCCGGACCCTCAGTGGCTGCAACTAGCCGCTTGGCACTTGAGCAGGAGAGTCTAGCTAAGCAGGCCTATTCCTCGGGGGTGATCTCTATGATCCAGGCCTCTAGACGCCCCTTGACGAACCGGATCTACGACGCCACATGGACAAATTTCTGCCAGTGGTGCACCTCACACAAATTGGACCCTCTTTCAGTTGCGGTCCCTAACATTTTAGATTATCTCCTGGGGGGCATTTTCCTGTCCACTAACACCATCCATAGGCAGGTTGCAGCCTTGTCCACGATCCTCACCTGTGATACTCTGGGTCCACTCTCTCATCACCCAGCAATCTCTGCCTTTCTAAAAGGGGCGGCCAATTCTGGTCCTCCCACAGTACATAGATACCCATCTTGGGATTTACCTACTGTGTTGCAGGCCTTAACCACTGTTCTTTTTGAGCCTCTCCAATCTTACTCTCTGCATTTTCTCTCTTTGAAGGTGGCCTTTTTAGTTGCTATCACTTCGGCCAGAAGGATTTCGGAATTGGCCGCCCTCTCAGTCAGGGAGGATCTCTGTATTTTCCATGAGGACAGAGTGGTCCTTAGATTAGACCCCTCCTTTATCCCCAAGGTGAACACCAGGTTTCATAGGTCATTGGATCTAGTTTTCCCAAGCTTCTGTCCAAATCCTTCTCACCGGCTAGAACGGCAGTGGCCAAAGCTGGATGTACGCAGGGCTCTGCGACTCTACATTAAGCGTACTGGGCCCTTTCGCGAGTCGGAGGCCTTGTTTGTCTCCTTTCAGACCTCTGCCATGGGTAGGAAGGTGTCCTCTTCCACCATTGGCAGGTGGATCACGGCTTGCATTGCTAGGGCATACGCCTCCCAGTCACTTCCGGTCCCGGCTTGTATCACAGCTCACTCCACGCGCAGTGCAGTGACCTCTGCGGCCTGGTCTACCCAGGCTTCTGTAGAGGAGATTTGCAGGGCGGCATCTTGGTCGTCCCCATCTTCTTTCATTACACACTACAAGATTGATAGGTTTGCCCCGGCGGACGCCGCATTTGGCAGACGGGTTCTTCAACAGGTCGTTTCCTCTAGGGAGACACCAGCCTAGACCTTCCCTCCCTAAGGGACATGGGGGGCTTTGGTATGTCCCAATCAGTGGATTCTACATCCACCATGCTGGAGAAGGGGCGTTGTCTTACCTGAACGCCTTTTCTCAGCATGGTGGTGTAGAATCCACACCCTCCCTTAGATCGACGTCTAGGCTTGTGTATTGTTAATTTTTTTGGTGTTTTGGAGTCATTGCGTCAGACTTTGTCAGGATCCTTTGCCTCGTCAAAACTGGGAGGACACACCCAAAGGGAGGCGTGACCAAAGATCTGACTTAGTCTCTCTGAGCAGGAAGGCTGAAATAACCCAATCAGTGGATTCTACACCACCATGCTGAGAAAAGGCGCTCAGGTAAGACAATGCCCCTTTTCACAATAGCATAGTATCTAAAAATAAGTAGTAGAATGTGTGAAATACACTTTTTGGGGGAACATTTGGTTTTCCTTATAGGTCTTGATCCTCTGCTGCTGAGAGACAGCTGCCAGTCTCATTGGTATCAAATCGATATGGAGGAATTCTGTACTTTGCCCTTCCTCCTGAATATGTAGATCAGTTAACCTTTGTGAGAGCCAAATTAATGATAATGATATAAATTAGGGACATTAATTATACGAATGTTCTCACCAGTCTTCCTAAATTTTATTGCCAGATGTTAGATTGCCATAATCCTCAATTATGGTTATTTACACAATCTTACACTGAGTAATACAGATTTTTCCTAAGAGGATAAGTTAGAGAAAATTTTGGCATGAGGGGAGAAGGCAGAAAAGAAAAATTATGGGGAGATATTTTTTTAAAAAAATCTGAACTTTAGAGTTATTCACACAATATAAATTACTATACCACAAAACAAAGTGTTTATATTTTGTTTTATTTATTTTTATCCTGCCCTTATTTTTTTTTTAAAAAAAAACAACCACAGCGAACATACCTAATACTCTTTCCTTTCTTCCTCCTATTTTCTCTACAATGCAACCCTTGAGGTGGGTTGTGCTGAGAGAGAGTGACTGGCCCAAAGTCACCCAGCTGGCTTTCACGCCTAATAGAGAACTAGAACTCACAGTCTCCTGGTTTCTAGCCATAGGCCTTAACCACTAGACCAAACTGGCTCTCATGCAATGAAATTGCAATCTTCCCTCTCAAAAAAGTTTTTGTAGAGGTACTCTAAGGAAAAAGCAGAATATAAAGTAAGAAAATGTAATATGAACAGGTTGAGGTGTAATCAAGGGCAATGTAAGAGATAGTGAGCCCTCAGGACAGAACAATATCAAGAATATATATATGGGGAAGATGATGAAATAAATTTAGCAAGTGACTACAGCTAAAAATGTCTGCTAGCTTGTAATTAAGACAGGCAGGAGGCCAATAAATGTCAACAACTGCATCTTAAAACAGTCACCCTTCCTCAGCCTGGACTCTAACCTACTGACCGGTATTCTTGCTCCTGCTTCTTTTTCTGTAGGTTTGTTGACGAAAGCCTTTAAATCACTACATTTTGAAGTTCACTGTCGACGGTTTCTGAATATGGATGCAGTGATGCATGATTTGTATGAGGTAGCAAGGCTAAGAGCTCACAAAGATGCAGATTGTTTTGTTTGTGTGCTTGTCAGTCGAGGGGACCATCAACATATATTCTGCACAGACCATAGTGTCCCAGGATTTCAACTGGAAAGGCTGAAGGATTTCTTTACCGGTGAGAGGTGCCCTGATCTCTTAGGGAAACCAAAGCTCTTTTTTATCCAGAACTATATTGAGCCCCCAAATTGGCAAGGGAATGCCAGCCTGACAGAAGCAGATGGAGATCTATGCACAATCCCACAAGCAGCAGACATTCTCTGGAGCCACTGCACATTGGATGCCTCTGCACTGGAGAGATCCCCATGCTCATCATCCTATTATCTCTCCACTTTGACTGACCTTCTGATGGATCCTCAGAAAAGGTAGGCGTTTATGTCAGATACTAGCCACGCAGGAGTTCATGCTATTCCATGGGAGAATGGAAAATAGATAGGAATATGAAAGCAGCATTCTGCCAATGCTTGTTTACAGCAATAAAGTACAGCATTGATATTGGTCCCTGCAGAAAGAGAGAGTGACAGAAGTGGGACAGTTTTGACACGTGTCAAAAGTACACTATAGAAATGTAGTGGTTTCCCTGTAACTGAGCAATGTCCTCCATATACGTTACTTTATAGAAGGGAACTGGAGGACTTGGAGCCACTGCTTGCCATAAACACATAAGGCCTCTGTTCCAGACAAGTGATGGAAACATTGATACAAACACATCTTTCTTGTCCCATGTACGGAACAGGGAAAACATCTTGAAGAATTCCTCAAAAAATAAATGTTACTCTGTTACGTCCTCCAGGTAATACAAGGAGTGGCGCTTACTTGGGAGAAGCCATGTGAAACATAACACAAAGCCTCAAGTTCTCTTAAAGATATTTACTTGGAAGTAAAGTCCCTTGCAAGGAGACGCCATGTTTGCATCTGTGCATGCTCAAACACCCCAAATATTGCACAGTCCAAGTGTGCCGTAAGGTAGTTGAATAACCTTTAGCTAAAGAATAGAACTGGGCAGTTTTGCAAAATATGGAGCTGTTCACCTGCAGCTTTTACTTATTTATAAAAGTTATATAATCTTATGTTTAAGATTTTTTTTCTCCCTCATTTCCCCTTTTTCTATGCAGAAAGCTGCCTCTGCTGGATATTTTTTTGGAGCTGAACAACAGAGTTTATGAATGGAATAGGATTAATCCTGCAGAACAGTACTTACTCTTATTGAAGCACACCCTGAGGAAAAAACTTTTCCTGACTGACAAGTAAAGGCCTTTGAGAAAGGAGAGTCAAGCACAGCATCGCGATAGTATTCAGGAACATTTTGTACTTTTAAACTTAAGTAATTCAGAGAATTGCTGATCTTGGAAAAGGAAGAACTAGTAAGAATAAATAGCTATTCCTACAATGTATTACTTAAGATCTTATTGTACATCATCGATACCACTGAATATGTGCCTTATTTAAATAACTTGTCATGACCTTTCTCAGAGCTTCCCTCAGAAAAATATATTGTTTTCTGTCTTGCTTATGAATATGGATTGTTGCGAGGCAACATAATTGTCTCAGCATGCAAGTATAATCAAAACTAATGGGTAATGAGTAAAGTACAGTGTAAATGTTTTGAGCCACAAGTAAAGAAGTATCAGTGCTTGGTTGGAAGAATCTTCTTGCAGAAATTGCACTGAAAAATGAGGCTAGAAATTGGGGGAGCTTCTGAGCTCTGCTAGTGTATATACAGTACTAAATTAAATATTAACCTGGAGAGTATTATAATAATTATAATAATTAGTAATTACTATACTAGTAATTTTGTCTAATATACAAGTATGTATGTATTTCGTCTCTATATCTTGAGATATGTGTATTGTGCATTTGTATTTTAAAAATTGTTTCAATTACTTTGCATATTTGGTGCTGTTTAATACTTTTTCTTTCTCTGGTTAATACTTTTTCTTTCTGTGGAAGCTAGTCAGCAACATTTCAGTCTTTGTCAGGTGCAAAGAACCAGAATGACAATGTGAACTGATCAAAGTAGTTTCTTTACTGTTGCTTACCTATTTACAAGAATCTCAAAAGACTAACTGCATCCTTTTGGGAACAGTCAGATAAAGCCTTCAAGAACCTTAAGGAGAATCTGGCCTCCCCAGTCTGTTTATTCCACTCTCTATTTAAGCTGGACAGGCTATCACAATCTTATATATTTATAGATATTATTGGGGAAATCTTTCCTTTTTAAATGTAAATTAATTATTTTGTTAATTGTTTGATTGATATTATTTCAGTAATTAGTTTTAGACCTAGTGAGAAGGAGTGATTTGTTGCTGGAAACTTGTTACTGTAGGACCAGGCTGAAGCAGCTTATAGCTCAGCGGTTCTCAACCTGTGGGTCGCGACCCCATTTGGGGTTAAACGACCATTTCACGGGGGTCGCCAAACACCACAGTCTGCCTTTTTTTTTTTTTGGTCGGCCATTTTTTTTTGGTCAGCCATTTTTTCCCCTTTGTGATGCGGGCCGCCGCGCATGTGCGATGCGCCCCGCCGTGCTTGCGCGGGCCGGGGTCGAGCCCCGGAAAAGGTTGAAAACCGCTGTTATAGCTAAAGAAGAAACAGGCATATAAGCAGGGTGGACAAAATCAGGAATCTTGTCTGTCTCCTTCAGGGACCTACAGGTCCTCAATTTATGACCGCAATTCAGTCTAAAATTTCTGTTGCTAAGTGAGACAGTTGTTAAGTGAATTTTGCCCAATTTTATGACATTTCTTGCCACAGTTGGTAAATGAATTACTGCAGTTAAATTAGCAACGCAGTTGTTAAGTGAATCTGGCTTCCCCATTCACTTTGTCAGAAAGTGGCCAAAGATGATCAAGAGACACTGGAATACTGCAACTGTCATAAATATGAGCCAGTTGCCAAGCGGTTGAATTTTAATCGTATGACCATGGGGATGCTACAACAGTCATAAGTGTGAAAAATGGTCGTAAGTCATTTTTTTCAGTGCCACTGTAATGTCGAAGGGTTACTAAATGAACTGTTATAAGTTGAGGACTACCTGCTATTCCCTCTCCCCCTCCCACACACACACACATTCACACTTATCCACATCCTTCTCAACTAGGCTGCCAGGTACCAGCTAGAGCAATCAAGTCTGCATCTAAAGACTGCAAAGAGTGGACAGATTTCAGGATCCTTTTTATCCTGTCTTTGCTTTTTGATTCACAAGACTGGCAGCTACTCTTGCCTCGTTAACAGTCTGGCAGCTGTTGATGGGACTTGGTGGGAGGAAGTGTTTCATGTGCTCAGGGCCAACTTCTTTTGTCTAGTTCAAGTGACTTTTTTTTCCCTTTGTTTCGCCAACAACTTCGAAAAAAGTCATCTCTAAAAAAAAAAAAGGCATGTATAAAAGTTGTCCAGAAAAATGGAGGACACTCTTGGCAGGCTTTAGCTGTCTGGCTGACTGCCTGTAGAGGGCAATCTACAATCTAGCCTTTAAGTCCTAGCTGGACTCTACAGGGTGCTCAGGAGAGCTAAAGCTTGCAAAGACCCAGGTTCCTTCATTTTGTTGCACAACTTTTAGAGATGACATTTTTCCCCCTTTAGTTCAGGGGGAAAAGCTGCAGAAAGATATTAATTTTTTGCTCCCTTCATTCCTCAACTCTTCAGGCTGGAGTCAAGGTAAGGTTTTTAAAAGGGATAAGAGATTCGAGAGCAGAAAGAAAGTTTAGTTTTAGCACCTAATGGGTTAATACCTAATTATCACCTCGGTCATATTTCTTCCTAATTCAGTACCATAAAAATTGTATCAGTATCTAATCTCAGGCTAAAGTGTATAAAATATTTTGATTTGGAAAAGTCACATGGATTTTACATGTGACTTTTACATTTAATCAGTTGTATATTGGGGGGAGGGAAAACAGCTCTCTGGGGATTTTTTTTTTTAAAAAAGCACTCAGAAATCAGGAGTGGCAGTAGGGCCCCCATAATATTACGTGTTGATTTCCGCCGTCCCCTCATCTTTTCCAGTTTGCAAGCGAAAGGAGAGGATCCACATCGCTTCCTTCCCCCCGCCCAGCAGTAGCAGATCTCGGCCACATGAGGGTCTCTCCCCCCCCCTTCGGTCACCCAACTATCTCTTTTCCACACCCCTCACCTCTTTAAGACTGTAAGTGGACTCCTTTACCCATTTATTGTATGTGATGCAACTATCCAGAAGATGAAAAAATAGATGTCAAGGTAGCGTCCTCCTTTATATTTACACCCTCTTTAAAAACTTACCTGCTGTGAAAGAGGGAAGGGCAGGGAACTATTTCTGGCCTCATTATAACTATTTTAAACCTGCTGACCAGATCAGGGATAAAACATTCACAGGGGTGGGGACAGCACATTCCCAGCCACCGATACAAAGAAGCTCATTTCCCACCAGGTCACTGCAAGGGGAGGAGCAAAGCTGTGTCAATCCTGGAGGGATCCAAGCTGGAAATTCAAAATGTAAGCTGAGCACCAGAATTTCATGAGCTTTTTTAAGAGAAAGTCGCTCTGTTGTGCCCAGACGGGAGTTCTCTGAGCACTTGATCGCAGAGGGTCCGTCGGTCCTGAGCATTCCCTGTGTGTTTTAGTATCGCGGCTGCTTCTAATGAATGAATTCTGGAAAAGGACTTGAAGTTTTGGTGCATTTTAAACTTCGCAACTCCAGTTAATTTTTCGGGAGCCAGAATTGAGGTAGCAAGCAAGTTTGGTGTCTTAGTAAACCAAGAGAAGAGGCTCCGTTTTCCTGGATCTCACTGTTTGCGTCCTTCCTTTTCCAGTCTTGACTCCGCCCAGGCAAAAGCCAAACAAGTTACAAAGGGAAGTCTGGAAATCCCCAAAGGAAATGGATAAGGGACATTGATGACCACCGTTGTCATGTGATCTACCTTCAATTATAAATTACAAACTTCGTATTTGCTGAATGTTTATATAGAAAATGATGAATTTATTCCACTTAAGAACTCTCCAGGCCCTGTTTTTCAGAAGGTGGGATAGAGCTTTGGAAGCACAATGGTATAAAATCCTCCTGAAGGACTAATCTCAGATGATTTACTGTGTTCCAGAAGATGCTCCATTATCCCGCCCCATACATACTTGAATCAGTGCCATTTAGAATTTGGATTGACATGTTACGAAAAGTTGAATGCTTTCAAAGAAAAGTTTCTTCTTTGGCATCGATGGGTGGAAAGAGGTAATTTTTCAAATTTTCCATCACTTGAAAAAATGGTCAATGATCATGGATCTATGACTCCAATTGTGCATGAAGAAATCGTGGCTCATTTGGAAATGCTGTCAGAATCGTTTGATGGATATTTTGCTGCTGGAGACCTGAAGATTTCTGAAGAATGATCCATATTCCTACAATTTGGAGAAAATGTCAGATGATGATAAGCTGAAGGAAGATCTTGATTTGCGGACAAGTCAGATCTTAAAATGAAATTTGAAAGCAATACTTTGGAGGAGTATTGGTGTTCAGCAGTAAATAGGTTTTCAAGACTTCGTGAAAAGGCACTGGGTGTCCTTATCCCATTTTCGACAACATATTTATGTGAGGCAGGATTCAGTTCTCTTGTCAATCAAGACAAAATTGAGAAATCGCCTGAATTCACAAGCAGACTTGCAGATCACTATCAGCAACAAAGTGCCACATTTTGACAAAATCATAAAGAAGCAGGAGCAAAAAGGTCATTAAATTCAAATTGACTACGTATTTGAATTTGTATAATTTTTTTCTTATTTTTTTAGTTCACACCATTCACAATTTGTTTAAATAAGTTTGTGGCTCAAATTGAGTATATATTCGCTTTCATCATCTTCAAATCAGGTATTACTTTTATAAGGGTGCAAGAGTACATCAGAAGCGTTCCAGGGATGCGGGGTATAGAAAAGGTTGGGAACCACTATTCTAAGGACTTGATTTTCAATTCTTTCACCTTCTTGACCATTCTTCTCTGGACAAGCTTCAGTTTATCATCGTCCTTTTTACACGGGGATGTGCAGAACTGAATATTCAAGTGATTCTGATTAAAGAGGTTTTTCCTGGGTTAATTCTCTATCTTCTGTGGTATTACAGGGGATACTATGCCCCTATCAAATGAGGGATATTGAGTCGATTACTAACATTTACCCTGCCCTTTTTACATTGTTTGGTGCACACATGAAAAAATAACCCTGCTATATAAATTGTTCTGACTGAACAAGAAAGAGAGAACTTGCTTTCATTTACTTCATGTGTCTCCTGAAGTATTTAATATGGTATTCAGGTTCTTGCAACTACTAGTGCTATCAGGAGATTAGTGGTTTAGAGTGCTCAGGTACCTCAGGTACTAAATGTCAGCTTATCTTTTGTTGATTTATTTTACTTCATTATCTTTTTATTTCTCTGTCTTGCCTTACCATGTGTAATCCATATTTTTCTGTTATTTGTCTGTGTCCATAACTAAAACTGCAAAAAATATTAAAGTAAAAACACAAATAGCCTCCAATTCCTTTATACAAAATACAAACAAAATACAATTTGAGTTCAGTTAATGAATTCACAATGATGTACAAAACTGAAACCTGAGTTTAGCAAGACCATGATCCAGAGGTGATCCAGGAAACTATAGACCAGTCAGTTTAACCTCAGTTCCAGGCAAACTGATGGAAACGATTATTAAAGATAAAATTACAGGGCACATAGAAAAACAGGCATTGCTGAAAGAAAATCAACATGGTTTCTGCAAAGGTAAATCATGTCTTACTAACTTGTTAGAATTCTTTGAGGGTGTAAATAAATACATAGATAAAGGGGCCCCAGTTGATATTGTATATCTTGACTTTCAAAAGGCTTTTGACAAAGTCCCTCACCAAAGGCTCCTAAAAAAGCTCTCCAGCCACGGAATTAGAGGACAGGTCTTGTCCTGGTAACTGGCTAAATTGTAGGAAGCAAAGGGTGGCAATAAATGGACAATTCTCTGGATGGAAAGAAGTGAGAAGTGGTGTACCCCAAGGTTCAGTTTTGGGACCTTTACTTTTTAATTTATTCATCAATGATCTTGATGTAGAAGTTAATAGTGAGGTAGCCAAGTTTGCTGATGACACTAAATTGTTCCGGGTTGTGAAAAGTGAAACTGATTGTCGAGAGCTCCAGAAGGATCTCTCGAAATTGTGTGAGTGGGCAACAAAGTGGCAAATGCATTTTAACCTAAACAAGTGCAAAGTTATGCACATCGGGGCAAAGAACCCCAATTATACTTACCAACTGATGGGGACCAAACTTTCTGAGACAACCCAAGAAAGGGATCTTGGGGTTTTGGTGGACAGCTCGATGAAGATGTCAACCCAATGCACAGCAGCAGTAAAAAAAGCAAATTCCATGCTTGGCATGATTAGGAAGGGAATCGAAAATAAGTCAGCAAGTGTTGTATTGCCTCTGTACAAATCGATGGTGAGACCACACTTGGAGTACTGTGTACAGTTCTGGTCACCGCACCTCAAGAAGGATATAATGGAACTGGAAAAGGTGCAACAAGAATGATCAAGGAAATGTCGTGCCTCCCTTATGAAACCAGATTGCAACGCCTCGGTCTCTTCAGCCTTGAAAGACGGCGTTTAAGGGGTGACTTGATCGAAGTGTATAAAATTATGCATGGGATAGAAAAGGTGGATAGAGAAAAATTCTTTTCTCTATCACACAATACCAGGACAAGGGGGCACTCCCTGAAGCTCATAGCTAAGAAAGTGAGGACAAATAAAGGGAAATATTTCTTCACCCAGAGGGTCGTTGATTTATGGAATTCACTTCCAGAAGGGGTCGTGACAGCTGTCAGCCTTGACAGCTTCAAGGCAGGGTTAGATAGATTCATGGATGCCAAGTGTATCGGTGGTTATTAAAACAGATGTCCATGTGCCGCCTCTATGTTGGTTGAGGCAGGCAGGATTCCCTTGAGTACCATTTGTTGGGGGTCAAGGAAAAGGGAGGGTTTTGCCTTCTCTTTCTGCTCAAGATCCCCATGTACAATTGGTGGGCCACTGTGTGGCACAGAATCCTGGACTCGATGGGCTTTGGCCTGATTCAGCATGGCTCTTCTTATGTTCTTACCACAAGTAGTCCTCAACTTACAACAGTTCATTAAGTGAATGTTCAAAGTTACGACACTGAAAAAAGTGACTTACGACTGTTTTTTACACTTACAACCTTTGCAGTATCACTGTGATCATATGATCAAAATTCGGACACTTGGCAACTGGTTCATATCTATGATGGCCGCAGTGTCCCAGGGTCACGTGATCACCTTTTGTGACCGCCCGACAAGCAAAGTCAATGAAGAAGCCAGATTAATTTAATAATCTTGCTACTAACTTAACAACTGCAGTGCTTCACTTAACAACTGTGGCAAGAAAGGTTGTAAAATGGGGCAAACTCACTTAACAAATGTCATGCTGAACAACAGAAATGTTGGGCTCAATTTCCCTCATAAGTCGAGGACTACCTGTATTTCAAAAGTGCCTATAAATTCAGGTTATTAAAGAGTTTGGAAGGCACCCATTAGACTCTACCCAATAGACAAAGCTAATATTTCCTGCTCTATTCAACTATCTCACACTTCAAAGTCAAGCAACATTTTTCTTTTAAGATATTTGGACTGTTATGGTAAGCTATACTACATCAGTCGCTTACCTGTTTTGTGCAGTGAATGTTTCTCTTTGGGGATGAAGGTCACTATAAACGACTCTGATGAGGTCATGCTGACACAGGGCTCCCTCAGTCAAAGCCATGGATCCAATTGTAGAGGGCTTAGGGATTATAAAATGGTGACAATATTATTTAGGCATAATTTCAAGACACCACAAATAAAGTCTAACAAGAAGGAAGGTCTAATTATTGTACACAGTTTAGAAAGTCCAATTTAATATCAGCTGACAGCTTTCTCTTAGAAACAACTGTTACGCTCAACCTACTTTCTTATTAGAAGTCTAAGAATACAATTGTATTCTTACCTCATGGTAAATTGAAGGTTTTGATAAGGAAGGGATAGTAAAAGATAAAATTTTATTATTCCCATCTTTGTCAGCAATTTCCTATAGTAATATAAAAACATTTGGAAAGGTAAGTTAATATATATAATTATGTCATCTTAAAACAGCGGTTCTCAACCTATGGGTCGCGACCCCATTTGGGGTCGAACGACCATTTCATGGGGGTCGCCAAACACCGCAGTCCGCCATTTTTCCCCCTTTTCCCCTCGGCTGGCACGGGGCAGCACCGCGCATGCGTGGGGTAGCACCGCGCATGCGTGATGCAGGCCGCCGCGCCACGCATGCGCGATGTGGACCGTCACACCACGCATGCGCGATGCGGACCGTCGCGCCACACATGCACGGTGCAGGTCGGGGTCGCGCCGCGCATGCGCGGTGCAGGTCAGGGTCGCAACCTGAAATAGGTTGAGAACCGCTGTCTTAAAGCCAGCAAAATAAACATTCACGAAGTAAAAGAATAATCTTTTAATGGAAGATGAAGATTTTCTAGCAACAGACCAGGTTACAATTTGTAGAGCAGTGGGCTTTCGACAACTTGATTCCACTTTATTCTGTCTTGATATTTAAAAAAATAAATAAGGTGACTTACAGGAAACATTAACATACAAATCACATACAAAAATTGGTAAGTTAACAAGCAGAGTAATATTTTTTGAAACCTCATCAGAACAACCAGTCTGGCAAGTCAGAAAAGAAAACTGTCCGTGAGATATCAAAAATGATCACAGAGAGACAAATAGGCCTTTCTGAAGAAATCATGCAAAGAAAGGCCTGGGATTTTCAGGGAGTAATGCTCGGAAGGAAGGTTCAGTTTTATTTTACTCCTGAAAAGTCTGAAGCCTAGCCTAATCATCTTCCTGTTTTGCTTAATGCTGAAAATCAACAAGAATTTATACTCTGTATTTTGTAGGCTGCTGTCAAATAGTATGTGATTTTAGTTATGCTGACTAGCCTATGGCTTGTCCACATTTTGAGCTGCATCGATTCAGAAGGTCAGTGCATTTTCATTGTGGTCCTACTTACTAAGTTGTAAATTCCTATAGGGAATCCTCAACTTACAACTACAATTGAGCCCAAAATGTATGTTGCTAAATAAAACACTTTACAATCTACTTGCCACAGTTAAGTTAGTAACATGGTTGTTAAGTGAATCTGGCTTCCCCATTGATTTTGCATGTCAGAAAGTAATATGGACAATGCAACTGTCATAAATATGAACCAGTTACGAAGCATTCAAAATTTGATCATGTGACCAAGGGGATGCTGAACAGTTGTGATAAAAATGGTCATAAATCACTTTTTTTCAGTGCTGTTGTAACTTTGAACAGTCACTAAATGAACTTTTGTAAGTCGAAGACCTGTACTTATGCTAGCTTTTTTCTGAAATATGTTGTATATTATAATCAAAAAACAAACTTTTTTCAGTCAGTTCACAATCTTTTGCTTCAGTTTATCATGTATTAAAAGCTATACTACGGTATCAGAAATAATTACCACAAAAATTAACAATGGAAGTGTGTAATCTTTTTCTTGAAAAATAGCTTGATAAAGTTAAATTTTGGTCACCATTCTTCCTAATAAAAGTCTAAAAATTAAAATGTTTAAAAAAAGAAGTTGGGGAACTCTTATTTTATGGAACTGGCAGAATTTTATATTTTAAAACAGAAAATGAGTACTCATTATTACATAAAGAAAAGTTAGAAGACTGCTTAATGTAAAAAGTACTGTGTAGTGTAATGTAATGCAAATATTTATAACAAAATACCTAAAATGAATAAAACAATTAATCACAGAATTAAATGGCACCAATCTCTACCAATGTGACCAGAAAACATTTAAGTTACGACTTTTATTTTTATTTCTTTTAAATATCTGTCTTTTTAAACGAAGTTTGTTTGTGATACAATTTCATAGTACTGTAGGTTGTTAACTTCTATGGATGCATGATAGAAAAAGCAGGACATCCGAGCAGGCAAGGAGAGAGTCTTGTGAAGAAAAAACTTTTCTTTAGGGCATCACAGTCGAGGGGAGCTCTAATGATAATTCCGCTTAGTCTTATCCACCCCCCTCCTAAACTGAAAGGACTAAAACTATCAGAGGTATAAAGGAGCATATTCATGTATTCCGGTTATAGAATTGAGATAAACTACTACCAACGTGCTTCAACACGAATGTAGTTACAAGTATAATTACAGTATATCTCCTCCCGTTCCCCCCCCCCCAAATAATAAAAATACTTTGCTGGTCTTTCTCTCGCCCCTCGAACGCACTCCAAGTTATTTGGGAGCTGGGCGGCTCCCAAGCTTAAGCTTAACGTCACTTCAGTAGTGACGCTTGGCTTCCCAAAGGCCGTTTGGCGCCCCAAAGACAAACCGTTTGGTGTCCCAAAGGGCGCCTGCCGTATCGAGGAGACGCAGAGCAGGGCGAAGAGGGCGCTCGACCTGTGAGTAGAGCTGGCTGAGAAGCCGAGTTGGGGAACGGGGCGTCCGTGGACACCTGAGGCGTTCACTGTCGTTTTCGGAGAAGAGAAGCGCAAGAGGAGGCCATGTTCTCCCGAGGCGGCTGTGCAACAAAAACCCGGGCTAGTTCCGACTCTGCTTCAGGAGATCCGTGTTATAAATCATCTGGGTCTGAAAAGGAAAGGGGCGCTTGACCGTCACACTTTCAATACCGGTTTCTGCTCAGTGAGCGCCGCTGAATTCAATAAGAACGCCATCCCAAGCGAGCCACGCTTGAAAGTTGTGTTCAGACTGGCCGTTTGCGCTTGGCCGAGCGGGCTCCGCTGAACGCAGGGAGCTTACTAATGAGCAAAGTCCGTAAGATTGCCTTTGCTTGCGAGAAGCGGCGGAAGAAAGACAGCCTTATCCACGCGCTTACACAAAAGTTATGGCCGCGTTAGTCCGTAGTGGCGGAGAGGGGAGGTTTTGTTCCAAAGAGGAACTTCGCGGTCCCCGTCCTCATTTGACGAACGCGCAGGGCGTTTTTGTTGCGGGAATGCGAGGCGCGTATTCTGACTTAGTCTGAATGCAGGGCCCGATGACTTGTTTTGTTTGGGTTTAAGCTGAGACTCCGTTTCTCTTCCGTTTTTCTGCTTGTGCTTGCGTCCTTGATTAAATTATTCACTATGATTAAAATAATACCTTTCACTTTAATAACAATGTGTTCTTGTTATCCTAATAATTTGAAGCTCTAGTGTGGACTTTCCTGACACATGTCTTCTGAAGCCTTCTATTTTAGCCATTGTTATGTCCCATTATGTCTTTGTGACTCTTAAGAAGGAAGTAGTTTTTTTTATTTACTGGAATTTGTGAATTTCCTTGAGAAAACCTCTTAAAAAGTGTGATGTTCAAGTGATAAATTCAAGGAAAGGAAGATTTCTCAAACTCTGCAAATAAATAATCCCTTTAAATGATAACATGAATTTCTGTTACAATACCCACCCCCCTCTGATTAGATAATGTCATCAGTGCAATTAACGTGAATTTGGGCAAACTCTGGGAAATAGTAGAGGAGAAGAGGCCTGGCCTGCTATGTCCATAGTGTTAGAAGTAAGTCTTCATCCTGGTTCATCCAAGCCGGGATAAATAAGCAAAGTGGCGACTGCTTTGGGAAGAAAGTTACAGTTTATTGAAGAAGCAGAAAGATGGTCCTTGCAAGGAGCAGAGAGGAAAGAGACCTTGAGCACATGGGCAGTAGGTTTTTATACCCCCTCTAGCCTTTGGAATAGTTTCCTGTTCCTGTGGCATGAACCTTGAAGCTATTTCTCAGTGTTTTTCTAGGGCTTGATATCTGTGGTTTAATCCTATTATCATATCCTGCTTGCCAGGTGATGGGGTTAATCACTCCTAGACTTTGGGTGGGGCATGCAGATCTTCTCTTTGTCTTCTAGAGTGCCCTGGCTTCAGCTTTCTGATGGTTCTACATCTGCATTCGTATGGGGCTAGCTCTTGCTTGGGGCAGAGAGATAGATTTGGGGCCAGGTTTGGTTTTAAAAAAAATCCTTTTGAGGAAAAATATATTTTTCTGCCCTTTTAATATTTCCTTCTCTGGGCTAACTTCCTTCAATATCCCCGCTTTGTGCCTTAAGTGTGAGAATGTCACACTTATTGGCACAACATTAAAATTGATCTGGTCAGGGAGACTTGGTAGGCAAGCTTTTAAACTGTTAAGCCAAAAAAATTAAAACATTAATGGAGGCAGCAGAAAAAGATCCCTTTAGTGCAGCGGTTCTCAACCTGTGGGTCGCGACCCCATTTGGGGTCGAATGACCATTTCACGGGGGTCGCCAAACACCGCAGTCCGCCATTTTTTCCCCTTTTCCCTGTCGCGCATGCGTGATGCGGGCTGTCGCGCTCGCACCCCGCATGCACAATGCGGGCCGCCCTGCATGCGCAATGCGGGCCGTCGTGTGCCGCACATGCGCGATGCGGGCTGTTGCGCGGGAGCCACGCATGTGCGATGCGGGCCGTTGCGCCACGCATGCGCATGCGCAATGCGGGCCATCACATGCGCGGCGCAGGTCGGGGCCGCACATGCACGGCGCAGGTCGGGGTCGCGGCCTGAAAAGGGTTGAGAACCGTTGCTTTAGTAGTTCCCAAAAGGGGAGCTTGCACCCATAAAGTTCTAAAAGTCAGGGCAAAAATTTTGTTAGGTGGAAAAGAAATTTATAGTGTCCAATATTCTGTGCCAATCATTTTCAAATGTTGGATGTCACCTTTAGCTTCCAGTCAGGTTTGCATACCTCCCAAAATTCTTCACAGCCATGGTTTTCCTTAGTGCATGACCACTGGCTGCCCATTTTCAAGGGTTGTTTCCTGCCTTAGCTCTTAGTTCAGTGCATCCAGGTTTGTAATATCCAATTGAGGTTAGCCAATATGCCAAGCTATTAAATTTTTCTTTAAATTGCACATAATGAGCTCTAGGAATCCCAATCTGAGCCTACCAGTGCAAGACATTCAGGGCTGAGGTTTGGGGATCTTTCCTGTTGCTTCCTTAGTCAGGGCATAAGAATTGCAAATCACCTGAGGGGGCCTAGTTCCCTCCTTCTTGGAATTTTCAGGAAGTTGTGCTTGCAAAGCTTTGGTGCATTAGAGCAAAAAATCAGCCTGCTTTACTAAAGGTAGATGGAGGGGATAGACTCTGAATGGTGTGTGTGTGTGTGTGTGTGTATGTGCAACTATTTCTACAAAACAGGCAATACAAACATTCTGGATAAATTTTCCCTCCCACCAGATAGAAGTCCAAGGTGTTCAGTACTTGTTCTGCCAACTATTCCCAAATGCCATCTCTCCATTAATACATTCAACTGGCTTGTTACAATACAAATGGGGCAAGAAAGAAAAGTTTACAGTGGGTTTCCACCCTCCCCCCACAGTCTAATTTTCTCTTGTGAGGCTTCACATGGCACCAGGACTCCTTCCTTCTGCAGCTCTCACAGGTATCTGGGGAATGGTAGGACTTGGGAAGATGTTCCACTCAGATTTCATGGTGGCTTTTTAGTGGATGGCTGGATTCAAAACCCAATTCCAAGGCTCAAATGGATGGAGGCAGCATCTGGGTCTGTGTGTTCTGCTTCCAATGGTTTGGGGGAGGATTGCAGGGCTGAAAGATATAAGAACAAGGTCTCCCCCCACTTTCTGGGTGGACTCTCCCAGGAGAGGCAGACAAACGGTATGGAAAACAAAGGGCAAGAAAGAAATTAGAAAGGGGGGTAGCTTGCAGGCAGTTTGAAAAGGCAGTAATACTGCAGTTATTAGAGAAACAGATAGGCAAATCACAGATTTGGGGACAGAAAGAGAACAACAAAATGACATGTTTCACTTTTGAACTTGAACATTTGCAACATATTAAGGACAAGAACTTGCAACTTGAGAGGAAGGAAAAAAAATGCTAGGCAGCTTGAGAATGCTGAAAACTCCAAGTAATTTTAAAAGCCTAATATTTTAATATGTGCAACTTGCCAGGGGCAGGAGAATCTGCCTTTAACATTTATTCCAAAATAGACCACATTATTTTAGAGTTTGGAAAATGTTTATTTGTTTCAGAAAAGTTTCACTGTAGTGATAGGGTAAGAAAAGTAACTTAAGAAATTATTTCCCCAAACAAGCAGACTTGAACTTCAAAAGACTCTTGTAGATAGACACGCATTTTCAGGAAAAGGGATAGATAGGTAAAACCCATTTAGAACACAAACTCATTTACAACACATTGCAGAATGATTTCTAGAACTTGGGGCAGGACCCAGCAGTCAGGACACCCCCTCCTCACTCCAATAAAATAATTTAACACTGGATTCCCCCTGGAACAAAATTAACACCTTTTAGACAGAATTGAGAAGGAAATTCACCCAACATCAGATATTGACCCCAAAAAATCAGAAAACACAAATTTAAACTCACCAATCAGGAATGACAATTTTGGAAACCATGAAAGGGTATAAGAACTCATCTAAGGTATGTAGGAAGCATCTGACAATAGTAATGGGGGACTTTAATTACTCTGACATCAACTGGGAGACAAACTGCACTAAGTGGAAGATCAAACAGATTCCTGACAAAACTTGCAGACAGCTTTGTTTCTCAAAAGTAGAAAAGGGAACTAGGGGATTAGCGATATTGGATCTAATTCTCACTAGCAGAGACAAAATGATAAAAGGTGTTGAAGCCACAGGAACCTTGGGGGGGGTGATCATGCAATATTGGAATTCAACATTATGGGAGCACAAGCAATAGAACACGGTCAAACTAGAGTCTTGGACTTTAAGAGAGCTAATTTCAATAAACTTGAGAGGGCTTGGGAGGGATTCCATGGATGAGAATCTTCAAGGGGAAACAAGAAGCTTGGGAAATTTTGAAAAGTGAGATAATAAAAATCCAGTCTAGCACAATATCAACAAAGAAGAAAAATAATAGCTGTCACAAGAAACCAGCATGGCTGCATAAAGAACTCTCTGATAAATTGACATATAAGAGGAACCAGTATAAAAAGTGGAAAGAGGGTCACATAACTACAGCAGAATATTAGCAAATAGTCTGAGCCTGCAAAGATGAGGTGAAGAAAGCTAAGGCTCAAAATGAAATAAGGCTTGTGACCACAGTCAAAAATAATAAAAAGCAAACAGTCCAACTTATAAAAACAGTACCATAAAAATAGATTAGAAGCACAAGTTAAGTTAGGCAAGAAAATGGTGAGCAACATCCAGCCTAGAAGAGTTCAATTCACCAAGACCAGATGGATTACAACCCAAGCTTCTCAAAGAACTGACAGATGTGATCTCAGAACCACTGAAGTATATTTTTCAAAGACCCTGGAGCACTAGAGAACTACCAGAGGACTGGAAAAGAGCTGATGTAGTTTCCCTCTTCTAAAATAAAATAAAAATAAAAATAGATCTAGGAAACAACAGATCTATCAGCCTGACCTCAATATCTGGGAAGATTCTGGAAAAGATAAACAAGAATCTGCGAACACCTAGAGGCAAACAAAGTCATTACTAAAAGCCAACATGGGTTTGTCAAACGTACCACGTGGTTGCATAGAGGAGAGAGAGAGAGAGAGAGAGAAATCACTATTTCTTATTTTCCCTTTTAAATACCATTATTTAGCCAAATTGGTTTCCCAGCAAAGCCCTAAGCAAAGTTTATTTTGTTTTCCCTATAGTTTCTTTACCTATATCTTTTTCATTCCAGCCTGGACAGGAAGCTGTCTCCTGTCCCAGGCTCTGAGCAAGCTATCAACCGGGAAACCTACTTCCGCCCTTGAATTGGAACCTCCCATGTATAACAGGATTTCCTTACCGCTAAAGGGCACTACGCGTTGGAAGCCTCCTTGCGAGACTTCTTCCTACCACCACAATTTTGTGAGTCCGGAAAAAAGGGGACTCATGGAGCTTCTCCGGATCCTCTCAGAGTTCGTGGGCTCCTCCGAGGGATCCTCCCATTTTCAGACCAAAAAGGGGTCTGCAGAGACCTTCCGGTTTCCCTCAGAAGGTACGGACTACTCTCCGACCGGCTGGCTTTACATCACCGTTTAGGGACCCCTTGGACCTCCAATGTCCGTGGGCACCTACGCCTGCTCTCAGAGGTGGGTGGCTGCTCCCTTTTTGGGGCCTAATTTCCTAACTTTGCTTTGCTTACAGGGCCTTACCAGCTAGTTGCCCAAATCCAATTCTTTCATTCATTCACTCATTCCATTTCATTTTCACACAGCCTCTCCCTTTTCCCTAACAAAAGGTTCTGTGCTCTGACCAAACCCCCATGCTTTCCAGGGTCTGCCAATTAAACAGATCCTTTCTGCGCCTAGGAAAGACCAGAAGGAGCAAAATCCAACTGTGATTGGGGAAAAAAAAGTCTTCTCACTCACACAAACAGAAATACACACATTCCTTTGTTCCCCTGGGCTTTAAACTTAAATTTTAGAGGTATTCACCTTCACCTTCCTTCCAAAGCAGCCCTTGAGCTCAAACTCTCAAAACTCCCTTTACTACCTCAGCTCCACATGGGCAAAGCCTGGGAGACCCATCCACAGACACAAGGGGGTCTGTTGCCGGCAAGATGGGACTTACCAGTCTTAGTCCATTGGAGAGGTTAGCTTGGAGTCCCATCTGGGGTGCCAAATTGTTAGACGTAAGTCTTCATCCTGGTTCATCCAAGCCGGGATAAATAAGTAAAATGGTGACTGCTTTGGGAAGAATGTTACAGTTTATTGAAGAAGCAGAAAGATGGTCCTTGCAAGGAACAGAGAGGAAAGAGACCTTGACCCACATGGGCAGTAGGTTTTTATACCCCCTATAAGCCTTTGGAATAGTTTCCTGTTCCTGTGGCATGAACCTTGAAGCTATTTGTGAGTGTTTTTTTAGATATCTGTGGTTTAATCCTATTATCATATCCTGCTTGCCAGGTGATGGGGTTAATCAATCCTAGAGTTTGGGTGGGGCATGCAGATCTTCTCTTTGTCTTCTTGAGTGCCCTGGCTTCAGCTTTCTGATGGTTCTACATCTGCATTCGTATGGGGCTAGCTCTTGCTTGGGGCAGAGAGATAGATTTGGGGCCAGGTTTGGTTTTAAAAAAAATCCTTTTGAGGAAAAATATATTTTTATGCCCTTTTAATATTTCCTTCTCTGGGCTAACCTCTTTCAATAGGGTCACAAAGAGTAGGACAAGACTTATTGACTGAACACCTCACATTATCAGGGATTTACAAAATAAAACCTTACCGTTGGAAATTGAAGAAAAAGCAATAATTGGAAATTGATGAAAAAGTTTAAAATCACATTTTAATGGAAGGATGAACCTGCTTACTTTGTATCATTCTGAAATCTGAATTTCATTTTGAAGACAGCCACTTTTTTCACTAGTCAGAGGGGAAGTAAAAGGGTATTTCTTTGCTTTAAGTCGATTTCTCTTGAAATACTATAGCTTGCAAAATTGGCTGCTTTTGATGATCTCTCCCCAATAATCTCTGCAAGAGGGAGAAGCCTAGTTTTATGTTCTCTCCCTTTTATGTATATTCTTGATTTCACAGGGACTCATTTCAATCTTGAAAACTAAATCTGAACAAAGATAAACAGTGATCGTGGATTATAAAAAAGCAACCTTAGTCTCTGGATATGTTTAAATCAATCTTAAATTTACTGGAATAATATGCTTTTGGTGATTGGTGAATATTTTTTACTATTTTCAGTATCAGATTGCAGACATTGTTTAAATCCTGGCAGT
Organism: Bothrops alternatus; assembly: GCA_034064705.1. Taxonomy (NCBI): domain Eukaryota; kingdom Metazoa; phylum Chordata; class Lepidosauria; order Squamata; family Viperidae; genus Bothrops; species Bothrops alternatus. Next base: position 963,549 of record JARGCV010000068.1, read on the forward strand.
GTAATCCTATGCACTTTTACTCTAAAGTTGGTGGATTTGTTTCTGTGCTTGGAAGCATAGAATTGCAATCTTGGTATCTTTGTTGATTTCTTTCAAATCTTGATTATGAATCTTTTCCTATAAAAATGAGGCTTCTTCCTCTTTTCCAAGCTCAAATAGTACTATGAATGTATGTACATGTCAGTTTATTATTGGTTATGACATTTAGAAATCTTAATCATGGGATTTTTAGTCCTGCCTCAGGTATGAAAGCTAGCTGGGTGACTTTGGGTCAGTTACTCTCTCTCTCGGCCAACCCACCTCACAGGGTGATTGTTATGGAGAAAATAGGAAGAGGAAAGAATATTATATATGTTTTCTGCCTTCAGTTATTTGTAAAAATGATAAAAGTGGAATAAAAATAAATGATTGCTTGATTGTTGAAGTACTGTGGAATCTTTTTTTATATATATATAAAATTCTTTTATTAAAACAATCAACATTGAACATAAAAACATATTGTGCAGCAATCATCATGGCACCTGATATACAATACTAAGTATTAGTCATTGAAAATGTCTGAGTTAGTAAGCCTTATTCCACCCCTCGCGTCTAGCCTCAACTATACTCCTGTTACACTTTGTTTGATTGGTGTTTCTCTTATCTGGTTCCATATTAATGTGGTCAACATTAAACCAAAGATCCTATTGCTAAACAATCATCCTAGAACATAGCATACAACATTAGGTATTAATCTTTGTAAACATCTGTTTTAGTAAACGTTCTTCCCTCCTCCCTTCCCTCTTCAAGTATACTCCGAGTACCTTTTGTTTGTTTGGTGTTTCTCTTATATATGGTCTATCTGCTGTATCTAGTTTATTGCATATTGTTCGTTTGCGCTTCTGAATTGATTTCATCCCATTACTAGTGCAAACTTTTATAGTCCCTAACCGGAGATCCTGAGGTAAAAGTTTCATATCCTGAGGTAGAGATTCAGTCCGCTTTAACAGTTTTAAAGCAAACAACATTAGTCATAAGTTTATGTTAAGAGGCATTAGTTATAGAACATATACATTCAACATTGGGTGTTAGTTTTTGTAAACATTTGATTTGTTAACCATTCTTCCCTCCTCCCATCGAGCCTCAGCTAAACGCCAGCTGCATTCTGTTTGATTGGTGTCTCTCTTGGATATAGTCTATCCACTGTTTCCAGTCCGTCAAAAATTGTTCATTGGAGCGATTTTTCAAGTATGCTGATATTTTCGCCATTTCCGCCAAATTTGTCACTTTCACAGTCCATTCTTCAATAGGCGGTATTTCCGGATTCTTCCAGTATTGTCCCACCAACAATCTTGCTGCTGTAATTAAGTTCAAAAATAAATTTGTCTCTGAGGTAGTGAAGTCCTTTGTGATCCCTTTGTGATGTGCATAATCCCCAGTTCTCTAATCTGTTTAATTAGATTCTCGTCGGTCTGGGAGAAGCCCTTCTTCTTGTCTTTACGCCACCTTGATTGTAGTTGTATATATGATAGCCAGGTACTTCCTATTCCTATTCCTCTGTTTGCTAGCGTTGCTTGAGGTTTCAAGAGGAACCCGTTTTCTTCTCCCAGTATAAGTTCACTGTAGGGCACCACTTCTTGCCCTTGGGATGTGTTCATATCCCCTGTTGCGTGTCCAGGGATCGTCCAGATGGGAATCTTGTCGTGTAGGAGGTGCTTATATTTCTTCCAGACCCATAACAATGGGATTCGTAGTGGGTTCTCCTTGAAGTTCCTATCTGCCTTTTTGTCGTATACTAAGTATGCGTGCCAGCCGAATAGTAGACCATGCCCCTCAACATTCAGAATTCTATCATTTGTCATGTTGATCCAGTCACTAACCGCCACCAACGTTGCTGCATAGTAGTATAGCTTTAGATTAGGCATTTTGAGTCCCCCTCTCTCCCTTGCGTCTTGGATGATTTTTAGTTTCACCCTCGGTCTCTTGTCGTCCCAAATAAATCTGTTGATGCCCTTCTGCCAGTTGTCCAAGTCCGCATCCTTTTTGAGTATGGGTAGCATTTGAAAGAGAAATAAAAATCTGGGTAATACATTCATCTTTACTGTCGCTATCCTGCCAAGCAGGGACAGACGTAGTGATTTCCACCTTTCCAGGTCTGCTTGTATCTTATTCCACAGGACCTCGTGTACTGTGGAATCTTACAGAGGTAACATTTAATGAGATGTCCTTTTATTCAGAGTTCATTAAGAATTTATCTAAAACAATTATCTAGTTATGTCTTAGTGATTTAAATTGCTTGTCAGCATTGTGACAACTGAGAAACTGTAGCCATTTTATCTTTTGCTTTCATTATGCTTTTTTCTGTTGTTTGGTATTTTCAGATAGAGAATGGAGGAAGTGGGAATGCTTGAGCTATTTTAGTTAGTCATAACAATTGCAACTGTGTGAGAATCAAGGTCAGTGTTAGAAAAAGTTTTGGCAGGTTGAAAAGTTGGGAGGAGTGCTCATTTAGAATAATTGGTGAATGTGATTTATGACAGCCTTTCTGGGGTCGGAATTGCAACTTGTTACTTTGTTGCAGGTGGGAGGGAACTTTAGTCTTGAGTTCGACTATGTAAGTGCCGATACTTTGTTTCCTAAATAAAATGTTCTTTAAGGAAGAGATTTTTGCCTTGAAGCTCTTTTAATTGGTATCATCTATCGCAGTGGTTCTCAACCTTTTTAATGCCGCGACACCCCCCAACCGGTCGTAAGTCGAGGACTACCCAACCAGTCGTAAGTCGAGGACTGCCCAACCGGTCGTAAGTTGAGGACTATTTCCCTGTCTGGGAACGACGCGCATGCGTGGTGCCACCCCCTGCGCCGGCCAAGGCGTAGCTGGCAAGGGGCAGCGACAGCGCAGGGCGACCACTGGCTGGGCCACCAACTGGCCCAGCCCAAGGGAGGTAAGGCACCTGCCGGGCCCCACGCACACCAGCAACCCTCCCTGAACCCGCCGCTGCCCCGCTAGCCTTACCTTGGCCACCGTCCATTCGGGGCGGCGGCAGGCAGGCCTAGGCACTCCTGGGCAGCCGCAGCAGCAACGGCACAGGGCGACCACCGGCTGGGCCACCAGCTGGCCCAGCCCAAGGGAGGTAAGGCACCCACCAGGCCCCACGCACGCCAGCAACCCTCCCTGCACCCGCCGGCCTCCCACCTCCCACCCCTGGCCCTCTTTTACTTACATATTTACTAGTTGCTCAGCAGGGAGGGGTGGTAACTTCCAGACAGCTCGCTTTCGCTGCAGATAACTTGCAGCACCGTTTGCAGACTGGGACTTTTGGCGGGCTCAGCAGGGCAGAGACAGCCTGGACAATTCCTATTGGCTTTTGAAAGCCAATACAATTAGGCTCTATTCAAGAGAGTCTATTCTATTGGCTTTCAAAAGCCAATAGAATAAGAGGGAATAGCATAGCTAAGAAAAAGGGGGGGGAAATGGCGGACTGTGTTGTTTGGCGACCCCCGTGAAATGGTCGTTTGACCCCAAATGGGGCCGCGACCCACAGGTTGAGAACTGCTGATCTATCGGAACCATGACATTGCTATTGTAAATTTGTAAAATCCTGATCTGATGTGCTTCTGCTTTAACTAATCCTTCAGTGACCTGACCCAAACCATTGTCTGTCAGCCCATATTCGCTTAGTGACTGTTGGACGTTACAGTGGCATTGGAAAAAGTGACTTATGACTGTTTTTTATACTTAACAACTGTAGCAGCATCTCATGATCATGTGACCAGGAAGCAGATGCTTGGCAACTACGGTAGCATGTATTTATGATGGTTGCCATGCCTGGCATGGTGTGATGTCCTGTTGCGGCTTTCTGACAAGCAAAGACAATGTGGACGCCAGATTCACTTAACAAGCATGTTACTAACTTAACCTCAGGGATAATTGGCAAGAAAGGTCATAAAATTGGGCAAACAACTGACTTGCTTAGCAATGGAAATTTTGAGCTAAGTGGTGGATTTTAGTTAGTTACAAGACTGGGCTGAAGCAAAATGATGTAATGAATGTGGAGTAGTTTGAATAATGGAAACGGCTAGAAATTTTTATTTTGAAAACACCAACGTTAGAGACCATCTTCTCTCTTCCTTCACCCCCAAGTAGTTGATCTTACATTTGATAAGAAAAGGCATAGAAAATGATGTTGTAAATAAATGATCAGCAGGTGGAAACTACTAATGGGCATTCTGTTGAGAAGCTCTTGGTGAGTGGCTATTTGGTGATTTTTTTAACTCATATAAAGACTGATCTTGACTCCTTTTCCTTCCTTCCTTCCTTCCCTGTAACTCAGACTAACCTGAGCACAACAAAGCCCCCACTCAAACAGAACACTCCCCCATCCAATCAGAGCACAGCCAACCCTCTAACCAATCAGAACACACCTCCACCCAATCAGAACACGGCCGAGCTCCCAGCCAATCAGTTCAAACCCCCACTGGCAGTTAAAAGGAAGAAACAGCTACAGTCACACATTGCTCCTAGAAGCACGAAGCCGAAAGCACCAGCCTGAAGATGACGAATGAGACTTCGTCGAAACGTCGCCAAGACACTTCAAATTCTACATGGGAGAAAACCCGAAGAACCAAAGACCTACATATGTGTGTGTGTGTGTGTGTGTGTGTGTGTGTGTGTGTGTGTGTAATATAATATAATATAATATAATATAATATAATATAATATAATATAATATAATATAATATAATATAATATAATATAATATAATATAATATAATATAATATTGCTGTGGTATCCTCCTTTTTATTTCACCATAAGTAATGCAAGGACTGTTTTCATCTTAAGAATTTTCATCAATTATAACTGAGTATACAGAAGGTTGGATTACAGCCCATTGCATGTGTTGGAGCATCCCAAATAAGTGAGAATTAGTATTATTTTATGAGACTGTTGGTCTCAAGTCATCTGGAAGGCTGCAGGATAGGGAAGCGCCCTAGTATAAAAACCTGATATTCAGGTAATAAGCCACTAGCATGTCAGAAGAGTTACCAAAATCTGTAGAGTAGTGTAGTAAGAATTCCCCGTGGTTTGTGTTTCCCGCTGGGAAGCAGACCTTCGGCTCAGACAGAAGAATTGACACAAAATAAAGCAAGCTGTCAAAAAGTAGGTTTATTGCAGAAACCGGACGGAGTAGTGACACAGCGGAGGTTTCTGGACTAGCCAGTGATTTTCCAAGGAGACTGGCGCATCTTTTATACCCCTTGAGTTATTGAGATTATGATTTGGATTTTGTAAAGGTATTTGTTTCCTTAATTTCCCTTAGCCTGTTTTGTGCTGGCAGCCAGTGAGAGGTTAATCTTGTCCTCAGGAAATTGTTCTATTCATGTTAATGAGTTTCTATATGTGCTTTGTGTTTTCCTCTTAGTGTTGCATTATTCTATCTGGTGGGATCCATAAGTTTGATTGTTTATACAAGGTGTCTTTGCCGTTTCTTCTGACTAAATGGTTCCCAGAATCTGGCGGGGGGGGGGGGAGAGTGAATGGAGAAAAAAACCCTCTTCTTTAGTACTTTTAAAAATCTGTTCTGCTTATTCCTTTTGAAAAGGGATAATGGTCGGTTTCCTTGGGTCATTCTCTTCCTCACCCTTCCTGTATGAATCTGCATTTGTGATGGCTAGTTGCTGGGTCTGGGTTTCTTTTGTAACCTTTTCTATTACTTCCCTTTTCTAATTGTGTGGGATTTTTAAAAGAAAAATGCCTTCCTGTTTCAGGGTTTTTAGATTGATTCTAATTTCTAATATATTTTTGGTTGGGTGTCATTGACTAATAATCTGTCAGTAGGAATTTAGTAGGATATCCAAAATATGCATACCTTCATTCATATCCATACATGAACTGAGACTCAGCAATGGATATATTTTATGGTGTACAAAGGATGCATAACAGAAAACTGATAGGGTACTGTTATGGGAAGCTGCTGTACACTATTATAATATTGGTCCAATTAATTCAATATTACCCACACTAATCTTCTCCATGGATGGCAAAGGGCAAACTGAAGTGCATACCTCATCGTTGGACATTCTGTGTAGGACTGCTAAGAACTATAGTCCAAAATAACTATAATAGCTTTCAAAGATCAATTTGTTCCTGAGTACCCTTTCCTGATTTTATAAAGCCATCTGTATTCTCCATTTTTACTCTTGGTATTTTTTGTTTGGGTAGGGTTCCTGTTATTTGCAACTGTACTGAACATCATAGCCTTTTCTCTTTCTCTTTCCATAAGGTCCTCTTAAGAGTATAGTTGTTCCTGCATTAGGATACTGAGAGTATTGATTTCTGCCCTAGGTGGTCAGTGATAATAAAATATTGAAACTGCAAGCAAGTTCATTTGGGAATTACCAGTAGTACTGATAACTTCCAGTTGAGGAAGCTCTTTATTGTCACTTGTTGACTTACATCAGCGGTTCTCAACCTGTGGGTCGCGACCCCATTTGGGGTCGAACGACCGTTTCGCGGGGGTCGCCGGACGCCACAGTCTGCCATTTTCCCCCCCGTTCAGCCCGTCGCACCGCGCATGCGCGGATTGGGCCGTCGCACCGTGCATGTGTGGATTGGGCCGTCGCACGCGCCGCGCATGCACGGATCGGCCCGCCGCGCAACGCACATGCGCGGATCGGGCCATCGCACCGCGCATGCGCGGATCGGGCCGTCACGCCGCGCATGCGCGGCATGGGTCGGGGTCGCACTGCGCATGGGCGGCGCAGGTGGGGTCTCGGCCTGAAAAAGGTTGAAAACCGCTGACTTACATGAAACAGAATTCTTAGCTGACAGATTAATTTAGTCTACAACTGTTTTTTATTTAATTTTACCTGATACTGACAACTGCTCATCAGTCTCTTTTATGAATTACGTGTTTAGAATGATTTGTAATAAGAGTAGAATTCAATTCTGGGCTCTCCAGGAGATTTGGACACAAATTACTATCATCCTAAACGCGAGCCGGTCTGGTCTGGTACTCTAAAAATATAGAGAGGCAATGGGATGGGTTGGAGGGAAAGATCCTGGTTCCAGCTTGCTCACTGAAATGAACTTACTCTGCTGCTTCTTGGTTTTTACATGTTGAAAGAAGCTTTTTTTTGTTATTTTTTACTTTTGTTGCAAGCCTTAGTTCATTCTGAGCCTTAGCTTTCCTCACTTCATCTTTGTACTGCCAATCTTTTTATATTCCCTGAAAGTTTTAATATATAACTGTCATTTCTCAGGAGTGCTTTGGCTTGTCCTTTACAATCGTTCTGTCTGATTTTTCTAGAGTTTTCTGGCAATTATTACTGACCTGGAGAAGCTAGATCTGATATCTCCCATGCATTTGGATTTAATAGAAAATTGCTTCCTGGCTATTCACAGGAGAGACTTGGCAAAAAAGATTCAAAAGTACAAACTAGAAGGTAAGATTTCCTATTTCTGGCCATTCAGCTTTAGGGGCTAATTCTCATAGTTTGCTGTCTTCACTGACAAGAGTTCTGCATTCCCTGCCTACCTGGAGGAATCTCTGGGGCTATTTGGGCCAAAATTGTACTGAACTCAGTGAGGTTTATTAATATGTAAACATGCACAGGAATGCTGCTAGTAGTAAGTATCTGAACACAGTTGCTGAGTCCAGAAATTTGGGTTTCATGATTTTGAAACAAGACGAAATCCATACTTTCATCTTGCCATCAGCCCATTTAAATCTTAGTTGAAAATGGTAGTATTAGCAATAGAATAATGTATAAAAAGTTTATTTCTCACATAATGAGAATTTGGGGAGGGAGAATGCAGGAATGAACTTGTTGGTCATGCCCTATCCTTGGGATTTTTGTTATCTGTCTGAACAATCCTCCAGACATCAATTATATTATAAAGGCCCATGCTTGGAAGGATAGGTAGTTCGTGTTCTATATTTTTGTAGACACTCAAGATTTAGAATGAGGGAAAATCAAGGCACAGAATATTAGAATGCAAAGCTGTAACCTCAAAGTCACCCAGCCTGCTTTGTTCATTAGGCAGCATTAGAACTCATGGTCTCCTGGCCTTCAGTCCAGAGCTTTTAAGACTGTACCAAACTGGCGGTCAGATAAGACTTTGACTATTTGACTATTTCAGTGGTGGCGAACCTTTTAGAGACCGAGTGCCCAAACCACAACCCAAATCCCATTTATTTATCACTGGGTGCTGGGTGGGTGTGGCCAACTGAGTGGGCATGGCCTTGGTGGTCACGGCCGACTGGGTGGGCACGGCCATGGTGGTTGTGGCCACCTTGATAATTCTTGTGGGGAGGAATACTTGTGGGGGCCGGGCAGGGTTGGGGGAGATCCAGGGGATCTCTGGCGGATGGGGCGATGGACCGGAGGTTTGTCTTACAGGGTGAGGCGAGGTGAGGCAGGGCGGGTGTGCCAATTGCTGCAGGGCAAGGCAACGCAAGGCAGGGGCTCGAGCAGCTGCTGTCTGACACCATCGGCCCCCCCACACACAGAGACCAGCAAACGCATGGGGGCCACCGGTGTCTGTCAGGCCACAGCCTCCTGCATCATGACAGCCCCATTGGCGTGAGCGTAGATGACCCTGGGACGGCCAGGAAGGAGCCCTTACCTGGTGTGGGTCCTGTCTACACAGTGGCTCTGACGGGGGCGGCGGCTGCTTCTCTGAGCCCCTTGACCAGCCAACCACACAGGGAATCAGGAGGCGGCGGCGGTGATCCCTGCATCGCCAAGCCTGGCCAGCCACCGATCTGGAAGCAATCTGGTGGGGGCAGCGGTGGGGGAAGGAGAGATGTGGCACACGTCCTCCCCGCCCAGAGGCACACATGGGACAATGTGCGGCAGCAGCGGCAAAGGCTGCCCGCATGCCACATCCTGCCTTCTCCCTCCACCACCACCAGTGCAAGGATGGTTGGCAGAACTTTGCTTCTGGATCTGCTGCCTGACACTATCGGCCTCCACACACAGAGGCCAGCGAGCACATGGGGGCCGATGGTATCCATCAGCAGCCACAGCATGCTGGCTGTCCTGCATAATGGTGGACTGGTTACAAAGCCCCATCGGCGCGGGCGGAAATGGCTTCGGGATAGCTGGAAGGAAGCCTTTGCCTGGCCTGGGTGCCTCCACTCGATGGATCTGATAGGGGTGGCTTCTGCTGCGGTTCCGACCAGTCAACCATGCAGGGAAGCAGGAGGGGCATCTTGTGCGTGAATCCACTACCTCGTTGGGCTGCTAGTGGGCAGCCGAGGCAGCTCCAGACCCCCGGCTGTCCCGGAGCCATTTCCACCCACGTCTTTCTCATTCTCAATTCTTTTGCCCATGTGTTGCTGCACCCCACCCAATTGCTCTATGCTTCTCAGCCCAGGGAGTGAGATTCACCTTCCCCGCCTCGGGTCCCCGCTCTTCTGCCCGGCGCTGGCAGCTCCGTTATCCGCAGCGGCCGGAACAAGAGGCGGGTTGCAGCAGCCTGTTAATCCTTTCACTGCACCGGCACCTGAGCAGCGAGTCCGGGAGCTTGCTATTCCCCCCCCCCCTCTGCCCCAAAATCCAGGTCGAGATGCAAACCCAGCTCATGTGCCTTTGCTCGGGAGGAGCAACCAAATGGGTGTTGGTTTCCACTGGCAGGGGGGAGGCTGCTAGGAAAAAAATTCTCGTGAACACATTCTTTTTTAATTATTATTTTGAATTAAGCCATAATAAGAGAGGTTTTACTTCTTGCCGATTTATGGAGGGGAGGAAACCCTTGCCCGGCCTGGGCGCATCCACTCGATGGATCTGATGGGGGTGGCTTCTGCTGCTGCTCTGACTGGTCAGCTCTGCAGGGAAGCAGAAGGGGCAGCTGGTGTGCGAATCCGCTGCCTTGTCGGGCTGCTAGTGAGCAGCCCCGGCTGCCCCTCCACCTCCTCCTGCTTCTCTGCATGGTTGACTGGTCAGAACTGCAACAGAAGCCACCCCCATCAGATCCGTCGAGTGGATGCACCCAGGCCGGGCAAAAGCTTCCTTCCGGCTATACTGGAGCTGTTTCTGCCCACGCCAATGGGGCTCTGTGGCCAGTCCGCCATTATGCAGGACAGCCAGCATGCTGTGGCTGCTGACGGACATCGTCGGTCCCCATGCGCTCGTTGACTTCTGTATGTGGGGGCCGATAGTGTCAAGCAGCAGATCCGGAAGCAAAGCTCTGCTGACCATCCTTGTGCTGGTGGCGCCGGCAGGGGAAGGCAGGATTTGGCATATGGGCACCCTTTGCCGCTGCTGTCGCACATTGTCCCGCGTGCGCCTCCGGGCGGGGAGGGGAGGGCGTATGCCACACCTCACCTTCCCCTGCCTCTGCCCTCACCAGCGCGAAGATGGTCGGCTTGCTTCCAGATCTGCAGCCAGCCAGGCTTGGTGATTCAGGGATCACCAGTGCCCCTACCAGAGCCACAGTGTAGACAGGACCCGGACCAAGTGAGGGCTCCTTCCCAGCCATTCCAGGGCCCGGTCACGCCGATGGGGCTGCACTGTGGAAGGGAGATGGCGGCTCTGATTTCCCCCTTGCCAGCCCCCCCTGCCCCCTGCCTGGTGCCCCTTCTATGCAATCCTAGGTGACCGCAGAGTGGATGAGAGGCTTGGCTGGTGAGGGGATGGCTTTCCTCCGCGGAGCCCCTCACTTTCCCCTATCCTTATGACCTTATGACCCCTCCTGCCCCCACCCCACCCAACCCCAGAGCAGCCCAGCCTAACCAAGACGGAGGGAAGGTGAGGCAGAGAACCGGTTGTTAAAATGATTTTAAACCTACCACTGGTCGCTTCCAAAGGCCGCTCACTCACTCTCCCACCAAAACTGCTCCTTTTATAGGTTCCCTCACCCCGCCCAGTTCTTGCATGTGTGGAGAGGGGGAGTGGAGGAGCCCAGCAATGGCGTATGTGCCCACAGGGATGGCTCTGCCGCCTGTGACACACGTGCCATAAGTTCGCCACCACTGGACTGTTTTACTGAGACTATGACTACATATTTAATACTGTTCCTATTAAAGACTACTTTTATTTAGAAATTTATTACTTGAATATTTGCACTTTTATTCATTTTTTGAGAGAGCCTTGGAAGTATTTTAATCTTTAAATTTGATAATTTCTAGTCGTATTAAAATCAAACTAAGTCTGGAATAAATAAATGGAACTGCCTAAAATGACGTGATCAAGAAGCAGGAGTCCTATTCCTTACAATGGGTATATTTCATAGGTGTTTTATGGGCAATTTTTTAATTGTGCCTTCTTTTATCTGATTTCTTGCCTTAATATGGATTGGCATTCCTATCCACAGTGCTGCTTAATGTTTAGCTATTTTAACAAATAGATGAATTATGTCAGGATTTTATGTATTGTGTTGGTTACCTTTGAAAATAACCTTTTAATTAAATAGATGCCAATGTCATGTTTCAGTGAAATAGAAGGAAAGGTCTGATCATGGAACAGTTGATATATTTGATTTCTTTAGCGTGTATATGTGTGCACGGCAAAACCAAAAATGTTCTAGCTTTTGGTAATGTTGAAAAATTACAAAAGCAGTAACATAGGCTCTCCTTATCTGTGATCATTTGCTGAATTATTTAAATTTAGTTTATATTGATATTATTTCCTACAACTGCTGCTGTTAACAGTAATTGTTTTGTGCAAAAGTGTTTGCTTTTGGTTGGTTGGGAGAGAATTTATGTTTATCTTCCAGGGAGATTTTTTTCTTTTTCCACTACCTTACTTCTAAATGCTTAGCATTACTTTTTTTCCCTCCTGTTTTAGAGATTTTAGCTTTTCAGAAAATATTTCTTCATGGCTGACAACGAGAATGTGACATTTCGCCAGCAGCTACTATCAATTGATGAAAACTTAGGGAAGGAAGATGTAGAAGACCTGAAATTTCTCTGTTCTGATTTCATCTCATTAAAGAAGCTAGAAACTGTGAAATCAGCCCAGGATATTTTCCAATTTCTCATCAATGAGGACTTAATTAATAAGGATGATACTTTTCTCATAGCAGAGCTTCTCTACATTATTAGGTGTAACTTTCTGCTCCAGAAACTTGATTATACTAAAGAGATTGTTCAAGAAGAACTGTCTAACAGAGGGAAGGTATCTGGTTATCGGTGAGTTTTCCAAACAATATAACTTTCACTAAAAAAAACGTTGATTGGTACATTATTTCCCTTCTGAATGTGTTCCAAGCATTTTAATCGTTTGTTTATTTAGACTCTTTTTCTAAATATTTGCCATCAAAGTTCATTGTCCAAAATTTCAGATCTTAAATTGAGATGGTAGGCAAAGTGGCTATGGATGAATATCATACTATAATCTTACATAAAAAAAATTAGCTTACATGTTTAGACTTCTCACCCAGACAGTTGCTGTATGAAATAGCAGAAGAGCTCACAAAGGATAACGTGAAGGATGCTGCCTTTCTTCTGAAGGCCGACCTCCCAAAGAAGCAACCCATTATGGTGAGTAAAACCAAAGACTAATAAAGAAGCAAGAAACATCAAACATACGAAAAATGCGTGCCAAAAATCTAAATAAAGCAGGAGTCATAAAAGAAATCCTAAAAAGGTAAATGAGATTTAATATCAAATCCACTTCCCTAAGAAAAGAGTGCTATAGTTGTGTTGTCAAGAGCAAGAAGGACGGTCCTTAAGTTGTGATCCTGAGATAGGCTTTAACATAGCTCCTCCCCTGAATATATAGACATTTTGAGAAAAACATAGAAGGTAGAAATTTTCTGAAATGCACTTTACATGTCCATAAAAGCTATCCTTGCCCAATCCTAGAGATTGACTTAGGTCTGTGCAGTTTAGGAGATTTTCAATTTGGTTAAAGAAACATCAGAGGTTGCTCTTAGATTGCTGACAGAAACTTGATTGAAGACGTAGAAAGACTTCGTTACTCAGGGTAGAATGGAAAGCGCATTTAAGTTGTAACTACTACATTGATTTTTCTTTCCCAGTCGGCTTTGGATTTGCTGACTTCCCTGGAGAAGAAAGACCTTCTACAGGAGTCTGACCTGAGTATTCTTGAATATATCTGCCAGAAAACAGCACCTCATCTCCTGAGGAAAATAGAGATATACAAACAAATAAAAGGTGTCTAATTTTGAAAAATACTGCTTATCAAATATTTGTGGGTATCATTCTTCTGTGCAAGTCACGTGGCCCGTGACTTAAATGCCAAGCCAACAAGGGTTTATTAAGTATGTCTTTGTTATCCTTTGAAGGGGGTGGGCAGGTGGCAAATGTGGAACATAACCTATTTCACTGCCTTCCTTTTTCTTCCTTAAACCCTGTACTCCGTATCTGGTTAGAGATGTCTTTCTTTCTGTAAGCTCAATTTTCAGATTTCAGGAGAAAAAGAGCAAAAAGGAACAGAGAACGTGAAGGGAGGCAGGGAAAGGGGCTTGGCCTTCCCTCCATTCCTTCCATATGTTCTGCATCATGCAACAAATAGGCAAGAATATAGTTAACACAAAACTATATTTAGTATGTGACTTGGGACCATCTTGTGATTCACCCCCAATTTCAGATATACCAGCTAACCTACAACTCCTATTGATTATGGGTTATCTAAGTGGCTTTGGACTACTTCCAAGCATATGGAAGAGAAACGTTGATCTGTAATTAAAGTTGCCATAAATATTTTCTAACTTATACAAAAACACCCTCATGTGAGGTTCAAAAAAATCTTTAGGGGGGGAGTCCTAATCCAGCAGGTGAAAAAGGTGTTTCTTTAGTCAAGATGCTTAAGAGCTGCATCTGCCTGTATGGAATAGCATTGCCAGAAGAGATTGAGGGAAAGACAAGTAAGGAACCTCGCATTTCTTTTCCTCTTTCATGCAGCATCCTGTCCCAACCTGATTGTTCTCGCCTTCCTGTTTGTTGATTGCAGGTTGGCAAACTTAAGCATCTCCTAAGCTGATCAATGCTGAATTTGCCCCATTAGTTTTTCTTAAGGCATCTTGTTTGGATAAGACATGTATTATGTATTAGGCATGGTGGTGCAGTGGTTAGAATGCAGTGCTGCAGGCTACTTCTACTGACTGCCGGCTGCCGGCAGTTCGATTCTCACCGGCTCAAGGTGGGCTCAGCCTTCCATCCTTCCAAGGGTTGGTAAAATGAGGACCCAGATTGTTGGGGGCCATAAGCTGACTCTGTAAATCACTTAGAGAGGCAAAAAATATAAGTCTTTAAGAGCTATTGCTAATGCTATTTTGTGCAAAAGTTCATTTATTCATTCATCACCTTGATATAGCAACCCATCTCACATGCATGATTCTGGTTAGCATACCAAAACCCAACAGACTATAAAAAACAAAATTTAAAATTATACTGCAATCGAAACTATTATAAAAAAAATAGTAAAATCGTTAAGCAAAATATTAATTAATTGCCACAGTTGTGTTAAGTGAATACTGCAGTTGTCAGCCACATGGTTGTTAAGTGAGTCTGGGTTTCTCGTTGACTTTGCCTGTCAGAAGGTCACAAAAGGGGATCACATAACCCTGGGACTCTGCAACAAATATGAATCAGTTGCCAAGCCTTTGTGTTTTCATCATGTGACCCTGGGGGATGCTGCAACCGTCTTAAGTGAAAAACGGTCATATGTTATTTTTTTCAGTGCCATTGTAACTTTGAATGGTCACTAAATGAACTGTTGTAATTCGAGGAATACCTGTCATGGATTCACTGCTGCAGTAAAGCTTGTAAAATTGTAGGCAATGATGACCATTACGACTCATGGCCGAAATTTTAGGCTCAATTGCACTTGTAAGTCAAAGACTTCGTATATTTCTTTTTTAAAAACTGCTGTCATCTTTCCAGAGCCTTTTTTTTTTAAATGCAGAGTTGCATTTGGGGGGGGGAAGTTCAAAAATGCAACCACAAAAAAGCCATGAATAATAATAACCTAACCACACCCTATTTTTAATTACACGCCTGCGATTAAGTTAATTGTGAAACATAAGCTGAATATTCTGCTTATTGTTTCAGTTATACAGTATAGTTACAATAATAAAAGAAAGAAAATGGCATTGCTAAAAGAATTTCCTACAAAACGGGAGATTCTAGGTCATGACCTCCATCATTGAGCTGTTTCATTCTAGCAAAAATAACACTTTCTGAAGCATTTTGAAATTACCAGTTACTTCCCCAGATATCAGAAATTGTGTGTTCAGACTAGTGGTTAATATGGAGTGCAATCACTTTAAAAAAACTAGGTGTGCTAAAAAGTTCCATTTTCATATGACTCTTCCTTCATCTTAGTTGATTGGTTAGCACTCTTAAAAATATTTAGTACTTATTTGGAAAACAAAAAGTCTGCTCTCTCTCCAAATCATTTTATTATCTGTTGCTTTGTAGTGCCTCGTCAAGAAAACAAAGAAACTGTTCCTTCTTCTGTTTGTGCCTTTAACATACCAGTTTTGGAAAAGACTTCTCTCCAGGTATGCCTTAGCAAATGTTGTTTTCCATTTGTGTACAGAAGCTTGTCTCAACATTTTCACCCTGGAGGAACCTTTGAAAAAATGGTTGGATCTCAGGGAATTATTATATCACAGTAGTTAGTGTGAACAGTAAGCTGAGCTGTTGTACATAAAGATTCCATCCATGTGACTACAAAGTTCAACAGTCTTTTTTCTTCATGGTCTCTCTTAACAATCCTAGCAAAGGGGCAGGCCAGCAGTTATGTTGTAACACCTAAATATTCCAGTTCTCAAATGCTAGCATTGTATGATACGCAAAGTTTAAAAATGATTTTTTTAATTTCCACGTGTCGTATGGGCCACTTAGCAACCTCTCCCAGAACCCCGGTTGAGAAAGGCTAGTAGAGAGTATTTTACAACCTTTTTCAAAGATGGGTAGGCTGGTTTAGGTGTTCAGTCCAGGACCACTAGTTATAGGGGCTCTTTAATGCTGCTTTGACTCAATTGTTTCAAATTCTCCATTACTTCCTTTGATTATTTTATTAGTTTTTTTTAATGACTAATAATCTTTTATTTAATGTCTGCGTTCTGAACTCCTTGCTTATCTGCTTTGATAACAGTGCTGAACGAATAGAATTTCCCAAAACTGTACCTCTTCAGCCACCTTCTTCCAGTTTTGTGTCTCCTAGAGCAATGGGAAAGGGAGGGTCAGGCACCTTTATGCACGCATGCGCACACATGCTAATGTGGCTGCGCACGCATGTGCACAAATGGGGCCACGAGCATGCATGCTCCACAAATGGGGCTGCTAGTGCCGACGCAAGGCTCATGGCTCGGTTAGCACCAGTGCAAGGGAGGGTGAGCGCATGCTCACACATGCGCACATTGGTCAGCCACTCACGCGGCACAGTAACCAAGAGGCCATGGTCCAGTAGTAGGCCATGGTCTGGTAGTGGGCTGCAGCCCATAGGTTGGGGACCTCTGTCCTAGAGGAAAAGAGGCATTAAAAATCCTCAGATGAGGAGAGCAACTGTACTAAAGGATTGTATTTGCTTGGAAAGTAATGAACACCTGGCATATGACATAAAAATATTATGTAGCATGTATAAAGGTACTTCAAATTTATGTTGGAAACGCAAACAACATGATAGGTCATTTTATCATTGTGGTAGTAGGCACAGACCAAAAGACAGTGGCGGTGATAGATGCAGCAGCTACAAATGACAGCAACATCAGGAAGAAGGAGTGTGAAAGCTGGAGAATTATCAGGACCTAAAGGAGAACTAGAGAGGATATGGAAAGTAAAGGCCAAGGTGGTCCCGGGGGGTAGTAGAAGCAGGTGCGAATATGACCCCCTAAGCTGGGGGAGAGGCTCCAACAGATGCCAGGAACGACATCAGAGCTCTCTGTCCAGGAGAGTGCAGTGCTAGCAACAGCTCAGATCCTGCACAGAATCCTCAAACTGCCTGGCCTCTGGTAGAGGACCCAAGATTGTGGAAGACATGTACCACCAATAGTGACGAGAAGGAAACTTTATAAAAAGTAGCACTAGTCTGGACTTGATTTAGAGCAAGTGAAAAGCTACTTGACAGTGAGTTCAAAGGGGAAAGAGGTTTTTGTTTTTTAAATCTGTTAGGTAGAGGCCATGCTACATGCCGGAACATAAATGCATGGCAGTATTTAATGTTCCAGCATGTATTAGAGAGGTTGGAGTATCCATTATTTTGATCTTTATTAAAGGATACCCACATTGGTGATTCCGATTTGGACAAATATCTTTTCTTCTTTCTTCTATTGTTCTGCGTGTCCTCTTAGATCTCCTTGTTACGTCTGTGTATCATAAAATGTAAATAATGGCCGATTGCTTTATTTAATAGAAGGCACCAATTTCTGACAATGTTTTAATATTCCATCTCACTTTTTCCTTTTCAATGTTGCAACTAGTATGTATAGATTACAATTTGCATCAGGAGGAAGTAGAACTAGATTAGTATTATGATGAAAGAGATGGAAATGAAATGGAACAAAAATACTCTAACAAAAAGTTTTAAGTTCTAACATCCTCGATCCTGTTCTTTTTCCTGATCAGACTTCTAGAGTATTTGCTAGGAAATGTTTAGCCAGTTAAGTTGATTTAGGATGGCATCGTTAGGAGTAAGCAAAATTCAAAGATGACATTCTTCTGTGTAGATATGCCAAGAAATACCTCATTTGAATTTTTCTTTTTTCCCCCCTCTATGCAGGACCTTGTTCCGCCAAGGAATCATGGTAGGTAGTTTTGCAGTTTACTGAAATGTTCTGGTTTTTCTAATTTGCCTGTTAGATTTAAGTTTTTATCAAACTTTCTTGCCATTCACCTCAGCATTGTAACATGTCCTGTATGTAGAGTCATAGGTCCACCAAGGTTTATGCCAGATGAACAGGAATGCAGCCCCTTTTGCCAGAGCGCTGGTAGAGTGGTCACCTGTCTTTATTCTAAAAGGCCATTTGAATAATGTGGGGTTACGCCCAGAATACGTCCAGTTCTGCTTTCTACATACTGTCCTAGACAGACTAGGACAGACTAGGACAGTGGTAGTGAACTTATGGCACGCGTGCCAGAGGCAGCATTCGGAGTCCTCTCTGTGGGCACGCGCACCGTTGCTCCAGTCCTAGGCCTTCAGCTGGGTTTTATAAAACCTTTTCACTTTAGGCCTCCACCGCCGTGTGCAAAAAAAAAAAGGTTTCAATCAATCAGTCAATTTTAACTTCTCGCGGGAAAAAAAAAGATCTCGCAAAGTTGGAATTGATTAATTGAACTTTTTAGTCCCACCCAGTCTGCCGTTACCACTGCAGCCACGCCCACCCAATGGGCCACGACCACCAAATTGACCACACCCACGCAATTGGCCATGACCACCCGACACCTGACGATACATAAGTGGGTTTTGGGTTGCAGTTTGGGCACTCAGTCTCTAAAAGATTCGCCATCACTGGACTAGGAATATACTCAGAGGTTCCTTTTAATGTTTGTTTTCTCATCCCAGCTGTGAAATCAAAAGGCTGGGATGTGGCACTGAAAGAAAACAAGGATCTGACATGGGAAATTAGCTGTGGTTAATAAAGGTTGAATTAGGAGCATAACAGCCCAAAATTTCTGTTGTTGTGTTTTACCTCATTTTGCAACCTTTTTTGCTACAATTGTTAAGTGAATCACTGCAGTTTTTAAGTGAATTATGCTGTTGTTAAGCAAATCTGGCTCCCTCCCTTGACTTTGCTTTTGGAAGCTGTCCGGGAATGTCACACGTGTTGATCACATGACCCTGAAACAGGGCAACTGTCCTAAATACATGCCAGTTGCTACGCGACCATGGGGATGCTGCAGTGGCTGTAAGTGTGAAAAACAGTCATAAGTCACTTTTTTCAGTGCCGTTGTAACTTCAAGTGGTCACTAAACAAATGGTTTTAAGTTGAGGACTGCCTATATAAGATTTATATTAAAGTCATTGATTGAGATGGGCAATGACAGAAATTAAATGAATGAATAAAAAAGAAATAACCATTCGCACTCATTGGCTAGAAATTGATTTAATTTTGGAAATTGCCCATTCTGCCGTTCAAAGGTACTGCCATTTGTCTGAATCGGCTATTGTAAAACGTTAGGTAAAAAAATCAATTAGTACTTGGTATAAAGCTGTGTGCACAACTCCTAAATCAAGCAATGGAAATAAATAGAAATATCTGAATTTTCCTTTTCTTCTCAGAACATCTTTACAATGAAATGTCTGGGAGCCTAGAAGAGCACGTTGGAATTGTTTATTCTTTAGCTGCAAATCCAGGTTGGTTTAGAAGTTTTATATGATGGGGACCCATTTTATGCTTAACTCTAGTTTTAAGATAAGTAGGTGCTCTGGTTGGCATTGAATGAAACTAGAAGTACTTCATACTTCACCACAGTAGAATACAGAAACATATCCAGTGTCCTTCTCAATCTGGACGTAGAAGAAATGAGGAAAGGTGGAAATACAGAGAGCTTTAAGATTCTTGTCAGGGGATCTGGGAGTAGAAAGAAGTGATGAGGTGCCTTGTTTTCAATGTTTCAAAGAGCCTTTTCTGAGAATGAGACGTGAGGTTGATCCACTTGCCTGACACCTTCATCAAAATATATTTATATGTTACACACAGAGACTGACATTAGGGCAGTCTTTTTTTATGATTTTTTCCCTATTCTTTTTTTAGAATAGATTCTTTTATGACAAGAGATAAGATGATCATTTGGGCAACAAATCACATAATAACTCTAGATCAGGGGTAGGCCACCTTGCTAAGGAGGAAGGGAGAGGTTTCCAAGCTGATCCATGCTGGCTTAGGAATTCTGAGAGTTGAAGTCCACGAGTCATAAAAGAGCCAAGGTTGCCTACGCCTGCACTAGATCATGCTAATTGGAACTGGTGGGAGATGCTTTGATCCAGACGACATCCAATTAATTGTGTGCTTTTCCCCAAAAGATACTTCAGTACTCTGACCCTTTTAGTCTTCTCATTTTAGTGGTTCGGTGATCTATTTTAAAATGCAAATAGAATGTATTGTGAATATTTTATTTTATTTCATACTTTTGTGAACTGCCAAAAGCCATGAAAGGTAGCAGAATGTTAATGTGGTAGAATTGGCAGCTAAAGGAGAGGGCGGAGTAAAAGGGCATTCCAGCATGGAGTGGTTTGATGGACAGATACAAAAGAGAGCAGACGATTGAGGATCTCCAGAGATCCGGATCTCACAGGGAAGGAGGGCAGACATTCCATTCCTTAAAGCAGCAGTTCTCAACCTGTGGGTCGCGACCCCATTTGGGGTCGAATGACCATTTCACGGGGGTCGCCAAACACCGCAGTCCGCCATATTTTGTTTTTGGGTCGGCCATTTTTTTTTGGGTCGGCCATTTTTTCCCCCTTTGCGATGCGGGCCGTCGCGCTGCGCATGCGCGATGCGCCCCGTCGTGCCACAGATGCGCGATGCGGGCCGGGGTCGAGCCCCGGAAAAGGTTGAGAACCGCTGCCTTAAAGAGTCCCTGGTCTGCATAGCTGTGTCCCAGAAGCAGCCATCGTTTCAAGTCCTGTCACAATTCCTTGTGGCAATCACACTGAAATAGTGATTGCTTATGTCAGTGATGGCGAACCTTTTAGAGACCGAGTGCCCAAACTGCAACCCAAAACCCAGTTATGCATCGTTGAGTGCCGGGAGGGTGTGACCCATTGGGTGGGCGTGGCTGCAGTGGTAATAGCAGACTGGGTAAGACTAAAAAGTTCAATCAATCAATTCCAACTTTGCAAGATCTTTTTTTTCCCCGCAAGAAGTTGAAATTGACTGATTGAACTTTTTTTTTTTTTTGCACACAGCGGCGGAGGCCTAAAGCAAAAAGGTTTTATAAAACCCAGGTCAAGGCCTAGGACTGGGGCGATGGCACGCATGCACACAGAGAGGGCTCTGACTGCTGCCTCTGGCACGCGTGCCATAGGTTCGCCACCACTGGCTTATGTGATGTGGTTGTGTAGCCCACCAACGAAGTGATCTACTATGCTTTCCTAATGCAGTCTGCGTTGTGGAAAGTGCTGTGGCCATGGTGAAATAGCATGGTCCCTTCTGGGACATAGCTGCATGGCCCAGGGATGCTGAGGGACAGAGTGGCCTATCCTCCTCCCCCAGTGTGAGGTCCTGACTCTGAATAGATAAGTGGGTGTAATGGGAGGTAAGGAGGAAGCCCAAGCCCTTCCATGACCCGGGGAGGGGGGAGAGGAGGCAGACCCAAGGCCTGAGGGTGCAGTTTGGGGGACAGATAGGTGAATGACTGTGGTGGTGCTGCAGCAGCCGTAACGTCAAAATCAGGTTGTAAATAGCTTTTGGGTGGGTGTCTTTCATAACTTCGAACAGTTGCTAAGTGACCGGTCATAAGTCAAGGACTACCTGTACCAGCCAGTCCTGGAAGTTCTGGCCACTGTAGCACCAATGCAGTCCCATGAACAAAATTTGCATGCTTAGCAAGTAGCTTGTGCTTACAATTGGTTGCAGAACCCTGTGGCCACATCATCATTTCAGACGTTCTCTGCTAGCTTTTAATAAGCAATGCCAATGAGGAAGTCAGCAAGGAACATCACAACTCAAGGACTACCTGTATTGGCTGCAGTATTCTACTCTCAAATGGTTAAATTGAGATAAGATAAATATTTTTTAAGTCCAATTATTTCTTTGTAATTTTTTTTAGATCTCAAGGCAGAACCTGTGCTTAATTTCTTTGGACAGGGATTGCAACAAACTGTCAGGAAGACTGATGTGAGTGCTGCAACAGTGGTTTGTATCTTCTGAATTGTTTCTCGTGTATTCCAATCAATCAGTATATGTATTGGAGCAACATTTACCCCAAATCTAGCTGTTTAGTATATTTTTATGTTGGCCAATTCTTAACTTTTAAAAATCCTTTTCCAACATGATGGACAATATGAAGCCCTTCAGATGCTATTGAACTTCAATTCTCATTAGACCCAGCAAGCAAGTTTAATAGCCAGGATTCATGAGAATTGTAATGCAACGGGTCAACAGACCATCTATCACTCTCTCCACCTTGTTGCAACTTTGCTTCATCTGTGAGGACCCGACATCAGTGTAGCTGTAGCCACGTTTTCAACTCAGGCCTCATTTCTAGAAGCAATTAAAGAAAGCTAGAGTCATTAGAGAAATGATCTGGATGACTCTAAGATAGTTTGTCCTTCACACACAAAATGATGTCCAGTTTGTAGATTGTAATGGTGTTGATTTTAAAGGCAATGAATTTTGCATGCTAGATGTTTGTGACAAACATTGGTATGCAAAGCCTGTAATTAAGAGCAGAGAATTGAAAGTCACCAATATTAAGATATGATACCTTTGGTGTGACTTAGCAGGATTGCTGTTAAATCCTAGATGGTTTTCCAGCAATTGAGGAATGAAGCTGGCATAGACCAGACTGTCTCAATCAAAGAACATTTTGTTAGGATTCCAGACACTGATGCAAAACAGCTGAATTTAATTGATCTTTAAGTGGGTCTATAGCTGTCAAGTATAAGGTAGTTCAGACCAAGAAAGCAATGCCATACAGATCTAAAACTATTTTTATTGGAACAGCTGTAGAAACAGAATCTTGCGACTCTGAATGTGCTGGTCAAATCATTCCCTTGCTAAGAGGCTCTCCCTCCTGTCACAGTCACTTTTGGTAATGCTAATATTATTAAGATCTCACAAACAGAAGTCTGATACTTTTTTCCGGTCCTTCATTCTGCAGACATTGAATCAGTATAAAATGGATGGGCAGTGCAGAGGATATTGTCTTATTATTAACAATGTCAACTTTAAAGGTAACCTCAGAAAAAGGAAGGGATCTGAGAAAGATGCCAGTAAGTGGCTTAAATAAATGTTTATATTGGAATGGCCCCTTTTTTTAATCGCTTCCCTTATCTTTCTTTAAAGTGCTTTAACATTACAGAGCAGCAAATGATAACTAATGTGTACCTTTTATGTGGTTTCGGGCTGTAAAAGTTTTTTAGTTATTGTTGCTACCTGTGTACAGATTCTTTTAATCTCCCAGTTTATTCCACAGAAGGTGCCAGGCTAAGGTTTTATCACTGAGAGATGATTAGCTCAATGAAAATAAGTAGAATTGACATGTGCAAATGAAAATTAAGTTGCAGTTTTCATGGATTGGAGCGTTCACATTGCAGCTTCGATGAATATTGTGGAGAGTGGCAATTCTTTTTCCATCAACTTTCTCATAAGAGAGTACAGATAATCCTGACTCAACAACCGTCATTGCAACCAGCAATTTTGTCACTAAGTGATGTGGTTGTTAAGTGAAAAGTCAAATGACTTCCTGACTTACAAAGTTTGTTGGTTCCAGCTGCGGTTGTTAAGAAAATCATCACAGGTCATTAAACACAATGTCATATGACTGCAACTTCTTTCTCCTTGCCAGCTGTGAAACACACAAATGGCAGTTTTATGACTGAGGGACATTGCGGCAATCATAAATGTGCAATGATTGCCAAGTGCTCAAATCCTAATCACACGACTATAGAGATGCTGTAGTGGCCACAACTTTGAGGACCAATTGTATGTCTCCTTGTTCAGCACTGCTGTAACTCTCAATGGTCAATAAGTGAAGATTGCCTGTGTGTTATTACTTCTGCTCCTCATGTGTTGAGCATAAGCAAGATGTCTGCTGTAGTGATTAAGGGAGGACGATAGCCATTAGAGAACAGTTTGTATATCTTTTCACATGGCTGCCTACCTTTAAGTCCTTCCTGTTCAGTGAAGAAAGATCGGAGATGTCAGGGATCAGGCCGGTGTTTACAATTCCACAGCTCCTCTGCAAATTCCATCAGACCATTGAAATGGGGCAATAGGCTCTCTTGTTAAGTTTCAATACAGATCATTATTCATTTTCTGCACATATCGCACGTTTATAAGAAGTAAACAAGTAAGGGCTGTCTCACAGTCATAAGCCTAGTAGATTACCAAAAAATACCATTTTGTTACTAATTATCAAATCTGTTTTATCCTAAAAATGCAGGAATAGAAACTGTTGGCATATCTTTTCTGTGTAATTTAGAGCCATGTAAATGGCACATTTACTGTGTGTTTACTGACATGGTTTTATGAAGAGTTTATGAAACTCTTTGCTTTATTTCTTTGTAACAGTGGAGCTGAAACGTGTGTTCACCTGGCTTGGATTCAAAGTGAAAAAGTATGACGACCAGACTTCCAAAGAAATTGGAAAACTTTTGCAGTTCTGGCAGTTTTCTGAGGACTGGAAAGACAGTGATTGTCTGGTATGCTGCATTCTATCTCATGGAAAATCTGGGAAAATTTTTGGGACAGATGAATGTCTGATTCCAATCCGTACCATTACCTCATACTTCAATGCCAACAACTGCCCATTGTTGGCTCAGAAACCTAAGCTCTTCTTCATCCAGGCATGTCAGGGTGAAAAGTCACAGCAGCCAGTCTTCCTCCAAGAAGATGCCTCATTTGAACCAGATGCACAGAGTTCAGGATTTGTGTCTTCCCAGCATCTCACTTCAAGTATTCCAGATGAAGCAGATTTCCTGCTTGGCATGGCCACTGTAGATGGCTATCTCTCTTTCCGACATGTCCAAGAAGGGACTTGGTATATTCAGGCTCTTTGCAGCAAGTTGCAGCTCCTGGTGCCAAGGTAGGATTCATGTTACGTGGAAGCCTTCTCTTTAAAGTGACTATTCTGAATGAACTACCAAGTATAGATTTGTAAGGTCTTAGTAGGCCACTTAGCCCACTCTAAATGGACTTTTCACACAATTTTAAATTGTCTTTTCATAGGCTTCATGCACCAGCTCAAAATCCTGATAGCACAGTCTAGCCTGAGTTAGGGATTTCCTTTCAACCAGAGTGAGCTGGGAGAATGTGACTAGTCCAAGGAGCTACAATAGCCCTCAGCCTGGGTCTCCCAGTTTTCCCCAACAGCTGAGGCACGATGCCATCCTGGCTCTAATAAGCTCTATTCTTGGGGAAATAAACAAGATAAATTCTTGATTGCAGAGAAGCTGGGGTCCTAAGAAATTTCTAACGTGCTAAAGAATTTATCTCCAGTTGATTTTGTGCTTTCTGATTTGTAATTATATTAGTTTATAATCCAGTGATAATACGAATGTAAGTGCAAAGTATGAATTGATATTTTGTTGATGTTCATTTTCTTCTCTTTAGAGGTGAAGATATATTATCCATTCTTACAGAAGTCAATGAAGAAGTGAGCAAACGTGCCGATGCTCAGCGCGAGAGGAAACAAATGCCCCAACCAGCTTACACTCTCAGGAAAAAATTGATCTTCCCTGTTCCTAAAGAACCTTTTGCACCATCAGAACAGAGTTCAGACATGCAATAATTTAGATTGCTGGGGACCTAGAGAGAGAAGAGTGGTGAATTCAAAAAGAACTCTTCTGTCTTGTGTTCATTAGTTCTTTGAACAGGAATACCCGTTGTCTTCTCAAAGCTGTTTGATGTTTAAGAAGATGAAGAGGCAGGCACTTTCCCCATCTGCCACTCATTGCATATGTCAAAAATGATTTGAATGATCAGCACATTTCTTGAGTGAGCCTCCTTTACTAGAGCTGAAGGGTATCAGATGTGGTCTAACTAGGTTTACTTGATGACAGTCATTGATCCTCAGGGGTATATCTCCAAACCCAGAAGCAATTTTTGTGGGTTAAACACAGTTATCTTTTTTTAATACAACCACATTTGCAATAAATAAATTAATATGCCCTTCAGCTATTAAATACAGTGGATACTCTGCTATATTTATTTAATGCTTATTGAGGCAGAGAAGATGCAGCTTGCAGCACTGCTGCCTTATGTTAAGAAATCTTGATTGTAGAGCTTGCCTAAATTCCAACTCTCTTGCAAGAAGTGAATGAAATCCAGAACAAAATCCATATGAAAGACAGAACCTGGCAGCACTGTTTCCCCTGTTCAAAGAGAAAATGTTACCCCTAATCCACAGAGTGGGTATGGACAATGCATTGTAAATGTACAATTGTAAATTGAACATCTGAACAGTTGCATTACAATGAGGAGAAGGAAAGTGAAATGATAAATTACAAAGTGTTTTTAAAGCAGTGAGATAAGACTTCAGTAAAGAAATAATGATAAATATACATTATTGCAAAGACTGGCAAAGGAGGACGCAAATAGGCAAATCTCAAGCCATTAAAAAACTTGTATCAGGAAAGAAGTAACAGAAGTCTTGATTTGCTATATATTTTGGGGAAAAAGGTTTGTACGTATATCTTCTAGAAAATAGGCAGAATCTCACACATAGACTCACATTCCAGGATTTAGAGCCAAATAGGAGATTGGAGCAAGTCTGGGGCCATGTGCACACCTTAAAGAAGCTGTCCTTTCCTGGATGTGCTCAGTAGCTACACAATCTCACGAACATACGAGTTACGGAAGCACTAATAGTGCCTTTTGGCTTCAGATCTGAAGTGCTCTGTATCTCTAAAATTCAGCTCCTTTTTATTGATGATCATTTCAGTGTTTTAAGTACACTGCAACAGTTGCCAAACATAATGAGAACAGTTCTATATAGATGGTTCTACGTCCCCAGGTAGGCTTCCAAAGAAATGCTGGAGCCAGTTCATAAAAACTTCAATGCAGAAACTTGGGTCTCTGATATTTAAGGTTCTAACAAATAATATCTTAATTATAATTTGACAGCTTATGTTTTACTTTGTCTAGTCATTTAGCTATGGACTTAAATCTACAGGATCAGGTTATGCCCTTTTTATATAATGTATATCATAACATGTCCACCATCTGGCCAAGGAAACATTTATTCTATTTGTCAGCTAATGAGGGAAACAAATATGGCACAAAACTATTGGGCAGTAACTGATAAAAATAAAGTGAAAAACATAATGATACATGTATGTAAGTAATCTTTAACACTTCTGGTCTTCCAGCTTCGGCCTGATATTCTGAAGAAACAGCTTCACACAAGTCTCCATAAGCCAATTCTTCATGCATAGCTCTAATCAAACAATCCAAAAACACTACCCTTTTGGGCATTAAATATCTCTTCATTCTTCTCAATAAGCTTGTGCCTGAGGAGGGAAAAAGAGCAATGTTTTTTTTTCTGTCTTTGTACAGGGAGACTCCAAAACCCATAATGTACAAAATGTTGGAAACCATTTCCCTCAATCCCAGATCATATTGGGGGTGACACACACACCCAATTTCCCCCTCACATTGTGTGTTACTCATAGCACAATCAAGTGGTTTATAAGAAGCTGGTTGAAATTTTGTGCTAAAACAACTAGAACGGGTAGGCAACCCAAAACACTCAAAGAGCCACTTGGACCCGTTTTCCACCGAAAACAAAACACTGGGAGCCGCAAAACCTTTTTGATATCTAAAATGAAGATAGATGTCAAAAGGATCTCTGTCTCTCCCTCTCCCCTCCCTCCCTCTTTCCCCTCTCTTTCTCTTTCCTCTCTTTCCTCTCCTCTTTCCTCACTCTCTTTCCTCTCTCTCTCTTTCTCTTTCCCTCTCTTTCTTCTCTTTCTCTCCTCTCCCTCTCTCTTTCTCTTTCATCTCTCTCCCTCTCTTTCTCTTTTTTTCCTCTCACTTTCCTTTCCATCTCTCTCTCTTTCCTCTCCCCTCTCTTTCCTCTCCCTCTTTTTCTCTTTCCTCTCTTACCTTTCTCTCTCTTTCCCTCTCTTTCTCTCTCGCTTTCCTCTCACTTTATTTCCTTTCTCTCTTTCCTCTCCCCTTTCTCTCTCGCTTTCCTCTCTCTTTCCTTTCCCTCTTTCTTTCCTCTCCCCCTCTATTTCTCTCTTTCCTCTCTGTCTTTCCTCTCCCCCTGTCTTTCTTTCTTTACTCTCACTCTCACTCTCTTTCTCTCTCACTCTCTTTCCTCTCCCCTCAATATCTCTGGTTGCCCCTTTCAGTGACTCTGGGCGGCTTACAGTTCAAAAATGTATTACAATTAAAAATACTAAAAACTTTTTAAAAGAATAATGACAGGAAAACCAATAAAAACAACAGAAGCATCCAAATTAAGTGACCACGCTGGAATAACGCCCAGCTTCTTGTCCTAGGAACACGGGTCAAAGGTGTGACCATTTCATGTGGCTGTTTGGTGATTAGACGCACAACAACACCCACAATAATTGGGCCACGAGGCGCAACTTCCCCCAGGAGGCAGAAAGAATTTGGGCAAGCGGCGCTTCAGAGGTCAGGCCGGGGCTCGGTCGGGCCCTCACAGGGCGCAATTAGGCCAGCTCCGCGGAGTCCCGGGCGCCTGACTCTTGGAGGAAGCCAGACAGGAGCCCACAATTAGCAGGCCCGCCAGGAGGTGGCTGACGTGGACACCCCCGCAGCGATCAGGTGGCCCCTGAGCTCCCCGCTGAGCTCCTCTTTTACTGCCCCTCTCTGCTCCTTAGTGCTGGATAGATCTGACCTGAAGAAGCTTGCTTCTCCATTGGAAGCAAGGAGGGAGGGCGGGTTGAGGAAAACAGGCCTTTTCTATCTGCACAAAACCAGCAATTGTAAATACTTTTCAAAAATGTAAAAAGAAAAATTGCAAAAGAGCAAACACCATGAAGATGTATACTCCCATACACACACACATTCAAAATCTGAAATGTTTTGAAGACCAAAAAAAAAAAAAAAAAGGAGGCCAGAGAGTCAAAGTAGGGGAGAAGCAAATTGTGTCGGATATGCACTGAGAAATCTATTTGCAGATTGACAAAAAAATAATAAGAACCTATTTATTGTATATAATGTTTTATTATAAATTGTGGATATTATATTGCATCTGTACATCTGCTGTGGTTTTGTGATGTGCAAATTTCAGCACGGGTTTCATTGAGGTTTTCAGTTGCTTTTCTATTGTTTGGGGGAGTTTTAAAAAAATTGTTTTGGGTTTGTTTGGGTTTTTTTTTGGCAGGACACACCCAAAGACCCAAGTTTGTATTGAAAAAAATATCTAGGGAAAAAATAGACAAGCTAATATACCCTTTCGCTGAAGAAGGGGTGAGGGGGGGGGAAAGGGAACAAAGTTTTCTTAGTTCTCATTGGCCATCTGTAAGCCCAAATGAGTACAGTATTCCCTCTTCTTTGTGCGCCCCTTTATGCCAGTGCTGAGCTCAGGGGGTGTGCGTGCGCGTGTACGCATGCGTGTGGCTGCCCGCTCCCCCCCACCCACCTTTTGTCCTGCTCTCTATTCCCTCCTTTGTTTTGGAAACTTCTGTTCAGCTTTGTGGATCGTGCAGAAAAAAAAAAGGGAAAAAAACACCCCATCCTGTGTTGTCCATTTGTGCATCTAAATATACAGCCTTGGTAGTTGCTTGGAGACAAACACACTCAAATCCTCCGGATTGGCACCATCTAAGCTGCTGCTGCTTGCTTGATTCCTCTCCCTGGCCAAAAAAATCGTCTTCGTCCAGCCCCCGAGTCCCCCCACCACCACTCTTCTTTTACTTTTACTGCTCCCTCTCCCGCACCCTAATTTGTCTTTTTGTGTATTTAGGAAGGAATTTTTAATAGACACTTTTTATATTAAAAGAAGCCTATATATTGAGTGAAAAGGCTGCCTTGTGTGCTTCTGTTAGCTGTTTGGTTGGATGCTGCTTGGGGGGGCAAAGGGGAAAGACGGCTTCGAGGCAAAGGCTTTGCGGGGGCGCTGCTGGCGGGGCAGGACAGGTGAGGCGGCTGCAGGGCTCGCTCTTGGCTATGCCCCACAACAGCTCCAGGGGAATCGAGCCCAGCTTCTCGGTACTGGTATCCAGGAGGCCGCGACAGAAAACTAGCCAAGCGCCGCAAATGTGAACACAGCCACAGCAGCAGCCTTCGCACGTGGGGCGGCTGAACACTGGGCCGAGATTTGGGCTGCTTGCAAGGCAGCACCCCTGAAAAGCAGACCCTCTCTTTTTCCCCATCAATGCTCCTGCTCCAAACCCTCTGACCCCTCCATTCTAGCAAAGCGCTGCCTGCTTTCCTTTTTTCTCCTCCTTTCCCTCGGTCCCAACTCAGTTCGGCAGGATGGATGAGATTTCTCCTGGCCCGCGTTCAAAGGCGTTTGGTGATTAGATGCACAACGACGCCCACAATAATTGGGCCACAAGGCGCAACTTCCCCCAGGAGGCTGCAAGAATTTGGGCAAGCGGCATTTCGGAAATTAGGCTGGGGCTCTGTCGGGCCTTTGCGGGGTGCAATTAGGGGCAGCTCCATGGAGTCCCGGGTGCCTGACTCATGGAGGAAGCTGGCAGAGAACCCACAATTAGCGGGCCCACCAGGAGGCGGCTGAGGTGGACACCCCCATGGCAATTAGGTGCCCCCAAGCTCCTCATCGAGCCGGACAGGATTTCTGGCCAGCCGGCCATGGGGCGGGAGCAGCTCACTCACCGGGGCTGCTTAGCCTCCCCAGCCAGCTGGCCCAACCTTTCCAGGGCCAAATCCTGCAAAAAGGTGAGCCGGGCCAGGCTGAGTGGCGGGAAAGGAGACACGCTGCGATTTGCATGGTCCTGGTCCAGAGGAGCGCCCCTGCCCCGGTGGATGGAGGGCTGGGAAGGGGAAGCCCCTTCCGATGCCCAGAAAGCAGCGTATCCTCTCCTGCTCTGGGAATGGGAAAATGGGCAGAGGTTCCGGGAAGGCCAAGCATGTGAGGGGGCAGGAGGCAGCAGAAGGCTCCCGGGGCATCATGGACCAGCCCTGGGAGACGTGGTTGGCTCGGCTGCCCAGGGAGCGGCCCGGGGAGATGTGTGGCTGGCTCAGCTGCCCAGGGAGCAGCCCGGGGACAGCCCAGGAAGTGATGCCTCAGCCAGGACTTCTGCCTGGTACAGGTAAGCCGGGGGGGCACCACTTGCCCCATGACCACTTTGTGGCGGCACTCCGTGGACTCGGAGCTCCCCCTCGCCACTGACCCTCTGTCTCTGCTGCTGCTTGGCCAACAGTTGCACCAGCTGGGCATTGCAGGGGCTGCTCTCCCTTGGGGCTGCGGCTTGTGGGAGGGCTGGCCCGCTCAGTGGAGGCTCCGTCGGGCCGCTCCCAGCGGAGATCCTGAGACTTCCCCATGTGGCTCCCCAGCCACATGCACCTGGGACAGGGCCAGCCCAGGAAAGGGACTTCCTGGTTGCTCTTCTCCCAGGGGGCGGGGCACCCAGGCGCAGGGCCAGTCAGGAGCCCTGTGAAGGGGCAAGTCCACTTGAGAGAGGGGTGAAGCGCAAGTGCCTCTCTTTCTCTCTTTCTCTGCAAATGGCGGAGGAGGCTCCGAAGCCGCAGGGGATGGTTCAAAGAGCCACATGCGGCTCCGGAGCCATGGGTTGCTGACCCATGAACTAGAAGTATCAAATGTTTTGTTTGGCCAAGTTATAACCATGTGTGGCAAGGGCACTCATGTACCAAAGCACACCTTGAATTGATTTATAAATTCAAATTGGGTTGTGGAAAAAGTCAGTTTTTAGGCTTGATTCTGTACAATGAAGTTAAAGGTTCTTTTGTTTATGATCCAGTATGCCACATTTCAGTATGTCAGTATTTTTTTTTAGTTGGTTTGGGGACTCCACGATTATTATTATTATTATTATTATTATTATTATTATTATTATTATTATTATTATTATTATTATTATTATTATTATTATTTCAAATTTCTATACCGCCCCTCTCCCGGAGGACTCGGGGCGGTGTACAGCCTAAAAATTTAAAAACATATAAATATACAACATTAAAATAATTAAAAATGAATTAAACAATTTTGGCCGTAAAATGCCCATTTAAAACCCAACACTTAACATTTAAAAATTACACAATCCCCCTAAAACATTTTAACCCTGCTGGAACCGGAGCTTCTATGCCAGGCCGGCTTGTCGAAAAAGAAACGTTTTTAGTTCCCGACGGAAGGTGCGTAAGTCTGTCATCGTACGGAGTTCTTGGGGGAGCTTGTTCCATAGCGTGGGAGCTCCCACAGAGAAGGCTCTCCCCCTGGGGGTCACCAGCTGACATTGTCTGGCCGACGGCACCCTGAGGAGGCCCTCTCTGTGGGAGTGTACCGGACGGCGGGAGGTATTTGCTAGCAGTAGGCGGTCATGTAAGTATCTGGGTCCGATGCCATGGAGCGCTTTAAAGGTGGTCACTAACACCTTGAACCGCACCCGAAAGACCACCGGCAACCAGTGCAGCTCGCGCAGGAGCGGTGTTACATGGGAGCACCACGACGCACCCGTCACTACCCGCGCGGCCGCATTCTGGGCCAGTTGGAGCCTCCGGGTGCACCTCAAGGGGAGCCCCATGTAGAGAGCATTACAGTAGTCCAGCCTGGAGGTAACGAAGGCATGAGTGACTGTGCGTAGCGAGTCCTGGTCTAGGAAGGGACGCAACTGGCGTACCAGGCGAACCTGATAGAACATCCTCCCGGCCACGGCCGTCAGATGGTCCTCTAAGGACAGCCGTGAATCCAGGAGGACTCCCAAATTGCGAGGGGCAGCTAAAGTGCTTGGAAGATATAGGAATACTTGCATTTTGGAAGAAAAGTCTAAAAGCATAATTTCAGTGCAGTTCTTTCCAAGCTCTTACCCTTAACCTGAGAGTAATTCCTCTTGAAACAATGGGACTTACTTTTGACAATCTGTGTATATGGGCATGCTATTAAGTCATATGGACAGTTATGGAATCAGATCTCATCATGAATATTGTTACTGATATCAGTGAGACTCCCATTCATTATCTCAAAAGCAAATTCAATTGTCCTAGTGACACAGAATATTGCAACTGGAATTTTAGCTATTAAATCAATGTATAATACAATTCTGTTTTTACTGAATGTTACTGCATGCAGTTCTAACAATAATTTTAAATGTTTATTTTAACAGCAAATATTTCCAAGGACAAGAAATTTAGACATTCGGCTTCCCAGTCATTAAGATTTTCTGAAATCTCTCCTTTCCTCCCTATGTCTTTGCCCTTGTCACCCCTAAACTAAAAAATCTTCCAGAAGGGTGAATTTGGCAAATAATCTCACCAAGCTAATAAGATGCAAGTATTCAGAATGAACACCTAATCTTGATAGGTATTTTCCATATACCGTCTCCTACCCACACAAAGCCAAATAATTTAATTCAAGTATATATAAATCACCTCACAGATAGGCAGCAGACAATTTTAATAAATAAATTGGAAATCTTATCATCTTAGCATGGTTTGTTTCACAAACCTCAGTGAATCTGCAAAGCTTAAAAAAAACTTCTTTCAACAGACTTACTGTTTTGGATTTTACAAGGTTTTTTCCCCCACCTCAAAATGTTGTTTTCTTCTGTCAAAGAAGCTATATTAATTCGATATTTCTCTTCAACAGCTACTAGTTTTTGTTGGAGAGTTTTCTCTGTCTCTGCCATTTTGGCTTTCTATAGTGGAGAAAATAAACTGGGTTTTAGAAAAGTGAGAAGTAACATACTGATTTCCTTATCATCAGCAAACTTCTATCATCAATGAAATCTTCTCCTGCCATTATTTGGAAGAGCATTGATATCTGAGCAGTCTTTAAATTAGCATTGAACTAGAGAATTTTTATCGAAAATATTAAGTACCTTGTGGCCATTTCTTTTTAGAGGTAGTCATTTGCTTGGTCACTATACAAGAAAGGATGGGATTTTAACTGACTGTCCCCAAACTTGAACAGAATCACTAACTTAAAACTACTGCATTACTGATGGTTGACCTTATTTAACAACCCAGATTTTAACTATTTTTATTTCCTAATGAGCTTTTCCTCCTTGTTTTTTGGCTACAAATGATGGTGTCTGCAAATCTCACATTAATATTCTGATCTCCAGTTTTAATTCCTGCTGTCATCTCTACTAATTCTGCCATTCTTGTATTCTCTGTATTCTTGTATTGTACAGTATGCAGTCTCTTCTCCAGATTCAGTGCCAATATCTGTTCATTTAACAGTTCCTCAGAATAATAATCAGGTGTTTATTACATTGCACATTCTGGTATGATTACACAATCAACAATTTTGCTCTATTCAGTAAAGAAAAGATGAATCTTAACATTTTTTGCTCTTGCCATTATCTTATTAATGCTATGCTTGTTAGCTATTCTCATGTCTTGCTCTCCCCATATGTTTTCCTCTCCTTAAACAAAACTTTGCTTGCACAAAGAATTAATGCATTGACTCAATGATTTGCACAATCTCTTGCCTCTGCCTTGTTTGGGAGGACAGAGTGATAAGCAAGTAAGAGAGAGTTGCAGGAGTAAGGTTCCATGGCAAGGGACTATAGCAGTGGGAGACAAAGAAAACCAGAGGCAATTGAAAGCAACTACAGCAACTATTAAATAGGCCACATTTCAGAATTCTCAGTGATGTAGTATTTAGCGGATGGCACATTATCAGAGCAGAAAACCAGTCTTTAAGTTTAAGTTTATTTCTGTTGAGCATGATAGGGAAAAGAAACAAAAGGATTAATGCCCATTTCAAGAGCATCCGTGGAACAGTAGTTGAACTTGGGATCTGACTTTGCTGTTGCTGGACAACCACACATAGAGGTACACTTCACCAAAGGCCACAGGATTTATTGGAATAAAAAAGGATATACATTAAATATTGACGCAGATGAAAGCTGTCTCTTACAGAGGTAAAGAAAAGTTCCTAGCATGTGAGCACGGCTGATTGGGCGATTATGCCTCTGGCCTTTGAGGAAGAGCATTCTAGGCAAAAGCTAGGAGACCCACCCATCTCCAAGGCAGTCGGAAGAATAAGGAGTTTGCTATCCTCAAGAATAAAAAAACAACCTGGAATTGCAGTGACAATATTTGGATCCCAGTCACTGGGGAGGAGCCAGTGTTACTGGGTACACAAATTGTAGAATGATCCTATTCTGAGCTCTTTGGGGGATTATTAAAAGGAAAGACGGGCTATCTTTTTTAAAAAAATAATCACCTACCACCAGCAAATAAAAAGTAACGTTAGATAAGTTTCAAAAGTCACATCACAGATCTCACCTCCTTCTGAAGTTCTATCTCTGTTTTGTGAAGAGATGAAGCAATAGCATGAAGAGTTTCGTTCTTCTCATTCAATTCATTCTCCAATTTCTTTTATTGGATAAAAACATTTTTAAAAATAATTTCAAGTGTTTGCATCACATTTGTATCACATTTCCACAGTTGTTCCATGAAAATGTGCGACTTTCTTTTACAGTAAAATCAAGTACACTTATTAGAGTTAACTTTCCAGACAATATTGTGCATATCAGGGATTCAGGTTATATGGGGCCAACCAAATCAAACTTATAGGATAGAAAGTATTTATGCAGAAAACAAAGGAATATCTTGGTCAGAGCAATCTTATCTCAAATAGGAGTTGGCTGGACCTCCAGTTCCTTGGGGAAGACCAACTACACACTTCCCTACACCTTAAGAGTTATGGCTTATTCCATTCCTCTGTTTTGTGTCATGAATACTTCTCCCTTCCAAATTGTCATCTTCTACTACTCTTTATCACAGACAAGCTTTTCACTTGGATCTTGATACATCATCATTCATCATCAAGCTGTTTTGAGACAAAGTGAAGCAATTTTTGTTAGTTTTTCAGAAGTCTTTCTCATGGACTTCTTATGTATCTAAATAGAAAATCAATTATATGCTAGCAATCACATTTTAGCTCTTTTGTTCATGTTTAAAATACCTAAGAGTAGCTTTCTCGCTCTCCTTTACTTTTTTCTAACCCACCAATAAACCATTTCATGAAAGGCCTAGCAAAGAAATTTGCTGGGCACTTTTTCTGACTGACAACTTTTATTGAAAGGCATAAGCTTTCATCAGCTATATGCTTTCACTTCATCAGAAGATGCACAGAGTGGCTCGGCCGATGCAAGATTTAAATTGGAGTGAGACAGAGAAGAAGTTAGGGTGGTTATATAGATGCGGGTTAGATGTGAGACAGATCTACTGCCTCCTCTGACCTGCAGCTTCTCCCTTTTTGTCTCTCTTAAAGTCTGCAGTGAGTGGGCAAACACCCATTCACTTACACAAGGCATGGCAAGCCCTTTGCTTTCCCACATTCATTTAGCTTCTGGAAAATTGAAGCTAATTCTCAAGCATGAACTAATATCTTCATCAAAGCACACATGCAAAGGCACGAGTGGATAAGGAAGTCGAGTTTGGATTTCCACAGCTAAAACAAAATGTCCAAGTCTTAAGCAAAGGGGCTAAGAGAAAACCTAGACTTCTTCACCTCAGCCTCACCTTTGCTGTGAAAAAAAAAAAGGTTGTCTTGAAACAAAATAAGAGACTTATTGAAAGGTGCTGAATATGATTCAGACCGAAACTTTAAAGTTGCAATTGCAGAAGTCAGTTAATCAGAACCAGGCAGCTGAAGAAGCAAGCTGGGTAGAGAAATCCTTCCTCTTAGAGATAAAATAGACTCTCTTGACCAGGATCTACATTCAGATAATTTTGTTTTAACATGCTAATCTACTATAGGGGGTCTAGCCTCATCTTAAAGCACAAAGCCATCTGGGTAACCTTGGGCCAGTCATTCACTCTCAGCCTTATGAAGGAGGCAGTGATAAACTATTTCCCAAAAACCTGCCAGGAAAATTGCAGGGACTTACCCAGGCAGTTGTTAGGAATCAATAAAAAACAAGCAAACAAAAACCTGCTGCATGTTCTTTGGTATTTTGAATGTGTCTAATTGTTTTTAAAAATGCCTTTGATTTTTGAATCAGATTTATCATTTTTATTGAAACCTCACTCTCGTAGGCTTCATTCCATCTTACGTTCTTTGCACTTTGAATCCTGTCCATCTGGATCTGTGTCCAACCTGCACCTTGGATACCATGGGAAACTCACGTGGAAGACACTGGATTTTCATCAGCCATAAATGCCTTATACTATCTCATTGAAATTGTTTGGATATTTGGCCACCCAAGCTAAAAGAACGTACTACTTTATATCTAATAAAACTGATTTGTAAATCACAAGACTGATGTTTTAATTGTCTCCTCAAAAGGAGACAGGATTGCTGTTCTCTGACCAAAAGCCTCAGGGTTATTATGCTAAAAAGATTGTGATAGAGAATTAGTTTTCTGTTTTATTATTATAGTTATTATCACCATTGTTGTTATCATAACCATTACTATTACGGTTACAGGTAAATTAAGCATGTCAGACTGTGAGAGTCCCCTCTCTCACATAAGCTTGGGTTAAACAAGGCTTCCCCCCCCTCCAGGAAGATTGGAATGGGCGGCAAGAAATTACTACAGTACAATAATTCATAAGCAGAAGCTGCATCAGTTCTATGCAGCCAGACTGGCAGTGGGGAGGGCCAAGAGGCACAGCTGAAAGGGGCCTCTCCCATGTATCTCCACATCATGTTCTCATATTTTCTACATCAAAGGAAATAGTCGCTTGTTCTTTGGTTTTTCTGCATGTTCTCCTTCATCTAAAGTTTGTTGTGTTCCCCTCCAGCATTTCAGTGGCAAAGTTCAAGTAATGGTATAATTTAACCAAAAAACAGTGCCCCATTTCTGTTCACACACACAGCACAAGATTAACGGCAATATTGATTGCTTTCCTCAGAGAAATTCCCTACTAGAACTCTATTGGCAACCAGATGAGCTCAGCCCAACCCCTCAATCAAACCTTATAGGTGGGACCAATGCTTAGATGATCCAACTTTTGGAAGAACTATCTTCTGTTTGATCATCTTAGGACAGCTAGATCTTCTCCATGTATATGAATTATAGAGATCATAATGAAGATCTGTTTATCTCCCTGTAAATGGAGTTCAGGTGATAATCTGTTACTTCACAACATGTTATCCTCTTAGCCCCATTTGGTATCATGTGATCTCACTATTCCCTTTAAATTCACTATGATGGTCTTAGGAACTGAAGAGGTTCTGTGGGAGCTTCACCTGTTGCTTGGTATGCATGGAGAGTGGGGTTCCTGTAAAATAACTCTGTAAACTCTAGAAGGTTCAAAACTAGACTCAGCATAGATGCAGAAGCCTTGCTTGTGCAGGAATTCTCAGATGATCCCTTAAAGAATTGCAGTGGCAGGGAATAAACCAATTCTTTTTTTTTTAAATTTTATTGAAACAATCAACATTAAACATAAGATCATATTAAGAAGCAATCATCATAGAACCTGATATACAACACTAAGTATTAGTCTTTGTAAACGTCTGATTTGGTAAACATTCCTCACTCCTCACGTCAAGCCTCAACTATACGCCTGTTACATTTTATTTGATTGGTGTTTCTCTTATATATAGTCTATCCACTGTTTCCAGTCTATCACATATTGTTCATTCAAACGATCCTTCAAATACGCCAAAATTTTCGCCATTTCTGCCAAGTGTATTACTTTCAGAGTCCAAACTTCAATAGGTGATATTTCTGGCTTCTTCCAGTATTGTCCCACCAGCAGTCTAGCTGCTGTGACCAAATTCAGAATTAGATTCATCTCAGTAGTAGTGCAATCTTTTATGATCCCTAACAAAAGATCCTGAGGTAGAAATTCAATAACCTGAGGTAGAAATTCTGTCCACTTTTTCAATATTAAAACAAACAACATTAAACATATGATCATATAAAGAAGCAATCATCATAGAACATAAAATACAACATTAGGTATTAGTCTTTGTAAACGTCTGATTTGGTAAACATTCTTCCCTCCTCCCGTCAAGCCTCAACTATACGCCAGATACATTTTATTTGATTGATGCTTCTCTTGTGTATAATCTATCCACTGTTTCCAGTCCGTTAAGTATTGTTCATTTGAGCGATCTTTCAAGTATGCCGATATTTTTGCCATTTCCGCCAAATTTATTACTTTCAAAGTCCATTCTTCTATAGGTGGTATGTCTGGCTTCTTCCAGTATTGTCCCACCAACAATCTAGCCGCTGTGATCAAGTTCAGAAATAAGTTCGTCTCTGAAGTAGTGCAATCTTTTATGATCCCTAACAAAAAAACCTGAGGTAGAAATTCAATACGCTTTTTGAAAATGGTTTGGAGTGTCCACCATATCTTCCTCCAGAAGGCCTTAATTTTTCTACAAGTCCACCATATATGAAAATATGTAGCCTCCCCATTGCCACACCTCCAACATTTAGGTTGGGTGTCTGGGTAGATGTATGATAGCTTTTTCGGATCTAGATGCTACCTATAGAACATCTTGTAGAAGTTTTCCCTTAGCTGTTGCGCTTTCGTAAATACTACATTTCTCACCCAAATTTCCTCCCACGTTTCCATCGTGATAGAATGCCCAAAGTCTTGTTCCCACTTTACCATACAGTTCTTGACTAGCACCGTTTCAGAGTCCATTTCTATCAGGACGCCGTACACTCGTTTGATATGCATGATCCCCTGCTCTCTAATCTGTTCTATTAAATTCTCATCAGTCCGGGATAGGCCCTTCTTCTTGTCTTTATGACACCTCGACTGCAGTTGTAAGTAAGATAGCCAGGTACCTCCTATTCCTTCATCTGTTAGCGTTGTTTGAGGCTTTAAGGAGAACTCATTTTCTTCTTCCAGTACAAGTTTACTGTAGGGCACCGCTTCCTGCCCCTGAGATGTATTTATGTCACCTATTGCGTGTCCAAGTATCGTCCAGATGGGGATCCTATCGTGTAGGAGGTACTTATATTTCATCCAGACCCACAACAACGGGGTTCGTATAGGGTTCTCCCTGAAGTTCGTATCAGCCTTTTTGTCATACACCAGGTATGCGTGCCATCCAAATAGTAGACCATGCCCTTCAATATCTAGTATCCGTTTGTTTGTCATGTTAATCCAGTCACTCAGTGCCACCAACGCCGCGGTGTAGTAATATAGCTTTAGATTGGGCATTTTTAATCCCCCTCTCTTCCTTGTGTCTTGGATGATTTTTAATTTAACTCTCGGTTTCTTGCCATCCCAGACAAATCTGTTGATGCCCTTCTGCCAGTCGTCCAGTTCCACTTCCTTTTTGAGTATGGGTAGCATTTGGAAAAGAAATAGAAATCTTGGCAATACGTTCATTTTACAGCCGCTATCCTGCCCAGCAGGGACAATTGTAATGTTTTCCACCTGTCCAGGTCTGTTTGTATCTTGTTCCACAGCGCTTCGTAGTTGTTTTTGTATAATTTCGCATTCGTTGCTTCTATCTCCACTCCTAAGTATTTAACTTTTTAAACTATTTCACAGCCCGTTATCCTTTTCAAGTCCCGTTTTGCTTTGTTGTCCAGATTTTTAACTAACATCTTCGTCTTAGATATGTTTACTTTGAAGCCTGATACCCTACCATAGTCTTTCATCATCTCCATCAGTCTCTTTGCTGATTGTACTGGCCGTGACACTGTCACCAGCAGGTCATCTGCGAAGGCACATAGTCTGTAGTCTTGTTGTCTAATCCGTATGCCCTTTATGTCTTCTGCTGCTCTGATCTTGTTCAGTAGAGTCTCTAATGTTAGAACAAATAGCAGGGGTGACAGCGGGCAGCCCTGTCTCGTGCCTCTTTCTATGTTGAATGAGTCTGTTAGGTCACCATTCACAATGATCTGGCCTGTTTCTGGTAGATTGTTTCTGGTAGATTGCCACTATGGAGTTGAGAAACTGCTCTCCCATTTTCATCTCCCGGACCAAGTTTGTCAGGAACGGCCAGTTCAATCTGTCGAAGGCTTTTTCTGCATCCACAAACATGAGAGTGGCGAGTACCTGGTTATGCCTTTCCAAGTACTCTATTATGTTCAACAGCTGTCTCACATTAGTTTTCATCTGACGTCCTTGTATAAATCCCGTTTGATCTGGGTGAATTACTTTTTGTAGCACAGTCATTAGTCTGGTGGCCAAAACTTTTGTGAAAATTTTGTAGTCCGTGTTCAGTAGTGAGATGGGTCTGTAATTTGCAGGTTGTGTATTATCTTTTCCCTCTTTGGGGATTAGAGAAATGTAGGCTGTTTTCCAGGAGGGCGGGACTTGGCCCCCTTCTTGTATGTTGACAAATAGCTTTCTGAGGGGTTCTAACATTTCCTCTTGGAGATGCTTGTAGTAAGTAGCTGTTATCCCATCCGTCCCGGGCGATTTTCCTTTTTTCAGTTGTTTGATCGCCGAATGTATTTCCTCCTTTGTGATCAAAGCATTCAGGGCATTTCTTTGTCCTTCGGTGATGATCGGTAACTTTTCGTTTTGTAGAAACTTGGCTACCTCCTTGACTGGTGTTTTCTCCTCAGCGTATAGCTTTGTATAGAACTCGGTAAAAGTTTTCTTGATGGTTTCTTGTTGAAATTCTTCCTTGCCTTTGTACTCTATCTTTTCAATTATGCGGGATTTCTGTTTCTTCCTTATGGTATAGGCCAGCCATCGACCCGGTTTGTTGGCATTACAGAATGTCTTGTGTTTTGCGTATTGTATGTTCCTTGCCACTTGGTCTGCCATCAACAAGTCAAATTGCTTTCTTAGAATCTTGATTCCTTCTTTGGTGATTTTGTCTTCCGGTCTCTTTATTAATAGCTGCTCCTTCTTGCCTATCTCGTCTTCTAGCTCCTTTCTTTTTTGTTCCTGTTTACGACAGTGCCTGTTATTCATGTCCATGAGTATCCCGCGCATATACGCCTTGCTGGCGTCCCAAATCATTTCT
This sequence comes from Bothrops alternatus, assembly GCA_034064705.1. Lineage (NCBI taxonomy): Eukaryota > Metazoa > Chordata > Lepidosauria > Squamata > Viperidae > Bothrops > Bothrops alternatus. The sequence continues at coordinate 1,005,141 of JARGCV010000068.1, forward strand.
ATGGGTGTTTCATTTATCATATTTATACTGAAGAATTCCTTCATCGCCCTTTTGCATTCAGCCACCTTTTCTTCGTGTCTAAACAGGTTTTCATTAATTCTCCAGGATCTCCTCGGTTTCCAACCTTGTCTTAGTTCCATCACTATCGGGTTGTGGTCTGATAGTACTTTGGGTAAGATTTTCACCATTTTTAGGCTAATCAGCAAGTCGCTAGATGTTAATATAAAGTCAATTCTGGAGAATGATTGATGTCTATCTGAGAAAAATGTGAAGTCTTGCTCTTTGCTGTGCCTTTCCCTCCATACGTCTGTCAGTTCAAGGTCCTCCTTCATGTCGAAGAAGGATTTGGGCAACTTGGAGTGTTTTTGCGGTTTAGGTGCAGTCCTTTTCTTATCCAGGGTGATCTCTATGACACCGTTCCAGTCTCCCAGTATGATACCTGATCTGTAGTTGAGTTGCGTTAACTTCCTGTGTATCCGTTTGTAGAATTTTCCTTGTTGTTGATTTGGGGCATATATGCCCACTACCAGGATCTTCTTGTCTTCCTGTGTTATTTCAATTGCTAGGTATCTACCTTGGGAGTCCGATTCTATTAGCTTAGCTATTACGTGTTTCTTTACATATATAACAATCCCATTCTTTTTTCCTGGTGCCGCCGCAACAAAATGTGTGCCTAGTTTGTTGTTGATTAAGTATTTTTGGTCCGCCGCTCTGATGTGTGTTTCTTGTAGGCAGATTATATCGTTTTTACTTTGATTCAGGTAGTGGAATATTTTCCTCCTTTTCTGCGGGGAGTTCAACCCGTTAACGTTCCAGGTCAAATATTTACTGGCCATTGTCGATTTCAGGATACTCTTGCAAGACCGCTTCCGTCCTTTCTCCCGCTTTCTTCTTTGGTCTCGTTCCCATGCTATCCGGATTGGTGCTCATATTGAGTTGTGGGGTCTTGTCTTGCTGGTCTGTGCGTTTGGTAGTGGATCTTAGTTGCCTTGTCTCTGTAGTCTGCCTTGTTTTCTTGTTTTTGTTGCCCTCTGTTCTCTGCGCCGTCGTATCTCGAGATGGTCCAATCCCTGCTCCTGCTCCTGTACCGATCTGTGCTTCTGAGTAGTTTGCTCGTTGGTCTACGTCCCTTCCGCTTTCGTGTGACCCGTCCGCGTTGTCCCTCGTTGTTGATTGGGGTATTTCCAATATCAGTTCGTTTTTAAGGAATTCTTTGGCTTTCCGTATCGAGTTCAGGTGGTACCTTTTTCTTTTATAGAGAAGTGACATTCCCGTTGGGGCTTCCCATCGATATTGCAGAGCACGTGATCTCAGTTCGTCGACCAGGAACTTGTAGTCCTTTCTGTCTCGTAGCATCGCCAGGGGGATCTCTTTCAGTACCTTCACCTCCTGTTCCTCTATGTATAATGTCTTGTTGTAGGACGTTACGGAGATTAGGTCCAGGAACCCCTTCGTCGCGAAGTGGATGACCACGTCTCTTGGTAGGTGTTTGTTTGTTGCTGCCCATGAGTTCACTCTGTGGACTCTGTCGAATTGCCACACAACATCATTGACTTCCCTTCCCAGGAATGTTGCCAGGGCCTTTACAAAGATTCTGTGCAGGTCTTCTGGGGTTTCGTTTGTTGTCTCTTTTAAACCTCTAAATCTGATTGCAGACACCATTTGCCAGTATTGCATCATGGTGGATTGGTCCTGAGCCACACTTTTCATCTCTGTTGTTTGTTCTTCCATGTGTCTCTCCATGCCTTCCACCCTTTTTTCCACACTCTCTCTGATCTCCTTAAGATTTATCCCCATTTCTTCCCACATTCTCTTGTTTTGTGTCTGCATCGCTTCCTTCATTTGGTCCAGGTCAGCCATCGCCGCCCTGCGTTGTTATTCCCACTTTCTCTCTAAATCTCTGCCTTGGTCTTCCAGCATCCATTTTATATCTTTGTACCTTTCCTCCATCCTCTGTTCTACCTCTATGCACCTTTTCTCCATCCTTATGCCCACTTCTTCAAATTTTTTATCCATCCTCTCACCCAGTATCTCCATCATTCCTTTTAACTCTTGCATCATGTGTGCTGATGGGCAGTCCCGGGTCTGCAGATGGGTCTGTGGTCCTGTGGGTGGATGGGGGGGTGGGAGGGTAGGTGGGGTGTCTCCTGCTTTATTAGAGAGCTGAGCCTGGGAGGATGCAGTTACCTTTTGGGGTATCAGTTTGGTCTGTTTGGAGGCCATCTTGAGCTTATCCTCCTGTTGGCCTGGCACTGCTTTGATTTTCAAATTAGACCAAATTAATCACTAGACTGTGTTCTGATGATGATCCAGTATTCTGATCTTTCGGGGGGGGGCCTCAGGGTTCAGGCAGTGCAGGGCTAAGTGTCTATATTCAGACAGTTCTGTGATCAGGGAGCCTGTTCGGTGCTTTTGCCTTGGCTTCCTCCTCACTCTCATCTGCCAGCCTGTCTCTTCTCTTTGCTCTTTTCTGGCTCCTTCTTGCCCCTCTTTCTTTGCTGTCTTTCCCAGATCACTTTCTGCTGTCTTCTGCCGGCTTGTGTTTCCAGATCCCTTCTGCCTTCCCTTTACAGCGTCCCAGGTTGCCTTCCAGTCTTCCTCTTACTCCCACCTTCCTCCCTAGTAAATTCTGCCCTCTTCAGTACCCCTGGGCTCCCGTTCTGGTGGGTCTGGGGCGCAGTGCGTGGGGTAACACTCACCAGTCCCTCTGCCGTCCAGGGTACTCTTTTCCTGAGTCCTCCCCCGCCGTCTGCTTCTTTGCCTCTTCCTTCTTTAGTCTTCTCTCACCTCTATTGTTCCAGCCTGCTTTCTTTCAACTCCGTTTGCCTCCGCCTCTGTTTTCCGAGCCAGGCCCTCTCCGCTGCTCTCCCGGCGCTTTTCTCCTGAATCCCTGCTGCTCACTTTTATCAGTGAAAAAAACATCTCCAGCGTCTCTGCCGAAACACCAGAGGGTCTTCTCCAAAGTGCCACTGCCTCCAGGCAGCAGTTGCTCTTGGCGACCGAGATAATAGCTGATAAGCAGAGATCTGTCTCGGAGCTCCCCGGAGAAGACTCAGCCGCCATGCGACCGGAACAGGAAGTCGAATAAACCAATTCTTAATTTGTATATACTGTACTTACACTGAACTTAACATTTAATGGTCAAAAATAGAATGTATTGGTAAACTTGCCATATTTCCCATTAACGGAAATAGAAGAATTCTTTGAAGGCAAAACTTCCATTGCAAAAAAAATAATAATAAATAAAAAGAAGAAGCTGGTGAACACTGACCATATTTAAAGGGTGCCGAAGACAGAAAATTATTTATTTACTCAATTGATCATCTACCCCAAATGCCAAAGCAATTCTAGGTGATGAAATCAAAAGTTTAAAAGAAAAAAGAAAAAATACAATTGACATTCAACCACCATATCAGAGGAAGAAAATGCCAAAACACCAGGGGGTTAATATCTAATAGCAGTGTAGGGTTTCCATGGGCTTGCTAAAAAAAACAACAGTCAACTTTTTAATTGTTTTGCTTGGAGAGAGAAAGGAGATGAAACGGATTAAAGTATCCTGAAAAAAAGTTTAGCCAGCAGACTGAGCAAGAGCATTCTATGGCAGATTCCATTTATGGTTATAGCTATACATATACATTACATTATTGATATTTATATTCCAATTATACATTCCAATATATTCCAATATTAGAAATTCTCCTCTACCTTTGTTCTTCACAGATTTGCTTAATGGTTCAAAAGGCATTAATCTACTCAAGGATTGCTGGACCTAATCAAAATACTAAGGCAGTGGTTCTCAACCTTTTTCAGGTTGAGACCCCACTTGCGCCGCCCATGCGTGGCGCGACCCTGACCCGTGCCGTGCACGGGCGCGCGACAGGCCGATCCACGCATGCGCGCGTGAAGGGCCGATCCATGCATGCGTGGCGCATGCGCGACGGGCCGATTTGCACATGCAGGTGCGACGGGCCGATCTGCGCATGCGCACTGTGCGTGCGACGGCCCGAACCGCGCATGCACGGTGCGCCGGCCCGATCCGCGCATGCACGGTGTGCGTGCGATGGGCCGAACCACGCATGCACGGCACGAGCGCAACGGGCAAAAAAAATGGCGGACCGCGGTGTCCGGTGACCTCCGCGAAATGGTCGTTCGACCCCAAATGGGGTCGCGACCCATAGGTTGAGAACCGCTGTAATAAAGCAAATATTAGTTTAATAAATTATTATTATTATTATTATTCCCACTAATAATTTTCCTTTGCCCCAACCTGCAGGTGGAATGTTGGGAAAGCTGCACCTAATATATATAAAGAGGAAGCCTACAATAAGCCACACTGCTGTTACTTATTAAATAGGTGCCTCAATTGCACTTATTATTTAAAAACAAATCAATGCACATGCCTTGATTTTGGCATTTAACATGTCTATATTTTCCAAGGCAGTTTGTTGCTGCTTCCGAAATTCCTGAAAAGAAAAAAGATAGAGAGTTAACAAAAAATATACCCGAAAATGCACTTTCAATTCTTAATATTTTTGTGAGCTCCCAATGGCTATACCCTGGATGAGACTTGTATAACAATTCTGTGAGACAATAGGAAGAAAATAGGCTTACGAGTAAGTTTCCTTAAGTTTACATCTTACCAAAAACTTCCATTCAGATTGAAACTCGGAGGCTTATTCTCTGCTTCTAACTAATTTATGAAAAATACTACTTCCCATGCATTAAAAAAATGCATCCGTATGTTTGCCTAACCAAGAATATTGGGCTTCATGGAAAGTTAACCAGCTTTTAACCACCATGCCTTTACATCTCTGGCTAAAGTTGCTTCACAATTGGGCTCATTAATGCCATAGGGTTAATCTTTCTCCATTACTGAAAGGAGAATGAAAAAAAGCAGTTTGAAATAACCCAATGAGATACTGCAGTGTTGACCTTTCTTACTTGCAAGATGTCTGCCCAATCATAAAAATCATGCAATAAAGCCATTTTACAATATCAGTTCAAAATCCTTTATTGCTTCTGTTTGGAGTTGTTTGCTTTGTGAATTTATTTCTTTATTTAATTTCTATACCTGCCCATCTCAATCAATGACTCTAGGTGGCTTATGATCCCAAAACTATAAAAACAATAAAAACATCCAAAATAAATGTACACAGTAGCTAAGATAGTCAACCAGTTAAAAATAAAGCTAGGAAATGGGAGCTTTAACACCTTCAGTGTCCAAGCTTGGGAACAGAGTCATATTTTTAAAGCCTTATAAAAGGCCAAGAGCATTGGGGCCATTCTAATCTCCAAGAAATGAATGAATGAATGGATAAGATTTCTGATTAACCATTCCTGAAGAAATTGTGTTCCACTCAGGAGCAAGCTTTAATGGTTTGTGACTTTTGTTTAATTATTTTTTACTCTTTTAGTGCTGAACAAAAAATAGAGCAGTAAGTCAGGCTATTATAAGAATACAAGTTTATATGGCTGAGATTTGTAAGAAAAAGCTTTTAATTCAAGTTACAATAGCCTTCCAAAAAAGGAAAGCAACTTCTGATAAGTACGAAATGCACTTACTTCTCTTTCCTGTTCACAAAGTTTTCCTAGCAAAAAGCTGTTATTCTGAATAACCTTCTTCTGCTCCTCTAATTCCATCTCAAATCTCCTTGTTAAAGATTGCTCTGAGGAAAGAATAAAAGTTTTTTTTTCTTTTTTATATTTATTGTTATATCACAGAGAATAAAATACAAAACAGCCATACATTCAACCCCAACAAAAAGAAAAAAGAAAAAAATAGTGTTCAAATAGAAAAAGTGTTCAATTAAATTTAACATTTAACATGTAGGATCCACCCTGATTGGGCTTTGTTTTTTTTTTTTTTAAATGTATTACTTAATTGTTTTGTTCCTGAGTCCTGGAAACTCTCATATGAATTTAGCATAATTTGATATAAATAGCTATGTATGCAGCACCTATGTTACACCTTTGCTAATACATTTTTCAAGACACCCTAAGCATTTCTGTATGCTGCTTCTATTGTCTGATAAAACTCCAACCATAAATAGAATATGGCAAAATGCTGGTGCCTGCTCCTTGTTAGTAAAATAGTTTCTCTTGTCGCTTTTTGTTTCTTCCATTTGCTAATTTGTTTGCTTTCTTCTGCTTTTGACAACTGATTTTCTTCCTATTTGTTTAATATATGTATATTTACTTGAATTATGTTCTGTTTATTTACTTAGGCAATTTTTGTAAAAATATAATATATAACCATCTTTTAAGTTTATTCTTACTTAGCCATGGATAGCCTAGGATGGTGCAGTGTGCCTGTTTCCCCCCACCTTGTTCAATTTTGTTCTCTATTTTACATGTTGGACTCCTCTTCCTCCATCCCTTGACACTACTCCTCATTCCAAAGTTGGTGAATTTGTTTTCTTAAAACTCTTAAGTCTTTATGCTTGGTTTCAGGATACGCTTACTAATTTTATAATTAGTTTTATATTTTTATAGTATTAATGCTATTAATTATACAATTATAACTACTAATATTATAGTAACTGTTATGTCTGGCCTCTCGCAGCTCATTAAAATCCACGTAAATATGTATTTAAGAGGTTTATTTAATACATTTCAAAAGGATTCATTTCAAAGCAAGCTGCTGGCATTATGTTGGCCTGAACGGCCAAATCAGATCTATTTACATTTAGATAAACAGGCTCTCCTCCTCCTACATCCCAATTAACTTACTCTTTCTTCATCACATTGTCCAAGATCTCATTATTCTTCGATAGGTTTTCAAAACACCAGAAAACTGAGTTCCAAAACACTGCCAAAGTTTTCAGCCCACTCCTTGATGAACGTTGCTCGTGACAAAAGCGTAGTCTTTCTTTCCCCTTCTAATATAGTGTCCGATACGTCACTTCCCCAATTACTTCCTTTTTCCAGTTAACTGACACCTTCGCTTATCAAACCTTCGGAACCTCGGATTAATCCATTTATCTTCTTGTTCTAAATCTGACTCATCATTTTGAGAATCTGATTCAGAATGCATACAAAGCTCTTCATTGTCTATCTCAGCTGCCGGGAGGGGAAACCACCCAGAGGGGCCTGGCTGCTGATCCTCGGCTGCCGGGAGGGGAAAACACCCAGAGGGACCTGGCTGCTGATCCTCATCCTCTGATACTTCCCAAGCTGGTTCAGGGACACTCACAACAGTAACCATGGTGGCACAGTGGTTAGAATGCAGTATTACAGACTAACTCTGCTGACTGCCAGGGTCAAGGCTGACGGTTGACTCAGCCTTCCATCCTTCTGAGGACAGTAAAATGAGATTGTTGGGGGCAATAGGCTGACTCTGTAAACCGCTTAGAGAGGACTGTAAAGCACTGTGAAGCACCATATAAGTCTAAGTGCTATTGCTGCTGTTATTATAACCTGGATTTGTTTAGATGATTTTATACCATATATTACTATCTAATACATGTAAAATCAGTCAAAACATCTACAGCATTTGGGTGTCCTTGCTTATTTTCCTGAGGACTTGTTATGGGATAATAATAAAAATGATAGAACAGAAAACAGTGCTTTGATCACAGTAGTGTAGGATTAGCGCATTCCCTTTACTTACTTTGTTGTAATAATGCCTTTTCTCGCTCAGTCCTCTCACTTTTTTTCCATTCGGCCTGCCTTCTCAGCCATTTTTCTTCCATTTCATCAGAAATGCTATCCTACCGAAACAAACAAGCAAACAAAACCACCAACCAGCTTGAAATGCATATAGGCAACAGTTCGGCCTATCAATGTATTAAAATCTGTCATTCACATCAAACAGGATATTGTGATCCAATTAAAAAAATATTTCAAAAGTCATCATGAGGTTATGGCTTTTGTGTGGATTAACCATAAACACATCTGTACACAGGAGGCTTTAAATTTGACTTATTTTCTCCTGTGGGAGACACCGCATATATGACTTTATAAATCATAAACTCCATGGGATATTGAGAAGTCACAAAAGGCATGCAGGTTGGGAGGGGAGAATTATAAACTACAGGTAGTCCTCAACTTACAACCATAGTGACTGTCTGAAGTTACAATGGCACTAGAAAATGACATGATTATTTTTCACCCGACCATTGCGGCATCCCCATGGTCACGTGATCAGAATTCAGATGCTCGGCAACTGCTTCATATTTATGACAGTTGTAGTGTCCCAAGGTCATGTGATCACCTTTTACGACCTTCTGACGAGCAAAGTCAATGGGGACGCCAGATTCACTTTACAACCGGGTTACTAAATTAACAACTGAAATGATTCACTTAACAACTGTGGCTGGAAAAGTCATAAAATGGGGCTAAAACTCACTCACTTAGCAATAAAAATTTTGGGCTCAATCGTGGTCATAAGTCAAGGACCTTCTGAACTGTCTTCTACAAAATATGAAGAATTCACCAGTTCTTGCTTGCACATTTGCATACTAAACTAGTAAGATTTAAAAAAAAAACAAAATTTAACAATAGTCTTGTGGACAAAGGTTAAAAAAGGAAAAAAACCCTATTTTTTCAATAAAAAATAAGTTTTCAGTAAGAAGAGAGTTTAATTTCTGCTTTCAAATAAGTTTTGAGAATAAAAATTACTCTGTATAATAACATGTTTTTGACTGGAGAGATAAGCAGGCAAGTAGGTAGATACTGTAGATAGTACATAGCTAAATAAAGGAGGAGGGAAGAGAGAGGTTAATCCCTGAATAATATCTCCCCATTGCAGCAACTCATTAACATTAAGGACAACTTGATGTTTATGGGACATTCATTAGGAATCGGGGATAATATTTTACAGTCTGGACAGCCTCCATATTTTTTTTTCACTTGAGATTCCACCAGGAGAAAAAATACATATCTGCCCAAATAGGCTCAGAAATGGAGAAGAAGCTACACCTCCACTGAGGTATCAGACAAGATAATTTGGGGAGCATGCAAAAAAATGCTTAAATGTATTTCAAAGTACATCAGACTCCCTTCTGTACTTTCCACCATGCAATTTCTGGATGGTTTTCAATGGTATCCCCATGTGGGCTGCCTTTGCAATAGTCACTCATTGTGGGAAAGTCACAGCCAAATGGAGACTGGTGCGAAAAGGTGTCTCTGTTCTATCTCCAAATTCTAAATATGCTCATAAATCCACAAGTTTGATAACCCTACTTCATCAATTCTTAGATCGCAGTTTAAATCTTTACCTGGTACATACGAAATGCATTCTTCAAGTATTTGTATTCCTTCTGCATTGTAGCTGATGGGAGAAAAAGGGGAAGGAATAATGCATTCCATGCATCCAAGCCGTAGCACTATAAACTACTGATTCAACCTTTTCTTCCATGTTTTTTTTTTAATTTGAATTGTCTTAATTTTAGTGATGTGTTTTTCTGAGAAATTAACTACAGAATCATCCTCAATATATATATTTTTTTTAATCCAGGGCCCACTTCTCAACACAGATAGGAGAGAATTAATGTAAGCCAGGAGTGCTTCAACACAACGTTTTAATTGTCCCAGTCACTGATGACGTTTTTGCTAGGAGAATATTTCCTAATTGTTGCTCGGAGCTGCCTGTTCCAAAGTACTAGGAAGTGACTTTTCAGGGAAATATCTTTCCCCTCATCCTAATTAGGAATAAGAAAGTTGGATGCAGTTTGAGAGGCTGAGAAAGTTGTGGAGGGCAGATTTAGAGATTTGTAATGTCTTAAGCTATGATTGTTTTCCTGGAGATTTGAACAGAGAAGCCAGTAAGGTCTGCTCAGTCAGCCCATCTCCGAGCATCCTATTGGCTACCTTCCAACATCTCAGAACTACACCAATTAAATTCGGTGACAAAAAAATTCAAGTTTGGCAGTATAATTTTGAGTCAGGTTCTGGAGCTTGGGACAGGGGATTTTAAAATAGAAATTGATGTTTTGTCTCCCATGTGCCCTACTTTCTCTCACCCATTAACCTCCCCCCCATGCCAAAAATCAGGCTCTTTTGAGCTTGCTAGAAAGGACAGCAAGTTCCCTTCCAAGATCACCAGCTTCCTTTCCCATCCTTAAAAAACTTTCTCAAACACTTCCATCCTTTTAAGACCATGACATGCCTCCTCGTGTCCATCTGTCCTCATAAGTCTCTCTTGCTAGCTGTAAACACTGGAGTTTTTTTAAGCTGGTGAGATTAACAAAGTTTCCTTTTGAAGGCAATTTTCCTAATTCTCAGCAAGGTTTGTTCAATTCTATCTATTTCTAACTTGAACTGAGTTTGGCCTATTGCTTTTACAGTCAAAAGGGCATTTCTCACCCTGAAGGAAGTTCCTCTAAAGCACAGTTAGGTGTTCAACCCAAGCAAAGAAATCAATGCTGCATTTAAAGCTATCCAAGTAAACTGTTAAGTTGCAATGCCAAGTTATTTTACTATTTGAAGTTTGCCCACGTGGTCCTAGTTAAGTGGGCCTTTGACTTCAACAGAAAAAAAAATTAAAATAATGTTATACTAATATAGAACATCCTGTGGAGGGAAAATAATTTTTGTTTCTCAAAACCTCAACTTTTTGTCTGAAACGTCCTGCAGTGCCACAGGGCATCCTTGCAAAACAAAGATGAGATGGCTAAGATATTTGTTTAATCTTTTGTTTAAATAGCATTTGAATATTGAAAATCCCTCAGTGAAATCAGGTGAAATGTTTTAAATTTGTTTTTCTTCAGTTCTTTTTTAGTTAAGATTTCCACCAATTGGTTGTCAAGGTTTCTTATTGTTGATAGGTTTCTGTTTTATTTTTACCATTTTAAGATTGTTGACTTTCCTGTGATTTCTCAACTTCTCTTCAATGTGCGTTTTGCTACCAGTACCAATACCCTATATTTCTACTGAGTTTGTCACTGATTTACTTTCAGCCAGGATTTTTAACATATATTGCATTTAGTGAAATACAGAAGATCACAATTTCTAGTTTAACGATTTTGTCCCTTTCTGTAGATGTTTTAGGAACAGAGCTTACTGTGAGCCTCATCGATTAAAATTGCCCTGCCAGGATTCTGATATTGACATCTACAAGCACTTTAAAACCGATCCTGGCTTTAAGATAACTAATATCTGCAGTTCCACACAATTCATATGTTTCCTTCCTTGATAGAAGCTCGATTTATATATATGAGTTTTGCAGTAACAATAAGCATGAGCAGATAACAAATATCATGTCTGTGATTGGTAGCATAGAATATTCAGCCTATAAGTGTTTAAGATATAAAAATAAGATGCTTCTCGATTTTTTTCAATCTCCCCCCCACACACACCAATCAAATAGTTTACAAGCGGCTCTGAGCTTGTAAAAAGAGAGAGAGCAGTTTTGCTCCTTGTGTAGTTCTAAATGCAATAGCAACAGCTGATGGAAATACAAGTGTGTGTGTGTGTGTGTGTTTGTGTGTGTGTGTGTAAGTCAACATTGACTCCTGACAACTGCCTACAATTTCATGCAGTTTTCTTGGCAAGATTTTAGAAGTGGTTTGCCATTGCATTCTTCCTAGGACTGAAAGAGAGCGACTAACCCAGGATCACCCAGCTAGCCCTGTGCCTAAGGCAGGACTAGAATTCACAGTCCCCCAATTTCCAACCTTGGGTCTTAACCATTACAACAAACTGGTGTGTTAATCATCTCATTGTCCCTGGCTACTTATAAATTTCCAATTTTCTTTGTGAAACAACTCTGTGTGCTGAAGTTCCAAGACACATGTAGGCGTGAGATGAATAGATAGTTATGCATCATACCCAATTTTTCTTGCGCAGTTGCCCTCTCATTCCGCAACTCTTTCTTATACTGCTCTTCCAGGTTATTCACTTCTACTATGTGAAATCCTTGAATCTCCCTGCCAAGATAACGTAAGGTTAAAAGTAAGGTTAAAAAGGCATTTCTGCACTTGTGGCCTGTTAGGTCCTCTAGTCTGTCTTCATAATAAACTTCATAATAAACTTGAAAAGATACACACAGAGTGGTAACATTGCCTTAGTGAAAAGCTCTTCTCTTGTACAAGTCTCAGCACCTGATTTTTGTCACTTTACTATACAGCCTTTAATCTTATCTAAAATCATATCCAGTCTGGTTGTAAAATATTGTTTACATTTCAGGAGGAAATCAGAGGGACTCAAATACTCTATGGGGGGAGGGAAATGACCGGAGAGGGTGATAGCAAAGCAGCACTAAAAGTACAGAAGAAACATACACAAGTATGTCTTAGCCTGAAGAGAGATAGTAAGGAAGATCAGCCCTTCATGTATCATTCTCTTTGTGGCATTATGAAAAAGACCTAAAGCATGAGAGCAATTCAATACAGATAGTCCTTGACTTACAACCATTCGTTTAGTGACTGAAGTTACAATATGGCACTGAAAAAAGTGACTTATCACTGTTTTTCACATGACCCTTGCAGCATGATAAAATTTCGGATGCTTGGCAATTGGTTCATATTTATGATGGTTGCAGTGTGCCAGGGTCATGTGATCACCTTTTGTGACTTTCTGATGAGCAAAGTCAATGGGGAAGCCAGATTCACTTAACATCTATGTTACTAACTTAACATCTGCATTGATTTACTTAACAATTGTGGCAAGAAAAGTCATAAAATGCGGCAAAACTGATTTAACAAATGTTTTGTTTAACAATATAAACTTTGGGCTCGATTGTGGTCTTAAGCCGAGGACACTTGTAGATGTTGGACAGTGTGGGGAACCTCCTTTCTCTCCAGTCATTGGTTACAATACTCCGGGGCCTTTCTGGTCTGGGCAGTGGGAGCCTCCAGGATTTTCTCATTAACTTTCCAGACCTCTGGGCCAATCTGGCTTTAAAAGATAGATCAGCCCAGCTAACAGGTGACTAGAGCTGGTAGAGAACTCCACAAGGAAGCAGGAAAGCCCATAGTATCTGTCAGCTGTTGACCAGGCTTCTTTTGAATGCAAGCTAACAAGACAAATAGTTACTCTTCTGGCCATCTATCAGAATGTATCCCTTCTCAAAGCCAACCCCATCTGATGTTTGGTGCGATGCGAAGGAAGGAAATCAAAACAAGTCAGCAATTCCTTTCCTTAATAGATTTTGCACAGAGTAACTAAGGTCATCACTGTTTGCCTATTAAGGCAGGACAGGGATTAGCAAATTCATAGTAGTATAGTTCTCTGCTGGTTCAAGGACTATTAAATGGAACTTCAACTCAGTAGGAAAAGGCTCCAGGTTAGGTGAAACAGCTTACAGTACTGTATTTCTTCCTGTATTAGCTTCAGTTTTATGAAAAATCTCCATAGCAAAGCCTTGAAATTACTGGCTCTCTTGAAATTGGGAAAATGGATAACTCCATCCTGTTGTGAAAAGCTCTGGACTGCTTGTAACTTGCACAGGAGCTAAACCTAGGATTTTCAATAAGTTTTCTTACTACAGTAGTACCACAGTACTCAACATTAATTGGTTCCAGGAGCCACAACGAGTACCACAACCGATGAGTACCAAACAATTTTTTCCCCATAAGAAATAATGTAGTGAATCACAAGGCAGCTGACACAGACAAGTTCTAGCTTATGCATTGAGTAACAAACAAACAATAAGTTTCAGGGCAAACTTTTCATGTCAAAATGTGCTGATACCAAATTTAATGAGTTTCAAAGCAGTTGAGTACCAAGGTACATTCAAAACCAATGTTCAATTATATTTACATATTATTTTTATTGCATGTTTGTAATCTATATGAAGAACAATTATTGTGATTATTTTTATTATTCCTATGATACTACATTATTGTTATTGTGTTTTTATTCACAGGAATTTTTCTGGGTGAAAGTATGCCATGCCCACACCAATTGCTACTGTGGTTTGTTAAGGAATAATTCTAATCACAGTATAGACAAGTAAGTGGGAAACTGGAACTAATGAAAAGGAGAATGACCTTTTAAGGGCCCAAAGTTGCATCTGATGTGTAGGTAAAGTAGCAGGCAGTGATGGGAAGGGAAAGCTGATAAGTATTTGGGTTCCAGCAGTAAGGTAGGGAAAATTAACTCCACTTCCTTGTGCTTATGTCTGCTTAGGGAGCTTCCCCACAGAGTAAATAACAGAAGAAAGATTTTCAACAGGACTACATCCTGGGAGGGAATTGTTCAACACTCTGGATAGAGTAGCAGTACTATTTAACTTATGCTGAATGTGGCTCTAAACATCCAGATATATTTGTAAGAAAATTTCACCAACTTTGTATGGAATTAACTTCTGAATAACTTTGTTTGAATTTCCTTTGTTGGGCATTTTCATTCATACAAAAATTAACTTTAAAGACTAAAAGCACAGTGTGCAAAATGCAATAATTTAACAATTAGTAATTTATTTTGTATACTCTATTTGTGCTATGCATTAAAAAAGATGTTTATGTGACTGAAAATGGCCAATAACACAGATTCAAATACGGTTAATTAATAGTCAAAATATTTTGTTCATTATTACTTCTGAGTTAGCCTCCACAGAACAATGCTAAAAAGTCACATGCTGTCTGCTTCCTTTCTAAGGATGGGGGGGGGGAAGGGAAGTTGTTTCCTTAATATGCTGTTATTCCTCTTTTGCTCCTATAACTATGGAAAAAGAAAAGTTACTTCAAGATTTCCAAACAAGGACAGCCAGACCTCATTTTATTGTCATGTTCCTCTTGCATCTCAATGCATTTTTCTTCCATATCTTTCTCCAGCTAGAAAAAAGAAAAAGACAATTACATTTAATAAGTATTTCCCTAATGGGTTTTTTAAACAATGTAACTGTATATATAGATAGCCAGGGCAGTGTTTAAAGACACATGGCTAGACTTCAAGAGACTATGAATTCTAGTCTGGCTTTAGTCACAAAGCCAGCTGGTCAGTCTCCCTCAGCCCTCAGAAAAAGCCAACAGCAAACCATTTTGCCAAGGAAACTGCAGGAACATGGCTGGAATCAAGACTAACTCAAAGGTACACAATTCAGCTGTGCATAGAAGTTCTATCTGCAACCAAGAGACTAAATACATTCCACTTCATCCTATCTCCCTGCTAATTCTTCCCATTAGTACCTTTGCTTTAGAAATGTCTTTTAAATTCAATTCACCTAACTTGATAGTAATTGGTTTCTGGAAGAGGTCCTAATAATTTCCTCCCAACCAGTAGTCTCTCTCCCAATATAGCAGAATCTCTGAAATATCTACGGGGAAGATTTTCTTCACGACCAACATGACTCGCCTGTTTATGTGTTACTTGATGATCTCGGCGCAATTGCTCTATAATAGCTGTCAGTTCAGAAATCTGTTCCACTAAGTCAGCAACAACATCTTCCCTACAAAATACAGTGTACAAATTGTTCCAGAGAAATAATAATTATTACTTTGAAATGTAAATTTGTTTGGATTTAAATGGATATAACTGAATTATTGCAATGTGCTCTACTAGGAGCTGCCCTTGAAGACCAATCAGAATATAATGGGTGCCTTTGGGTATGCTCATATGTCACCACTGCTATGTGAGCTGCATTGGTTGTCAGTCTGAATGCAATTCAAGATGCTGGTTATTAACTATAAAATTCTTGGCATAGAGTCTGGATCCCTGAGAAAGCACCTATTTCCAACTGTTTCTGCTCACCCTGTTCATTCTAGAAATAGGTACACGCCACTTCTATTCATTCATTCATTCATTCATTCATTCATTCATTCATTCATTCATTCAAGGTGGGCTTCCAGATATAATCAATATTTTGGACACATTATATAAATGCAAACATCCTTGGAGTAGATTCTACTGCTTGGAAAAATTGAAGTCAATTGAAAAAAGATGTTTACATAAGATGGACTATCTAGATACCATCATTAATGACACAGGCATTAAAAGAACCCAACTAGTTACTGATAATCCTGGGAAAATGATACCATGAAAAATCAGAAGTAACTGAACAACAGAGAGCTGGTTTCTACATTTAAACATCATACTGGATTTTTTATCATTTCTCCCAGTGGACTCATTTTCAAAAAAAAGTGCTTGGGAAATTTGGAAATTCGATTTGTTGTCATTGAATCTGTAAAAACATCTCTAGATTACACCATTGTCACATGAATGTGTGACTCAGCCTGGACCTGTATAGGAGGCAAATGCAATGTACACCTTGGATTACTAAAGTCCATTAAAAGACCCTGAATGAATAATAAATAACTTCTGAGAACTAATAAATATAACAAATACTAGGAAATACCTCCCAATGGCAGTTTAGATAGATAGGTGTAGTAAGACGTAGTTCCTCTGGCATTCTTATCTGAATTTACTAGTAAATAGTAATACATTCTAAAGGACAATTCTATCAATCTGATACAGTCAGACTGAAATGGAATAGGACAGTTTCCCATTTCAAGATACATTTTAAAAACAAAAACAAAGATCATAACAACAAAGGTAACGTATGTCTCTGAGAATAGCTATACCCAGGTAGGAAGGCCGATGTCCTCCACAGGTTCCTTAATACCTGCTACTGGCCAGGTCATCTAGGTTGCTGTCCAAGCATCTGGAGAATATCAGATTGCCTATCAAAATGCCATGCTAAATCTGAAACAAACAGAATCAAAGTGTCTAGTAGCCCAATTGAAACATTTCATGTTTATATGTCTTCCTTTTAAAAACCTCTCTTTTGAGGTCAACAGCAACTCAACTTTGGAATCTCAAATGTTTCCCAATTTTACTATCATTTTCAATTGTCTCTTCAGTTTAGGAGGTTCTTTTGAATACCCCTGAAAATGAGGCTTTTAAACATAAAGGTTTATAACTACAAAAAAATTTACTGTAGGAAAAATATCAGCTAATTCAGCAGACTAGCAACCTGATGCTCTCCAGTTTATTTGGCCTAGGACTCATAAACCTGTCCAGCATGGCCACATCCTAGGGAAACAGTGCTGTAATATAATTTATATGACCTTCCTTACCTTTTTCTGTCAAAGCTGATCAAATGTCCATTCTTACTCCAGAGCAGACAAATACACATGAAAAAAGTGTAATAAGTGCACAAGTGTTTAACTCAGCAGCACCCCAGACATTTTTGCAGAACAAGAATTTGTTGTTTCCAGGGCAGCAGATTTGGTACACTGTTCCTCAAAATATTTTGTAAACTCAGATTAAAATAGACCATAAAGAAATGAGATTAACTCAGATTAACAAAATACAGGATTATAGAGGAGCAAACAGAACAGGGGACACATTTAGGCACTATATTGATTGCAATCCAAGAAAACCATAAGAGGCAAAAGACTGTATTAATACTTACGTTTCAAGCTTAGGTGGAGTGCTGCAAAGGGAGAGAGAGGGGGGAGGGAGGGAGAGAGAGAGAGAGAGAGAGAGAGCAGTGTAAAACCCCCATTGCATTCTATTAAACACATTTGTTTTAGAAAGTCATTGCATTCAAGATCTAATCTTTAATCATTTGTGTATACAGAAAGTATGGGCTGAATTTTGTGGATTACAATATTTGGCAAATTCTTCAGTCTGCAGGCATAATGTAATTACAGCAATTATAAGCATCGTGTCTTAATACAATACAGGAATTTGGGGATGTTATTAGAGCTTTCAGATTGAGACTCAGATCTGTAAAGGAGCATAAAACAAGCTGATGATCAAATGATTGAGACAAATAATTAAATTGTCTCAATTACCACTATTATGTAATGTGTCTTTTATTTAAATCTCTAGACAATCCCATTATGGCGGAAAAGCATAACAGAAAACCATTCAGTTGAACCAAACATTGACTCAAAATCTCAGCTATAAATGTATTCAGGCTAATATTGAGAATCAAAGATGACATGGGAAATTACAGTAATTAAAGGCTTTTTGAAGGTTTCCTTCAGCAGCATACATCTTCCCAACTCTAAGATGTAAGAGATATCCCAAGCAGATGTAAAAACAGTTTAAGGGGTTTGTAAACTAGGAAATGCTTGTTTCTTTTTTCTGGGAAGTGGGCAGGGGGGGAGAGAAAATTAAATAGGTGTCTGGTCATATCCATTGCTAAATACTACATTTCTTCATAGATTTCTATAGGCAGCTCTCACTTCCACTCTAGAACAGAAAAAGCCATCTATTTTGAACTTGATTCTTTTGCATTTATCTTAACAAGACCTAAGCTGTAAACCACCATGATGCCAAAATGGTGGGACATTGGCATTGAGAGAGACATGCACATGCCTTTATGACCCACCTCTACAAAGATCTCTGATGCAGATTTGTAAATTGTGTGATAATATGTATCATCAGGCCCTTATTTATTTCCTTGCCTCCTCTGCACATACTCTTGAGCTTAAGGTGTCCTTCTTCAGCTTAACAACCTATTGCTTTTCAGATGTGCAAGACTTCTTCATGGTTCCAAGCCAATATAGTCCTTGGTTATAGTCTCTGGAGACTACAAGGGGCGGTGAAATCTAACACATTAGGAAGGCTGGCTGTGGATGGCTGCTCTGTTTGACCTTTGCCTTCTTCTTCCTCCATTAAAATAGTTTTCTGGGAATACTTGAATAGTGGAAACCATCTGCAAAAAGCACATGCTTGAATTCTCTCTCAAAATGTATTGGGAATCTGTATAAAGATGTGGAAGCTTAGTTGGTTGCATTGTTCCCACATACATGAAATAACAAAACACTGATAACATGTCACACAGCAAGAAGTTGGGAATTATGCTATGTGAATACATGATTTGGCCACTATGTAAGATTACCCAGGCACAGTAGTTTTGATGGTTTCTTCTGTAGGCTTTTGTTTCTCAAAGAATTCTTCGCCCAGGGTGACATCAATATGTTCCTTACTGTGAGACAAGGTAAAACCAGGCGCGATCTCTTCTTCAAACACTTTGGATAACTGGGATGAAAAAAGAAGTAACCTTAGAAGAATAGCTTCAAAATCCAAACCAGTTATATGCCTCTTGAAATTGAATGTATTTAATGCATTTTGATCTGGCTCTTTGGCCAAAGGTGCTGTCTTCTCATAAAAGAAGCCAGAGTTGTATGCTCTTCCAAACGGGAAAGCTGATGTGTGCTGTCCTTTAGTTTTCTAATTTCAGGAAACCTCAGGTTGATTGATAGATTTAAAAATATTTATTCCTGAGCATTTAATATCATTTGCTAAAAACAATCTGAAAGAAGGAAGGTATCCAAAATAGGTAAGGGTCTACATTTTCTGGAGAAATTTTATAGTGATACAAATATTTGCCTGGAGAGGGTCAGCCTGCCTGATCAGACACAAAGTCATCCAGCATGGAATCATTCAGAACATTACTTACAAGAACCAAAAGAAAAACCAAAATTCCAAACTGCTCACATAACAATATTTAAATATTAACAAATAAAAGCAAATGGTCACTTAATGAAGCATTAGATAACTATGAAATTGCGATAAAATTGAAATATGAAATATGTTGGGAAAGTGAAAGAGGGAAAGGACTGGAACGCTAATTTGAGAAACAAATATTTGCGGTGGGATTAGATAAGAATGGAAATAAGGATGAGAAATTAAGAAATGAATCAGGGAGGCGTTCTTTAAGAGAAAATACCATCGTATACTGTCCAGATCAATGTGCATCTGGGGGAAATAAGTTGAGATGGTGAAGATATGCATCCCTCTCTTTTTCCAGGCCATGATCCCAAAATTAATTACAAGGACTGCTGTTATTCTTATCAATCTCATCAGTCTCAGAATCCCATCTTCTCCTTCCTCACCAAGGTATCACAAAGCTGTTACTTTTTTCACTCTGTGATGCATTGGATCATTCTTTCCTCTCAATGCATTATAATATACACTGGAGGAGAAGCTGAGGGTAGAATATTAAACTTGAAACTGAGCTATTTAAAATGTATGCTCTGTTTCAAGAGAACCATAGTAATTTTTTTTCCTTGCTGGGTTTGGATTCCATCTCAAGATGAAGCACTGCTTTATACTTTAAAAGTCTGTGGGTTGCAATGTTCGGTTCTTGTGATATTTGCCTGGTGTCTTTGGGGATTAATTTATTGAAGACCATATGTGGCTTGCGTCCTTATGTATTTTGCAATTGCCTTCTCTGCTTTAAGAGTTATCCCTGTAAGATTGACATCTTTTCTTGCCAAAAGCATCCTTATGTCACAGCATCAGGAAAGACATTTTCAGTAACTACTGGTATTGCTCAATCCTCAAATTCCTTTTCTCTGAAGATCTAGCCAAGTACAAACTTTTAGTTCCCTTTTTCTGTGTACTTTACTTTAAACTGCTCTTTTCCTCCATTCAATTTCCCTTATAACCTTATCTTTGCAGCAATTCCTAAAATTGTTCCCCATACACCCCATTGTTTTTTCTAGGTCTTGTTGCCAGTACAAGAGAACTAGTTGGTGTTCTAGGATGATTGTTTAGCAATAGGATCTAGGATGATTGTTTAGCAATAGGATCCTTGGTTTAATGTTGATCACATTAATATGGAACCAGATAAGAGAAACACCAATCAAACAAAGTGTAACAGGAGTATAGTTGAGGCTAGACGCGAGGGGTGGGAAAAAGGCTTACTAATTCAGACGTTTTCAATGACTAATACTTAGTATTGTATATCAGGTGCCATGATGATTGCTGCACAATATATTTTTATGTTCAATGTTGATTGTTTTAATAAAAGAATTTTATATTTAAAAAAAAAAAGAGAACTAGTTGGTGTAACTGTTAAGATGCTGGACTAGAATCCAGAAGACTCTGTGTTCTAGTCCTCCCTTAAGCACAGAAGCCAGATACACTGGAGGATTTAAGGGAATTGGTTCAATCAATCTATACATTTATCAATAACATCCAAGTCCTGTTTTTAGGTTTTATTTAATTCCAGTTATCATATTCCAATTTAGTCTTTTATAACTACTATTTATAATTTGGATAGGTTTAGTTTCCCTCATTTCATTATAAACTAATTCTCGTGACTAAAATACAAATATTATTCCATAATTTAAATTCTTTCTGTATTCACCAATATATTCTATTTCTCATCCTAATAAAACCTCATATACTAATAACATATCTTTCATTATCACAAATCCATTTCTCTATAACCATTAAGGCTATAATCTAACAAAGTATTTTAATTTCCATTATAAATCTGAATCCTAAGTATTAAATCAGTCAATATCTCTAAGATCAGTCAAAATCTCTAAAACCAAACAACAATTACAACACCAGATATGACTCTTTGCTTCAATCAGAAAGAAGAGGAAGACCAGACTGAATTGATGACAAGCATTTCAAACCAAATATGGAGATTTGAACTATTAGGGCAACAACCTAATAACTACAAAGGGGCCAGTTTCGTTGAAAAACTGATAACTGGATGTTCTTCCTTGATTCAAACAATATGCGTGGGAATCAAAGGAGATACACTGGAGGATTTAAGGGAATTGGTATGGAAGCCTGCTTGGCATAAAAAGAAAGCCAGAGTTAGATTTAAAAATGGGATTTAAAAATTCATTTGAGGGTTAAGCAGCTTTTCTTTTAGAGATTTTGACTGATCTTAGAGATATTGACTGATTTAATACTTAGGATTCAGATTTATAATGGAAATTAAAATACTTTGTTAGATTATAGCCTTAATGGTTATAGAGAAATGGATTTGTGATAATGAAAGATATGTTATTAGTATATGAGGTTTTATTAGGATGAGAAATAGAATATATTGGTGAATACAGAAAGAATTTAAATTATGGAATAATATTTGTATTTTAGTCACGAGAATTAGTTTATAATGAAATGAGGGAAACTAAACCTATCCAAATTATAAATAGTAGTTATAAAAGACTAAATTGGAATATGATAACTGGAATTAAATAAAACCTAAAAACAGGACTTGGATGTTATTGATAAATGTATAGATTGATTGAACTTTAGCTAGAAATGTACTAATATGAATGTGATATAATACCTAAGGGAAATAGAGAGGGAACCTTTATTGATGTAAACTGAGATTTCTATGTATCACTCTGTTATTGGATTATTGATTACCCTATCACCACGCTGCTTCCTAATTACCTGGTTGTTAAAATTTGAAAAATTAATAAAATTTGTTAAAAAAAAAAAAAAGCACAGAAGCCAGCTGGTGACTTTCAGACAGTCTTTCTCTCTTAGTCCAATCCCCCTAAAAGGGTTGCTGTTGTGGGGAACACAGGAGCAGTGAACATTATTTATGTCATTTTGAGTTAAACAATATAAGGGCATTATAATTATTGATAATTAATATTAATAATACCACCACCATTACCCTCTATCTTATGCCACAGGATCTTAGAATCTTAGAAATAGACCAGAATAGTGTTGGATGAAAGGTAATTAACAAGGGAGGAGCTATATAGTCAGAAGCAAAGTACTGGTATTTAACTTTAATCATTAAATTCTTATTCTGTGTGGTAAGGAATTTTTCCCTTAAGCTTCTACTTCACTGAAATTGGTACAAGGTTTTTACTTTTCAAGACAAGGATATTACAGGGATGGAGAAAAGGGAATGATTAAAATAGCCTTCCTTAACGTGGCATCTTCCGGATATGTAAAAGTATGACTGCCATAATATCATTCTGACTAATCATTGTGAAATGTGCAAACCCACACATCTAGAGGACAGTAGTTTGGAAAAAGATGGATTAAAACAGTCATATTTCACGTACCAACGCAATGCATGCAAAAAATAACAAATAATATATTTTACTTACGTCTTGAGGCTCTCGGCTTCTTAATGGTTGCACATAGGTTTTGGTGGAAAATTTCACTCTGGAAGGAAAAAAAATAAGATTATTTAGACTACCAAGGAGATAAAGGCATGTGTCAAAAAATTGATCTCTGCACACAACTAGAGAGAACACTTACATCTGAATGTCAATTTGGAAAGGAAAACTTAACAGAATACATAAAAAGAACATCTGATATAAATTACCCCAAATTACACTTTGGTAAGCAAATTATTCTCTACAAAAGCAAACTTAGTTTGTATCCTGTCAATCAATTTTTTTAAAAGGACATACTATAAAAAAAATAAATACTGTAGTGCTTCATTGTTTTTTTCCTAATAAGATATGAAATCTGTTTTCTCTCATCCTACCATAAATGTGTCATTTTTGAGTTGCAACAAATTCCATCAGAAGATTGCATAAGAATCTGCTTAACATTTTTGTTGAAGATGTTTTTTTACTGATTTTAGAGTTCAGTCATTACTAATGCTTTCTTCAGCATTGCAGGAAACTAATTTAGTTTCACATTCTGGAAGCACAAGCAAGAGCATAGGATGGTTGCTGGAATAATTTGAGAGATAGCTAGCATCTCGCTTAGAACATTTATTTATCTTAAGCATTGTATGACAGGTTTTAGTGGCCTTCTGAGGATTGTGCAGCTGTATTAAGAGTTTATTCTAAGGTAAAAATCTCATTCTGGAAAGAAAACTTAATGTTATTTAAAATACCATGGCAACAAAACTGTTTTGCTTAGGGACTCCTGTCAAAACCAGGACCTTCTGCATAAAAATGGAAAAGACATGTATTTCAGAAATTCATAAGAGAATGCTTATAAGGATTTCATCATAGAAAAATCAAGGAATCATGGAAACTTCCTCCAAAGAAATCAAAAAATTAAATACATAATAATTAAAATACAATAGGAAGTACCTATAAAAGGCCTTGTGCTGATAGTTTACCCTTCTCTCCTTAACAGACTTTTTTATGGAGAAAAAGAGAAAAGAATGAAAATACAGAAAGATGATGGTGCCCAGACTCTTCCTAAAATTCCTTGAACGTGCCAGCAATAACACAAAAAGAAATACTCATCTGCAACCACTTCTGCAGAAATAATTAAGAGCATATTGAAGGACACTGTCATTACTTTGTTGCTTTCACTATTAAATTTGTTCCTCCAATTGGCTTCCAAATGAAGTTTAAAAATGGATCCTGAATAGCGTGACAAATTGGCCTGGCTTCAATTAATATAGTATCAGATCTGAGTAAAATGGGGAAAACTTTGATATAGTATTAAGAATATTAATAAGAGGAAATAGTACCAGCAGGATTTCTCAAAAATTAAAATACTCTGCACTATAATGCAGGATATTTGTGTACATATCATTGGGCTGACA
The DNA here is from genome assembly GCA_034064705.1 of Bothrops alternatus. Taxonomy (NCBI): domain Eukaryota; kingdom Metazoa; phylum Chordata; class Lepidosauria; order Squamata; family Viperidae; genus Bothrops; species Bothrops alternatus. The sequence continues at coordinate 1,029,268 of JARGCV010000068.1, forward strand.
TAGTAAACACAGTATACTGGAACAAGTTTACAATAGAGATAATTTAAGTAGATTGCCCTGAGTTTCTATATTGGAAAGGGTGCTAGGAATAAGCAGCATAGTAGGCAATTTTGTAAACGGTAATATATTTTTCAGCAACTGGTGATCTGCACCCATGTGCATGTATCTTTATATGTAATGGACTTCAGATTGATTGTGGCCAGGGCTTTTTTTCTTAAAGAACGCCCATAACGGAGTTCCGGCACCATTTTTGGATGGAACCTTGTAGGGTAGGCAAGGCGTGTTGTATGATGTGTGTGAGTTCCGGCACCTTTTTTTTTTTTAAGAAAAAAAGCACTGATTGTGGCATCACATCCTTTCTGGACATACAGACTGACAGAGATGTGTCAAGAATGGCAAAAAGAGTATCTTGTTTGATCATGTGCCCTGAAGAATACTGACCGAAAACAATTTAAAATTCCCAGCATACACATAAGGTTTTTTATTTTGCACATCCCTTGCTTTTGATCTCCAAGCATAAGAAACTTACCTAGAACTATTTGAAGGATTTAACTGGACTTTGGACTGGTCTTTAAGGATCCCTCCTGATGATGGTTTTCTAATGTGGGGAAAAAAAACATTGTTTAGAAAGGATTAATAATTTCTTCAAATGTCAGGCCTAAAATGCAATTGGTCATTAAATCTCACCAGTATTTCTGAGCCTTCTTGACCTGAATAGGACTGGTGTTTCTCAGCATTAGAATTTAAATGTTGATAAAATCTATTTCTAAATTATACATTTGTCCTCTCTGGCACATAGCAATGCTACATTTTCCTCAGAATTTTTCAAATCTTACGATAGTCCTATAAGGGCCTAGGAGCATGTGACATCATGTGACTCGTGTGTTTGAAGCTTTTCTTTAGAGCAGCGGTTCTCAACCTGTGGGTCGCGACCCTTTTGGGGTCGAACGACCCTTTCACAGGGGTTGCCTAAGACCATCGGAAAACACATATTTCTGATGGTCTTAGGAACTGAGACACCGCTCCTCTATCCGTCTCCAGGCGAGGGGAGCGGGAGGTGGAGGAAAGCCCAAGCATGGAGGGATCTGGCCCGGCGAGGGCAGAGCTGCGTTCGGGCGCTGCTTCTGGAGCTCGCAGATGCTGGCCTGGCTCTGGCGTGCTTCGGGGTAGAGGTTGTCTGCTGCGTTGCCGCCAGGAGCCTCAGCTGGCTAAAGCGCCTTTCAGAGAAAGAGCGAGGCCGCGGTCCAGCATGGCCCTGCTTTCCTCTGCAGGGCGACCCAGCCAGCAGCATCCTACTCTCGTCGTTTCAGGGAGGAGGGAGAGGAAGAAGAAGAAGGCATCCGTCCGGCGGGCTGCTACCTCCGCCTCCTCGTGACAGAGAAATGCTTTGAGGCAGATGGCAGGTTATAAAACTGACGCTCGGCTCAAAGCAGGGATGAGCGGGCCTACGAAGCCACTGCTCCTCCGTGGGCGGACGGATAGCTGGATGGCTAGAAAAGTTCCCCGACTCTTCTGTTGTGGAGGAAGAAAACCAAGCTTTGAGATCTCGCGAGCAGACGCTCAGACGCAACTGAGCTTGCAAGAAGACCGGCAAGCTTTACATTGAGGCAGGTGGTTTATAAAAGGAAGGAGCGGTCTCCTCATGCTCCGGAGTGGGGGAGGGATGGTGGTATGTCCGTTCGCTTCCCAGAAAAAGCTGCTCGGGACATCTCCATTGCTAAAAGAGAATGCCCTTGCTTTCCTATGATGTCAAAGGTGTCCTACAAAACACAATCCCCACGCAAAAACAGTCCACCCGTGATAATGCAAAACCTAATGAAGAGCGTAGCTGTTTTTATTACTCTTATCACAACTCTGAGAAGTAAGTTGGTGGCAGCTGCTGCACAGGAGTTAACTGGCTCCCAGATAACCCATCCTCACACAATTGGAAGTTTGCATTAGATCCCCTAAATTCCCAGTGATAGATCACACTAATGATAAATGTGGGAGCTTTGTTCCTACTTATGTGGCAGGCATAAAAGTATAGTAGCTTTTTCCTCTTCCCACTGCAGCTGATTCCCCCCCCCCTTGTCCTCTCCTCCTCTGAGATCCCTGCAGCCCTCCGTAAGACAGCACATACTTTTTGATTCCTGCTGCTCAATCCCTCCTCCTACCCCCCCCTTGATGGCTTCCAACTTGTGGGATGCAGGGGAAGGGAGCACCATTTCATTACAGGTGGGAGAAGGAAAACTGGTCCAGGCAGTGAAAAGGGAAGAGATCAAGGTGGGGGGGGCTTTGGAGATGAAAGCTACTTTGGGTGGATGTTTTGGTCTGCAGCATGTGTTTCCCTTTCCCCTTCTGCCTGCCTTTTCTCTGTTTCCTAGTGTGCTTCTGGAAAGCCGAGAAGGGGGGGGGGATGAATCTGCTCCTAGTGTGGAATCAAGAAGCTCCAAGGGGCCTTTTCTTGCAGTTGCTGCAGTAATGCCCCCCATTCTTCCTGCCCTGGCTGCTGCACCAAAAGCAGTTGATTATTGCTCAGTGGAACCAGCAGTGGGGTGGGAGGAAGGAATGGATTTCCCTTCTGCTGCCTGCCTCAGTGGACAAGACCTCCTTCCAAAAATCTCTCCTAAGATTCTGGCAGGCACAGCTCCAGAACTGAGCTATGCTGGCTCAGGAATCCTGGTAGTTGAAGTCCACGAGTCATAAAAGAGCCAAGGTTTCCCTTCTGCCTTCTTCAGAGAGAGAAGCTCTGAAGGTCATTAGTCTCAATTGTCCTGGAAGGACAGGGGTCCTCTTCCACACCCTCAGTGAATTTCAGCTGGAGGTAGAAAAACGGGCAGTGGCTCAGGCTGAAGAGGCAAATTGTGTGGGCCACATCACACACATGGACAACAAATGTCTACAAGTATAGCTCCCCTTGAGTATCACCTCAACTAATCCTTATTTTCTCCCATCCCATAAGCACTCCCCCCAATACACAATCATATTAATTTTTCACATGTCATGCTTAACCTAATCAGGCAACTTCAAGGGCTCATTTAAAGAAGAGAAAAGGTCAGGTCTCCCTTCAGAGCCATAGGTGGAGCAGCTGAAGGTGTGATTCGGCACCCATGCTTCAAGACAAAATTTCATTTATTTGTAATTAGAAATAAATATTTCACAATATATAATTACATATTGTTTTTGTGATTAATCACTATGCTTTAATTATGTGCAATTCGTAACAATGAAAATACATCCTGCATATCAGATATTTACATTACGATTCATAACAGTAGCAAAATTACAGTTATGAAGTAGCAATGAAAATAATTTTATGGTTGGGAGTCACCACAACATGAGGAACTGTATTAAGGGGTCATGGCATTAGGAAGGTTGAGAACCACTGCTTTAGAGTAAATCCTAATTGAAATAAGCGATATATGCAGAGCTATTGTATGTGTAAGAGGTGGGGCATCGGGCAGAATGAAAAGTTCAGCAAAACAGATTGGGAGAAAAATTAGCTATCATGAAGTGATATATAGCACAATACTATATATACGGTATATTGCTTAAGAGAGACACATAGTGAAGCAGTACAGGCTTGCTAGCATAAATAGGGATTTGTGATCCAAATTTGTACATCGGTGAAATACTGTATTCTTCTCCCCAACACATGCAAGGTAGGGCAAATGACAATATGAAAGGAGAAATAGTGCATTAACAACAAAGTAACATTCAAGTATGTCTAAATCTAATTTTTCCCACTTTCTCCTAAAATCTAGATGTATCAATGTAAGTCCATGTCCCTTAGCAATATATACTATTTTAAGTCATTAATGCAGATAAGGAAACCTAGCATGGAAATGCAGTAACCCAGGGGTCCCCAATCCCCCGGCCACGGCACACTACCAAAGCATGGCATGTTTGGAACTGGCCTTCCACTTGTGTGGTCTGGTTCCCGCTCTTCTCCTGCCAAGCCTCAAAGCCATAAAGATTGGGAACCACTGCAGAACCAACTCCAAGAAAGACAGGAATAACTTGAACTTTGTCTGTGGCAAAGTATCTTACTATTACAACAACAACAATTAGCAAATAAGCATGTAGAAAGATATTTGTCCACCAGAACATGGCCAAAAAAACCTTATTCTAGCTTACGGATGGGCATTTCGCTTGGTCTATTACCATTAAGTTTGTTGAGACACCTATTAATATATTTCCCCCCCCAAAAAAGGAATACTGATATCTGCAAAATAAAGTGACAGCCTCTTGCAAAACTTTATGTACAAGAATCCCTCTGGGTTTCACAGTGAGCACATAAGCAATCTTGAAACATTAAAATGTGGTTGATATCAGCCGCCTGCTTTATTTGAAGGTTTGCCTACTGTATTTATCCAGAAAAAGATTGAAGAAAAACTGCCATAACATACTAGGTAGTTATAGGGAATGGCAAGGAACAATTGCATCAGTTCGATAATTCATGTTATTTTATTTATTCTTTTAGTGGCTACTCATTTTCACAACCTGACAGCTGTTTTTGACAGCACCCATGACATGCTTTCCACATTTCAGTGCTATTTTTGGACTCTGTTTGCCACTAAGCCGACACAGATTATTACAAAGCAGATCCAAATTGCTAGTGAAACTTCCAACCCATCTGTCCTAAAAAGTGATTTCAGTTAAGATGATCACTTTCATTTTGGGATTTCAGCCAATAGAATATTACGTGGTTTATGGAAAAATATAGCAATTTTCTATTTAAAATATCCAGCATAAGGATACTAAATTGTTATACATCTGTAATCCCAAGAAACAGCAGCAGCCAATTTTATAATCTTCCTTCCATAAAGAGAGACGGCTAATCTTGAATCTCTTTTCTTGCTCAAATCTTCACCCCGAGTTCTCCAACTCCTATGTGGAATCAAGGTGACTCACAACCCTGATGCTTCCACTGGTGAAGCATCCACTGTTGCCCCAAACATGATTCAATTTTCAGTTTCACCCAAAGTTCCATCACATTACTTTGCTACACTCTACAGGTGTAGCTTTATAAACATCATTTATTTGGTACAATGACCAGATCTAGAATGGTAAATCATTGAAGGTATAGTGATAATATCTTGTTCATTCCATAATTTCAAAAAATAGTTTTTTGATTGCAGATTTCCATACATAAAAATGTTCTTTCAGATCTTTCTAGGAATGAATCCACTGTCTAGTAGTTCCTTGCTATTTTATATAGTGTAATATATAGGATTTAGAACTATTTAACAATATATTGGCATGCCTATTATTTAAAATTAAGCGGACTATTGATTTTGGTACAGTTGAATCTTTAATTCATCTTGCAAGCCATAGTAATTGATCCCATTCTGCTAATCATGTTTATTTAATGTTTAGACATTAGGAAATACTGTAAAGCAGAATAAGAGAACACAATAACAGAATTGGAAGAAGGTCTTGGAGATCTTCTAGTCCAGTGGTGGCGAACCTATGGCACGCGTGCCAGAGGCAGCACTCGGAGCCCTCTTTATGGGCACGCACTGTCACCCCAGCCCTGCCTATCACCACGGTCCCCTCCTCACCAGCAGCCCCCCTAGAGGAGAGTCACCCCTGGGCACGGCTCGCAGGGAACAGCGCAGCCAAGGACATAGCCGGGCAGCAGGGACAAGATTCCCTCACTCCCCATAGCATGCAGATGATGCTGTGGGGTGCGGTCGGAGGGCGTGGCTGCCATGGTGCTGCAGGGCTGCCTGGGCGATCTGCAGCGGGCCATGGAGGCGGTGCATGGCCCTGCGGGCGGGTGGGGCAGGGGGCGGGCGGGGGTGGAGCAGGCAGGGCAGGAGGCAGAGCAGGGGCAGGGGGCGTTTTTTGGGCACCCGGTCTCTAAAAGGTTCGCCATCACTGTTCTAGTCCAACTCCCTGCTCAAGCAGGAAACCCTATACTGTTTCAGACAAATGGCTGTCCAGATTCTTCTTAAAAGTGATGGAGCACCCACAACCTCCAAAGTTAAGGCGTTCCATTGGTTTTAATTGTTCTCACTGTTAGGAAATTTCTCCTCAGTTCTAGGTTGCTTCTCTCCTTGATTAGTTTCCATCCATTGTTTCTTGTCTTACCTTTTGGTGCTTTGGAAAATAGATTTAACACCTCTTCTTTCTGGCAGCCCCTCAAATACTATAATACTGCTGTCATGTCACCCCTATTTCTTCTTTTGTCTTGACTAGACATACCCAATTCCTGCAAGCCTGCTTCATGTGTTTTAGCCTCCAGCCCCCTAATCCTTTTTGTTGCTCTTTTATGCACTCTTTTCAGAGTCTCTATATCTTTTTTATAATATGGTGACCAAAACTGGATGTAGCATTCTAAGCGTGGTCTTACTAAGGCTTTATAAAACAGTACTAAACTTCACATGAACTTGATTCTATCCCTCTGTTAATGCAATCTAGAATTGCATTGGCTTTTTTGGCTGCCGCCGCACACTGCTGGCTCATATTTAAGTGATTATCCACTGGGACTCCCAGATCCCTTGCACAGTTACTACTTTTGAGCCAGGTTTCACATAATCTGTACCTGTACATTTGGTTTTTCTTGCCTAAGTCTAAAACCTTACTTTTCTCTACATTGAATTTCATTTTGTTAGATAGGCCCAGTGTTCAAGTCTGCCAAGATCCATCTGGATTTTGAGCCTATCTTCTAGGGTGTTGGATATTCCTGCCCGTTTGGTGTCTGCAAATTTGATGAGTTCCCCTTCTATTCCTCCATCTAAATAATTTATGAAGATGGTGAAGAGCATTGGGCCTAAAATGGAACCTTGGGTACCCTACTACTTACTTCCCTCCATGTTATGTAGTTCCATTAAGGACTACCCATTGAATGCAGTTTGTCAGCCAGTTGCAAATCCATTTGGTGATGATGCTGTCTATCCTACATTTTTTTTTAGTTTACCAAGAAGTAGGTTGTGGTCTACTTTGTCAAATGTCTTACTGAAATCCAAGTATATTATCTCCACTGCATTTTGTGGTCCACTAATTTAGTCACTTTGTCAAAGAATGAGATAAGATTTGTTCGGCATGATCTGGTTTTGATAAACCATGTTGGGTTCTGGTTATAACTTTGCTTGCTTCTAGGACTAGATGTTCACAGATCTGTTGCTTGATTATCTTTTTCCAGGATCTTCTGAGGTGTTGATGTCAGACTGATTGGTCTGTAGTTTCCTGGATCTGGTTTTTTTTTCTTCCTTTTTTAAAGATGGGAATCACATCAACTCTTTTCCAGTCCTCTGGTAATTCTCTGGTAGTTCAGGATCTATGAAAGATATGGTTCAATGGTTCCGAGATCACATCTGCCAACTTCAGTCTCAAAAGCTTCAGTCTCAAAACATAAACTGAGGGACATTCCATTTCATGTTTTTTTCTTTGAAAGTTACAGATACATAAAAAAATTACATAATTACGTTTTTTAGTTTTTATTGTTTTTTGAATATAATTGCTTTAGATTTTATATGTAATCACTGTCATTTTCTTGTAATCGAATTTGAATATTGGAATACATTCAGAGTCACTTGGAATCAGGTGGCATATAAATTTAATATATTATGGTTGTTCATACAGACAACTAAATGTTTAGACTGGATTTATTTTTATCCACTGATCAAGTTTTTCCCAAGGACCTGGGATAGGTAGATGTTGATGTTTGATGGTGTTAAAACTATTGTCTCAAGAAGTAAACTGTTCCAAGTAAAGATACTTTTTGCAATTGACTGATGGTGATTTGTCAATGCTGATGGTTTTTAAGTAGTGTTCCATATGTTTTGAAATTGTTTTGGAATAATAATATAATATTACTATTATATCTGAATAATATACCTGAATTCCAATGTTATACCTGAATGCATATTACAGAAACAATTAATTTGACAGTCACATACATTCTACAAACAGTTTATGTCAGGAATCATTTTTTCTAGGCTCCATGTAAATCAAAAGGAACTCACTGAGGTCCTTGCCATTTACTTGCTTAAAATTTAGCAGGGGAGGGGTTCCTTGATGTTTCTATAAATTGTGAGGACAATTTAAATTTTACCTAGGCAATGTACTATTGATAACCCTCTTTAACAGCTTTTTAGTGGTTCTGTTATGTGTATATTTCTGTCAGGATCATGGGCAACAGTATTGCTCTCAGATTACCTGACAGCAATACTGTTACATAAGATCCAAGTTTTCATATGCTCTGTGGATGAAGTGCTTTCTCCCTCTCACAGACTTTCCTACCAATTGTATATTATTTCTTCCCCCTCATCCAGTATTTAGTTACTCCTTAAAGAATGATTGGAGAGATGACCTTATGTCATTCTTAAGCACATAGTGACTTTTCTGATTTGGAAGTTGGGTTGTTTTGGATTTCCCCAAACTAAAATATGGCATGGAGGCCCCTACAACTGTCTCAGGCACTAACAAAACACTTATGGAGAATCTGGGGTTGTTCAAATGTTCATTGATAGTTCAGCAACTGAGAAATTATTGATCTTTACAGGCTTACAAGTCCATCTCTGTACTTTTACTTACTTGAGCTTCTGATTCAATGAGCCTACTTCAGTTTTTACAAGTTTTTTACTCCTTCCTTTCCAAGGATCCCAACAAGGGCAGTATAATAAGGGAGCTTTGGACATAATCTTCTGATCTTGAAAGTCATATGTCAAGAAACCTGCAAGATGGAAGACAAAATAGAGCTTCATAATTCGAAGACTTATCCTACCAAAAAGTGCGTCTAAGGATTACATGTATTTGTCTGATTTTAGATGGCCGGGGAGGATGGGTTTGGGGGGTCTAACATCAAACAAGTTGAACAAGTATGCTAAAGCACTATAGTATGTGAAAAAACTAAATAAACAGTTAAAAGTATTTTCTCTTTTCTTCTATCCCATTGAATTTGAAATTTGAACCAAATTCCAACTCATCTTCCTTTAAGGCACAGACTAATCAAACTCTATGAGAAATACATTTGGGAAGTCATCATGAAAATTTTTTGAGCAGCAACAATTTTTTAATTGCTGAAACCAGAACTTTTTCTATTGGGACTAATGGGTAGCCAACTAAAAAAAAAAACCCTCTGAAAATGTTGGTTTTGTATATGGTGATTGCAGCAAGGTTATTATATGGACAAAGACAGAAAATACTAAACTATCATAATGGAGGAATGGACTATGGAGATGATGGAATTTTCACAAATAGCAAAACTTACCTGTTTGATCAGGACAGGACAAGTATTTTTATTTGAGACTTTTATGGATTTTTACTGAAAATGTAAAAAACTGATTTATGGCGATTTATGATTTATTGATTAAAAAGAGTTGAATTTGGAAAAAAGGAAGCATGATGTAATTTTAAAGAGGGAGGTGTGAGGATCTACTTGCCTGTAACTTCAGTAAAGAAACTTGGAAGTTGTTTTTTATATATCTTTTTTTCCTTCATACTTTTCTTACTTTCTCACTTCACTTTTTATTTTCTTTAATCTTTATATTATGTTTAGCTTTAATATATGAGAAGTTTTTTTTAAAAAAAGACATCATTTTTAAACAATCAATTTTTTTCACTGAAGTCTTTTTACAAGGTTTTTTTATACTGAACCTTCAGAAAAGATTCATCCACTCTTCAGGTGGCTTACAATACTTAATATACACAACAGAGTTCATTAGGTTTAAATAAGAAAACTTCCAAAAATCAATTTTAAAATACTTTAGAAACCCAAGCAAACTTATAAATAGGTAGAGAGCCTTTGGCTTTGGAAACAGGACAATGGGGCAGAAACCAATTATTTTAATTATAGGTATATAAATCCACACCCTCACTGACATGAATTTGCCATTTTAGAGTCTGGAAACTTTGTGGGGCTGTGGGCACAAAAATATTATGTTCAGTTTCCCATAATAACTGCATTCTCATCTCCAGCCTTCCACTTTAACAACAAACACAAGAATTTTAATATTAAACAATTTAAACAACAGAGAAACTGGCAGATCCCAATTGGAAAAAAAAAGGTGTTGGAAATCACTCTGTTACTTTTGTTGCATTATGAAATGATTAAGTAATAGAAACAAGCATCAAAACTACAGTTGGTCATACCATAGTAACAGATGGATCTTTGCCTACCACCATTTTACTTGCACTTAGCCTGAGATCATCTGGGATGTCCCCTTTACTGGTTGGTTAATATAGAACATTTAAAACCAGTCAAGAGAAACTTACAAGTGAACAGATTTTACCGAGTGGGGATGGCGTCCATTAAGGCTTGGAACCTTAGTGGCTCCTCAGGAGATTTTAAGCTCTTTCTCACCATGGAAACAGATTAACTGTCTGCCACCTTCCATTCTATTTTTAAAGGCACAGTACACAAAACAATTTAGTCACGCTTGCTCTTAATTTATTCCAAACTCAAGGGGGTGCTCTAATACTGGATTTCCTGAACCATCTACAGGTCAATCAGAGTAAGCAATGAATTAAAAATAAGGGGGAGCATTCTTAGTAAGTCACACGTCATTTCTGGCTTTTGAAATTCTGAAAAAGATATCCTGTCATGTGATCCTGAAAACTTGTACTGAGTATCATGTTTCACAGTATTAAATTTACCCAACAACTTTAGGAGGCAAAAGTGCAGTAAGAATGAGGTTATAGTACAAAATGGCAGCCTAACCTTCTTTGGCAATACAATTGGTATTGTGTAACATGCATTTAGTCTCTTCCAGGATAGCACTGAAGAGTATAATACACCAGGATTTTTCAACCTTTTCACCGATTTTACCACTTTTAGGATATGGCAATAGAGTACACCAGTCACCTAACAAGGTGTCAAAAACTTAATGACCAAAAAAAATAGGAAAAAAGTGATAAAGTACAGGTAGTTCTTGACTTACAACAGTTCTCTTAGTGACTGTTCGAAGTTACAACAATACTGAAAAAACTGACTTATCACCATTTTTCACACTTATGACCATTGCAGCATCCCCAGGGTCATGTGATTTACATTCAGATGCTTGGCAACCGATTCATATTTATAATGGTCACATTGTCCCAGGGTCATGTGATTGCCTTTTGCAACCTTCTGACAAGCAAAGTCATTGGGCAAACCAGATTCACTTAACAACCGTGTTACTAATTACACAACTGCAGTGATTAACAAATGTAGCAAGAAAAGTCATAAAATGCGGCAAAACTCATTTAACAAATTTCTCACTCCTCCTTTTATATCCTTTCTCTCCCTCCTTTTTTATATCTTCTCTCTCCACTTTTATATCCTCTCTTCTCTCCCCTTTATATCCTCTTCTCTCCCCCTTTATATCATCTCTTCTCTTCCCCCTCCTTTTATATCTTTTCTCCCCCCTTCTTTTATATCCTCTCTTCTCTCCCCCCTTTATATCTTCTCTCCCCCTTCTTCTTTTTTATCCTCTCTTCTCTTCCTCCCTTTTTTTTAATATAAAATTCTTTTATTAAAACAATCAACATTGGACATAAAAACATATTGTGCAGCAATCATCATGGCACCTGATATACAATACTAAGTTCTTCCTCCCTTTTTTATATCGTGTCCTCTCCCCCCACTTTTCTATTTGCTGCACCTCCAGCTGACTGCTCTCCTCAAGGCTGTACTTCTCCGTCTCTTTTGCTGTCCCTTTCTCTTCCCCTCCCCTTGTCTTTTTTAAATCTCTCCTGCCAAAACCTGCTCCTTTTATAGCCACTCCTCTCTCTTCCCCCCCTCGCCTGAAGACTGCATGAGGCTGCCTGCCACCCCCAATCAGCCGGAGCTGTGTGCACTGATCCTGGGCTCTCAGCAGCATCCAGGCAATGCCTTGCGCAGTTCCAGCTGACTTTCCCACAAGCCTGTGCGGCGCTGCCACTTCACGTCATCTACTTTTACACTTTTTTTAAACAGTGCTTTTCAACCCATCGTACGCATACCACCTGCCAGGTGCTGACGTACCACCAGTGGTATGTGTAGCACTGGTTGAAAAGCCCTGTAATATACCTCTCAAATCATTTAATTGTTCCAATTCTTTTCTCTCTTGCCAGTTCCATTTATCTTCATAAATAAGGTGACCAGTGTTGCTTCTCCCCATTCTTACTGGCCCATTTTGTCATTCCTCAAAGCTTTTCAGTCTATTCCCTGGCAGTTTTGAGGCACATCAGCAAACAAGCCACATATAAGCTCTGTACTGCACAGTATAAACTTTGAAAACTCGCCAGAGTATTCACCCTTACAATGAATACTATAACTTTTCTTTTTTTCTTAAGCTTGTTTTGATTTTCTTCATAAAAGATACTGAATTACTTGTATACAATGAATACACACAAACACACACTCAATTACTCCTAATACCTTGAGTTTCTACTTTCTATTACACCTGGTGATATGGTTGGTGGCAAGGGATTTTCAGACAGTAGTCCAAAACACATGAAAATTACCAGGTTGCTTACTCAATGTCTTCCAAATGACTTCCATTTTTTGATAGATGAAGAAAATGGAACATTGTTGATTCCTACAGAATTTCTGAGCAGGCCTATATTTAAGGGAATGGAAATCGTTGGTACCAAAGTACAGACAAATGGATTCCATTCATTGCTGGAAGATAGAAAGTGGTGGCGATACAGGAAAACTGCTGGTGGCTAATAGCATTCTATGTGGCAGTTTTGCCCCCCACCCCAATTTAATGTCCGAAGGAAGTCACTAAGTCTGCAAAGGATACCTCCTTCTCTGTGTGATTACATTAGGTTTTATTCCAATAGAAAGGCAATTGTAATAGATTAGATGGAATAAAACATCCTGAATGTTTTATCTTAAAAACGTTCTTTTAGATTGCAAATAATTTTATTTAAAATATTTTTCATTAGTTTTGCAAGATGAATTGGGTTAAAAGAATGTTTTCAGTTTGGACTGATCATCCCCCACTACTTTCTGCCAAAAATAGACCTTTCTAAAGTCATTCATGCTTTAATTATCTCCAGATTATAAACTGTACTATGTTCTACATAGGTGTGGCCACCCAACTATTCAGAAATTGCAACTGGAACCAAATGTGGCAACTTGTCACCAGGTTGCACTGATTTTATTTGAATATTAAATGCAATGGTTGCCACTGTATCTCTACCTGGTACTTATTCTGCATTCCCCAATTCTATGAAGTTTGATGGTCACCCATAAAGTCTAACTCTTCAGTCATTATAGAATAGACTACCAACTAAAAATATTATATTGTATTTAAACAGTATACATAATCTGTCACTTCAAGAAACTGCTTGGTTCAAATTGAAGTCTTGCTTTTAATTGTTAACCTGTTATGATCAAGATTGTCTAGACTATTAAAGACTATCAAATGTTTTTACTTACAGTATTATTTTAAATTTATTTAAATACTAGCTGTACCTGGCCACGCGTTGCTGTGGCTCAGTCTGGTTAAATGGAAAAGAAAGAATAAGAGAAAGCGCACGTAGTGTGTTGCTTTTACGTCCAACAGATGGCGCTGTTTTTGAAAAAAAGCATGTTTTACCTGTCACAGGTGTGACATCTATATAATATAGGTAAATAAAAACAACGTTGTGTCAAAATTTCAAAGCAATCGGTGAAGAACTTTCGGAGATTTAAGAGTTTGAACAAACGAACATTTACATTTTTATTTATATAGATTGGTAATTCTTTTTGCCATTAGTTCCCCTCTAGGAACAGAGACATACATTTTTAAATAAATAAAAATTAGTTACGCATACAAGAAAACATCATACCACCAAAATGTGTAAAAAGATGGGTTTTATTATTTTTATGATCAAGCTTCAATTTTATTATAATATGCAAAAACTTAACCTTATAACCTTAAGATATGCACTCTAAGGTGAAAGCCAAAAAGAAATAATATCTTTATTATATGTTGAGTTACTGCTATTTCTTTCTCAAATAAAATGTATTTCAAGTATTGCCTGCAGAAAAAAATGACATCTATATTTGCATATTAAAATATATATATTTGGTTTTTTGTTTTGTTTTTTAAAAAGCATTCTTTTCATTCAAGGAGCAGACTGAAGCATACATATTGTTATGAAACATATAAAGAATTTCAATTATAATGAAATATTTACCAATATTGTTTTAAATGACATGAGCAGCTATTTCTTCATGAAAAATTGGCACTCAAATATGGTATCAAAGTACATATGAAAGTGATCACGATATTCTTCTAAGGATCCTATAGTGTTGTTATTGTTAGCTGTATCAATCTTGCAGGATAGGTCATTCATTATAACAGCTATCTGGGATATAATGTATTTTTTGTAACTATACTGATTGTTATTTCTTCATCTGCTTTCTATTTCCAAGGCTCCTTTTTTTTAAAGAGATTTGGCAGAAAAGAACTGCTCCTCTAGCTCCCAGCTAATTTTTTTTGAGAGGAGGGTCTTTAGGCATGCTATAAAACTACGGGTAGCATTTCCACTTCAGAGGTAAGTAGATTTAGATTTTTCTGCTACTGGTTGCACACTCATTAGTAATACAGAAGGTAAAAAATGTAAGCCAGCCCCAAGTAAAAAAATCAGAATATGACATCTTAGATAATCCATACTTGGAAAAAAAAACACAACCTTTTCAAATAAACATGTATTTACTGAATAGTTTTACAAAATTTTATAGGATACGGTTCAACAGAAATAAGTCTGATTTACAAGGTCTTGTTATCAGTAGCAGAACCTTATTAAGTCAGACTTTCTTTTGAACCATTCCAATACAAATAATTTAAAAAGACAAAGATATGAAATCCAATTAGGAACGCTCATTCAAAATTACTATGATTTAAGATGAATTTACATAATATATAAAACTGACATGCATCAAATCCACAGTGGTTGAAATATTGTGCTTGATTTCCTGTAGTTACTACGGATCATCTTGAAGAATGCTTCTGTTTCATTACCCAGGTTTTTCTCTGTTTATATAAAAGTGTGGCAGGTTGCTTTGGAACCCAACTTAAATATTCCCTATTATTTATCTTGCCAAGGAAAGCAAGTTTTTAAACATCACAAAGGAAATGCATTTTACAAGCTTTATACACTTAGAAAAAAATAAAATAGAATTTAAATAGAATTAACCCGTATATAGAAGCTTAAAATAATACATTTTTACTATTTACAAGCACCATTTACAATTTAGTAGCTCCAACCAATGGTGCCAAGCTCATTGATTGATACCAAGACTGAATTGATAAGCTACTTGCATGGCTGTTTGCAACCTTGAAAACATTTGTTTAAAACATTCCAAATCATCACCTAGAATGCTATTCAAGGGAGGGGAAACCCTTATTTTTGATTCGTTGATATATAAAGCTACCTGGATTGTTTAAATCCAGTCTGTTTAGTATTTCTGAATGCACCCTATGATCTCTTTAACTAATATAGAGAATAGCCTTTTAAAACCCACAGATAAATGATATAGTCACTTTCTGTGCTTAATTTTCAAACCATTCAGCTTTTATCTTCATCATCTCCTGTTTGATCTATGGCAAGAGGGCTATATTTGTTCATCATAACCATAAATCAAGCAGCTTAGTGCAGTCATGACACTCTGCAAGTATTTTTGATTAGCAATTAATTGAGCAAGTGAGATGTCTGTATTTTAAGAATCTCTTCCTTCAGTTATCCAAAGAAAAATCTGAGTCACTTGTGCCTTTTCTCTTTCCTGTTTCTGCTTCACATTCAAAGTTGTCCCACTGTGCTCATTTTACGTAACACAAAATCCTGCTTCAGAAACATCAAGCTTGAAATTTATCTTAGACTAAATTATGAATGGCAATTCTTTGTCTACTACAGCTTGAATAGCTGTCATTCTGTTTCATATTAATACAATAAGTTGTGCCTATCATTTTGTAAATCTCTTGAGGTTTCTCCCTGAAAGCTGCACCTTAACTTCCCACGAATCCGAAAATTGTTATTATTTTTATAACATATTTTAAAGATAATTTTTATTAACTACTGATTGTTTCAAATGTATGGAATTTTCTCCAAGATTATTCCAACATTAATATGATAAACATTTTCCAAATACAGCTATGTACTTTCTTGCTTGCCAAATATATCCCTCCCAAATATATATAGAACCTCCACAAAGCACATACATTTGACTCATTTTTTAAACATTGAGGTTTTTTGTTTGTGCAATATAGTATGTAGTAATTTTGCACTCCTAGATTTCTCCTAATGTGTGAGATTGCCTAATAAAAGAATATTGCACCTGATCTTTCTACATTAGAATATGATTTCTTCTCTATAAACAGATTGCACCTGTTATTTGAAGAATGTACTTCCTTAGAATCACATATAACTTTAGATCGTCTATTTATGTATATGGATCTCTTGGATGACATCCAATAAAACATATTCTAAAATAAAGTTGCATAGACATTGGCTTGTTCTTTTAATATCAATGGTAGAAAATATATTTGTTTGCTTTATTTCCTTTTGATCACGACAAAGTTTTTTTTCAATCATTTCAAGACTAAATTTTGTTTTTGTCTATTTTCTTCCTTTCTTAATTTTTACAATTTTTTATGCCGAGCCTCCCATGTCCCATTTAGCCACATACCTTTATCATTCAACAATCTTATGCTTAATGCATCCATTTTTACTAATCTTATCTTTCCATTTCAAAACACTTGTTCCCCAACCAAAAGTGTCTGATGCTCAATAGCTCAATCCTCTTTCAAGACCCCCATTGTTGTGGAGGATGTGTTTACTGGGCCTGCAAGTGCTCCAATCAAGACCGGAAGACTGTGGTTTCTTCTCAAGCCCCCCATCAAATTGCTGCCTGCACTAACATACACTCCTGAACCCCGTCTTTGGAGACAGCTACTTTCCCTCTGACTCTTTCTATAACCCCCTGCCTCGGGCTGTTTGACAGCTCTAGCAATCCCCAGTTTCTTTAGCCTCTCTACCAGATTGATCTTCAGCTGTCTTGCATCAGAAGGATTCGAGGGCTTTTGTCCATACAGCTCATGTAATAATGTTTCAGCTGGTCGAGAGGCCAAAAAGTTTTCAGACACATACGCTGGAGACTCAAAAGAGGGAGGAGAAGAACAAGGGGAATGCAAAGGAGAATTTGGAGGTGTTGAGGGCACAGCAGGTATCCTGGAATGATGAAGCAGTGGTGCTTCAAGTTGGACTGGACTGTTATAAACCGTGGCTGAGATGCCCCGTTCTTGCAAAAGCTTTGCTAAACTTCTAGTACTACTGAAGGTGGAAGTTGAATCTCTTCTGTTAGTAAGGAATTCTCCAGTACTAAGCTTATACAACATGGGTGGAGCACTTGTAATTACACTGCTTGTACTGCTACAACTTCCAGAGCACAAGGGAGAACACAAAGTGCTGGAAAACAAAACAAGAAAATAAAGCACATTAATTACTGTGATTAGTAACTTCTGTAGAAAGTACAAAGGGAGGAGGGAAGGAGATATTCAGTATTCAAGGTCAGAACTTCTGTACCCTGCCAATTTTAGTTCTGCTTTACATTGTACATATCCTTGTTTTAACTGCTTTTCTTTATTTTCATTGCTTTCTAAAAAATTGAAATGTGATGCTGCTAATTTAATTAATATATAAAGTGTATCAAGTAGATGCTCAATTCCAGTTTGCCTGCATATAACCAACTTTTAAGAGTAATAGTAAACCTCCTTACCTGGGTGTAACCTGTGTGATATCAGATGGATGAAGTATTCTACAAGTAGTAAAAGTAAATGTAGAGTTTGTAGATGAAAGACATTTTCCTGGATTGGAAGCTACAATGCAAATTATAACATATATGATGAAAAGGAAATGAGAAGCATACTAGCAGGCTAATGAAAATCTGAATTAATGCGTAATTTAGTAATTCAATGCAAATATATGAAAGAAAACATGATCTTCTACATTACTTTAAGTCATCTTTTTAACACGACGCCTAAGACAGATAAATTATTACTCTTAAACTCAACATTTTGCTATTTTAGAATGGGCTACTGTGAATATGGCAACTAAGAAACAGTTGGAATATTCCTCCCCATTTGTTAATCATAGTTAAAAATGTGGAACATGTTCAAGCATTCTACAACTCTTCTTTGGTCCAAATTCCACTTTTGCAATTAATAGTGTTTAAGGATTTGTTCTGATTAATTTCAAAAGCTGGATCAATTCTATTTGTTAATGGCAGATAAGTATCATGCCAAGGTCAGCTTTAACTATAATTAAATCAAGTACAAATAGTCCTTGACTTATGAGCACAATAGAGCCCAAACAGTTCTGTTTCCAAACAAGACAGTTGTTAAGTACATTTTGCCCCATTATACGACCTTTTTTGCCCCAGTTAAGTGAATCACTGCAGTAACATGGTGGTTAAGTGAATCTGGCTTCCCCATTGACTTTGCTTGTCAGAAGGTCACAAAAGGAGATCACATGACCTTGGGATACTGCAACGGTTATAAATATGAGACAATTGCCATGTGTCTGAATTTTGATCCCGTGACTACAGGCGTACTGTAATGGTTGGAAGTGTGAAAAATCATAAGTCACCTACACAAATATTTATAAGTCAAGAACTACCTGTAGAGAGAAATTGAGGAAGAAACCAATCTCATGGTCACACTGTAAAATTACTATTGTTTGAGCACTAGCTCAAAATTGTCTTTCTCAACATCTACTTTACTGTATTAGTCATTATTCTTGACTGAATATAAGGTTAATCTTTTACTGTTTCTTTCTACGAAAGTACACATAAAATTACTTTCATCAATAAAATAGTGACTAAAACATGATTCAGACTTTAACATTTTCAAGTTTAATTATACATAAGCCTCTGTTATATTAATGGAAGAACGTTACTGCAAGTAAGCTTGATCATTGAAAGTGTCCACCTAATTTGATAGGAATCTTTCCAGCTCCTCCTCACACAACAGTGTACCCCATTCAAGAGGTTTTTGAATTCTCTCTCTCTCTCTCTCTCTCTCTCTCTCTCTCTCTCTCTCTCTCTCTGTGTGTGTGTGTGTGTGTGTGTGTGTGTATCTTAAGAGAGTGGGAAATATGTTTGCAAGTGGGATAGAATTCCACACATTTCTCAAGAATATATAGCTTCCTGTGAGAACTGAACTGCTTTAACAGGACTGATCGCACACCATAAAAGAATAAGTAAAAATTGATCTTCAGCAGATCTACAACAGTTGGTGCTTAGAAAATTCAACAAAAATTGTAATGGTCATGCCAAAAATTCTTACCTGCATCAGGAACTGTTGCTAATTTAACAGGTGGGAGGAAAATTCCTGGCACTGACTTTGGCACTGTCTGTTTAATTTCCTCCTGTAAAGAGGGCTGTACTTGGAAAGTTATACCTTTATCCCTTTCTTCTTCATCTTCTTCCAAATCAGAAAGGTAATAAACATCTTCCTGAGACAGTGGTGCAAAATCTTTGGTGACAACGCCAGGGCGAGGGTCAAGAATTGTACCTAGGTTGGGCTGAGCCAGCTGTTGCCAATGAAATAGGGTCTGAGAGCCTGGAGAAGTACAAATCACAAAAGGCCTTCAAACACTCCATAAGTCTTAATACTTGGCAGCCAACTAAAGAAGTATTAATTGGGAGCTTAAGGCTGCTGCATATAATGCAAATCGATAGGATTTTGTAAAATAGTAGCAAATCTAGAAAAGACCTTTCCACTTGTGGATCCTTCAGATTTTAAATCAAAGAAGTTTTACTTTGAAGCAGAAAATTATGATTTGGGTTAAACCTTCACTCATTTGTTTTCCTTCAGTGAATATTTAGATAGCATTTTAATGGACTAAACAACAAGCCAAGTGGTGAAAATGCTTCCCTCCCACTCAGAAAGTTGGAAGTTTAATACTAAGTAGCAGCAGAAGTTTCTCTCTCAAGACACAAACAGAAACTATCTACAGCAAACTCCATATAGGCATCAGGAAGGGCATTGAGCCAGCAAATGCTCAGCTCCATTCCGTCACCCTAATTCTATCCCTAATTAAAGGATTACAGAGTCATAAAAAGAAAAAAAAATGGACTAAACAGCAGCAATGTATTTGCTTGTTAACAGTTTATTTTTTCTGTTCTATTGTAAAAATGTGCTTGGGTGTGGATTATTTTCAGTAACTTAAGTTGAGGTGTGAGACACAGAGCTCTATAATAAGGATTAAAAGCTGAGGTAAGTCAGGCAGAGAAACCAAAAGGTGTAAAATTGCATTCAATATAATACATATAATTTGGATGCAAAATAAACAGAAACAGAACCAAACATCCATTTGTGGGACAGCACAAACTTATATCTGGAAGTAATCTGAGAGATAATGAATGATCAGGAACTAATCCTAAGGCCAGGATATAAAGTAGCCAATGGAAGACACCCATAACAGTGAAGTGTGATTGAAAACAGGACTGTGATAACCTTACCTTCAAGGGGTTTGACGATTTGCAATTTCTCTGGGAGAAGGGACCGCATGCTGCTAAAAGATCCAGAAAAATCAGCATGTTCTGAACTGCTATTCAGTGAAAGACAGTTCTCTACTGGTGTGCTAGAGCCAGTGAGTTCTTCCTTTTGGTCAGCCAGCAAAAGTATCTTACGCTTCCATTCTTCTTCAAAAAACCATTTTTCACTTAGATAATTCTGACAACGGAGATTAAGTTTATGTAAAGCAGTGGCTACATCATCTTCTGAAGGGATACCTGCATGGCTTAGCTTCTGAGTTTCCCTATCAAAATACAGAATTAAATATTGCATTAATAGGACATAAACTGGTATTGTCTAATTTTAGCACAATTTTTGTTTTTGTAGATGATATAGAAGCATTTATAATGTTACATGTTGCTGGAGGCAACTACTATTATTACTACTACTACTACTATTACTATTACGACTAATAATAATGTGCTCCTCTGGTAGCTGCTGTGAGTGATTTGTGCTAAGCTCCATCCTGTCCCAGTTGTCTCCTAACTATGTTGTCTCCACCCACAGTGAAGAGAGTTGGGTGAAAACTCCATGAAGGAAATCTGTGTAACAGAAGTAAAGCTACCTTTTCTTTGTTGCTTGTTCATGTTCTAAATTGATGTTATTATACTACTTGCCTGGTGACAAAATGCTGTCCATGGCAGGCATTAAATTACTGATTGGAAAAATGGTTATATGCAGCCTCCTACTTGATAGTCCTCAACACATATGTTGAATAAAGCGTAAGAAAAAAGCAGAATCTGGCTTAAAAAAACTGCTGCCAATTCCCCCCTCCCCCCATAAAAAGGCAGTTGTGCCGAATATAACATAGTCAACTAAAGCTCAAACACTACTGTTTCCTTACTTGGAAACATCCTCTGTGCTGGCTTTTAGAGCTTGAGCTCCTTTTCCTTCCACATATTGCAAGCCAGAATGAAAAGGCTTTGCTGTCATGACAACACTTGAACGATTGGATCCTGGAATGGACAGTGAAACGGGACACGAAGCAGAACGGCCACGCATATCATTAGCAAGTTTAACAGTATCAAATATACGTTTCTGTTGAATCCTAGGGGAAAAGGGAAAGTGACAATGAATACAAAAACCTCATCTGGATAATAAAAACATCTCCCCAGTTGCTGAAACAACACTCATATCAGAAGAGATGGACCAGAAATTGGCTGGGTGGTACCAAATATCCTGCAGGCTTTTGAAAGCAGAACAGGAGCAATGCATACAAAGTGATGCATGTATTTCTCCTTTCATGGTCTCATTTTGATAGGCAGGCTTTATCTCACCCATTTGTTTACACTATGGGAGTCACAGCAACAAATGCACTTTGTGCACTGAGAGATAATGGGTCCTATGTGGAAGGGATTTATGTTGCAGCTCCTTCCACTTTTAACTTTTTTAAGCTAACCTGTGAACTGAGAAGTAGCTGTGTAATATATCCACGTGCCAAGAAACCTTAAGGAAATTATTGCAAATATTCTCCTAATATGCAGTAAAAGATACAAAAAATGACTTCACAATTTTCTAATGGAATTCACATAGAGGGCAATTAGCTTATATGCCTGAAAAAAAGTTGTGAAAATAAAAATGTAGCTGGTAGTTTTTCTAATGAAAGAAAACTAGCCTTGTAATTACTGGAGCTGAGTATGTTCTTATCTTAAAATATTATGGAATAATCTTTCAGAGTTTAGCATGAATTAAACATAAAATTCCTGAAACGTTAGTCAAGGATTTAATTTTAGCTTGCATTCATTAGAGTGTAATTAATAAATTGCGTAATAGCTTTAAAATACTTGAATGTGTCTATAAAAGTACATACATACATACATACTAATATAATATAATATAATATAATATAATATAATATAATATAATATAATATAATATAATATAATAATATAATATAATATATATTACTATAAAATAATAAAGGTTATCTATATGGAACCATATCAACTTCTCTTAATATTATACTAATAGCAGGGGAAAAGTCCTACAGGAGAACCCGCAAAACAGGTTAAGGGGGAAAAAACAAGAACTGCACTTACTTTTGTTTAGATAGTGATTCCTCATCCAAACTTAGAACTTTCCGCATTGTTCCCTCAATTTCTGCTGCCAGAGATTCCTTCAAATTTAAGACAGTGGGAATTAACAAGTTTCTTAAGCTCTGTTTACAAAATATTTAAAGAGCTACAACAATTATTACTTCTTTCGAGGAATCTCCAATTAGGACAAAATAAGTACCTAATTTGGAATAATTAGGAAATCAGTACATTCACATCCAAAAGTTTCCTCATCCTCATCCTCTTACTAAATATGTTAACAAAATGTAAAGGGTGCCAAAGTAATTGACAATTATAATTCAGAACAAAGACATTTTTTTAAAGGGATATTTATTGTATTCTCATTAAAAAATGAAGTACAACAGGAACCAGTAGCTTTATTAAAAACCATTCAGAAGTGATTTTGACAGCCTGTCTGCAGCACTACTTTGGCAATTCATTGCTTAATTTTTATAGTACAGTCATATTGAGTTTTTTTCTGCAACAATGAAAGAATGAGGTAATTCCTAATATCCACAAGAGTTGACTGTTCATTAGGATGGCATTCTTGACATAAGCCTATCCCTGCCAGGCAGGTGTGGAATGTCATGACACACTGAGAAAAGGAGCAGGCTTTTGCCACTGTAAAGCTACTGATGTTATTCTGACTGTCCTGCTTAAGAGTAAATTTGCTATTTAATCTATTTATGTAGCAAGAAAATATTTTATACAATATTTCTTTACAATAAATGCTTAAAGTATTTAGTTCTAAGCCAAAAGAAATCAGCAGGTATTACAAGTGGACAACTGCATAGAAAAATTGCAACTGATGTTAATATATATGAGGAAATGTAATTTTTCTAGTTTTTTATGAGTTATATCAAAATGTACATGTTCTAATGTCATGGCAAACCTATGTTCAAATAAAACAGCTTCCAAAGACTAGTGTGTTCCCAATATTTTTTTTTCTTAAAAGGGGAAAAATCAGCAAAAATAATAAGACATCTTTAATAAGAAGACAATCAAAGATCTGCCCAAGGAATCTGTTCCTTCCATTTCCCTCAGAATTCAGAAACTGACATAAAGCAGAAAAAGAAACTGCTTGAGAAGTTTATAGGAGACTCTTTTATGAGAGTAAAGTCAGAAAGAGGTGGTGGACACAAATCTTAGTTTCAACTCTAGCACAAGCAGCGTAGTGTTTCTTCCAACTCTTAACAATAAAATCAAGAGAGAAAGTAGCATTAAAAAAAGAAGCGTGTCAGGCCTTGTTCAATACAGTATTGCCTTCTTTGTTCTCCAAATGAAACAAATCACTCAGCCCACATGGAAAAAAGTAGGATGTAGATAAAGAAGCTAAATTTAGAAAGGATCACTGGTGTCAACTTCTGAAGAACAGTTTGAGTTTGCCCTTGAAATTTTATTGGCAGGATGAAAGAGCTTAACTAATGAAATCTGCTACAGTCAGAAAGCTTATATTACCACAGGAAACGCTCCACACAACTGGGGTCGACAGTGAAGGGCAGCTTGGCTTGTTTTACTGCGCAATCCTTTCACTTCTTCTTGGGACTCATGCAGCATCCCCAGACATTCCACATTCCGCTCTTGCACTTCATGTAACTTACAAGAATGTAAAAGGTCAATCATTTACTCAGCCATGAGAACGTTAACTTAACAAATGTCTCACGCAACAACAGAAATTTTGGGGGACAATTGTGTATAATAAACCCAAGAAAACCAATTACAATTAGAAAATGACAATTGTGCTAATGAAATACTTAAGTTTGCTGAAATATGTTAGCAGCTGTTAAAAACCTAAGATAAAATAAATGCTATGTAAATTATTATAGTATTCCCCCCCCCACTTCCAAAAAAGCCAACAGCCAGCATTGCACAGGGGCTTTCTCTTTTCTCCAGAGATTTCTTTTCTGCTGGAATAGAATTGAGGGGAGCACAAGGAGCTGCCAGAGAGAAGAGGAATCTATTCTAGTAAAACCAGGAATGATAACATTGGATGCAATCTTAATTTTTAAGTAGTGCTTTAAATTTATCTGCATGTCATATATAAGGCCAGAAATCTATCATTACTATATAAAATATTAGGTCTATGTGCCAGATTCATGGCATAAAGTATACATTGGCCGCAGTCTCTTGAAAGCTTAATGCTGCCTTAAGATCCACCAAGGTCTTCTGGCTATACTTCAGGGACAACCAAAAGCCTAGTGATAGAGGAGCAACATAACAATTCTGCAGAAGTCTGGTGTTACCAACCCAGTGAATTCTGCCTCAACACAAACATATACAGAATTGCACCATGAACCATTTGAAATACGTTTCATGGCTTCTTTCTCCTTCCCATGTTTCGGCCATAATATTCTGGCAGTGGGAAAAATATTTAAGCAATGAATAAAAATTAATCTGGATTCTTTTTTAAAAAATCTGTTTTTTATTCATATGTTAAACCAAAACAAAGTGAATGGCATCCAAATCAAAGCTGTGCCCCAGAAATTCTCCATCAATATTCAGGAAAAATCTGAATATTCTTATGTAAATTATTTACATTTTATTCTTTTTCATATTTGTTCTCTACATCAAAAATGGGAAAGTAGATGGCATCAATACCTCTGCTGTCAGCTGTTTCTGGGCATCTTTAGAAGCTTGCAGATGCAGCTTCAATTCTTCTTTTTCGATTACATGCTGAAGGTATACAAAATATGATTATTTAATCCTATATGAACTCTGCTAGAGGTATTAACTTCTTACTACAAGTAAATGGTTTGACTTTCACCATTTCCCTTCTCTGAACTTTGTGCACATCTACCTCTTTGATCTTAAGCTGAAGATCAACAATTTGAGATAAGAGGGATGAGATTTCCTCCTGGTAGTGAATCAGTTCTTCATCCTTCCTCATCAGTTCTTCACTCATTCTTGCAATCTGAGCATTTGTTTCCTCTAAAATATATAGCAGGATACATGCTTTGTTAAGAAACCAGCAGTATATCATCCTTTCTGAAAAACAAACTCCTTAAAACCTTTCATACAATAGTTATTTTAAGCAAAATCCCCCCCAAAAACGCAAACTAAATAACTGTACCTGCTCACACAACAAGGATTCTCCATTAATCAAGTTTTTAAAGCCAGTCCAACACTCTGGTTTTAACCCCCTGCTTAATAGCAAAGATAATTTGCTATTAACTCAATTTGAAGGCTAGTGGATTCACAATTAATAACCATATTTAAAGGCTGGCAGATAAAAGGTATGGGGAATTGAACTTGATAGAAAAAAATATAATTTAAAAGTGTACACGTGAATTCACATATAAAGTTTTAAATTGGGGGATTTATTACCTGCTAATTATTTGAATTACAACCCCTTGCACTCAAGCAAGTATGGCCAATTATGGGGGATGATATAAATTGCAATTCAATTATATTCTGAAGAACCCTGAGATAATACTATCAAGCTATGAAGACCCTTTGTGTTAGAACTGCCATGATGCTTCTAGCTTGCTTACAGTTACGAGGGGTGAGGGAAGGGTTAAAGTTTGGAATTCACAGGTGGTTTGTATCAATGTGAGAGTCGAGGTTACAGAAGAGATGTTTTGGCAAACAGAGGCTGTCTTCTCATAACAACTGTTGGAAGATTAATTGGACATTGTGACATGAACTATCAGAGAGGGGTGCAAAGGTTTTACTCTTTTAATTATCTTTTTCCCAACATATTGGCAGAGCTGGAATTCCTTTTACAGTACCAGTATTCTATGACTAATAAAGTTTTACATTAGAGGTTTCAATGTCTCTGGTGGATTTAGTTTGTTGGCCTTTTCAGCCAGAACCATGACAACTGCCTTTTAAAGGACCAAATGAAGTTAAGAATAGTACAGAGCTCAAACCTGGAGGTATGCAGGTGAACTGAATTTGTATATTCTTTGTGGAAGACATGATCAAAATACTCACTTATTTCTTTAACACAATCAGTGACTAGCTGATGCTCCTTATCTTCGTATGTCATGGTTTCAGTCTTCAGATGGCATGCCTTCAAAAATTTATGAGTTTCATTAATTTTATGAGGAACACTATCTATAATATATTCTTTTTTCCCATTCTCTGTATAACAAAATGTTCACTCTGGAATATATTTAATGTTTGGGGAGTATTTACAATTCAGCTCCAATAGAAGGTTCTTCAGAAGGATCTCCAACATTCTGAGGGAGAGAGGAATATTTCCACTAATGGATGTAATTGCATCTACACCACTGGATATAGCCCTACATTAGAATTACAAATACGATAATCCATTGTGGCACTTGTTTCATTTAAACTCGTATCTAAAAACATAAGACTTGCTAAGATCAAATATGTAATTAGATAAGTGTCTAGAACAAATAATTCCAAAAGTAAAATATCCGAGTTCACTGCATATATCATAAGAATCTGTTTGTCTGAAATCAAATAAAGTCACCAGTATCAGTTAGAAGCATCAAAACTTTCATAACTAAGTACCCCCCAAAAAATTTTCACTGGATATACATCTTTCTTACAAAATAGTAATCATGATTCAGCAATAGGAACCTTCCTCATGTGAACAACATATGGTTAAATCATCAGTCATAAGTTGAGGACTACCTATACTAAATTTTCTAAATATAAAGTATATGACTTCACCTGAAATCAAACCAAAGAATTAAATCATTGCTAATTTGGATATTCAATTTGATGATTTTCAAGCTTTCCAATTTGGGTCGAACCTGTTTTTTAAATCCTCGCTTATAAATCAATTAGGCAAACATAGCTGCCAGGCTTCTGAATCAACAATCAAGGACTTTGGGGAATAAAAGAGCCTCAGTATTTGGTTGAAATTGATTTGCATGTTTCCTATTTATTTCCTGGATGTTGACCAGGGCCGTATCTGTCTGCTGTAGCTGCACCTATCTGGAAAAAAAGTGACTGAACATAAGCAGAACCAGGGAAGACACTATGGTCTTGAGATACACCATAGAAAAGTAGGGCATGCACCGAGACAGATGGAATTAATATCTCTACACATTATCCACTGATTTGTATAAAGAAATTACAATACTGCTAATTTTATTTTCAATTTCTAATGCCCCAAATAAAATAATTCACATTTTTATAGCAGCCACAGCGTAGAAAAGTTTTCACTGAAGCATCCACACTGTCAGCTTACATTTCTGTTCTGGCCAGTCTCTGTCATCTCAGGTCTCACAGCATCCATGTGAAATTAGAATTGCTTTTGGGTCATTTGCATCTACATTGCATTCTGATGTCCATTTCTTCAGTTTGGAGATACCCTTTGGGAGCTTTTTGCTGTCCTTTTTTGGTTGAACAATCCTACTCATCACTTTTTCCATAAGCATGACCTTAGTCATGTTAATATATCCTTTTTTTTAATGCTTGAATTTAATTCAATTAATAATTCCCAATAGGATCAAGGATGTAAGTTACCTTTGTTCGAAGTAATAGGTTTTCCTCTTCCAGTTCCCTGAGTTTATCTTGCAAGATATCCAACTGTAAGAAACCTTGTGACAAGTTGAAGGAATCATTGAAGGGAAGTGGTGTGGAACAGCTAGAGTCAGTCTCACTTTCTTCAGAAGCAGTGGATACCACACGAAGCAGTTCATCTTTTTTTGTTAGTTCATGTTGTAGCTGGTGAATCTGATTTTAAAGCATTTTTGTTTAGTAAACATAACCATTTACTCAAAACAATGCAATTTACGCTAATGAATCAACAGACAAGTTAAAATACAATTGTACTGATATCTCCATTACCACTTCTTTAGAATATGCTAATCGCCCCACACTTTTTAAAAAAATAGTATTAAATATGGATTTGCTCCAAATTACATTTTTATGAAAAGTCTTAGAAATATTAATGGAAGATATCTTTGCTTATTCCATTTTCCAAGTAGCATATTTTCTTTCCTGAACTGTCATTATCTAAAATTCAGTAATGTGAAAATACATCAATTTTCCTTGACAGAAGTCCCTTTTTTAAAGCCAATAGTTCTAAGGCTAAAGAAATATTTACCAATCTATCATCCAGTGTTTTTTTTTAATTCTAGGAAAATAAAGAACTATTTTCCATATTCATCAACTACCAGAATTCTTTATTCATAATGTGATATATCTATACATGGTCCAACTGCTACTGTATGTAGTTAAGATTAAAACCATAGGTAAATTTTATTTATTTCAATTATATCTCCCTGGGACCTAAATTAAATGGGCACCAGTCCAAACATTATATAGACCTAGGATTCACTAAAGTTGCTGAATCAAATGCTTTCAAACATATTCTTCGTTTTTTAACCCTTTTCTATTTTTAGGTAGAAGAATCATGAGAATTGGGAATTTTGTACATATAACTACTACACACATAAAATATTAGACTCAAATTTTATTTTCTTTACATGGATTGTAATTCCTATTTTTACTCTCTATTTAGGATGCAGCATACATAAATAGTTTGAAACATGGTGCAAGAAAAATAAGTACACAAGCAGGAGTTCAGCTGAAATATTCAGCTCTGCATAATACATCCACGCTTCCACATTTGAAATAAATAAAATAGGCCTCAACATTCTTCCATCTTTCTTCACTAAACAAAGACTGATTTGAAACTTTGTAGGAAAAGAAAGCTTCTAACATCAATAGGTTGAAAGTTTTCATCTGATTTCCCATAAGCAGCTTTCATAGTTAATATAACTTCAATAGATGCTTAAATAATGAATTAACCTCTTAAAATCCCCAAAGCTTAAACCTGTTCACTTACTTTGTCAAAGGCTTGACCCAACTGATCCTCCAGAACATCATTTTGCTCAATTAGGCTATGATTTCGTCTAAGAAGGGCTTGTCCAATCCGTGCTGCTAGTTCTAGATCTCGATCTTTCTGCTCAGAAAACCATTAAAAACAGCATTATTTTCCCCCCACAGAAGTTGTTCAAATGATAGCCTTTTCTTCATTTGTGCATATAAATGAAGAAAAGAGACAGAGTTTTGAATTTGCACTTCAAAAAAAACCTCAGGAAAACATAGGATCTTTTTCAAATATTTGTCATTTGAGAACAGACAGAAATCAAAAGCAACATAAAAGCCATCACTATGCATCAAACCTATGCATCAGCCCTTTAGGGGAAAAAATAATCTAGAATCAGCTGTACCACAAACACAAGTCATTTCCTTTCTTGAGATTTCTAATCTTCAACTTCCAAACTCTTGAGTTCTGTGGGTACCTTGGCTATATCTATTCCCCAATGTAAAAAGTTCCACCCAAATCTGGAGTTAAGCTGCCAGCCTATTACTGAATGGGAAGACACCCTCCCCCACTTTACGTAGAATCTGGATCAAGCATAAAGATTGACAACTAAACTTTTAAATAAACGGCTTTAGTTTTCCTTTGTAAATGGGTTTTATCAGTGTCCAAGTTGTTTTGGGGGATGTGGCCATGGTTCTAATATAAATCTGACACTGGAATATCAAAGAATTAATAATTAAAAACTCCCTTTTTACATCCCTTAATTCGGGGTAGAGTCTGGGCAACTGGATGGAGCTGAGCATTTACTGGCTGAATGCCCTTCCTCATGCCAGGCAGACTTTGCAGCAAATATTTTTTTCTTTTCGCCCTAGGACAGAAATATCTGTCGCAAGGTAGGATTAAACTCTCATCTTTCCAAGTGAGAGGTGAGTGCCCTCAGTAATAGGCCACCACATCGCTTGATCAAAGAATAAATAATTACAATCAAGAAAACAAAGGCCCAGATATACATACTAGATAAAATATTATTAGGAACTGAGGACAAAATGATTAAAAGAATATACCACTACCTTCTAGATCAGGTAATGTATGAAGAGCAGGTCAAGGAAACTATGTTAATGTGGAGTAGGGATTTAGGCTTTAATATTGACCTGCATCTCTGGCAAGAATTGTGGGAAAGAAACAAGAAACTCACCTTAGCTACTTCTTATAAGAAAAATCTTTACAAGATGTTTTATAGATGGCATTTTCCACCCACAAGGTTAGCCAAAATAGGCCCATATCTCTCACCCATATGTTGGAAATGCAAAACAGCAATAGGGACATATTATCATATGTGGTGGGAATGCCCTAAAGCTTGTGATTATTGGAATAAGATAAGAAAATGGTTGAAAGAAATACTAATGTTGGAGATAGAGTTAAAATCTGAACTTTTTTTATTGGGCATAACCACAGAGAAATACGATATGGGGATAGTTTATTTGATGTTGCACATCTTGATAGCTGCCAGACTGGCGTTTGCACAAAAATGGAAAAACAAAGAAACTCCCACAGAGGAAGAAATACTATACAAAATATTATCTTGTGCTGAAATGGACAGGCTTACGATGGAACTGAAGGATAAAAGTGGATCTGAATACTTTGAAATCTGGAATAAATTTTACTATTGGTGGGAGGGGGTGTTGTCTTACCTGAACGCCTTTTCTCAGCACGGAGAGGGAGAATCCACCAATGGGTTTAGACTGTGTTCCTGCCCAATCAGATCAAGTCAGCCAAAGTTGCCATGCCTCTCCTGGGCTAGAGGGTCCCAGTCTCGACGCAGGCGAAGCCATGACGTGTTGGCTCATAAATATAGACCTAGGCCTAATAGCCTACTAGGGTGGGAGTGGATTCTCCATCTCCGTGCTGAGAAAAGGTGTTCAGGTAAGACAACGCCCCTTCTCCAGCATAGGAGATGGAGAATCCACTAATGGGACATACCAAAGCCTACTGTCCCTGAGGGAGGGAATCAGGCATGCCCAGTGTGGCACTTTGAGGTAGTACCTGTTGGAGAACTCTCCTGCCAAAGGAGGCCTCCGCCGAGGCGAACTTGTCAATTTTGTAATGTTTAACAAAGGGAGATGGAGAGGACTATGCAAACGTCTTCAATGGACGCCTGAGTGTTCCAGGCTACGGAAGTAGCCACGGTACGGGTGGAATGGGCCGTGATGTGCCCTGGAACTGGTACTGAATCTGCCCGATACGATTTCGCAATATAAGCCCTAATCCACCTGCCAATCGTGGAGCAGAATACTTTCCTACCCATAGAAGAAGAATGACAGGAAATGAAAAGGGCCTCGGTGGTGCGGAAGACAGCTGTCCGTGAGATGTAATAATGGAGTGCTCTGCGGACGTCTAGCAGGTGCCACTGTCGTTCCAGAGCACGCGATGGATTAGGACAGAAATCAGGTAACACGATTTCCTGAGTCCTGTGAAATAAGGAATTTACCTTTGGAAGAAAGGTTGGATCGAGACGAAGGACCACTCGGTCCTGATGAAAAATGCATAAATCATCTCTGGTGGAGAGTGCTGCTAATTCGGAAATCCGCCGTGCGGAGGTGATAGCTACCAAGAAGGCTACTTTGTGTGATAAGTATCGCATATCACATGTTTTAAGGGGTTCAAAGGGCGGATTGGTAAGAGTCCGCAAAACCCGCGGCAGTTCCCAGGAGGGATACCTATGCACTACAGGCGGCTTGGTGTTAGTAGCGCCCTTGATGAATGAGCGGATCAAGGGATGGTGACCTAGGGAAACCGCAGAGTCACATGTAAGTATGGTGGAAAGAGCAGCGACCTGCCTGCGTAGCGTGCTTAGAGCCAAGCCCCTCTCCAGACCCTCCAGAAGGTAGTCTAATATGTGAGGAATTGTCAGATCTGGAATTGTCAAGTGGTATTTCGAGCACCACGAACAGAAGTTCCTCCACGTGGCCTCATAAATACGGTTGGTAGAGGGCCGACGGGAGGCCTGGATTATGGAAATGACTCCTGGTGAGCAGGAGGATCTTGCAGATGACCGCCGGAAGAAGAGGGAGAGGAGGAAAGGCGTAGAGCAGACCCTCCGGCCACGGGCTTTGAAGAGCGTCCGTGCATTCTGCCTCTGGGGATGGGAAACAGGAGAACCTCGGTAATTGAGTGTTTGTCAGGGAGGTGAAGAGGTCTAGGACTGGTAGTCCGAAGCAGTGGGAGATTTTCCTGAAAATCCTCGGGTGCAGGCGCCACTCCGAGTGGTTCATCGTCGCCCTGCTGAGGAGACCTGCCTTTGTATTCGTCTCTCCTGATATGTGGTCGGCCTTGATGGAGGCCAGGTTGGATTCTGCCCAAGAGCCTCAGACAAGAGAGCACGAGATCGGGTGCCCCCTTGCTGGTTCACGTGGGCCTTGGCAGCAATGTTGTCCTTGAGGACCAGTACGTGACGTTTTGCTACTGAATTGCGGAAGTGTCGAAGGGCCAGGTGTATGGCTCTGAGTTCCAGCCAGTTTATATTGTGCCAAAGGTCAGAACGGGACCAACAGCCTTGGGCCCACTGCGAGTGTAAGTGCACTCCCCAGCCGAACAGGCTGGCGTCGGTCGTAAGTGTGAGTCAATCCGGCTTCTTGAAGGAGGACCTCCAGAGGATGGCCGATGAGAGCCACCACCTGAGGGAGCGCGAGATTCGAAGTGGAACTCGCACTCTTCGAGTGGAGGAGCTGATGTTCCGTCTCTGGAAGGGGAGCAGGAACCACTGAAGGACCCTGGAGTGGAGCCTGGCCCAAGGCACAATGGCAATGGCCGAAATCATCTTTCCCAGTAATTGGGAGAGACTGGCTAACATTACCGTACGGTTCCGGCAGAGTTGGAGGACTAACTGCCGTATGCTGTCCCGGCGTTCTTGGGATAGATAGACCCGGCAGTTCATCATGTCTATGATGGCCCCTAGGTGTAATAGCCTTGTCGTGGGAGACAAGTGGCTCTTGGAGAAGTTTACCGAGAACCCGTGACTTTGGAGTAGGTTTATTACCTGTTCGAGATCTGCCAGCGCAGCTTGGCCTGACGATGACTAAATCAGAATGTTGTCCAGGTAACACTGGACTCTGGCACCATCCAGAGGTGAGCTGCTAGAACCGGTAGGACCTTGGTAAAAACTCTCGGGGCTGAGGATAGGCCAAACAGTAATGCCCTGTATTGATAGTGCCGGCCCCTGTAAGCGAATCTTAGAAACCAGCGGTGGCTGAGAGAGATGGGGATGTGGAGATAAGCTTCTGTGAGGTCTATGGATGTCAGGAACTCTCCTCTTCTTACGCTTCCGAGAATGGACTGGAGCGTTTGCATCTTGAACTTGCGGTATACAAGATGATAGTTTAGTCTTTTTAGATCTAGGATTGCTCTCCATCCTCCCGAGGCTTTGGGGGCAACGAAGAGGATGGAGTAGAATCCCCGACCTCTTCTGATCCAACGGGTACTGGTTCTATGGCCCTTATGCTTATGGGGTGATGAATGGCCTGTTGCATTAATCTTTTCTTTATGGGATTTCTTAGTTGGGGACAAGAGAGAAAGCGATTTGGAGGGTTGGTGAAGAATTCTACGGACAGCCCGTGATGAACAGTGTTCAGCACCCATGCGTCTGTGGTGGTGGCTTCCCACTGGCGGGCAAAGAGGGAAAGTCTGCTGCCTATGGGAGGGACCACCAGAGGGTCATCTGGAGCAATGGAAAGGGCGGCCGCTCCCGTGAAAGGGTTGTTTGCCTTGAAACTGTTATCTGGGCCTAGAACCTGTTCTGTCCGATTGTCTGTCTTGTCTGTCTTGTCTGTCCTGTCTGACAGGAAAGGAGCGGGTGGGTTAGGAATAATTGGACCTAGCTCCCATACGAAAGGACTGTCTCTGTGAGTAAGTGTTGGGTCGCTTGTCCGTACGTTTAATGAGGTGATGGAGGACCTTACGCTTATCCTTATTCTCCGTAAGGTAAGTATTTAGAGCTTCCCCAAACAGCTTCCCTCCCTGGTAAAGGGCTGCTGACAAACATCATTTAGACTTGGTGTCAGCATGCCAGTACTTCAGCCAAAGCATACGGCGTCTGGTGACTTTGGAAGCCATAACCCTGGATGAAAGTCTGGCAGCCTGTAGCGTTGCATCGGAAGCATATTCCGTTGCCGCCACCATCTTGCTCAGATCCTGGTGAGTGCGGATATCTTCCACTGGAATCCTGGCCTGAAGCTGTCAAAGCCAGCAGAGGGCAGACCTATTGAAAAAGGATGCTGAGGTAGCTGCCCTGATAGCCCAAGCTGTAGCTTTTGCGGAAAGTGAGCTCACTTTTGCGGTCCTCCGCTTTGAGGGCATCAGACACATCGCCAGGAACGGTGATGGGAGATACAAGGGGACCCAAGGGTTCATCCACCGTGGGAACCTCCAGAGCATCTGCCAGGTCCTGGGCCACATTATAGAGTCTTTTCTCACTGCTACTCGGGAGAAAAAGGGTACCTGGGGATGCCCACTGTTTCCTGACTGCATTTAGAAAATGGGCAGACAGGGATGCAGTGTTGTGTGGTTACTGGTTCGGTTAAGTTTGAATCCGCCTCCGAGTCCGGAGAGGCTGTTGATGCTGATGTGGAGGGTTTGGATCCAAGATGGGCCGTGGAAGTGGCGTTTCGGAGCAGGGGAATGAGATGGATTAAAGAGACCAGCAAAGGATGGCATTTTGGGAGGGGGTTGCTCCTCATCCGACATCGGGGTCTCCAATTCCGCATCATACTCACGAGAGGATGAAGCCTCGGAGTAGGAGGACTGAGAAGGTGAAGAAAGTGCACAAAAAGCCTCGGTAGTTGGCTGGTGGATAGGTAGGGGAGAAACCGAGGTTGACCTAGGTACGTGCGATCTGGCCTGGAGAGCGCGCTCTACCGCCTGCGCAATCAACTCATTTAGGCGGTCCTCCATGGGAAGGGGAACAGGCTCTGTTGGTCTGAGCCCAGCCGCAATAGAGGTGAAAGTAGCTTCAGGGGCTGACTGTTGGGCACGCGGAACAGCAGGCTGGAAGATGGAGTTCTGGTGAGATGTGTCACCAGACACAGGGGCAGAGATGGTATCCCATTGCCCAGATCCCCAGAGGGGAAGCAGAGGGCCCCAGTGGCAAATCGAAGGAAGTCACTTCAGCCTGTATGTCTTCAACCCTGGCCTGTCTTTGTGCTTTAGAGAATTCCCTCTCTAATGCCTGGTGTCTCCTGCTGGCCTGTTTTTCATCCTTTTTAGAAGTTTTGCCTGCAGATCTGGCCTTGGCCGAGATCTTGTCTGCAGCCTCCTGATTGGAGGATTTATGCCGTTTGGAGGCTGATGAAAGCAGTGATGTTCCCTTCTTGGAAGAGCCAGTATCCTCCATCCTCGTGGATAACCACAGGAGCACGATAGGGTACCCCTGGTATCCAGAGACAGCTGTTTTTTCTGCGGATAAGCATAGGAGCACGATAGGGTACTCCTGGAATCCAGAGACTGCTGTTGTTGTTTATGGATAAGCACAAGTGCATGATAGGGTACGCCTGGCATCCAAGGACTGCTAATCTTGTGGACAAACACAGGTGCACGATAGGGTACACCTGGAATCCAAAGATATTTGATTTGTAGATAAACACAGGTGCACGAGAAGGTACACCTGGAATCCAAACACCGCTATGCAGGGGGAGTCAAGGGCAAAGTGTGTGTACAGCTATGCTGTGTGCTGAGGAGACACCCAATCAATACCTCCCAGATGGTGTGGTGATGCAAATCTGGTGGGCTGCAGCCTAGGAATCCTGCTCAGGGAAAGAGGACTTAGTGCAGGCCCCAAAAGGACTGGCAGATGAAGGAGAGAAACTAGCAGTTCTCAAAATGGCGGCCCGATCCAAAATGGCGGCCGCCCATCCAATGTGAAAATTCCCTGAGACTATTCCCGATGGCTGATATTCCTGTCACCCCTCTTGTTGATAACTATCAATTGAGAATGGGGTGGAGGAAGGAGCCCCTTCCTCAGGGCGAAGAGGAACTAGTAACAAGAGGTCTAGCAGCTACAAAATGGCAGCCGCGAGTGAGGAATACCGGATGGGCCACAATGCTGTAGCTGCTGCGCGTCCTTATAGGCCCCTGAAATTTACTGGCAAGAAAAAAGAATGATTGCGACCTTCTGGGGGGGCGGTCGCCGCTTTCGGAAAGAAACGGAGCTCGTCTGAGCAGTCCGTAATGTTTTGCCGCCTCAAGGGGCTGCCAGCCAGCTGATTTCAAAGAATTCCAGTCAGTTGAAGGCGCGCGCTCATCCGGCGACCGGAGTTGCAGCCGCAAGCCCCCGGCAGCCAAGGAGAAGAATTCGAGCCGCCAGACCTCCAGAGCTGCAATCGCAGCCCTGGCAACAAGAAAGCAGCCGAAAGACGCAGGGAAGCCTCCCTGACTTGCGCTGAGTCCAAATGGCCTCTTTTGGACCTGCGCGCACAATTGGACACCAGGGATGCAGCCACAAACCCCTGGTCGTCAAAGATGAAGAATTCGGCCTGCAAGGACTCCGGAGCTGCAGCTGCAGCCCCAGCAACAATAACACCACGAGAAGGTGCAGGGAAGCCTCCCTAACACGCGCTGAATCTCAACCACCGCTTTTGGGCCCGCGCGCGCGGTTAGGCACTGGAGTTGCAGCCGCAGGCTCTGGCAAGGGAAGGCAACCAAACAAACGTAAAAACAAACTATTGCTACCTCTAAGGGGTGAAGGAAGGCACCCCAGAAGATTGGGAACAGCACTGATCTCAGCAGAGATCCAGGAGTAAGGGAAGCTAAAGAGATGGAAAACGAAAGAGAAAGGCAAGAAATACAAAAAAAGGCTTTACTGAGCCTCACTTTGTAGCTAAGGAGGGGTTGGAAAGGAACAGCAATCCGAACCCAGCGCTGTTCAGAAAACTGTGAAAAATGGAAAGATGGAAAACCCACCAATGGAAACTATACCTGCCTAAGAGCCAAACTTGCATGTCTGTCCTGGGCAAGATCAAGTCGAGACTGGGACCCTCTAGCCCAGGAGAGGTGTGGCAACTTTGGCCGACTTGATCTGATTGGGCAGGAACGCAGTCTAAACCCATTGGTGGATTCTCCATCTCCTGTGCTGGAGAATTGAGGAGGACTGTTGGGGTTATAGATTAGCATCAATATGGAAATGTATATAATTTTAGGCTAGCAAATAGAGAAATGAATTAAGTATTGTATAAAAAACCCATATGTA
Source organism: Bothrops alternatus (assembly GCA_034064705.1). Classification (NCBI taxonomy): domain Eukaryota; kingdom Metazoa; phylum Chordata; class Lepidosauria; order Squamata; family Viperidae; genus Bothrops; species Bothrops alternatus. The sequence goes on from JARGCV010000068.1 coordinate 1,066,768, forward strand.
TCTATAGAGTTAAAGAACTAAATGTAAGAAGAGAAATAACTTGACAGAAATGTTTATACTAGAATGTTACGTCATGTCCAATGTTTTCTTTTTTTAACTGTATTGTAAATAAAAAACTTAAAAACAAAACAAAAACAAAGGCCCAGATATACATACCAATGCTAGCAATCATGAACACAGCAAGGAAAGAAACATTGGAGGAATGGAGGATAGAAGCACAAGCTACTAAGGCAAAGCAACTCTGAAAAGGATAATTGTCACCCTTACAAGATAATCCAGACAAGTACACCCAGGAGTATTATACTCTACCTTTATTTGAAAATTACATTAACAGAATTTGCAAATCCCTCCTCTTGCCTTCTAATCCAAAAAATTAGAAAGAATCCCTTCTGAGACATTTGCCATGCCCCCATTCTTTCTGTGGAAGGAATGTTAGCTGTTTCTTAATTGATTGTTGGCTAGTCTGGGCTCTTTCTTCTGTCTCTCGAGGTCATTTCCAATCATTACAATAACAATAATAGAGTTGGAAGAGACTTTGAGGTCTTCTAGTCCAACCCCCTGCTTAGGCAGGAAACCCTATACATTTCAGACAAATGGTTGTCCAATCTCTTCTTAAAAATTCTGGTGGTTCAGGCTGTACTTTTTTGCTGACTTTATCTTACTAGTTCCTATTCTCCTAGAGCTTTGGGGCCAGTCATGAAAAAAAAAATATGGTTCTACAGTTTTTGCTACTCTCAGGATCTATTCTGGGAAAAATAAAAACTTTGAACTGTTTTTCCCAGCCTGTATCCTACTCCACTGGCTATTGTTTCAGGTTTAAAATCAGGCTGAAATTTGGACTATAAAAGAGCCAGTGTTGTTCAGCAATGTCTCTACTATTTTTCTACCAGTAACACTTATATGAGATTCTACCATATTTTAAGCCAAGTTTGGATCACATGAATCAGCGAAAGATTATGATGTTGGAACTTGAAAACCCTAATAACATTACTAAAATGTCTATTCTTAAAATTATCCATTTCTTTCTAAAATTTAAAATATTTATTTCCAATTTGTAAAACTATGTTTAGTTATAAAACAACGACAATTTTACCTCAGCCAACAGATGAGTGATTACTTCAATATCATTGCAGTTTTTGGGTACATACTTTCCTCTATCTGTGCCAACTGAAAAACAAAACAATTTCTTAATGTGATTTAAACAAATGAAAATAATATACTCCCAACGATAACATACTTGAAAATGTACAAAAAATTGTGAAGACCAGTGATTAAAGAACAAGAATAGGAAAAAAGATATTTAGACTTCATTGCATTATATTTTTGTGGAATAAATTCTAATTAAAGAAAATAAGGAAAAATTAGTTTTCATAGTAACAAAATACATTTTGGTATATAAAGGTCTGCATGTTCAAGTCATGAAGTATTATCTTTAATACAAAAATTGGACAACTTCATTCAATACTGTAAGGGCAATCTTCAAGTAGAAGCAGGACACTTCCTTGCAAGAAAACCTGTATTTTTTTTACTATTGTTACCTAAAACTGTGTTGTGGCAGCTTACTTATTCACAAACTGTCTATATCCAGCATTCAGCTACTCACAAATCAACTGTGTTCATCTTTCAGCTACCCAGGGAAAAGAGTAGGGCAGCCATTTCTCTTCTTCCCTCATCAATTGCTGCAGGAATAAGCAAGCAATACTTCCAAATGAAAAGAAAAGAAAAATTAGTAGAGCCAAGAGAACCAGTCTGATCTAGTGTTTAAGGAGCCAGGCTAGAAACCAGGAGTCTGTGAGTCCTATCTTAGGCAGAAAGCAAGCTGAGTGAGCTTGGGCCAGTCACTCTTTCTCAGTCGTAGGAAACAGGCAAAAGGCAAACCATCTCCATAAATACTGTCAAGAAAACTGCAAGGACTATTCCAGACAGTCAGTAGGAGTCTAAAATTGATTTAAGGGCACACACACACACAAAAGTGTATGCAAAGATTGTCAGAACATGTTGCAGCATTTGGCTGAACATAGCTGATCTCAATAAGAGATGATAAAAGGGATATTGAGAATCTAAGGCAGGGGTGTCAAACTGCCGGCCCGCGGGCCGGTTTCATCATACTGGAGCCGCGCCCACCCCATTGCCGGCAATGGCAAAAAAGCTCCGATACGTCGCACGATGTCGCGAGTTTGACATGCCTGATCTAAGGGGTTAGTACTTGGATGTAACATCACTAACAAGTCCTAGGCTGGTGGGATGTAAGAAAGAAAAAAACATTCCTAAGGGATAGCAGTGGCAAGCCTATTTCTGTGATATTTCAAAGAAAAATCCCAGGCTGGTGTACAGTAGTCACCAGAAGTTTTGATTTTATTAACATTAGGCAAAAAATAAAGTAGCAAAAACATACAGAAAATGGCTTTCGGGTTTTTCTTCTCCAAATTTTTTAATAATAGTTCTGTTTTGGGTTAGGTGACTGAGGAGGAGAGGAAAGGATAAAGTAGAGAAATCAGCAAAATTCTGAATCAGTCTTTCTTTTGCTCACTTCTATCCCTAAAGACAAAATTTAGTTCAATTCTCTTTAAAAGTTGGTGTTATCTAGCTAAAGGGCAAATAGTCAAGACAGGCAGATAGACACAGTCCCAATTTTCTTTATTGTACATTATTTTTTTCTTCTTCGGGTTGGAAAGAAAAAAATGTAGCCAAGATTCAATTTATTATTCTACGCAGCAATACCCTCTGTACCACACAAACAGGAAACAGACATATGACAAATATTTTCTGTGGATATTTATATCCTAACAATTTACAAATTATTAGAGAAGAAGACAGACCAAATTATCAAAGTACCCATTTTTATTAAAAGGAAAAGTCAAAAACCTGCTCAGCTTAACCAGTAAGTCAAAGATAGGAGAACCCAAGTTATCATATTTCTTAAGTAGTGTGCAGCAATATCAAAAGTCCACTAAGAAAAATATCCCAAATCAAATTGCACAAGTATAAACACAAGGGTTCCTTCTACTTTCAGAAGTAACGTAGAAATCATTGAAGATTTCTGCACTGTAAACTAGATGTTCTTCTGTCCCTCAGGAAGGAGGATCCATTTTAATACATATTGTTCCTCATTGTAGCAATCTGTGTTCCAAATGGTCTCTCAAACCTCTGGGAGACATTTTTAGTGGCAATAGATGTAAAGAAATAATAGAAAAAGGGGTAATCAGTGAAAATACTCTCCTTCTTACTATCTCTTGCCTATGCGAAGTTTACAGTATTTTACTTTACACAACTGTGTATTCAGTTGTGGATTGTATTCAGTTTTTCCTTATAGTCTAAGACAGAAAGACCTTATTAAAATTGCTTAGCTTTTGAAGTTGAATCTCAGGACTTTCTGATTTGTAATCAGGTAGCAAACATCAAAAAAATCCAAACATCAATTATAAACATATAAAAATGCATAGTTTTTGTAAAGCTCTCAGATTTTCTGGAAAATCTAGTAAAGATATATATATATGCTAATGTTTATGTGCACACTTACCTTGTAGAGTTATACCCATGAGTAGCTCTTCATTTTGGTTCACATCCCTTTTATCTAGGGCCATATCTATCTGACAACTTATATATAAGGAGTAGTTTGGAAGAACTGAATACAAGCTGAAGTAATGGCTAGCCCTTACTTTTTGTTCTGCAATACATATACTACTGAACCTATAAGCAACACTCCCTAGTATTTATTCAGCTATCAAATAAACATTTCTCCAAGCAGAAGTATCATAAAATAGGAGGAGCTATACTGCAATACTGGTTATTGCAGTTCTGAAATCAGAAGTCAACTAGTTTTCTAGTTTTGGAATTATAAAGGGCATTAAATGTGGAATATCACAATCATATTAGGAGTTTAGCTTCACTGACAAATCCATTTTCTATTATAGACGTTAGCATACTAATGTAATACAATATTAGATGAATCCAATGTTTCAATCTGAAGTAGAAAAGTGCTTTGGTTCTAGCAAAAGCATAATTGCTATATTTGCCAGCAGCTCCTTAAAGCTGTACCTTTTTATTTACTCAATATTGAATTTCACTTTACTGGGTTCACTGAAAGTTCAGTTCTAAAGAACAGAAAGTTGAACAAACCACAATGCTGATCAAAAGTACAGATAATAAAAAGTTGTATAAGCCAATATTTAACCAACTGATACATTGTTTTTGAGCAACAGTAGGAAGAGATTTTAATAGTCTTATTTTGTTGGGCTTGACACAGGCTGATGTTATTGCCTTATACATAATCTGCAATCAATGCCATTGTAATAACTCTGTTGTGTTCACTGTTGTTTATTCCCATCTTCTTCAACAGTTCATTTAACAAGAGCAATGTTCATAGGACATTCCACTGTTTTTTAAATTTTGTTAGAAAAAGGACAACAGGCGACTACTTACGTCCTTACTAGATTCTTCAATGCCTTCAACAATGGAAGAGCTTCTAATGTGCTAGAAAAGTTCTTAACAATTTAGGGAGATATTCAGAGATATATCTGCCTTGAGAGTAACCCTTATTGAACCATATAACACAGTCAAACATTAGCAGTTGACCACAGGAAATGTTTTATGGCATTTTGTATTATATCATAAAATGCTTTATCGTGATTTTTATGTCATAAAATGTTTTATAAAATTTGCCAAATTACAATTCCATGGGAGTGATGGATCCTGGACTTTGGAAACATTCTCTTACTTGAGGCATTGGTTCAAAACATATTGCCCTATGATTCAGTTTCAGCCAGTTAAATGTTACAGACTTGAGAATTTTAGTAATGTATAAATAAATATCCAAGCTTCATTCTTTGTACCAATTTTGGAAAACATACAGTTCTCCAAATCTGGAGATACTTAAGTCCTTTTTGCAGGTTGATTGAATCTTTAATGCTTATTTTTGTTTTGGGTTACTTACTCATATAATGGAGTGCCTCCTCAGCAAGGACAGGAGAAGAAATTTCAGGATCGTGACTATGAGAGCTTCTTGACTGGATCCAATCATCATTTACAGGAAGATATAAAGAATCCACATGTAATTTATACTGAGGCAGCTGTTCTTCTAGCATGCTCACTAGCTCTACTTCAGGAAGGTCTTCATTAGGGCAAACATCTAAAGATATATGCAGACAACATACTAGAGATCAACTTTGAAAGAAAACCATCGTTTTCTTTGTTAAATAAATGATTTTCAACATTGTAAAACAAATGAGTAATATTATCCATTCTGAACTAAGGCCAGTAAGAAATAGCACAAATCTTAAACATTTACTTCTATTAGAAATCAATTATCCCTAACTAAAAAAACCCGCTATGGTTCTTCATCTATTGCACTGATTTTAAGATGGATTTCTTTCTTAATCCAACTTTTATTAGTATTTTAATTTATCCTGCTGCTTTAGATGCTTTTCTTTCTTCCCCTCCCCAATTCTTTTTCTAATTTTTATATGATTTGTCTGCTTAAGCACTTTGGGAAAATTTACATGCCATTTAATCAACCTTGAGTTTGGCCTAATAAAGGCATTGCTTCATTGTAAATTTGAGAAAATTCTTAAGCTCAATATAAACTACTGAAGATTGCAGCCCTGAAGCAGTTATAATTTCCAAAACATCTACCAGCACCTTATAATTAACTCATCAGCTTACCAGTGATGTTCTCTGAATTGCTGTGATTGAAATTCATGAGGGTTACTTCAGGCTTCAATTCTTCGAAAACCACATCCTCTTTCCATTTTATATCTTGTTCCTTCTCATTTGAGCTGAATGATCATTTGGCAATATTCTATGGCTGGCATTCATTTCATGTCAACTAGACAGACAAGATAATTTAGGCCAAAGGAAGATACATTTGAAGCTGCCAGTTTCACTAACTTTACATCACAATCTTGCCCAGTTCATTCACCATCTTGGGAGGGGGGGGGGAAGAGGAAAACAAGGGTTAAAATTCAATTTTAGACATTAATGTTAAACAATTCTTCTCCTAACTACTGCTAAATGAGTAACTGTATCTTTTCCCCATCTTAATCAAAGTAGGAGTTTTCTATTTTCTGCCAATCTTTTTTCCTTTATCCTTGCATATGAAAATCTAGAATGAAAAACAAAGAAACCTTAATATATAACGAAGTTACTTTATATATGGCTTGAGGCTAAAGCTTCTGCCTAGCATGCAGACTGCCCAGGTTCGAATCCCGGAAAGGGTGAGTTCTGACTGAAGATATATATATATGTTTTCTGAGGTTTTCGCGGGTGTTTGTATGTAGGTAGGTCTTTGGTTCTTCAGGTTTTCTCCCACGTAGAATTTGAAGTGTCTGGGCGACGTTTGGGTGGGACCATTGCATGATTTTATAGAAAAGTATATTGCATTACATACATGTATAAACTGCTAGATCCCAAATACTAAAAAGGAATAATGTTTACTTTAAAAATGAATTAAAAACAAACAAAAGAAGCAAAACATAAACTAGTAGACCTATAAAATTAATAATGAGAAGCCAAATTTCTTTTCATGGCTTAAAATGTAGATGTCTCATAGGCAAGTCTAAATATCAGTTGCAAGAATACCAAGCTTAATTCAAATACTCTTGCTGTTTCATTTCCCCCCGTCTATATTGTTTTGTTTAATTAAACAAAGTGGGAAAGATTACTTTCCTACAAATAAGATATTACTAATATAATTATATAAAATTTATTGCAATACATAATTTTGTATCTGTATTAATCATTTTGAACTGCCATGAATCCTTGGTTAAAAAGCCGAATAGAAATAAATTACAGCAAATTAAAACCTTGAACTGTATTAGATATATAATAATGCATGTGTTTTCTTAGTGCAAAGTCATTTAGGAAAAATACACACCCACACACATCTATACGCCCACACATAAATACACAATACTTTTTTTTAAAAAAACAAGTTAATCATATTTTATATAACTTAAAAGTATTGTAGCCTTTCTTACATGTAAAGGATTGCATACCATTTTTTAACATTTCAATTAAGTAACCTTAGCTTGATTAAGAATCATGCTCAAAAGTCTGAGGCTAGACAACAATATCCTAAATATAACTATTTCTATTTTGTGTTTAAGTTAGTCATGACTCCAGGAAATTGCTTGGGTAAGTGCTAACAATTTTCTTAGCAAGATTTTCATTAAGTGGATTCCATAGTACTTCTTGGTTAGAAATTCTAGGTGTCCCTCAGCAATATGTTTATTTGAATCTGCAATTGCTTGATTATTTCTTGCTATATTTTAATCTACTTTCTATAAAATTCTTACATAGTTCTTCAAGATACATTAGGGGAGAAGGGAAACTTCTTTCACAAATGATTGTTTAAATCAGGGGAAAATAGCCTTTTAAAAATAAAAACATTTAAATTAACAAATTTTAATTGTATAACATTCATAAATTATTCATCTGCTTTTTATTCATAAAAAGTAGGCTCCTCTACTTTTCACTCAGAAATAAGAATAGTCATTACCTTCAAGAGTTCAAAATACCGAGAAATATAGACACAGAAACACCATCATAAGGATTATTTAAAACTCTCCAAATATTTGGTTACTTTTGCTTCTGTTTATCAACACACCAGAACACTGTTACTTTATATCAGTCAACAGCCATTCATAGATAAAAAGTTCTCCCCCTTGGAAAAAAATTACTGTGATTTAGTTAAGGCCAGCTTCTTAGAATGGAACAAATCTGAACAATTTCCATATAACTTATAACCCAATTATGATTTTTCAGTTAGGAATATATCCTGCATAGTAATCTAAAAAGAAACCTCTGCCTAGGTTTTTCTAGTGGCATTATTCAGATACTGACAACATTCAATATGTCAGGCTTATTGTCATCCAAACATAACTAAAACATGTAAACATTAAACTTTTTTGAAAATCTAAATGCTGGAAAAGTAAAAAACTGCAGTATTACTAGACTGGTAACAAAAAAAATTAAGTATAATTTTGTTTTATCTACTGCCTATAAAATAAGACAAAAATGAATTGTACTGTAATGCTATTTTTCTAGCAATTTGGTCTTTTCAGATAGTTTGTGAAAACTATCATTTAGGATATCAATAGGATAGTGTTGTCATTTCAGCACTATCCTATTAGAAAATTTTGAATATTTTAATTTGGGAAATTTCAATGAACTCAGTGTTAATGCAAATTTTTGAAAGTAAGAAGATAAGAAATAATTAAGCATTTTTATCCACTTATTGAGTTCCTCCCAAGGAGCTAAGATGTTGTTATTTGATGGCGCTAAATGTATCATTTGCAGGATGTAAGCTGTCCCACATAAACTTTTGCAACTGATTGGTGATTTTGTCAATGCCAATGGTGTTCATGTGGTGCTCCAGATGTTTTGGAATTGTACCCAAGGCCCTCATTACTTTTGATACTATTTTTGCTTTCTTTTGACACAGTTGTTCTACTTCTATTTGCAGCTCTTTGTATTTTGTGATTTTTTTTCTAATTCTTTCTCTTCAATTCTGCTGTTTTCATTATCATTATTATTTTATAAATAACTCAAAATGGCAAAGATATTTCATACTCCTTCCTTCTCCTATTTTCTCCACAACAGCAACCCTGTGAAGTGAGTTAGGCTAAGAAAGAATGACTGGCCCAAAGTCACCCAACCAGCTTTCCTGCCTAAAGGTGTGACTCAACAGTCTCAGGACTAGAATTTACGGTCTTCTGGTTTCTAGCTTGATGCCTGAACTACCATACTAAAACTGGCTTTCTGTTAAATGATATTAGAACAGTTTGTTGTGCCTGTCTGTAAATACATTAAAAAGAAACAGGCACAACAAACTGTTCCAATATCATTTCAAAACAAACTCAATATAAGGAATCCTAGGGCTATGCAGCACTTTGGATGAGCTCTTCAAAAGTTCCACTGGAGCACATGGGAGATTACTGCACAGTAGCACCATTTAGGGAAGGTGTTTCGCAGCCATGCTGCATGATAATTGGCAAAATACCAGAAAAAAAATATCCTGCTTTAAGATCAACATTTAGGTAGGTTCACACTAAACCATGACCTGCTCAAGCACCTTTAATGAATAAAACACAATTGGTTGGTTCACACAACATGCTATATCAAACAAACAAAACACATTAGCTTGTGCCTCAATGGGTGAATCCAATCAATTTAAATTGCAATATTTGCAGTCTTAAACAAGTCATTATCACATAAGAGACATTAAACAAACAAAACACATTAGCTTGCACCACAATGGGTGAATCAGTTTAAATTGCAATGTTTACTGACTTAAACGTAAGTTCCACTTTGAATTTACCTAGTTTGACTTACATTATACTAAATATGGAGAAGCTTTTCTCAATGTTTGTTAGAACCAGTGCATGTAACATATTGACAAATACTGAGTAAATCCTTCATTGTACCACACCAAATACTTGATGAATATTGTGCATCACTGTTATTTTAAAGCCCAATTTTAGTCACTCCCAAGATTCTCAGTGTGTGCCAGCCTAAGGAAGCAAAGAAACTATTCTGTACTATAATTTTAAAACTTGTCAATATTAAAGTTTAAAATTATGTTTTACAGAGGATTTTATAGCATTTTATAGAAGTCGAAATGGCTTATTTGGAGTACATCTTTAGTGCATAAGATGCCATATATCCCCCCCCCCAGTTGCTACCCTAGGACGGGCGTGACAAATTGGCTGACAAATTGGCTGACTCGGTCTAATGGGCAGGAAGGCAGAGATAACCCATTGGTGGATTCTCCATCTCCAGTGCTGGAGAAGGGAAAGGCAATATTTTTGGCCAGGGTACAACATTGATGTGATACTATTGGAGAGGATTAGAAAACAGTTTTGTATTTGGGGAAGTTTCTGTGGTTTTTATCTGAAATAACAAAGATGTGTGAAGCCAATTGGAGGATTAATGCAACTATTTTAACTGAAAAAAATTAGTCCAATTCTGGTAGTTTGTCTGTACAATTTGTGGATATAACTAGGACTGTAGAAAAAATGCTATATTAAACATTGTTTAAGAAAAGCACTGCTTAAATTGAAAAGCACATGTCAGAATGTAAACACTTTCTACCAAACAAAGTGTAAGGCTTCATATTAATCTATAAGATGCTAATCAGCTTACACAAATAATATTTGAGGGAATATATGTTCTATAAAAACTGTCCCTTAAAGAAAAAGCATTCACCAATCTTACTAAAATTAAACCTTTGCATTTTCTCTTTGATATTTGCACCATATAACTGGATTTGAAACATTTTTAAATATACTCTTTAGAATCTATGACTGACTTTATGCACCTTTCCATAGAATCAATCAATCAATGATATGGATATATTCACTAGTACTATTTCATTAATAGTGCCATAATTATAGCACTATTATGCCTTACACTTCAAGTATTATCTATATAGTCACAGTAGATATAATTATTTTCCCCAAAAGAAACTTATGTTACTCCAAGTGATTTATATAAAATGGCTCTGGAGTAACTGATCCTATTATATCAGACACTATTTAAATGTTACCAGGATGGATTTGATTTAAATCAAGTTGATTTGAATCACAATTTAAATCATGATTTAAATCACTAGTAAAAAGGCTTGATTTAAATCAACTTGATTTAAATCATAATTTTTAAAGAGCAGCTGTCATCTCTGTCCTGCAGCGGTTTCCTCCTCTGACCCGCTGTTGACTCACTGACAGTCCCATTCACTTTAATAGGACAGCTGGTGATGCAGCAGTAACACAATAAGGTGAGGGATGTGGCGGGCAGCAGGTGAGTGGATGCCCGCTAACAGGCACTGCCATGATGGATCTGAAATGACAGGTGCTCTTTAAATGTAAGGACTCATTCTTGCTGGTAGTTAGAATCTTTAATATTATTATTTGCAAACAAAATGAAGGTCTCCTATTTAGAATAATAAATTATCAGGTTAGTAAAACAGTGATACCAGAATCGATTTTAGGTTAATCGCACATAGTTGGAGAACTACTCAAATTCTTTTATTTAATTAAAACACTTAGGGCCTGGTACAGATGCATTTCTCTTCAAACAATCATACAGTTTGTAGTGTACATAGATTTGCAAAACAATGGGATAATGGAATATTCCTGAACTTTATTTAATGATTAATCTCATGGTTACTGTGAAATTGTGTGAATGCAACAATGCAGTGCATAATTATCTCAGCTTGCAGAGCTTGGATTCATTGAATGAGTTTACCAAAATGTAAATATTGCAGAATATACAGCCTCATGCTACATAACTAAGCTCCATTTCATACTGAATAAACTAAACTATTAATGCAATTTAAATAGAAAACTATATTTAGATTTTTACTCCAAAAGCAATTATTAAAATAAATTTGATAAAAATAAAAAAATCAGATTTAAATCCAAAAAATCAGATTTGAATTTTAAAAAAATCTGATTTTTTTATTTTTTAAAAAAATCATTATTATCCACCTGAGTGTGTTACATTATCAACAATATACTTGGAAATATATTAGGCATGCACGGTGCACGCGCGACGAAAAAAAAAACAAAAACAAAAAAAAAACCAAAAACAAAATGGCGGACCACGACGGGCTGATCTGTGCATGCGCAGCGCGCGCGCGCGACGGCCCGAACCACGCATGCATGGCGCGCGCGCGATGAAAAAAAACAAAAACAAAACAAAATGGCGGACTGCAACGGTCCGATCCGCGCATGCGTGGCGCGCGACGGTTCGAACCACGCATGCGCGGCGCACACACAACAAAAAAACCCCAAAAAACCCCAAAATGGCGGACTGCGGTGTCCGGCGACCCCCGCGAAACGGCCGTTCGACCCCAAATGGGGTCGCGACCCATAGGTTGAGAACCGCTACCTTAGCTGTGCTACGCCATTTTTCCCCCTTTTCCTTAGCTGTGCTACTCCCTCTTGAATAGAGTCTAATTCTACTGGCTTTCAAAAGCCAATAGGAATTGTCCAGGCTGTCTCCGCCCTGCTGAGCCCGCCAAAAGTCCCAGTCTGCAAACGGTGCTGCAAGTTGTCTGCAGCGAAGGCGAGCTCTCCGGAAGTTTCCACCCCTCCCTGCTGAGAACTACTAAAACTGTAAGTAAAAGAGGGCGAGGGGTGGGAGGTGGGAGGCCGGCGGGCGCAGGGAGGGTTTTGGCGCGCGTGGGGCCCGGCGGGTGGCTTACCTCCCTTGGGCTGGGCCAGCTGGTGGACCAGCCTGTGGTCGCCCTGCGTCGTCGCTGCTGTGGCCACCAGGAGCGCCTGGGCCTGCCTGCCGCCGCCCCAAACTGGCGGCGGCGAAGGCAAGGCTAGCGGGACAGTGGCGGGCGCAGGGAGAGTTTTTGGCACATGTGGGGCCCGGCAGGTGGCTTACCTCCCTTGGGCTGGGCCAGCTGGTGGCCCAGCCTGTGGTCGCCCTGCGCCGTTGCTGCCGCCCAGGAGTGCCTGGGCCTGCCTGCCGCCGCCCCAAACAGGCGGCAGCGAAGGCAAGGCTAGCGGAGCAGCAGCGGGCGCAGGGAGAGTTTTTGGCATGCGTGGGGCCCGGCAGGTGGCTTACTTCCCTTGGGCTGGGCCAGCTGGTGGCCCAGCCCGTGGTCGCTCTTCACCGTCGCTGCCGCAGCCTCCCAGGAGCACCTGGGCCTTCCTGCCGCCACCCTGAATGGGCGGCGGCCTACGCCTCAGCCGGCGCAGGGGGCAGCACCACGCATGCGCGGGGTAGCTAGCACCGCGCATGCGCGATGCAGGCCGTCACGCCGCGCATGCACGATGGAGGCAGTCGCACCGCGCATGTGCGGAGCAGTTCGGGTTCGCGCCGCGCATGCGCAGGTCAGGGTCACGGCCTGAAAAAGGTTGAGAACCGCTGCCTTAGAACACTTCTGATATACAGAGAGAGAGAGAGAGGGAGAGAGAGAGAGACTTACAGCAGTTCATTTAGTAACCATTTGATGTTACTAAACAAATAAATCACATTGTGGAGTTGTATTATATAAAATCAGGCACTGACTATCACTGAAAATTGTCAATAGAAACATAGAAAACTGATAACAGAAAAAGACCCAATGGTCCATCAAGATTTTTGTTTGTTTTTATTTTCTTTGAATTAATTTTTTATTTTTATTTATTTACTTATCTATTTTTTAAAAAAATATTGTTGTTAGTAGATTGACTCCCATTAGAAATCAGATTGGCCCGTTTTAGCTTTCATTTTTGGAGTCTTTGAAAGATGCATTGATATAACTCAGTCTTTATTTTATTTTACACTTTTAAGTTTATATTATGGTGATTATATTTATACTGTACTTCATTGAATTGATCAAAATATGTGTACTATTAAATGCCAAGAGACTGCAGTTAGGAGTGGTTATAAAACTAAAGACTTAATACATGTTTTAATAAGTGCACTGCTGATACTTAAAATCAATCTGATTACAGTAATCCATAGACATGGTTACCCTCCTTGATTGCCCATGCCAACAAGCAACGGTACCAGCTTCGGAGGTCATAATGATTACTCTTCATTCCTTGACTTCGGATTCAAGTGAGCTAATCCCGAAAAAGAGAAAGAGCCGATTGTTATAATTTCCCTAAAGAACGGTGGGAGGGAGAAACAGGCACCGGCTAATCTCGACTGTCCTAGGCAAGATATCAATGACAAAAAAATATCAACAGCAGCAGCTGCTTCGTGCTTTGGGATGGATTTATATGAGGCACTGATGCAAAATGTGCAAACCGCAGTTGCGCACGGAACAGCCACCTCTTTTTCCAACTTTGCTTTTGATCCTTTTTTTAAAACACTCCTTCTCCCCCTTCGCATTGAACAATTCTCCTTAGAGCTACGAGCGGAAAGAGCAGAGCCTGTTCAGGAGATGAAAGCGGCAGGTGAAATAGGAGAGGCAGGGGTGAAAATCTGGGGACAGGGAACCTTTTCAAAGGGAGGTGAGGACCTGGCAACACTGGAGGAAGGGAAGGAGGGAAGAGTGTGAGGATGCAATCGCTGTCATGCTCGACTCCCTCCAGCCCTAATAATGGATACAGGTCAGATTTTCTAATCTCTTGGAAGGAAAGCATCTCGCGGTCGTTGTGGAGCCCAGATCAAATTCTCGGTCCAGTGTTTCTTCTTAAGATAATATCCATCTAACATGGAACTGGGGGAAGGGACGAGGGAACCGACTGTAAAAATGGAAGAAGAGAAAGAGAAGGACAGAAGACAGCAATGGGCGGGTGCAATAAAACCAGGGAAAACGCGGAGCCATGATCTCGGCTCCCCTCCTTTGCTCCTTACCGGTTCCTGGGTTTGGCGTTTTTACACCTGGGCGCTTCCACTTCACTCCATTCAAGCTACGCGCTGCAGCTGCAGCTGCCTCTCCCTCTTTCGGCGCACCGGACGGAGTGAGGCAACGTGGGAAGGGTAGGGATAGAGGAGGCGGTTACGCTGGACTACAAGATGGCGGCCCCCCGAAAGGAGGTCGAGCTGCCTATCCCGTAAGAAGCTCGTCAAACTGCTTCTGCCACCACCCCCCCGTTTGTTTTGAAACTACGATTCCCATCGTGCAACAGTGGGGCGGGAACAGCTCCTTCCATTCCTCCTCCCCCTTGGAAACGCCCCTCGAGCGAATATGAATCGCAGAGCACTATGGGGCTCGTAGTCCTTAAGTGGGAGGCGCTCGTGGTGGTCTCCTCCGCCGGTTTGGACTCCTTCGCAGTTGCTCTCGGGGGGCGGGGCCTGAAGTTTGAGTGGTCCGGAGACCGTCGTCGGTCGTTGTGTTCTGAAAAAGAGCTGGTGGAGGGCGGGCGGCTCTCGGTCTGCTTCAGGGCACTGGGGGGCGTTTGCCCCCCCGCCGACACATCGAGAAGCGGGCAGCAAGGCACGCGCACCCCAAATCAGCCTAATTCGCTCGGGGGTGATTCTGCTCTGGAGGAAGCCCCAACGAGGCGCTATGAGGCAGAGTTCCTGGTAAATTCGCAGAAGGTAATAGAATTAGACGCAAGTTGAGGTCGGGCCGGGTGTGAAGGAAAAGAGTCCGTGCAAAGTGGAAAGAAACGAGCGTACGTGTGGAATAGGGAGGCAGGACGCCCAAAGTCACCTCCCCACGCAGTTCCTGTAAGAGGGAAAAGATGAAAACTTTCCTAGTTACTTATTATTCCGGCTGAATTAGTTTTGACTCAGTTGGGAGAATAAAGTGGTTGCGTCTTTCTAATGATTTATATCATGCACTCTGACAAAACTTTGGAGATGTTTGTGTTGCTTCTCTGGGCTGCCTATGCGAGAATCAAATACTCGAAAGGCTTTGATTGGATTTTGAAGGTTCTATGTTCATAGTCCTTACTGGAAGGTTAGCACTAGTATTTGTTAACGTTAAGATGCCTAGCATGATATATCTTGGATCCTATATGCAGCTTGATTACAAGTATTTTTATTATACGGCAATTCACCTGTCTGCATTTAGCCCAACAAACAGTTCAACCGTTTAAGCAAGACTGACATCATTCTGTTACGGATTGAGTTGTCCCCTGCATCTTTCTAATACATTTTAATGATTTGAATATTGACCTTAAGCATCTGACTTACTCCTTCTGTGTTCCTTCATCCTTATTTTGTGGTAGTTTGTATTTGTAATTTTTTTTTTATTTGGGGAGGGGGAGAGGGGTGGATAACTCTTAGAGTTTGTTAAAGTTAGAATCTATTGATGGCTATAATTCCTGACTCTTGCTTTTGTTAGCTAAGATGGATGATGTGGTACAGATTGAGAAAAGTTTTTCTAATAAAATTAACATGTTCATCTTTAAGGCATAAATATTTTTTTTCTTCTGTTCAATCATGTCTGATTCTCAGAAACTGCTTGGACAAGTCCCAGAAGTGGTTTACTATTGCCTTTTTCCTAGGTTTGAGTAAAATGATAGCCCAAAGTCACCCAGCTAGCTTTTCTGCCTAAGGCAGATTTCCTGGTTTCTAGCCTGATGCCTTAACCATTTCACCAAGCTGGCTCTGAAAAGGATATACACTAGTGGTGGCGAACCTAAGGCACGTGTGCCAGAGGTGGCACTCGGAGCCCTCTCTGTGGACACATCTGCCGTTCCCCCAACCCTGCCTCCACCCACACACCCCTCCTCACCAGCAGCCCCCCAGAGGAGAGTCGCCCCCCCGGGCGCGGTCCACGCAGAGCAGTGCAACCAAGGACATGGCAGCCGGGCAGCGGGGACAAGACTCCGCCCTTCCCGTTGCATGCAGATAATGTGGGGTGGAGGGTATGGCCGCCATGGTGTTGCGGCGGGCCATGAAGGCAGTGGGTGGCCCTATGGGCAGGCGGCAAGGACGGGCCAGGGGCAGAGCAGGGGGGCAGGGGCAGTTTTTTAAATCCTTTTTTAATGGAAGAATCTGTGATCTTACTAAGGGGACAACATGAGTAGGTTGTAGTCAAAATAGAAAGTATGCATGTTTAGATTAAAAACCACGCTTTCTAATACCCCTCATTTTTTAAATATATTGATGTTTTCCACCTGTTCATTTACTCCCATCTTAGCTAATAATATTAAAACAATAACTTACAGAAAATCTTTGGCGTTTGAGAAGGCAGGATTTTGTGAGATGATGACTTAGGTATATGTGTGCACACTCTGAGTTTAAAATCTTCCGTATTTTTAAAGTCTTAGCATACTTTGTTTAAAGGAAACCCATTAAAAGAACTGCAGACTTCGTTGAGGAGAATATTACTGTGTTGTTTGTGTGATGAAAAGTCAGTTGATACAAAGAATTTTGGAAATGATTTTCCCAGAGTTCATTTCTGGACATACAATTTTATAAAATATGTCTATAGAAAGGAATAGTACATTTTTTTTAAAAAAAGTGATTGCTCAAATAATATGTTTGCATGATATGTTAATTTGACATGCAATCATAAATATATAGTATATTGTCAGTATGTCAAATCACAACCAATTGTGCTTCATTTGTTAAGTTTGACAGTGTTACATTTTAGTAAAAAGAAATGTAATGCCAGATCATTTATCAGCATTAGAGTTAAAAAGAGGTGGTGACCAGCTCTCTTGGTGTTGTTAATTTCCCTACTCTCCAAATGTACTTACCTCCAGTTTCTATCTCATATTCAAAAGCAGTAGAAGGAAACCTTTCTCAATTTAGTACAGACAAGTGGTGCTATGGTTAAGTTTTGTAAACCTTATAAGCTATGGGTACCAATTGTGGTTAAGTCACTGTCATGGTCACATGGACATGAGATAAATCAGTCTTAATACAGATCATATAAAGAAATTAAAGCCCAATATTTTCTTCTTGTTATTTGTTTATATCATTGGCCTGAAAAGGCTTCTGATATAACTCCGATAATGCTTGAATATGATTTTAAATAGTTTTGATGAGTTGTGCTAGGGATCATTAATTCTGTTCAGAACACTATATGCTGGAGGATTTCTGTGGGTGTTTATGGCCAAAGAGGAAAAAAGACATCTTTGGTTGATACCTGGATGTTGAATGTACTGTAATCTTTAATATCTTAATGTTCTATTTCAGAATAAATGGATTAACATGATATTTTCCATGAATTAAAACAGTTCCATGTCTTGTTTGGTAAGCATATATTTGTTTTAATCTTTGAAATCTAGCACATGTTAAGTTTATACCTGTATTACATGCATGTTGAAAATATAATAGATATAAAGGGAATAAGATTCTTTTGTCCACTGCAGAGCATTGCAGAGAGAGAGTCAGAACGCTGGTTCACTTTCCAGAATGAAAGCTTTAAAATAGAATCTTCTTTGAACTGTAAGAATATAGCCCCAAATGGTGTTTTAACGCCTCCTCTTACATCTTAATATACATTAACATTATTATTACATCTTAATATAATGTTCTGGTTAAGGCCCCACAGCAAGTTGTTGTATCCCAAACTAAAGATTAAAGGGATAAAATTAATAATTGGAAGGGCCACTTTACAGGGTCATAAAAAGGGAGTTACTTGGATGTTTTAAGTCCAGCATCTCTCTTATTTATATAGCTTTGAATTCAGAGAATGATACTGTAGTTTTGAAAAAGTGTATTTAATCATGATTTTTCAAAATGGACTCTTAGATGTCCCTAAACCCAGCAAGATGACCACATTGTTTAGAAAGGGTTCATTTCTTATTGTGTATTGACTTTAATTCATTATTACTATGCAGTGAGATTGTAGTTTCATATCATAACAGATGAGTGTAGATTAGTGAGTTACATTTTAAAGGCTTTATTTCTCTACTTTCAAATTTCTTTTAGGACTGTTCCTGTATTCTACGGACACGAGTTGAATCCATTAGAGTAGAAAAGCAATTGGAAAACATCAGTAGTCAAGACTTGGTAAGATAAAATTCATCTCACCTTAACAGAACCAGTATTATGTTTCCTATCACAATCGTGTCTACACTAGTGATAAAATGTCACTTGGCAATCCTGACTGTCCCCATTGCTGTTGTTAAATGAGAATCACAGGTCATTAAGAGAAGACCTCCTTGCAACTTTCTGCTGGCTTCCAAAAATCTAAATCAGTGAGGAACTCAGCAGGAAGAGGCAACTCACAAGTGACTTGCAAGCAGGCTGGCAGGCGGGTAAGTTGCTGTTGCCAGGTGGGAGAGGATGTGTGGGTGATAGCAGTGGCATGCTCAAATAATTTGAGGCCTGGGAATGGTTGTTGCAGGATGGGGCAGACTTACTCGAATGACTTGCGACCTTTACTCCTGGCTTCCCCATTGATTTTGCTTGTGGGAAGCCAGCAGGGGAGGTCAGAAATGGTTATCACATGACTGCTGGGCACTGCAACAGCACTGCAAGTGCAAGCTGGTTGCCAGATCTCAATCATATGACTGTGTGACGGCTGTAACTTTGAGCACTAGTTGTAAATACTACACATTTAGCACCATTGCAACTTCAAATGATCACCGAATGAGTGGTTAATAAGTGAGAACTATTAAAAAGCAAAAAATAAGTGAGAACTATTTATATATTAGAGAATTGTAATTACATACCAAATACAAAATTTTTGTCCTGTAGAGTATGTGGTAGCATTTTAAATAGGACATGTTTTTTAGTATTTTGGCTTTAATGGACTTACATTGTATTACATTTTGAGTGAAAAGGATTGCCTGGCTTTTTTCATGGATTGGTTGATGGGGTGAAAGGTGTACCGTATCTAATCAGCCACATGGGGTTCTTTAGAAATTCAGTACACTGAGCTTGATAAAAAAAAAAATCACACCCCAATTAAAGAAGTTCTTGCCATCAAAAACGAGGCAAAATTAAAAACCATTTGGTGCTTTTGAAATGATACATAGACAGGAATATTGGCAGATTTTCAAAATTTATATGAAATGACACCATTTTAAACGATAAAAGTTAATAAATATTTTTGCTATTCAGACAGATGAACTTGCTGTATGTTGGGGTCAATCAACTCAAAGAGGAGATGAACAGATACCATGGTCCTCTGATGTATCACACTATGATCTCCAGGTGGAAATAGGTGATTGTTTTGTGATGGAAAATGTTCCTATTTTGTCTTAAGTGAGAGATCTTTAGTGTATACTTGAATTGAAAATATAGATCAGAAATTTTACCCTTTGCCATGCCCTGCTATTAGGTCTGAGATATACTTTAGTTTTATCTTTATTAATGCTTGTATTTTACAATCTATTTCCATTTAACGTCTTGTGTTGCCTTTGATTTAGTAAGTCTTGATATTGATCTTGTTCTGAATACTTTGTACATTTCTAAATTGCACTTGGGGTCTATTATTTTATAGTCCCCAGAGCATAATACAGTTAAGGACAGCTTTGTTCAGTGACTATTCAAACCTATAATGGTGCTGAAAAAGTAGATGTTTGATTGGCTCTCAAATTTATGGCCGCTATAATATTCCCATAGCCACATGCTCACAATCTGGGTGCTTCGCAATTGACTTGCATTTATAACATCCCATGGTTACATGATCACCATTTGTGAGCTTCAAAGCTGGCCCCTGGCAAGCAGAGTCAATGGGGAATCAGTAGGAAGTTGCAAGTTGCAGTCACATGACATTGTGCTTAATAACTGGGGATTATTCACTTAACAATTGCATGGAATTGACATAAGTCTGATGTGGCCATGTGATGTTTCACTTAATGACTGTACTGCTTAGCAACAGTTGCCAGTCCCAATTGTAGTCATTAAAGGAGGACTACCTGTAATCTTTTTAAAACTGCTTTAGATTGTTTCAACTAGGAAATAGCTTTCAGAATCAGATTGTTGTCTTCTAGTTCAAGTCAGATATTTAGTTATGCTTGCTTTGAAAGGTGTTCTTTTTCACAATAGTTAAGAATTTGTGAGTCATAAGCAAATTTTATTTATTTATTTACTTTATTTGTATATCATCCATTCCAAAAGATTATTAGTGAATTAATTAGAATGTTAAGTGGTATATTACTTTTTCTTTATAGGAAAGGGATGCAACAATTTAACTTCAATCTACCTCGCCCGTCATATCCCGACAGGAACATTGGTGGCTGTAAGAATTACAGATCTGGAAAAATGTTCTGAAGAACTCTTAAAAGCTTTACAAGTAAACATGATTTTAAACTTGATATATAATAAGTTGAGACTTTTACCTATATCCCCACATTTCTAGTAATTCTAGATATGCAAAGAAATCCAGAAATATGCTCATGCAGATTTTATGCAGTTATAGCCTTCTCAAGTAATTTCAGTTTTATATTTCTGACATTATAATGAGCCATAATTTTTTTCTGATTCAAGGATTGTTTTCAGATCATTAATGCCTTATAATGAGGTAGGGTAGAAACTAGGAGACTGTGAGTTCTAGTCCTGCCTTAGGCACAAAGCCAGCTGGGTGACCTTGGGCCAGTTACTCTCAGCCCTAGGAAAGGCAAGAGTGAACCACTTCTAAAAAACTTGGTCAAGAAACTTCAGAGACCAGTCCAGGCAGTCATCAGGAGTCAACACTGACTTGAAAGCGCGCGCGCGCACACACACACACATATTGTCCTATGGCTAAAACTGTATGGAGTATTTCCTGTCTTTTAGATTATTAAAACATTTTTTTCTTTCTCTAGAATGAAGTGATATTATCCCACTTTTTCCGACATCCAAATATCTTGGCTTTTGGGGCAATGTTTACTGCTGGAAAGTGGCTTTGGGTTATTTCTCCTTTCATGGCTTACAGTAAGTATTCTGCTTACAAAAATATATCCTTATTTATTAAATTCCTTCTGCACATGCAGAGCAATTCAGTTTATTGGTACCTAGTTTGTGCAATCTTTTATATTTCTAAGTGGGATAATTACTTAAAAAGAAAACCATTGAGACCACCTTTTGAAACAGAATTGCTTCAGTTGTGGGCTTTAGAGGCCAGTGCTAATGTGCTTCTTCGATCATATACATCTACCGTATATTCTGCCCAGGAGCTCTTCTTGAGCTTCTTTTGAAACATTGCAAAAGATCAATGAATTGGGTCATCCTAATTATGGTAGAAAATATCTGGGCCAGCCCTGACCTTCCTATATTTATAAAGATATTATGAGGAGTTACTACTAAATCTCAGGCTCTTTTTTTCTAGATTCAGCCAGTTGTCTCCTGAGGACTTACTTCCCTGAAGGCATGAGTGAAGCTTTGATAGGAAATATCCTCTTTGGTGCAATTAGTGGATTGAACTATATGCATCAACATGGTTATATTCACAGGTAATATGGAAGAACTTTATTGGAATCCATCCAATAATTTCAGCTGAAGCTTGAAAAGTTCTGTGATTATTTTATTTTATCTTCTTTTAGTAGCATTCTCCGATTAAGATGTATGTCCTTATCAAGCACAACAATTTGTTTTCATTTCTCATTCTCAGATGGAATTCCAAAATGCTTTAAAATAGATTAAACCTGCACAAATATTCCAATTGTTTTAATATATTGTGTTTGAGTGTGTTACAACATGAATCCTTAAGGTATTTTCTGATGAGATGCATGAGCTCATTCAGAGTTCCTTCCCTTGGCCTCTAATTGCTAACTCTTAAATTTTAAGAAATATTTGACGTTTCTAAATACTTTGTGGAGAATTGGCACAAGAGATAGGACAAAAGGAAAGCTTGAGCCATCTGTAGGAGCGCTTGTGTATAACTAAATGATCTCTTTGAATTATTATCACACTTGTTTACAGTGAAGTAATAGGGATGTGTTCTATATGCTGTGACTTCTACTTTATAAGGGCTTAAGTTACATTATAGAGTTCTTCTAGTAGGTACCCTCAGGTATAAAATGAGTATGTTGAGGTAGCAAGATCCCTATATAGTTTTGTGGAAAACAAATGAACAAATAAAACATATAATACAATACTTACAGCTTTATTAAAATTAGAACTCATGCAGTATTGTTTAAACTCGCATTTTGAAAAAAAGGGGGGGGAGTCACCAAGCTATCAAATATTTAGACTTGAAATCTGATTGGGAGAGAATTAGAAAAAAATAATGTGAAAAAATGGGTCACATTAACCTAGAATAATTCTCTTATGTTGCACTGACCAAGGGATTGCTCATATATTTCATATGAGGGCTTTTAAAAAATCTTCCTCAGCACTAGAAACATTGAGTGGTATAAACTGGTAATGGCTGCTCATGGACCTTTTCTGTTTCATTCTAGCCTAGCCCACAGAGGAAGCCACCCAGTCGCTCTCCATTTTCTCTCTATGCATGTAATTATAAGCTGACCTTTTATATGGTTTGTTAGGGAGGCTTTGTGGGATGAATCCAAGCCCGTTTATCATCTCAGGCTTGCAGAGAAGTAGAATGAGAAAGAGTTGGTACCTTCTTGGGTCGAGACCTATTTAATCGACCATTTGAAATTGTCACTTCAAATCAAGGCATCTTTTATATTGAGCTGAGCATCTTCACAGACTGAGATCTGCTATTTCTTAGTCAAGAGTAATTCTTAACTAAATTCAAGAGTAGCACAAACAAGAGCAGCATCAAGTTTAACATAAGCAGTATGCCTCAATTCTCTTTCTGATAAATATTAGAATAGTATAACCTTTTAAGCTATAGGAAAGATCATAGCTATTGAGAAGAAACAAACCTACATAGGTGATGTGTCAGAATCTTAATATGTATTTAATAGGATAATCTTTCTATCAAGACAATTGGAGTTTTATACAATTAATTTGTTTGTTTGTATTTCAGAAGTATTAAAGCTAGCCACATATTGATTTCAGGGGATGGCCTAGTTTATTTGTCGGGCTTAAATCACCTCTATAGTTTAGTCAGCAGTGGACAGCAATTAAAAGCTGTGTATGATTTCCCCCAATTCAGTACATCTATGCTTCCTTGGCTGAGTCCTGAACTACTGAGGCAGGTCAGTATATATTAGATTGCATTGTGTGGCTATGCTTTCCTGCTCTATATACTGGCTCAGAAATTCATTGTATTTAAATTCTGCACCCTATAAATTAATCTTAATTATGTTTAAAAATTATTTACAATTTTTAAACATTGGCATTTAATGTTTTATCTAAAACTATGCACTATGAATTTTGATGCATTGCAGTTAAATACTATGATTCCAAGATGTATATTCCATATTGTTTAAAATGGTATCTCTGAATCAGTATAGTCCCGTGTACAATTACCCTTGTCACATTATCATTGAAAGTTAGGACAAATTACATATGTTGTTATACATACATAGTAAAATAGGTTTTTTTAAATTCCTCTATTTCTGTTGAGAAATATATTTTTAGCATTACTTTTTGGTAGAAGTTAATTTCCAGTATTCTGGAAAATAAATACATTGTTGAAGTATTTATTTATTTATTAATTTAATTTATATGCCGCCCCTCTCCCAAGACTCGGGGCGGTATTATTTATTAATTTAATTTATATACTTGAGTTGTTCATATAACTTCTTCAGCTTTCTTTGAAATCATATTGTATACTGTAAATAATATTAAATCATATTAAGATTCTCCTATCCAAAGACTTAAAATATACTTCCCTTACTTCTTTTTCCATTTCATTGTATCATATATGGAAGAGGTTCCCATTTGAAATAGGTGATTTCCATAGATCTGTGTATATTATTTATATATTTTAAATATATTTTTAATATAAGATGACATACACACACATCTGGGCACACACATGTACACACTCATATATAAATACTGTATAAAATAGTCTGCCTGAATCAATCCACTTCTGGATGAAGTTCTCTTTACTGAATGTTTTACATTGTAATGTAGTATATTGGTCCATTTGTAGCTTGGTAGAAAATTTTTTTTTAACTTCTCAATTTCTATATAATTATATTATTAATGGATATTTTTTTAAAAAAAATCTTCCTATTTATTGAAATATTTCATTTGAATGGAGCATTCTCTCTTTCTTGTAACCCAACACCCATTGTCAACATTTGCTCCAGATTTGGGGAGAAGAATAGACTATATTTGGATGTATGTAAAAACTTCCAGGAACAAAAAGACCATGTATATAATACTGCATTTTGCTGATTGCGTGTGTTAAGGATTTTTCTTAAAAAATAATTTTCAATTGTTTTTAATTGATTTATCTTGAGAAAGCAGTGTAGACTAATTTTATTTCTTTAATAGCTAGAATGTATTTAAAAACACAGTTTTTCCATCTGTATTGAAATCAAATATTTTGCTGGAAATACAAGAACAAATACATGAATATTTTCATTAAAATGGTTTTGATTTATTGTAGCACTGATGGTATAGTTTACATATGAAATCATGAATTTCTCGAACACAGTGAAGCTCTTTTGTGAAGTTGCATATCATTGATATTTAAAATAGTTGAATACTGTACAGTCTAATTGTATGCGTCAGAGGTAGTCCTTTTTCTTTAGTAGACTAACTTATTCCACATGTACAAATAATAGAATTGTACATGGCATGTTTAAATATTTCTCATCTGGGTAGGTATTCATTTCCTAATGTGCATTTGAATTTGCCTGATAAGTGTTTTCTTCTATAGGATATGCATGGATATAATGTGAAATCTGACATCTATAGTGTGGGCATTACAGCTTGTGAACTAGCCAATGGGCATGTACCTTTTCAGGATATGCCTCGTACACAGGTAAAGCATAAAAATCTCTAGATTAGGTTCTTAATAACTAATTGAATAACTGTTATTATCAAGAGCATAAGACGTCTCTTAATTTTGAAATTTTATGTACCCAGAGTTTCAATTCTCTACAAAATTAGATTCAGTTCTCTAAGAAGTATAGTTCTGAGTAAATTTGGTTTGGATATAATGATTTCTCATTTAAGTTCACTGTTTACTTGGTTCATGCAAAGACCAGTCCATGAAGCATTGCTCTTGATTACTTGTTAAATTGCCCTTCCTTGGCAGCAAAGCAATATGCCACTTACCAGTGGAACAACTTGCCTTCAGAAGTTGTGTGTGCTTCCTGATTGGAGGTCTTTAAGAAGAGACTGGACAGCCACTTGTCTGAAATGGTATAGGGTCTCCTGCTTGAGCAGAGGTTGGACTAGAAGACCTCCAAGGTCCCTTCCAGCTCTATTCTGATTGATTGACTTGGATTTAATTCCCAATGAATACTGAACTGTAGGAAATCTGTAGGGAAAACTGCATGTTTTATAACTTTTTCTGATAAATACTTTTGCAAAATTTTATTATTTAATGCAGCCACAATGTACTATTCTTATGTAAGCTAAGACAGACATTGGACATGTTGCATTCATTTAGTCATGGTGTTCCTTTGCCTCTCTGTTTCAAAATGACTCCAGTATTGTCTGTATCTTTCTACCAGATGCTGTTGCAAAAACTGAAAGGTCCGTCTTACTGTCCTTGGGCTATAAACACTTTTTCACGTGGAGAATCTAGGATAAAAAATTCTCAGTCGGGAATTGATTCTGGAATCGGGGAAAGCATGACACGCACAATGACAAGTGAGAGACTACAGACTCCACCTAAAACTTTCTCTCCTGCTTTCCATAATTTGATAGAATTGTGTTTGCATCAGGACCCAGAACAAAGGTAATGCTTTAAAATAATGTGCAGGTTACAATTTAATTATTTTAAACTGAAATTAGCACTATGTTTTGAAAGCCTGGTTTATATATGAACATCATACATTATTACCAAATTGTAATTGTCAGCAGGACATCCATGATTACTCATAATTATCAGAAGACCCATAATATCCCCAGAGGGCAGCCACAAAATTAAAAATAAAATAAAATTTTAAAACAAATTTTTAAAATGTCTGAAATTTCATGAAATCATCAAATTTTGAAATATTTTACTATTCTCATGTAAGTGTTCAGACATTTTTAAGTGTCATTTTCATGTACTGCAATCCCAGGTTGTTTTTCCATGCTAAGATTGCTGAGCCTTTAAGGAGTAATATATGAAAAAATATATGAATAGATGATTTAACCTTTAGAGAGGAACATATTTTTCTATCCATGACATAGGTAGCATCTTAAACTGTACCTTTATTAAAACAGTAATATTTATGTTTTAGTATGTACTGCTCTGTCAGTTAAAAGGTGGTTAATAAAACTATTCATTTTAATTAGTGTTGCAAATTTGAAACTTCCTATTTAAAGAGCTTGAAAATATATATTTGCGATATTTTATTTTTAAACTATTAATCTGTTGTAGCAAGGACATGCGGCTGGAATAATTAAAACGGGGAAAATATTGACTCTTCTTTCAATCAACTGATTCTGCTAAAATTATAAGAGAGAAGAAGTAATTACCAGCTGTTTGCAAAGGTTAAACATCTATCTAATCTTTGTTTTTTCCTTTTGGGATGTAGGCCATCAGCAAGAGGCCTTTTGTCACATGATTTTTTCAAGCAAGTGAGTTTATTATACATTTTGTTAGATATGTTAGCTGTATAAAATCACTTAAGGCTTTGGGTTTAGAAAACAGATCAGATGCTGGAAGCTGCAACATCTTTGACTTGAACAGGAGATATCTGTTTGGAGCAGTTTGAGTTTAATATATAAATTTGTGCACTGTGAAATAATGTATTATGCCATTTCTGCAAGTTTGTGTATAATAGGTGGTGTCCACTTATAAGTCCTGTTTGAGATTAAGGTGTTGCCTTTCTGATTTTGGTTACCGAACTGCAATTTAGAGTCTACAACATTTGTTCCAGTTCAAGAACCCGTAGTATCATATCCATGGCAGGCAATACTTATATTTGCTTGCCTTGCCCCACCTGCAGAACTGAGATAGCTGTTGGCATAAACACAGCTATTTTATAGAGCCAACCTTTTTTCTTTTGAAACACATGGTTGGAGTTATGCAAAATATTAATTGCATATTTTATAGAGAGTGTTTACATTGAAATTCCACTATTATAAAACCTTTCTTCATTACAAATACTGTACACATATCATTCTGAGCAGAGAGAAAGGAGGGGGCTTATAGCCTAATTCAGGAAACGCACAATACTACTATATTGCTATTTATAAAATCACAAGCACCTTGGATAATATTCAGTATCACAAGAGCTCAGCTGTGATTGTGCAACAATTTAAATTCCTTGCCCAGTTCCCACCCCATTCCCATTATGTATGGGTCATTCAAATATCTACTGTTAGGATGGATACTTGCTCCTCCATACATTTTGTTCAAAGAGTTTCCTTTTCATCTCTCAAGCTGAAAAAAAACACCTTTTTTTTAGCAATTAAGGACAATATAACATCATATCTTCTGCAGTATGGATTACTTATTTGTATCTTTCTGCATAAATGAATTACAATTAATATTCTGTCTTTCACTCTGGGGCTCAAGGCAGCCTATGTGGCACTCTCGCCTCTATTTTTCATTAAATGTAATTATTTGCATTTAGGAAAAAGGAGATAAGCAGTGACTAAAGCAGTGATTCTTAAATTATTTGATCCAATATTGATTTTTCCTATCTTGAATAATGTCATTATCCCCACAAAAAAATGCCATACTTTTTCACAAGAATCTTGGCAGTGACAGTCCGAGTTTCATCCTTGATTCAAAAACAAGTAATTACAAATTTCCTCATTACTCTGAGGATATTCCCAAATTATCCCCCAGTTTTAAGAATCACTGGATTAAAGAATGGCCATTTTATCTGAATTTATAATGAAATTGCCATCTTTAATCAGGCCTCTTGAACAACCTGTCCGAAAGCAGCCCTCGATTTTCATAGTCTTTTATTAGCAATCACTGTTTCTATGAGTTGAGTTAGTAGCAATAATTAACATTTTGGCAACAAGAACTTGCATTGTATTTCCATAAACCTCTGAGAAGGTATTCATAATTGTTTTAATAGATGTGTGATTATTCCAATAACTGCCTTCTCAATTTTCAGGTGAAAGAAGACACAAAGGGTTCATTACTTTCACTCTTGCCTCCTGCTATCAAATGTAGTCAGTCACAAATACCAACAGTGCATTCAGCAGCCATCTGGAATAAATCTGAATGTAGGTTGCCAAATGAGAAAAAGATATATTGGGAATTTTAGGAGTACTAAAACCATACAGGTGGCCCTCAACTTACAACCATCCATTTAATGACCATTCAAATGTTAACAACAGAACTGAAAAAAGGGACTTATAACTTGGTCTTCGGATTGGCAACCGTTGCAGCGTCCCGATGGTCGTGTAATTTCTATCTGTGACCTTCCCAGTGAGCTTCTGACAAGCAAAGTTGGGGGGGGGAAGCCAGATAACCATGGTGGTTCATTTAACAACCATAGCAAAAAAGGTCATTAAATTGGGCATTTCATTTAATAACTGCCTTGCTTAGCAATGGAAATTCTGGTCCTAATTGTGGTATAGGATTCCTATATTTCTTTGGAAAATAATGTGATTTACTTGCTGCTGTTGTCAAAGTAGAGTTTTTGTTTTGGTATACTTGAAAATGCTAAAGGCTTATACAGATGATGCTATCCAGAGAGAATTTTTTTCAAAATGGTATTATGAGAATTTATTAATCTTTACTAATTGAATTGCAAAGATATCTGTACAGCTCTTTACATTTTTGTTACATGAACTGTAATGGTATCCATTTGTGTAGTAAACCTTTGCTTGGAATGGCATATATTGTTACAGTTCTAATGTGCTATGACTACCTTCCCAATACTAATCTGAAATATTGTTCCATTCTTTAATATATTGTTAATCACTATCATCAAGTTTATATCAAATATATAACTTCATTAAAATGTAATGTCTTTTTCTACTTGCAAAAAATATCAATGTGGAAATCTCTGAGAGCTCTTGATATCTACTACATAACCTTCAGTGGTTGCTGAAGTAGCCAACACTGTAACTTGAAAAAAGTAGCTGTTTTTAATGGAACATGTGTCTTTGAGAAATCAAATTAAGGAAAAAATAATTTGCCAAAGAAAAGCTTGAAATTACTTGACTTAATACTTAAGAATATTGCTTAATTTTCATAGCTTTAATTGTGGTCTGCTCTTCAGGGAATATATTCATCCTTTGAATAAATAGCCATAATTTGAACCAAAATTTGTAGGACTAATATAAAAGTAATCTGTATTATTTAGGCAATGCACAAGAACTCTTGGCTATAAAGTTCTGCTGAACTACATGAATACAATGATTGCAACAACAAATGAACTATTAGCCTCCTGCGGCAAACTATATTGTGAAACATGAGCATCTACCAATAGATTGTGGTTCATAGCCCATTTTCTTTCCACTTCTTAGCTCCAGGGTCAGTGAAAGAACAAGAAGTCTGGTTAATATTACTTAAAGGCTGAGACATTTGAAAAACAAAAAAGATGACTTCTCACTCATCATTTTGCCTTTGTAGCTTTGCTTTTCTTGAGAAGAGAAAGTTCAGTCCTAATTACAAACAGAAAATATAAAGGAAGAGAAAAAAGGCTGCTTTCTGTGAATAGTACTGTGAATAATTGAACAAAGTAAACCTAAATTCTTGTTACCTGTACAGCATATTTTTTGGAGGTTTAATATTTTATTAATGATTTTTCAATAATGTACATTCTATTTACTCATGTAAAAATAGAAGTTAGTTTTAAGTATACAATCTTATTTAGCATCGCAAGTGTCCTTTTAACTGGGAAACTACTGAAGGAAAAGTATGTATTGTCAACCTAATTTTGACAAATTTAATTGTAATAAAATATTATTTAACAAAGATCATTTGAGTGAATGGCACCTTATTTCATGCTCATCAAGAAGCGAATATACAATGCTAGCATTTTTATTTAGAAGCTCTATTGTTTTAGGCAGATTATCAAGCAAGCATGATTAGGATAATACCTTAGAACAGACATGTCAAACTTGCGACGTCACATGATGTCGCGCAATGTATCGGAGCTTTTTCGCTGTTGCCGGCAATGGGGTGGGCGCGGCTCCGATATAATGAAACTGGCCTGTGGGCCGGCAGTTTAACACCCCTGCCTTAGAACTATTTTGAGACCAGTACCTAATGTTGTCTGTAGCAAGATAGTAGAAAAGCAGGTTAACCTAGATAAAACTGCACTGTATTTGTAAGTGGGTACTAAAGCAAAGAATACATAAAAATCTAGTGAAAAACATTTACCAGTGTTCTTTTGCTGTGTCAAGAAATGTCTATTTTTGTGAGGAATAAACGTGATGATCTCTAATATATAGTAAAGATACTTTGAAACTATAAACTTTATGCTAAATCATGTATTTTATATGGGTGGTCCTCAGTTTATGACCTTAGCAATTGTTCGCAGTTACAAGAATGCCCACAAAGCTGCTTACAATCCGAAGTTGAAGTTATGATGGTGCGCATGCGCGTGAGCAGTCATGTTATAGCATTTTGGGTGCTTAGCAACTGGCTCACTTTTACTGCCATTTGCCATGTCTTGCTGTCACATGACTAGGATTTTTTATGTTTTTTTGCCAATTTCTGTTGTTATTTCAAATTCCAGCAAAAAAAGCCCATTAAGGAAAAAAATAGATTGGCTTAAAAACCAGTGCATGTTTAACAGTTGTGATATCTGCTTAATAATTGCCAAAGAAAATGCTTAAAAATCAGGTCCACTCATGTGATGCTTCAACTTACAACTATAATTTTACAACCATACAAGCTCACTTATGCTTGTAAATTAAGTAGATATTTTTGTCCTAAATGGTGATTACTGAACTTACAGCAAAAAGCTTAAATCTGTTTTCAACTTCAAATTGGAATTAGTCATTTCAGTGAAGCAGCGGAAGTGATGTGCCGATGTCTGGAGGCTGTTAGGGTTTGGATGGGTGCCAACAGGCTCAAACTCAACCCCGACAAGACGGAGTGGCTATGGGTTCTGCCTCCCAAGGATATTTCAATCTATCCGTCCATTAGCCTGGAGGGGAGCTTTTGACCCCCTCGGAGAAGGTCCGCAACTTGGGCGTCCTCCTCGATCCACAGCTAAATTTGGAACATCATCTTTCAGCTGTGGCGAGGAGGACATTTGCCCAGGTTCGCCTGGTGCACCAGTTGCGGCCCTATTTGGACCGGGAGTCTCTGCTCACAGTCACTCATGCCCTTATCACCTCGAGGTTCGACTACTGCAATGCTCTCTACATGGGGCTACCTTTGAAAAATGTTCGGAGACTTCAGGTAATGCAGAATGCAGCCGCACGAGCAGTGTTGCGTTGGGCTTGCCTAGAAATGCCCACATTTCGGCATCACTCCGCGAGCTGCATTGGCTGCCAATTGGTCTCCGAACCCAATTCAAAGTGTTGGTTATGACCTATAAAGCCCTACATGGCATTGGACCAGGTTATTTACGGGACCGTCTGCTGCCCCATGAATCCCAGCGGCCGGTTAGGGCCCACAGAGTGGGCCTTCTCCAGGTCCCGTCAGCCAGACAGTGTCGCCTGGCGGGGCCTAGGGGAAGGGCCTTCTCTGTTGCGGCCCCGGCCCTCTGGAACCAACTTCCCCCGGAGATCCGTGTCGCCCCCACCCTCTTCGCCTTTCGTAGATTGCTTAAAACATACTTTTGCCGGCAGGCCTTGGGCAGCTAACACCTTGCCCCTAGCCAGTGTATGTTTCTGTGTATGTTTGTGGAGTGATTGGTTTCTTTTAGCTTAAGGGTTTTTTATAGATATGTGTTTATTGTAATTTCTATCATGCTGTGAGCCGCCCTGAGTTCTTTGGAATAGGGCGGCATAGAAATTAAATAAATAATAAATAATAATAATAATAGTATTTTTCTGTTTTCTTATTTTATTCATAATCAATCTAGATTGATCAGTATTTTTCACATTTTTTTCCCTAAGTGTATCAAAACTTTATATTAAAACACTTTTTGTGAAAAAGAACAGATTTGGTCCTAAAGGTACACTACCATGTCAAGTTTGTAAATACATAAGACTCACCATTTTATCACTTCAATATGATACACAAATTCCTCCATGAAGTCATAAATTCCTCCTTGAAGTCATAACTGAAAACTAGTTTTTGTTCTAAATCTAACCATAGGTTTCAGTCACAAGCAGCTGTTTTATCAGGAGTAACTAAACTGATACTTCTTTGATGATCCCTTTCAGAATAGGAAACAAATTTGGTGTTCCACTTTTGGGACATTAGAGTTTCTAAAACCTTTTCTTTCCTGATATTTTCTTTTCTTGTGACATTTAGTTTTCGTGACTTTTGATTTATAGGTCAGTTTAATTCTTTTATGGTAGTTTAAAGTCTTTTTATGGCATAAACTTTTATGGATTAAGTTCCATTTCATTGGATCTTTAAAGAATAGGCATACAATTTAATCAAGATGAGGGAAGAGAAAATAGAGGAAAGTGGAGTCAGAGAGAAATTACATGCAGCAAAGAAACTGCCAATTATATAGAAGCATACAGTAAAAGTCATTTCAGTGAACATTAACAGGTGGTTAATCTGTAACAGTCTAAGTGGCCATTCAAACATTCAGCACATATGCTTTGAATCTATAGATTAACCTTCAAAAACTTTGGTGAGCTTCCCCCCCTCCCCATACCTTCCTATTCAGGCATAGTACTTATATACCGCTTCATGGTGCTGTATACAGCCCTAAGCAGTTTACAATGTGAGTATATTGCCCCCAGCAATCTGAGTCCTCATTTTACCAGTCTCAAAAGGATGGACGGCTGTGTCAACTTTGAGCCTCGTCAGGATTAAACACCTGGCAATGGGCAGAGTTAGCTTGCAATACTGCATTCCAACCACTGCACCACAGCATGCTCCTGCTGAACACACCTATTAAGAATAGTGAGAAGATGTAGCAGAGGGAAAGAACGAGAGAAGCAAGCAACAAAAATCATCTGAAGAATCAAGTCATACATGTGCTGTCCTATGTGATTAGGAGTGGCATATATGATGCTTTCAAATCAGTCTTGATTCCTGGTGAATATGTAGACAAGTACATACAATTTTCTTGTTAATATTTTGCAGAAGTGGTTTGCCTTGCCTTCTTTCTAGGGCTGAGAGAGTGACTGGCCGAAGGTCACCCATCTGGTTTTGTATTTAAGCCAGGACTAGACCGGTCTTCTAGTGCCTATCCCAATGCTTTTAACCATCATATCAAATCTATAGAGTGACAAATATACCCTAGCAAATAATAAGTTTCTAATTTTCTATCTCTTTAGTTCACATATTTTTATTACATTTTTATCCTGCTTTTATTACTTTAGACGTAATTCAAGGAGGCGAATATACCTAATACTCCTCCCTCCTCCTTTCCCCCCACAACTATTCTTCACAGGGTTCTTCTGGAAAAAAAGAATATTGGGCATGTTCGCCACCTTGTTATTTATAAAGTAATAAAAGCAGGGGAGAGGGAAGCATTTATTGGCATGGAGTCAGATAGAATCAGTATTTTGAAAATAATTATACAACTTGGACTGAATAGTTGATGTGAAAGTCCTGGAGGTTTTTAGGATAATAAAATAATAATAATAATCTGGATGGGGAGGAATAAGTTTAGATAGCAATCCTAGCCAGATGGTTTTGAACTGGATTTGATTTGGAAGACATCCGATTCTAAGAATATTCCATTTTTGATTCTGGTCATCAGGAGATTATGCTTCCCTATACTAAATTACCTCAGAGCACAGACTTGTAGCTTCTACTCAGACAGTAGGTGTGAACGTGGCCAAGGGGATAGACGCATATAGTATTTTCATCTAATGTGCCATATCGACACATTTATAGACGATGCTTATGTAATTTGCTTAGAGTCAGCAACAATTGGAATGGCATGTTATAAGGCACATATTACAGAATTAAAAACCTATTAGCTTGATTCAAAGAATAATTGACCAAATAAAATTTGATTACAAGGTTGTATTATAGGCGTTCCATGTTGCAATCTTAATTAAACAAAAAAAGTCTTGGCATCCTGGATCAATGAAAGATTGATAAAAGTAACTTTCACTAAACTCTGAACTGATTAAATCAACTGCATTCAGCAGAGCAGTCTTTGCAAAGAAATCATGTTTCAGTCCACTCGTTGATTAGTATAAGTATTGTACTCCAGTAATTTTCAAAGGCATCAGGCTGGGACAAAAAGCAGAATGGCCTTTTTATTAAAATAAATAAAAATAATAATAAAAAATAAGGTTGCTTTAATAATAATTCAAATAAGTTTTCAAGCTTTCTGAACTAAAATGTACTAAGAGCGTTTTATTTTTTATTATGACCAGGGGAAAATAATAACCCAAAAGCACACTCATAGGCTGGTTGAGGATCAGAAGGTTAAGATTCATCCATTATTTGGGGGTCTGGAGTTCTGCCTCAATATTTTGTGGAGAATCTTAAGAACAACTTCCAACTGCTCAGGTGTCATTTTTAAGATTTGATCCTGGTTGTTAAGCATGTCAAATATCATGCCTGCTTGATTTCTTGGAGTTTCCGGTGCAGAAGGAAATGGTCGAAGTGCATCTTTAGACAAGAGACCAGCAACATTTGGAGCCGAATTTGATCTTGCTTGGCTGCAGCTCCCTTCCTCAACGCCTTGTAAATCAACAAGTGCTCTTTCAATTGCTTTTTCAAGATGCTTATAAGCTTCCAAATCTAAATCTTCAATGGCAATGGAATTCTAAGCATTGAAATAAAAAAATGTATGCATGTATCATCATGATGCTAAATCATACAAAGGCTTTTACATAAACTAGGAAGTATCCTTATTGTATCACCAAATTGCATTATTTTTGCCTTTTCGGGTACCTTTATTTCATCTATCATATTCATCACACCATTAATACAGTGGGGCAAAAAAGTATTGAGTCAGCCACCAATTGTGCAAGTTCTCCCACTTAAAAAGATGAGAGAGGCCTGTAATTGTCATCATAGGTAGACCTCACCTATGAGAGACAAAATGAGGAAACAAATCCAGACAATCACATTGTCTGATTTGGAAAGAATTTATTTGCAAATTATGGTGGAAAATAAGTATGTGGTCACCTACAAACAAGCAAGATTTCTGGCTCTCACAGACCTGTAACGTCTTCTTTAAGAGGCTCCTCTGTCCTCCACTCATTACCTGTATTAATGGCACCTGTTTGAACTTGTTATCAGTATAAAACACGCCTGTCCACAACCTCAAACAGTCACACTCCAAACTCCACTATGGTGAAGACCAAAGAACTGTCGAAGGACACCAGAAACAAAACTGTAGACCTGCACCAGGCTGGGAAGACTGAATCTGCAATAGGCAAGCAGCTTGGTGTGAAGAAATCAACTGTGGGAGCAATAATTAGAAAATGGAAGACATACAAGACCATTGATAATCTCCCTTGATCTGCGGCTCCACGCAAGATCTCACCCCCTGGGGTCAACATGATCACAAGAACAGTGAGCAAAAATCCCAGAACCACACGGGGGAGGGGGGCTAGTGAATGACCTGAGAGAGCTGGGACCAACGTAACAAAGGCAACCATCAGTAACACACTACGCCGCCAGGGACTCAGATCCGGCAGTGCCAGACGTGTCCCCCTGCTTAAGCCAGTACATGTCCGGGCCCGTCTGAAGTTTGCTAGAGAGCATTTGGATGATCCAGAAGAGGATTGGGAGAATGCCATATGGTCAGATGAAACCAAAGTAGAACTGTTTGGTAGAAACACAACTCGTCGTGTTTGGAGGAGAGAGAATGCTGAGTTGCAGCCAAAGAACACCATACCTGTGAAGCATGGGGGTGGCAACATCATGCTTTGGGACTGTTTCTCTGCAAAGGGACCAGGACGACTGATCTGTGTACAGGAAAGAATGAATGGGGCCATGTATCGTGAGATTTTGAGTGCAAGCCTCCTTCCATCAGCAAGGGCATTGAAGATGAAACGTGGCTGGGTCTTTCAACATGACAATGATCCCAAACACACCGCCCGGGCAACGAAGGAGTGGCTTCGTAAGAAGCATTTCAAGGTCCTGGAGTGGTCTAGCCAGTCTCCAGATAACCTCATAGAAAACCTATGGAGGGAGTTGAAAGTCCGTGTTGCCCAGCGACAGCCCCAAAACATCACTGCTCTAGAGGAGATGTGCATGGAGGAATGGGCCAACATACCAGCAACAGTGTGTGCCAACCTTGTGAAGGCTTACAGAAAATGTTTGACCTCTGTCATTGCCAACAAAGGATATATAACAAAGTATTGAGATGCACTTTTGATATTGACCACATACTTATTTTCCACCATAATTTGCAAATAAATTCTTTCCAAATCAGACAATGTGATTGTCTGGATTTGTTTTCTCATTTTGTCTCTCATAGTTGAGGTCTACCTATGATGACAATTTCAGGCCTTTCTCATCTTTTTAAGTGGGAGAACTTGCACAATTGGTGGTTGACTCAATACTTTTTTGCCCAACTGTATTTGCCTTAGATTAGCTAAGAAAGCATCATTTTGCATCCTACCTGTGGCGGTACAGTTTCTATTCTGAAAACTTCTAATTCTGAAAGTTTGTCTCTGTGGCCTTTCAAAAGTCTGCTACAGAGAGATTTAGATTTTGCAGTCCTTCAGGGATTATAAATTTTATACACAAACAGAACTGTTTTAACTAGAATGATATATTAAAAAGTACACATTCTGTAAGAAAACATATTGTCATTTTGCCTGAAAAAAACGTATACAAATTTTCCTTATATAAGGAAGTGCTTCCCAACTGGTAGCCCAGGTATATTGGAAGAATTCCCAGAACTCCTATCAAGCATCCTTAAATTATGGTAGTTCTAACTGGAGGGGCCAAGTGTCTTTTTAAAAGCTTAAACTCCAATACTATGGAGATATTCTATAACTGTAGAAATGATTAGTTCTTATTTTTTAAGAACAAGAATTCTCATCTCACAAGCCAAATGTTCTGCTCATTTTTTGTTTTTAAATAGTGGCCTGTGGGCCCGACTTACTTTGAGTTTATACAATGCATTAGAGCAGGGGTGTCAAACTGCCGGCCCATGGGCCAGTTTCATCATATCAGAGCCGCGCCCACCCCATTGCCGGCAATGGGGGAAAAGCTCCGATACGTTGCGCGACGTCACGTGACATCGCGAGTTTGACATGTCTGCATTAGAGAATATAATCAATCATCTTCAAGAACAAAGTTGATTATGTTCTTACCAATGAATTTGCTTTTGTATGTCCAGTAGTAGGAAATTTAATTGTAGAAGGTTTTTCTTGAACATTTTTTGATAGTTGTGAATCAGATAAGGCAGCAGTCTTGCTAAATGATTTTTTTTGTTTGATTTCATTATCACGTTTCTTCTCAGGCTTCTGTTTCATGCTTTCCCTTTTTATACCACTCATAGATAATAATGTTTTTGAATCCTTCTTGTTTTCTGTCGTGCTCGATTTTTTAGAAGGCAACTCGCCATGTTTTTTTCCATGTTTTTCTTTTAAAACATCCTTAGAAGTTCGGCTATGTGCTTTTTCCTTTTTGGCTGAAGGATTCGTCCCTCCTTGCTGGTTCAATGCAGCATCCTTCTTTCTGTCAGACTTCTTGGTTTTGGTTTTGTGATGATGCTTGCAAGCTGGCTTTGCTTCTTCCTCAGACTCTGGGTGTAAAAAGAGAAAAGTCTGAGGGTTCACTGGAAAGGGAGGCTTGGAAGGATAATTAGGAGATTTGGAAAGATAATTTTTAATTTCAGTTTGGGCTCCAATGTCATGTGCGCTCAAAAAAGAGGAAAAGGCAAATGGTTCAGATGTTTTCCTCAGTGGTTCTTTCTGGGGCTTATTTTGTGATATTTCTTCGTAGGACCTTCTCTTCAAATCTGATACCTCTAGATTATCAGGGTAACCTGGCAATCTGTAACGTTCTTTTTTAAAAGTGTGTTTCACTTTTTTGCAACCAGATGTCTGGGTTTCTTGGTTCTTTGTTTGTACTTCGAAAATACTGTTCATAAGACCACCTAGATTTTCCTTTTTACATTTTTCACTTGCAGTTGATGCATGAGGAAGGTTTTCATGTGAAGGATGTTTTGCTTTGTCAGGTAAATCTACATTGTCGCTAACTTTTGAAATGCTTTCAATACTTGATATAGATGCATCATGATCCATATCCTTATCAATTTCTTTGCTAATCCCAGTTTTGGAACTGGTTGGTACAGGAAGCTTTTCGAAGCTTTTTTGCAAAACAGATGCTAAACTTTTTACTTCTAATTCCGAAAGTTGCTCTCTGTGATCTTCTTTCAAGAGTCTGCTACAGAGAGACTTTAGATTTTGCAGTTCTTCTTCAGAGAACCTATCTTGTAGACTATGAGTTACATGGGATATTTGCTGTACACTTTGCCCTTCTTTAGCTAAGTCTGGTCCTTTCTCTGCCCTGAGTGCTGTTTCTTTGGCTACAACTGGAAACACCGTTTCGAGTATTTTTTTTAACACTTCCTGTGTGATCAGTCCAATTTCTGAAATTCTCTCTGACAGATGGTCTTGGATTTTCCTGTTCAGTGCAGACTTTAAATTGGCAATTTCGTTCTCTGAAAGGACCTCAAAAAGATTTTGCATACTTTTGCTTAGCACACTGTCATCAAAACTCTCATTAGATTTCAAGTTCAAGGACAACTTCTGACACACAGTTTCCAGGTCTTCTTCACTTAATCCAGTTTCTGAAAGTTTATCCTTAAGGTGATCCTGAATACTTTTGCTTAAAAATGATTTTAAACTTTTTATTTCTGCTTTTAAAATCTTTTGAAGGAGAGTATCATAGGGGGAAACATGTTTTTTTATATTAGCTGTTTCGATGCTGAATGGTAACTTTACTTTAATGATTTCTAATGATGTTTTTGAGGCTACATTTCTTAAATCCAATTTTAGTTCTTTCACTGGACTAGTTTGGCTTTTTAGAGGTAATAAAATAGACTCATCATGATCACCTTTTCTGCTTTCATATAAATCTGCCTCTGTAAATATTGGCTTGTTTTTGTGACTTTCTTTATTATCGAAGGATTCAGATTTGGAAAGTTCTCTTATATCACTCTCACTTAATGGTTTTATGGTTATTATTTCAGTTTGTGAAGTTACTTCTTTCGATAAAGCTTTCTTGAGCAAATCACTAGAATTCTGGAGAGAAACCTGGTTCTCTGCTATCACCATATCTGGGATTATCCCTTTTTCAGACAATTTTCCTATAAGTTGAGCCTGCAAATGTTGACTTACAACATCTTTCAGTTCACTAATGTCTGGTTCTGAAAATGCATCTGTAGTACTAGTTGTTATTTCATTCAAAGAATGTTTTTCTCTGTCATCTAATGGGCTGCTGTCTTCTAATTCTTGGGATAACTCTGGTCCTGAAAGTCTCTCTGCAACTAGGTTTTCAATGTTTTTGCTCAAAAGTGATTTAAGTGCTACCACTTTTACAACTTTATCAACAAGAAAAGTTTCGAGAGAGTTTTTGAAGTAAACATTAACCTGTTTTACTTCTGCTTCTGTTAGTTTATCTCCTTGTGGCTTTAATTCAGATGTTATAGTTAATGGCTTTATTGCTTTTTCAGCTTCCACTGTAATTTTTTTGTCTTCCTCTTCCAAATTGATTTTTTTTTCAAGGAGTCTTAATATTGACAGTTGATCACTACTTCTGATTAATTTGGGATCTAAGCCATTATCTAATTTTGTCAAAGGCAGACCCGGAGGTGGATCCTGGTCTTCTTGTTCTTTGAAATCAACAGGTGTGTATGTTTTTTCTAAAAGAATGGAATAGTCTACTGTGCCTTTAGTAAGCTCAGGTGGCTGTACTTTACAAACACGTCTCAAGAAGGGTTCAAACTTGCTTCTACTAAAAAATGCATCTTGGAACTGCAATTTAAAGAGAGAATGGTAGAATTAAGATCTTTTGAAATCTTGATTATAAATAATGGGATATATAAAATGTCTTCTTTGCCAGAATTTAAAATATATTTACAAATAGCTTTGTACCATATGCACACACACACACACACACACACACACACACACGCCATTGTGCACACAGAAAAATGACAATAAAGGTCTATCTATCTATCTATCTATCTATCTATCTATCTATCTATCTATCTATCTATCTATCTATCTATCTATCTATCTAAATTTCAACTAAATTTTCAATGCAATGAATATAAATAGAAAAAATGTTTTGAAATATTTAAAATTATACACACACTTCCATTCATTTATTCTATCTAAATGTCTTTGTTGTAAAAATCAATACATGAAAAAGAAAGTGTTTTCATCCTAAGATTATATTTTACCTATGTCACAAATCAATCTTAATCAGCTTTAATGTGCTAGCTGAACAATGCAATATAAAGATTACAGGGGACCTAAAAAGTTAAATTTGAATTAACAAAATCCTATGTTTGCTCACAACTGTATCTAAAAATTCAGTGAGACAGACACATAAGTTATGATGGAGTGTAGACATGCCCCCCCAAGGAGTTAAAGAACACCCAAAATATCTAATGCATGGTATTACTAATCTTTTATCATCAGATTATAATATGCATCTATCTAAAACAAGAGCACTTGTTTTAGATATGGTGCATATCTAAGTGTGTCGAGCACTTAACACCTCAAGCATTCATAAACTATTCTCTGCATTGATGTATCTATGCAGTGCAAGAATAATAGAAACTGTTCCTTACAATATATGTAACTCTGGTTCTTCAAATGGCCATCTGTGAATACATGCCAGTAGGTTCTCCACCTAAACAGAACTTTATCTACAACATTCCAAAATTTAGAGATTTTTGGTAGAAACCATGCCCTATCTTGTATTCTATTATCAATCTCAATCACCGAAACCTTATACAACAACCCTTCAAAACTGAGTGATAGCTCACTACACTGAAATAGAAAATGAGGGTGGGTTCTGTATTCAGAGATCACCATTTGAAGAACCACAGGTCCAGGTAAGACTTGTCTTCATTAAGATTTCTGTGATCCATAGAGAAGGGGAAAGGCACTCGCACCGATGGAGGAGAGAACCGATCTCTCAAACACTACACCCCTCTGGGTTGAATGAAAGTGGAAGATGGACCACGTAGCTGCTCTACCAAGTTGTTGGCAATTGGATATGCTGAAAGAAAATAGTGGTGGGTGGATATCATAATGGTAGAATATGTTTGGATGGGTTAGTGTGAAATTGTATGAAGGATAGGGCGAGGGGTAATTTAATTAAATGAGGGAGGGTTCTTTTTAGGGAGGGGTTGGGATGGAGTAATTTTTTAATTATGGTTTATATATTGGGTTTTATATATCGGGTTTTTAGCTGACTAAATTGGGTGGGTGAGAGATGTATGCATGGGATGGGGATATGTATGAGGAATGCATGATAGATGTAAGGACAGACCTGCCGAGCCTGAGAGAGGCCGGGGACTGGGGGGATGTGGACTCTGGAGTCAACGAGGGTTGGAGTATACTGGTCATTCAGGGAAGAGGCAGATATGGCGGGAGCAGGAGGGTAGGCCGCACTCGGGGAACTCGGTCCTGCTGTCTCGTAGCAGTTCCTTGTTCTGGCCCTTCTGAAAAATCTAGCTCACCCCATGACCCTGATGATGAGCGTAGCTCGGGCCCTGGGCTCAGACTGTTGCTGCTCAATGCCAGGTCGGTTAATAAGGCCCCCCTCATCCATGACCTTCTCATGGATGAGGAGACCGACCTGGCGTGTATGACTGAGACCTGGTTGGGCCCTGAGGGGGGAGTTCCCCTCTCGGATATGTGCCCACCGGGTTATCAGGTATGGCATCAACCGCGACCCCCGGGAAGGGGGGAGGAGTGGCTTTTTTGGCCCGAGAGAACTTCAGTCTACGCAGGCTCACTGTTTCCGAAATTCCGGGTTGCGAGTCCATCTTTATGACACTGGACCTTGGGGTTCAGGTGGGCTTATTGCTTACGTACCTGCCTCCCAGCTTGCGTGGCATCAGCCCTGCCTGTGCTACTCGAGGAGGTTGCTGGACTGGCGGTGGAGTTCCCCAGGCTTATGGTCTTGGGGGACTTTAACCTGCCATCACTTGGCGAGTCCTCGGGGTTGGCACAGGAGTTCATGGTCGCCATGACAACCATGGACCTGACCCAAGTAGTGCAGGGTCCGACGCATAAGGGTGGGCACGCCCCGGATATGATCTTCCTTTCGGAGCAGTTGGGTAATGATCTGGTTTTAAGGGGCTTAGATACCTTGACTTTGTCATGGACCGATTATTTCCTGCTACAACTGAATTTTACAGCCCCAATCCTTCCCCACAGGGAGGCGGAACCGATTAGGTGGTTCCGCCCCAGACGCCTGATGGATCCAATTGGCTTTCAGACAGCGCTTGGGGAATTACCGAGCTCGTTCATTCACAGTTCGGTGGAGTCCCTGGTAGCGGCATGGAATACGGCCGCGAAGGGGGCTATTGACCGGATTGCGCCTTTGCGACCTCTCCGTGGTGCTGGCCCCAGGAGGTCTCCTTGGTTCATCGAGGAACTCAGGGGGATGAAGCGCCATAAGAGACGTCTAGAGAAGCGATGGAGACGAAGTAGGTCCGGATCTGATCGAACCAGATTGAGCTCACTCATTAGAGCCTATTTGAAGGCGATTAAAGTGGCAAGATCTTTGTATCTTTCCGCTTTGATCGCGTCTGCGGAATCTCGCCCGGCCGCCCTGTTTAGGGTGACCTGGTCCCTCCTTAACCCGAGGGGTCCGGGGCCCCCCTTGCAGGGTAGTGCCGAGGACTTTAACAACTGTTTCGCAGACAAAGTAGCTCAGATCTGGGCTGACCTAGACTCCAATTGTGAAGCAGAGTCGACTGATAACAATTCAGTCGAGGGGACAGGGGCATGTTCTTGTCCGGTCATCTGGGGTGAGTTTGAGGCTGTTACGCCTGATGAAGTGGACAGGGCCATTGGAGCTGTGAGTTCCGCCACCTGTTTGTTGGACCCGTGTCCCTCCTGGCTGGTTTCTGCTAGTCGGAAGGTGACACGTACCTGGATCCAGGAGATTGTCAACGCTTCCTCCTCAAGAAGCCTTCCCTGGATCCAGCAATTTTGACCAACTATCGTCCGGTCTCTAACCTCCCCTTTGTGGGGAGGGTTATTGAGAAGGTGGTGGCACTTCAGCTCCAGCGGTCTCTGGAGGAAGCCGATTATCTGGGGCCTCTGCAGTCTGGGTTCAGGCCTGGCTACAGCACCGAAACTGCTTTGGTCGCTCTGATGGATGATCTCTGGCGGGCCCGGGATAGAGGCCAGTCCTCTTTCCTGGTGCTTCTTGACCTCTCAGCGGCGTTCGATACAATCGACCATGGTATCCTTCTGCACCGGCTGGAGGGATTGGGAGTGGGGGGCACCGTGTTATGGTGATTCTCCTCCTATCTCTCTGGTCGGTCGCAGTCGGTGTTAGTGGGGGGTCAGAGGTCCACCTCTAGGTTACTCCCGTGCGGGGTGCCTCAGGGGTCGGTTCTCTCCCCCCTACTTTTTAACATTTACATGAAGCCACTGGGAGAGATCATCCACTGGCATGGAGTGAGATACCACCAGTATGCTGATGATACTCAGTTGTACATTT
Source organism: Bothrops alternatus (assembly GCA_034064705.1). Lineage (NCBI taxonomy): Eukaryota > Metazoa > Chordata > Lepidosauria > Squamata > Viperidae > Bothrops > Bothrops alternatus. Next base: position 1,110,758 of record JARGCV010000068.1, read on the forward strand.
CCACTCCTGGCCAAATCAGTGAAGCGGTTGAGGTGATATGCCAGTGTCTGGAGGTTGTGAGGGTCTGGATGGGCGTTAACAGATTGAGGCTCAACCCTGACAAGACAGAGTGGCTGTGGGTGATGCCTCCCAAGGACATTTCAATCTGTCCTTCCATTAACCTGAGGGGTAAATTCATAAACCCCTCGGAGAAGGTGCGCAACTTGGGAGTCCTCCTCGACCTGTGGCTGACATTGGAACATCATTTGTCGGCTGTGGCGAGGGGGGCATTTGCCCAGGTTCGCCTGGTGCACCAGTTGCGCCCTTATTTGGATCGGGAGTCTCTACTCACAGTCACACATGCCCTTGTCACCTCGAGGATCGACTACTGCAATGCTCTCTACATGGGGCTACCCTTGAAGAGTGTTCGGAGACAACAATTAGTGCAAAATGCAGCTGCGCGAGCAATTGTGGGCCTTCCACGTTGTGCCCACATTTTGCCAACTCTCCGCATGCTGCATTGGTTGCCTATCGGTCTCCGAGCGCAATTCAAAGTGTTGGTCATTACCTATAAAGCCCTTCATGGCATTGGACCAGGATACTTACGGGACCGTCTTCTGCCACATACTTCCCTTCGACCGGTGAGAGCGCACAGGGTCGGCCTCCTCCAGGTCCCGTCAGCGAAACAATGTCGTCTGGCGGGTCCTAGGGGGAGGGCCTTCTCTGTTGTGGCGCCCACCCTCTGGAACCAACTGCCCCCTGAAGTCCGCGCTTCTCCCACCCTCCCGGCCTTCCGGAAGAATCTTAAAACCTATCTTTGCCGGCAGGCCTGGGGATGATTGTGGATTGTTGTGTGAATGATGAATGTGCGTTCGGTTTTTGTTTTTAATGTTTATTTTTGATTTGGACTTAGATGTGATTATTGTTTTTATATATGTTGTAAGCCGCTCCGAGTCTTCGGAGAGGAGCGGCATATAAGTCCAAATAAAATAAATAAATAAATAAAATGGGGAGCAGAAAGTGATGCTTTAACAAATCAAAGCAGCCTTATAGTGGTCATGGTCCATTTTGAGAAGTATTATAAAATACTCCAAGCCTGCTCTGTTACCCTTAGAAGCAGAAAAAGAGATATAAATCTCTGAAGAAGACATGAATGGTGTCAGATAAATTAGCTGAGCAAACCAAGCCTTTTGTGCAACGAACAGTAGCATTTTGCTCTATAAAACTGAGAAAGATACAAAAAGATACCCTAAACTCCACTGAGGATGTTACCTAGCCTGGTAACAAAATGTTTGGAAACCAACCCACAAGCTCGGAGAATAAATCTTCACCCTCAAAGATACAAAAAAAATATATGCCACAATCTTTTCCAAGATGGCAAAATGCCTATAACAGAATCACTGAGAAACTGCCTGAAGTGAAATAGGTTCAGTTGCTCCTTTATCAAGTTACATACATATCCTCTACTGAATGGTTGTTTCCATAATTTGTTCAGTAATGATTAGTTCAAAATTTAATGTTGGTTGCCCTTCCTGATAAGTGAAAATAGCCATGCATTTGTAGTCATGGAGGAATGAATAGACTGAAAATCGACTATAGCTTAAGTGGGAGAAAGAAGTAAAGAAGTAAAGAAAGAAGTAAAAGTAGGCAGCTGGATCTCTGGAATCATTCTCTGCAGTGTTAAAACCTGAGAATAAATTTCCCATCCCTCAAGATTGTTAGGCTCTTTACCAGCTGCCTGAAGAGGGCAGAAAATCTTTCCAAACATAATTTTCCCAGAGTTCAAAATGGTTGAAAGAACTGATATTACATCAGGATATTACAAATTAAAGCAAATATTCTGAAAAATTGGTCATTTTCCATAGAATAAGACTGGTGAACTTCAAGGCCTAAGGCACTAGTAATGTGTAAGGGCTGTTCAGCATACAGTCTATTTTCTTTGACAGGGTGGCATGAACTAGTTAGCCCTGTTGGGTCTATAGAAAGAGGAATTCCTCAACAGTCAAAATTTTAATTATGGTTACAGATCACAATTTAAATGTTAAATGGAAAAATTATAATAAAATTATTTTAATACATAAAGGAGGAATGCACACTAATTGCTTTTTGTCATGGAAAGAGAAAAACTTAATTATACCCTTGCAGGAATCATGTTGAACAATATTTTGGTGGGGTTTTTTTGAGGATATATTCAGTGACACAGAACAGGATCTGATTTACAGAAATGGATGATATTAATTCAAAGCATCAGGAAAAATGAAGTGCTGAGGAAAGAGATTGATGTTTATAATGTAGTGATACAGAATCCACGTAAAAATCCTTATTGTCTTGGAGACATGGAACTACCAATAGCAAGGAACTAATGCTCAAAATTTTGAGGTCCTTAGTTCTATGGGTCTTTTAATAGCATGAGAGTGTTAATTATAATGCAGTTACAAGACACCTTCTAAGTGAACTTTATTTATCCTTTATTATGTAATTGTAGAGTTGTATTTCACTTTAAAATTCAGTTTTAATCCTGTGTAACTAATTACTTCTTACCGTAACCTCTTTCCATGGCCATTGCTGTTCTGGTTCAACAACTGAATCTAGAAATGATTAATCAGAATGAATAATTAAAATGTAGGAGCAATTAAATATGCATTTTATAGCTACAGTATAAAGTACTACTCAATGTCTGTGTGAAATTCTTTCACATGGGGAAGAAAATGGCTTATCAGAAAACTACACCCCCAAAAAATGAGAGCAATTTGAGACTGTGGCTTCCCCAAATTTAAGCCACAAAACCGGCTTAATACGGAAGTGGTAGCTAAAGTTCTGAAGGTGTCTTGAGTTAACCGCTCCACTAAGTTGACTTTGGAGATGGCATGCATCTATGAGCATATTTGTGAATGATGTTTGTGTGATGGTGGAAATGGATATACTAGTATATGTTAGTCCAGTTATTCCGAGCAAATGTTGTCTTGTGCAAAAACAAAAAAACTCAAACCCTACACAAGGCATATAGCAATCAATTTTGGGCTAGAGGACATATTTGGAATTTTGTGAGTATGTTGTGGATGCTCTTTGGAAAAGGAGAGAAACTACAGCCACCCTCTCAGTTGCTCTCTATTTTGGCCTTTCCAAACTACTCTTAGGAAACAAGAACTTCAGCCTTATAATGGCTGTGAAGCTCCTTAAGGGATGGCAGAGCTGCATACTCAATTTCTTATTGCAAAGGGAGCAATAAATAACAATCCTGCCTTTCTATATAGTCTTATACTGAGAGATTCAATGCCTCCTCTATTCTCCCCACATTATGGTTGCAGGATTAATATTGCTGCCCCAGTAAAATGTGAGAGCAACTTTGTTTTGGCTTGGGGCTGCCACCTTGTTCATTCCCTGCTTGGAGGCCACATTTTATAATACTTTGATGTTGCCAGAGGGGCAGATTGAAATTTGGGGGTCTATTTTTTTAACTCTATCCAAATAATCTGGTGGGGGGGGGAAACAACAGCATCATGCTGATTACATCTCTCCTGTTTTTTTTAATTCCAAGGATCATTACTATCAGCTAAAAATTAAAAGTTTTACATAAACTTTTCTGGAATTCTGAACATACTGTGGTCTGCTTAAAAAGACATGATTGTTACACATATATTTGTTTCATTAAGAATTTAGGTGCCATAGCCTTACCTGAGATTCTCACAGGAATTTCAGAAACAGAAAATGATTCCTTTGAAGTCTTAGAAGGCAACTTATTAAGAAGAAAGGAATAGTTACTTTCATATAATAATAATAATAATAATACTGCATAAATGTATACAAGAAAATCAGTATGCAAAATATACCGAAGGGAGAAATATATCTAGCGAAGACTTTCTTTTCATAGATCTAACTTGCAAGTGATTTGTCTACATAACATTACAGTTGTCACATACAAAGATGTGTCTTTTCACTTCATGCAAAGAGAAAACTACATTTTCCCAGCTGTTGCATTAAACATCTGTCTATACTGAGGATTACTCAGCATGAGGTCTGGCCCCATTGGAGAACTGTATTCCTAGCACTGCATTTGCTATATCCAGTGAAACTCACCAAAGCCAGCCCAGACCTTGCTCTGAGGGTTTTTCCTCACAAGCAGCCTCTGTTTTAATTTCTCTAGCAAGTCTACATCTAGCTATGAAGCCCAACAAACTGGGAGCAGAGGGAGATACACTGAAAATGAAACAAGTATGGTTTTCAGTTCATCAATTTGTTAATCCAGAACTGACTAAAAGGACAGACTTCTTAGTTTTGTTGAAAGAGAAGGAGATAAAATGTCCTATATAATTTTTCTTCCCTGCTCTTTAAAAGTGTGGTGAGCTACCAGCAGAAAATTCATTTTGTTTCTCTTCTAGGCAGCGAACCTATTTGTCTGGATGAAATTCCAGTGATCAGGTAATGGTGATGGTGATGAAGAGCTGGTTAATAGACGCACAGTGGCTTACAAGGTTAGAACGCTGGGCTGACAATGGGCAGGCTCGCGTTTAAGACTCATTGCTGTTGCAGGGCGGGTTGAACTCCCATCACAGGCCCCAGCTCCTGCTGACCCAGTAGTCTGAAAGCGGGAGACCACGAGTAGATAAATGGGTACCACTTCGGTGGGCAGCTTCACAGGGACACAAAAGGAACCTGAGTGTCCCCTGGGCAACGGTGATATCACAGGCAAATCCTTTAACCACAGAAACACTTTTGTGTTTCCAACATGAAAGTAGTAGTAGAAACTGTTTAAAGCAATGCTGATACAGCTGTTTTAAAAAATACATCTGCTCTTGCTTTTTAATTCCTTATTAATTCCTTAAGGAAGGACACTTTGCAGGTTCCTAGTTAGGTGACTGGGAACTAAGTTTAGATTCATAGTACAGACATGCTCTGTGAACAATACACGAATTTCAAAACAGCAAGAACAGGAATACAAAACTCCTATGTACAGAAAGAGGTGAAGAAGAGAGAGTGTTTAGCATAATTACACGTTACCGACAGCTACCTCTATTGGTTCTGGTAAATAGTCTAAGGCAGGTGCTTCTGCTACAGATCTTTCTTTAAGCAGTATTTTGCTTCTAGGACCAGGAAAAGGAGGGGGTTCAGAATCACCGCTCTCTGAAAACTCAGCTACGATTCCTCTAGAACTAGATAGAGATGTTTCTGACACACGAGAAATTTGTCCTCTTGCAATCTTCTGTTCCAGATTCTCTCTGTCAGGTGAAGATCCTGATGAATGGGGCCTGCTAGATACTGCAGTCAGTGCTGGAAGTTCAATTGGTTCAGCAGGTGTACAAATTTCACTTTTCTCCGATTCTTCTGAGTCACTTCCCACACGGGATGGTACAGGTGCAGGAATTTCTAAGTGCATATTAGATAAGTCAGGTGGAATACCTGGAAATTTCTGAAAGAAATGATTTCAGTAATAAATCATCATGATAATTGTCAAGTGTTTAAATCCGGAAGAACTGCAATATATGCACTGCTTGGCAAATGAATAGCCTTCCCTATATATTCTTTCATTTCATAATAAACCCAGTAATTTTTATCTTTGAAGACATTTTAGGAAAACAAAGCCTGAAAATGCTCACAGTAACTCAGAGTTCATCTACCTATCAAATATATTTATACGGTAAAATTCTTCAGGGGATTTATGTTTACTTACTTGCATGTAGAAAAGCATAATACCAGGAAGTGGGATACAGAATGCCTTAATAAAGTAACATTGAGACAATTAAGAGTGAAATCTCTTATTTCTCTTTGAGATAGCAAGCTTCTTCGGAATTTATCTTTGCTATTGCATATTTATTTATTTGATTTGACTTCTATGCCGCCCTATTCCGGAGAACTCAGGGTGGCTCACAACATAAATAGAAATCACAAGTTAAAATACATATATAAAAACCCCTAAGTTAAGAGAAAACCAATCATTCAACAAACATACACACAAACATACACTGGCTAGGGGCAAGATGTTAACTGCCCCAGGCCTGCCGGCAGACGTGTGTTTTAAGCAGTTTACGAAAGGCGGAGAGGGTGGTGGCGACACGGATCTCCGGGGGAAGTTGGTTCCAGAGGGCCGGGGCCGCAACAGAGAAGGCTCTTCCCCTAGGCCCCGCCAGGTTTGTTTAGCCTCAAATGAGGACCAAGTTAGAAAATACTACACATTGCGGGGGAAAACCCGCACCATTTGGCAGCAATAAAAACCTCCATTGATTTTAATGAAGAATGACTGTAGTTTAATTTTTGCATTGGAGGAGTGAGAAGAGTTGCTTTATTCCTCACTAAAAGATTGCCTACACAGCTGGCTTAATTGGCTTTCTCCCTGAGGGGGGAGGGGGGAGATCAACGGAAAACCCACTATTCTCCCTCCGCCTGTCTTTTACCAAGTCTCAGAAGTGAGGCTGCTGCTGTAGTTGAGCTGTCCTTATAGAAAGTAATGTGGGTAACTTTATGGGCAACAACTAGTTTTTCTCTTCTGAACCTGGGTTAGAAAAATGTAGTTCTGTGAATGCACACTTTCCCTTACTAGCCAACCCTGAACTGGAATAATAATAATTGGTTATTACTGTGTTTCCCCCAAAATAAGCCCGGGGGGATGGGTGGGCGTGGCCAGCACTAGTGGCAGCGAGTGTGCAGGAGCTGACAGTGTCCGGCAGCAGCTGCAGCCTGCCGGCCCCTTGGCGCAACGCAAGTAAGTACGAGGGCAGAGGCAGAGGCAGGGGAGAGAGGCAGGCGATCCGGATGCACCCAAACATTTTTCGTTCAGAGGGAGATTGGAAGCTTTGTCTGCTTGCAAATGAGGCGCTCCATCTCTAAGTCTCTGTCATTTCTCTGTCCGGGAGAAAAGTGTTTGGGCACCTATGGGGCACTTGGAAATGGAGCGCACTGCTTCCAAACACCCCACAGGTGCCCAATTTTTGCCCAGACAGAGATGACGGAGACTGGAAGCTTCGTTTGCTTGCAAATGGGGTGCTTGGGAACAGGGCTAATTGCTCCATTCCCAAGCACCCCATTTGCAAGCAAACGAAACTTCCAGTCTCCCTCTGGGCGAAAAGTGTTTGGGCGCCAATGGGGCATTTGGAAATGGAACACTCTGTTTCCAAATGCTCCATAGGCACCCAAACACTTTTCACCCGGATGGAGAAATGACAGAGACTGGAAACTTTCCTTGCAAATGTGGCACTTGGAGATTGAGCAAATAACTCATTTTCTAAATGCCCCATTTGCAAACAGATAAAGCTCCCAGTCTTCCTCTGGGCAAAATGTGTTTGGGAGCCTATGGGGCATTTGGGGCAGTTCCACCCTCCACCTGCCTTGCCTCATGATGGCAGCACAGCGCAATGGGCCGCGCAGCCTCCTGCCCCAAGCAGCTGCAGAAGTGGGCCAACAGCCACGCAGCCTCTTGCTTGACAGGGCTGTTGGTGCCTCCGTCAAAAGACAAGGTAGGTGTCAGGAAAAAAAAACAAAGATATCCCCCGAAAATAAGACCTAATGCCTCTTTTGGAGGCAAAAAAAAATATAAGACCGGGTCTTACTTTTGGGGAAACACAATATTATCTATATACTACCAACATTCTCATTTCTGTAGCTTTTAATTGAGCAAAACAGTACATCTTAAGGCAACAATTTTTGAGCCAAGGCAGCTCAAATGGGCTAACTTACAGAATGCATCCAAAATCCGGGGCCCATGAGTCCAGTGTAATTGAAAATTGGCAAATTTTATAAAACATTTTATGACATAAACATTATCATAAAACCATTTATGAGATAATATGTCATAAAACATTTCCTTTGCTGATGCTTGACTGCACTATTCTTTGGAACATGGGCTATTTTCAAGGCAAATATATATATATATATATATATATATATATATATATATATATATATATATATATATATATATATATATATATATATATATATATATATATATATATATATATATATATATATATATATATATATATATATATATATATATATATATATATATATATATATATATATATATATATATATATGAATTTATCCTAACTTTCCCAGTGACAGTGGTATATTAGAAGCTCTATCACTGTTGAAAGCATTCAGGAATCTTATTTGATCACATGATTTAGCTATGAACCTCATACCTGAAAATCAGATACTTGTTTTTCTTCCGTAACTTCTTGTTCTACAGAGACAGGAGAAAAAAAGGGGCTACATTTTGACACATGAGGGGGGAAAAGCACTAATGACACGATCCTGATCACAAAACTCATAATTCTATATAATTTTACTTCCAATTTTAATGGCACATAAGTTTAAATTACATTCCTGCTGATTGTATAATGGATATTTTTTACAAATAACCCATTCAAATTATGAACAATTAATAAGTGCATTTTTAAAGTTTTGAAAGTCTATGTTACCTTAAAAGATAAAACGAGTAAATAAATTAGTTTGTAATTAACTTTACAGTATTCTACACTCTCTGTTTTAACATTTTAACGTAACAGACATAGCACCTTACAGGTGTTGAAGTATAATAAAACTCCAAAACCTCAATCATGAGGAACATGGCATCCACTGGTATACCTCTCCTATCCACTGAATCCTAAAATGGCACTTGTGGAGCCCTGCATTAAATTAAAAAATAACTTGAGATATTGCAATCTTGTGAATTCATAAAAAATGTTCAGGATACCTGAATTTGAAAATTATATCAATCACTTGTTAAATTGTAAACTTTGATTTCATAATAGGGACACTTGCAGAAAAGACCCTTTAAAATCCTATGAACAAGGCTGAAAGGCAAAGAGAGAAAGGGCAAAACCCCCACAACTCACCAGGTAGGAAAGAGAAAAGAATGAAGTAAAAAAGAAATAGAGAAATGAATTAGAATAATAATGTGCTATGTAGTATCTACGGTGATCAGCAACCAAAAGGGAATTCAGCTTGAGTTGCATATGGTTGTGGATGTGATGCATGATGAATGCATCCTATCAACCATTCTTTAAGTTGTAAGTTTCTACACAGGATTATACCAGGGGTACGCCATCTGTGTGAACAGACACTTCAATGAAGAACTACTGTGTTTCCCAGAAAATAAGACCGGGTCTTTTTTTTTTTTTTTTTGCCTCCAAAAGAGGCACCAGGTGTTATTCACCTCCCAACCAACAGCCCCGCCGAAGGAGGGCCGAAGGAGCAGCTACATTTTGCAGCTACATTCCGGCCTGCATTTTGTAGTCAGGCCTTTCCGGAAGGCCTATGCACTCAAGTACCGAGCTATGGATTGAATCCATAGCTTGGTCCTCGGCTGCAGAGGTCTTGCAGAACTGAGCTATAGATTGAATCTGCACAGGCCTTCCAGAAAGGCCTGTGACTGAGAATGCAGGCCTGGCTGCAGGAGATGCTGCAGAAGTGGGCCGGCGAGGAGAGGCCTGGCTGTCAGGTAAATGGGTGTGCGGCACGTGGGGCAGATCCACACCCCTACCCTCACCCTAGCTTGATTTTTAAGTGTGTGCCTTGTCCCAAAACTAGGGCTTATTTTTGGGGTAGGGCTTATATTAGGCTCACCCTCTAAAATCAAGCTAGGGCTTATTTTTAGGGTAGGCCTTACTTTCGGGAAACGCGATAAATGTATTTTCAATGTCAGAGTTTTCTGTTGAAAAGCCTGTTTTTGATAAAACACTGTTATGTTTTATAGAGATCTCTGAATATTAGTGTATTTTAAAAGACTGAAATTATATATTACACACACATATTAGAACAAAGTCCCAAAGTTGGTTCTGTAAGGGCAAAGCAATGTTGGGTGTAGGCACTTTGAATAAACTCTTATGTTTCTTAAAAAGTAGTTTGTCTTGAATTCTTTCAGCTTCCCTTCTAAGAAATAGGAATATTATTGTATTATGTCCAGCAAAATACTTCGTTTGGCACTTGAGGATAAGACACAATCAATGTGTTGTATTTAAGCTGCTAAACAAGGAATGTGTTACAATAGGCTTACATAATAGGCACTTTACAGCGGTGCCTAAGACAATTATTCTAACTTCAATATATGCAGAAAGATTGGGATAACATCCATTCATTTGATAAATTGTTTAAAATAAGCATCACTTTTGTTAAAAGTAGCTAATCTCCTGTCAACTAACTGAATAGTTTAAACAGCAACTTTTCATGCTGCAATTGGAAACTGCAAAGAAACAAAACAGATTTTCATTTTATTTAGCCCAGTTTCTCTTCCTGATTTCATTCAAAATAATATTTGATTTTAGTGGTGCAAATACTAGCATATGCAGCTATACTATATATGTGGATTCTAACCTCTACTCAAGAAATTAATACAAAAATAAAAATATTTACTAAACCTGATTCTTGAGAAATGGGGGTGTGAATCTTCCCAACAATTTCTTTGAAGCGAGACAGCTTGGAAGGAAAAAGCAATTACAATTAATTTTTATTCACAATATTTGCAAGAATAACTTCTGTTAACAATAAACTGTATACTAAATATTTTTTTCTTTTTCTGGGAATTGTTATAGTTCTTAATGATTAGATAAAATGTATTATAGCTAGGATAACTCAAAAGGACTGAAAGTGTTGCTCCAAGTGTGCAAAAGGAGAATGGAGGCTTACTAATTTCTCATTCAATCTTTACTTTTACTTCTATAAATACAAAGTCTATTATTTCATTATTCTGCTAGCTAGCAATGTGTGTAATAGCCAATGGAATTGAAGCAAAAGAAAAAAAATTCTTTATACATAGGCATTAGTGTAGATGTCACATTATCAAATCCCTGGACTTGAAAGTGACAAGCCTAAAACTCATAGGCAGTTACACATCTGAAAAAGAATGACAAATATAAGGAAGATCTTATTAGTGGTGGCCATTCTATGATAGTGCTTTGCAATTTAGAAACACAAGTAGTTGAGAAATGACAGACCATTTAACAATGTTTCAAAGTTATGACCGGCACTCCAAAACTACATATGATCCTGTTTCAAACCTATGACAGTTGCAGTGCCCCCTGGTCACTCCCCTTCACACTAGACCAGGGGTAGGGAATCTTGGCTCTTTTATGGCTCGTGAACTTCAACTCCCAGAATTCCTGAGTCAGGCCCCTGCCTCTTCCCCCCCCCATCCCACCCAATGGGATCACCGCAGTACTAGAGCCTGCTCCCCATGCCTCCTGGAAGCAGCCAGCATTTTCAGGATCCAACAATTCCTCATGGAAATGGCAGCTATTTTCAGACCTTTCTGCTCCAATCAGCTGGCTGCACTAGAGACTTGTGCAGCAAAATGGAGGACATTGGGTCTTTGCAAGCTTTAGCTGCCTATAGAGCCCGTTAGCTGTCCGTCTAGCTGCCTGTAGAAGCACTCTACTTTCTTCTAGCCTTTTTAAGTCCTAGCTGGGCTCTACAGGGAGCTAGATGGACAGCTAAAGCCTGCAAAGACCCAACATCCTCCATTTTGCTGCACATGTCTCTAGTGGGCTAACTTTTGGAGATGACTTTTTATTTCCTTTAGTTCAGGAGAAAAAGCTGCAGAAAGATTTTCTTTCTTTGCTCGCTTCCGCCCCTCTACTCTTCAACCTGGAGTCAAGGTGATAGAAGTAAAAGAAAGGTCTTCAACATTTAATATTGAAAGAGAAATTTAAAATTGAATTTGCTGCAGTGGAAATTTTCTGAGTAGAGAAGCTATGGTGGGAAAAAGGAAAGGTTAACATAAAGAAAGGATGTAAAGGAACTATGTAGGCAAAAATAGCTGGGTCTTAAGAGTGGGAAAAGGAAGAAGAAGATAGAAGATAACTAGCAAAACAGGAAAGAACCTATTTTTCTAAGAAGTCATAAAAAAGGGGACCAGAACTCAGGCAAATGAGCATGCGCAATTAATTGATTAATATTAACTGACACACCTTGCATAAATTATCTCCTAATTTTAATGTACATGTGATGTATGATTTAGTATGTAGCAGGAAATATGTAGGAGGCGGTCGGAAAGAGTGTAACCTCATAGTACCTCAGCCAATGGGGAAAGAGGAGGGATGTGGTGGCCGGGACAAGGGATATATAAAGAAGGAAATATTTTTGGGTTAAAACTTTGGAGAGAACCAAGCTTTGATAGCTTCTCTCCCCGCTTATTGCAATAAACAAAACAAAAGGCCTTCATTGTGTCTTGGCTGGTTATTGGTCAGGCAAGCTTGCCTCTGGTCACGAAGGAAAGTAGCCAGAAGCACATAACAAAGGTAAGGTTTTTAAAAGGGATAGAGATTGGGGAGCAGACACGGAGAGTTTAATTTTAGCACCTAACTGGGTGAGGTGGGGGCAGATCAACAAGTCTGTCCCTCCCAACTGTTCTTGTTTGGTTTCTTGAAGAAATGTGGCTTTTGGAGCTGGGGCCAGCTTCCCAAAGCCTAGCAAGAGGCAGGAGAGCTTTGCAGCTTGCGGGTGGCCAGCAGAAAGCTCTGGAAGGCTAGGGAACTAGTTCATTTTTTGCCCCAGAAAGACAGGGCCAGAATTAGGAAAGACAGACAGGGTCAGCATTTCTCTTCCCCGTTGTTTCTCGCTGGCAAGACAACTGTGCAGAGGGTGAGGCAGGAAGCAAAGCATGGGATATCTTTGGGTAGGGGAGGCCTTGAGAGGCCTGAAGCAGGTGGGCTTGTCCCTGCACTAGACCTCTCAGGATCTCTCCCACTCCTGTGTTCCACTTAATGAACTGTGAGGACAGCAGAAATGGCTGGTCATCACTTGAGGTTGTTCATTTAATGCTGTTCCAACCTCTGACTCTAATGGGCAGGCTTCATTACGGTCTTAACTTTAGGGTTAGCTTTATTTGTCTAAACTGATATTTCTGGATAGACAATCAGCACGTATGTTCCATTTTCAAATCATCTGAAGCTTGATTTATTTCCTTATATTCAGTTGTGTAAATGTATTTGTATTTATTTTTTATTATAATGGCCCATGTAAGTCTGTGTGATCACATTACAACTGTGTCACTTAGCAATGGAGTTCCCAGCCCAACTGCCATCAGTGAGGACTATCTGTATATCTAATAGTTAAATAATCTATAAAAATAATTTCTCTAATACTGAAAAAAATCACCATCTCTGTGCAACTTTAGTCTGTAGAACATATTACAAAATTGTAAACATATCGTGATTGGGGCATGAGATCAGACTCTCAAGATCAATTGTCAGATGAAACCTTATTGGATAGAATAAAATTATAGCCACCTAATACTTTATTTTCTGCCTTTATCCCATGTTTTATGAGGATGGAGTCGTAGCTAGGTGTATTAACTCTTGACTGTTACTGCGTTTTTTATTTCTCCGATTATAACCTGCCACATCTCTGCTAAGGCAGTTTCATTGAAAGAGCAGCTTGGGTGTCTAAACTTTAATATCCCAGGACAGAAGTTAAGTCCAGAAAGTTTTGAATATGAGATTGGGAAACCTGAACCCTCCAAAGATGTTGATCAGAATTTCCATGAGACTCCGGTCCCTAGTCTGAATTAAAAGGCAAGGCCAAAGAACTCCCTGCTCCAAGGAAAGCAGGTTATTAAGGTTCTATATCAATATGTACAAGATATAAATAGATTCCCTTGGCAGTTAAAAGCTTACTCAGAAATAGATTCTAGTTAGTGCAAAGATTAAATTATTTTCAACTTCTTTCTGGCTGTGGATTCAGGGGCTCTAATTTAAACACATTCCATATCCAAAAACTTCTGACCTCAGTAGGGATAGATGATTGGGCATTACTCTTGAATTTAAGTATGTTTATGAGATTATGAGAGAACTTTTTTCATGAGTACCACTAGTCATAATTAAGCTGATGCATTTAAAAATCTTGCTACAAGAAGATTATATTTCATATTTGCTGCAGCCATCACACAACCAGGATGGCAAGAGTGTTCCTGTCCTGTTATCTATTTCAAAGAGAAGGATGAGAAAAACTCTTGGATTCTGAGAACACAAATGATGGGAGGGAAAGGGGCAACTAATCTTGCATGTTCAGTTTTCAGCTGCCCTTTTTCACATTTTGTAAATATCAAAGAACCAAGAAGAATTGTCATTCACAGGTACTTTGGCCTTTAATCAATTGCACACTGTTTGCCTAATTTATAATATTAAAATTACCTTTGTTAGAGGTCTTGATCTTGGTCCTCTTTTTAAAATCAGCTGATCCAAATACTCAGCCTTTTCACGCCATGTTCTTAAGGTTCGATATTCTTTTTTCATTTTTTCCAATCTAAGGAGCAACATACATACATATCTACAAATAGGATTGACATATTTTTTGCTATTAGATAGAGAAGGACACGGTTGAATTCTGATTCAGTCAAGGATAATATGAGGCTGCAATAGCACGGATCAACTCCAAATTCTGTCAGTCCAATCTGCAGTTGATATTAGCTAAATCAGTTATTCTGAAGCAAACAATTAACAACTATCCAAGATTACCACATTTGGAAACTTCATATTAAAGCTGATTTCTAATTTCTAATTCCTCTATATTTTCTCTGTTCATTTACTGAATTGCTTAAATTACAGTTAATATTAGTAAGTGGTCCTGATGTCATTTATATGATGAGCAATAGAATATTCTTTATTGGAATAGAATATTATTTATTGGCCAAGGAATTTGCTTCCGGTGTATAAGCTGTCAGTGTACATACAAACAACAACGTGATAAATCATATTATATAATTATAAATTATAAGATACAACGAAGAAAGTGATATGATAAGATACCAATAGGTAATTAGGAAAGATGAGAAGGATAATAGCAATACACCCCTACTAGATGGTTAGATATTCTTAGGCACAAGACAGTGCTGTTGGAATTAAGTGTTAAGCAGAGTGATGGGATGGAGGAAAAACTGTCTTTGTGTCTAGTTGTTTTGACATGCAATGCCAAGGGGAGGAGTTGAAACAGTTTATGTCCAGGATGTGACACGACTTCACAACTAACAACAACAAAAATGTCCAGGATGTGAGAGGTCTATAGATATTTTCTCAGCCTTCTTTCTGACCCATGCACTATACAGATCTTCAATGAAAGGAAGCCTGTTGCAATAGTTCTTTCTGCAGTCCTAACTACCGGTATCAACTGAAATCTGTACCTGTCCTGTTTAATGGCTGTACCAAACCAGACGGTTATAGAAGTACAGATGACAGACTCAGTAATTCCCCTGTAGAACTGTATCAGCAGCTCCTTAGGCAGTCTGAGCTTTCTGATTTGGTGCAGGAAGAACATTCTTTGTTGCGCCTTTTTAATGATGGTTCTAATGTTAGGTGTCCATTTCAAGTCTTGCAAGATTATAGAACCCAGAAATTTGAAGATCTCTATTGTTGATACTGTGTATTTAATATTGTAAGAGGTGATAGAAGAGCTCCTCCTAAAATCTACCATCATCTCTACAGTTTTAAGTGCGTTCAGTTCTAGATGGTTCAGGCTGTACCACGGGGCCAGTTGTTCAACCTCCTGTCTGTATGCAGATTCATCACCATCTTGAATGAGATCAGTGACTATTGTATCCTCTACAAACTTCAATACTTTAACAGAGAGATCTTTTGAGATGCAGTCATTGTTATATAGAGAATCAGATAAAAATAATCAGATAACCAATCAGAAAAAAGTAACAATCGGATAAAAATACATAAAACCCTATGTACACTTCCAATTAGTATAGAGATATAACTTAATTGTAAGGAATTTTGCTATTTATTAGGACAATACCTATCTAGTCTAAAATGAAGTAGAATGGAGAGTTCATAGCACAATTTACTTTGCACATAATGGCATAAAGTCCTCTTTTTTCTTTTTTATAGAAATAGCAAATAGTTATGGTGCTGGAATATGCTGCCTAAAAAGAAATTAAGAACAGAGACTTAAAAATGAATGATGTTAAAATGATATAGTCAGCCATTCCTTAGCATACTCTAATATTACAGAACAAGTTAAAGCCTTGGAAAGTTTTTAGGTTTCCATATTGTTCTAGGTTTGTTGATGGGTGGTTTAATTTACCAAATAATACTTGGAATCCAAACTTACCACGTAGGATCAAGCCTGGAATCCCTTCTGCAGGCTCTTCATCATCTGTACCCAACCATAGTATCAGATGTCCTAGCAACAGTTGTTTTCTTGCTATGTTTCCATGTCATAGCTTTCATCATCGCCAGCTCATAAAAGGTGGGTTTAAGTCATCCTAAGCTATACCAGTATTAAAGTAGCATTTGTTCTCTCACTGCAACTCTAAGGGCAGCCTCAAAGTGTTAGGCTTTATCACCCATTAATCACTGCATTCAGGAGAAAAGTTAGGCAATTGCAGTATTTTGATACAGAGGCAGACTAGGGAGTAACAATGGGACAGGGAATTTTATGCCAGCACAGTTTTCTGCTGATTCAAAGATAGATGGAAAGAAAAACATCAGAAGGAGGGGATATCTTTTAGTCTGAACAGGAAAAGACGAATACCTTGACCGGATTTTTTTTAATAAATATTTTATTAATTTTCTAGTTTTACAATCAAATACTTAATAGACAACATGTTGTCTGGGTCCATTAGCAATTCAGTGGCATATATTAACTTCTTCAATCTAGATCCAATAATACACCATCAAATGTTTCCTCTCTTCTTCCGGTAGTACCTGTTTTCCCACACTAGGCAAATACAATTCTTATCGTTGTTAATAAATATACAATTGAATATCAACATCTTTGTTACATTTTTCTCATAATATCAATAATGTCAGTTTTCTAACCAAACCATATCTTAATTACATTTGCACTTAATATCCATATGTTCAATCAGTATCCTGCTTTCGCTTTTTTTAAAAAAAAATTAATTTCCCATCAGTGTTCAAAATGTCTGTATTGTTTATAATTTCAAAGTAAGTTATATTTGGGTAACCAAAAGCTTCCCTTATACAAACTTCTTAGCATTTTTCTGTTTCCTTTCTCATACCCAAATCTAATATTCTAATTACAAATCTTATCTTTCTAATTATAATAGTACTTCTAATTCTAGCAATTATCTATTCTCCACCATATTCAAACATCTAGTTAATAATATAATATCCCAGCTAATGGATCAAAACCTATTTTCTTCATTCTTATTCTAGCTTTTTTCCTTTGCCAACTAACTTTCCAAGTCAGTGCATGTGAATCATCAAGTAATTTTTCCTCTGTTTTTGTATATATTGTTTGGAATAAGAAAGACCATTTGGTTAAAGTATTTTTGGAAGAACGAAACTATTGATATTCATTAAACAGTCTCCCTCCTTCTCCAGTTCCCCACAGTTCTCCTAACAGCTCTATCTTCCATTCAATCAGTTCTTCTTCCTTTTCTTCAAATGTGTCCTGAATTCTTGATTGGTAAGATGTCTTTTCCATTTCCAATATTATCGCTCCATCTTCTAGTTCTTCAGTTGTCTGAATCTGTCATTTAGTTTCTTCCTTCAGGTCCTCCATCTTTGGATCTACTTCCTTCACTTTTTTTCCTATTTTCTGAGTTGTTAGTTCCTTCTTTGTAGTCATGTTCTGGGTTTGTAAATTTAGATTAGAAAATTGTTCTTTTATCTCCTTTGTGTTATTTCTAGTCTTATCGTGAGTTAAAGCAATAGTGTCTTGTATTGATTTCAGCATGGAGAGAATTTCTTTCTGATCTTCATATTTTCTTGGTGGTATATCAAGCTGAAGACTTTGGGGACATGTATTAAAGATGGTTTTTTATTATTTAAAGCTGAGTATGGGACATCCATTTCATTTTTTGTACTCGGTCTCTAAAAGATTAACCATCACTGTCTTATAAAGAGAGGATAGAGCAGCGGTTTTCAACCTATGGGTCGCGACCCCATTTGGGGTCGAACGACCATTTCACGGGGATCGCCAAACACCGCAGTCCACCATTTTTCCCCCTTTTCCCCTCGGCCGGTGCAGGGTGCAACGCCGCGCATGCGTGGGGTAGCACTGCGCATGCGCAATGCGGGCTGTCGCACCGCGCATGCACGGTACGGGCCATCGCGCCGTGCATGCGTTGTACGGGCCGTCGTGCCGCGCATGCGCAGTGCAGGTCGGGGTCCCGGACTGGAAAAGGTTGAGAACCGCTGGGATAGAGTCTCACCCAGTTTCATCCACATTGCTGAAAGGTTGCTTATTGTCTTCCATTGTCAGCAGCTTCTGACTGACTACACGAATATAGCCAGTCTTTCCCCTGCCGGTTTGGAGGGCTTCCTCAGATCAAATAGAAGGGCCACTGCCCTCCCTCAATCAATGGGGGTCCCATCCTTGCTTGTTGCCTCTACAGCAGCGGTTCTCAACCTGTGGGTCGCGACCCCATTTGGGGTCGAACGACCATTTCACGGTGGTCGCCAAACACCGCAGTCCGCCATTTTCCCCTTTTCCCCTCGGCCAGCGCAGGGGGCAGCACCGCGCATGCGTGATGTGGACCGCCGCGCCGCGCATGTGCAGTATGGGCTGTCGCGCTGCGCATGCGCGGTACGGGCCATCGTGCGAGCGCCACGCATGCGCAATGCGAGCTGTCACGCTGCGCATGCGCGATGCGGGCCGTCGCACCGCACATGCATGATGTGGGCCATCGCGCCGCGCATGCGCAATGCGGGCCGTTGCGCCGCACATGTGCGGTGCAGGTCGGGGTCGCGGACTGGAAAAGGTTGAGAACCGCTGCTCTACAGGGTGACTTTTTACTCTTTCCAGGGTCCCCAGCAGGGCAAAATGTAATGCGAAAGATGGAGCCCCATCTTCCTGTGCCTGTTCCACCATGACGTCAAAACTGGAAGCACCTTTACTGGATATTAACACATACAGATTTTCAAAGCCCAGTCCCAGAGAAAAGGTAGGACATTTTTAAATTCAATCTGTTTCCTTTGTTAGTTGATTTTTTAATATAAATAAAGAAAAGAGGTCTATATTGAATGCATGACTGCATTTAGAGACCATAAGAAGAGCTAACATATAAAAGAGAAATGCTTTTTCATCAGTTTTCTTACCTTTCTCGGGCTGGCTCTTTCAAAGCTTTCTGAAGAGTTTTGTAGTGTTCTGCACTTTCTCTAGGAATTTCCACTTCAGGGCTTCCAACTGTGACCTTTAGATCTGGAGATAAGAAAGCAGGGTAATCCATGTGCCGTGATTTGATGACATTGCTGCAAAAGAAATAAAAGCAGTGACTTCAAAGGTTATTCCTAGTAGAAGTAATCACAAAAGAGCCCTTCTCTATTATCTTTCTCTATTGGATACCATTTTTTTTAATCAAGGGAAAGTAGTCTATATATCTTCAATGAAAACATACTTTCAGAAGCAAATGTTCAAAATAAGATTAACTTGAGCACAAAGGACTCACTGATACTTAAACAAATAGTTTCTGTTTAAAAAATCAACCAACATGATCATGCTTTCTCAGCTAAAGTAAGTACTTTATAAAGATTACATTTAAATGTACGGAGAATTACAGTTAAATGTTCAGGAAACTAGAGAAATCAGTTATGATGAGTTTTGCAGGTATAAATATCCTGATAATCTAGCAGCCATGGCTATGGGCCAAAGTTTACAAGAGCTTGCCTAAAAACTCTGTAATGTTTAGACATTCTAGATCCATGTTGTATAGATGCTACTTGTACTTCCATCAGCCAGATACATAAAGGCTTCTCACATATTTGTGTAAATGAGGTCATTACTCTCAAAAACATTTCATGTTAAATAGTCCAGACAATAAAATTTACTCTCCCACTATTCATTTCCCAATGAGTTTTAATTGGAAATGAGTGAAATTTTGTTGTGAAATTTGACATCTGAAACTAGCCATGTGATACTTGTTACTGTTTACTTCTTTACAAACTGAAACTGAGCAAGAACACAGGGAGCATTCCCCTGGACATTAATATATTAATATGGAGGATGGAGATCACACCAAAATTCTAGTTTGGCCATCTCTAATCTGCATCTTCTAATCTTCAACTAGTTCTAGAATTCTCCAGCCACTGTGACCATGAAATCACAATCCCATAATTTTGAACCCATCTAGTCTAAAACAAATTCTGTATATATTCAGAACTCTTACATTGGACTACACAAGAACCATAAACAACCATTAATGAAAGATGAAATATAAACAGGTAAATTCACCTTGAAGAACAGAAAATTTGCTGGTAAAAGGTTTTGACTTAATCTAATTTAGGAGATATCCATGCAGGCTACCATTAAATTAGAAACACAAGATAGACAAGGAAATGGTGATGGTTCAAATCACCAGGACCAGATGGACTACACCCCAAGGTTCTAAAGGAACTGGCAGATGTGATCTCAGAACTATTGAACTGTATATCTTTCAAAGATTCTGGAGCACTGGGGAACTATCAGAGGACTGGAAAAGAGCTGATATAGTTCCCATCTTCAAAAAAAGGGGAAAAAATGAATCCAGGAAACTACAGATTTATCAGCCTGATCTCAATACCTGGGAAGATTCTGGAAAAGATAATCAAGCAATGAATCAGCGAACAACTAAAGGCAAACAAAGTCATTACCAAAAGCCAACATGGGTTTGTCAAAAACAGATCATGCCAGACAAATCTTATTGCATTCTTTGACCAGGTGACAAAATTAGTGGATCAGAGGAATGCTGTGGATATAATTTATTTGGACTTCAGTAAGGCATTTAATAAAGTAGACCACAACCTACTACTTGATAAGATAGAGAAATGTGGGTTAGACAGCATCAACACCAGATGGATTCCTAACTGGCTGACTGGCTGTACTTAGCGTGTGGTCCTCAATGGAACTGCATCTACATGGACGGAAGTATGTAATAGGGTGCCCCAGGGCTCTGTTTTGGGCCCAGTGCTCTTCAACATCTTCATCAATGAGTTGGATGAGGGGATAGATGGGGAACTCATCAAATTTGCAGACGACATCAAGCTGGCAGGAGTAGCCAGCACTCCAGAAGATAGGCTTAAGATACAGAAGGGTCTTGACCGATTTGAACATTGGGCACTGTCTAACAAAATGAAATGCAATGGTAAAAAAAGTAAGGTTCTACATTTAGGCAAAAAAACCCAAGTGCACAGGTATAGTATAGGTCAGTGATGGCAAACCTTTTAGAGACAGAGTGGCCAAAAACTGGCCCTGCCCCTGCTCCACCCCCACCTGTCTCCCACCCCACCTGCCCGCAGGGCCACTCACCGCCTCCAGCGCCCACCGCAGATTGCCCAGGCAGCCCAGCAGTGCCATGGCCACGCCCTCTGCCCGCACCCCGTAGCATCAACTGTGCGGGATTGGGCATGAGGGCAGAGTCTTGTCTACGCTGCCTGGCTGCCATGTCCTTGGCTGCCCTGCTCCGTGTGGGCCACGCTCAGGGGCAACTGTCCTCCAGGGGGGCTGCTGGTGAGGAGCGGGTCATGGGGGGAGGCAAGGCTGGGGCAACGGCACGTGTGCCCACAGAGAGGGCTCCAAGTGCCGCCTCTGGCATGCATGCCATAGGTTCGCCACCACTGGTATAGGTGGTACCTTGCTCAATAGTAGTAACTGTGAGAGGGATCATGCAGTCCTAATGGACAGTCACTTAAATATGAGCCAACAGTGTGCAGCAGCTGCCAAAAAAGCCAAAACAGTGTAGACTGCATTAACAGAGGAATAGAATCATGATCACATTAATACCACTTTATAATGCCTTGGTTATGTGCCTCAGGATGCTTATTAGTAGACCACATTAGCTATATAATGCCCAACTGGAGGTCAGCCTAGGCTTAACTGACATGCTGTCAGCTAATTAAGGCAAATACTTCAATATAGATGATTAAGAAATACACAGAGCTAACAGTGTGGTTTGCTTCTAAACAGAGTGACTTCACTTAAATACGAGCCAGCAGTGTGCTGCAGCTGCCAAAAATGCCAATGCAATTCTTATCTGCATTAACAAAGAAATAGAATTAAGATCATGTGAAGTGTTAGTACCACTTTATAATGCCTTGGTAAAACCCCACTTGGAATATTGCATCCAATTTTGGTCATCACGATGTAAAAAAGATGTTGAAACTCTAGAAAGAGTACAGAGAAGAGCAACAAAGATGATTAGGGGACTGGAGGCTAAAACATATAAAGAACAGTTGCTGGAATTGGGTATGTCTAGTTTAATGAAGAGAGGGACTAAGGGTGACATGACAGCAGTGTTCCAATATCTCAGGGTTTGCCACAAAGAGGGAGTCAAACTATTCTCCAAAGTGCCTGAAGGCAGGACAAGAAGCAATGGATGGAAACTAACCAAAGAGAGAAGCAACCTAGAACTAAGGAGAAATTTCCTGACAGTTAGAACAATTAACCAGTGGAACAACCTGCTTCCAGAAGCGGTGAGTGCTCCAACACTGGAAGTTTTTAAGAAGAGACTGGACAACCATTTGTCTGAAATGGTATAGGGTTTCCTGCCTGAGCAGGGGGTTGGATTAGAAGTCCTCCAAGGTCCCTTCCAACTCTATTATTATTATTAAATTAGATAATGAAGAAATAAATCACATATTCATATAAATTTGTCCAAGCAAAATTCAAGGGTAAGCTCTGTCTTTAATGCATTCTTTGAACAGAAGCAACATATTTAATATCTATCTTTGAATATCAAGATGCTGCTGCTAATAGTCTCAGTGAAATGCTCTCTAGCTCTCTCTTGGTGTTCTTTTTTATTTTCTGTAACTTGCTGTGGATTACATTAAGTATCTACCTTTAATTATTTGTGTTCTTCTGTAACTGGCTGGATAGTTACAACTTATCGACATGGACTAAGAGCTGGACTGGTATTTTTATAGCAGAGCTAATAAGAAATAGTTGAGGCACCTAATTTGTTAAATATGAGGGCATATGAGAATAATGCTTCATGTGAACGCTACATTCTAAAATCACTATCTTCTGGGAAGATATAACAAAAATATGATTCTGAGACAGGTTTTAATATTTGAGATGCTGACACTTTCTGAATTACACAACTACCATATAGAAAATGAAATCTGGACAACAGAAATGGATTGTTTGTACCTGTCTAGACACTAAGAAATTTGTTTTTCAACCAACGACATCTGCGGGATATAAGGAGGGTCAAACTCAGAAAAGCATCATGATCTCATAAGCTCTGGCCCTTTTTTATATTCATCCACTTAAAAAGGACAGAACTTCCAAAGACATGCCAATTTCACCATTCTGATAAATGCAGCAAGATTGCACAAATTCTGCTGTCTTTAGTAATAGAAAAATTAATTTATGGGCCAATTACTCAATAGACTCAATATTTGATGTTATTTACAACTTGTTTACATACATAGATATGTATGGGCAATTATAACAAAATATTGCCATATTTTCTTGGTTTTTTTGTGTAAAATTCTTTGCACTTATATATATGCATGACATGCCTTACATTAATGTACTGTATGTGTTTGCCCATATTTGTGTATCTCTCTTTTCTTTTTGTTCCATTTAATCAAATCAGAAATAGCAAAAGAGAAAGATGATAAACATTGATATTAAAGAGAAAATACAGTTCTGAATTTCAGTCATGCATTGCTGACTATTTAATAACTGAAAAAAAACATATTTTACGGAAGATTTTATATTGCCAAAAATTAGGATTTTTCTTCAATTTTGGGGAAAGGTTTACATGTGTGCTAACATATAATTGAAGTTTACATAAAACAATGTTTGATATAATTATGCATCTATAAATATACAATTCCCCCCCGCCAAAGTATGTATGTATATATATCTACAGTTCAGTTGGGAGAAAAACCTTTGTATAAATCAGGTTTTGTAGAATTTTTTAGTAAAAGTTAGAACCTAGGTGCCTAAATTATAGTTCTCAAACTTAGAGTTGACAAATCCCAGGAGATTTGCAAAACCTGATTTAATGCCAATTTCTGATAATTTTTTAAAAAATTACTTTGAATTCTAGAAGACACTGAATATGCTAATACCAGGTTATCTAATACTGGAATGAGAGTCAAAAACAATTCTTTCCCAATTCTTCATATATCTTTTCCCAGGGACAGGAAAAGACAGAGAATATATTCATCATCTGGAATAGAACTTTATTTCCTAGGCAAGAGGCATTAAGGAAAAGAGTTAATTTATATTTTCAGATAAATGTTTTCATTTTAATCTCTACAGTTCTAATATAAAATAATTTAATTCTAAAACTACATGACATACTGTATGTATGCTATTAGTTAAGTTATCAGAACAATTTAATGTCTGGTATAAATGCCTTGAATAATCTTTTCTATCTTCTGGTGGTGGAACCCGTAGAAACATGGAATATGCCACAGCCTGGGCAGGATCTGCTCCTGGCAGTTTCAACTGCAAAAAAAACCACCATGTTATAAAATGAATAACAAAATAATTTTAGTTCATTAATATACATTTTCTAAAATAAATAGCATAAAGAATAAAGCTTATACCAGTGGTGGTGAACCTATGGCACGTGTGCCAGAGGTGGCACTCAGAGCCCTTTCTGTGAGCACGCGTGCTGTCACTCCATCTCCAGCTCCACCCCCACAACCCCTTCCTCCCCAGCAGCCCCCCTGGAGAGTTACCCCTGGGCGCGGCCAACACAGACCAGCGCAGCCAAGGACATGGCAGCTGGGCAGCAGGGACAGGACGCCGCCCTTGTGCCCCATCATGCACAGATGATGTTGCGGGGTGCGGGTAGAGGGTGTGGCTGCCATGACGCTGCAGGGCCGCCTGGGTGATTTGCAGTGGGCCATAGAGGCGGTGGGTGGCCCTGCGTGCTGGTGGGGCAGGGGGCGGGTGGGGGCAGAGCAGGCAGGGCGGGAGGCAGAGCGGGGGCAGGTTTTGAGCACTCCGTCTCTAAAAGGTTCGACATCACTGGCTTATACAGTATATCCTGAAGTTTTAGAGATTATGTACTACAATCTTGTTAGTCTCTTTTACTACAGCATCCTGTAAAAGAACAAACTGAGAATTGGTAAGGTATTACTGTATTTGTTTTTCTTACTCCAAAGACTATCTGAAATTCTATTTCTATTTCTAATCTGGAGTTGTATAGATATGATCTGGCAACTTCTACTAAAATACTTGCCAGACTTATCATTGCCCAATTGGAAGATATGAATTGTAGCTAAAAACAACTAAATTGTTGCAGTATTATGTACTTAGCTGACTCTTCTATTTTATTGATTGACTTATAAATCTATAGAATCTTCACGGATTCTTCATTTGGATATCTACCTATGTCTTCATTAATACAATCCATTATAAAAATTTTTGCTCTGGTTTAGAACTTGATTTTTGATTTTGCTAATCCATTTTATGATATTTTCACTTTTCCTTCTCCTATCATAAATATTTTATCATAAATATTTCCACCTGTTTTTATTCTTTCTTGCACGTGACAGTAAATAATATTGATATGTGTGGTTTTCAGATGTCCCCGCTCTGAATATTTTTTAGGGGAAAGGGAGAACTGAAAAAAGAGTTTTGTCCTTTTCTGCTTTTCCTGCAAAATCATTTTAGATTTTACAAGTTCTAAGTGGAAGTTCAGATATTATTCAAGAAGATATAAAATCAGTGTGACATCTTGGGAGATGTTCATTTTCCCTGATCTCAATATTTTGACTGGAGGACCTGTCTCAGTGTAAGTTGCCTTTATTTCCTCTGACTCTGCAGAGGAAACCACATACTACCACATACTGTAGGTCAGCACAAGCTTCAATCAATTATAATCTGTTCTGTTTGTTTATATCTGTATATTTTATCTTTAGCCAAAGACCACAGTTAGTAGGAAAAACTACTTTATTTCTTGCTTTGAGTTGTGGAAGGCTCTTCTATTATATATGTAGATGACAGTTTTAGCATAAGCTTAAAGCCCTGCCTTAAATTGCGTATCACATAATTCTTCTGGTCCTTTCCTCTTCTTTTAACAATTCATTACATGGTGAGTGTGAATCATCTCGCCTTTCAATATCTGATTAAAATTCAAGTAATCTAACGAGATAGCAACCTGATGTGAATATCCATATCCAAGACATCCATAACAGAACATAAATTGCACCTCTGCTGTGCAGAAAATCTGAAAAGTGTAAACAGACAGCTTTTAGTTTGCAACGTATATTATACTGGTATATTTTTAAAAATCTAATAAAATCCTTTTAAGAATGAAATGCAACAATTTTTCTGGTTTTCCCACAAGTCTGTGTATATATATATATATGTATAAATAAATAAAAAAGATTACCTAAACAACAACCAAAAACTTCTGCATTTCATAATTTGCTTCCAGAGAAAACATTTACATGAGAGAAGAAAACATACTCATCATGTTTCTTACTGAAGGTAGGACAAGACTGGCCTACAATCAGATCCCAATGGAGTAGCAATCCTTTGCACACAGCTATTGGCCAGAGAAGAAAAGTACCTATTGGCTACTAACTTTTTTGCAAGTTCCTAATCATGGTCTCATGATGTTGCGAGAAGTAAAAGGTGACTATTGGATATATTGCATGTGTGCGTGTTGCTGGCTAAATTCACCATTTTGTCTTTTTATTCTCTCTTTTTACTCTGTTTTTTTTATAGTGAACAGTTCAGGTGATGCTTAAAAGGAACAAATTGAATTATCTGAATAAATCTGAACATGGTAAGACACAGATGCCTCATTGATTGCACCTGTGCAGACTCTCTGTGCATATGGAGCTCATAGAACAATATGGATTACCAAGCAGCTCTATGAGAGGAAATGAGACTAGACACCTTAAGCACTGCTGGAGTAAGACAAAGAATGAAGTCAACCAAACAGAGGTAAGAGTGTTTATTAGAATTTACCAAGGGGACTGGGGGTGATATGATAGCACTTCTCCAATAATTGAGGGGCTGCCACAGATAGGAGGGAATCTACCTATTTCCCAAAGCACCTGAAGGCAAGCAAGAAGTAATGGATTGGAACTTAACAAAGAGAGATGTATCCTGGAATTAATGAGAAATTTCCTGTCAGTGAGAATAAACTGTGAGACGGCTTGCCTCCAGAAGTTGTAGGTGCTCCTTCACTGGACGTCTTTAAGAAGAGATTGGACAACCATTTGTCTGGAATAGTATAGGATCTCCTTTTTGAGCAGGAGGTTGAACTAGAAGGCCTCCAGGCTCCAATCTGGCCTTCTTAGGAAAGGTGGTTGGTGCTCAGCTATAAGGTGCCTTAATCTTCAGCAGGCCCCCTATCTGTCTATCCATCTGGACAGCACTTAAATCAGGGGTCCCCAACCTATGGGCCATGGCCCGGTAATGGGCTGTGGCCTGCTGGTGACTGGGCTGCGGAACAGACTGGCCAATGTGCGCGCACCCCCCCACACTTGCGCAAGCACCATGACCACAAAAATAGGATGCCACTCCTTGGGGTGCGAAAATGGAATGCCGCAGTGGTGCCTTGGGGAGTGAAAACGGGATGTTTATTTATTTCTTTGACTTATATGCCGCCCTTCTCCCCAAACTCAGGGCGGCATATAAGTTGCCGCATTGTGGGGCGCAAAAACGGTGTGCCACCACACTGCACAAAAATGGGCCACTGCCGCACTGCAGGACACAATGGGCTGCTGCTGCGGGGTGCAAAAATGGGCCGCCACCATGCTGCAAGGCCTAAAAATGGATGCTGTCACGCCGCAGGGTGCCCCCATGCCACGGGGTGCAAAAATGGGCCGCCACCGTGCTGCAAGGCCCAAAAACGGATGCTGTCATGCCGCGGGGTGCCCCCACGTCGCGGGGTGCAAAACATGGGCTGCCATCATGCTGCAAGGAGCAAAAATGGATGCCGCTGCTCCATGGGGCACAAAAACGGGCCATCGCTGCTCTGCAAGGCACAAAAACCGATGCGCCACAGGGCGCAGAAACAAGAACAGGGCAGGGCTAGTGAGTATCACGTGGGTGCTAACCCCATCCTGTTGCAACATACGTGTTCACGGCCTCGTGCGCACGCATGTAAAATGCTTCCCCCTCCCTTTTCCTCTGGTCCGCCAACCGACAAAGGTTGGAGACCTCTAACTTAAATCCTGAGTCTTCCCCCAGCATTGAGATAGGGTGAGGTCAGGGTGGGATGAGATTGTTGGGTGCATTAGAGTAGTGTGGCTATGGCACCAGTTTTTCTATTTTTAGTTTTATTGCTGTTGATTTTTTATTGGTTGTAAGGTGTCCAGGGTTGTTTAAGAGGGGGATTATATAAATATTTTAAATTAATCAGTCAGTCACACTGATTAATTTTAGATATGTTTTACACTATAATCAAAAGGTTTGGGAGGGGCAAGGTGGTCATTGGTAGTGCTCTAAACCCCCCAAAAAAGAAAACCACACACACACACACATACATGTATGTATGTATGTATGTATATGTATATGTATACGTATACGTGTATATATATATATAGTTGTGAGAGCAGTCTTTATCTATTTATTAAAAAATCTCTTCTTCTATTGGGTCCTACACATCTGTATTAAAAGAAAGCATAATTCATACTAAGCTTTTAAATCTGTTATTTTATACCAATTTCATTTGCAGAAAAAAAGAAGAAAAAAGTGAATATTTCCTTAGATTGAAATAAACTAGATTTCTTGAAAAGAATACGCTAATTTCTACCTTCTGTTGATATAGGCCTGAATTTATTATGTGAATTTATATACTATAGTTCATAAACTATACTTTGTCATGTCAACAACACAAATGGAGCTTACAAAATGTAGATGTGGTAACAATAAAAAGAGAACTGTTTACATATACATTCAATGTTCTTTTAAAAAAATTTTTTGAAAAAAGGCTCACCATGTTTCTAATCCTCATAGGGCATGTTTCAGTGAAGGACTGCTTCTAAATATGGGGGCAGAAACAAAAATTTAAATTATTTTTCTTTGTTTACATATTGTTTATTTTATAAAAGCAACAAAAACTTTAATTCAACTTTAAGATTTCAAAGAGGAGTTTAGAAAATGCATGAAATTACAACAGTAAATTGGATTCATCCACCATATTAAATCAAAATCAAACCATCTTGCAGCTTAATGGGAAATGTTAACCCAACTGGTATAAGTAAACACCAGATTTGATTCAAAGAGTTAGAAGTCTGAACCAAACTGAAGGAAAAAAGAATAATAATCTTGTGCTTCAAAACTTGACAGAAAACATATCATGAGATTTGTAGAAAATTGTTTAAAAAATGACATGCAATTAAAAGCAGTATATAGTACTTGTATCAACTGTCATTATGAAAAAACAAATGCAAGTTAGTTTCTCCAAAGCCACTTAACAGGATATATGCTTTACAATGCTTTGTCTTGCAGCATAATTATGTAAAACAGCTTTTATATTAAACCTACCTGAATAACTTCATAAAGGTGCATAGTTACATTTCCAAACAGCCTTGGAAAGTCTTTTGGACCTTCAAAGCCCACCAACTCTAAAACAATCCTATTCCTAGGATCACTTTTCTGCTTTGGAACCTGAAAATCAATATATACATATTTACTATGAAAAAACAAAGAGAAAACATCCATCAATATTGCCAACTGGCAGCAGTTGAATGCAATAGATATCAGTTCATTAATTTGATTGACAACCACCTGTTCTTGAAACTTTCTTTGGGCTTCTGCTTAAAAATATTGTTAAGAACCTCTGTCTTTTCTCTAGTTATACGTTGTTGGTTTTTGATCAAAAAAGCAATGTGCAGTGACACTTCAGGGAACTGTTTTCTCCATAATCCAGTCTCCCTAAAAAGGGGGAAGAAGTAAGGATGAGCAGCATTTGGGAGAATTTCTGTTGTCCACAACTTAAGTAAGTTCTGATTTATCAGATGTAGAGAACTACTGATGACTGTTCTCAAGTAGTTAGTTCAACTTTGTCTAGGCAGGTGCTAAAGAATTAGGTAGGGCTGTGCTTCTGAACTCCAAAAGTTTAGATATGTCTCTAAATGTGAAGAATGGATAAAAATCTGCAAATCATGATTCTTGCAAAAGCCAGTGGGTGCCTACCATAAAGGGAAAAAATGGGGGATTCAATTGTGGAAGACTTAAATAGTCATAAATACCCACAGTCAAAATGGCAATACCACTGCAAAGTTATATCCCACTCATATATTTTTCTAGCATGTTATAGTATTACAGTATTATTCAAATATTACTTCTTTACTACCTTCCCCGAAAGTAAGCCCTAACCCAAAAATAAGCCCTGGTTTGGGGATGAGGCACACACTTAAAAATCAAGCTAGGGCAGGGGTAGGATGTGTGGATCTGCCCTATGTGCCCTGCACCCACTTATCTTTCAGCCAGGCCTCTCCTCACTGGCCCACTTCTTCTGAGGTACTTTCTGCAGCCAGGCCTGCATTTCTCAGTCACAGGCCTTTCCTGAAGGCCTGTGTAGCCGAGAACCAAGCTATAGATTCAATCCATAGCTCGGTTCTGCAAGACATCTGCAACCGAGGACTGAGCTATAGATTGAATCAGTATTCAGCTGCATAGGCCTTCCGGAAAGACCTGATTGCAAAATGCAGGCCGGAATGCAGCTGCAGAATGAAGCTGCTCCTTCGGCCCCAAAAGAAGTGGACAGGCTGGGCTGGGATATCGGTGCTGGAGGTAAGCATCCCCCAAAAGTAAGACCTGGTGCCTCTTCTGGAGGCAAAAAAAATAAAAATAAGACCTGGTCTTATTTTTGGGGAAACACGGTATTAGCTAAAGGCAAAGTTATTTTTTTCATATAGGCATTTAATAGAGCACTATACTAGTCACCAAGATCCTCCTGTAATTATTCAATAGAAATCCTATTTAGTAAACTGCCTAGCAACATTAATTATTCCTCCCTGCGGTTGAGGGTATTTGCTTCATAAGTATGGATTCATAGAAGAAGAATTAAATGAACGGATTATCTGGACCAACTGAATAGACTCACAGTTGCCCACCATCTGATTTCTTCTTTATTTCTATAATGAAATATCATTATATCACTGGGCAGTCTCATATCCACTAGATATTTCTGCAATACTTCCCAGGTTCTTACCATTAGCTAAACTGGCCAAAGCTAGTCTAAATTAAAATACAGTGTATAAGAGGGAGGGAGGGAGATAAGAAGTGACAAATACTGAAGATGTTATGATGCCACAAAGTACAATCTATGACTGATGAACTTGTGTATGAAACTGGAATGCAAATATGAAAGGGTCAATTTGGCATCTTGTCATCACACTGCAATTTCCATATTATTGTTGTTGTTGTTATTATTGCAATTAGTAATGCCCATATTCAGGGCATGAGAGTGTCTATTCCTATTATAGTAACATTTAAAAAAGAAGAAAAAAAAGAAAATAACACCTTCCACTTACAGGAACATAAATTTGTAGTGGAGCAATTGAAAAAAAACCTGTTCAAATAATAATTAAAGGGTTAATTAATTAATTATTTTCATTTACTATAAAAAAATGCATGTCACCAGATTTGCTATCAAGCTACCTATATGTAGAAGTATGTAGATTTTCATATAAAGTATTTTATGGCTGATAGAAAAGATAATTATATAAAAAAGAATAAACATACAAACATACCTTTACAGAAAAATATCTCATATCTCCGAAATAGATTGCATTCATCTTCCTGGTTCTGAGGTGTGCTCTGTACATTTGGGGGTTTGTGCATTTCATGATTTTATCAATACTAATACGAATCAATAGGTACGTGTCACGTTTAACATTGACTGTGAGAGCTCTATGTTAAGGAAACATAGATCTTTCTAGTCAGAAAATTACAGTAAAGCAAGATGACTACACAAGAATCTTAGAAGATTTCAGAGCATGCTATAAAACATAATTAGATTTCTATATATTCAACTCTGACTTACAGGAATGTAGAATACAGGCTAAAAAGAAACCAAATAAGAGATGTTTTAATCTGATTTCTAGTGTTATGTGGCGCATGTGGCGCAGCATGTAAGGAGTATTTTCAAATTTGGGTTAAACAATAGCTGTATTCACAGATCATATTAAGTACTAAGCCATGATTTATTGAACAAGTCAGAAACCTAGGATTGTCGTAGTGTATCTGGGCTGTGAAAATCCAGACAAAAAAAGTCTACCTTGGCAGAGAAGAGAAATAGATACTTTAATACTTTGCTGCTATCTAATGATTGTCTGCATTGATTGTCTGCTGCCTTAAAAAAACATTGTCAGTCTTCTCAAATAAGAAAGCTGAATGAAGTAAATTCTTGGTTTGTTGCCCTGAACATTTTGGATTAACAAGAGGTTTTGACAAGATGCTAAATAATTCAGGAAACTACAAAAAACACAATTGGAATCAGCCGTGGTTGTGATTAATAACCAGCAAACCTAGTTTAAAACTAAAACGTGGGTTACTTAATGTATATTAAGGAATTAAATTACTGATGTTTGAAAGGAAGAAACAGGACTACTACTATTTTTAAGTTCTGTCAGAAGAATAATTTGGGGTTCCAACTTGAGCTGGAGTTGGGCAAGAATAAATAAAAATTAGATCCAGATAGCTGTGAGGAAAGAAGAAATATTTATTCCTAAAAACAAAAAGTTTGCCTCTGGGGCAGCTGCAGAAAAATGGGGTACAGTGATGCAGTTTAAATAGGAGAGCTTGTCCTGGGTGTGGAAGTATCTACGTGTTGATTCTTAGAGTGACACTTGAGGTACGTGGATCTGTGTAAGTATGTGCCATCTATGATGTTTATTCTTGTGAAAATGCAGTTCTGCTGGGAGATCTGATTTAATTAACTCTATTTGTGTTTACAGAACTTCTCCTTAGATATGTGGATTAGGTCTGGGTAACTTATTTTGGGGTTTGAGGAAGTCTGAGTAAAAGATTTCCCCCCATTTGCTATTTTTATTTGATTAATTTACTTTCAGCTTGACTGTCAATTATCCAGTGGAGACGCTGATTCTTAGCTCATTGTGTTTTAAGGGAAGATAGAAACAATATAAAGAATAAAATATATTTTGATATAAAATTTCTCACAGTACATTAAACAATAGCCTATGTAGTTTATTTTGAAGACAGGAAAAAAACTTGAATTTTGCAGAAAAATACAGCATCTAGATGTCTATCAAAGCTGTTTTTTAAAAAAAATGCCTCAAATGTATTCTAAATTCACTACAATGTTGTGAGTTTGTCAACAATGATATGCATAATTTATAGTCTAATCTTGATTGCCTTTCAGGTAGATATATTCTGCTGCTTCTATTGCACCATATGTGTCTAGAATTACAGCAACGTTGGTACCATATTCATGAACGTCTCACATCATGTCTAGTTCTAAGAAAGTGTAGTTGTTAATCAGCTACTATACAAGCAACTGAAAAAAGATACATTTGGAGGTGAAATCTTTGCACTGTTTCACATTAACTGCCAGCAAGCCTGCCTGTTGAAATAGTAAACATCTAATTACCATTATATTCATTTCATTATAAAATCACATACAAACCTGAAAAGTGTATTTAACTGTCAGCACTTTGAGTTGAGAAATTGCTACTGTAGTTAGTACTGTACTAATAAAGTATCAGCATATGTTCTGAGCCTACTTAGCATACATTAGGATATTTTAACTTAGAATCATAGGTTTGGAAGTCTCTTTGTCCAACTCTCTGTGAGGGCAGGAATCCTCATACTATCCCAAATAGCTGTCCAATTTTTTCCCCCGAAAACCTCACAGCTTCAAGAGCCCAGCTATTCACTGCTTAATACTTCTTATGGCCAGAAAACCCTTCCTTATTTCAAGACGTGCTGCACCAGAACATACAGATCATAAGGGAATACTAAGACTGCAGTACATTATATCTCCATCATAGGCAGATATGCTAAGCTAGTATATGGAAAAATACAACCTTGTTTGGGTTGACTCAACTCCTGGGACTTTGGACTCATTGTGCAGTTTCCTTGGCAACTTTGCAGAAGGGGTTTGCCACTGCCACCTTCAGGGCTATGTTTTAGACTTCACACATCGGTTTCTAATTGTGATATTCCCATATGCAGGTATTGGGAGGCCTGACTCTGCAGAACTTTTTATAGAACTCAGAGGAAAACTAAGGCTCAAAATGAACTAAGGCTTGCAACCAAAGTCAAAAATAACAAAAAAAAGCTTCTTTCAACATGTAAAGAACAAGAAAAAAGTGAAGAAAACGATTGGTCCATTAGTGGGTGAAAGTGGCAAGAAGGTGACAAGCAACAGGGAGAAAGAAGAACTATTTAACTCCTTTTTTGCATCTGTCTTTACGCAAAGGGAAAAAACAGACCAACCTATCAAAAACAGTGCCATAAAAAACAAAATAGAAATACAAATTAAAATAGGCAAGAAAATGGTAAGTGAACACCTGTCCAGCCTAGACGAGTTCAAATCACCAGGACCAGATGGATTACACCTCAAGGTTCTTAAGGAACTGGCAGATGTGATCTCAGAACCACTGAACTATATTTTTCAAAGATCCTGGAGCACTGGGGAACTACAAGAGGACTGATGTAGTTCCCATATTCAAAAAAAGGGGGGGAAAGGACCCAGGAAATTACAGACCTATCAGCCTGACCTCAATACCTGGGAAGATTCTGGAAAAAATAATCAAACAACGAATCAGCGAACACCTACAGGTAAACAAAGACATTACTAAAAGCCAACATGGGTTTGTCAAAAACAGATCATGCCAGACAAATCTTATTGCATTCTTTGACCAAGTGACAAAATTAGTGGACCAGAGGAATGCTGTGGATATAATTTACTTAGACTTCAGTAAGGCATTTGACAAAGTAGACCACAACCTACTACTTGATAAGATAGAAAAATACGGGTTAGACAGCATCACCACCAGATAGATCCGTAGCTGGCTGACCGGCTGTACTCAGTGTGTGGTCCTCAATGGAACTGCATCTACATGGAGGGAAGTGTGTAGTGGGGTGCCCCAGGGCTCTGTTCTGGGCCCAGTGCTCTTCAACATCTTCATCAACGATCTGGACGAGGGGATAGATGGGGAACTCATCAAATTTGCAGACGACACCAAGCTGGCAGGAATAGCCAACACTCCAGAAGACAGGCTTAGGATACAGGAGGATCTGGACAGACTTGAACACTGGGCGCTATCTAACAAAATTTATGGTTCAACAATTACAAATAATGGATTTTGGAAAGAACTTTACAAATATGATAAAAACAATATATAGTAACCAGACAGCAAAAGTGATAGTGAATGGAGATTACACTGAGAGCTTTGAGATAAGAAAAGGCATGAAGCAAGGGTGTCCACTATCTCCATTATTATTATTTATCTTTACTTTGGAAGTATTAAATAGAAGGGTAAGGCAAGACACAGAAATTAAAGGATTGAAAGTAAAAGATGAAACATATAAACTACAAGCATTTGCCGATGATTTAGTATTTATTTTGGAAGAACCTTTAGAGATGATTCCTAAACTATGGGGAAAGATAGAAGAATATGGAGAAGTGGCAGGACTAAAAATAAATAAAGATAAAACTAAAGTAATAGTAAAGAACCTTACAGATAAACAAAAAAGGCAAATACTAGAGAAAACAGAGGTATAAATAGTGAAAAAGGTTAAATATCTAGGCATCTTATCTTTCAGCTAGGTGTTCGTCAATAAAAGAAGACAATTACATAAAATTATTGAAGCAAATAAAACTAGACTTAGAAAGATGGAAAAATCTCCAATTATCAATATTAGGAAGAATTGCTACAGTAAAAATAAATGTGTTGCCAAAGATTTTATTTTTATTTCAAACGATTCCGATAAAACTTGAGAGAAATTTTTTTCAAAATTTAAATTCATTGGTTTTGAATTTTATTTGGCAGGGGAAAAAATTAAGATGAAAACATTACAAGATGCTAAGGAAAAATGGAGGTTTTGGGCTGCTGGAATGGACATTATATTATCAAGCATCGGTGTTAACATGGGTGAAAGAGTGGATAACACTTAGAAATAAAAAGTTATTGTATTTAGAAGGACATGATTTACAATTGGGGTGGCATGCTTTTTTATGGTATGGGAAAAACAGAGTCCATAAGTACTTTCAAAATCATTTTATAAGAAATGCCTTATTAACAGTATGGGAAAAAATTAAAGCTAAAATATATTTTAAAATTCCAGGGTGGTTGTCAACGATGGAGGCATTTATACATCCGAATCTGGTAGATTTTGAGAAAGTATGGTCATATAAAGATATTTTAGATATTCATGGGAAATTAAAATCTAAACAAGAATTGGAAAATTTAGGAATTAATCTATCCTGGTGGGTACATTTACAGATACAAAATAGATACGAAAAAGATGTAAAAATGTATGGATTTTACAAGGATCAAACTGTGTTTGATAAGATTTTGTTAACCTCAGATAAGAAATTAATTAAAAAAATGTATAATTTTTTGTTAATTCTAGATATGGAAAGTGAACAAGTGAAAGAAACAATGATAAGATGGGCAAAAAAATTTTGGTCATAACATAGAATTAGAAAAATGGCAAATGTTATGGGAGAGAAACTATAAATTAACAATGTCAACTTCATACAAAGAAAATCTGTATAAAATGTTTTATAGATGGCACCTTCCACCAGCAAGATTAGCAAAAATATTTAAAAATATGTTAGATAGATGTTGGAAATGTAAATATAATATAGGCATGTATTATCATATTTGGTGGACATGTGGGAAGTCAAAGGCTTATTGGAAAAATATACATATGTCGTTAGAAAAAATATTGGATGAACAAGTGGATTTTAAACCTGAACTTTTTTTACTAGGCATTATATCTGAAAAGACTAATAAGCAGAAATTATATTTAACCCTACATATTATCACAGCAGCAAGAATAATTTTTGCACAATATTGGAAGAATGAAGGATTGCCATCAGAAGAAGAAATAATCAGGAAGATATTGGAATGTGCAGAGATGGATAGATTAACTATGAGGCTGAAAGACAAAGAAGATACAGACTACTATCAAATTTGGAATTTATTTTATTCTTGGTTAGAGAAAAGAATGAAGGATTAGGAATTGAACATGTATTAGTTTAGCAAACTCCAGACAACTTGTTGGTTGGAAAAATTAACATATATTGATGAAAAAAATTAATAAAAAAGATTGAAAAAAAATGAAATTCAATGGTGAAAAAAGTAAGGTTCTACATTTAGGCAAGAAAAACCAAATGCACAGGTATACTATAGGGGGTACCTTGCTCAATAGTAGTAACTGTGAGAGGGATCTCGGAGTCCTAGTGGACAATCATTTAAATATGAGCCAGCAGTGTGCTGCAGCTGCCAAAAAAGCCAACAC
The DNA here is from genome assembly GCA_034064705.1 of Bothrops alternatus. Taxonomy (NCBI): domain Eukaryota; kingdom Metazoa; phylum Chordata; class Lepidosauria; order Squamata; family Viperidae; genus Bothrops; species Bothrops alternatus. Next base: position 1,148,042 of record JARGCV010000068.1, read on the forward strand.
AGTGCTAGGCTGCATTAACAGAAGGATAGAATCAAGATCACGTGAAGTATTAATACCACTTTACAATGCCTTGGTAAGGTCACACTTGGAATACTGCATCCAGTTTTGGTCACCACGATGTAAAAAAGATGTTGAGACTCTAGAAAGAGTACAGAGAAGAGCAACAAAGGTGATTAGGGGACTGGAGGCTAAAATATATAAGGAACGGTTGCTGGAATTGGGTATGTCTAGTTTAACGAAGAGAAGGACGAGGGGGGACATGACAGCAGTGTTCCAATATCTCAGGGGCTGCCACAAAGAAGAGGGAGTCAAGCTATTTTCCAAAGCACCTGAAGGCAGGACAAGAAGCAACGGGTGGAAACTAACCAAAGAGAGAAGCAACCTAGAACTAAGGAGAAACTTCCTAACAGTTAGAACAATTAACCAATGGAACAACCTGCCTCCAGAAGCGGTGAATGCTCCAACATTGGAAGTTTTTAAGAAGAAACTGGACAGCCATTTGTCCAAAATGGTATAGGGTTTCCTGCCTGAGCAGGGGATTGGACTAGATGACCTCCAAGGTCCCTTCCAACTTTATCATCATCATCATTTATTATTAATTATTATTATTATTATTTATTAATTAAATTTTTATGCCGCTTCTCTCCGAAGACTCGGAGCGGCTAACAGCATAAATAAAACAACATTTCAACATTTCGAAACTAAAACCAAAGCTAAAAAGCGTTTAAAAAGACCCCAAACACATTCATCATTCGCACACAATCACAGTCATCCCCAGGCCTGCCGGCATAAATAAGTTTTTAGATTCTTCCGGAAGGCCAGGAGAGTGGGGGAAACGCGGACTTCAGGGGGCAGTTGATTCCAGAGGGTGGGCGCCGCAACAGAGAAGGCCCTCCCCCTAGGACCCGCCAGACGACATTGTTTCGCTGACGGGACCCGGAGGAGGCCGACCCTGTGCGCTCTCATTATTATTATTATTATTATTATTATTATTATTATTATTATTATTATTATTATTATTAGTCTCCTGGCTTCTAGCCTGGTGCCCTAACCACTAAACCAAACTGGTTTTTTTGAACCCAAAAAAAATTAGCTGAGTGCTGCCAGTTGCTGAGATCCAATGTACAGGCCACCAATGTTTGTAATTGATTCTAGCATAAATTAAGTTTTAAAACGTTAGGACAAGAATAGGTTTATACAACAGATGTGATGTTTCACAATGACATCTCCCACCATTAGTCGTCAAAATATATTTGCAATCTTAAAGCAGCTGATTAGCACTAAAATGAAATCCATGACAATGAAACAGCTTTAATTACATACCACATCACCACAAGGAATTAAATTATGGATGTCAGCAGACATGTGAATTGCTGAATCTTCATCTATCTTCTGGTTTTTCATCAACATCTATGAAAAAGGGTAAATTAGGCTCTGTAAACTGGACAAATCATAGTTACTAGAACCTGAAAACGTAACAAGGAAAAGTGCTAAAAATCGGGCTGAAAAGCCATGATTTCTAAGGAAACTCCTTGCAGTTTGTCCATCAATATGCATCTGAATTTTCATGCTGAACATGATTCTCAAAAGAGTTTGCATTGATGAAACATTTTATCACATGTGCAGTGCATTTGGCCTTCCTGCCACCAAGGTGTGAAAGGTACAGTACATGCTGTTGCAGGAACAGTACATTATTAATTATTAAAAGATTCCTTAATAATTCCTCTAAAAGCATAAAGAATCTTCATTGCCTTCCAAGCAGAACAAAATCCAGAGGTGCTTTGAATAACACTTCTGGATTTTGTTCTGCTGGGAATAACCTGCTTCATAGAGGCCAATCACATTGCCCCTTTGCTTCCACAGAAAGAATCGGATGAGATCCATGGTGCATAGCTCTTATTTGAGGTTAATCAAAGTCATCTTAGATAGGCCTGGTAAATAATTCAATAAAAATATCAGCCAAGTACACTGCAGGAAAAAAGATCAATTTCATGTTAGGGACCACAAGGCCGTCCCTCAAAAGTACTAATTCGTAATTCTCTATACAAATATATGGAATAATCACAGTTCTAATACTGGAAACCTTTTAATTATTGCACTTTAAAAAGGATAAAAAGGATGTGCAACCAGAATATGGAACGTGAGAAGTATGAACTAAGGAAAACTTCAATTTATCAAAGTGCATTAGGAAAATAGGAAAAGAAGTCCATTAAATTGAATGTTTTAGGAATAAACAAATTAAGGCTGGGTGATCTAGCTATATGCTTAAATTGGAATATGGTTGGCTATAATTTAGGCATGAGACCATACAAAGGAAAGAAATATCAGTGAAATCTCAAAGAACAGAGCTAAATATATGGCTGGCTAAACCCAGTAAACCGGGGTCCCCAACCTCTGGTCCATGGACTGGTACCGGGCCGCGGCATGCCAGCAACCAAGCCGCACCAACAAGCAAAGCCCCATCCATGAGATGCAGGTAGCACACAAAACCACAACCCCTCCGGTCTGCGGAAAAACCTCTCTCCACATAACCAATCCCTGGTGCCCAAAAGGTGGGGGACCTCTGCAGTAAACAATAGAATGAGTGAATAGCCAGTGAATATTCTCTGTATAATCTAGTTTTCCTTAGATGACTCATCTTCTAATATATTGACAGAGAGAGAGAGATTAATAGTTTTTCAAATATCTATTCCAGATTTAATGCTTTCTGAGATGGTGAAAAACTAGAATCAATCGTTGCCATACTTTTCACAGCTGAGTTTTAAATGGGAGCCATAAGGAACATAGCTTATTTCCAGATTGTAAATTGCCCAAACGCAGTAGTTTATTTTTCTGTTTTCATCCATAATTTCTCAAACATCCAAACTAAAGTGTATTTTAAGAAGGAATGCAGCCAGGCTTTTGTTGGCAATTTGCACTTGCAATATATTATAAAAGCTATTTAATAATGGTTCGAAAGAAATAAATTACATAGGTCAATCAGATGAATTAAATGGCTTCAGGAAGTGCTCTAAGAATGAATAAAGATTAATGTAAAGGAATCAAACAAGGGGCACTTTCCTCCCCACTATATCATAACCACACATAAAAAAGAATAAATTCTCATAGATGCTCTCATAGATGCTCTTAACCTTCAAGCTAACTCTATAGAAATTAGTGACTTTAATATAAATCAAATTGAATTAGAGTTCCCAATTCTAGGGATGAATACATCTAAGGCAACAGATCCACAGAAGAATATCACTTACAAATAAAAAAAAACATAATCTGAGATGATTAAGAAATGCTCATTCAATAGCACATAATCAGTTCTGGCATTTATCCTGAGAACAGAACATTAAATGAAGCCTCAGAAAAACAACATTTCTGTACTCATTAGAGTTAGATAAAAACAGTTCAAATAAATAAATAAAAAGGTACTTCTGGGTCATCCCAGAAATGGCACATTTGTAATCCAAGGTACAGATATAATTAGAAAAGCTGCAAATTAAGACATTTTGTGCCTACCAGTCAAATCCTGGAAAGAAAAGTTTACCTCATAATAGAAGCCAGCATTCTAGCGCGGGGAAAACCAAGTCTCAGCTAGAATGGAATGCTGGACTGTGGAAATTCTGCTTCCGTTCAACACAGCCCTATTCTCACCTTCTCAAGCAGGTTGGCTGAATGCAAGAAGGGAGCAGGTTTGTGCCCTTTAGTTAGTCCTTAATTGGAGTGTGGGAAATGACAACTGTACAATGGGAATGCTGTACATCAGCAGCCCTTGCTGTACATTGGTAGTCCCTCCCCTTGAATAAGGACTGTTTCTCTTTTGATATGTATATCTTGATGGTGCAATTAGAATAGGGTCATACCTGCTGAATTTTTACTTATTTTATCTTATAAAAAGTATGTGAGCAGTAACCCAGAATTCACTGAACTTACCTACCGAAGGCAAAAGCATGTTGGTGTACACTTAAATTGTATTAGAATCTGAGAAAGGGGATTCTCTTTGTTTTCCAACAGTATTCGTCTATGCTTCTAGAGCAGCGGTTCTCAACCTTTTTCAGGCCGTGACCCCGACCTGCGCCGCGCATGCGTGGCGCGACGGCCCGTATCGCGCATGCGTGGCGCAACGGACCGCATCGCGCATGCGCGGCGCGTGCATGACGGCCCGCATCACGCATGCACGCGACGGCCTGCGTCACACGTGTGCGGTGTGCGTGCAACGGCCCGCATCGCACATGCGTGGCACGCACGCAACAACCCGCATCACACATGCGCGGGGCGGCACGACGGCCCGCATTGCACATGCACGACGCGTGCACGACAGCCCGCATCGCACATGTGCGGGGCGGCACGACGGCCCGCATTGTGCATGCGCGGTGCAACCCCGCACATGCGCGGTGCTGCCCCCTGCACCAGCCGAGGGGAAAAGGGGAAAAAATGGCGGACTGCGGTGTTTGGCGACCCCCATGAAATGGTCGTTCGACCCCAAATGGGGTCGTGACCCACAGGTTGAGAACTGCTGTTCTAGAGTCTACATTTCAGGTACAAAAAAAAATTAATCCAGAATAGAATTACTGGAGCTGGTTTTGCATGGAATCTAAAATTTTGGGAAGATCATAATTATTTTATTTATTTATTTGTTTGTTTGTTTATTTATTTATTTATTTAGATTTCTATGCCGCCCTATTCCAAGAATTCAGGGCGGCTTACAACATGGACACTCACAAGAAATCTAGCATTAAAATACATTGTAAAAACCCCTTAATTAAAAACCAATCATCCAAGACAGACATGCAAACAAACATACACTGGCTGGGGCAAGGTGTTAACTGCCCCAGGCCTGTCAGCAAAGATGTGTCTTCAATAATTTGCGAAAGGCGGAGAGGGTGGGGGCAATATGGATCTCCGGGGGGAGTTGATTCCAGAGGGCCGGGGCCGCAACAGAGAAGGCTCTGAAGAAATTCACTTTGTCCTCTACTTACTGAATCGTCACTAGAGTGCACTTGCTCTAAAGGCATGAACAATGCATAGCCAAGCATCTCACAGAAAACTATGAAACAATGCTTATTTTATTTTGATTAAGAAACCACACAGAATTGTCCTTTCCACTAACCCAGGCTTCTTCACTATGGTGCTCTGCAGTTTGACAAGACTACAGCTCCCAGAATTCCAGTATCTCTCAGCCTGGAATTCTGGGAGTTGTATTCTCATCCATTCATCAGCCCTCCAGTGGGGGAATGTTCAAGTACAGATAGTCCTCAGCTTACAATCATTCAGTGACCGTTCAAGGTTACAATGGCATTGAAAAAAGTTACGACTATTTTTCATACTTACAGCTGTTACAGCATCCCCAGGTTCATGTGATGAAAATTCGGATGCTTGGCAACTGGCATGTATTTATGACGGTTGCAGTATCCCAGGATCATATGATCCCTTTTTGCGACCTTTTGACAAGCAAAGTCAATGGGGTAGCCAGATTCATTTAATAATCATGTTACTAACTTAACAGCTGTAAGAAAAAAGTCTTAAAATGGGGCAAAACTCACTTAAGAACTATGTTGCTTAGCAATGGAAATTTTGGGCTCAATTGTAATTGTAAGTCAAGGGCTACCTATATTCCTTGATGTGCGTGTACTTAAACCATCCAGTGTCTTTCAGAAGATTGACATGTACAGACTTGTTGGCCTTTAAGGTGCATGATCTGATTTATTTGTTCTGCTGTGTCCAGTTCCCAAGGCAAGCCTGGCTATTGAAGTCCTTGTGTTCTAGAGAAATGGCCTACAACAGGGGTTCTCAACCTATGGTCCTCGGCCCGGTACTGGGCTTTGGTCACTGGGCCCCAGGAATAGCTGGTGAGACCCCCCCACTCGTGGTAGCACCGCCATGCGGGTGCTAGTAGCCCCATTTGCGCATGTGTGGGGATGCTAGCACTGCTGCCAGTGTCATGTGGGCACCAGTGGCCCATTTGCAAATGTGTGCGGGCACCAGCGGCCTGCTTGCGCATGCGTGCGGGCACTATTGCTACCATTATGCATGCACCCATTTCTGGCCACCAAGCCAGAAAGGTTGGGGAACTTTGGTCTAGAATGTATAAAGGCAATTCAAATTCACGCTGTAAAGAAGGGGCATTTTATCATGCTTGGTGGACATGTAGAAAAGCTAGAAAATTTTGGACAAATACATACATTGATATTGACTGTAAAGATTAATATACAATTGGGACCAGAGTTCTTTCTTTTGGGATTGATGGACAAACATTTGAAAAACAGTACTGGAACTTTTATTTCTCTGGTTAGAGAAAAGACAATATCTATGTTTATATGTTTCCTGGAAGTCCCTCATGGACATTTTGGGGAAAAAGAAAAAACAAACTTATGATTTTGATGATTGGACAGGATAGATTATCCAGGTAGTCCTTGACTTACAATAGTTCATTTAGTGACCATTCAAAGTTACAACGGCACTGAAAAAAGTGACTTATGACTGTTTTTCACCACTTACAACTGTCTAGCATCCCCAAGGTCACATAATCAAAATTTGGATGTGTGGTAACTGACTCATATTTATGACAGTTGAAGTGTCCCAGGGTCATGTGATCACTTTTTGCAAACTTCTTAAAAGCAAAGCCGATGGGGAAGTCACATTCACTTAACAACCATGTTACTAATTTAATAACTACAGTGATTCACTTAACAACTATGGCAAGAAAAGTTGTAAAATGGGGCAAACTTCACTTAACAAATGTTTCACTTAGCAACAGAAATTTTGGGCTCAATTGTGGTCGTAAGTTGATGACTACCTGTAGAATGAAATTGCAAGTTTAGAGAAAAAGATTAACTTATAATTGTAGTTATAACTGTTATAAAGAAGAGGTCGGAAACCTTCCCCCCCCCCTTTTCTTTTTCTTTTCTTTGTTGCACTTTCAATTTCTTTTCCTGTTTCTTACTTGATAGCAGTTTGTATTAGTTTTTAATCTTCCTTTTAAAAACTTTCAATGAAATTATTTTAAAAAGGTACACTGCGTTCAGAGGGTGAGCGAAGATAAACCCGGTGCCCAAAAGAGACAGGTTCTCGGCCTTGCACGTCAGTCCCGACCCGGGAAGCCCCGCACGCAGTACTGCACCTTGAGGAGGGAGCGAGCCTTCTCCCCTTTGGGCTTGTCCGTGGGGGGGACGGCGGAATGGACGGAGGAGCTGATGTCGCGCAGGCCGAGGATGGTCGACACCGAGAACTGCGAGAGGCCCGACTCTCCTTCCGTCGAGCCTCGGGTGGTGGTGGTGCTGGTGGTGCTGCGGACGCGTGAGGAACTGGTGGAAGCGGGCCCCTCGTCCGTCGAGTCCCGTCGCGGCGACCACGCGACATTGGGATGCAGCGGCGGCAGCTCCACAGTAGTGTTCATCTTGCGATGCCCAGGCGCCGCCATAGCGAGGGCGGCTGGAGCTGCGACTGGGGCTCGGGCTCAGGCGTCGGCTGCTCGGGAGGCTGCCGACCGCGTCTGTTTCGCATCTCCAGCTTCACCGGGAGAGCCTTCCTGCGAGAGGCGGAGAATTTCAGGCGAGCCGCCTGCTCCTCGCTCCCGGCTTGCTTGCCTGCCTGCCCTCCCCTTTCCCGCTCAGGCGTCGTCACAATTTGGATCGCTGGCGGCGGCGGCTGCCAGGAGTTATTAAAACCCACATCCCTGCCCTGCCTGAAGACGTTGATCTTTCGCGTCTGTTGGTGTTGGAAAATAACATAGCCGCAACCTGGTAAGATTTTACTGAAACTAGATTTGGTGTTGCACTCAGAAGAACTGCCGTAGTGGTTAACCAGATAACCAAGAAGCCCAAATCGGGACCTTCTTTATGTTGCCCTTTTGCAAGTAGTAGACTGGACACTCATTTGAAGTTCATGGCTAATAAGAGGTATTTACTGATAGATCGATCATTCTGTCAAATGCCTTTTACAGTTTTTTGAGTTCATGCCCTCAATCTATAGGGTTGGCCTCATTCTTATGGCATACTAAATCACAATCAAACTAACCACATTAAGGCTCAAGCAGAACAGCTTAAGACCAACTTACCATAGTGAAGCATAGTGTCATGAAGCATTTCCTTACTTGTCATGTATATTGTTGTACATTGCAAGAATTGCATTATGACCCCATGGATAATGTATGATTCCGTATATTAAAAATATTTTTATAGTTGTTACTTTGGATTGATGTAGTTACCCTGTATTCAAGTGCTTCTTTCCATAATAAAAAAATAGGTTCCAATGCAAGCCTGTCTTTCCAAGCGGGTCTATTCCAATTGTTTATACAATACAGAATATTGACTTACCCAAATCTGATAGGTTCACATCAGAGCTAGTCCTAGCAGCAAATTACTCTTAGGAGAAGTCATTCCATCTTTTGGGGATAGGTGCACAAACCTTTGTAATTTAGAACATCTGTGGAAGTATTTTTCAGAAGTTTCTATATGGAGATCATGTGTAATGAATGGAATGCCCTTAAATTAGTGGAATAAGCAAAATTTATTTCTTAAATCATCAACCTGTGGCTTCTGAAATTTCTTTTTGTGATACTTGAAGCTAATTATACCTGCCAAAAATCAATAGTGATTTCCTACTATTCCAAGATGGAAATTAAAGGGAAACGTTAATGTAAATCCTACAAGCTACTTCAAATATTTTTAAAAAACCATAGCCCAACAAAAAATGTAAAATCCTAGCCTAAGCTGTGTACATGGCACAATCCAGGCTGTTTTGCATTATGTTCCCTATTCCATTTTTTCCAATAGATTGTTTATTCCTATTTTAGGATGTAAAATGAGCTATCTTTTAGTATGCTCTCTGAATAGTTGGTTTCAATATTTAAAGTTGATATTATCTGTCCATAATTGAAGAAAAGCAATCTAACTTGACAAAAATCCTAAAATTAATATTGTATATGCAGTTCACACATACCTTTCAAAAAATGGGGAAATTATGGAAAATTGCTTTTTAAAAATCCTGAAAATCCTAAAGAATGCCTTTTAAAATTCATAGTATCACTTTTAAATGAATTAGAACTTTTAAAATGATTTGACAGTCTAACCTGCACAATATTGAAAGGATAAGACTTTTTATAAGATGTCCATAATGTTTTTATACTTCTGCTATAATCTAGTCTTCATGTATGTACTACTAAAACTCTTGTTCCGGTAATCTTTAACTGGGTGAAACTTGCATAAAATCCATAGAAAATAACTTGATTGAGAAAAATGATTTTGTATTGTATTATTGTATAACATGTAAATAGCATAATTACAAAATTCATTTAACTTAAATGTTTAAAAAGTGTAAAAAAATATTACATGCAAGTATAAATGACTGAAGCATCTTATGAAATTGAAGAAGTTGCCTGTGCTAAGAAGACACTTTAGCTTCTTTGTCAGGGAGGGGATATTCTTCCACTTCACCATTAAACATCAGCTCTACAAGAAAAAACAAAGTATCATAGGATACCAAAATATAATGGAAAATGTATGTACAATAAAATCTATTAAAAATAATTCCCCCATTTCCTCCTTCCACCGGGAAACATGGTCTTCTGAAAATATTACAGCTGGGGAATAGGTTGCAAGTTTGTGGGAAACAGGAAAGAAAACCTTAGCATCCGGACTCCCTATTTGCCTATGTAGACTCCTTCAGATTATTATACATCTAAAGCTCTCCTTTCCAAGCTGAAAAATATTTCACTCGGCGTTCTAAGGTTCCTTAAAATTATTAACGCTTTATTCTCAATATATTTACCAGTATTGTTAACACTTGTTAAATGTTATGTCAGAAGCTTCACAATTAAAATAAGGCAAACAACATAAAATATAAAATACAAATTAAAATATGTACTTGTTCAATGCATTTATAGCAATAGTGAAGCTGAGATACTGAATTCTATTTATTGCTGGACAATCCCTCAATTTAATTTCTCTAGTCATTTTGCAGTACTACTGTCTCTTCAGATATATTCCCATATTCTCCCCTAACACTGTTTTCTGCTGTTCCTTTCCTTGTGGCTAATGAATGAAATTACTGCCATACTATCTCCTCCCTTTCCCTTGTAATTTCCTTGATCTAAAATTATTTAGGAAAGAACCAGCAATTTGCCATTCAGATAATCTATTAAGGAGATTTCCGTATTTTAATGGATTACAGTCTTATCTTTTTCTGTACCTTCACTGTGATCCAGCTGTGGCCGATATGACAAAAAGAACCAGGAGATCCCAACAAGAATAGCTATCACAAGATTAACCACAATCCAAGGCTGAAGAATCTGTTTTTCTTCATCTGAAATCCTGGGTGGAGTTGGGGAGTGGGAGAGAGGAGAATCATACGTATTTATTAGTTATAAAAGCTTCAGTTATATCTGTATAATCATGCATCTATAGTAAAGATATCCTTAAATTAACTGTCTTTTAAGAAGGAAAAAAGTCCATAATTCTTACCAAAGGCTACCATTTTCTAAAGATGGTGTGTACAAGTTGATCCTGTCACTTGTCATTTGTTGGCTGAGGGATAAGATAAGAGCAGCAAAATACACTGGAACAAAATGAATAATGTTTATTATTGAGATATTCCAGATTTTGGAAGTTAACAACACATTGACATGTTTGATCCTTATGTTGCTTCCATGAATCTGATTCACCAGTGTGCAGATAGTCCTCGACCTTATGACCAAAATTGAGCCCAATATTTATGTTGTTAAATGAGACATTGGTTAAATGAGTTTTGCCCCATTTTAAGATCTTTGTCACAGTTGTTAAGTAAATCACTGCAGTTGGTAAGTTAGTAACACAGTTGTTAAGTGAATCTGGCTTCCCCATTGATTTTGCTTATCAAAAGGTTGCAAAGGTGACCTTTTTGATGGTGTAATATTGGATATAGACTGAGGAAATTAATATAGACCACTGAATTACTAATGGACCCAGACAACATGTTATTTATTAAGTATTTGACTGTAAAACTAGAAAATTAATATTTATTAAAAAAAACTGTGAAAATGATTATACTATTGCCACAACCTCCCAAATTCTTTGATCACTGCCTAGATTTTCCCTTTCAGGAATTCCAAAACAACAAAACACTTTGATAGCATTCAGACTGCTCTTTTCTCTCCTATATCAGAAAATAAGCTGGCTGCATTTTAGTCTATTCAGAGACGGATACAGAAGAGAATTGTGAGATACAAACCTGCAAAATTAGTTTATGAGTTATCAAATTATTACTTGATAAATATATAACCAGCTTAGAGCCTCCTAGCATTACTTTTATTTAACAAAATATACTGGTAGTCTTTATGGAAATGGTTGCTTTTTTACAATACATAATAAGTTATGTGAAAACAGAAGAATAAAGCTGTAAGATCAGAATGAAAATATAATTAAAACATAAACTGGAGTAACTAGCTAATGCTTATTGGTCAGCTAATGCTGTTTACTCACTGAAAGAAGCAATTGCTGCTGGATCCAATGTAAGAAAACTGCGTAGTGCCACTGCTGCTTTAGCCAAATTGATTCTGAAAAATGAGTATGAAATTGATTTAATTAAAAGGAGCCACTAACTTTGTTCTGCTATATCTCATAAGAAATTATCCACTGACGTTAAGGAAATAAGATGTTCTCTAAAACCTTGATCTAGGGGCCAATTATTTCATCAGAATAATTAACCTGTGTTGATAGCATTGGTTAAACTAGATGTCCCCAGTTCAGAAATATTGATAATAAAAGTTTTTTAGTAAAAGAATAAAGAATTTCAAAAGTAGGAAGTATAAGAAACTAACAGAACACAATGCAAATTTTTCTGGCCTGAGAGTAGTTTCCATACTGAACATCTTAAAAATCATCAGAAAAACATCTGCACTGCTACAATTATATGTCAAGAGTTTAAGCTATTAATCATTGTTTCAATTAATAAGATAACTTCACAATGAATCATAGGCATTGTCACCAACACAGAGGAATGCACAAATACCTGTCAAAAGCTGAAACAGTACTAATTGTAAGTAAAAAATAAAGGAGGCATTGAGCAGGATATGCCAAAGTCTTGTATTGCTGTAGCAAATTTGAAAGGGTTGAAAACTGATTTCCTGCCAGAATATAAATCACTATGATGTTCCACACAGCATAGCCAGCGAGAAAGCCGTGAGTAAAAAATCCAATTACCCTAGTAAAAGAAAGCATATTAATAAAAAATTAAACTTTTACAAATCTTACAGAGTTAAATGTTCAGAATGTCAGATTTACAAGAACCTTTATGTCCATCATCTTAAATTCAATCTCTAGTGAATTAGAAAGTCAGAATTCCCTAAATTCAGGATTTAGTGAATTAAATTCAAATTCTAGCCTCTGAATTTGCCTTGTCAGTAGTTTTCACCTATGCAATAGGGACTTTTGTATTCAAGTTTCAAGTTATTAACCTGTATTCAAGTTATTCAAGTCACAGAGAGTAATGCTCAAAATCAAAAGATTTTAATTAATAATCTCTATTCAAATATTTTTGTAGGTGGCAAATAACATTTATAAGAAATAATTACAAGTGGAGGCCAATCATCATATCAATTACTTTCATTTTCTGAAGGAATTACCAGGATGTTAACTGTTGTGGAAGACTATTTACTTGATGTGACTGAACTCAACTGTGCAGAATATTACAGTGATTATGCAAGCACCATACATTAAAACTTTCAGACAAACATCCTAAGATGGACAAATGGGAAGAATTAAGATGCACTGGAAATGTGCTTCTTATGACGAGATTCTGTTAATATATCCTGAAACAGAACTTCTTGTAAATAGTCTTAAATTTATTAGATATTCCAGCTCAGAAAACGTTATATTGGCCAAGAGTCAGCAGGCACATTCACAGTATATGGATAGAAAAAGCTTTGTGGTAAAGGGCTGAGTTGCAAATTTCACATACATCTCTGTGTTTTAAGCCTTAAAACCAAGTTTTGTTACCAAGCCAAAACTATAACGTTAAACTAAAAATTGTCTGCAGCAACTTAGCTTGGGCTATAATGATAGAGTGGGACCTGCAGGGGAACATATTTTCTCCACACAGCTCTAAAGCAAGGTTAATTGATTGTTAAGTAAATGCTCACCTGCATTATGAAGTGAAATCTCAGGGAGTTTGGTAAACAATTGCATCTTGGTGAATCAACATTTCAAGTGTACATGAGATCATGACAGAGAGAGATGGTGGAAAGGAAGAGAATCTGATTCCAAAGTCAGGAGAAGGCATCGCTGGACATTTTATTCGTTTTAATCACTTGTTCATTTTTAATGATGTCAATAGTGGGAATAATTTCATACCTAAAACCACGATGAACTGAAAGTGCCACATCCTTAGTAGTCCAAGAAGCCTTTACATCCATAAACACTTGAACATGTTCAGTAGTTTTAATCAAATCCTTGCGATCTGTGGCCTGAAAACGCCCTTAGGGGGGGAAAATGTTAAGTGCTTGTAAGAAAAATATTGTTAAAGCTTCCTATTACTATACTTGTTCATAAAAATTCAGGTTAATTTTTTGGTGAGTGTAAATTGAGACTACATACATATGCATACTTTTTTATTACAAACTCATTGCTGCTCTTACTATATATCAGGAATATCATCTGAAAGCAAACCCTATCGACTTCAGTGAAACATGACTATTTGCAAGATGACTATTTGGTGGTACTTAATTTGCTATAGTCATCAGAAGCCCCCTTTTCAGCCTAATAGCCAAATTCTTAACACTTTGGTTCTACTAATCTCAGCCATAATCAAAGAAGGAAAAAATGGATCTGAATGAAGTATTAAAATTATTATATCAACTTCTGGGATAAATGGAAATTCAGACACTTTTTCCCCATTTGAGAAAGTTAAGATTCGTTGGTTAAGGCACAAAATAATATCAAGAAATGTAACAAAGCTTTTAATTAGTAGCTCTAAATGATTATTTTTATTTACTTATTATTACATTTCTACACCACCCACCTCATCTATGAGAGAATCCTAAATATGAGATATTATTTCTCTATATAAATAAAAATAAATAGCTCTGGGTGGTTTACAAAAACAATATATTCAAATTTTCTTAAAGCTTCATGATGTCAGACAATACTATTTCTAACAGCAGGAACAGTATAATGCATTAGGTGGAGAAGGATATCCCTCAAAAATTCTGCAAATTTTTTCAATAGAAAATGAAATGGCACAAAGGCAAATTCCCTAAATCAGATTTTTAAACTTTCTTTCAACAATGACTTTTAGGATAAGTTCCTGCACTTTTTTAAATCAAGTGATGGTGAGGGCTGTCTGATGGCACAGATACTTCATGTAAGCTTTGTATGAATTTTAATATGATTATATTTATTGATCAGTCAATTGACCATATCAAAATATGAGCATCAGCCAGAACAAAATACAATGAGATAAGATACAGTGGAGTGAGTTTCAAAAGAGTCATACTTAAGTAAGGACGTGCTTGCACATTTTGAAGTACTATAAATTCAACTTAAAGGATATTTATTCATGTACCCCCCATACTTGATATTCTAGAAATTACTAAATATGATGTTCTAGAAAATACTGAAAATCTGGTTGTTCTCTCAGGCCTTGAGATAAGGTAGCATAAACCCCTTTTGGTTTTGTTTAGTTTTATTTTTATGGTCCACCATGCTCTCTTTTATGTTTTTTTTATAAATTATAAGTTGCCACAGTTATTAAGTGACCCTGAAATTGATTAATTGAATGAATGAATGAATGAATGAATGAATGAATGAATGAATGAATGAATGAATAGCCAGACAGACAGACATAATCTGGATAAAGAAAGTAATTCCTTCAAAATATAAGATGAGAGTTATCATCATCCTCATCATCTTTTACCATATTTGTTCAAATATACTAACATTTTGTTGTTATAAAACAAATTACTTACGATTTTTTTCAACGAACACTTTACTAACAGGTTGGCTAACCCCAGTAGGAGCAGAAAACACAGAACGTTGTTCTGTGTCTTTTACTTGCTCATCCTCAATTATATCTTCATCCTCCACACACAATTCACTGGAACTTTCTGCAGGCCGGGTTTTCCTAATATCATAGTTGCAAAGAAAAAAGACAGTCATTCTCTTCTTTAATGTTAGTGACTCAGGGTATACCTGTATCATATATTTGCTAGGATTGTGCCACAATCTGCATTCAAACAGGAAAACATTAAATATGAGGTAAGTACAAAACATCATCTGGCACCTGCTTAAATCAAATGCATTTTTTCCTAAATTTGCAAACTGTAGATTCAGAAAAAGATGCAGTAGTTTTAAGGAACTGCTGAATTCTCCAAACCTTCTTTCTCCCTTCAAATCCAGAGCTTTTATGTTCCTCAAAGGATGATCAGTGCCCTTCTACTGTGATGGAATACAGTAAGAAGGTGGATTCATAGAATAGAAGGGGATACATTCCAGAGGAGTAAAAAGCAACCCAGCCCAGATGGGTGTGAAAGGAAGAGGGTGAAGATAATCCCTCCCTAATAGTTCACATTTTAGATGCAGATTAAATACAATGCTTAGTCTGGCAAGATTTTGTCTATAAGTGTAAAACAATAAAGAATTCAGCTTGGATGAATCATGTGATATTTTTGGTTTTGGGCCTGGCAACTATAGTGAACTAGACTAGAAGATGATCCCAAGTATATGCTCCCACATCACAAATTTATAGGAATCAAACATGATACACAATGTTCAGTATGACATATTGCATTTAACCCTGTCACTGTAAAAGAAAGAAGGAAAGAATGAAAAATTTTGGTTAACGATAGAGATAGGGCTTGGTTGCTTGATGTCATGGCATCTGTCTGGCCAATTTCATCTTGCAGAGTTGGCATGCTTTGAATAAATCTGTCAGGACCCTCCAAGGATGCTTTCTCTGAAGCAGCGGTTCTCAACCTATGTGTCGTGACCCCATTTGGGGTCGAACGACCGTTTCGTGGGGGTTGCCGGACACTGCGGTCCGCCATTTTGTTTTTTTGTTTTTTGTCACGCGTGCGCTGCGCATGCGCAGTTCATGCCGTTGCGCGCCGTGCATGCGCGGATCAGCCCATCGCGGTCCGCCATTTTTTCCCGTCGCGCGCCACACATGCGCAGTTCGGGCCATTACGCGTGCCGCGCATGCGCAGATCGGCCCGGCGCTGTCCGCCATTTTGTTTTTTGGGTCGCGCGCGCGCCGCACATGTGCGGATCGGCCCGACGCGCGCGCGCACCGGGGTCGCACCACGCATGGGCGAGGCAAGTGGGGTCTCAACCTGAAAAAGGTTGAGAACCACTGCTCTGAAGCAATGCCTGCTTTTAGGAAGGAGGTCCTTCCCAAGAACTGAACATCCCTCTTTTTTGTCTAAAATAATGAAGGTGTGTGTATGTATGAGAGAGTGAGAGAGACAGACTGACTGATTGAGAGAGACCTTTGCTACATTGTGCTTGCTATCTGTTGCATATTATATTTATATTTCATTAACTTTATTGTGATTTCTTTGTTGGGAGCTGCCCAGGGTCACTGAGTGTCAAGCTGCATACAAGTTAATAAATCATGATTTTTATTTCCTATTTTTCTGGAGTACTATTGAATAGGAGGAAGTTTTGTCTTTTAAGTGATGTAAATAAACAATTCCAACAGGCTTCCTGTAATCTTGAATATATTTAGGGTTGCATTGATATATGCATTTTTGGCTCTGCATTTTGGCTATACATCATATACTTTTGAATTTTGTTCCAAGAGTCAAAATGATAGAAATGTGTTTCAACAAAATATACATGCTATTAACTTTACGGACATCACACAATGGTTTGTGAATGAGCAGAGTAATGACTATCCATTTAGGGACACTGGCATACATAGAATAACATGACTTAATCTAGGAGCATAATAGAAACCAACTCATACATGGAAAAGTCCCTCTTGCCCCTGAATGAGGATGCTATTTCTTAATAGGATATTTTTTTTCTTGAAATATGTTCCATGCAGCAACATTATTTTAAGATAAACAAGTAAAAATGACATTAAAAGAGAGAATCTTTACCTGCAGTACAATCAGATACATGTGCACAAAATTATCTTAAATGTGTTTCTTGGCTTGGAATTATTTATTTGTTCCCTGAAAAGAGTTAAACATTTACTAAAATGTTTACCAAATCGCCAAGCTTAGAGATCAACCCAACAACCCAACTACCAACCCGAGCTACTACTACTGAAACACATCTCATTTGCTAAAATCTTTGGGCAGGCATACTTGGCAATTAATACTAAGCTGTGAATAAAATATTCAAATCTAGTCTCAGTTATACATTCATTTCATAAATCTAAATAAAACCCTTTCTTAAACCTCAGTTTTCATTGCAATATCAGTGTATCAATCAAATGTTATAGCGCTGCATGAGAATAACAGATAAATGACATGAAGAGCTTAAGCATTCCGAAATTCTATACACAAATCTCTCTCTTCTCTCTCTCTCTCTCACACACACACACACACACACACAGATGTAGATAACTGGGATAAAAGATCATCAGCTTTTACTGTCAAACAACATAAACTGTAAAGCTTGTTACTTCAGGAAGAATATGGAAGTCAAAAAGGAATATCTCACTTTACTCTTTTCCCTTGTTTACGAGTTATGGTTTCTTCCACTGGTGAAGTATCCATGTCATTTCCATTCTGTTCAGTAAATGATGTTTCAGATTCTGAAAATGGAAAACAAGAAAATTTGTGCTGTGTAAAAATATTATTTGTACTTTTAGTTCCAGAAGAAATGAGTAAGAGAGCAAGGACATCCTTTGGCAATAAGGTTTTATATAAATGGAGTTCCTTTTCGTCTTCACAAGAATAATCATGTGAAGAAGATATAAAGATGTAGGGTCCTTAGATCAAAGGAAATAAATACACTAAACATGTGTCTCAAATTCCAGAAACCACATAGAAAAAGTATTCAGTACATTTATTTTCTACCTTTCCAATAAGGAGCAGTACATGCATCTCCTCCTCAAGAAGTTTTTCTCATGAGTAAATCAGGCAGGAACCCCATATTTATCGCCTTGGGTTCCAAATGAAAAGTGAGATATAATATAAATAACTTTGTAAGATAGATTGTGCTAAGAGGTAATGATTTACACAAACAATATGTTTTATGAGTGATTTTGGATTGGAGATGTATCTTCCTAGTCATATCTCAATTGGAAAATGTTATCTTGCTGCATTAAAAATTAATTCCAAAACACTACAGCTGTTGTACATTTCATAATAAAAACCATAAAACACTTTTGCTATAAACCAGTATCTTTATTTTCTTTATCCTAAGATTAGGCATTTCAAGACTGCCCAAACAACTAAAAATGCATTACCACTGATTTTGTTATTTTTTTTTTTACTATGAGATACAGTATTGTAAGACATTATGAGAAACTGTACAGTATTGTGAGTACTTCCATAACCATGTCATGCAAAAAAAATGGTAAGGGAGCAATATAGTTGTACCTCTTGCTGGTTGCCTTTTCTTTTATTTTTAACATTTCATGGAAACTAATAACAACACTGGTTATGTAAGCATGGGCATCTCATCAGAAATGAGCTGCAATCAGCATCACCTGTTTTTCTTCTAATAGTCAGAACATATATGTCTGAGCGGAGAAGCGATTGTCACATTAAATCTGTTCTCCTAATAACTGCATTCTAATGAAATGGAAATGACCAATTATAGGCTGGTTTGTATCTCATACGATTCCAAAATATGATGGACAGAACAGTAACTTCTCAACTGCTGCAAGCAGTTGAAGCAGATAATTTTGACTCTGGTTTCATAGGAAGGGTTAAGCCTGCCTTGGTAGACAAAATGATCTTTGGTTGGGGAAGAGAAAGAATTTGACTTCTTTACTCTCCTAGACTTCTCATCAATTTTCACTACCATCAACCATGACTTCCTTCTAAATTTTAGAAGGTATTATTGAAATATTTTATATGATTCCATTCCTATCTGTCAGACATGCGCTTAAAACAGTGTTGCTTGGACACAGTTGCTCTATGAAACTGGAATTCATGGTGTCCCTCGGGTTTCATACTATCTCCAATGCTTTCAGTGTCTATACAAAGCATCTCAATGAGATCATTAGGCATTTTAAATCAGTATATCCAATTTATTTCTTTGCAACATCTCCAGGTAACACATCTGGGACACATCTGAATGATTGCAGTCAATAATGGGCTGTATATGGGATAACAAACTGAAATAGGATAACCGGAGTTGCTCATTATAAACGAATCACAGTTTAAGATATTAAATGTGCTTCACACTTCTAGGAGATCATCTTTTGTCTCAGAGTGCTTCTGAATCTGAAGTGTATTTGGGTTGATACTTTCAACTTTTAATTTTACTTAGGGAAAATTGACATAAGAAGGTACTGCAGACACTGATATCGCTCAGCCTTAACTATGGGCAAACTCAGGAAACTTCAGTTAATACAGAAGTCAAGGACATAAAACTTAGATCGTATTTTTATCTATACGGAAGGTTTTACACTGGCTGCTGTTTCATTTCCAAATGTGATACAAAGCCTTCTATGACTTTTAGCTTTCTAAATCTAAAAACATCTCTTTCAACAGACCATGATTTAATATTCTTAGATTGAAATTTCATTTTTATTAGAAACCATTTTAAAACGTTCTAACTAGCAGAATACCCATTCTAATAAGTAGCAACGATGCACTGCATTGGCTTGTATTCTCTGCTGAAATTGTTTTCAAAATTCTATACGTACCTAGAGGCACCTTCTTTTTCTTGCGCTTCTTCTGAGGTGGAACATCCTGCGTTTCAAAGGTCAGAGGCTCATTGCTTTCAGATACAGCAACTTGACCAAAGCCATCTAAAATGGATTATGTGTCATCAAGTCAGTATTGACTGTTAGTAACCATAGACTGATGTTATCTAAAAAGCACTCATGTGCATTACAAGATGCTTCCAAGACTTTGAAGATCTGCACAAAAAATCTTTGAACCTAGTTAACTCTTGCTGAATTCTTCAAAGACTTTATTGGAATATTTTACACAGTATTTACCAGCAAGTACAAACTGTATTCCAAGTTAGGGTATTGTTTATTAGAGATTATTCCTCAGGTTATGATGGCATGGGGACTGATATTGCTATTGCTAAGCGACATGGTTGTAAAGTATTTTGCTAAGTCATTAAGCAAGGAACATGCAGCTTGTTAAGAGATCGCAACTTGTGACTTCTTGCCAACCTATACATTGACTTTGCTTGTGGGAAGCTTGCAGGGAATGTCAGAAATCACAAACATAATCCAGCAGCCATTAGGATTTACCTTTATACTACCTTTAGCTGCTTGTGTGTATATTGCTAGTGGCACAATGATTAGAAGGCAGTATTGCAGATTAACTCTGCCCACAGCCTGGAGTTCGATCCTGATGGAGCCTAAGGTTGACTCAGCTTTCCATCCTTCTAAGGTCGGTAAAATAAGGACCTAGATTGTTGGGGGCAATATGCAAATAATGCTTGTACACTGTAAATAGCCCAGAGAGTGCCATAAAGCACTGAGGGTGGTATATAAGTCTAAGTGCTATTGCTGTATTATAGACTGTTTCAGTAAACATAAAACTACTGTTATTTATGAAACTAATTGAAGATGTGAAATAACCTTCATAAACTATATGGAGCTCAAGTTATAACTATAATCCAGCATTAAGTAGCCATTCATAAATTGCACCTTTAAATCCTCTAACCCTTTTCATACTAACTTGCCTTAACTGAATCATCCACTTACCTAAAGAGTTTTTCTTGACTTTTTTCTTTTTGGGACGACTAAGAGGAATTTCATCTGCAAAACCAGAAGCCAAGAATTAGTGCCATAATAATAAACATACATTATTATATGTATAATGTTTTAGGTACTTTATTCAAACTATTTCATGTGCATTATCTAGTTGAGTATTTACAACTGTCCAATCATCTTAATGCTCACTCCCATTTTGGAACTTCATGTGCTTCTTTTAATTTCAACCACCTAAATATTTTAGAATCTTGGCTAACTCACTATCTTAAACTTCAGGTTATTTATGAATGATTAAAAGCATTCATTTTAGTTATATTACTCTTATTTTATTTTTACCTTACTGTGCCTTCATTCCTATGCTGCTTCCAGATTAATTGTTCCTAATGCTACCACAACATATGCTGTGCACTTCCTCTCATTTTTCCTTATATTAAAAAAAGAAAAACTACAGTAGGAAAACACAAATTACAAACTGAAAACCACATATGGATTCCATATAAAATTCCATGACTAAAGCAGGTAATGACTGGTTAAATGCTTTGCCAAGAAGAATTTTCTCTAACCAGTTTAGAGTCCATAAGAGGGCCAGAATTTCTTCTAAGCCAATTTGAGAACTGATGTGATCTTTTAAAAAATATTCTACCCATTATTATTTGTTCAACCTCAATATAAAAAAGAATTCTTAAAGTGCAATTAATTTACTATAACTACCATAATTTAGACTGAAGCTTCCATTTACTTGGGAATATCACTAGCATAATGAAGTTTATTATTTATTTTTTAATTTTCCTTATACATAGGACTGTATGATTTCAACTTTAGGGAATATTTTAATGAGAAATTCTTTTTTATTAAAAATAAAGACACCATTTAAAAAACTATGCAACTTTTTGCAAAATCTAATTCACTTTCTTCCATTATTTCTCTTCTAAAAATATGCTTTAATTAAATAGTTTAAAGAGAAAACAAGTAAACAAAAAAGGGACAACAGGGATAAAAAGTGACGTATGTTGTACCTAGATAGGGGTTTTAAAAGTTATAATTTTATTTTAAATATTTTATTGGTTATAAATGGGTATTATATAATGGTATATAATGGTATAGAGAATATATATACCTCAGGGCTGAACTGTGGAATCCTTGGTACTATTTATGCTTGGTCGTTTGCTTGCAGATGCTTCATTACCTGATTAGATAACATCATTATAGGTAGCCCTCAACTTACAACCACAGTTGGGACCAGGACGTCCATTGCTAAGCAAAGCAGTTGTTCAGTGAATGATATCCAGTTTTATTGGTCATTAAATGAATTATGCAATCATTAAGCAAATCTGGCTTTTGACTTTGCTAAGAAGATGTGGTGAAATATAGTCTGGAGTTGTAGGAGCACGAGGCTCTTTCTCAGAAGGTAATTGTCAAGGTTGAATTGCTAAGATGCCTGCTAATCTCTATCGCTACTCAACTTGCCATAGAAATGGGGGAGGGGGAGGAAGCAGGAATCTAAGAAGCCGTCCATGGACCGTGAGAGCCTACAAGGATGCCAAGGTCACTAACGCAGTGTCTGACAGAGAAGTGGACCATTCTCATAACAAACCAAAGACATATGGTTGGGCAACTGGAACACTTGGTGGGCGGGGGTTATGGAAAGCTGTTGTTAATTAGGCAGATTTTCGCCCAGGGAAACCAGAGCTGGTTTTACTTCTTCAGTTCCGAGATGTGTATTCAATAAAGTTTATCTTTTATGGCATTTCAAAGCCTTGAAGATTCCTTAATTTTGAGTTCGCTAGTTGGATGGTTGATAATAATGAGATAGTGGAGCTTGGAATGTCTGGTGGGCAGGAAAAGAGCAAGGCTGGACCTTCCCTAGGAATTCACACAGTGTATTACAGATAACTGCTTGATCTGGCAAGATTCTGTTTGTAGGCAAATAACAATAAAGGAATTACAGATGGTTCTCGACTTACAACCACAATTGAGCCCAAAATTTGTGTTGCTAAATGAGCCAGTTGTTAAGTGAGATTTGCCCCACTTTATGACCTTTCTTGTCACAGTTGTTAAGTGAATCATTGCAGTTGTTAAGTTAGTAACGCAGTTAAGTGAATCTGGCTTCCCCATTGACTTTGCTTGTCAGACAGTCACAAAAGGGGCTCACATGTCCCCAGGACACTGCAACTATCATAAATATTAGTCAGCTATCAAGTGTTTGAATTCTGATCATGTGACTGTGGGGATGCTGCAATAGTCTTAAGTGTGAAAAACTCTCATAACTCATTTTTTCAGTGATGTAACTTTGAACAGTCACTAAATCAGTGGTTCTCAACCTTTCTCAGGTTGAGACCCCACTTGCCCCGCCCATGCGCGTCGCGACCCCGACCCGGGCGCGTGTGTGTGTGCACGCGCGTGCGCGCCAAAAAAAAAAGTTAAAATTTTTTTTAAAAAAATCAAAAAACAAAAATGGCGGCTGCGACGGGCAGATCTGTGCATGCGCAGATTGGCCCATTGCGCATGCCGTGCATGCGCGGATCCGCCCGCCGCAGCCGCCATTTTTTTTTTTAATTTTTTTTATTTTTTTTAATTTTTTTTCGTGCGCGCGCGCACCGCCCATGCTCAAGTCCGCCCGTCGCGCCGAAAAAAAAAATAAAAAAAAATTTAAAAAATCAAAAAAAATAATAATAAAAAAACAAAAAACAAAATGGCGGCCGCGACGGGCGGATCCGCGCATGCGTGGATCGGCCCGTCACATGCGCCGCACATGCATGGATCCGCCCATTGTGGCCGCCATTTTGTTTTTTTTGTTTTCGATTTTTTTTTTATTTTTGATTTTTTTTTCCGGCGCGACGGGCGGATCTGCGCATGTGCGGCGCGTGTGCCCAAAAAAATTAAAAAAATTAAAAAAAATTAAAAAAATTAAAAAAACAAAAAACAAATTAAAAATAAAAAAACAAAATGGCGGCCCGCGGTGTCCGGCGACCCCCGCGAAATGGTCGTTTGACCCCAAATGGGGTCGCGACCCCAAGGTTGAGAACCGCTGCACTAAATAAACTGTTGTTAAGTCGAGGACTCACTGTACTGATAAGTAACTCATTGTATAGTTCTTGGTTGTTTGGGTCTGACAGAAGGAAATAAAAAGACCAGAACACCTCCTCTTCAGCAGCCAACATCCAGATAAGTAGGGATTAACCCCAGACAAACAATCAAGCAGAAAACAATACACTAATCGAAGCACTACTAAGGAGAAAATAATTCTCCTGCCAACACTGCCAGGGCAAGCCACTGTGTATAATCAAGGAGCACACCTCACACTCATTACCACTGATGATACGTTACCTAGTTAGGTAATGAAATATCTGCAAATAAAGAGCCCTAAAAGACTCTACAAACAAGCATTCTACAACAATAATAAATTACAATGAATTCTGTCCATACATCTAAAAGTCTGTTCTAAAAATACGATCTTGTTGTAATAATAAAGACAACCATTATTGTTTTTGAAAACTATACTGCTGTTAGCCACTGAAAACTAACTATATTTGTTAAATTAAATATTGGATGACTTAATTTGATTACATTCTTAGAACTGCCCATCTCATGTGACTTTGGACCACTCACAAGTTACAACAGCAAACTAATCAATGAATACATTTTTTAAAAATGGGGAAAATGAATGGTACTCACCTTGTTCTCCACTTTGGATTAATATTTTCCAAATCAAAGTTACATGAAATTGGAAATATAAAATAAAATGTTAATATTAAAATATATAATCCAATATGTAATACTAAATTTGGAAAACATAATAAAATTCACCTACATAAAAGTAATAACTGCAAAAAAAAGTTAAGGACTAATAACTTCCTTGAAATTTCTTAAATCTGCCCATTGTATTTTTGGAGTAAATTGTAATTTTACCTTGGTACTGGAGGAAGAATCCGGGGTGGACGCTGCAATATATAAAAGTATACAACTCAATATATATATTTTAAAAACTTACTTTAGAATATCAGCAACTGTATTATAAGACCTTGTTTAAAGTGGGCTACTATTTATTTAGTTAAACAGATTTATTTAAACAGATATACTTTAGCAAAGTATATAAGATAATGCATAATAACCAAAACCAGCAAAGGTTTTTTTTTTAAAAAAACACACCAATTTTAGAGCAGTAGCACTATTCATAACATAGTTTTATAAAAGCCTGCCTAATCACAATAACTTTCTTTGCTCCACTGAAATAAGCAATGGAATTGAATCAATGTGTAACCAGATATCTCACAAGATGTACACATTTTAAAAAGCAGTCAAAATTCATTCCTTTTATTGTTCAATGAACTGTATTCTCTACCCATGAAAACAATGAGACAGTTCTGAAATCAGATCTTTCATGGTGCAAATGAAACCAAAGATGAATGAACCAAAAATGAAGCTAGATGCAGGCATAGTTTTTATCTTAATTTTAAAAAAATGTGTAACAATTCAAAACAGAACTCACCACTTGCTTCTTCCCCATATCCCCTTAGTGAGGTTACATATGAACTAAGGCAACCGGACATAAATCTACAATGACTCTTGTTAATCCTGTACTGTACTAAAAATAAATCTCCAGTACCCAGGATTAGCTGGAAATGAACTTTTGCCCCACCTACTTTGGGGCTGGAGGTTTTTTTTTATTATGAATTGCCCTACAGAAGTTGAGGTTTGCTACACAAACCTCAAGTGTCTCAAGAGTAAAGGGTTTGTTATACTACTCTTAGTGAAAGATAGGGAATAAGTATGTAAAAATTGAGTTTAACATATCTCTTCCAATGTCTTTTGGTAAAAAAAAAATTAAATGGAATTCTGTACACTTCACCGAACTTGCTATCAGTTATACATGATCTGTTGAATTATCTAATAGCCAAAGGTACTTAGCAATTCCAGCTAAGCAGTAATTCCTAAAAGACAGGGAGAGAAATTAAGGCCTAAAGTGGATGAGCAGTATTAAAACTCCTATGAGACAACCAAGGGAAACAAGAAAGGAGAAAGCACAAGGACAAGCTCTGCCACTGGTCTTAGCGTCATCATCTCTTCAGAACAGCAATTTCAAGGATGCCTTCCGAAGCAAGCAGCCTTCTCACTGCCTTCGGTAAGGTTTAGAATCCTAAAAACTCAGGATTCCAAATTTCTCGAGGTAATCTATCACACCCCAGGTCTAAATACTTCTCCCGCTTCTGGGGAGTGATGGAGGTGATATTACACGGTAATATAACACTGACGGAAATTGCAGCGATGTGAAGTGCGCCCTGAATTCAGGGGGGGAGTTTCTTCTGATTAAAGAAGGCACAGAATCGGGCTGCCAGAGAACGAAAGGAGCAGCTCAACACGGGGTGACTAAACAAACAAACTGATGGGAGAACAGAGGATGTTTTAAGATGTGCGTAATCCCCCCCCGGGCTCTATTTTAACAAATCCAAAGTATTTTAAAAATACCGTAAGATGGGCTATGAGGGGGGGGGATTACAAGTATGAACCTTTACAGGCACGTGCGGATTATCCAGGGTGGATTTCTTCGTCTAACAACGAGCGTTTCCAAGCGAGTCCTACGTGCGGAAAAGAACTCCCAGTCGAGGAAAACAAGCGGCCAGTTTTGCAAACAAAGCACAGGGTAACGTTTCCAAATAATACCCGTAACTTTACGATGCAAATACCGCTTGTGCGTTTATTTCATGAACTGGGGCTATTGTGAGCACCAAACAACCCTCCTCAACAACTGCCAGTTGGCGGAAACCGCAAATCTGAGAGATGCTAAAATTACACTTTCGGCCAAGCCCGATTTTAACAGGGATGCATCCTCAGGAACCACAGTACGAATAGCACGATCGCCAAAGCGTGGGGGCTCCGACAGCAATCAATGGCCCTTCCGTTCCTCACCGGGCCCACCCCTTCCATCCTCTCGCGCAGTGTAGGCGTCCGAGGCAACCTCCTCCCAGCAACCGAAAGCGCGCCCTTCTCCCAGACGCTCCTGCCGCAGACGCCCAGGGAAGAGGAGGGGAGCCGGCGGCGCCGTTTCCGGGTGGGAGGCTGCGCTTGGCTGGTCGTTCCCGCTGCTGCGCTCTGCAGATTCTCAGCTTTCCGATACTCTTGCAGGGGTTCTCAACCTTGGCAACTTTAAGACTTGTGGACTTCAACTCCCAGAATTCCTCAGCCAGCTTTGCTGGCTGAGGAATTCTGGGAGTTGAAGTCCACAAGTCTTAAAGTTGCCAAGGTTGAGAACCCCTGCTTCAGAGCATTGCGGTGGTTGATGAGCTGCCTGGTAGGCTACGAGGGGAAAACATTGCTCTCCTTTTCACTGTATCGAATTGATGATCCCAGTCCTGCCTTTTCATCTTGGGAGACCATCTGATTTTGTGAAAACTATCCCCTCTGACAAAATGAAGCTGTTGAGGGACCACACGGTGCACATGACTATCTTTGGCTTTACGTGCGATAATATAATTATGTCGAACTTCAACAAGTTTAGACGTAATAAGATTTTTTAAAAAAAGTGTTTTAGCTAATCTGACAACTTTGGATTTGCTGATGACTTATATTTAGAATGTCAATCACCTGAAGACCATTGAGTAAACTTTATTAAGGAAAATACAAATGTTTTGTGAGGTGAAATATTGGCAAACTGGACGGGAGTCACTCTCCTGGTAGGTAGAATGTGCGCTGGATAAAGTAATTCGAAGTTATATATTTCTTTGTCTTTTACTACACATCTGTACAAAAATGGAATGTTAAATCAGTTTTATATTTATATTTATTGCTTATGTTCCTTTCTCATCGACCTAATGGCAGCTTATGCAAAAGCTTATTTTTAAAAATAAAAGGCCATTGTAAGCACTAACTTCCAAAAAAAAATTCAACTTCAGTGATTAATGCAGATATATTTTCAGGTGAGTTCAGGACACTTCTGAATATGGAGACCACAATCCTTTGTACAGCTGAGGAAAAAACTCACTGAATTACTGAAACGGCATTCTAGATGGGGGTAGAATTGCACTATAAATTCTAAGAATAAATCTATCTAGCAATTATCCCAATTTAAGAGAATCCTAAATATTCTGAATTGTGTTTCAAACCACCCTCCCCCAATATAATACCACAGATGTACTGAATTGCACCTGGGGGTGCAAAAGACAATATTCCAGGGGGTGCAAAAACTTGGATTTTCAAAATTATAGTGTATATGCATAATTATTTCAAACTTTTGTAAGGGGTGCGAGAATGTATCAGAAATGTCCTAGGGGAGCGGGTATAGAAAAGGTTAGAAGCCGCTGATATAAACCATTGTAATTAAATTGTATATTTTTCTGAAAAGAAAAATTCTAAAAACCTTATAGCCTGGGTGGAAGAAAGGATGTACAACTGAGCAGACTAAAGCACTTGTTTACTTTTTATTTATTTTCCATCACTAGTATATTACCAGGATTGACATTTCTAGGCAGTTCCTAAACCTACAAAAATAAAAGCAATAAAACCACATCATAATACTCAATATAAACCATATAAAATCTAAGATAGCAGGTAAAGTTGATATTGATCCCCAAGACTTGTTGAACAGCCATCTTTTAAGAGTTTTCAAGATGATTTAAATCTTCTGATTGACATTATTTATGTTTTCTTTATATGTTGCTTTTAGGTTTGGAGGTTTACTTAAAACTAATCCAACAAAATGAGACAAATTACCAAAACAATATTAACAGTCCATTAAAAATGTATAAGAAATTAAATATAGCTAATATTTTAGTGTTTTGTCACTAAGGGTCAATGGTTTACTGACAATCACTATATATCTTAAACAATATGGTGTAATAAATCAAGTTTGAAGCCCTAATTATAGATTGAATTTGAGAAGTTACATGTTCCCCAAAACTTCACCCTTCATAATATAAAGTTAA
The DNA here is from genome assembly GCA_034064705.1 of Bothrops alternatus. Lineage (NCBI taxonomy): Eukaryota > Metazoa > Chordata > Lepidosauria > Squamata > Viperidae > Bothrops > Bothrops alternatus. The sequence goes on from JARGCV010000068.1 coordinate 1,176,778, forward strand.
TTATAATTATATTAATTTTAAACATAGATCTCCTACTTAATCATTTTGAACTAACACACTTTTCCAGACATTTAAAGGACAAGATGCAGTAATCTGCACTTCAAATCTTTTTAAAAATGGTGCCTTTGCTATCAAAAGTAGAGGGTGCTGGAGAAAATTTAAAGAATATCACAGTAATTATGATACTACTTTGCTGCTAGAAATATGCTCTTCAGTGAAAGCTAAAAAGAACCCAGATTTCATTCTTGTTGGAGGAATGTGCTGTAAATAAAAAATAGGTCAAAAACTGCTGCAATTCTCTCAATACCTCCTATGCTTAAGAAGGAAAAAATATCAAAAAATACATATTTTTAAACAATTATATAATCTCTGATTATGTCATTAGAATGGTATTTCTGTTTCAGAATTGCTTAATATATAATGCTGAAAAATGCCCCATAAGTGTGGCTGCATTTATGACACAGTAAATTGTGTATCATGACTTAATATTAACCAAGAATTAATGCTGGTTTATAAATCTTGGCTCCTTGGGGGCATAATGAATCATAATCCTGGTTTGGAATATATGAATCTCTTTATTTGCCTGCCTCGATGAATTGGGAAGGAATTAAAATAAACTATGTTGCTCTGTTCATAGTTTAATGCAGGGGAGATCTAGTTCTTAGCTTTTTAAGGTTTTCTGCAGGCAGGCTTGCATTAACATTAATGATCCTACCATTTTAACACCTGGCCTATTCCCAGAAATGGGTGCCTCCATAAAGTTATTCTTTTTAAAAAATTAATATAGCCTAGCTTAAGTGACAGGCAAATGCAGCCAATAGACTTGTACCTTGTAATAGCTTTTGTTTATGTTCTCCAAATTCCCTTGAAATGAAATATGTTTATATCTCCTGCAACCCCAGCCTTAAAACCCAATGAAAGTTCCAAAACGTTTATTTCCAGAAAAGTAATGTTCCTCCCCACAATGGCTGGACTGATCTTCCCCAGAATGCTGGATTTTGCACATACTATCCCATGAAGCAGGCTAGTCCTGAGAGCTTGGGCATATCCATGTGGCTGGAACCCACTGTGGTTCATTCTGGGCTTGGTGCACGGCAGAGACTAGCTGCAGACAAGTTTCCTGTAAATTGTCATTCACAATCACTTGATCAAAGAATTGGCCAAACTGAGTTTCCATTTTTTTAGCTGACTCTTCCATTTCCTGCAGGTCTTCTTCCTGGAGGGAGATCACAATAAATAATGAGCTGGCAGAGTTGTACCTACTGCTTCATTTCTCCATCTTGTATTTTCTTGCTAGCAGGCATGAATATAGGAAGGGATGAGATGACTGATTAGCTAAACAGCAGCACTTAACTCAATAAATGCCAGATATTCTAACATACTGATACATGCTCTCTAGTTAGGGTTACATAGAGCTAAACGATTCAGAACAGCCACTGTTTACACTTCATGAAAGAAATCCAGTTTGCTTTTTTTTTTGATGCCATCACAGACTAACTTGTTATTGAGCACCGCCTAGAACAGTGGTTCTCAACCTTTCTGAGGTTGAGACCCCACTTGCCCCGCCTATGTGCGCCGCGACCCTGACCCAGGGGTGCGGGCGTGTGCGCGCGCGCTCAAAAAAATTTTTTTTTAATTTTTTTTTAAAATAAAAAAACAAAAACAAAATGGCGGCCGGGACAGGCGGATCTGCGCATGCGCGGATCGGCCCGTCGCACGCACCACGCATGCACGCATCCGCCCATCGCGGGCCGCCATTTTTTTTTATTTTTTTTTTAAAATTTTTTTTAAAAAAATCAAAAAAACCAAAACAAAATGGCGGCCGCGACAGGCGGATCTGCGCATGCGCGGATCGGCCCGTCGCACGCATCACGCATACGCACATCTGCCGGTCGCGGGCCGCCATTTTGTTTTTTTTATTTTTTATTTAAATTTTTTTAAAAAAAAAATAAAAAAAACAAAATGGCGGCCACGACGGGCGGATCTGCACCTGCGCGGATCGGCCCGTCGCACACGCCGCGCATGCGTGGATCCGCCCGTTGCGGTTCACCATTTTGTTTTTATTTTATTTTATTTTTTTAAATTTTTTAATTTTTTTTTAAATTTTTTAAAAAAAAAATTTCCGGCGCGACGGGTGGATCTGAGTGTGCGCGGCACGCGCGCGCCAAAAAAAATAAAAAAAATTAAAAAAATTTTTTTAAAAATTTAAAAAAAATTAAAAAAAATAAAAATAAAAAAACAAAATGGCGGCTGGCGGTGCCCGGCGACCCCCGCGAAATGGTCTCGCGACCCCAAATGGGGTCACGACCCCAAGGTTGAGAACCACTGGCCTAGAAAACAGTTCCTGATTTTGATTCCCATAAAAGAGAATGAAGGACTTGAAAGCCATCAATGGAATTGGAATCAAAATACTCTCAAGTGGATAAAGAAAAGAAATCTTTGTATTTAATAACAATCCAGATCTGTTGCTCTTTGACTTTAGAGATGAACTCTCAAATTCATACTCAAAAGGGATGCAAAGAGATACAGGCATCCTCCTCATGGTTAGTTAAAGGGCTACTGCAAGATGTTGAGGGAACCGAAAAATATCTCATTGATAATACCAATTCTGTTATATAGGCCCAACGTTGGTAATAATGCTGTCATTTATTTGTTTGGAATGCATATACAGGAAACAGTTCATATTAAGAGTAGGGATTGGTGGATCCTATACATTTTCCCCTCCCCTTCCATTGAAAGTTACCAGTTAATGAAAAACGTCTATCAATCATCCCCCTAAACCTGGACTGGTGTTGGGGCAAGAGGCAAGCAGTGACCAGATGCTTCTACTGGCAGGCTGCTAAAAGACACTCTGATTTTGTGTAAGTGTCAATATGTTCAAAGAGAGCCTAATTATCAACTGATAGTTGAGTTTCTTTCAGACCTGGATTTTATGCTATTATGGGGGACTGCTAAGTCTGTGTTGAACAACTGATGGATATGAGGAAAGTTTAGCTGGGAAGCCATGTGGTAGGAGCTAACCCTATGTAGCCCCTATCCTAGAATCCCTAATTGGACACTGTTCAGGCTAATCCAGGTTTCAAGCTGCAGATTGACCCAGAGACATGGCATGTGCAAGAAGTAGTAAAAGTAGACTATTTTGTTGCCTGAAACTGATGGTACTCAGAGGCTGGAGGAGAGGTAGTATGGCTGCACCAGCCTAAAATGGCCAGTTTAGGTAGTCCACATTGAACAGCCATTCTGTCAGCAACTGTTCAAAGTTACAACATTGCTGAATAAGGGAGATCTTTGGCAGATCTTTACTGTTGGCAGCCATTGCAATGTCCCTGTTATCATGGATCACAGTTCAGGTGCTTGGCAACTGGCTTGCTATCACAACAGTCACAGCATCCTGTGGTAACATGATTGCCATTTGTCACCTTCACTGTTGACTTCCAACAAGTGAAGTCTATGGGGAAGCTGGCGGCAGTCAAGTGAACACATGACTGTGGGATGCTATGACTGTGGGATTCGCCTACCAATGGCAACTGGGATTGCTGTAGCTACCTCTGTAAATTGGCCCAGTCATATATCGCCCTTTATGACCGCATTCTTCAGTGAAGGATTTGCTGGTCTTAATTACCAGTGTAAAGCAAGGACTACCTATAAATATTGCGATAATCTCATTTCCTAAAGGTCACCTTACTGGACCAATGGTTGGCGAAGCATGTCAGATTGATACAAAACTGTCAATAAGAGAAAACATGATTTCACTTTGGAGCATTAGGAGGAGATAGCAGAGAAAATAGTTACTTAGGGTTAGGCAAATGAGAAAGGCTCGTATGCTGATTTTGATATGTTATACAACAAAATCAAGTCAAAATTTCTTAAAATCAGTGCATTATTCTGAATTCATGCTTACTTGTTAAAGTAATAATTCAGTGTTGCAATTACTTTCCCTTTATAATGGTGAAATGACAGTATTTTCACCCAGAAATCAAAGCAGTGAGTATAGCTAAGCTAAAGCCATGTAAATCTCATTGCTAATTTCCTTCCTCTCAAATCTTACCTTAAATTTCATGTTCACATAATAGTCAGTGATTATCCTAGCATTTTTCCGAGTGTGCTTCATGCAGCTCACACTTGGTGGTTTAATAAATATAATGTAGGGTTTCAGTTCAAGAGTGCGAACAAACTGAATACTCTGCAAAATAAAAAAAAATAAAAACAATCATGCAAATTATATTTATTCTGCCCAATTTTTGTATTAAAATTTTTAAAAATGATTAAAAGATAACACCTATAATTCAGAAGTAATTTAATGTGTCAACTTAATAGGACTGGTTTTATAATTTATAATAATTCCAGAATATCTGTGACAAAAATGGCATCACTAATCATTTCTAGCCCATATTTTGTTCATAAACTATTAATTCTAATTATGTTACAATCAATGTATATTTTCTTAATATATTTAAACATTATTATTTCTATTCTATTCCTGACATTGACAGTATATATTTATTTACCCAATTAATGTCTGCACAAAATGTATTTAGAAAAACTATCCGACAAACAAGCAATTGCCAGAGTCAACGCTGACTTGAAGGCACCCCCAAAAAAATGTTTCAGGGCAGACTCAAGATTGATTGCTTAAATCTTCAACATTATGGGTTTTCTATGACTCACGTAAGGTTCTAAATCCATTATGCAGATCTTCCCTTCATCAAGCACCGCATGTACTGCATCTATACTTGTCCCATAGAGGTGTCCCTTGTACTCTCCATACTCCAACATTCTGCAAATGTGGTAAGTTAGGAGGAAGATGAGCATGTTTCAAAGCAAGAACTGTAAAAGAGGCTAAGTACTGAATATCTTTTTAATAATGCCAGGAGAAAGCATGCAAGCAGAATATGAAGGGGCAGCAGTCTGGGGTTCTGTATTTAGGGAGATAAGAAGAGTCCTGCCATGCTCTTACTTGGAGTCAATACTGTCATTTTTTTTCTACCTCACTTATTGCAGCATCCCCTGTTATATGTGCATATATGTATATCAGAGAGATGTAAGATAACAGCCCTCTTCTTTCTACTGCAAACTTTTTACTTTTACTTTTATTTAGACTTATATGCTGCTCCTCTCCGAAGAACGTACACTACTTTTGCTTGCTTTTTTTTAAAAAAAACCAAGCCCCACATTTAATGCAGATTTGAGGTTTATTTAATGACTGATTGAAAGAGAGAAGTATGGAAATCATTGTGTTTTCAACAAGGTGAGATAAAGAGTCCTTTTCAACGAACCCTGTAGCAAATTCCTGGGTTTCTATTGTGAGACACTAAAACATATAAGGGGAGGTGATTTATTTGTTTAGGGAAGAAACAGACAATCCCTGGATTTCCAGCAATGCATTTTCCAATATTTGAAGGGCTCCTGCAAAGATGAGGGGATGAAACTATTTTCTAAAGCACCAAAAGGCAAGACAAGAAACAATGGTTGGAAACTAACCAAGGAGAGAAGCAACCTAGAACCAAGGAGAAATGTCTTAATGGTGAGAGCAATCAACCAACGGAATAGCTTGCCTTTCTTACTACATGTTTACCACAGCAAATGCTAGTACAACATTAATTAATTAAATAATATTTTGTGTATAAAATGACATTTTTATTTGTCAAATAGGAAAACTGGCAGAAATAGATTTTTAACTCTGCTGCCCAGCTATCCTGGTATCTGGGCACACAATTTGATGAAAGAAAAACAAAAAAATGTCAATCTAAAAATAAATTACCTGTAATTGTACACCATATTTTCAAATGTTTCTTTTGGTACATAATGATATTCTCGACCATTCTCTTCGTAGCTCTTTTGAGCACGGGATGTATCTATTTTTAAAAAGTACAAATTATGGCTATTGCAATACTTTTAAATAGTTACTGGAACAGACTTTAATGAAAAGCTAAGTACTTCATATTATATTGGGCTGCTTATTTGGGATCTTCTCTTAATTTGGGGAAAAGTCAGTGGTAACTATAAATAATGAAAGGCTAATACGCACACCACAATTAGTGAAATTCTAATGTTTCATTTCCTTCCATTAGTATGTTTTAAGATTTAAAATATCACATACGTGGCACTGCATTTCGAAACAGGTGAGGATTTATACCAATAAGTTGTCTCCGTAGTTCATTCACTCCAACACCTGAAGGACCTAAGTATTTAATGAAAGACATGATTGAATAAAAATGCACTGAATAAAAATCCTATGCCACCTAATTACATATAATAAAATAATGACATTTTCCATAGAAGAAACATAGACTAAGGAATACAAATCAAAGTTTTCTCACTGAATCATGAGGACCCAGTCCTACAAAGATGCAATATACTTACATTTTTTAAAAAAATATGTGTACTTTCCAGAATAGCTAAAACTCAAGATCTTGACTCCTGTGTTTTTTTTAATTTAAATCTGGTTATACTCCCTGCTTCCCTGTGTTCTTTGCATATCCTTTTCAGCAGTGCGTGTGTGTGTGTGCTTCACAGCAGTGAAAGTCATATGTTGCTTAGAGTGAGTCTTGAAGCCATAACTTGAAAGTTGAAAGCTCTCCGATTGAGTCTCCTGAAGAGAGAAGCTTCATCCCTACTGGGTTTGTGTATCAATTTATTGTTACACTATTTATATCGAAAATCAATCACCCCGTTTTAAAAATGAAATAAAGCTCTGTATATTTAAAGGGAGACTGTTGACACTGCCCTTCTACCTCTGATGCAGGTAACATGAACGTTCATTTTTTTAGCAATGGCTGTGCGTCATTTTCAGCTACATTGAGTAAACCTTTCTATTTAGCAAAAAAAAATGTGTACTGTGATGAAATTATTTTTCCTTGAACTAATGCAAGTTTTCTCTCTTTTATGCATTTTTTTTTGGCCACAATAGTCACTTTTTAAACAAGGAATAGTTTAATTGTTGCAAATTACCTATTAGTACAATTAATCTGTTTCGATCACCAGGTTGTCTTTGGTATCTCACCACCTCTTCATAAGGTGCTGCCACAGCACCGTAGCAACTGTTGAGACAATGTGCATGACATGTCAGGTGACTGTAGTTGCATTTCCTACGGCATAGACGCATACTTCTCCGGAACCCAGCTGGAAAATGGAGATAGAGATGGAGATCTTTAGAAACTGATCATTGAACCACAGGGCTAGCCTGCAATATTTGAGGCATTTCAGATGTTCCCTTCCAGAGTTCATTCCAAAGTTTTGAATTTCTTATCCTCCCTAAGATCCCACAATTTTCCTTATCCCCTCCATTTGGTTAATGGCAAAGAAACAGATTCTCTGGAAGAGACAAAGGAACACAGTACCATGTTTGCTACTTTGGTGTATTAAGTAGAATAAGTTGTGGCAGATTCAGGCAGCAGATTTTTGGTACTATGAAATGGATTGCAAAATGTTAGATGTTAAATATTTTTATTGTTGGAAAGAAGCCACATATACTTGAGAGTTATATTTTGCCAACGACTGGGTTTTTCTATAGGAATAAACCTTTCTGCGGGGGAAGGTTTACACATGATCATTCAATCATGGAAGTTTCCACTTGCGATGTTGTAAGTGGATGTTGTTGGATTTTGTTGCTTATTTCAACAAGTGTAATGGAATTAAACTTCTGTGAAAACACAGACTCCCAACATCATAAAAATTGCATATTGTTAACAAACTAGCTTTGAGTAAGGACCGGTTGATCCAGATAAAAAAAAACTTATGTGCAAAAGCCTAATTGTAGTTCTGTGTTAGCACCAAGTGACTTAGCTTAGGAGAGCCCCTATGGCAGGGGTTCTCAACCTTGGCAACTTTAAGACTTGTGGACTTTGACTCCCAGAATTCCTTTTGCTGGCTGAGGAATTCTGGGAGTTGAAGTCCACAAGTCTTAAAGTTGCCAAGGTTGAGAACCCCTGCTTATGGGGAAAGGGCAGCAGAAGATTACCATTTCAGTGAGGTAAAGGCCATGTTTCAAGCAATTCTCTATAAGTCTGTCTAAATTCCTTTGTTTAGCAAATCTATCCCTCATCCTCAGTCATTCATTTGAATAGTCTGTCTATTACCTGATTTTTTTTTCTGCTAAAGCTATCCTTCCTTTCTTCCTTTGGTTTTGAAACAACAGAAATATGCAACACAAGCCAGCCATCTGTTTATGGCTATTACCAACCTCACAAGGAATGCTTATTTTAGGAGCATTTGATGCTAACTAAAAGACTGAAATTCTAATGCTGCATTTGTCTGCTTCTTTTGGTTTTTCAGAGTCCCTGGCCTCCATTATGTTTATCTAACTACAATCAGGCAATGCAACTAATGTATTTTTCAATGGTTCTAACTTGACAGTTTTCCCATTTCCATTGTATTTATTTTAGAAACTAACCAGTAATAAAATTCTCTTGATTTATCAGTGGCTCCCCTTGAAGTCATATGTCTTTCTAACTAAACTGTTAGTCACAAACTTTTTATTCATAGGAAGGAGCTGTGACAATTAGAGGTGAAGTCAGAGGTGGATATGCAGCACTTCAAAACAGTACTTCGTTTGGCTTGTTTGAAGCCTATGTAGCAATAGCAAAGTAAAGGAATACATTACTGTAGTAAAGAAGAAAGCACCAATGCAATGCATCAGATACAAACTATTTAGTAGCCCAATGACCCTGAACACAATTCTCCAGTCTCAGAACTAGCTACGTACTAATGAACACTGGCTGATCAGATCCAATGAATTCTTCTTCTTCTGAAATGAGAGATAGAGATACAAAATAAAGAATAAGAAATGTAGCAATATCCTTAAGACTTTCATATTCAAGAAATATAATTTTAATTTGTAATATTACAAGGAAAAGGAAAAGACTCAGCATTCAAAACAGGCCTTTAAAAAAAAGGTGGAAGCAACAGAGGTCCTTCAACTATAAAACTTAAGTATTTGATTTTTTAAATATTGTCAAATTATTCTGTGATATCAAATTAAGATAACACTCTCTTTGGATTCTTGTTTAGGTTTGTTATTCATGGTGAATAATAGTTTTCTAAAGCATATATTGGATCAACCTATATGAAACACACTATGCAGGATCCATTTAAAGTAAGCATGTTTATAAAATTAGTTTAATAAATGTGGATTCAGTTGAATTTGGAAAGGAAGTGGAAAAAAAGGCAGTAAAGTATGATTTTTCTTAGCTGATTTCCAAAGCCATAAAGGTACCAGTTCCGTAACAATTAAAACTGCCAGTTGGTTTATTAGCTTTCAACCTGTATAATTTGCTGTTATAGAGCTTTATTTATTAATATTCTTTCTCTATAGAGACTCAATCTCCATAAATAGCCCTGAATGAAAACCAGAAATGACTTGGAGGTGAGCAGGCATGCCCAGAAAGCTGAATAATCATATGATTTCTACCTTTTCTGAGTAGTGGATTTATCTATTACATGTAGTCCTGTTTAGTGACCACAATTGGAAGCGCAGCTGTGCTAATGAGCTTACTTCAGCTTTCCTTTTTTTACAGACCCTGCAAAGGTAATCAATGCAAGGATTGGTCACAAAGTTATTATTTCATTACCATCATAATTGTGAACGGTCACTGTTCAAGGAAGTCACTAAGTGAGGACTGTCTATATTTGATTTCTTTGCACAGCATATATAAAGTAAAACTAGCTGGGAAGGCTGTTTTAACTTCATATCAAATATGCCAAGATGGAAAGAGTTTAGCATATTCTAAGGGTTTCCATTCTAATGTCTTCACTCTCTAATTAATGGACATAGCAAGAAATCTTCTTGATATATTAAAAGAAGTGTAGCATTCAGCACCTTTGAAGAATTCTACATTCAGAATAGTTGCTTACTTCATAAATGATCAAATAGGGTTTCATATCTTAATGTCCATCCAATAGAGTAAGTTAACTGCATATTGTTCTGTCTGGCCCCTCTCAGCTCATTAAAATCCACATAAATATGTCTTTAAGAGGTTTATTTAACACATTTCAAAAGAATTCACTTCAAAGCACGCTGCTGGCATTTTGCTGGCAGAAACAGCCAAGTCTCATGTATTTACATTTAGATTAACACATGCTCCTTCCACACCTTCCAATTAACTCACTCTTTCTTTATCACATTGTCCAAGGCCTCATTATTCTCCCGTAGATTTCCAAAACATCAGAAGACTGAAGTCAAACGCAGGGCTCCAGATATCAGGCTACTCCTTGATTAACGTTGCTCGTGACAAAGGCGTAGTCTCTCTGTCCCCTTCTAATATAGTGTCCGATACGTCACTTCCCCCCATTACTTCCTTTTTCCACTTAACTGACACCTTCGTTTATCAAACCTTCGAAATCTCGGATCAAGCCATCTATCTTCTTGATCCAAATCTGACCCCTCACTTTGTGAATCTGACCCAGACTGCCTGTAAATCTCCTCCCTGTCTGGCTCAGCTGCCGGGAGGGGAAAATACCCAGAGGGGCCTGGCTGCTCTTCCTCGGCTGCCGGGAGGGGAAAACACCCAGAGGGGCCTGGCTGCTGATCCTCATCATCTGATACTTCCCAAGCTGGTCTAGGGACACTCACAACACATATATTCATTTGTCTTTGCTTGGAGGAGCACATTAATTAATCAACGTACATAAGCCCCAAATATTTTTAGCAGGATGTGTTGATTGACCTTTTTCATGAAGTGATCAGTTGCCCATAATATAATGTCTATAAAATAAAAAGATAAATTACCTTCTTTAAGTTCCTCTGTTACGTTGCATAAAATGGAAGGATAAGAAAGCTCAGATTAAAAAAGGGTTCAAGCCACTCATGATATAAGCATACAGATTATTTGGCATGATCAGACCAGCATAAAGTCGGCAATTTGTACAAAGAGCAAAGACAAAATCTACTAGCAGCAATAGCCATGAGAATATAAAATCTGTACAGATTAAAACTTTATTGGCAGAATTGCACAAAATCGGTATCAGGTTTGAGTTGGAAGAATTCAGTTTGCCTAAATTCAGTAGCAGAGGAAAAGAGAGAGCCCAAGAGGGGAAAGTTTTGCTCATACAGCCGTATCTATTATACTGTAGAGTTACATGTTAGTTCTAAGAATAGAATATCTTCAGGCATGCAACCAGGGGACTTTGCCCTTGCCAAGACCCCCATTTACATGTTTGAAGGTCTCTGTCTAATCATAACAACCTAGTGCAGACGTGGCTCTACAATCAATCATTCTAAAACTCTTCCCTATTTCTTTTTCTAATCGGTTTGATGAAGGGTTTCTGAAACTCAAAAGCTTGCAATATTGCATCCACCTTTGGTTTCCCCCATGACTTCAGACACAGCTTCAACATCAGCCCAAGCAGACATTCTCAATCTACATCTGTCAGATGCATTTCCAGATTTCACCTCGTTCTTTGCCCTTGGTCTGCTTGTTTAACTCAATTACTGTCAGTCTTTTTATCTTAACTTTCACCACGAGTCTTTTAAAATTGGATCCATTTAATAATTTCTTAGCCCAACTAAAGCAATTTGAACCTTCTGGCATTTCAAAGGTTGTAAGAAATGTAGATTTGCCTTCATGTATAGCATTCTATGTATATGTATGCCACTCTAATGGCAGAAAGTGAAGAGGAACTAAAGAACCTCTTGATGCGGGTGAAGAAGGAGAGTGCAAAAGTTGGCTTGAAACTCAACATTAAGAAAACCAAGATCATGGCATCCGGCCCTCTCAATTCCTGGCAAATAGATGGGGAAGAAATGGAGGTAGTGACAGATTTTATCTTCCTGGGCTCCAAGATCACCTCAGATAGGGACTGCAGCCAAGAAATTAAAAGATGCTTGCTCCTGAGGAGGAAAGCTATGGCAAATCTAGACAGCATATTGAAAAGCAGAGACATCACCCTGCCAACAAAAGTACGTATAGTCAAGGCCATGGTTTTCCCAGTTGCAATATAAGGCTGTGAAAGTTGGACCATAAGAAAGGCTGAGCGCAAAAGAATTGAGGCCTTTGAACTATGGTGCTGGAGAAGACTCCTGCGAGTCCCCTGGACTGCAAGGCATTCAAACTGGTCAGTCCTAGAGGAGATCAACCCTGACTGCTCTTTAGAAGGCCAAATCCTGAAGCTGAAACTCAAGTACTTTGGCCATCTAATGAGAAGGAAGGACTCACTGGAGGAGAGCCTAATGCTGGGAAAGATTGAGGGCAATAGAAGAAGGGGACGACAGAGAATGAGGTGGCTGGATGGAGTCACTGAAGCAGTAAGCGTGAGCTTAAATGGACTCCAGAAGATGGTAGAGGACAGGAAGGCCTGGAGGAACATTGTCCATGGGGTCGCGATGGGTCGGACATGACTTCGCAACTAACAACAACAACAATAGCATTCTGGAGGGTTTTGTACTCAAACTCTGGAAATCCACAAGAATGACTGAAATACATCACTTCAATTTATCTGCACAATCTGAAGGAAAAAACCTTCAAGAGAGGATTCACAGCAGAAAAGCAGTTGCTTTTTAAAGAATTTCTTTAAAAAGGTAACATAATATTACTAATATTTCCAAGTATTTTAAGTAATTTCTTAGTGAGCAGACAGATATACCTCTGATCTGTACTATTTCTGATTTTAACATACAAAAATACCCTGATAGGGAAGCATCAATATGAATACTCCTTCATCATCAAGAATAATAGATTAGCACTCAGTTACGCTTATGCAGTGTAATCTCATTAGCTTCCAGCTGTCTTCTCTGTCTCTTGCATAGCACTACAATTTTTACTATAATTCAGGTTTGGATGATTATTTGGACAAAGAAGCCAATTTGTTTCACATTTGCTAAACTTGGTTATAAAAATACCCAGACAGGTTCAGAAAATGTCTATTATAAACATGCACATATTATACATGTACAAAAATGGAGCATTTATATTACATAATTCTGAGATTCTTATCATTAGCAAAGGACATTGGAGGAACTTACCACATTCAAAAATCTCCTCATCTTTTAAAGTCATCCAGGGAGCAGAAATAGCAAAATAATTTTATTTTAGAGCTATCTTTGTCAAACATAATCACAAACCAACACATCAAAAAGGATTTCTCATTGCAGCAGCAATAGGAAGATACAATAAGATGCTTATACAGTATCCTCTTGTAATCTCCTTTTGTAACACCAAATTACACATCTATGGGGCAAATCCATGACTGATTCTGGTGTTTATTGAAAAGCAGTTGTGCTGTGGAATGGGTTCCAAACTGGATGATGGCAAAGGCATCTGGGAGGAGGGGAGACATAATTCACTTCCTCCGCATTTCTTATTTCAGATTGAATTGCATTCTGCAGACAGTGTAAATCTTGTTGGGGTTAACAATATGGCATAGGCTTTGGTTATTATTTTTGTATTGCAACATGAAAAACAGGACTGTGTTTACCAAAATGGCTTTATTATTAACTCAAGAGAATTCTTTGTGCAACTATAATTGAAAATCACAATACTAGATTTTAACTTTTTTATTTAGATCTTATTTTAGCCTTTCCGTTAAAAAAATCAAGCAATTAAATTGTTCAAAATTACAAAAGTTAAAACCATAAATTGGGTTCATGGTTTAAAAAAAAGCCAGAAAAAAAGCTGCAGGACATGGCCCCATGAATTAGGTCAAAATGTGGCAAATAGTGACCTCTCTAAATTCAACATCAAGTATGTCTAAGGAAGGAACTGCATTACCAGGCTACACAATAATGATTCTCTCTAGCTTAAGCAACAGTTGATATGACTGCACCTATGCCTCTGATTATAGCTCTCTCAACATACACATAATTTTAACATTTTGCATTGTTGCTAGAGGTCATTTTGTTCAATTTCTTCTACAAATGGGTTCTCTTTTTGGCCTCTGGGTTACACACATTGGGATTTTGACTAATTTAAACTGCAGTAATGAAAGACATAATTTCCATGCATCAAAGGTAGAAGTGATTACCTGTTTCTACACACTTCTCATCAATCTGCATGTCATCTTCTCGTATGTTGTAGATAAGAGAAAGAAAATATATGAGTTCATATGTGAGTTCAGAGAACTCATATAAAGATAGAAACAATATCTACCCCATGGTTGTTTTTATCCTATTTTATCTACTATTTCATATAGTACAATGCTTTTCTTTTGACTAAAGCAAAGATTACTCTATTCTGATGGCCATCAGTTGGAATATAAGTGGAAAAGATCAAAAACAAAGTGAGGCTCATCAGAAATCATTTGAAATCTCCCACACTGAAAGGAGCAGAATACATTGACTACTCTGCCCTCATTGCTTTTTCTTTTTCTTTTTTTGCACTTTTACCTAGATGTTGAAGGAAAAACCAGAACATTATTGACTACATGAGCCTGGATGGGATTATAGTAGCTCCAATGGTTAAAGAAGATTTTGATGCCTCCTTGCAGTGGGGTCTGTTTCCTGAGGTAGTTATAAAACCTCTTTCAATCTCTACAATCATAAGTCAATCTCAGCTTCTCCATTTCTAGAACAGGTGAGCTATCTTGCCCTCTGTTCTCTTGATCTCTTTCAGTGGAAGCATCAGAGCAGATGGGTGGACAGAATGGTGCAGGAGGAAGACAGCAAGAGGGAATCTTGTTGTCAAAGAAGACTTCCAACTTGGTATTGCTAAATGCAACCCTATGGCTGAATAAAGAAGCTACTGAAGGAAGAACCATATGGATGACTTCTCAAGAGTGCTGGTAAAAAGACATTTTCACACAGTTTGTGTGGGTATGTGTGATTGTGTATTACACACTCAGGTAGTCCTGGCTTAACCACATTTGGGACCAGCAACTCCACTGCTAAGCAACACAGTTGTTAAGTGATCATACAACCTCACTTCCACTATGGTTAAGTGAGTCATTTCCCAATTGTTAAGTGAGGTACTACATGAAGGCACCAGGCAACTTTACTGCTGGCTTCTTTGTTCACTCTGCTTGTTGGAAGCTGGCTATGAGGTGTGCAAATGGTGACCTCAGACCACAGGATGCTGTAATAGTCATAAGTGCATGAACCAGTTATAAAGTTATTTTTTCAGCTCCATCATAACCTCACAAAACAGGGCAATCATTAAGCAAGGACTACCTGTATATGGAGGACAGATCTATTTGCTCTCAAAAAGACTAGAGAAGATAATACATCCCTACATTTTGTTTTTTGTAAATAGTATTTCTAAAGCTGCTTGAGTCAGCATTTAATTTCATGCTTGATATGTGTTTCTGAACTGTTACAAAATTATGTTATGTGTCTTTAAAATTACTATTAAAATCAACATTTTGGATTTGAATATGCATTCTTATCAGTTTCAGAAATGTTAAGACACCATGAAACAGTTAATGCACAGGAAGCAAGATTACTTATTTTCTTCATGTATTAATAAAATACAGGTTCAGGAATACAGATGCATGTACACACACACTCACACATACATTAAAATGGATTATAGACAGGGAGAAGATGACTAAGATATAGTACACAGGGGTTTAGCAGAAAATAGATTGGGATCAACTGGTAAATTCAGGACACTGCAGAAGAGAGCTTAGTTAATGTAGGGTTACAAAAAAAATCAAAAGAGTTTGGCAGCGTCTTTTCTGACTAACATAATTTATTAAAAGGCATAAGCATTACCTTCTAAGTTAATGTATTTTTTAAATCTCTATTGAAAGTCAGAGTGGAAGCTGTTAGTCTGAAATCTCTCCATACCGACTGTAGAAAGTTTTTTAAGAAAAAATATCTGTCATAGAAGTCATGGAAATGATACGAAAAGAAATTTTTTTCTCTTTTTGAATTGTGCTTCATTCTTTTGAAATCATATGGTTGCCACTGTATATGTATCATTTAGATAGCAAAGAATGAACTTCTGATAAAGCATAGAATATTCCTCCAAGTAGTATACAGGTAGCCTTTGACTTACAACAGTTTATTTAGTTCATTTAGGGATCGTGTAATCACCTTTTGTGCCCTAATGCAGGGCTTTTCAACCAGTGGTACGGGTACCACCTGTGGTACATTGGCACCTGGCAGGTGGTACGCGACCATCCTAGAAAAGTAGCAGGGGAGGGGAATGAGCTGAACCGGTGGCAGCACTGCACAAGCCTGAGCGAGAGATGGCTGGAGCTGCAGGGCTGTCAGGGCTCAGCGGAAGCACCAGGATCAGTCCCGCTTTCCAGCTCATCAGTGCTTCTTCAGGGCTGTCAGGGCTCAGTGGAAGCACCAGGATCAGCGCCAGGCTCCAGTTGGAGCTCGGTGCTGATCCTGGCACTTCTGCTGAGCCCAGAAGAAGCACCGATCAGCTGGAATGTTACAGCATCTCCAGGGTTTTGTGATTTACATTCAGATGCTTGGCAACTGATTCATATTTATGACGGTCCCAGTGTCCCAGTGAAGTGAGACCAAAACCTGCTGCAACCACCCAGCAGATGGGGGGAATAAAAACCAAACATCCCCATGCCACCCCCACTGCCAATCCTCAATAGAAATGCTCACAACAATGAAAACCTCGGACAGGAGGAAGAGCGCCGCCGGGCGGACAGACAGGTGTCTTGCTCGGTGTGGCTTGGGGGGCACTTTTTTCAGTGACATTGTAACTTTGAACAGTCACTAAGCAAACTGTTGTAAGTTGAGGACTACCTGTACTTTATCACTTTTTTTCTTTTTTCTTTTTTTTTTGGTCATCAAGTTTTTGACACCTTGCGACTGGTGGTACTCGGATGTTGCCATATCCTAAAAGTGGTACAATGGATGAAAAGGTTGAAAAGCCCTGCCCTAATGACATGCAAGCTCAATGGGAAAGCTAGATTCACTTAACAACCGTGTTGCTAACTTAACAAGAGCAGTGGTTCACTTAACAATTGTGGCACGAAAGGTTCTAAAATGGGGCAAAACTCACATAACAACTGTCTTGCTTAGCAACTGAAATTTCGGGCTGAATTGTGATCATAAGTTGAAGACTACCTGTATTTGAACAGAGACCATTCAATTATGTGACAAATTATATCCCAATGTTGTTATAGGATTCTGAGTAGTATATCTCAGAGCGAGATTAACAATATTAGGTAGGACTAGTTTGGAGATCTTAGCTAATGTGACATATATACACATATACATACACTCGTACATACATAGACATATATACATACACGTTTATGGAATCCAATTAGCATTACTGACCTTCTTCCACAAAATTTACTATTCATGGGAAATTCATAAAAAAAAGAATGTATACACATCATCAGAGACATGAATGAATAATTCAGTGCCTAAGTCAATGACACAGAGATTATTCTGATAACGTTTATATCTTTGTAAACTAAAGCATAGTAAATGATTTCCCAACAGTTCTCCCCTGTATTTAAGACTAAATATTCTTAGGAATCCTGTTTCTAGACTGACAGGATTATTAACAGGTTTGGAAGTCAAACTATAGCATTTTTGCTCCTAAATCTAAGTAGTCTAATTGTACTCTATAGACATAATTGAGTAAGGAAATAATATTAATTACAGAAACAGTTCATGCACACCTCATCGTCAGAAATTTATTATACTCACAGATTGATTTGACGCAAGTGTGGAGATGGAAGGGCTGAGTCCACCAGAATTCTCGCTGTTTCCTAGACAGAAGAAGGGAACATTTTCTAAAATTACAGAATTAGAAAAAGATTTCAACAGAATTTGGGATTCCTATAATCTTATGATGAATTTCATGGCTGGAGAGGAATTCAAAACCGTATTTCCACTACATCTACGCGCTTAACCAGGGCACAAACCTTAGAAGAGAAATTCTTTTCTGGAGAAAAGAAGACTGTCTCTTCTAAAATATTTGGCTGACAGAGCCAGATATTATACATTCCCCCCCTTTTTACATCATCATCACCACCACCACCACCACCACCATCATCCCAACCATCACCATCATCCCAAGTTTATTAGAGTTCATGAAGAGAAGATTATAATCCTTCTTTGAGCAATGTTCTCTTTTGCTGGTTTCTCCCTGGTTTTCCTCAGCATCCTAACCAGTGCTGGCTCAAAGGTAACATGACACCCCTAGGACACATTGATTGATGGTGCCACCTCTCACTGATGCAAAGTTTAGCATTTGTACATTGATTTGGAAAGAAATATGGTATTGGTGCCCCCTAACAGTTGGCACCCTAATCCTGTGCCACTTGGTCTTACCCTAAATTTAGCCCTGATCCTTTCTTAGTGGCAGCCTGGCCCTCTGAACCAACACCCACCTGGAGATTTGGATGACTCAACCCTGTTGGATTTTCATTAGACATTGAAGACATGGCTATTTTCCTAGGTTATTGGGTCAGATAGTAGATGCACTCTGCTACTATTGATGGTGAATAGGATTAATTAATTTTGCCCATAGCCATGTAAGAAGAATTCACCATTATTCAGTTAATTCACCAGGATTGCTTATTTTTACCCTTTTCTGCCATGGGAAAATAGATACATTTTCTATTTTTATTCAGCTATGTATTATGTACAAAACCTGCCTAAAATTTTGATCTATTTTAACTGCATCAGGTGCTAACACTGATTTTCTCTATGTTAATAGAGGCATTTTGTATAAGTTGGTTCCCCACATGTTACCCATTAGCAAAAATAAATACACCCCCACTTTCCATACCTCTTCAGAAGGTGATTGGAAGGGATGAGTCCAGCACAGGCTTTGAGGTTGGAGACTTTCCTTGCCTGCCACCACAGGATGTCCTTTTGGTCTACGATCTGAAGAATCTCTCCTTTTTTAAATGGCAGTCCTGCATCAGCACATGGAATGAGAGGGTCCCGACGAGGGCAGTAATCCTGCATTGCACGCACATAGAGCTGGAAGGATAACATACAGGGTTTCTTTTTAATCATAGAACTTACACTCCAAAAACAAGGAAAAATGCATTTGTAAAAGTTTAATAACTGCAAACAGCAAAAGGTCAGCTTTAAAAAGGCAAGATATAAGTGCAGTCAAAACATGGCAATAGATATTAATTCATAATCAATAATAAGAACATAAAATGATCTTGGAGGTCAGTGGGCTAGGTAAGCAAGAAGCTGCACAGTAAAAAGAAATGATCAATCTGCAGGCAAGGCAATTTGTTTTTGAGGACAGTTTTGGTTAGGCAATGATGGAAGACTATTTTTTTCTGTTCTTATTCCTGTCTGACATATCTCAACAATTTGGTGGAGTGTTTCATATTGGCCCTAGCACTAGCACCAATAATGCTACCTACTTTGGGTAATAAAACATGTGCAAAAAAAACCCAAACCAAGCTCAGAGAACACCAAGGAACCCTCATTTCAACCGGAGCTTCAAATATTCACCTCTATTGGTATCACATTAGTCCTTCAAGGTACTTGTCAATTGTTACTAGCTGTTGTGGAATAGGGGCCCTAACATCTTATTTGTAGCATCTTACTGATCACTATGGAAATAAAGTGGATCTTAGATCTGATCCAACAAATCAATAAACATGATTATTGAGAATAATTAAAGCCAAAACCTCCTCATGAAGAAACTTAATGCTAACTAAACACTAACTCTGAGGGGTTCATGTATTAACCATTTGACGGAAAGGAAAAATGTGAGGTAATAAAGGCCCAGTCTAGCACAATACCAACAAAGAGGAAAAATAACAGCTCTCAAAAGAAATCAGCATGGCTGCATAAAAAACTCTCTGATCAATTGAAAGATAAAAAGGACAAGTATAAAAAGTGGAAAGAGGGACACATAATTAGGTCAGAATATCAGCAAATAGCCCGAGCCTGCAAAGACGAAGTGAGGAAAACTAAGGCTCAAGGGTGAAAGTGGTAAGAAGGTGACAAGCAACAGGGAGAAAGCAGAACTATTTAACTCATTTTTCGCATCCGTCTTTACACAAAGGGAAAAAACAGACCAACCTATCAAAAATAGTGCCATAAAAAACAAAATAGAGATACAAGTTAAGATAGGCAAGAAAATGGCAAGTGAACACCTGTCCAGCCTAGACGAGTTCAAATCACCAGGACCAGATGGATTACACCCCAAGGTTCTTAAGGAACTGGCAGATGTGATCTCAGAACCACTGAACTATACTTTTCAAAAATCCCGGAGCACTGGGGAACTACAAGAGGACTGATGTAGTTCCCATCTTCAAAAAAGGGGGAAAAAAGGACCCAGGAAATTACAGACCTATCAGCCTGACCTCAATACTTGGGAAGATTCTGGAAAAGATAATCAATGAATCAGCGAACACCTACAGGTAAACAAAGACATTACTAAAAGCCAACGTGGGTTTGTCAAAAACAGATCATGCCAGACAAATCTTATTGCATTCTTTGACCAAGTGACAAAATTAGTGGATCAGAGGAATGCTGTGGATATAATTTACTTGGACTTCAGTAAGGCATTTGACAAAGTAGATCACAACCTACTACTTGATAAGATAGAAAAATGCAGGTTAGACAGCATCATCACCAGATGGATCCGTAACTGGCTGACAGGCCGTACTCAGCGTGTGGTCCTCAATGGAACCACATCTACATGGAGGGAAGTGTGTAGTGGAGTGCCCCAGGACTCTGTTCTGGGCCCAGTGCTCTTCAACATTGTCATCAACGATCTGGACGAGGGGATAGATAGGGAACTCATCAAATTTGCAGACGACACAAAGCTGACAGGAATAGCCAACACTCCAGAAGACAGGCTTAGGATACAGGAGGATCTGGACAAACTTGAACACTGGGCGCTATCTAACAAAATGGAATGCAATGGTGAAAAAAGTAAGGTTCTACATTTAGGCAAGAAAAACCAAATGCACAGCTATACTATAGGGGGTACCTTGCTCAATAGTAGTAACTGTGAAAAGGATCTCGGAGTCCTAGTGGACAATCATTTAAATATGAGCCAGCAGTGTGCTGCAGCTGCCAAAAAAGCCAACACAGTACTAGGCTGCATTAATAGAGGGATAGAATCAAGATCACATGAAGTATTAATACCACTTTACAATGCCTTGGTAAGGCCACACTTGGAATACGGCATCCAGTTTTGGTCACCATGATGTAAAAAAGATGTTGAGACTCTAGAAAGAGTACAGAGAAGAGCAACAAAGATGATTAGGGGACTGGAGGCTAAAACATATAAGGAACGGTTGCTGTGATTGGGTATGTCTAGTTTAACAAAGAGAAGGACGAGAGGGGACATGATAGCAGTGTTCCAATATCTCAGGGGCTGCCACAAAAAAGAGGGAGTCAAGCTATTTTCCAAGGCACCTGAAGGCAGGACAAGAAGCAACGGATGGAAACTAATCAAGGAGAGAAGCAACCTAGAACTAAGGAGAAACTTCCTACGGTAACAGTTAGAACAATTAACCAGTGGAACAACCTGCCTCCAGAAGCGGTGAATGCTCCAACACTGGAAGTTTTTAAGAAGAAACTGGACAGCCATTTGTCTGAAATGGTATAGGGTTTCCTGCCTGAGCAGGGGGTTGGACTAGATGACCTCCAAGGTCCCTTCCAACTTTATCATTATTATTATTGGCATTTTTCTTTCTAGGCCTCCAGGACTCCTCCTTCAATTAAATGAATCTATGCATTGCATCTTACTGTTGTTTGATTGCTGATGATTCGATCAGAACCTGGAATCAGCTTGAACATGATGGTGCTTTGGGACAGAGTCTGCAAGAATTCAGAAAAAGGCATCTAATGCACTTTGCCTACTTTTGTTGCAAACTTAATTTGATCATCAATACATTTATAATTCTATGAGAAGACATCCCTTTTGACAGGAAGGATAAAATCCACAATGATATTGGTATACAGAGAGTCCTTGATGTATGACCACAATTGAGCCCAAAATTTCTGTTGCTAAACAATAGTTCTTAAGTGAGCTTTGCCCCATTTTACCACCTTTCTTGCCATAGTGGTTAAGTGAATCACTGCAGTTGTTAAGTTAGCAACCTGGTTGTTAAGTGAATCTGGCTTCCCCATTAACTTTGCTCGTCAGAAGGTCACACAAAGTGATCACATGATCCCAGGACACTGCAACCGTCATAAATATGAATCAGTTGCCAAGTGTTTAAATTTTGATCACGGGATCATGGGAATGCTGCAGTGGTTGTAAGTGTGGAAAATGGCCATAAGTCATTTTTTTCCAGTGCCATTGTAACTTAAAATGGTCACTAAATGAATTGTTGTACATCAAGGGCTACCTGCATAGTATATGAAGATGCCTGTCCATCTGTAAGTTTTTAGCTTTCAAATTGTGGAAAGGTAAGGAAACGTGTCTAAAAAACAAAGCAGCACCTGTTAGTTGCAACTGAGGAAGGAATTAGATTGCACAGTGCCTACTTCTTTGTTTTTTTATTAAAACAATCAACACCAAACACAAGATCACATTAAGAAGCAATCATTATAGAACCTGAAATACAACACTAAGTATTACTCTTTGTAAACGTCTGACTTGGTAAACATTCTTCACTCCTCACGTCGAGCCTCAACTATATGCCTGTTACATTTTGTCTTTTATGATCCCCAGCAAGAGATCCTGAGGTAGAAGTTCAGTAACTTGAGGTAGAAATTCAGTACGCTTTTCCAATATTAAAGCAGTCAGCATTAAACATCGGATCATATTAAGAAGCAATCCTCATAAAACCTAAAATACTTCTGATGGCTTGGGAACTGCCACAAGGCTCCTCTTTTCCCCCAAGCAGCAGACAGAAGCAACAGATGGGGAAAGTAGCAGTGGTGGGAACAATGGTCAAACACCCCTTGAAATTAAAACAAAGTACTTCCTACAAAAATAGAAATATGAATATTTCCCTCCTTGCTCTTTGGTAAAGTCGAAACAAAAGTCCGCAGGAGGGAAAATAGGACTGGCCAAACTGTGGGCACTACATTGCACAGTTGTGAGGGATCTATGAAAAATGGTAGAAAATGCTCATCCCCTCTTTATAGCTTTTTTTTCTTCAGGCCATTCAAATCATAACTTTGGAGGATGACTTTATGTTCCAAGCATGCACTTTTGCATTGTTTACATGGTATCATTAAGTGGTATTTAAAGAATAGAAAGCTGATTGTGATTACCAGAATGTCTATGACTTGCTCCGGTTCCAGGCGCTCCACTGGGATTCTATTCACCTCTACAAGTTTGTCTCCAGCATATAACAACCCTACAACAAAACAGTAACGATATTAAGCAGTTGGTCAGAGAATTGGAAAAGAAAAGCAGTCTGAATTTCTAAGGAACACCTAGAGTTTATTCCGTTGCCCCCATCCCGAATTTAAAATGTTTCATTACAGACAATTTGTGTCTGACTATCCTAACCTTATTTAATCAGAGTTATCTTTAAGGATGAAGAGCAGATTTCAGCTCAATAGCTTGCCCCCTCCACTTTGGTCTTCAGGTGGGGGAGCAGCAGAAGGGAGTAGGAGACCTTGCACTGTGGTGAGCACAAGCTGACTGCTAGAGTTGGCCTAATGCATCTCCTGATCTGTGAAACACAATCTCCAACAGAAGTGCTATTATACTGTCTCTCAACCCCTGCCTCCTAAAAGCAAATATGGGATAAGCAGAAGGAAGTTAATCATAATAAAACAATTTAGAGAATACCTTCACTAAGAAACATGTTCAGAACATTCAAGAACCTGTACAGAACTTTCTAAAGCACGTATTGAAAATTAGTCCCTGCACCACCCCAGTGATTTTTTTAACTTTTAGTTGTATTAAATTCACCTTACCACTTTTATCTGCCAGACCTCCATGGATTACTCTTGCTATTGTAATATCACCTGTCAGCTCATGGCGTTTAATGGTGGCACCCTGAGGAAGAGGAAGAAAAGGAAGAGTTGCTTCCTACTGAACAAATGAATAAAAAGGGAAGAAGGTACACACTTGGTGAGTAGTGGTATACAGGAAGTCTACAGCCTGTTAGATATATTAAGATTATAGCTTCCACTTTATGTACTTCCCTGCATTCATGTGCCATAAAATCAAGCTTGATTCTGGGGACTTATTGGAGTCCGTCAATGTTGTTTTCAATGTTAATTCCAATACAGGTAGTTCTTGACTTACAACTGTAATGGAACCCAGAATTTCTGTCATAACTTCTTGTAAGTTGTGAGTTGTAAGTCGAGGCACCCATGTGACTGGACCTGATTTTACAGATTTTTTTAATGGCGATTGTTAAGCAATTGCCACAGTTAGGTGATGGCCCATAAGCAAACACTGTGGTTGTTAAGTGAATCCATCTATTTTTATGGGTGTTTTTACCAGAATCCCAAAAGGCCAGAAACTGGCAAAAAATTATAAATCATGGTCACATAACCACGGAACATTCAAACCGGCCAGAAAGGTGATCCAGTTACCCAGTGCCAAAAATGCAGTCATGTGACTGCCCAGTTGTATGCAGCTGTTGTATGCAGCTTTTGAAGAGTCTGTGGCAATTCTGAACAGTCACTGAGGGACTGTTCATTAAGCAAGGACTATCTGTACGGGATTGGTTTGCCATAAATTTTCTTTTTTCCTATTCCATGGAACTAATGGTTTTGCTTTAGGTGACATAAGCAAATGATACAATCTGACTAATTAGTTCATTATGCAGGTCTGCTTAGATGTGCTTAGGTGGACCTGTGGCCTTAGTCTCAGATAAGTGGCACAAAATGCTAGCCATAAATATCTTTTCCTAAAAAAAGAATTACACTCTAAACATCAAATAAGGTAGACTGCTTTTTAAACGTTTTCTTCTTGTGAATTCAACAACACATCATGGTTGTATCCTATACTTTTTTATATTTTAAAACAAACATAAATGAGTAAAATAAAAATTCTAAGATGGGAGGAATGGGGAAGAGATAAGAACTGCCCTGTGAGCGTCTGTGGAGTGGTAAACTTGCCATACTCTATCTAAGATGACCAGTTGCCCTGAAGGACTAAGAAAATATAATATAAATGGAAACGCAGCAAACAAACTGAATGAATATAATTAAAACTAAAGTGAAATTGAACATTACAAGAGGTTGATTGTTTTTCACCAGACAGACAATCCTCATAGCCTCTTCGTTTTCAGGGAGGTTTTCTGTCAAGGGTGGAAGCATAGGTTCAAAATCCTTCTGGGCCACAGTATCATGAGCTAATAACAAGGCCTGTGAGAAAGATTAAACACAGAGATGGGGTAAATAAATGCTAGGTCATTTTTAATGGGAATGCTTGGGTGTAACAGTTACAAGATAATTTCAATCTAACAATTTTTTTTTTATTTCTGTGTGTATGTCCATTCAGCCCAAAAAATTTGAGGGGTTTTTGTTTTTTTTGGTCTAGCATACAAACCTCACAAAGTTCAAATATAATTAGACTGCTTGAATTGGAATATGAAGCCAGATACTTAATGTAGTATTTCCTTTTTCAAATGTCAATACAATGGATTTGTGTTAGAAAAAAACAAACCACTCCTTGTGCTAAAAGATTTTGATAGCCCCAAAAGAGACCCTCACGTTTTATAACAGGGAATGATGGATCTTCATAGCCACTTCCAAATCAACTTTAACTCTTCAACTTATGGAGCTTAAAAAAGCTTTTTTCAAAACATACTTAAGTCTCATTCAAACATTAAGTAGAAAGCACAGAACTGTATAATTTTAAAAGGCAGATGGAAAACTTATGTATTCTCCTTTCTCAAAAGCTCCTTACATAGAAAAAAGTACATTGGCAAGAAGAAGGCAAGCTGAACTCTTTTCCAAAGGCTTTGTGGCTGGATGGGGCCAGTGTTTCCACAGATGACAAGATCAGAGTGTGTTGCTGTTCAGCTCTCCAGGCCCATGGGAAAAATCTGTGATAATTGAGGGTTCCTTTTGCAAAAGAAGGGCAAATATCCCTTCCTGCAACTGTTTCTTCTCTAGCCAATAAAAGGAGCCAGACTGGACTCTTTTTGCTAAAATGTTCTTCAGGGAAATATGGCTCCCAGTACCACCTAATGTATTTCAAGTGATAAAATCACTAGTCTGTGCCAATACTCAGCTTTCAACAATCCTTTAATAGTAAAGGATCTTCTACTGGAGACATTTCTCTTCCATGCTGAAAAATTTCAGAGGCCAATGTTCACCTTGAAGTGAGGACCTTGTAGAAGTTGTCTTAGCTCTTTAATTTCTGGAGGTTGTTGTCCTCTATGCAGCAACTCCACTACCTATGAACAAGAGAAGCATACTTCATTTTGAAAATATATAACAAACTATTTTTTAAATAGCACATTGACGTTTATAAAATACAATTATGTAAAACATAAAGGACAATTTGGTGCAGTGGTTAAGGTTAAGAAACCAGAAGACCATGAGTTCTAGTTCCATCTTAGGCACAAAGCCAGCTGGGGGAACTCAGGCAGGTAAACTTTCTTTTAGCCCTAAGAACTAAGAAAGGGCAACCCATTTCTGAAAAAGAATTTTGCCAAGAAAACTGCAAGGAGTAGTCCAAGCAGCTACAAGGAGTCAACATCGACTCAAAGCTATTTTATTTCTGTGGAACTTGTAATATTGAGAGCAAAAACTAGGCATCAGGGAAACTGTACTTAATTTCAACTCCAGCAAACTCACCTCATGCATCAATTCTTGTGCCTGGGACATGAATGGGACAGGTCTTCTCTTGATATACTGATGAAGGCATTCATACACCTAGAAAGAGATGAAGTTAAGATGTTGCTGCCACTATGCAAGGTCACAATATTAAACTTGTTACATAATGCAAAAGCCCGACTCTCTCCTCATACAAAGCAATGTGAATAGGCCAGGAATCAAGCCCAATTTTCCTCAGTATAAATTCTACAAGACTTATATGTGTAATGATATATGAGAATGATCTTTGGGGAAAGAAACACAGACTAGATAATGTCAGATAAGAAGAGCTCAGCATGCAGAAGAAAGGGACATAGTAAAAGTCTTTGAAGGGACCTTTCCTAGTTGATTGGACTGTAAAAGTTGTGGGGGAGGGAGAAATGTACTGTCAGACTTGTAAGTTTCTGTTAACCTTCTGCAACCTTATAATAAAGTTAGAATTAGTAATTCTGGATGTACCTGGACTATCTGGACTACCTCATAAAGTTGACAGTATGCCTCTTCGACATATTGTATACTGGCATTGAGCACTGAAGTGACTTAAATGTATTCTGTTCTCTGTCCTAAACTGTTTCCAAAGTATGCTTCTTGTAAAGCAAAGTAGAAAGTTTTTTTTTAGTTATAAGATGATAGGAACAATGGCCATTAAGAAACATTTATGGTACTGAATCTTATAAATGTAAAAGGTTGGAAAGGAAGTAAAAACCAGAGAATCAGGTTGTCTTATTTTAATACTGTTCCATGTAAGACCATGGAAACATGGGTTTAAGAAATGCAAAAGAAATTGATTTCTGCCTAGTTTACTACCAAATCATTCATGGGTAGTTTAGTATCTAAAATTTGAGTTAGGCAAAAATTAAAATGGGTTTATACTATGGAATAATTATTTGTTTCTGAAGGTAAGAATGGAATAAGCCTTCTGTCATTTGTTTTTGCAGCCCATTCGATGATTAAATAGTTAAAGTTAGAAATTCTTAAAAGCAGAGAAGTCTGTTTCTGTGCATAATAACCAAGGGAAGGCAAAAAATTTGCAGTTGTTGCTTTTTGGAAGAGATTTTACCTTTAGAAGAGCCTGCAGCCATGGAGACCTGAGCAGTTCATATAATACACCATCAATATCCTTCTTGTCAAAAAAGTTCATTTTGTGCCGGATCAAAGACAGAATGTGTCATAAACCTAACCCCAAAAGACACATCAGTGATACGACTTCTACAGGGTATTTATACAAACATCTTTTATTATTTGGACAAAAGATAAATTAAAAATTATAGCATGACAAACAGTTCCTTATCCTGATTATAAATGGTTTTTTGTTATAATTTGTGTTTTGGATTAGAAATGTTCTAATTTAATGGCATGGTTTGAAGGTATATATGTACCCTAAATGTGTATATGAACCCTGCATTTTTTTTCAGGCCATAATCAAAATTGGGAGACTACAGTATGTTGTAAATCTTTTTTTCCCTTAGTTTTTATTTATTTATTTACAAGACTTGCCAAAATTAAAACAGACATAAATGTGTGATAAACAGCTGACTTCCCAGTTATGCAAATTGTCACTTTATTCTGCTATCCTATATGGTGCAGATGGCAGTTGTTACTAGGAGGGCCTTTGTGCAACTTTGAGTTGTGCTCCAGTTGCACCCATTCCTGGACTGGAAGACTTTGCTCTCAGGTATCCCCACCTTGGTCACCTCCTGAATGGACTATTGTAATGTGGTCTACATGGGTCTGCCCATGAAGAGTATTCAAAGATTTCAATGGGTACTTAATGCTGCAGTGCAAGCAGTTATGCATGTTAGGGTAACACATGTTATACTCTACCTCTAATTTGCAACCTACATTGGCTGCCAGTTTGCTTCTAGGTCCAATCTGAGGTGCAGATTTTGACTTTTAAAGTCCTACATGGCCTGGGACCAGGTTATATGTGGAACTGCCTCTTCCCAATTACATCTACCCATCCCATCAAATCTGGCAGGAGTGAAGTGTATGTTATGGGTCATGAGTCCTAAGGGTTCCATCTGATGGGACTCAAGAGACTTTTCTGCTGCTGTGGCTCCTGCCTTCTGGACTATCATCCCCTCACTCCCTGTGGAGAGATTAATCCCATTCCTACCGGCCTTCTGGAAAGCCCTTAAAACATGGTTTTTCCAGCATGCCTGGTAATCTTTGGAGACAGGGAGATTGCAAGATGCCTTTTAAACATTCTTCCATGGTCTTGTTGTTACATGTTTGGTTTTTTTAATGGTTATTTTAACAAGTGTTTTTATTATTTTGTTTTTAATGTACATAACCCAAACTCACATTCTTGAAATAGATAATTGTATGAATTTGATAGCTGGCTAACTAGCTAAATCTAAATAAGGAAAATAATAGCTGCTGTTATAATGATTTCTCTCTCTTTTTAAAAAACAACAACAACCCAGGCATTTATTTTTTAAAAAGGGAATAAATGAGTGGACTGTACCTTTTTCCTTGCTGTGCAAAGCTGCAACTCTGTGCATCTTACTCATTCTTGGAAATTCTACTAGTTTCACTGGATGGATCATCTGCTATGTAATTATCAGAAGCCTAATTAGAAAGGAGAGAAAAGATCACTTGGAGGACTTCAAATAGTTAATTATTAAAATAAATATTTCTATATGAATACATATCTGTGTGAATAGAATAGAATAGAATAGAACAGAACAGAACAGAATAGAACAGTTTTTAAGCTCTCAGTATACATCCGAACAACAAAGTAATAATCATAAAATACCCATAGCAGAAGGTAGAGCAGGGGTTCTCAACCTTGGCAACTTTAAGATTTGTGGACTTCAACTCCCAGAATTCCTCAGCCAGCAAAGCTGGCTGAGGAATTCTGGGAGTTGAAGTCCACAAGTCTTAAAGTTGCCAAGGTTGAGAACCCCTGAGGTAGAGGAAAGATGAGAAGGGTAATAGTAATACAGCCTTACTACATGGGTAAATATCCTTAGACATAAGACAGTGCTGTGGGAATTAGGTGTTCAGCAGAGTGATGGCACAAGGGAAAAAAACTATCTTTGTATCTAAGTTGTTTTGGTATGCAATGCCCTTTAGTGGAATAGAATAGAAAATAAGAAATAAAACAAAACAAAATAAACCAAATTAAAATAATAGAAAAAGAAGCAATACTTCTGGAAATTAATTTAAAGCATAAATGCATACAGCTTTCTCCAACATATAACTATTCAAATGAACAAAGCCCTAATGGAGTTTAAATGGCAGACAATACAGGTGGCATTCTTTTCCTGAGGTGAAGCTGCTGAGAATCTGAAATGCCTTTCTTTCCCAATGTACCTCATTTCTTCCCCTCCTCTCACTACACTTGTTTGGAAGATCATTTCACAGATGACTAAGATAATCCAGCAGTCTGCCAGCAGCTTTAATCAGATCATTGTTTTTCAACCAGTACTATACTCTTCTAATTGGGAAAGAGCCAACAAGAGAGAAAGCAAGACAAAGGAGGGCAGTTTATAGAAGTATCCACGGGGGATCCCCAAAAATCAAAATGGCTGCCATGACTATGTGATCCAAAGTCCTTTTTACACATACCTAGACATACATAAAAACAGTGCCATGGTTCTGACAGATGAAACTCTTCAAAAAAACTTCGAGGCATTGTTTACCTTAAAGAATCTTTTATTCGAGAAACATAGTATCGGCACTATATAGTTGAAACCAAAAACTAAATTCCTCTCCCCTGGGTACAATGTAACAAAGCACAATTCCCTCCTTTAATAAACAGTAATAAATCACATTCCCCAATTAGCTTGAAGTGCGGGCTTTCTCCCCAGCCTGCTAAAACTCTATCAACTCAGGGCCCAGTGACCTGGGTTCCCACGCTGAGTTATTATTGTTATAACTAGCTGGACTCTCATCCACATTCCCCCTCCCAGCATCAACTAACTCTAAATGCAATAGAGGAAAAATGGCTGCATTTCCATCTGTTGTCAAAGCAAGAACATCTGGTGTTAGCAGTGTTGAAAAAGGGATTTGACCACACAGTTACCATCTTACCTTTTCTGGCATCTCTCTGTCAACTTTCCCTATAGGACTTGTTAATATTTAAGATATAAAAGTTTAATAATTATTTTAGATTCTTAGAAAGCCTTTAGTTCTGTTCTGATTATAATTAGTGAACATTTACAAATTATAATCAGAAGAGAACTAAAGGCGACTTCCGGTTCCGGAACGCGGCGACGCCGGTCGCGCCTGGAAACTTCTCTCCAGGCCGTCCGGAGTTTCCTTCGCCGGTAGACCTCCCAGGGGGTTGAAAGTCACCCTGGAGGGGCGACCACCGAGAAGGAGGCCTGCTGGTAGATGGGGGAGGGCGGCAACTTCCCCCAAGTCTCCAGCTTGTCCTTAGGGCCGACGGAGCAAAGATCGGCCTGCAAGATGGCCGATCACCCTGCTGCACCAGCCGAAAGTCACATCGTCATCTAAGCATTAAAGACCCACCGCGGATGACCCAGGTGAGACCCCTTTTGTTCCTCTCCATACCCCTGCTGTTTTTGCCTGTAGAAGCTGTTTGTTTGATTCCCAGATTACACTTGACTACTCTACAAAACAGATTATACAAGAAGAGGTTTTAACTGAGGATAAGGAGAATCTTATTTTGCCTTACAAGCAAGACCAGGAAAAGCAAAGACTGAACTTTGGACTTCTGAAGCAACGAAGCTTTATGGACAAGAGAAACAGAGGATTAAATCAGAGATCAAGATGGTCTGTATTGAATCAAGTGACACTACAAGCAACAAAAAAAGACCTATTATCTGGAAGGGAAGCTCTGTTATGGAAACCTACCTGGCAAAAGAGGAAAGCTAGAATAAGATTGAAAAATGAAATTTAAAATTTCTTAAATTGGATTAAAGGCAATCTAGAACTATGGACTGATGTAAGGACTGAGATTTTGAGTCTGAAGTAAAAAGATGTCTTAGAGTTGGAGTGAATCAATAATTAATTGAATGTTAATTAAATAAGATGACCTGTTTGTCCTATAACATGTGAAATTTAAACTCTACTTAAAGGATTGAAATAATTTAAGGTTTGATATTAATTTGTTAACTCAAAGAGATTGACTAAGTGAAGGATTAGATATTTATAGAATAGTTTGATAAATACATACATTTAGAAGTGTATAGGATAGATTAACATTTTTGTTTAAAAACGAGATATCTTTCTATATAAGGGATTAAAAACAATTTAGAATACTAGGAATGTTCTTTTTAGAATGTTAGGTTTATTTCTATGAAAATTATGATGTAATGGAATGATGAAAATTGAAGAGATATTTCAGATTTGAAGTGAACTAATAGTTAATTGAAATTTAATAAGATGATATGATTTTCTGATGATATGGATGTTATTAGTCATGATAATTAACTGGAGATTTGAATTTTGTTTAATGGAATGACATGATTTAAGGTATGATATTATTTTTTTTAGCTTGAGAGATAGATCAATTGATAGATTTGATAGGTACAGGATAGATTAATATTTTAAATAAGGGAGATTAGTGGAAGAAGAAACAAATAAGATTTTGATACAATTAAGAAAGTAGAACATATGTGGAAGGGATATTTGAACTGAAAATGTTTTTATTTAAAGTTAATTTAATTATGGTAGAAATTGATGAAGTTTGAAAACAGGTTCAGGTTGAATAAATTTAAGCTAGAATTGGATATTCTAAATATAATATACTATCTGAGGGAAAAAGAGAGGGAATATTTGAAGTATTGATTATATTATGTATATATGTCTTGTTTTAAGATGTTTGACTACCCCAGCACCACGGTGTCCTGAATATGTTGCTTTAAGAATTTAAAAAACCAATATAATTTGTTTTAAAAAAAGAAGAGAACTAAAGGCTATCTAATAACCTAAAATAATTCTTTTATATCTTAAGCACTTAACCATTTAATGTTTTAACTGAAGTTCAGTATATAGTTATGCATATGCAACTTTTCATAGATATCTCTTTATATTTAATTTTTAATAAACTTTAAATTTAAAAAGGTTGATATTGTGCCTTCCTACATTAAACAATTTTGTATTTAAAAAGACAGGTTTTAAAAATCTTGGAATTCACATGAAACCTGATTTCCCTTGTGTTATACTTGTATTAATCTTAATCTTGTGTGCCTTTGGCATAAGAAAAAAGTGTTCTTTTTTTAATTATGCCAGAAAATGGCAGACAAATGGATAATTGTGTCAATTTACAATAGTGAAGTTCCATATATTGTGCAACAGAAACCTAATTTTCAAGATAAAAATTACAACAGGTATATCAGAAATTACAACAGGTATATCAAAAGAAGGGATTGCATTTTCAAAAGAAAAAAAGCTGATGTTTTTGATCCTGCAAAATATAAATATATCTTGAACACAACCTCTGCCTTTGGAGTCTTCTGCAAGCATAGAAACCAACAGCTGAGCAACTGCATTAAAAAAGAAAACAAGAGGATTTGCTGTTTTAGCCACACAGAGCTCACATTGTCTAGACATTTAGAAAAAAAATAATTTCTGTGCCTCTACATTTTTGAATAAAATGTGTAATACATGAGTTCATGTTTGTGTGGGAATTATTTGGAAACAAAGAGCAGCAAACAAAAGGCTACATCAATATTATCTCAAAAGGTATGACTGCACAAAACATTTTATTGAACAAAGAAAATCTCAGCCACATATTCTTTCTTTTCTATTTTATTTCCTTTTTCTTTACAAATTCCAGATATTTCTTTGAAATAGTTCTATATATATAAAATCTCCTTACTTAAATCAAATATTAAATATGGAAAGTAGTAAAAGAACATTTGAGATTCAGTTTGCAA
Organism: Bothrops alternatus; assembly: GCA_034064705.1. Taxonomy (NCBI): domain Eukaryota; kingdom Metazoa; phylum Chordata; class Lepidosauria; order Squamata; family Viperidae; genus Bothrops; species Bothrops alternatus. The sequence goes on from JARGCV010000068.1 coordinate 1,210,216, forward strand.
ATCCTACAAATCAAAACTCATACAGAACAAAAGAACAAAATAGAAAACTCTGATGGGATTCTTTCATTCATCACATAATAACTCCAAAGTTAATATTTTTTGGGGGGAAATCATAGTCTCTGGAGAAAAGTTTAGCTAATTTCTTGGTCCTTGGTTTGCTAAAATGGGTTTGATTCTAGTTAGAAGTTGCCAGCAATTAAATGAGCCTCTGGTCTAAAATCCTTTCATCCAATAAAACACGAACCTGTTGCTGCATAAATTAATTGTAAACAAGATATCATTCCAACTAAGCAGCCATCAGTAGGAAATATATCTAACTGTGCTAGAAAATCCCAGAAAACAGTACCCAACCAGCAAAAATAATGCCAACCTGGAATAAAATACGCTGTCTCTTGTCTTCAGATTTTCCAAATCAAGATAGCAGCCCCTTTCCCTGGATTGTTCTGCTGATGGAAAATTTTAGGAGTAGAGCAGGATATATATTAATCTTCTTACAAGAAAGGAAGGATGATCATTTTTACTGTCCCTTTTTTGAACCTTTATTTAGAGCAGTCTTTCTTTCTTTTTCTTGTTGAATTGAATGCTACCATGGAAGAGATAGCTGAAAAAAATAGAGTGGAGGAAATGCACTAAGTGTGCCTGATTAAGTCTAGCTGTCCAGTGTCTAAGAATTAATACCATAAGATGACAAATCACTACAGAAAGAAGATCAGTGAAGGGGACCATCTGACAGAGGCAGAGGAGCAATTTGAATGCCTGAAGCTGTGAAAGGAAGTGCAAGGATTTAGGCATAGAAATTATGTAACTCAGATTACTAGTACTCAGCTCTTAACCTTGCTTCTCTAAAGAATACAGGAAGGGGGAGGAGTCTTTCAAGTGAAAATATTTTTTTTCCCTGACAAGGGAGAAAGACATACATTTTTAGGTGTATAAGTTAGATATAGCCTAAAGAACAAAATTCAGTAAGAAAGCTGGCACTTCTGCTGCTAGACAAACTCCCATCAGTCTCTAGCAGCAAGAAGTCTGGAGGATGTTTTCTATTTGCACTTTAAGACGCTTCCTTACTGTAAGATGATATCAGCAAAATTGGTTGGTATTGGTATTCAGCTTAACATTATATACTGTACATTATGGTGAGATCAATGTGGTCAACTATGTATTTATTACAGTGTATATGTTCAATCCAAACAAGATTCAATACAGCTAAACTAAAATACCTGTAACCATTAGGCGAAACACAACCCTCAGCTTGCTAATACAGCATCCCCTCCTTGATTCCTTCCTTGGCTGATACATTGTTACCAATCTCTAAGATTCCTTATTTAGTCAAAATGATAGAGTAGATAGTATTGCACCCAATAAATTGCAGATGTAGTTTGTCAGAACATGCACAGTCTTATTGTGCTGAGGTAACCCAGAAGTAAATAGAGTAAACAGTGGTTTGTATTAAGTGGTGGTTTATATTACACTATCTACAATATACACTAGAACAGTGGTTCTCAACCTTTTTAATGCCGCGACCCCCAACTGGTCGTAAGTCGAGGACTATGCAACCAGTTATAAGTTGAGGACTACACAACCGGTCATAAGTTGAGGACTATTTCCCTGCCCGGGAGTGCCGCGCATGTATGGTGCCGCCTCCTGCACCGGCCGAGGCATAGCTGGCAAGGGGCAGCGATGGCGCAGGGCGACCACCGGCTGGGCCACCAGCTGGCCCAGCCCAAGGGAGGTAAGGCACCTGCCGGGCCCCACGCGCACCAGCAACCCTCCCTGCACCTGCCGGCCTCCCACCTCCCACCCCTGGCCCTCTTTTACTTACATTTTTAGTAGTTGCTCAGCAGGAAGGGGTGGAAACTTCCAGACAGCTGGCCTTCGCTGCAGACAATCTTTTGGCAGGCTCAGCAGGGCAGACTTTTGGCGGGCTCAGCAGGTCAGAGACAGCCTGGACAATTCCTATTGGCTTTTGAAAGCCAATAGAATTAGACTCTATTCAAGAGAGTCTATTCTATTGGCTTTCAAAAGCCAATAGAATAAGAGGGAGTAGCACAGCTAAGGAAAAGGGGAAAAAATGGCGGACTGCGTTGTTTGGCGACCCCCATGAAATGGTTGCTCTACCCCAAATGGGGTCGTGACCCACAGGTTGAGAACCACTGCACTAGAAACAAGATAAATACACATGGTGAAACAGCAAACTCCAATATACAGCAATTACAGCAGTCAAACGACTAGAAAGACTCCAGCAAGGCTTTCCCTTTTATATTCAAGCTCTTAAAGGGATACAGACTCCTGCTGAGTCATTCCTAACATTGCATCTTTCATCTCACATTATACAAGCTGGTTAGCTTCTAAATCATTACCTTGACATACTTAAATGAAACAGCTTTGCAGGATCATTTCATTCTAGCCATATCTAGTTTCATCACCAAAACTGCCCTGGTTTCCCTGAGAAATGATCTGTACTAAAAGTAGGTATTCCTGTTGATTTCTCCGGGCTGTTGCTATCATATCCTTTGGATGGATATTGGGAACACAGTAAGATGGTCCTTGTGCTCTTGAGCTATTTCTACAGAGCAGCACTAGGAACATCTGCTTTGTCCACCTGATATTTAGTTGTGGAATGCTATAAGTTTCTCTTGGGCTCTCTGCAGCACACAAACTTTCAGAAATTAGAGCAATGAATAGTCAGGATACAAAAAATATCCAGTTCTCCTTTTCCATAGTATCTCTAGTTGTTGAAACAGTGAAGGCATTTGACCCATGCCTGGAAGCAGGACAACAATAAAGAAACTGAAATTGACCAAAGTGCTATCACTGGACACTTTAAGTGTCTGAGGTATTGGAAGACAGCTCATTCTGGACCAGTATTATTCAGATTGGATCCTGTAGCATTATCCTGGAACATGTATAGTGGGGCAAAAAAGTATTGAGTCAGCCACCAATTGTGCAAGTTCTCCCACTTAAAAAGATGAGAGAGGCCTGTCATTGTCATCATAGGTAAACCTCACCTATGAGAGACAAAATGAGAAAACAAATCCAGACAATCACATTGTCTGATTTGGAAAGAATTTATTTGCAAATTATGGTGGAAAATAAGTATGTGGTCAATATCAAAAGTTCATCTCAATACTTTGTTATATATTCTTTGTTGGCAATGACAGAGGTCAAACGTTTTCTGTAAGTCTTCACAAGGTTGGCACACACTGTTGCTGGTATGTTGGCCCATTCCTCCATGCACATCTCCTCTAGAGCAGTGATGTTTTGGGGCTGTCGCTGGGCAACACGGATTTTCCACTTCCTCCAAAGGTTTTCTATGGGGTTGATATCTGGAGACTGGCTAGGCCATTCCAGGACCTTGAAATGCTTCTTACGAAGCCACTCCTTCGTTGCCCGGGCGGTGTGTTTGGGATCATTGTCATGCTGAAAGACCCAGCCACGTTTCATCTTCAATGCCCTTGCTGATGGAAGGAGGTTTGCACTCAAAATCTCACGATACATGGCCCCATTCATTCTTTCCTGTACACGGATCAGTCGTCCTGGTCCCTTTGCAGAGAAACAGTCCCAAAGCATGATGTTGCCACCCCCATGCTTCACAGTAGGTATGGTGTTCTTTGGCTGCAACTCAGCATTCTCTCTCCTCCAAACACGATGAGTTGTGTTTTTATCAAACAGTTCTACTTTGGTTTCATCTGACCATATGGCATTCTCCCAATCCTCTTCTGGATCATCCAAATGCTCTCTAGCAAACTTCAGACGGAACTGGACATGTACTGGCTTAAGCAGTCTGGCACTGCAGGATCTAAGTCCCTGGCAGTGTAGTGTGTTACTGATGGTTGCCTTTGTTACGTTGGTCCCAGCTCTCTGCTGGTCATTCACTAGGTCCCCCCATGTGGTTCTTGGATTTTTGCTCACCATTCTTGTGATCATGTTGACCCCACGGGGTGAGATCTTGCGTGGAGCCCCAGATCGAGGGAGATTATCAGTGGTCTTGTATGTCTTCCATTTTCTAATTATTGCTCCCACAGTTGATTTCTTCACACCAAGCTGCTTGCCTATTGCAGATTCAGTCTTCCCAGCCTGGTGCAAGTCTACAATTTTGTTTCTGGTGTCCTTCGACAGCTCTTTGGTCTTCACTATAGTGGAGTTTGGAGTGTGACTGTTTGAGGTTGTGGACAGGTGTCTTTTATACTGATAACAAGTTCAAACAGGTGCCATTAATACAGGTAATGAGTGGAGGACAGAGGAACCTCTTAAAGAAGACGTTACAGTTCTGAGAGCCAGAAATCTTGTTTGTAGGTGACCACATACTTATTTTCTACCATAATTTGCAAATAAATTCTTTCCAAATCAGACAATGTGATTGTCTGGATTTGTTTTCTCATTTTGTCTCTCATAGGTGAGGTCTAACTATGATAACAATTACAGGCCTCTCTCATCTTTTTAAGTGGGAGAACTTGCACAATTGGTGGCTGACTCAATACTTTTTTGCCCCACTGTACATTCGTCTTCTTTCGCAGGATTATTCTTTCAATGAAGAGAGTGCATAGTTTGGAGTTAGTACTGGGTCATCTTGATCACCAGCTTATTCACTCTTCTACTTAAGCATAGAGGGATAAAGACACCTCTATCTATGCAAGAGCCTGGCCATTTTTTTTTCTTTCCTTGTTGGATTAGCTCAGAAGTGTCAATCTAAATGATGTTCTAGACAGGTTTGCACTTCAGCAAAACATATGTATTCAAGTTCCTGAATGCAGAAATTTACTACCATTATTTGCTATTTACCAGATCTTTGAACATGTTTAATGTAAGCTTCATTCCACTAAAAAGAAATTGATTCTTCTTGAATTGGTAACCTGAAGATCGTCTGACTTGAATGCTCCCCAGAATATAGCTGCAAATAGATGAAAAGCATCTGATTTCTGGAGGGAGAGTAGCTCTTTGAAACTAGGTGTTCCTATGCCTATGAGAGGCTGTATCCATTCTATGCATGTTTTGGTGAATGCAAATTCAGAACAACAGCTTTCCTAGCAATAGAGGTGTACATTTTAATTTTTTCAAATAGCCTTCCAGGGCCATAGAATATATAGCCAGGTCCAGAGGCTTAAGTGTTCTATTGTCAAGCCTCGTCTAGCTGCTGCTTGTAACAACAAAACAAGCTAGATTTTTGCAATATTATTGACCAAACATATTGAAAGGGATAAAGGGGATAAAAAAGCCTTGGCAACTGGATAAATTACCTTTAGCACGAAGTTTATCTTTACAATGGGTGTGGATTTCTTGATCCATTTACTAACCACCTGTTGATTAATGAGAACGTAGTTCTCAATTTCCTGACAAAATAAGAATATGCAGAGGCTATTTTTGTTTGGTAAAAATTTCAGTGTTTTCAGTCAATAAATACTGGTAGCTCATCTCAGGGTGATGTGAGGAATTACAATATGAGAATCCACATATGACCCGTGGATCCCAGATTACCCACCCCTATTCTGTATACAAACATTCAAACATGCATACTGTTAACATTCAAACACTTCTCTGCTCTAATTTTTTGTGTATTCAAGCTCAAAATCTGCATTGGAGATCTAGACTAACTCATATGTATGTAACAGCTAACATAACACATGTGAAATATTCTTTTGTACAACTACAGAATTCTGCACTTCCAAAAATAGATTTTATTTGACAGAATTCACATATTTACAGCTTTTAATAAAATTCACTGGATTAAAGCCCAAGAATTCAGAATTTAGTTTTTTTTCTGCATACCTAGTCCTACTTTAGACATGAAAAACAAGCTGAATGGCTTTGGGCCTTCTTAGTCCAACTCACTTCACGGGGTTGTTGTTGCGGAGAAAATAAGAGGAGGGAGGAGTATTAGGTATATTCACAACCTTATTTATAAGAATAATAAAGGTGACATATAAATAAATGCATTTTTTTAAAAAAAATACAGAAGCACAAATGTTAGCACTTAGGCTTGATCCCTTGACTATGTGCTTGCTTATTATCAAAACATGTTACAAATAATAGCTAGGTTAATTGCATTGATTCTTTTTGGCAGCTTTTTAAATTTTTGTGAGTCCATGCCCTTAATGGAAGACTGGCTCAATTTTTTTTTGCGGTCGGTGGATACATGTTTTGATTCTTAAAAGTTCACAGTAACACCTAGTAGTGCTGCAATGTACTGGGCAGCCTGCAGATACATTTTGAGGCTTCTGTCATGGGGACAAAACAACACGGGTTGTGTTCCTTTGCCGGCATTCCACACTGCTCCTGAGACAAAGAAGCCATAAACCCCAAAAAAGCCTCAAAACTGAAAACAATCCTGTAGGATTGATTTTTATTTACTTTAGTGATTGGATAGCAAACTATGCTGTTAATGCAGAAAACTCACGTTGAAATGATTACATTTCCAAAAAGCAATTTATATATTGCAACAAAAGCCATGACAGAATTAGTCATATTTTTATTATGAAAACAGCTTCATTTATAATTACAGGTTCCACCAAAACGTATTTTTAATAAAAGAAGTTAACGCACAAGCATGATTCTGATGTCCAGAAGTTATTTGTATTGAATATTATTAACTAAATTTAACCAGGGGAGTATTTCTGATATAGTAAAGAACAGCACCTGTTTTATCCAGAATGAGAGCTACCCATACAAGTCAAAGAAAAAGTGACAAGAACAATGACATAGAGTTGCTGGTAACAAGGTTTCCTTCTGTCAAATAGCATTGCAGAAATAGCAGTTCAAAATTGCATAATGATAATACTTCAATCCTGAGAGGACATCTTTAGTAAGATTGCAGTTTTATCATTCTGTAACGTGAAGTCCACCATTGTCAAGTAAACCATTCCAACTGTAGCTTATAAACTTCATTCATCAAGGCTTAGAAGAAACAAGAATTCTGTAAACATTTTTAATATTAAATTCAGTGCTGACTTTTACAATGACCAATGTTCCTTGATGTTAAATACTAAGCTCCCCTTAACACCTCCCCCCTCCAAAAAAGGTAAAGAAATATTAGCTCCCACATATTTAACACTTTGGAATGAGTAAATCCAACAGATCTTGATTTCACGCAAGCACTTGTACTTCTATTTATAACTTTACAGAGAGGATTTTTTCACAAACTATTTTTTTTAGTAAGAAGGTTGTTTGTGTCAACTTTTTTTCCCAGTGACACACAAACCTAGGCAGCTTCATTTAAAAATAATACAGTAGTTCCATAGTGCATTTCAGTTCTTCAAAATCACAACATTTTCAACTTCTTCTGTGTCAAAAGCAGCACATTCCTGGATGACCTTTCTTTTTCTTGACATCCATGCAATTCTAACATTTTTTCCACAATGTAATTTTCTTCCGAATCTTCTCTCTTTCTCTTTGATCTGACATCTTTGCTTTTTTCTGACCGTAAAGCTTTAGAAATTACATCCACAGAATGACGACTATTTTCATTTGAAGTATTTCAGGGAGGATGAATAAAACTTAATTCAGGCGAGTCTTCCACATAAGGCAAATGTGTTAGGTAAGCTTTTCATGCTGAATCTGGTAATAGCATGCCTAGAAATAAAGTTTTGAAAAATAATAAGCAAATATATCTGATTAAATATACTTTAATTTGCCAACAGTAAGAGGATTATAAAATTATAAAACAATGAAAAATAAAATACTAAATATGACTAATAGAAAAGAAAACAAAAAGATTTCCCCAAAACATGTTTAGGCATCTATCCCAGTAAATACAAGTAAACAAAGCCAAACCCAAAACTATTCAGGAGGAAATAACTTAACCTACTATTAAAAGGAGTTCATAGTAGCAGTCACGCATGCCATAAAGGAAGTACCCAGAGGGATCCAACAATTAAAATGGGGGGCTCTACTTTTTATTTACCCTCTAAAGTCTATGCAAAGTATTCAGAAAAGGTTCTCCAGCAGAATACATTTCTTCTTTTAAATAATAATAAAAAAGCTCCCTAAATGCAGATATTCAAGCCTTATGCTGTCCAGGACTTACAAATTAGTATCATGTGGGCCAGCATAGTTAATAAAACACTAACATTATGTAATTGTCCTATTAATAACTTAACTTCCAATCAATATATTCCATTTTGCATTAACTGACATTTCCAAGCAGTCTTTAAAGATAACCTCACATCCAATACACTGCAGTAATCTAACCATCACCAAAGCAGCATGTGTGTGTTTATCTGCAGAACTATTCCTATACAGTGGGTTTTGGGTGAAATAGCAACCAAACTGATAAAAATATATCACTGAGGCCACTGATGACTCAAGGAACAAGAGTCCAGGAGCACCATTCAATTAAGAGTCTGATTTTTAAAAATCTAGCCCTTTCCAAAAGAGATGGAACATCATAAACTGGATAGGAGATCTTCCCGTGAACAGCAGATGCCTAATCTGCACTAAATTCTTTCTTGGCCTTCATCTAATTCATTATAATGCTCCAGTACTTATTCAGGATATGTACTTCCTTCAAATGAGTTAAATGAAAAAGAGAAGGGAAGATGAGTGATAGCAGCTCAGTCCTTACCTTTGATGTGGTTTCATAGCGATGTTAGCAAGAGAGGATAAACCCTCTCCCCAAGGAATTCCCTGGTAAGAGTTCTGTGTAAGGCATAATCTACAATTTAGCCAGTCTACTGTGAGATTGTCAAATGATCTAAGTCAGGCATGTCAAACTGCTGGCCTGTGGGCCGGATGTGTCATGCTGAAACCACGCTCACCCCATTGCCGGCAATGGGGGAAAGGTCCCGATACATTGCGCGACGTCAAAAATAGAAATAAAGGCAGACTGAACTAGATTTAGAGAATAAACTTTATCCAGGTGCATTTAAGGGTTTGTCAGGAAATACTTTCAGATCCATCTTTATGGAAGTAAATATTACTAACTAGTAACATTTCTTCATCGTCCAGGTTATATTCAGTTAGGATTAGCATAATTACTGCTGCTTTAAAGAGGCCTCTCTTTAAAAAAAAAACCAATAACAATAATTTTAACCAACTATTCTTTCCTTGTCAGTAACAATGAGGCAAGACAGGCAAAGAATAATTGGACATGTAAAAAACATTAACACAGTTAAGACATGCCTTCAGAGTTGTGAACATAATGCCTTGCTCCCCATGTTGGAGATAGGGATCCATGAGGTCCTCAATCAAGTGCACTTCAGACCCCAAATTTCTTATCCTGCCACAAAAAAGAAAAATAGTTATACTAAACAGCATTTATCAATAAGCAAATGCATTACTAGGAGTGTGACAAAAAAATGAGCAGAAAAGGGATGTTTTGAATTTAAAATGTGTTATACTGATTTTGTGCAGAATTTTCCAACACTGTTTTGCCTATTCCAGAATGTTGTTTTGAACTTCCAGTTAAGTTTGGAACAGTTCTCAGTTAAAAATGGGATGCATGGAATGTGAAATGGGCCATTTTAACCCAAAATGTTTCAAATTCAAAATATTTGCACACCATTGCAGATTTCATTCCTTTCTTTTTATGAAAATATATTATTGAACATCTCTTGTGGAATCAACCACAAAGCAAATTTTCAGGAATAATGATGAATACCTAAACATCAGTATTAAAATCACATAAAATGATTTATTGTAATTGTATTTCTTCCTAATCAATTTTATAATTGCATTTTGTTTTAGCCTAAGAACCTTTCACTGAAACTCACTTTCTACTGGAAGATTATCACAGGTGTTCAACAATAACTATGTTTTATTCTAAGTGTGGGAAAAGCATCGCATTTCTTCTCAAAAGAAAAGATACAGCTTTAAGTTTCATTGTATAGTTTCATTCAGTGCCAGAGAGTCTTATGACCTTTTAGAAAATACAATTACTGTATTTAAATAAGATTTATATTTTCAAGCTAGCCCATTCAGAAGAGGATTAATTAAAATATGTTATGCTAGGATTCCAACAGCATCAGAGTTAATGAATAAAGCACAATTGGGTCCCATGGCTTGTATCAGTTAGAACAGTGATGGAATAATTATAGCTACAATTAAAGGATTTAGTGCAGAATTTTACCTACCGGGCTCGTAGCACCACATAGAGAAAAACAGGAAACAAATCATCCATGGACCAAAGGAAATCTTCATGAAGAGACTCAAGAACGCTCTGTGAGATCTCCTCAAATGTCTGCTGGATCACCTTCAACTTGTCAGTAGGTGTAAACGTTGTGCTAGTAGGAAGATATTTATCTTGAGCGTTGAGAGCAAAAATGAGAATTTTGTTCACTCTCTCAATATTGAATTGAACCTTTCCTCTGATTATTTTAGACACATGAGGGACTACAATATCACTGAAATTTAAGAACAGATCCAAAGTTCTAGACATATTGAGAGGAGGGTGGCCTTCAGAAAGGAAAGTTTCATTTGTACTGGGTGAGTTTCCTTCTTCTTGAAAGAAGGCTTAGGACTTAAATAGCAAAAGAATGATTAGAACACTGAGTTCTGGAAAGCTATAAAAGGACTAAGGAGCCAGATGGATTTGCAGTAAGATTTTAGTTACAAAAATCCATCTAAGGCAGTGTTTCTCAACCTTGACACTTTTAAGGCATGTGGACTTCAACTCCCAGAATTCCACAGCCAGCAATGCTGGCTGTGGAATTCTGGAAGTTGAAGTCCACATGCCTTAAAATTGTCAAGGCTGAGAAACACTGATCTAAGGGTTTTAAAATTTTTATTAAAAGACCATATATCTTTTTGATTTTCAAACTAAAAGGTCAGAAACCTTTTTGTGGGAAAATGTTGATTAGAATAAGAAACATGATAACAGGAAACTTTGAAAGTTGGACATTACAGGGAAGCAGAAACAACTATAGTAATAATTAAAGGCAAAGAGACCTAATAATATAGAATACTTTAACTCTGGAAGAATTCAAGGATATTTAGGATGAAATTAGATTTAAGATGGTCTGCTATCATAAAAATATTCTAACTGGAAAAATTCAGGATATTTGGGAAAAATGGACCCAGAAATTACTTTTCAGACTGCCTGTTATCATAAAAAGGGACTTAAAAGAGGTGATAGAAGAGGGCAACGCAGATATTGAAGCTGCTGTGAATGTGGAATTAAAAATGGCACATTACAAGAACAATATGGAAAAAAAGATGTAATGTTGGATTTTCAAATGAAATGGCTGTTATCTTAATAATTAAAAGGGACATACAAACAACAAATCAAAAGACTGAATTGGATAACTTTTATTTGAGATTTATAAAAGAAACATGTTAAATTTATGAAGCCGTTTCTGAGAAGAAATAAAGAGAAAATGAAAAGAAATAACTTTAGGGACATTAAAGATCAAGATTCTTAAAAGCAAAAGGAAGTTGGCTTATTTATCAAGGTTAAAATATGTATGTTGTGTTTCTGGTAATTCTTAATGGACTTCTTGCTGGTTAGGATTGAAGAAAAAAATGTTGTTTAGAGATAAGGGATAAGATGTAGAATGAAGGGTTTCTTTTGTTGTAATACCAGAAAAGAAGATAATTTAAAAAAAATTACTGGTATGTCTTGATGAAGGGATAAGTAATTTTTATATATCTTTATTATTTTTTCTTTTTCTCTGCATCTCTTTTTACTTTTTATATTTTTCTTAGTTTGTATTAGTTTTTTATCTTTGTAATTGTAAACTTTAATAAAAAATATTTTAAAAAATAATGATGTTTGTTCTATGGATAGACTATGTCCAAAATTTGTTTTGGAAAAAATGGCAGAAGAGGAATACATTTATCTGGCAAGACAGAGACAGAGTTGACACTAAAAATAGTTTTATAAATGTCAGACTACAAGAATGACATGGAAAAAAAGATGACTCATTGGACATACAAAAGTAATTGGTTAATGCTTTAAAAATCAAAAGGGAATGACAAATAATAAACCAAGAGAATGGCCAGGATAATTCTTTTATACTGGATTGATAAAAGAGGTCTGTTAAAGCTTGGATGACTCCTGTGAGAGGGCAAAAAAGAGATGAAAAGAAATAAAGTTCTATGACATTATTCAAATGGATTAAAGATTAATATTGTTATAAGTAAAAGGAAGGCATATAAAGTTGATTTATTTAATCAAGATTAAAACAGATATGTTATTTCTGGCACCCTTAATGGACTTTTGCTGAGACCAGGACTGAAATGACAATGTTTTATGGATTTGTTTATAAATAAGAGATGGGACAAGGGGTGAAGAGATCATAAATTAAGAGGAGGTGAAAAGTTACTAAAATTGTTTATTCATCTTGTCCATGAAGGCTGAAAATTACTTTTGTATTATCTATCTATCTATCTATCTATCTATCTATCTATCTATCTGTCTGTCTGTCTGTCTGTCTGTCTGTCTGTCTGTCTGTCTGTCTGTCTGTCTGTCTGTCTGTCTATCTGTCTATCTATCTAAAAAAATTATAAAAAAGATAATGTGCCAAACTCTGTTTAGCTTATATTTTCTTTTTTGTATATTAAACAATTAACACACAGGTCCTCAAATTCTTATTTAGAATTGATAACAGATATCAAAACAAAAATGTGTAAGTGATGAAACAGTGTGAGATAAATTTATTAAAATTGTGAAGGAGACAGCTTGAGTATATAACAGCAAAGTTGTTAATCACAAGACAAGTCGACCTATTTCCCACTGAAAGGTGGGAAGGTAATTATGCTAATTTTGAAATTACCTGATCTGTTGTAGGCATTCCACTGCAGAAGCAAAACAGGCATCTTTTGTATTTGTTAATACCTAGGCATAAGAATAAAAATTATTAGCTGAGCCCCTGCTGATTGGACCTCCATTGCATTTAAACTGCCCAGAGGTTGCTGGGAAGAGCTACAATCTGTGAGATAAGAAGGAGGAGGGTGGAGGAGGAAAGTAAAACTCCTATAAATAAAACATACCTTTTTATTTTCAGCAGGGACAGGTGTTGTTGTTGGCCAAAATTTCCTGTAAGTAGCACCATAACATAAATATGTCATAGAAGATAGTTTCTTAAATATAGAATGATTCATTTAGAAAATCAGTCCAAACCACTAGTGTGAAAGATGCAGGTCTGGAAAGAGGCATCACAGGCATCTGCATTATTTACAGATATAAAGTATCTCTTGACCAAAGATTTCCTACATCAATAAAGCCCTAATTATCACTGAGGTCCAATTTCTGGGTACATAAATGTTCTTCTCAATGCAAAGAGTATCCAATGAAAAAGAAAAAAAATACATAGTGAGTTTACCTATAACATTATAAGTATTTCTAGATCAGACCACATTATATTAGATATTCTTGACAAGGGAAGTTCATGAGGTGGTCTTTCCAGTTGGCTCTTACTTCAAAATATATGGACCACATTAACTTAAAATAACTGCTACCTCTCATCTCCTTTAAAAATGAAGTTTCTTTTAGTACTCAAAGTAAGCCTATTTGAATGCCAGGTAATTCAAATAATTAATATGACATATAGGAACTTCTTAAGATCATGATAGTTATTTGTTTCCTACCGGAAATCCTTTAAGGATTGAGGGTAAAACTTTATCTATTTGGAATGGACAAAAAGGGAATTAAATCTTTTTTTCTCTTGCTTAAAGCAATAATTAAAACATAGATCTCACAAGAAAAACTAGCTTTCAACATTTTTTCAACATGTGGAGGCATGCTTACGTTTGCACTCCCAAAAAGCTCAATAGTGCTTTGTCTGGTTGTTTGTTCAAACGCAGAACACATTCCCAGTAAACATCTTCCTCTCGTTCATTGTCCAGGGCATACAGCATAAACAGAGGAGGGTAGAGTCGTGGAAGCAGCACAGGAAGTAATAAGCTAGAGCTTGTAACCACACAACTGAAACACATAAAGAGCAGGGGGGGGAAACACCATTTGGGGTATTATTTTGAGGAACTGGTGGCCTATGAACATTAGAATTGATTTGATTAGGACCAACTAATCTTTTCTTAATCAAGAAAACATGTTGAAGAAACAAAAGGGAATGAAAGATCTGAATTTCACTTTTCTCTACCTACTTCAACTCTCTTTCAGCCATGATCAATTATTCCTTAAGTTTGAATATTTGCACACACTGCAAGACATTTCAGCACAGGAATGCTTTAACATTTTAACTATACAGAATGAGCCAAAAGTAAAAAGGATGAAGTTTTCTATGCCTGCTATTAACCAGTTGCACAGCAAAAGGGTTCATCTGGCAGAAATGAAGAAGATTATACTTCTGTGGTTAATACTCTTGCCTTAAAGTAGTCTAAGAAAGAATAACAGAGGCAAATAAATCTCAGTCTGTTTATTAGTTATGTAAGCTAGCATGTGGTTGAAAAGGGTAAAATATTGGAAAATCTACTGAATCAGAATGTAAGGACCCACTTCAATCCCACATCTTAAGAAAGCAGAACTCTTGGAAACAATTTCTTCCAACAGGAACTTTTATTAAGAGTAGTTGATAGCAGGCATAATAGACAGGATCTGAGGGATTCCCTTACAGATCGATACTTTAAAGGATCCCTAAGCAAACACCACCCCACAGTTCATCCGGACGGTTCAGACCGGCCAATCCCCAAGTGGTTAGTCCATCCTGGGAAAGGAAAGATAACATCAGTCAGTCTCCATTTGTAGTACGATGTTCCACAGCTCTTCACACCTCCTTTTGAAATAAGCCAGGTTCCGGATGTTTGTACTTATTCCCCCCCTCCACTTCTTAACTACCCGATTAAGGAGAAGAAAGTTCAGAGAGATGTATAGTGCAGGGGGCAATTTGTTACATTGTAATGGCCAGCAGACCCAGTGGCAATAAACAAAAGGTTACATTGTAGCGAATAGAGGAAGTGAAAGTCGTAACCCCGCAGACATATCCCCCTTCCCCCTTGGAAGTATGGCAGAATTCAGGGGAAGGTGAGATTTGGTTTTAGATCAGAGGAGATAGGTAGAAATGAAATATAAATGGATTCTGACATAGAACTTCTCCATTTGAAATATGTAGAAGTTATATGAAATAACCCACTCAAACATAAACGTTAAATAGATGAAATTCACAGGATTAAATCTATAACAATGTTTTAGCATTATGCATTTGTATTTTCTTGTGATAAAATTACCCTGGCTCTGGCGAGTCAGCTTCGGAGTCCTTTTTTCCAGTACAGAAAGACCGAGTTCCTTTCATCTCATTCATTGGTGAGGGTATTACACTGCCCTCTTCAGGAAGATCAGGGAACAGGAATCTTAAAAGCAATATAAAGGCATAAGCATGAAAATGTGTAGTCTAATAGAAAAATATCCATAAACTTTTGAAACAAAATTTTCTTCATCTATTCTTTCTGTAAAATGAATCAACAATTCGAAAGTTGCCTAGTAGCAGCTTCTTACCTGATCAACTGGAAGATGCGTTTCAAATAGGATTTAATCTCCTTCACTGCCTCCTTCAATAGTCGTCGGTTGGCTCCCACTCCCACATATGTCATGCGGTATACAGCTACCAGGGTTTCAACAAGTTTTCCCAAAGGGTGCAGAGGAGTATCACATGCCTAAAAAAAGATAGAGATGAAAAAAAACCAGAAAGCTATATAGAACAACAGAACTATTTAAGCATTTAAGATGCTTTATTTTAAACAATGTAAGAATAAATAAATTAAAAGTGAAAAAGTATGACCTGTGTATCTCACACAAATAGGTCCTAAGTTTAGGATTAGTATTTGTGCATCATTGTCTGAGATTTATATGAAATACTTGCAAATAGAGTTAGGGAAGAAACAGTTTTCTTAGAAAATTATTTAACCCAAATTTACATTTTTAGTAAGCATATAATTTTCAAGTTGCTATTTTGTATGTATCCTGTCTTACAGATGGGTCTTAATACCTTTTTTCTGTGATCACTAGAATTCTTCTGGCTGGAATTGCTGACAAATGGTGGCCTTAACTTTGATGCTGATGACAATATACAACTCAAACTCTAAAATCTCAAGAAAATACTAATCCCATCTACTTTATATTGTCATCCACCCAACTGCTATCCCATCCCCCATAGGTTCTCCATCCCTATGCAACCGAGCTTCTTTTCCAAGGAAGCCCAAATAATCATGGGAACGTTTTCTACATATTTGCTAATTAGAAAAGTGTATTATATAGCAGCCCTTCTTTTACTCTGCTTAAGATGTTAGTGAACATCAGCAAGCTATAAATGTGTATTATATAAAAATTGGCTTGCATATACCTTTATGAGGTATTTCTTAATGTTGTTGTATTTTTCTAATGAGAAGGCACCAACATGTTGTGGAATGAACTCCAAGCTTTCCAGGGTTTGTGCATGTGATCTGCTCAAGAGTTCTGGACTGCAAGAATAGATGGTTATGATTAGAACCCATACAGAAAAAAAAGGGTTGCGAGCCAATAAACACAACAATTTTGCAACTGATAAAATCTAGTAGCTATTAAAAACTGTTTTTCTTTCACAATAGATGCTTTTCTTTTCTCCACAAATTAACTATAAAACTTTAAAGCTAAAAATGTGGGGAAAAACCTAGAAACACATCAGCATAATCAACTATTAAGGTTAAACATTTTGGTTCTATAGTCTTGCAATCTCACAGCATGAATGAGATGTGTCACATTCAACCCACTTTCACATCCTCAAATGAATCATTATTTTCTAAATTCCATTATTACTGATTTTAAGTCGACAAGTTACATTTCTTTCCTGTATCACTGGCAAGATATTTTTACCCAAAGCTCTTTAATAGGTAAATAATTATGAACAGAAAACAACAAATATGTGAAAATAGCTCCACAATAGAGTTTCTGACTAATGTATTGACTCTATCAATACCAAATGGCAGACTAAACAACTTTGTATTAAGGATTAAAAAAGAGATTAAAAAACACTTTTCATGTTACTTATCCATAAATACAAATTGCTTATATTCCAGGATATATGCAGATTAACTTCCCAATAACCCAGAGTGTTTTCATCTTTACAAGAAAATAAATGGCAAGTGAACTTTGCATTAGAACTGTTGTATTGAGCAAAATACGTACATCTGCCCCACTTACTAACCTGTCTTTGTGTTGCCTTCGATTGGTTGTCAGGGCAACAGCAATGTTATCCCAAGCTTTCCACCTATCCCCTTGTCCTGGCTGTTCGCAGCCAAGCTGGTGCCAGCAATCCTCGAACACAGCCCTCCACTTCTCATCCGCTGGAACAGCAAGGTTTCCTAACTTCCGCCTACATTTGACAACATTCAACAACAGTAGCTGCAGGTTTAACCAAACAAAATGGGCAAGTGTCTGAGAGTCCACCTCTGAAAAGCAGAGGAGAGTTCCTCCCCAAAGCAGACTTCTGGATATCATGGAACAAAATTAACTCTCAATCTACACTAAAACCCTTTAAGCAGAAAGAATGAATCAGCATCCCTTCTTCAATCCGTTCTTCCTCAATCCCATGGTACTATGGTACTAATGGAAGTGTTTAAGCTGTTTCTGTACGCAGCTTGTATTAAGAACCATAACAATTTAGGTAATTCACGATTTCAAGATGAGTAGTCATATTGCAATAAAAAAATTTGTTTTTGTTATGTAAGTTTTCATGGATCTATTTCAGCAGTTTCTCTTATTGCTGAAAACCTGCCAACCATAATGTAACTGGGAGTTATGCACGAGCAAGTAATTTTGCACAAATATCAATAAATGTTCCTAAATATTTCAAATAATCATCTGATTCGAGAGTATCAGATGATTATTAGCTGCATATTTTTTATTTAATTGAATTAACATTCCCACAAATTCATATATTTTTTCCTGAATCCTGCACGAAGAGAAGGCAGCAGTCTCGATTCTGCTGATGCTGCAACTAAACTGAGGCTGTGGAAGTAAAACCTTCCTCAGAGTCACTGAATAGATAAGGCAGCCTTACATCCACAAAGACGTAATGAAGATCCCAGGCTGCTTATGCCTTTACGTTACTGCTAAATTGCAATGACGATATCAGATGCTAATCAGTGCAGTTTCTCCAGCATCGGGCCCTACATGATATTACCATGACACAGTTACTGAGTATTTTCTATTGGAATTTAAAGCTTTCAAATGTTTTTAAAGAGACATGTCAGTTAAGGGTCTTGCAGGAAACAACCTTGGAAATTTTAAGCACACAGATCATATAGAGCTAATAAAAGTCTCTTTCAGTCCTATTCGTGACCTGTTTTCAAAAGTCATATTAGATACAAAACTTGTCCCAAACTGTCCACCTCATTCTCTGGTCCAATCATCTTAGTTAAGTAAACTAGCTTGATTGGGAAAGCACTTGGCATCCGAGTTAATGCTAGTGTTCAATTACAATGAGAAGCTAGCTCCCATCCACTCACAGTGTTTTAGGCCGATCCTTCTCATGATCATATAAAGTGGGTTTGAAGTAGGTTCCGGTAATCTTTATTCCAGATCCCCATTCACCACTGAAAGTGCCTTCAATAGTGTCTCCATTTGGCAAAGTCAGTGTTCCCTTAGAAGAAAAAGGGGAAAGAGTATAATAATAAACTTTATTACAGTCATAGACCAACAATAGCCATCACTTTTTACAATATATTAAATAATAATAATAAAAAAAATAGTACTAACATTAATAGTAAATAATAACATCCTTGTTAAGAAAATACATGTTCTCAAAATGTTAGGGTCACTCCCTAATTTACGTGAATGGATAGCCGATTAATATGTGAGTAAATATAATGTTCCAAACATAATTAGAAATATCTCCAAAAAATTGGCACAAGTTGACGACTATAAATCTGTAACCAATTTTTTTCTTGTGGACATTGCCGCAACACAGTATTTTGCCACTGCATGCATGATAGAAGGGTTTGAGTCTTGGAGGAGAAAGCCTACATAAAAATTGTCTGCCCTCCCTGGCAATCTCTCTAATAAAGGGAGAATATACGCTGTCCTATAAACTTGGTATAATTCACAGTACAATAAAACATGTGAGATATCTTCGACTTCTCCTTTACCACATATATATACCCGTTCTACTATTGGTGTTCTCTTATACCTGCCCTGGAGGAGTACTGAGGGAAGAATGTTAAATCTGGCTCTGAAAAAAGCTATTCTTTGTTTTGAGAATGTCAGATTATTCAAATATCTTGCCGCTTCCCACACACCCTGTTTGATTCTATCCCTACTGTGGCTAGGCAACCTATTTAGTTCTTCTTGGAACTCCATGTCCTTTATTCTATTGGATATTACTTGCTTTGCTTGGTCAAAGCCTAGGGACATTAAGAATATTGAAGAGAGCCCATAAAAGCCCAGTTTATGATCTATCGCCTGCTTCCAGGGGGAAGGAAAGTTGTCAGTCAGCACTAACGGGGACAATCCCTCTGGAAAGAAGTGCATTTTAAGCCAGTGAATGATCATCATCTTCCAGGCTCTTACCTGGATTTGGGGCACGCCTGTCTCAATTCTTAATTGGGCATTTGGGGTTCCTTTGGATGCAGCTAAGATGGCTCACAGGAATTTGGTTTGTATGGTTTCCAGCAAGTTTTTCTTTGCAAGGATTCCTGTTTGTGCCCCATATAGAATTTGCGCCAATGTTTTGGCCTCAAAAAGTTTTAAGGCAGCAGGTACTAATTGACCTCCGCCTGTGTAAAAGTAATGTTTGATTGCATTTAAGGACCTATTGGCTGCTTGCAATGTGTGATCCAGGTGTGCCTTCCATGTCCTTTGCGAGTGGAAAACCACCCCAAGGTATCTAAATGTTCTAACCTGTTCCAAACTATGTCCTTCTATTTTCCAGGAGTATTGGCTGGGTCTCTTAGCAAAAACTAAAATTTTTGATTTATCAAAGTTAAGGACCAACTTGTTCTGTCTGCAGTAGCCAAGTGTTGCCCTAATGGCTCTCTTCAGTCCTACAGGAGTTTGCGAAATAATGACCGCATCGTCGGCATATTGAAGAATCGGGATTTTGCGATGTGCTAGGTTGGGCGGATGCAGATCAGGGTTCTATAAGAGATCGATCAGGGGGTTGATATAGAAGTTAAAAAGGGCGGGAGACAGGATGCAACCCTGCTGTACAGGGAAAGAGGAAAAAAATATATAATGAACGTATTTTTAATAAGCTGTTCTGCTTAAGGAAAGCAGACGTTTCAAATTACCTTTCCATTAAGGGTCCAATTATCTGAAAATTCTCCTTCGTATACAGTGTCATCTTCAGAAAGCAATACACCAGTCCCCTGTGGAGAATATAATACTGGAATCAGTGCAAGATGTGTTTGGAATGGTTCTCATATTATCTTTGTCCATTATTTAAAATTCACATCTTATTTTTTTAAGATATTTTAGATAAAAGCACTTTTTAAAAAACTTTGTTAAATGGTATGTTAATAAGCTATTTATTATCACTAGAGTCCATTTAATGTAAACAGTTTTCATCACATCTTAATACACTTCACTTAAAATTCTCTGAATGAAAAAAATGACTATTGTATTTACAGACGGTATTTTATAAAGTTCCCAAAAACAAATCAATTTATTCAATTAACTCTCCGCAGAGAAAAGAGCCCCTTAAGGTATTGAAAACTCTAGCAAAACAGCTGGGATGGGGAAAGAATAAAATTTCCCCTATTTTTCTTTCCATCTGGTAGATCTTATAAATTCAAATAAACAGATAAAACCTTCAATCCGTATATAACTTGGGTCATTTGAAAGACAAAAATTTCACTGCATCATATGGAAACATCTCTTACTCTAAAGTAGAACTATTCAGAAATAGAACACTACTGATTAGAAATGTGACTCCAAACTCAAATACTACCTTAACAAAATAAGTGCAATAATATTATCATATATACATATATTGTCTTTTAAAGGGCAAAGCAAGAATGTTTCCCCACTATACAACACTTATTTGTATGAAACTCACCATCATTTTATTGTTGTTAAAGGATCCCTCATAATACAATCCAAACTGCGTGACCACAACACTATTGCCTTGGCAAAAATCATCTTGCCAAATCCCCATGTATTTTTCTCCCCTAAAGATACAGAAAGGCATTACTGTCTCTAAAATCTGAGAAATGAAATCAATTGGATTAGGTGACATTATAATTTAAGTAACAGCTTATTATAGTTGAGCATTTGTTTCAACAACTATTAGAATCACATCAGAAATCTGTTCTCATTCTTTCAGATTTAAAAACTTGTACTAGGAGTCACAGGCTTTTTGCGAATTTTTCACTCTTAAATACAAGGCTCGTGATTAGGGGTCTAATGGACACTAAAGGTCATCATGCCGCTGATATTTTATTTCAATCAACTAGAACTAGTATTATATCTCGTTTAGAGGATTATTTAGGTTCTCCACTTAAGAATAAACATTTCTTAGCAATTCTTTTTCCTGTTACAATATAGTAGTACTATATTACTAACATAGTAATTCAAATGTTCAGGATCCATTTACCTTGTAATATCGTCAAATACTCCATACCCAGCCTTCTTATCCATCACCCATTGGCCGATGAACATGCTAGGTGAAGAAGAAGTCAGTTTCCCACTGCGTAGAAGGCCATGGCCGTGACGCATATTATCCTGGAAGCTTCCTTCATAAACCTCCCCAGTTGCATACCTAGAAGGAAAAAGTAAGTAAGTCTGCCTTGCGACAAAGAGGCTGAGAATTTTGCTCGAAGGTATTTCAGCCTCATAATGCTTTTTCCTCTCTCTCTCTCTCTCTCTCTCTCTCTCTCTCTCTCTAACCAAAAGAGACGAATGATTATTACGTGGGCAATGCCATTTTGATAGGAATGTGGAAACTTAGATGATGAGATTAAGGAAAATATTTCTGGCAATGGACGTTTCCACCATTATGGCACTTATAAGAAATCTGTTTTATTATGGGTAGTAATTCTGCATCAAAACAGTGTGAAAGTCTGGGTACTCCCTGTTCCCCAATCTAAAACAATGTGGGACTGACAGGTAGACTATAAAGAGGTGGTTTAAAAACTGGATTTTCCTATTCTTAGTCCAAAACATAATCACTACACTGTACGTGAACTCTGTCTTTCTCTATTACCTGTAGATACCGTGTCCACACATTTTGCCTTCCTTCCAAAATCCAATATAATGGTCACTCTTCTTCAGTGTTTTATTTGGTACTTTATATTCGCCATATCTGCCAATATATTAAAAAAGAATCACACCATTTTACAATACATCTAAACAGTAATTTGCAAAACCACGCATACTTCAAGAAAGATTTGGAAGACATACTTCGGTTTTTCTGTAAGCATAGCTTCGATTCAATAAGCAACTGAACTTTCTCATGAGCCTTAAACAAGATTCCATTGTTTTAACATGTTCTCCTAAAACCTCTCTGCTTTTGTGAAAATCTGAAAAGTTGAGCTTCTCTACCAAATAGAGGGGAATTGCTATGCTTACAAGTCCCTGCTTCCAAATAATTTTAAAACCTGCCCAGCCCTACTAATCCTAATTTGACAGTATTTTTAAAAAAGATTATTCATGAACAGCAGGTTTCCCCCCCTCCCTCGGCTTAGTCTATTATACCTACCCATCTTCCATGCCATTTCTGAACATGCCAGAATACATCTTTCCATCTGCCCACTTCAAGACTCCTCTGAAATATACGGAATGTTATAATTAGATTGGTTCTATATTTAAATCATCACAATACAATGCAGAATTTTTACAAGTTGCAAAAGCAACTGAGCTACGCCAGATTAACTTTTAATGCTCAGAGTGATGACAATGTGGGCTAAGGGTCTTTCAATATATGTAACTGTGTCTGTTTCAGCATAAATATAGCTTTTTACATCAACCTTTTTACTTGTGATCTATATAAACATTTAGACAAACTTCTTCTCATATAGTCAGGAAAAAATTCTGCGTCACCTGCCATGTGGCTTCCCAGAAAGCCACCGACCGTTGTAAACAGCGTCCTTAAGCCGAGAGTCTTTGTAGAAGGTATATCTCGCGTTCCTTGAAATAGGTGGCTCCTGCCTCTGAAGGCTTCCGCTAACACCACAGGGAGGCAAATCAGATGTCCCTTTTAAGGCCTGATCTATAGCTTGGCTTAGAGATTTCAGCCACTTAGTCTGAAACAGAGTGAAAAATAGTCAAAGGCTTTCTGATGCCTATGTTCTTCTTCCTTCTCTCATTCTATATCTCTTGCTGGAATTCCTTGGAACGGGTATGACACAGATACTGATGTCATGGAATTCATACATACCAACAATGGTGGATTGTAGAATATAAACATTCCAGTACTTTTACTCCTTTTTAAAAATCAGAACTGAATTTTAACATTATCAGTTACATACGTCCAATATACAATGGTATCCCAGACATTTCTTCCTACATAAATTAGTTAAAGTATAACCATTAACAATCTGTAACGTAATTTGTGAAGTTCCTGGCCTATATGGTAAAGATCTCACTCCAGCTATGAGTTGTTTGTTACCATTTTAAAATAAATGCTGAAAGATAGGCAACGTGGTTATTTAATGTTTAGCAGTTCTGAAAGTACATAGGTTCACACTATTAAAATTGTCAACATTCAACAGGATACATTCTGTCCCCTTGTTTTAAAAATTAAAGGATAAAATAGACCTGTTTAGTATGCAATAGGCTTAACACAGTTGTTTAGCCTTTAACCACCACTAAAAAAAGTTATGAAGACCCTCTGAAGAGGTAATCCCACCTCAAAAAAAAAGGGGGTTGAAAAAGGTGAGATCCCTGTTTGCTAAGCAGTTACCTCTCCTGATCTTATCAGCTATTTTCCAAAAATGGAATGTTGGATATTTAGATTGTACACTGATTCTAGAGGAAATCTACACAATATAATGGTTTTTATTAGGTTGATCTGAAATTAGCACAGATCATAAAAACATGCTTCATACCAATTTCAAAGAACGGAATGGAAAAAAAATTGAATGGGCTCTAGAAAGCAAGCCATGCTAGAGAATGGAAACATCATTAATGCATCTGATGAACTGAATGGAGGGAAGGGGCAAAAAGGGTCCTACCTTTTCTTGTGGACTTGATGAAATGAGAATAAACTGTTCTTCAGGTGTAGTGATTCTCAAACCATTCCTAGTGCAAAGAAAACAAACAAAGAGTTTTGTGAATGTTAATCCAGAGAAATGACTACATTACCTTGTTTTCATATAAAAAAACCCCAAGACTCATTTGTTCTCCCTTTCTTCTTCACTTCACTGTAATTAATGCATATTAAAATATCCAAGGAACAAACTTTGTCATCTTCCCTCCAGTATTGACTAAATATAGCAATTCAGACTTCTGTTTTACTATGGAATTTTTATTTCAAGGGGACACAAGATGGAGACTAATTCTGCAACAATTCCATTCCATTTCAGAATTCCTAGAGGAAAACAGGCAAAGCTGCTGCAGCTGGATGCTGTCCTCTCCAAGCCACATTTGCTCCACAGGACTATTAACACGACGTGTTCTGTGTGAAGCATCATTAAAACAAACGTACTAGTGATTCTGTCTACATGATTGCTTATTTTGATTGACAGGATTTGCATTCCGAAAAGCAAGATGCAGTAAATAAATATTTTTCTTGTTAAACAATTGCATGAGCAATTGTTAGTCACAAATATATGCAATCTGCAAATACAGGCAGTCCTCGGCTTACGACCACAATAAAGCCCGAAATTTCTGTTGCTAAGCAAGACAATTGTTAAGTGAGTTTTGCTCCATTTTACGACCTTCCTTGCCACAGTTGTCAAGTGAATCACTGTAGTTGTTAAGTTACTAACGCAGGTGAATCTGTCTTTCCCATTGACTTTGCTTGTAAGAAGGTCGCAAAAAGAGATTACATGACTCCAGGACACTGCAACCATCATAAATATGAGTTAGTTGCCAAGCATCTGAATTTTGATCATGTGATCATGGGGATGCTGCAATAGTTGTAAGTATGAAAAACAGTCATAAGTCATTTCTTTCAGAGCCTTTGTAACTTTGAACAGTCCCTAAACAAACTTTTAAGTCGTAGACTACCTCTGGACTATATAAAACTAAATACTTTTACGTCTGGAATGTACATTAAACTGTTTCATAGATACAGCATGTTTACACTTAAAAGCCCATATTAACAGTTCTTGTGTCAGTTGATTCAAGCCTAAAAAGGGCCAGATTCATAACTATAAGAATTTAAATTCTGTTATGAGTATGAAAGCAGGTTCAAGAGCAAACAGAGATGGGCTGCAAAATAAGTTTAAAAGAACCAATAATTTGTTAACTAGTCCAAAATTAATATAAGGCAGCTGAAAAATACTTACATATTACCAGGCTCTTCTGAAACAGGTTCTACCCAGAGGGTAGACAAGGAAAAAATATGGTGAGTTGAGAACTATAACCAAAGAGGGGAAAAAAGAAAAAGAAAAGGTCAGTCTTCATATTATGATTGTGCCCGTAATATAAGGTTCAGTCCATGGTTTTTGCTTGGGCTTTGGCTTTCAAAAAAGCTTCTGGGTACAATTCAAGGTGCTGGTTGTTACCTGTAAAAACCCTTTGTGGTATGGGATCAGGATATCTTAAAGCCGGTTTCTCTCTACCAGCCCTCCATGTGTAGGAGAAGAACATGCTCTGGGTTTCTTTGATTAAGAAATGCCATCTTATGGGACCCAAAAAGTTGTGGCACCTGGCTGCTGGAACACCTCCCCCTTAAGATTAGACTGTCCCCACACTTGGCCTTCTGCAAAGCAGCTAAGGCCTGGCTCACTGTTGAGACATTGAATGGTTAGTAACTACTTTGAGGTTTTATTCTCAGCTGTCTTTTCTTGCTTTAAGTTTATTTGGAGGATTGTTTCTGAAATATTTTTAATTGTTGGTTTAATTTTAAATTCTGTTTGCTACCCAGAATCCCTCAGGTGAGAGGGACAGCCATATTAAACAAACTCTAGTTTGACTGTGACATCCAAGTTGCATTGCAACCTGTGCATTACCGTTATCTGTACAAAGAAAAACTCTGATCCATAATTCAATGATGTCCTCTGTTCTTAACATGCCTGATTAACAGCAATTGACAAAGATGGGGGGAAAAGCAGAAGCAGCATTTGGTTTCTCTTTTGTGATAAATTACTCATAAGTTAGAAGATCTGAATAACTGGACTGGATATTAAAAAGCATTCAGAGGGAAGAGGAAAACAAAATCTATTTTTGAACTGTGTTTGGAAATCTACAAACTAATGAGCTAGCCTATATTCATTTTATATTATTCCAGAAAATAGAAAAATCTTACCTCATGCCAAGCAGAACAATTTTAGTGACAACATAAATTACTTTCCTATATGTTCTTCTATAGATACTGAACATTTCTCTATTGGGGATACAGATAGATGTACAGATACATTTAGTTGGCCAGGAGGCGCATGTTGTGGGTCCCATCTGCTTAGGAGTTTCATCTTGCAGATAAAGAGCCTTTTCTATGCCCCCATCCTTTGGCCCACCCTTTGGAACAAGGTGAGACTGGCCCTGACCTTACTGGCTTTCTGGAAGGCCCTCAAAACCTGGTTGTGTGATTAGGCCTTGGGATGTGAAAGTTCTGAAATGCAATCTTCTGTGTTTTGTTTTATTATAGTCTTAACTGTTTTAATTGTATTTTAATAGTTTTGTTACTTTAAATTTCGATTGTTGAGCTTTTGTTATAACTATGTGCACTGCCCAGAGTCAGATAAGCAAGATGTGTAGCTATATGGTATATATGGAATAGGTATATTGTATAAATAAGCATGCTTTCAATTTGAAAGCTTCCCTTGTACTAGGAAGAGAGGACTACCTCATCTTTCGAGTACAGACCTGAGCATGGACTAAGGCATCATTGAAGAGGATAAACCAATTCACTGAAAATCTCCCAGCATGTTGCAGGGACAATCCTCGATTGCTGCTTTCACAGATTAGTCGCCGCTCAGGTTTCCTCAAGGAATCCTATAATTGAAAAGAAATACAAGACAATTTAACAATAGGTAAGGCCATTCGTGCTAGGAATTTGCAATGTAGGGCTGGTGGAGTTCGAATTTATTTGCATTTAAACATTATAAGTATAATATTATAATATAATGATGAATCATAATTAACAAGATGCCATTTTTTTAAAACTAGAAGAATTATCTTCTTGAGAGTAGAAACAGAAAGTATTACAATTTGTGCTAGTAAATAATATCAGCGCCTAATATATAAACGTACTGTCATTTTCCCAGGAAACGTTTTCCAGAAACCCAGCGTATATTCAGCTTCTTTTCGTTTCCTACTGAGATGGACAGCCAGAGATTCATAAGAAGAGCTGGAATCATGAAGGCTTTGATATTCTGGAGATGTCTACAGAGAAAGAGAAGAAATGGAGACTGACTAATATTCCGCGAGGCCATCCCAATATTTTGATATACATGACTTCATATTGTGGTATTAGAAAAATCTGTATTTAATACATCAGTGAAGTTAGAACATCTGGATAAATAAATTTACCTTCCATAGTACTGGAGCTATAGTGACGTATTAGATAAATTAATGAAAGGCTTTCAATCTACTAAAGCCAGGATGTTAGCAGTATTTACAGCATATTTAAAAAGTTTATACAGTATACAATTTTTGCCCCAGCAGGTGGCAGCATCTAACAGAGCAGCCAGTTACGGTAGTACTTGGGAGATTTCCAAGAATTCTACCGGTAGAAGTAAACAAGTCTGCAATTGGGGGGGGACGGGGAGGGGAGTAGGCAGTGACAAGCCATTTTTTTAGTGCTGCCAAGGAAAGCCACATAATATGTCTGTGAAATCACCAAGGATTGACGTCAGCTTTACAGAAATTTTATAATTACCATTTGTAATATTCTGGAAACATCCATGGGGCTCATAAAATCTGCTGGTTTCAGCATGATTTGCAGCAAAGTAATGTTTTAGCTGCCATCTAAGAAGATCAGCTCTATTTTCTAAAGAGGCTTAAGGGTAACCTAAACATTGCAGCCCTTGTTTCAAGTTCCATGTAGCAAATTTATGTGCAATCTGTACAATGATGGGATTCAAATATGTGAACAACTGGTTCTCTGTGTGGATGCTGCTTCCAGAAGTCCATTCTGGGCCTGGGCAACAAAAAATTAGCTACCGGTTCTGCTGAAGTGGTGCGAACTGGCTGAATCCCACCACTGTACCTGTAGCATTAGAGTAAAATCTCAGTTTAACAGGCTGTTGTGAAGCAAAGGGTGCCTGTGAAGCCTGAAGTTCTGCTAAATCCCAAAAGTTTCTCCTCCTCCAGGAAATCCACTGCAAAGAAAAACATTTCTTTGGGGAATCAAATGCACTTAGGAAAGCAGATCTCTCAAGGATGTCATTACCACTATTAGGGATGCTGAACTATTTGGTCAACAGGAAAAGATTTGTTGGGGTTAGGAGCCAGTAGGGGAAAGGAAGTGTGGCTACAGCACCAGTGCATATTCCATTAGTCTGATCAGTCTTTGCAACATCTTCCTTTCATCTTCATCTTCCCAGGGCCTTGTTTTCTTGTCCTTTCCTTTTATGAGAAACTCAAACATGAAGCATGCATATATACCAATGGCCGTTCAATTGTCCCATTGCCATCTCTTCTGCATCCAGAATTCAACACGTATGAAGAAGCTTATCCGTTTTCTACATGAATTAGCAACCAGTTTGGATCCCTTTCCCAAATAACAGGTAAATTCACTCAGAATTTATCCACATAAGAATTTGTCTACTTTATCATGTCCACTAACCGTGGTCTACTAAACTTAATTTTTACTGACCTAACACTAAGTTTAATATATGTCAACTTCAATTCCCAGAAATCCCCAGTCAGAGTACTGGCTAAGGAATTCTGGAAGTTAAAGACCACGCATCTTAAAGTTGTCATGGTTGAGAAACATTGCTGTTATACTTTTGCTAAGAGTCCTCATTTTGCTGATGGAAAAACTCTGTGACACCAAACAGTATACAACAGCTGAATTTACAGCTGCCAATATTATTAATAGCTTCCATCCAGTTGTTGGAATGCAATCTTCCATTCTGTTAAGGGGATTATTTCAAGAAAATGGTTACTAGGCAGTATTCCATGATCTTATACTGAACTCTTACACAACATTAAAAAAAATTCCCAGAATGTTTCAATAATAAGCCTTTTTCGAGTTTATAGGCAATTCCATAACTAGGAATATATTAAATGAAGATTATCTGTCTCACCATGGCTAAACTAAAGAATGCAGAACCATGCAAACGAGTACCTAATCCCAAGAATATGTTTTCAGTATTCTAACATCAGAAAACTTTTCTTGCTCTGACAGAATACTATAAAAGCTAAAGCATTGCCTTAAAAATAATGTAGTTTTACTATTTCTGTATTTTAACAATTGATACTATGCACATTCACAGATACACAGTAAAAGATAAACATTTAATCAGAAAGGATGTATTTAAATGCATGCTTTAGCTATCATGAGGCAGAGTATAGAATTAAAAACAAATACCGGTAGTAAATGATAACCTATTTAGAAAAACTTTCACAACATGAAAAAAACTTTTATACTCAACAACCTACCACTTCAAAACAGGTAGCAAGCTTTAGTAAAACTCTAGCATAATTATGAAGTCGTCTGATTGGCAAGAAAAACAGAGCATTTAGCATCTCCATTAATGGATAAATCTCGTTTGTCTCTGATAGATCTTGAAATAATGCTTGGTTTTTGCCTAAGAAATCCCTAAAGGTAAAGGTAAATATGTATTATGTCTCAACAGTACTCAGTATTTAAAGAAAAGAAATGAAATTGATTATTTAGGGAAGAGCTTTTTTTAAAAAAAAATTAAATACCATTGCAAACGTGATTAATAGAAAAATATGATATATACAAGTTTAATGTCCGTGTAGCATTTCATTAAAATAATTTTTAAAAAGATAGAAAAAGAAAAACTTACATTTACCAACAAAGAAATGATTTCCATACAATTCAGACCAAATTTAGGAGTAGCTCAATTATACTAGAAATAAAATGCACACCTTAACTGGTTTTTAATTTCAAATTACATTGTCAATTAATATAAAGATGCATATATTCTACTATTTTTTTCGAGAGAGATTTTCACAGGAATCCATGTGACCAAGCCTCCCCATTCCCCATAAATGGAAAAAGCCTATTAAATTTTGAGTGACATTTTTTAAATGAATTAAGTCAAAGGAATGGGATATGCGTTGATTCAATATTCACCAAAAATATTGGAAAGACATCACAAGAATGACTGGAACTCTAGTATTATATAATCTTGAAAACCCGTCAGATTTTCTCTCCCTCCCTCTCTTTTATACCATAAGTAAGGCATCATTTGAGTAATCAAAGAAATACTCTACAGCGTACAAGCTTGACCTTTACCATGATTTTAATCATTTATTAATGCAACAATAAATCAAACAACTCTGTGCATGAAAATGTCCACTTACACTGCTGGCTTGGAGAGTACTGAAAATCCTCCCATTACCAAAAAGTTTGTCAAGGAAGCACAGTACCTAAAGCAGAACATTGGGAAAAAAGTGAATATTCTTATGGATTTAAAATATCATCATGAATCTGTCAAATAAAAAATTTAAGAAGTGAAACTCTTTCTGCCTAATCCCCGACCCCACAACCTTTAGCACTTCAACACATTTACCGGTATATCGCTAGTCTCTGGTAGTAGAGTTCCCTCTCGTTTTGGTAACAAAGAACTCCATACCCAAATTTTGATACCTCTACATGTTGTTCCTCCCCCCCAGTACAGCAGTACAATATTACTATTCAAACTCTCCCCTCTGGCCTGGAGTTTCCCACATCATAAACGCTGTGCAGAAGGAAGCAAAGCAGCATTGCTTCCTGCCATACAAGATTTATATGAAAATACCCAAAGTAATGGAACAGGTAGTAAGGATGTATTTTTCCTAGTAGTGGTTCTGTCTGAGGCATATGTCAATAGGATAACATAGCAGCCATTTGTATATTACACTAAAATGAAAGATATATCACAGCATGAATCTATGAACTGTATTCTTAAAGGTTATTGGCTAACAAATGTAATATTCCCCTGTATTTACAGTAGGGCATACTTTACATTTGATCATTGAAAATGCCCAATATTTCAGTGCTAATACGGTCATGAAAGTAAGTCAATTGAGGACAGTTTCAAGAATTCTGCTTCTTGCCTGCCAATCTAAAGGAGTGGTGATGGTTTTTTCAATCATTCTTCAACTTAATCTTACAGTACAAGTCAGCAATTCAGAAAACGGTAAGCATGATGTTTGAAAACTCTTTCTGTATGTCAGGTTTTCTTTAGAATTCGTTCTGTTTTCAGAGGCAGCTTTACCCAGTATAATAAAGACCCACACATTAAAACTAAAATTTAAAAAATCCTTACTCAGTATAACTTTCCAAAAACAGATTTGAATGCTTCAGGATCACCAGATTCTTTGCCTCTTTTAATCCTTGAAGAAAGCTGGTCAAAGAGGCTCCATGCTGACCAATCAGGTAACACAGTTTGCTGAATGTACTTGCCATTTCCTGCAGCAACTGAATGGTAGATGCCACACCTAAATTATCTGTAACCCAACAAGTGCACATAGTTGATATAGTTGAAATGCATGGTGGAAACATTGCCAATTCAATAGATCAGAAGGAAAAATTAATCTAAGCTCTCAAAACTGTACATTTAAAACTATTTTCAAAGATTCTCATTAACTAGCAATTAGTAAATCCATCTTTATTTAATTACAGTTATGAACTCTTAATCATCAAGGACCTTTTACAATACACCATGGGAGTTTAGTTCTTCGTGCATACAAGTCAGGACACAAATAATTTGCTGGGTATGAGGCTAGTAGGCAAAATTTGGAAGGAGCATTTTGTAAGAAGGTTGGTCATGCAAGAATCTGAGGACTGAAGTTAGCTATGGGGTGAGGGAAAAATAAGAATGTCAGCTGGATAACAAAGCTCAGCTGAAGGAACTGAACATTTTAAATAATTCATAGAATGACTTATTTACTGCAATGGGAAATTCAGTCTGTTTTCCTTTTCTGAGTCTATGGAGAGGAATGTACTTTGATGAAGGTAGGCAAGAGCTGTTAAGGCAGTGTTTCTCAACCTTGACAATTTTAAGGCATGTGGACTTCAACTCCCAGAATTCCACAGCCAGCAATGCTGGCTGTGGAATTCTGGGAGTTGAAGTCCACATGCCTTAAAATTGTCAAGGTTGAGAAACACTGTGTTAAGGGAAGGGAAGTGAGAACGTTGACATAGAAGACTAAAAACCCCTAACCCAAGGCATCTTCCTAAGGAAAAGGAAGCATTGCTTCAGTTGTTTCATGCCAAAATGAGCACCTAACCATACTACAAAAACACTTTTTCAAGGTATCTAAAAAGATCAGATCAGCCATAAGGACATTTAGAAAGCCTAATTCATTACAATAAGCTGAGAAAAGATTCTGAAAGGTAAACAGGGCTCTGGGAAAGAAAATATGAAGGAATTTCCAGGAAGGAAATTACGTTAATGGATACTGCACCTTTGGTTATTTCAAAACCCCGCTGTCTTTGTAGTCCTGCCTCATTATCATAGACATCCGAATAGTCTTACTGAACTCACTAGGCACATAATGTTCTATAGTCAATAACATTTCTGGCTGCTATATGTAATCAAACAATATTTTAATTTGCATAAACCTATAAATGACTGTCACCCCACCCCACTTTAGACTTATATTTGCTGGGTCATTGAGAACTGAATGGTATATAAATTTAATACATATTATTAGTCTCTAGTTCTGTGAATAAACCAATGTGTATTTCAGTGTAATGTGTTTTAATCTCTAGTACCAACAAAGGAAATATTGCATCAAATATTGCTGCAAATTGGCAAAGGAACCAAGATACTCCAGATACATGGAAGCTAGATTTGAGTTTTTGCAGCAAAGACCAAATACCTCACATTGAGGAACTTAACTGACAAAATTGTTATCCTTGGGGGGGGGGTTGTTGCTATGATGGCCTATGCCCTAGGATCGTGTAAGAGCTGGATGGAGCATAGATGGGACAAAGGAACAAAGAAGACCATGAGGCTTGACCATGTGGTTTTGGAACAACAGGAAATGAGGGATGGGCTGAAAGGTGGTGGAGGAGGTTGTACCAAGATTTGAATCTACCAGCCACAGGTGTAGCTTTGCCATTGGCCACAGGTGTAACTTTGCCAGTATAACCTTGCTATTGGCTACAGGTATAACATTGTCATTGGCTGTTTGTAACCATGTGATGCCTTATGTAACCGCCCACTGTAACGGGTAATAAAAAGGGGAGGCAGCCTTTTGTCTAGTGTTGCTTCACCCCGAGAAATGTGCTTGGATGCATGTCTCTTTTAATTCGGCTATCGTGAAGGACCCGCCATTGATTGGGGCACAGGGGGGTTGTGCAAATATTTTGGATGCTACCCCAGAAGACCCTAGTAGTAAGAATGATTATTGAAGGACATATATGCAGGAGGTGCACAGAATACCCTGCAGCTTGACTATGAACCTGGGTGGCTGAGAGATGCCTCTGGAGGAAATTACCACCTCACTCTCCTTGAGAAGATGGGGTCAAGAGATGCCTCTGTGAGAGATTGCTGCCTTGTTTATTTGTGTGTATCAGTGAAGGGTGTGCCACTCTGAGTCCCACAGATACAAGATGAGCCTCTGAGGGAATGCACCCTTGACTGTCAGGGTAAGACCTGTATACTTCTCATAGTTTAACACAGTGGTTCTTAACCTGGGCGATATTGCCCCCCAGGGGGCGATTTCATTTTTCAGGGGGCGATGGAACGAAAAGGGGCGACGTGGGGGCGATGGAGCGAGAAGTTTTGGGGACACTTTTGAGACTTTTTCGTACAGTGAATGGCTGTATATCTGTCGTACAAAAACATCAGATCGCTCGCTATTAGTGGATTGAATTGTGTTTTCAAATGTTCCTCCAGCTAGCTTCAGTACAGAACGCCATACATATGTAAATACGAATCGCTTATCTTCATGCGTGTTGTGCAGCAGCCTCTACCCATACAGTGGCGCGCCATTAGCCAGAATATGGGAGATATGGGGAAAAGACTGGAAATAAATTATTTGCATCGATATGTCCTGATGACAATTTTAAAGAAAACAAAAGTGTTTGCATAAATTGAAGAATTATTTCCTATGTTGTGATTGAGAGGTTATGTTGGGGGAGGGGGGCGATGACAACTTCCTCATTGGCTCAAGGGGGTGATTCGTTTAAAAAGGTTAAGAACCACTGGTTTAACATATTAATTTGGAAAATGGAAACATTTGGGCAGGTTGTGTGATGGAAAATGAAGGAGAGACTATGAGGAATTATGGGACTTTAGCATCCAAAAATGTTGTACATGGGATTCTTTATCATGAACCCTCCAAATTCTCCATCAGCCGAGAAAGAGAAAAATGTGAGAAGGAAACTCAAAATAACCCTGTCTTATGTCTGCTTGGTATAAGGGGAAATTCAGGCAAGCTTTCAAGTTTCAGTTATTATATTCTGCAACAATAATGTAGCATTCCTGTACTCCTTGCACTGTTTGTTTCCTGATTTGGCCCAACTCAGACAGTCTTTCATCTAGCAAAATATATGACTGAGGAGGTGGTCTTAATACAGAGCAAAGCAGAAGACAAAAACACAGTGGCATTCCTGTCCATGTAAAGCAGGGGTTCTCAACCTTGGCAACTTTAAGACTTGTGGACTTCAACTCCCAGAATTCCTCAGCCAGCAATTCTGGGAGTTGAAGTCCACAAGTCTTAAAGTTGCCAAGGTTGAGAACCCCTGATGTAAAGAAACAAAAACAAAAAAAATTACATCTTGCGATTTTTAGAAATCAGAAACTGAAAACAGTGCAATAGAAACACCTCTTACCAAATCCCAAGAGTGGTCGGAGAACTTGAGATTTTATAGAACTCAGTTTAGAGTAGAATTGTCTCTCTGTTGAAGCCAGCTCATGAAGACTTGCGATGTACCCCATAATGTTTTTGTCCACCAAAGCCAAACAGTTTTTCCCACCTGTGGTCACATTGCTAATATACCCTAGCTGGAAGAAAATACATTATTTTGAAAAAATGTCTCAAGACAAAAGGTCATCCCTACTTTATATCCCAGTAGACATTTGCCTCTTCTATTTTACCACTTGGCCTAATGAAATAAATTCTTGGGCGTGCACACATAACATTACTTACTATATATAGCCTTGTTTCTAAATCATGTGTACCATATGCAATATAAATACTTGAGGCATTTTCTTGACCAGATTCAACAATAATAGTAAACTTATACCTGCGTTCTTTTTCTTTTGATTGTATCCTTAAATACCCAGGCTTGGCATAGATAGTGTGGCTTGTGAAATCAGATTCCAGTGATGTAAGATATCAATTAAGCTCTTTCAGAAGACTTTACTCTCTCTGTTTTCTTACTGTTGCCCTTGAACCTACTTTATATATTCACTTATTTATTACCAATAAAGGAGAATATTTGTAGCTAAGAGTTGAAATGAGATGGTGCTCTGATGATGTTGCCTAGTTTAGGTAATGAAACATCTGCAGGAAAACAATCAAGCTCAGAGAGCACCAAGGACCCTCGCTTACTTTCTGTAGGAGATGACCAGGCTGAGTAGGGTCGGGGCAGGGTCAAACGGGTAATCAATTTGGAGTTGCTCTGCTCCCACAAGAGACCTAAGTCCAGCTCTCCATGAATTCTGCTGACTCTTATCCAGAACCAATTCGATTTGATTTATTAGTAGATCAGATTCTTGTGTATAGGTAGCATGTAATAAACTTGAAGTGCTTTGAACTAAACTCCTGTTCCTGGTTATTTGTGTCTCACACTTTCTCTACATTTCATTTCAAAACCATCCTTTTCCATAAAGGTTTTTGCTCCACAGCCTACTTTATATGCCATACTACAAATAAGCTTGTAATAAAGCTCTTGTCTATTTCTTACATCAAATTTAGACAGTAAGTTTTACAGTATCTACTCTATAAAGCAATGATGGGCACATGTTCCCTCACAAAATGTTGTATGAAACCACTGTTTGACAAACCAGAACATTTACACCAAACTCAAGGGTAAGAGGAAAAGAAAAAAGTGGAAGAGGATATTCATTAGTTTATGATTTACAGGTAGTCCTTGGATTACGATGGCAATTAAGACTCGGATGATTATTGGAACCACGTGGTGCTGTTTAAAGTGCAACATTATCTGACTGCATAGCTTAGCAACGGCAATCCTGGTTGCTAGCAAACTCTAACATGTATCGGTTATTAGACAGGAAGTGGCAAGAACTCCAGGTAAGGAAGGAAAGGGTGCTGCAGGGGGAGTGGTAAAGCTGTGGGAGGAGGCTTGATACAGGCACACGATAGAAGACAGGGAGGGCTTTGGAGGCTCAACACAGCCAAAGCACAGATCAAGGGAGGCTGGAAGAGGGTGGGGGACCGCTGGCGAAGCCCAGTGCAGACTAAAGCTCTCTGTGATGTTGTAATTGCAAGCCAGGCACCAAAGCACCTGGATTGTGATCACATAACAGTGGGGGGGGGGGCTATAATGACCAGAACTTCAGGGTGTGGGGACTAGTTATACCCCCATTTTCAGCACTGCCATAATTCTGAATAGTCACTAAATGAATGGCCATAATTGGATGACTATCTGTAGTTTAAAGGCAAATAACAGTACTATATAAAGAAGAAGCCAGTAAATTGAAACAAATGCCTTACAAAACATGAATATATATTGGCTTTTTTGTTAGAATATATTTTTCTGAGGTTTTCACGGGTGTTTGTATGTAGGTCTTTGGTTATTTGGGTTTTCTCCCGCGTAAAATTGAAAGTGTCTTGGCGACGTTTTGACAAAGTCCCATTCGTCATCTTCAGGCTGGTGTTTTCGGCTTCGTGCTTCTAGGAGCAATGTGTGATCATAGCTGTTTCTTCCTTTTAACTGCCAGTAGGGGTATGAACTGATTGGGTGGGAGCTTGGCTGTGTTCTGATTGGGTGGAGGTATGTTCTGATTGGTTAGGGGCTTGGCTGTGCTCTGATTGGCTGGGGGAGTGTTCTGTTTGGGTGGGGGCTTTGTTGTGCAAAGCACAGCCAACTCCCCATCCAATCAGAACACAGCCAAGCTCCCACGCAATCAGTTCATACCCCCCCTGGCAGTTAAGAGGAAGAAACAGCTACGATCACACATTGCTCCTAGAAGCACGAAGCCGAAAACACCAGCCTGAAGATGACGAATGGGACTTCGTCGAAACATCGCCAAGACACTTTCAATTTTACACAGGAATATTGGAATCCCAGGTATGGACATTTAAAGTCAATCAGATAAAAATAAAGAGCTCTGGGATGTAAGGTAAAAGGCTTTTTTTATTAATTGCTGAGCTTTCGTTAACAACCTGTTAACATCATCAGAGCAAAGGGCTAAATTTAGCCCTTTGCTCTGATGATGTTAACAGGTTGTTAACGAAAGCTCAGCAATTAATAAAAAAAGCCTTTTACCTTACATCCCAGAGCTCTTTATTTTTATCTGATTGACTTTAAGTGTGTGTGTGTGTGTGTGTATATATATATATATATATATATATATATATATATATATATATGTGTGTGTGTGTGTGTGTGTGTGTGTGTGTATTAGGAGACAATTAAGAGTCACAGAAAACAGTGCATAGTTAGTTAACAGTGACTTCCCTATTAACATTATATACTAGTGACAGTATTTCTCAATACTATACCATGTCAGCTGAAAACAATAATGGAAAATGTAATGTTTCTTCTAGCTCAGGGGTCCCCAACCCCCAGTCCGTGGACCAGTAATGGGCTGCGGCATGCCAGCAACTGGTCCGCACAAACAAGCAAAGCCCCATTCACAGGATGCATGCAGCACATAAAAACCACGCCCCCTTCTGGTCCATGGAAAAACTTCTCTCCACGTAACTGGTCCCTGGTGCCCAAAAGGTTGGGGTCCTCTGTTCTAGCTGACAAAACTTGGACAGGAAGTAGAAGGATGCAGCTGTGGCACAGAGGATTATTTTGTAATTAAATACAGGTCTGATTTTTGCTGGGGGTTGGGTTCCACTGGAAATCATTTTCCATGGTCAATGGAATGAGAGATTACACATCACATTCCTGAGACTACATATCACACACCTATGTTCTAAAGCTTTTTAAGAAATCAACCAAAAGGTAATACATACCTTACTACAGTTTAGCAACAGTGTTGGACTCCTTAGGCAGTCGTTTTCAGATGAAACATCGTCCTCTTCTTTTTCTTCTCGGCCACTATAATACAATGAAGGCTGAAAATCTTCTCCGTCTGCTAGGAATAAGGAATAATCTGTACCTGCTGCTATATTCCAAATTCTGTTGTCATCACATATCTAGCAAGATATAAAAATGTAATTTAGGAACACAAGAACAGTTCTACTAAATCAGGGCAAGACCGCTTTTAATCTGCAACAAGATCCAGACAGATGTTTCTTGAGTGCTTGCTTTAAACTGTTTAACTGCTAATTTAATCCCTACAACTGGCATTTGGAAAAATGCTACTCTCACCCTAAAAGCAATATTTAAAGTCCAATCATACTTAATAAATTTTCCCTTTATCCAATTTTCGCTTTAAACCCATTCAAACTTAATGGCTATTGCCACATACTGAGATAATGAACACAATACAGAATTATGCTCAGAATGAACAAGCGTCTTATTTCATTTATTTCAGATCTCCTTCCAAGCTATTTCACTGGATGAGCCCCGTTTTAGATGTTACATATTTCAATCACAGCCCTTCAATCATTTTTTTAAAGCCAGAGTTGCAAATATTTTGTCTTTTTCTTCTACAAAGTGTTCGTGCTCCTGATCACTCTGGTTCTATATGATCATTCTGGATCATACAGACCACATGAAAAAAATTACAAGGTAAATCACACATCACCATCCCTCAGCTGCAGATGGGAAGTATAGCTTTGGACTGTTTTCACCTTGCACCATATTAAGAGAAACCTAAGATACCAGGAAGATTCTCTTAAGTCAAGATTTCTATATCTGGGGGAGCAGCAGGATCTTTGAAACCACGGAAAGCCCAGTTGAAATGTCTTCACAACTGTCTTATTTTGAATCAAGGTATTGGTAATTTTTTTAAAAACAAAATGTGGTGACATAAGTTGAAATTACAAATAATTATTCTGAAAAGAAGTTCATGACAATCAAAATTACCTTTGCCAGGCGAGGGATTGTGGTTGAAGAATTTAAATGACTTAGCTGTCCATAAGTATTACTGCCCCATGCATATACCTGCAGAAAATTATGGAAAAGTAGAGAGAAAAGCCACTTTAATGTAACCTATGTTAAAGTAAAATAAATAAGATTATAGCAAACTAAGAAAAAGTCCATCTGAAATAGCCTTTCATTAACAGCAACTTTCAGATGTCCTGTATTACAATGTCCCTCTCTGGGCTTCTCAATCTCATATCTGGGATTTTGGTTGATTCCTAGTACCGGTAGTTTCTGCTCTGGGGGATTTCAGCCACCATACCCTTGTGGGGTGGCTGGCAATAGCCCAGCAATTCAGGGTTAGCATAGACCAGTGATGGCGAACCTTTTAGAGACCAAGTGCCCAAAAACTGCCCCACCCCTGCCCTGCCGCTCACCTTGCCAGCCCCACCCCCGCCCGCCCGCAGGACCACCCACCGCTTCCACGGCCCACCGCAGATCGCCCAGGCGGCCCTGCAGCGCCATGGCGGCCACGCCCTCAGCCCGTGCCCCACAGCATCATCTACGCATTACAGGGTATGAGGGGGAGTCTTGTCCCTGCTGCCCGGCTGCCATGTCCTTGGCTGTGCTGCTCCGCATGGACTGCGTCCAGGAGCGACTTTCCTCTGGAGGGGTTGCTGGTGAGGGGGCTGTGGGGGAGGTGGGGCTGGGGCAACAGCGCGCGTGCCCACAAAGACAACTCCGAGTGCCACTTCTGGCACACATGCCATAGGTTTACCACCACTGGCATAGACTTTTCCCATGCCATAACTAGTCTAACTCATAAAATGTTGGCCATAAATTGGATCTACATTATTCTCATAATTTGTTTATTCTTTATTTATATCCCACCTTAATTATTTTTACAAATAACTCAAGGCAGTGGACATATCCAATATACCTTCCTTGTATTTTTCCCAGAACAACAACCCTGTGAGGTGAATTGGACTGAGAGACAGTAACTGGCCCAAAATCACTCAGCTGGCTTTCATGGCTAAGGCAGGACTTGAACTCAAGGTCTCCTGCTTTCCAGCTTGGTGCCTTAACCAGGTTGCTCTTTATCTGAAGGTGGAGAACATTTCTAGCAGTCCTTTCTGAAAATATGATCATTTTCCGGTCTTTTGAGGCATGAACACTTCTAATTTCCTCAAGGTGGTAGGCCCAGACTCCTTATGAATCTGATATGTTTGAGGAATTACCGAGCAATCAGATAAGTTTTGTTGAATATTGAAATCCTGAGTAGCAAAGTTGCTAGATATGATTATCCCAGAATAGTGTCTTCCTGCTAACTAATCCAGAAATCCTCTCTGATTTACTCTGGGACAGGAAAGGGCAGAAGAGATGCCCAGCACAATGATGGCCAAAAAAAAAGGGGGGGGGGAATGAATGAAAGTAACTGGACATGAACATAAGCTCATGTTCGACTTACGTCATTATAAGGCCAATTAATCATCACTACCTTCCTACCAGTCTTGTGTCTTTGCAATGCAATGCTGCCATCACTCTGTTCAGGACGACCTGCCCCTTTGGGGAATTAAGAGGCAGATTAACTTGTTTTAAACTGTTGTTCAAAACTTTACCTCTCTCAGCCCAAGGCCCCCTTATATTATTGTGGCAAAAAATAAGAGGACAGTTTTATATATGCCACCTTATGCTCCTGAATAAAAGGAAGGATATAAATACAGAAATAAATACATAATTTCACTCTTATAATCCCATCAATGCTTAATCACTCAGATAAGAAGAATTAAACCCTAACCAGCCCAGGCAGCTAGAAATCTCCTACAGCTGGAAAAGACAAACTAGAATGAGAATCATCTCTTTATTCAGATTCTGGCCATCAATAGGCATGCTTTCAGTCTCAGTTCAAATAAACATTTATAAAAGTATCTATACAAAAGGTATCAATACTAAAAACATAAAAGTTGAAAGGAAAGCTGAATATGGAGTGAGACACATAAAACACAGAGTTTGATCTAATGAGTGAAGCTCCAGATGTGAGATAAGCATTTATTTTCCTACCTGCGATTTAGCTGTGAGTGCCAAGGAATGATGGCCACCAGCAGACAAATGAATTACTTCCTTACCATCAAGACTTTTTACACACAATGGTTGGAGCCTGCAAACCCACAAAATGAAATCAAGATCCCAACTTACAGAAGAAATCTACACAGAGTACTTTTCACAGGAATACAATGATCAACTTTAATCAAAATACAAGGCCAATACGGAAGACAAATTGTTTTGTTATGATCAAGATGGCCCACATATATTGAACCAGTCATTACACAGTGAAAACATATGGAGACAATTCCAAGTAGGTTATACTTAGTGTTGTGTGAGCAAACATTAAGCATAGATAGAGAGATTTCTCCTGCTTTCCTCCCTGTGGCACCTCCAATAAGCCCCACAAATCACACCCCTATCACAGATGAACACAGAGGACTATGAGAGGGAATTACTGTTTCCTAACTAAGAAAAACTTTTCTCTCTAAACTCTTACCTTGGCAAGACATCACCGTGTCCCAGTTGCCCATTTTTTCCTTTCCCCCAGCTCCACACCTCAGTTCGCAGAGATGGAAGAAGCGCATCAGCTTCACCACTATACGTAGGTGTCAGGGCAACTGTTCTCATTTTGGCTCGTCCTACTTTCCTCAAAAGCCTTGGAGAAACTTTAATAAGGAAAGCAAGAATAAATGGTTAGAGCGCAGCAATGATCTATATTTTTTGTTCAAATATATTATTTGCTAATCCTTAAATAACAGATTCATAGTCTTTTTGGCGGGTCTAAATGCTAAGTGTTATACTGAGACCGTCACCTAGGCAATTTGTTAGAAGCATGATGTATCTTTTCAATTTACTTTGAAATAAAAGAGGAATGCCATGCAACTTCATGATGTTAATTAATTCCCCCTATTCTCAAAAATTCTTAAAACCTGTGGTGCCAGGCGGTTCAGTCGTTCAGAGTACATCAGGTAGCTATTTCCTATAAAACTGCTATTGCTTTTTTGAATAACAAAATTCTCATCTGACAAAGAAGACATCATATTCCTTTCTAAGAAGCCTTCATAGAGAGAGAATTTTGCAATTAGTCTGCAACTTATACTCATCTGACCCTAAACTGGAATCCAATTAGCTAGTCTAAAAACAAAAGTAACCCCCCCACACACACAAAAAAGGAATGATGGATGTTTTCATTAGGTGTCTACCGGAACATACAAGTTTAGGACTGTGAGGCTTGAGCTGCAAAAATGTGACCAGATGGCAGCAGAATGATACAGAAAACTCTGGCTATCTAGAACTTTGCAGCTAAGACCTGGTAGCCACTGAAAGACAAATTGTAGCTATATCAGCAGCTTTATTTCCACATAGGCAGTATTTTGGACTGTGTAGTATAACTGGGAGAAGTTTGCCCATTCACTGGCAGGTGTGGCCAGTCACAAGACACCTATTTACCAGATGACAAACTGATGAGTTAGTGCCTTGGCATTTGTTGTAGCCCTCCAAATTC
This sequence comes from Bothrops alternatus, assembly GCA_034064705.1. Classification (NCBI taxonomy): domain Eukaryota; kingdom Metazoa; phylum Chordata; class Lepidosauria; order Squamata; family Viperidae; genus Bothrops; species Bothrops alternatus. The sequence goes on from JARGCV010000068.1 coordinate 1,253,026, forward strand.
TCCCTACCACCTGGAGCTACTTCTGTTTTTTTAGGACAGCTGGACACAATCCTTACAAAAGCAGCTACGGCAATCCATTTAATTTTTTTTTAAATGAGCCCAACTATTTTTGAAAATAAAAAATGATGCTGGAGGTTAGGATGCAATCATGCCAATTTTCTATAATAATTCTTTTAATTAAATTAATATTTACAATATAGAACAGCGGTTCTCAACCTTTTTCAGGCCGAGACCCCACCTGCGCTGCCCATGCGCGTCGCGACCCCGACCTGGGCTGAACCGCGCATGCACGGCGGCGCGCGATGGGCCAAACTGCGCATGTGCGACGTGACAAACCGCTTGTGCGCGGCGTGCGCGGCGTGCGCGCGATGGGCCGAACCGCGCATGCGCGACGTGTGCACGATGGGCCAAACCGCACATGCTTGGCATGCGCGCAACGGGCCGAACCGCATGTGCGCAGCGCGATGGGCTGAACCGCGCATGCACGGCGGCGCGCGACAGGCCGAACTGCGCATGCGCGGCGCAATGAGCTAAAACGCGCATGCACGGCGGCGTGCGACGGGCCAAACCGCGCATGCGTGACGCGACGGGCCGAACCGCGCATGCGTGGCGTGCGCACGACGGGCTGAACTGCGCATGCGCGGCATGCGTGCGATGGGCCGAATGTGTGCGCAGCGCAATGGGCTGAACTGCGCATGCACGGCGGCGCGCGACGGGCCAAACCGCGCATGCGCGGCGCGACGGGCCAAACCGCGCGTGCGCGGCTGGCCGAACCACGCATGCACGGCGTGCGCACGACGGGCTGAACCGCGCGTGCGTGGCGTGCGTGCGACGGGCCGAACCGCGCATGCGTGGCGCGCGCGCGACGGGCCGAACCGCGCATGCACGGCGCACGACGGGCCAAACCGTGTATGCATGGCACGGCGGGCCGAATCGCGCATGCGCAGCGCGCACGCGACAGCTGAGGGGAAATTGGGAAAAAAATGGGGGGGGAAATGGGGAAAAAATGGCAGACTGCCGTGTTTGGCGACCCCGTGAAACGGTCGTTCGACCCCAAATGGGGTCGCGACCCACAGGTTGAGAACCGCTGATATAGAATATAATTACAGAGTCTAACAGAAGATTCCTACATGCACAATGCTATCTACTGGACAATTTGCTTAATTATGGCTTGTTTCTGAAATCCCCTTTTTGCCAAAAGAAAGGAAACCTGTGCCAAGTGATAAAAATTATTGATTGAATGGTTTATTGAAATGTCCGTCCGCTTACTAAATTGTAACAGAAGATACCCACCTATGTACTTAAGAATAAAGGAAAACATTAAGGAATGTAGTAAACTCACAATGAACATATTTTATCAAAAGAATATCTTGGTATGAGTATCAGAATATTCATGTTTAGAAGTGTTACTTAATTGAATCTGGACCTGGCTAATTTTTAATTAAAAATACAGTTGGACACATATTTGCAATAGCTCTGCAAGTGAAAAATACTGTACAAAACAATGTAAGAGATTAATGTTTGCCTCTCTGCCTTAGGACTACATCAATTCCCAGAAAAAACAGTCACCTGGGCAAACAGTGCTTTTCTAGAAGTCACAATCAAGCATTCTAGCATTAGATAAGAGGCAACTGTGAAGTGGCAGGGGGACCATATTGAATGTTAAAAGTCATTCATATTCTCTTTGACTCAAAAGGACACACTTGTGCTTTAGGACAGGGCTTTTCAACCTTTTCACCCATTGTACCACTTTTAGGATATGGCAACATCCGAGTACCACCAGTCGCCTAGCAAGGTGTCAAAAACTTGATGACCCCCCCAAAAGGAAAAAATGATAAAGTACAGGTAGTCCTTGACTTACAACAGTTCGCTTAGTGACTGTTTGAAGTTACAATGGCACTGAAAAAAGTGCCCCCCAAGCCACAGCCAAGCAAGACACCTGCCTGCCCACCCGGTGGTGCTCTTCCTCCTGTCCGAGGTTTTCATTGTTGTGAGCATTTCTGTTGAGGATTGGCAGCGGGGGTGGGGTGGGGGGGTGTTTGATTTTTATTCCCCCGTCTGCTGGGTGGTTGCAGCAGGTTTTGGTCACTTCACATGACCCTGGGACACTGTGACCTTCATAAATATGAATCAGTTGCCAAGCATCTGAATGTAAATCACAAGACCCTGGAGATGCTGCAACATTCCAGCTGATTGGCGCTTCTTCTGGGCTCAGCAGAAGCGTCAGGATCAGTGCTGCTTTCCAGCTGATTGGTGCTTCTTCAGGGCTCAGCAGAAGCACCAGGATCAGCGCCGAGCTCCAGCTGGAGCCTGGCACTGATCCTGGCGCTTCCACTGAGCCCTGACAGCCCTGCAGCTCCAGCCATCTCTCGCTCAGGCTTGTGTGGTGCTGCCACCGGTTCAGCTCATTCCTCTCCCCCGCTACCACTTTTCTAGGATGGTCGCGTACCACCTGCCAGGTGCCAATGTACCACAGGTGGTACCCGTACCACTGGTTGAAAAGCCCTGCTTTGGGAGACATGCATTATGCAACTGATGAATTAAAAAAATGAGATTTAAGACACATCTCATTTCTACATGGGATAGGTCCCTGCAGATGGGTAAGCATGTGCATATAAGCAATAGAAAAAGTAATTTGAGAAACTGACTTTTTAAAACATAAACAGTTTGAAAATATTTACTCTGCTGAAGAATAACATTTTTGTTACATATGTGCTTTAAAAACATTTACAAAATAAAGTGTCTAAAAATAACTATTTTTTATTAACAATGCTCCTAATAGCCTATCTTCAAAATCACATACAAAGAGGTAACGGTGTCTTTTAGTTTTCCCAATCTTCTAATCGTAGGATCTACTTCCAAAACAAGGGGTTATACTGAAGGGCTGACATATAACACAATCTGCCATTAGAAACCTGTACATTCTTTACACTTTGGTGAATTTAGATGTTAACATCCAGGAATAAAAATCCTGGAGATCAACTGAGCGTCTCACCTTGGGAGAGCAAGCCAGGCAAGGAAAGCCTTCGACAGGTTCCTTCAGATTCCTCTTCTCTAATATCTACCAAGCTGGAACTTTTTTTGCCTTGCATCGATTCCAGCTTGACCTGCTCTTCTCGACTGTCTTTCATTCCATCAAGGACTGGAGAACTTCCACTAGGTGGGGATGCTGTGCAACCTGCAACTGGGCCATAGAAGTTCATTACCTTCTTCAGAGATGAGGCTCCGGCTTCATATGTAGCAGCTACTCTTACACCAACCGCAGATGCACAAGAAACTACTAGACTATTAAGGGCAGATGTACCTGGAAGAGGCGGACCGGGGAGGCAAACGAGATGATCCTCTTCTTGAGACTGCTAGAAATACAGTAAGCAATTCCAAGAAATCTATTAGAGCATATATGCCAACTTTAGATAGTTCAAGACACCTTGTTTTATGACAAATGCATACAACTGATACTGAAGATGAGTTATTTAAGTGTCTTAGCTGCACCACATGTTTAAGAAAAGTGACCTATAACCAGATTTTTTAAGAGATAGCAGAAATCTTTGCTCACTCATATTCAGAAAAACTGAATCAAGGGTATTGAAAATAATAATAATAATAATAATAATAATAATAATAATAATAATAGTAATAATAGTAATAATAGTAATAATAATAAATGTTGGAAGGGACCTTGGAGGTCTTCTAGTCCAACCCCCTGCTCAGGCAGGAAACCATATACCATTTCAGACAAATAGCTATCCAGTCTCTTCTTAAAAACTTTCAGTGTTGGAGCAGTCACCGCTTCTGGAGGCAGGTTGTTCCACTGGTTAATTGTTCTAACTGTCAGGAAGTTTCTCCTTAGTTCTAGGTTGCTTCTCTCCTTGATTAGTTTCCATCCGTTGCTTCTTGTCCTGCCTTCAGGCGCTTTGGAGAATAGCTTGACTCCCTCTTCTTTGTGGCAGCCCCTGAGATATTGGAACACTGCAATCATGTTCCCCCTTGTCCTTCTCTTCGTTAAACTAGACATACCCAACTTCTGCATCCGTTCTTCATATGTTTTAGTCTCCAGTTCCCTGATCATCTTTGTTGCTCTTCTCTGTACTCTTTCTAGAGTCTCAATATCTTTTTTACATCGTGGTGACCAAAACTGGATGCAGTATTCCAAGTGTGGCCTTACCAAGGCATTATAAAGTGGTATTAACACTTCACATGATCTTGATTCTATCCCTCTGTTAATGCAGCCTAGCACTGTGTTGGCTTTTTTGGCAGCTGCAGCACACGGCTGGCTCATATTTAAGTGATTGTCCACTAGGATTCTGAGATCCCTCTCACAATTACTACTATTGAGCAAGGTACCACCTATACTATACTTATGCATTTGGAGTGTTTTGCCTAAATGTAGAACCTTACTTTTTTCACCATTGAATTTTATTTTGTTGGATAGCGCCCAATGTTCAAGTCTGTCAAGATCCTTCTGTATCTTAAGCCTGTCTTCTGGAGTGCTGGTTGTTCCTGCCAGCTTGGTATCATCTGCAAATTTGATGAGTTCCCCATCTATCCCCTCATCCAAATCATTGATGAAGATGTTGAAGAGGACTGGGCCCATAACAGAACCCTGGGCACCCCACTACACACTTCCCTACTTGTTGCCTTCTGTATAAAAGTTTGCTATTATTTCTATAACTACCACTGTAAATCTACATGCCAGAGTTGAATAAAACACTAAGTCTGGATAAATAACCCAAAATAATCATCCTCCCAATTAACTTTCTACTTCTGTTTATTTCAATAATAAAATGGTCACTTATGAGGTGACCAGCACATGCTGCATTCCATCAAAAGCACTGTACATTTCTCTTTCCCCAAACAATAAACCATACAACATGTATAGTAAAATAAATGCAAATAACACTAGCATTTTAAATTTTAGATCTGCATCCTTTTATTTCAGTGTTTTCCTAAACCAATTCAAATCATGATTTGTCCTGCCCACTTGCCTCTACATTGTCTAATTGTACACATGAAGCTTCTTCTAGAAAAAATATCAAGATTTTACAAGATAAAGTAATAAACAGGGTATCTTTTAGAAAATGGGACAGTTCTGAACACATTATCATTGGAAAAGTCACTCTGATTTTATGGATTATTTTATAGATTTCACAGAGTTAACATAGGTATACGTTGCAGTTGAATGCTAGTCTCTTGTTTTAACCATTTAGTCGTGTCTGACTTGGCGACTTTATGCTACTGTCAAGCTAATCTCTTAATCACAGAAAAAGAAATTCCCCAACATTTAGTTAGTTACTAATTTTGAAGTTTAGTAACATATATAAACAATAAAAAAAATTCAAACAGTACCAAAGTTTTTGATCTTTGAATTCATCACAAAATATAAATTACTAACTACATTAAAAAAACTTATAATGGCTGAATGAATCTATACATTGCAGTTACAATTCTTTCAGAAATCTGGTTCTTTTAAAATTCTGGTTTTACGGTGAATGAGGAGCCTACTGATACACTTGGCTTCTCTACTAGCAGATATGAGTAAACAAGTTATTTTACTTAATGTTTGTTCAATAAGACGTTTTGTTGGATGTGGAACAAAATCAATTTCCTGCATAAAACTAAACAAGAGAACCATCCTGAACTTCAGAAGCTCCTATGCGAAAGATTAGTTGATGCATATGCAACAAACATCCATCTGGAAACTCTCCCTTTCCCCTCAGCATGGCTGGCTCAGAAATTCTGGGAGTTGATGTCCATGAGTCATAAAAGAGCCAAGGTTGCCTACCCCTGCTCTAGAGTGAAGAGGGAAGTTTCCATCTACAGTACTAAAAATAGGTTTTGCTTATAACTTAGAAAGTTTAAAGTAAGCTATTAACAGCCCGCTCAATGATTTACAACAAAAGTATAGTAATCTAATATAAACCTATGAAACTTTCTTGTTAATTGTACGTACTTAGATTGCAATAAAAGATTCATAAAGATTATTCCAATAACCTACTCAAACATGGCTAGGAATTTTCTATGGTCTTATCCAAAGAGGCCATGTGAAATTCCACGTGAAACCCCACTCCCTGATGCTGTTACTAGATTGAGTAAAGAAACATCTGCAAGAAAACAACCAAACTCAAAGAGCACTAATGACCCCTTATGTGAAATTCTTTTCTTACTGGCCATTTTGACCTTGAGCTTTTAAGAGACGTTTTAAGAATTTTGCATGCACATATCACAACATAGAAAGGAAGAAAAATATGGCCAAATAAATGCAGATGGATACCTGTTCAGGTTGAGAGCTGATTTGCGGCTCCCTGCTTGCATTTAATGAATTATCTGAAAGGCTCGTCAAGTGTTGCTTTACTGCTGTTTTATCAATGATCAAAGGTTTTCCTGGACTAGAAATGCCACTATCTTCCTGTCCATCATTGTTCGAAAATATACTTGTTACATCATACTCTGCCCCAGGCAACATCTGATCTTCTGAAAGAGTTTTTTGACAATCCTCACCTTGGCTGCTTGTTAAACTCTTCCTTTCCAAAGTTTCTAGCGAGGAACAAGATGTGCGATTCTCAGACTGAGACTCAGTCAGTACAACACCCAATGGACAGCAGTGGCTATCAGAGATGATGACATGGTCTTCTTTATCAGTCATGGTAATAAGAAGCTGGCTGCAGTGATTGCATCTCTCTGGGAGAGGTTTTAAGTCTTGGATGGGGAGGCATTGCACCAGGGCCAAGCTGTGATGGGTCCCACAAGCAATCTGAAGCACCACACGCCCTGCCAGATATTCAACTTTTTGCGGTTTGGTCACTGGAAAAGCATTGGTTATAAGGCCTAGTTGACAGCCACTTCCCCATGCCCATATCTCTCTACTTTGCGAAAGTGCCAAGGTGTGCTCCTCTCCACACGTCAATTGCAAAATCCGAATTGGCAAGAAAGGTCCAGCTTCATCATCAGAAATGCTGATGGGGGTGGGTTCTGGCACAGTAGTCTGATTGGCCACAGCACACTGACCAGCAGAATTCTCCCCCCACATATATACCACTCCTCCTTCAGTTACTGCTCCACTGTGAAAGCTGCCAGCTGCCACTGTAGCAACATGTTGTCCATTCAAAGCTTTTTCCAGTATGGGACAATTAATAAAAGACTGTTCTAGCCCAAGTCTCCAAGGAAGTTTCCCAAAACTATAAACTTTGCCATCTGAAAGAAAAGAAAGTTATTCAAATTAACTTCAAGTTTCATTACATACAGTCTGAAGGGAAAAAAGAATAAAGTGGTAATACATCTTGAACATAAAGCTCCATAATTAGTTATTCAAAATTTGAGAAGACAAACCTATAGGAACCAAATACCCACAAATCAAGATCCTATCAGTAAACAAAATAAACACAGAACTGAAACTGTGTTTCATCACATTCCAACACGATATTATACACTGTATACAAGGAATCCACAAGAGCACTGCAGTATAAAAATTAAACTTTTTTTAAAAAAGAAGGCATTAATATATTTCTGACTTGCTCTTGCCAGTTAAGAATAAAGATACAAGTGCAGACATTAGAACCCTGTGTAAGTGAACTATTAACATTTTGAATATCAGATTAAACCTTTTTAAAATATAGCTAGTTGAAAATTTATCTTGATAGAATTTTAAAATTGGCTATTTTCCTTTAAAAGCAAATGGTTCTTTAAAACCCAACTTCCATACCATCAGACAAAAGTACACCATGGTTTTCTCCAAGTGCTGCCTGCAACACTCTTTTTCCAGTCCAACCGGGAAGTCTTTCTGGGGTAGGACAACAGGAACCAGCCTGCCACACATAGACCAGGCCTCTCTCTCTTGCTCCTTCCTGGGCTGTTAAGCTAGCATAAATATGAAACAGTGGTGCATTTAAATCCGGGCACATCAGAATTGATTTATCGCACATGTCATAAGTGTTTTGAATTTCTTTACTTAGATGCAAATCTACCCCAAAAAGCAGTTGGGAGCACAAGTAAAAAAATAAAGCTTTTTATTTAAAAAGATATCCTCTGACTTAGATAATCCTACTGTTCTCCTGTTTGGTTTGAATGTATTTATTCATTCATTCATTTAAATTCTATAGCCTATATTTCTATGTTATATAATCTGACTCCAATTCTAACAATAATCCTCTTTGTCCTCTGATTAAAATTCTATATAATTTTAAAAAGCACATATATTAACTAACATTATCTTATTAGCTTTATTATGCAACAATATTTAAATTTATTACTCAGCAAAATACTATTATAGTACTCATCTGGCCAAACACATACATATATAAACCAATAAGGAACAATAAAAAAAATCCCGTTGTTCTGCACGTCAGGTAGCTGGATATTTACAGAATGTAACTAAACATACTAATGGTAGTTATGAGACTTTTATGTGTGAAGTGCAGAATTACCTTTCTTCTTTTGATTCCATCAGTCACTGAGAATGCTCCATCACCGAGTTATTCTTCTTTTTTGAAATAATAACAGGCCTATATGATAAATCATTAAAAACAAAACAAGTTTAGGTGAGATTCAGGCAGAATGAAGCTACATACTAAAGTCTAAGAATGATACGGTCAGTAAAGGATAACACAAAAGTGTGATGATAAAAATGTCTACTCTATGATATTCTGTTAAAAAAGCAATTTACAAATAAAGGTTCATTATAGTTATCCCATTCACTTTTAGAGAAGAAATGTTCAAAGCCTGTTGTCTTCAAGACAGCTGACATCTTCAGCCAAACCTCCTAGCACTGATAGGTGTTAAAGGATATACTTGGCCTGCTGCAACACAATAGATGATTAAACAGTAAATTTGTAAGCATTCAGAAAACAGTGCATTGCCTGGCAAGAATCAATCCATAAATACAATGGCAAGCAGTAGCTTATTTATATTTCCATGGACTAAAAATTTAAAACAGGTGAAGGAAATGTTCAGAGAACCTAATTTACATCATAACATTTATAAATGTATGAAAATGTCATATTTTACTTCAATTAACATATATACTGATATTCCTCACCATATACCCATACAGGTATAAATATATACCCTACATTTAAAAGCTCTAATTGCTAGCATATCAGAAATAACATGACTTCCCTATAAATAACATGACTTCCCTGAGTGTGAGGAGAAGGGCGGCATATAAGTCAAAATAATAAATAATAATAAATAAATTTAAGACGCAGGTCTTCTTAATTACAACGAGCTTAATGCTTACAGATATTATGCAAGAAGTAACAGTAATGGCTAGTTGTAAAATAACTGAGCTCTTCAGGTGGATGAATCCCTATACTGTGCATACAATTCTTTTAAGTGTTTACTAACATATCACCAACTAGTGACACATTAAACATATATTTTAACAATTAAGTAGACTCACTTTTAGTACATATAGAATACCTACCATGATGCCATGTTTATGGTTTTTCAATTCTCCAAGGCCTATTCAAACATCAGCCTCACTCCCCATCCAAGTCTGAGAGTTCATTCAAGAGGATGGATAGACTCAGTAGGCTGAGAGCTTCTGATTCCATGCAGAATTCCACAGTAGGAGCAGAAGACAATATGATATTTGTCCATTTCTCCTCTAGTTTCCAAGACAACCTCCCCCCCCTTTAAATCTGCCCAGGAACAGTGAGGGAGGTGTTACTAAGAACTGTAAAGATCTATGCACATTAGCATTCATTCCACTTTCCACAGGCTGCAGTGCTGAGCTAAATGTCACTGAAGGGATTCTCCTGCTGGCAGAAAAGCAGCTGGATCCAACTTAGCAATTCTTTGGTGTGTTGGAGGTTGGCAGGAGGAATGTATGCACTGCTATGAGCCATCTTGCTAGCATTCTCCCAGGGAGTCTAAGGCAGGCCTTTTGTAGTATTGTTGTTTCTCTATTTGGCATTGCTGAGGCAGAGATCTTCCCTGTTTCATTATTTAGTTACTATATTAAGATTGTGAGATTTAATACTCAAACAGAATAATTATGTTATTTTTTCCTGAAGGGACACAACAAATACTTAGCTATAAGAAAGAGAGGGATGATGGCTGACAATTTCTTAGCAGCTTAGCTATTATCATGATATAGTCTTGGTATGGATCTTATCTTGGTAAAAATAGACTACTAGGAAAACAAGAAATGCTAAACAAGAACCCAAACATCCTATTAGCTATGCCGCATTCCCCTAAAATTAGTATCACATTATAAAAGCAATGACAAAACCAACAGCAGGTACCTGAAAGGCTTGTACTATAGGTCAGAGGTCCCCAACCTTTTGGGCACCAGGGACCGGTTACATGGTGAGAGGTTTTTCCGCGGACCAGAGAGCGAGGTTTTGTGCTGCCTGCATCCTGCAGATGGGGCTTTGCTCGTTTGTGCGGCCCGGTTGTTGGCTGCCACAGCCCGGTACTAGTCCATGGACAGGGAGTTGGGGACCCCTGCTATAGGTAATCTTTGACTTACAATTATAATTGGGACCAGAATTTTGGTCGCTAAGTGACAGTTGTTAAGTGAGTCATCATGTGACCAGGCTTTATTTTACAACCATTTTACTTTGGTCATTAAGTGAATCACCATAGCCATTAAACAAATTTGGCTTCCCACATTGACTTTACTTGTCAGAAGCCGGCAGGGATGTCTCAAATCATGATCACATGACTATAGGATTCTGTAACCATCATAAATGAGAGCCGGTTGCCAAGCATAGAAATTGTGATCATGTGACTGCTAGGGTTATGTTGTAACTTTGAAGACAGATTGTAAACCAGTTTTGTCAGCATCATTGCAACTCCAAACTATTATTAAACGAATGGTTGTGAATTGAGGACTACCTGTATAACAATTAGCACTGTAATATAAAAAAAATAATAAATGATTGTTACATCCTAAGTAATTTATTGCAATACTCATGCATTGATTCCATACAGATCCACACTTTTTGTATCATACCTGATTATATTTTATCCCTACAAAATCTACGCAGATAATCAAAATAAGCTATGATTAATATAAAAACATGAATTGCAGTTAGCAAGCTATAGTTTGCAAGGATCTACAAGCCAGGTTATTGCTTATAGAAGTTATAGTTTATACAAACTATGACTATTCCATCTCAGATCACAGCATATTGCAATGAGTGAATGCAGGCACTTTCTACACTTTACCAAATAAGACTCAACTTGTGCCAAGACTATGTCATAGAAATAACTAATAATTTTAAAAAAACCCATTCAAATTATATCTTTGGCCTCTCCCATTTACTGAAATCCAAAAAATATAATTTTCTGCATGAAACCAAAGCATTAAGAGAAAATACCAGAGGAAATGCGCCTTTCTTTAAAAATTAGGGATTATAGTGGTTTAGCTTCATTTCATAGTAACATACTTTTAAAATGACGGATATCCTACACATATATAAATAAGAATGTCAGTACTATATACTTAGTTTAGAATAATTTTTATCTTTTTGTTAGAGACGGTGCCTATAGAGGGGGAGCTGGTGTGAGGACCACAGTGAAGTGGCAGTTTTCCAGGAAAGGGGGGGGAGCACATTCAAGAAAGGGGTGTGTGTGAGACAGGAGCTAGTACAATATAGGGATGAATAGGAAACAGAGAAAGAGAGTAAGGATAGCAACTCCCTAGAACAGAGGTCTTCAAACTTGGCCTTTATGACTTGTGGACTTCAACTCCCAGAATTCTTCAGCCAGGCATGCTGGCTGAGGAATTCTGGGAGTTGAAGTCCACAAGTCATAAAAAGGCCAAGTTTGAAGACCTTGCCCTAGAATCTCCCAGTATACTATGGTAGGGTAAAAGTAGTAAGGATTTAGTCTGGCAACATTCTATTGTATGTAAGCAAATAAAAAACTGAATTCTGGCCGAGTTGTTACATGCTGTTCTTGGCTTTGCCTGCCACATATTTTCCTATAAGAATCCTAAAAATTGATTTCTTCAATCTATTTTCATAGGGCTTAATTTCTAAAGCTGTTAATTATTCTTACTGTTGTTCTTAGAACCTGTCCATTTACTCAAATTTACTTTGGTTTTTAGTGAATAGTTTTCAAAGTAATAGATCTTAGTTTAATTCCAGATCTTAAAATCCACACATCTTAAAATTGCCAGGGCTGAGAAACCAGCATTTGATGCCTAGGGCTGAACCTTATCTCATCTCATGTGAGGCTACCATCCAGCTTGATAAGGAGTAACTGATAAGCACTCTTCGAACATGGCTCTTCAGCCAGTTACTTATCCAACTTATCCACCCCATCCTTTCAGCATTTAACTTGCTAATTAGACAATAAGAGATTCTTAAAAGTAGCTGGCTTTTCTACTAAATGCTGCAGTGCAGATCACTCTTCTTTGTTGTTCCAGACAGCTGCACCTGCATTCATAATACTTCCATTCATTCAAGCACCTTGAAAAACATAGCCCAATTTTCCATAGGTACTGAATCAAGCCAAATCCTCTGGACTATTTCAAAGAGTTTAGGACTTATTGTTCTTTTCTCCAAAGAGTTTGAATCTCTATAGAACCTGAAATTCCTCAACTCAGGCAGTAGCTCTCGTGTGGGTAGATGGTGCTATTTTGGCTATGTAAGAAGCCATACTCAAGAGAAAATATGCTGGCTGGCTGATTTTGAGCCACTCCTCCTCTTTCAGCCCAACCCACTTCCCAAGGTGGTTGTTGGGAAAACAGGAGGCAGGAGTATTAGGTATATTTGTCACCTTGATCTATATTCTATTAGGTTTTATCCTATCTCATTCATATATCTTACACACACACACAAAACCTTTAGATTTTTTTAAATCCCACCTTTATTATTTTTTACAACACCTTTCCCTAATTTACCTGTGACATTTAGAATCCACCCCCCCCCATAAACCCAGGGCCTGACAAACGTTCTCCAGACAACGTCAAGGGCAGCATATTGATTTTTAGCATGTGCAGGGAGAGAAGAGAGAGCAATATCCAGCCGGTGTCGTATTTTCCGAAGAATTCATGGGAATGTTTTTCTTAGAACTGGGGGAGGGCTGAATCACAGGAGAGTACACCCACATGCGTTTCCCAGTACAAGTTCTACTCGGGAAAGGAAACGGGCAAAAAGGAGACCGAGGGGTCCTTGGCGCTCTCTGAGCTCGCTTGTTTTCTTGCCGACGTTTCATTACCTAAACCAGGTAGCACTGACGACGTTACCTAGTTTGGGTAATGAAACGTCGGCAAGAAAAGCAAGCAAGCTCGGAGAGCACCAAGGACCCGCTCATGTCAACCCTGAGCTACAAAATTCTCCTCTTTTGGGAACGAGGAGGCTGGCTCTGGTGCCGAGCGGAAGGGGCCGAAAGCCCGGAGCTCGGGTGAGCAACAGGCACACGAGGCCGCACAACTGAGAAGGGTCTCGGGATGCTCCCTCCCGTTCCTAACACGCGACTGAAGTTTCCACAACCCAGCCAGGCGGGAACTCTGCCCCGCGCTTCCTCGCACCCTCCGTTCCGAAGGTTTCAGGAAGGAGAGAGCGAAGGGACACCCGCGCTAAGGACCCGCAGCTCCACCACCGCCTTCTCCCACACCGAGCAGCAGCTCCCTTCCCTCTCACCTGAAGTCTCGCGACCGCGCTTTAATTGCCCAAATCAGCCGCGGCTTCCAAGGCACGCTGGAATCAGCTGATTCACGTAAAGAAAAAGAGGCGGGCTTTGCTGGGCCGAAGGGGCGGAGCTGACCTGGCAAAAATGGTGGGAAAGATGCGGGAACAGAAGATGAGGACGGGATCTTGAATGGGACAAACTAGTGCAGATGCGTAAGCTTAAACCACTGCTAGAAAGGGGTAATAACGCGGCTGAAAGTGGCTAGAGGTTGAAAAGAAAAGCGAACAAAAGAACAATTCTCGTAAGGTTTTAAGAAATGACACCTATTGGCATTTTCTTAGAATGGTTTACACTCTTTTTTGCCCTTTTTCTAATTCAGAGATCATGAGCAAAATCAATAGTAAAGCGACCAGGTCTGGTTTGGAAAACTGTGCGACCTCTAATGGGCATCAAAGAGAATACAGAAAATTCTACCTCGTTGCTGCCCTCTAGCCATAATGTGGCTTTTTTTTAGCACGCCAGTTCTCGTAAGCTCTGCTGAGCCCTGGGGCCTTTTTTTGTTTGGGAAGCTTGTGTTTGTTTTCAAAATACCATCAATGCCCCGTAGGCAGGAGTTAATGAATACACCCCATTGTGCATGCTTTAATACTGTTATCAATGCTGAACATTATAATTGCAACAAAAATTGGCAGGACGTTGAAAAGGTGCCAAGGTGCTTATTTGTGCTTAAAGCCTGAGCATATGTGATAAGCTGTGTATAGCACAATAAATGTTACCTGAAATATAGAGAGCTTTTTTAAAAAATGTAAATTCAGCTTTGCACTGTTCAGGAATGCCAATGCAATCCAATGCATTCATTTCTGAATGAAGCCCAGTGAATTTACAGTTTTAATTTTCTTTGCTTTCATAATGTTGGGAGTTGAAGTATTTTGTAGTTACTGTGAGCCTTCCTGAGAGCAGGAATTTGATATGAGTAATTACTGGTGAAGCAGGATATGTAACTAACAGAAAAAAAATTAGTTGCAAGAAATACGTTATAGGCATGAGTGAAGCTTACCACCTAGACAACTACATCTATCAGAAAGAGAATCAAAGAGTCAGAGCATGTGAAGCTGGGAAGAAAAGCAGAAGGAACTGACCTGAGATTAATCGTCTTGTACATAAAACAAAGCAGGCACTGTGATAGACAAAAAGGGGCCACAGAATAAATCCTTAATTGTCTATCTACATTCCCTCAAGCTGTGCTGCCAGCTGTGTAAATCATAAGCACACATAATTACTACTATTGCTATGTTAGGGGAAGTAAACAGTAAAATGAGGCCAGCATGCATGAACCATTCTGCATTTAATCATGATTTACCAAGTGGAAGGGATGGGATAGCTCAGGTTTTCTTGAAATAAAATACAGAGAGAAGTTGTATGGACAGCATGCTGTAACACTTCAAGCAAGAAAAAAAAGTGGGAAAATAATACTGTAACGTGTGTACACGCGCCTTCAAGTCAGCGTTGACTCGTGTGATTACCTGGATCTGTCCCTGAAATTTATTGGCAAGATATTTATTGGCAAGATATTTATTGGCAAGATATTTCAGAACTGCCTCACCCATTGGCTGCTTCCCAAGACTGAGAAAGAGTGATTGACCTAAGGTCACTCAATTGACTTCATGCCTAAAGCTGGACTAGAACTCACTCCATTTTTAGCCTGGTGTCTTAACCATTACTATATAGCAGGGGTAGGTAATCTTGGCTCTTTTATGACTCCTGGACTTCAACTCCCAGAATTCCTGAGGGAATTGAAGTCCACGAGTCGTAAAAGAGCCAAGGTTGCCAACCCCTGCTATATACCAATAGGCTAAAAACTGATGGCATGGGTTCAGATCTTGTTATTTTACCACAAGCTCCCAAAGAGTTGAACATAAATTTTAAACACTGCCCACCAACTCCCTCAAGACAGTCTCCTACACCCTCACTTTTCATTATTTATTTATTTGTTTGTTTGTTTGTTTGTTTGTTTGTCTATTTATTTATTTATTTATTTATTAGTTGGATTTCTATGCCGCCCTATTCCAGGAACTCAGGGCGGCTCACAACATAGATTATCATTATTGCCTTATCGCTTGTCCCCACTGGTCACCAGGCAAATGATTAGTGCAACTCCCATTGAAAGATTGGAATAATGAAAGGTTGCCCCTGGATACAGGCTAAGTTCTGGAGCAGCAAAGTTAGTCTGCTCCGTAAGTATCACAGCTGTGAAAAGGAAGCCTACAAACTGCAAAACATACATTTTCATATATATTAACACTTTTCCCATTGGTCATTTGTTCTGGGGTTAACATAATATAGACTTGGGTCTAGATTTTTTATTTTGTTTTCAGGTTTATGATTAAGTTGTACATTTGGAAACATGCCCATTCTCTGGAACAATATTTGTTAAACTGAAAGAGTTACACAAGAGAATAAATTTGAATTATTGGCCTAAAACTGTAGAAGAATGGGAGTTCTTATGAGTCACGAGAGACCTCATGCAAGTCATATGAACATTCATACATTTCCTATCTTTGGTAAACAGAAAACAACATGAGAGACAGAAAATCAAGCCGTTTGAGGGCCGAAGAAAATGGGCGATATTTTATGTGGAAATTTTCCTACTCCCAGATGCCTATGCTGCCATTATGAAGAGAAAGATTCATCACAGCAAGACAACATGCAACCATTATTGAAAGTAAGCAGTTTCTTATCTATGATAGGGAGAGGCATGGACTAAATCTCAGGAAATAAAGGAAATTTCTTGTGTTTGGGGTGCATGTTAGCTTCACAAAATAAGAAACATTAGAGAAAATAAGGTGATAACAACTTATTAGATTGCCTTATATATAAAGTTAGCTAGATGCTTGTCTTTATAACACATAGGATGCAAATGCACATTTATACTGCATGGTCTTTGCATATGCCAGCGGTTCTCAACCTATGGGTCGCGACCCCATTTGGGGTCGAACGACCGTTTCGCGGGGGTCGGCAGACACTGCGGTCCGCCATTTTGTTTTGTTTTTTTTGTTTTTTTGTCGCGCGCACGCCGCGCATGCACAGTTCGGCCCGTCGCGCGCGCGCTGCGCATGCGCGGATCGGCCTGTCGCGGTCCGTCATTTTTTTGTCGCGCGCACACCGCGCATGCACAGATCGGCCCGTTGCAGTCCACCATTTTGTGTTTTTTTTCATCGCGCGTGCACCGCGCATGCGCAGATCGACCCGTCGCAGTCCGCCATTTTGTTTTTTGTTTTTTCATCATGTGCGCCGCGCATGCGCGGATCGGGCCGTCGCACGCGCAGGTCGGGGTCGCGCCGCGCATGGGCGGCGCAAGTGGGGTCTCAGCCTGAAAAAGGTTGAGTACCACTGGCATATGCAATACAGATAGTCTTCAATTTACAACAGTTTGTTTAGTGACCATTCAATATTACAACAGCACTGAAAAAAGTGACTTATGACAATTTTTCACACTTGCAACCACTGCAGGATCCCCATGGTCACATGATCAATATTTGGATGCTTGGCAATTGAATCATAGTTATGAGGATTGCAATGTCCCAGGTCATGTGATCACTTTTTGTAATCTGACAAGCAAAGTCAGTGGGGAAGCCAGGTTCACTTAACAACCATGTTGATAATTTAATTACAGCGATTCATTTAACAACTGTGGCAAGAAAGATTGTCAAATGAGGCAAAACTCACTTAACAGCTGTCTTGTTTTGGGCCCAATTATGGTTGTAAGTTGTGGACTATCTGTACTGAATCCTTAAAGACTTATCTATTTGAAGAGCTAGCAGAACAGGCCTGCATAACTCTGGATGGCTATAAGGTGACAGCCAAGACACAGAAAACTAGTTCATCTGGATTTTTTACCATATCGAAGTATAAACTACTGTATTCTCATACTGTAATATAATTGTCACGAATCAACTAAAAAACAGAGAACTGATAGCACAAAAATATGAGAAGATCTGATCAATAAGCACATTTCTGTTACTGAAATGTTATTAATTCACCCAGTCAGTTTAGAGCTCCAAGAAGCATGCAACAGTCAAGGAATGCATTGCGTCCACCCTAGTTCCATACTTTTTCAGAAACCAAAATCTGGAAGAACCTACAAATTCTGCTTCATCCAGGCCATGATTTTGGTGATGAATTCTTTTGGGAAAAAATGTCATGCTTTTCGTGAAAGAAACTGTAGAATATATATTTCATAAAATCTGTCTTTGAATATACAGCCTAACCTATTCTAAAGGTTTGATGGGGTTACAATAAATTTAAATAAGGGATAATGCCAATAATAACTTCAGTTAACTTTCAATCATAAATAGCAGAATACATACACACACATACACACACACTCTCTCTCTCACACACACACACCTATGTATATATGTATGTATGTACATGTATATGTATGTATATCTTGGAGTTAGAAAACAAGGAGAAAGGTTTTGTATTCTCTATTAGAATATGAAAGATTATCCTTTACCAGACAGAACAAAAAACAGTTCATTTGAACTTCAACTGTGTGCTCAGAAAGATGGTATATCTATTACCTGTGGGTTCCTGCTTTTAACTTCTTAACCTCATTAATCTTGATTAATTTTTCTGCTGAGTAATCTTGTGGGGCCCACTAGGGAGTCTACTTCTTCTGGGACATTAAACATTCCATATTCTACTATTAGAAAAGCATAATCAGTGGAGACATATCTCAGAAGTGACAGTGACAGGTCTTTAAGTGAGCAATTGTAACCTGCAATCACAGGTTCAAGTGAGGCAGGAAAAGTTATCTTCTGAGAGCTGATTTTGAGCTTGGACTCAGACTTGGAAAATATATAAAGGGGATACTTCTTGAAATTATCATAAAATATAATATTCCTGTATTATTTGATTCACAGATAGTGAACTTTTGGGTCAAAAAATGGTTAAGAAATCTTAGAACTGCATGTATGTGTTCTCCATCTCTCTCCCATTGATATTTAAGCCAAAAAGAAGTCTCCCGTTTGGGAATGTCTCATCCTACTTGCATCTTGAGACACTGAGTGAAGGTCCTCACTCTGTGGTGTGCAAAGGAATCAGCAGGTGAGTGCTTTGCAATGAATAAAAAGCTTTATAGGAAGCATTCTGGAATGAAAACATTTGAAAAGCTAATTACTAATGTACAATAAGATCTTCTTAGCTATAAAAAGTAACTTTGTTAAAATCAGAGCATTCTTTGCAAACTATTTTCATAGTTTGAAGAAAGCAAATATTAGCATGCTTTATCCTTGAATGCACCATTTGGAGACAAGCCTCCCCTCTCCACATATTTGGTAGATTGTTTGACCGCATAAACCAGTGGTTCTCAACCTATGGGTTGCGACCCCATTTGGGGTCGAACGACCGTTTCGCTAGGGTCGCCGGACACCGCGGTCCGCCATTTTTTTTATTTTTTATTTTTTTTTCATTTTCTCGGGGCGAAGCGACAACTGACAAAAGGCTGCCCCCCCTTTTATTCCCTGTTACAGTGGGCGGTTACACAATGCATCACATGGTTACAAACAGCCAATGACAATGTTATTTCTTACAGCCAATGACAAGGCTACACTGGCAGGGCCACCCTGTGGCCAATGGATTCAAATCTTGGTACAACGTCCATCCACCTCTTAGCCCCCCTTATTTCCTGTCCCAAGGCCATATGGTCAGCCACATGGTCTTCTTTGTTCCTTTGTTCCAGGCCTATGGCATTACAACATAACATGGCCATCTTGCTTCCTTTTTTCCAGGCCACCTCTTGGCCCCGCCTCCATTTCCTGTTGCTCCAAAACAGCATGGTAAAGTCATATGGCACAGTCTCTTTGTCCCAAGCCTCTCCAAGCCTCATGCATTACAACATATCCACTTTTTTTTTTATTTTATTTTTTAGCAGCTGTGGGTTGTTCCACCTATGCTCCGTCCAGTTCTGACACGATCCTAGGGCACAGGCATCTCTGTCCAGTCCTCAGAGGCTGCCATCATAGAAACATCTCTGTCCAGTCATCAGAGGCAGGAGTTGGTTCTTGGTTCTTTTACAGGAGATGTGAATTTTTTTTATTTTTTTTTCGGCGTGCGCGCGCCACGCACGTGCGGATCCGCCCGTCGCGGTCTGCCATTTTGGTTTTTTTTTAAAAAATTTTTTGAATTTTTTAATTTTTTTTGGCGCGCGCCGTGCATGTGCGGATTGGCCCATCACGCGCACGCTGTGCGTGCGCGGATCCGCCCGTCGCAGTCCGCCATTTTGTTTTGTTTTTGAATTTTTATTTATTTATTTATTTATTCAGCGTGTGCGCGCCGCGCATGCGCGGATCAGCCCGTCGCGTGCGTGCGCCGCGCATGCGCGGATCCGCCCGTCGCGGTCCGCCATTTTGTTTTTTTAATTTTTTTTAATTTATTTTTTATTTTTTGGCGCGTGTGCCCTGCGCACGCGCGGATCGGCCGGTCGCGCGCGCGCCTGGGTCGGGGTCGCGGCACGCATGGGCGGGGCAAGTGGGGTCTCAACCTGAAAAAGGTTGAGAACCACTGGCATAAACAAAGTGATTATTACATATATGAGTAAGGAATGCTAGTTTGTGCATTGCATGGCCTTGAATCCCTTTAATTGTGGTAGATTTATAGATTTGGTTTGTGAGTTCAATTATTAAGTATTGTGAAGAGACAATTGTGAAGAGAGGAGCGGCATACAAACCCAAATAAATAAATAAAAAAATAAATATTCTGTCCCAGTAGAATATACAATCAGCTGGTAGCTTTGAAAGTCATCAGCCTAAACACTGAGGAGGGAATCCCTTTTACAGCCATAAGAGAAGGTAAGAAAAAAAAAGAAATATGAATACGGCATTCAGTCTGCATGATGAATCATGACCTGAATATTGTGACCAATTAGGTTGAACTAAATATTATTATTATTATTACAGTACTGAATCATTATTTTGATGCCTTTGAGTCAGTGGTGACTCCTGGTAGCCTGGATGAATTCCTGCAATTTTCATGTCAAGATTTCAGAAATGGTTTCCCATTGCCTTTTTCCTTGGGCTATGACAAATGATTGGTCCAAGGTCACCCAGCTGGTTTTGTGCCTAAGGTGGGATTAGAACTCATGGTCTCCTAGTTTCTAACCTGCTATCTTAACCACTATGCCAAACTGGTTTTCTTTTGTATTAGGCTGAATTTATTAATCTTAGAAGCAATAGAAGGCCATATTGGGATTCAAACAGAATCAGTTGTCTACATTTTTTTAATATTTTGCTCTTCCTATCCCAGACTTACAATCAGATGCTAATAGGGCTGTGTTTGTATATGTGAATGAGAAATATTTATATGGTGTTTATTACTCCTAAGATATACTGTAACCAGATAGAGTAGAAGTTTATGCTACTGCTATATAAACTACATGCAGATGCTTCAGGCTGTATGTCCCTACTTGCACCTAATAAATCTGCCCAGGCAACTTCTTTTTTCTGGCATGTTCCCATGATGTTGCCTTCATCATATTCCAGCCCATTAAGGAAACAGGCTTTTAGTTGTCCTTAGTTATGTTAAGATCAAAGTATTCCCCCTGCCCTTGTCATACACACCCCAATTAATTTTGACACTATCCAAGGACAGCCCCAAGATGTGCAAAATCTGCTAGGTTTAGTTATCCCTTGCATTGGAAGGAAGTCAGTGAAATGATTGCAGTTAATGAAAATGCTACTTTTGTGGGTTTTTACTGATTCAAGAATTGGTAGAGAGCCCTATAACTCAGTGATAGAGATAGACTTATTTTTGCTGTGTTGAAAAGAAGGCTTCTGAAAGCATGTTTATATGATATATTCAGCCAAGCTTTGTCCTAACCATAAGTAAACTCTTTGATCTAATGCCAGTCATCATTACAAACTGAGGCAAACTCCTGCTTGGGGATAAACAAAACCTTGGCATTCCCCCTCCCCCCCCCAAAAAAAAGTTATACAGACCTGAAAGGAGTGGCAGTGAGGGTTTAACCATCTGTAAGCATCCACAGGCAAAGGGGGAACACAAGTAAACTTGTGTTCTTCCTTTGCTAAAACACAGCTTTAGACATCCAACAAACTCTTTTGTCAGTGCAGAAGGGGGAGGGGTTTCTGAAAGTCCACTGATTATAACCTCTGTCTTGGCATAATTGCCTGTTGAGAATTTATTTAACCAAGAGAAGCTTTCAAGAAACTTAAATTTCATTTAACAAACCTCTTCTCTCCCCCCCCGTATTTAAACAATTTTAATCTAACAATAATGCATTTCAGCAACAGAATCGCAACACTTTTCCAAGAGTGTGTTTGCTATAGGAAGAGAGCCATGTTAGATTGTGGTGGTAAAAAATCACCGACGCTTAAACTTTTATAAGATGGCTAAATTGATATAGGTTTTAAACTGGAGTGAGGTAGTGGTTAACAATTATAATGTGTTAAAAAACCCTACCTTGCTCTTTGTTCTACCAATGAGAAAAATCAGCAAAGTTATGGGGTGGAAATGATAGTTTAAACCATTCTGAAGCATTCATTCTATAATTAGGATGACCCAATTTGATAATCTCTTGTTCCAAATTCCAGGGGTGGAACCATCCCAGGGATAGAATAGTTCAGAGTGACTGTGGGAGGTTGGGACGGTCTCATGATGAGTCAGAACTATGTCTGACAAATCAGATATGCTGAAATTGAGAAATTTGACAAGTCTAAGTTGAAGAAGACAGGAATGCAAGAGAAAAGCCCACTGCCTTCAGAAAAAAAACTGAGCAGGAGAAGCAAGCAAATGAATTGTAATGAAATGGCCCCTTCTAAATTATGCACTGTAGATTTCACAGGCATTGCCTTCTTATTTTACTTCTTTTAGCTGCTTTACCTTTGTAAGATGAAAAAAGTTGGATAAGCTTTAAATGATTGTACTGTCCCTTTCTCATCCCACCCCTAAAAAAGAACAGGGCAAACTATTAATGCTGAACGAAAGCACTTTCCTTTCCATCTGCCTGTCCACCTTCTGGTGTGGTAGTACAAAAGCTTGCATGTTTCTTCAAAGAAGATTCTAGGAGGGAGTATAGTAGTCTAATAACACATGAATATGTACACAAAACTGTCAATAAACAATAAAACAATAAAATGTTTTAAAACCTAGTGGGGAAAAAAGGAAATATTCAGGCACCCAAGACTGTCTTGCTGTCATCTAGGTTGTTCAGCTGTTTTCTTTCTCCCTACATCAATCTGATTGTTGTATCTGTGGTCCTAGTTTCCCTCCTCAAGAGCCTGAAGCATGCCAATATTGTGCTCCTTCACGACATCTTCCAGACCAAAGAGAGCCTGACTTTAGTCTTGGAGTACATGGTGAGTGGCTTTTCAGCAGATTTGTCAATTTGCTTATTGAAGGAAATAAACCTTCTTGTTTTTCAGTGCTTCCCCTCATTTTACAGCAATGTGGAATGGATCCATCACAGTGACTGTTGCTTTCTGCATGCTTTTGACCCTCGTCCTTGAGGTTTGCCTGGTCCCATTTGTATTTTAAGCTCTGCTTTATGTGACCTGAAGCAAGCAGGAGCTGATCGTTTTTGCAGTTACGGTTAATGCATTCAAGGTGCTGTTTTCAAAGATTTGTTTCCTAAGTTCAGTTCACTGCCTTTCCCTCTCTTCTCAGCGTTTTACCACTCATCTTTATCTTTTTATGTGCCACTATCTTGATTTTTTTGTTTTTGTTTTGACCCCTCTCTGTGGACATCTCTGATTTTTGCTTTTGGACAATTCAAATATTTCTCAGCCCCCACCCATTACATGTAGATCATATGGTACTCTGCTTGTAAGTGATTTGGGATAGTATTATACAAAGATTTAATCCGGAGATGAACAATAAATAAAGGTTTTTTTCACCTGATTTCCCAGCAGAGGGTTTCTGGGGTTGACTAAGAAGGGGTCACTTTCTATTCGGTGATTTTTTTTTTTCAAATGTAGTTGAGCTTTACTTTGATAAAGAACCTCTGGAAAATCTCTGGGCTTGATAATTAATTCTTATTTCATCTGCATCTATTTAGCATACAGACCTGGCACAGTACTTATCTCAGCACCCTGGGGGCCTTCATCCTCATAATGTTATGGTATGTTTTGAATGTTATGGTATGTTTTGTATATAAAAGGCATGTATTGTGAACAAACATTATCAACAGGCTTAGCGTATTAGGGTTCACCTATTTGTCTTAAATATATATATATTTCTTTCTCTTGCATCTAGTTCCAACTGTGTGATTATGTTGTGCTAACAAGTATGAAAGAGGAACCAAGATTTATAATCTTTCCCCGTTGCTGAGTTGAAGTGCTCTTTGTCCATTCTTGAGTCAGTCCACAGAAAACTGCAGCTGTCCCCTAACAGATTTAAAAACCTTGCGACTGCTTTTGGATAGTGTGGGAATCTGCTTTCATTTTGGTTTTGGACAAGATTAAGGAAACGTGATGAGGACGTGGCAGAACAAACCTGTTGCCAAGACATGCTTCTGCTGTTTATACGCAAGCAGGAAAGACTGTATTAACCTTGCCCCCCCCAATGCTTTCATAATATGAAAGAATAATAACCTGTCATATGTGTACAGCCTGTCACCCTCCATGTTGCAGCCTTAGCCATTGATTCTCAAGAGTATATTCTCTCCTTCCTGCCCCCAAGGATGTCAAATGATTGCATTAAATGTTTGTGAAGTGCAGCGCTCCTATATTACACTTTTATCCTTCTTCAAGCCCTCACCAAACAAAGATGCACCATATTGCTGGCCATTCATTTATGACCCCAGAATCCAAAATCAAGAAAAAATGCATATTATTATAAAGATCCTTCACCATGGAAGTCTGCAAAAAGAATTCCCCACCACGATACAGGTAGTCCTCGACTTACAATCACATTGAACCAAAATTTGGTGTTGCTAAGGAAGACATTGGTTAAGTGCGTTTTTATGACCTTTCTTGCCACCGTTGTTAAGTTATTAACAACTGCAGTTATTAAGTTAACAGGGTTGTTGAGTGAATCTGACTTCCCCCTTGACTTTGTCTATCTGAGGGGTCAAAAGGAAATCACATGACCCCAGGACGCTCCAACCATCATAAATATGAGTCAGTTGTCAAGCGTTTGATTTTTCATCATATGACCATGGGGATGCTGCAGTGGTCATATGTCACTTTTTTCAGTGCCATTATAACTTCAAACGGTCACTAAATGAACTCTTGTAAGTCAAAGACTGCCTGTATTCTGATGGCTGTTGATTCATTATTTGGTCACTAATGAATCCCCAAGTTTAAACCACGACTGAACAACTGAAGTTCTGCTTAACTGGTGACTTTGTTGTTGTTGCTGCCTTATTTTCGAGAAAGAAGTATTTCAATATCTGTTTTCAAAAGAAAACACATTTTACCTAGTTCAAAAAGAAACTCAAGCTGTATAAAGCACCTGTAGAGTGTACGTGAAGAAACTGTGGGGGTTTTCCCCCCCTTTGTGGTGTTGTTGCATCTCACGTACAAAGATCCTTTGAAGGATCTGGCGGTGACAGCATCAGAAAGGGGGGGGGGTTGAAGTCTTCCAGGGCCTTACAGTGGATCACATGAAGTCATTTTTATAGATCCCTTCAGTACAAACATTATTTTCAACCCCAAACTCTCAGGAACACTCTGGAGCCACTCAAGTCCTCACCACTGTTCCAAGTATTCCTCATCAGGCCACCTGCACCCCCTCCAGTTGACTAACAAGGGAGTCTACAAACATCTGCAAATAATCAGTGCCTTTTCCACACCCTCCACTTTGACATGTTTCTTTCTTACTAAGTAAAAACACAGCTGGTTTCTGTGAAGGCAAGACATGGTTGAAGCTTCATGGCAAGTGGGAGAACATCCTTTTCTTATTCTATTATTTATTATTCTTTAGCTCTAAGGATAAAATACAAAGCAAAGAAAAAGAAAAGTAACAAACATTTGACACTAACAAGAAAAACAAAAAATATGCGTACAACCCCCCCCATATCAAATACATTATTGACAACTAACATTAAACATAAAAAAAATTCCACTCCAGCTGAATGCTTACAGATATATCAAAAAGGTCTTTTCCATCTCAGGTAACCCCAAAGGTAAAACTAACCTTCAAATCCCTCTTTTAACCATCTGTTATTTTATTTAACATGTAGAAAGTCCACAATGGTTTCCAATCTTTTATAAACTTGTCCAATCCGTTGTCTCTAATCAATCAGGTGAACAACTCCCTAAGTAGAAACGATGTAACCTTATGCCACCACAGGAATCCTGGACAACTATTCTCACTGCCTTTTTCTTTTCCATCATATTTCTCAGCCTTTTTTCCTTTTGTATTTATTTGGGGAAATCCCCAGGCTTCCTAATATGCTTATAAAAACAAAGCATCAGAAGCTCTTCATATCATTTTTAATATGCTTCTTTAACAGAACCCACATGAGATTGAACCAGGATGAAAATGCAATTTGTAAAGAGCAAGGGTTTTTTTTAATTCTTTCCTCCTTGTTATCTGATCCCCACAATTCCTATCTTACAACAGTTACAGTATTTGCTTTAGCCTCTGACATCCATTAGAATCCCCCTTTTTATATTTTTATTCCTCGCCTATTTTTTTTTCAATCTACATATTTAAGCCCTGCAGAATTTTGTTTTCAAGAGTCTGAATTAATATCAGGAAAGTAGTATTTGTTTTATTCTGTGGCAGTCAGGTAATTAGCAACCCAAAGTTATCTTGGAGTTGAGTGGCACCAAATCAAATAGAAGAAACTAAGACAGCATTCACTTACCAAACAGAGACAAAAAAAGCAGAACCAAATCTTTGAAACGGTGTGGGATTTTTAAACCATGAAAAGAATGTTCACAAAGGGCTGCATTTTGCCATTTGCCATATGGGAGTCCTACATCTTGAAACAATTCCCAAAGTAGATATAACCATAGTCTAATCCCTTTACCAGGAGGAAAACTGATGAGATGGTTCCCAACTATCATATCTAGCCTTCTGAATTCTTTCTATGATTTTAGCAAGACTCACATTATTCTAGTATCCCTTTGGTGGGTCTTGGAGCCTACAGACAAATTCTGGGGTATCTACTGATGCTTGCCATCATTGGGAAAGATGTCTCTGAGTTGTTTTTCCTCATTTGAGGCCTTTGGGGTATAAGGGTAAAAATAGGAGTAAGAGGCCTCTGCTAGGCAAACTGCTTCCATTTCTAATATCACTCCCCCAAACACCCTGAGGTTCAGCTATTCTATTGATTTGTTCTAACTTACATCACCTTTCTTTAGTGCTTGAGTGAAAAATGAGATATAAATCTAATAAACGAAATAAAACAATCCATAATAGTCTTTTTCCCTAAGATTGAGCTAATTAATTTTACAATTTCTTTTTGCATTTTAATTTTATCCCAACATTCTGACATTTAGTCATGGCCCCCATCCTATTCCAGATTGTTTTTCTTCAATATGCTGTTATTCCCCTTACCCCTAGATTGCTTTTATGACTCTTCTCTTGGGGAATTCTGGCTTCTGTTTGACTATGGGGGAAAATAAAAAGAGAAGCAAATAAATCTCTTCATCCAGCACAACTGTTACTAGCAAGAGAATAAGTATATAACAGAAGAGTTGCTAGGAACATGTGTTGTGGGTTTTAAATATGTAAACAACTTATAAGGAAGAGTCATTTCTTTCTTTCTTTCATTCATTCATTCATTCATTCATTCATTCATTCATTCATTCCCTTTCTTTCTCCTGGAAGTTTAAGACAATATGTTACACTACCATGGCTCTGATTTTCCCTTTTGTTTCCAGCTTTTCATGTTCCAGCTTCTGAGAGGGTTGGCTCACATCCATAAGTGCCATATCCTTCATCGAGATCTAAAACCTCAGAATTTGCTCCTAAATTGCTATGGAGAGCTTAAATTAGCTGATTTTGGTGAGTCATCATAACCTAGTCCCTATCAGACAGTTATTCAGTAGATGAGTTTGTTAGGCCTATAGATTCAGGGCCATGGCATTTCCATTTGGTAAGCTATAAAGAACAAGCTCTTCTATCTTTAATTCAGCTCAAGCTAAATACCGTGTTTCCCCGATAGTAAGACACCCCCGATTGTAAGACGTATCGGGGTTTTCAGGGGGTCGGCTAATATAAGCCGTACCTCGAAAGTAAGACATATTACTCCTGCCCACTTCCGCCTCCTGCTTTAAATACTTAAATACTTAAAATACTTAAATACTTAAAATACTTAATATACTTAAAATACTTAAAATAAAACTGACAATTGTTTTCCAATCAATATAAGCCGTACCCCGAAAGTAAGACATAGTGGGGCTTTTGGGGATAAAAAGAAATTGTGACGCTGTCTTGCTTTAGGGGAAACACGGGGTAGGTGTCAGTTTAGACATTTGGGATAATTAATGTTAAAAATTGAGAAATATAGGAAAAATCAATTGCATTATATAGTTGGATAGTACTTTAGATTATTCACAACAAAAAGATGCAAAATAATTGTAATACATTATGTCTGTGATTTGTGCCCTGCAATTCATTGTATAAATAGACAAATGGGTCAAAATGATAATTCTGACTATGACTTTAAAATTCTGATTTTTCCCCCTCTGCTTTGTCAGGTCTTGCTCGTGCTAAATCTGTCCCCAACCAAACATACTCTGCTGAGGTGGTGACTCTTGGCTATCGTCCTCCTGATGTTCTGCTTGGAGCCACTGATTATTCATCAGATGTGGATATTTGGTGAGAACAGATTTGGACCATTAAGAGGAAGGAAATGAAACTCAACACACTCATCCTTTCCCTTCTTAGGGAAACATGGAAGACACAATAAGAGCATTTTAAAATATGGAAAAATGCAGTGAAGAGCATACTCTGATTATCAAAAATTACATGGGCTTGAATTGGAAATTAAATTTACTGTATTTTCTTTTTTTTTCTCTGAACTCTCAATTGCTTAAAGATTTAAATATTTAATATCAATTGTGTCCCAAATAAAATGTCATGTTTTAATTTGAGTAGTCCATAATAGAGTAGACTGCTTGCCAAGTGGTGTCTAGAGCACTGTAAGAGAAAAATGAAACTAAATCCAAAGATTTTATTCTGGTCATCCAATCTTTCCCATAAGCAATGCCATAATTCTTACTTCATATAGTTTGATTATGATTAGCTCTGCTGATCTCCTAATGGTTACAGAATTCCTAGAAATTTTATTGATTTGACAGAACTAGATCTTTATGAAGTGATAAAGTCAAATGTCATAGTTTGAAAGATTTCATCTCATTAAGTTACAGCTTTACTGGAAAAAAAATTATTTGATGAGGTGAAAAAGCACTATCCTCTGTAGAATTCCCAAATTACTAGCATCAGTTTAAAAAATCCTGGCCTGCAGCCATTTTGATCACTATTCTATGTTTCTAACTAAGTCATGATCATGACTGACATGCAGAGTCTGGTACAAGGCGTTCCCATACTATATTGTAGTATACTATACTACAATATAATCCAATATAATATAATATAACAAAAAGCAGGACTACATTGAGAGAGTGTGAATTATGCAAGTCCTACAAGATAATCTAGAATATGGATTAATATGTGTCCAAAGCAAGTTCCCTGAAGATGGGCTCCAGCATGAGTCCAAAAGCTCAGAATAAATCTCTGGTCCCGGTGACTGACCCAGATTTGATCTTGCAATAATCCAAAGTTGCTATGCCAAGAGGGAAGGGAAATGAATGGTGTATGACAGCCCTTAAATTGTGATCCAGGTTCTAATGTGTTTAGGAAAGTACATATGTGGGAGGAATTAAAACTGATTATTGTAGCAGAACCATTTATTATGGCCTGAAGGAGTTTATAGTGTAAGGAACTTCCATGCCAGTCAGCCACAATCATTATGCTAATAACAAGAGTGCAAAATATCTGAAAGATACAATTTTGCCTATTCCTAATAAAGGTTAAAACTGCAAGTTTTACTTCCTTCTTCCTCCTAAACTTGGTTTCTCCTTCTCTTTTATCACAGATTTTGATGTTTAGGCAGTGTGATATGCAGTTCAGTTCTTAGAGTTTTTCATATTGTAGTAGTAAAGAAATCTGTTGTGACAATACTGTGCTATCGGAGCCTTTGTGCATTATATTGAGAATAGAGCCTAGGGCATGAGCTGCAAGCTGAGCTTAAGAGCCACCACACAATTGAAGGAATTAAGGAAACAATCTGATGGACAGCAAAAGTTCTGCTCCACTTCTGATCTAGATACTAGCTATTTATTGTATACACAGCCTCAAGCATGCTAGATTAGCCTTAAACATTTTTGAGTGTATGAGCATACGTATTTAGATTAAATGTTGGTCATTTAGTTAAGAATGTCATATTCAGTTTAAATCCAAACCAGTTCCAGAGTGGCAGTTTCTCATGGATTCTTTCTTTCTTTTATTAGAAAAAGATGAAATTGCTGGAAAGTCCATATTAAATTGTATGCAATTTAATATGCAGAATTTTGTATCTAGTTTTCTCTATTATATGCTTTAATGCAACTGCCTTAATTTATGCCTTAAAATATGCTTGATTCTAGTTTACATTGTCTCTTTTGCAAGTTCCCCAATGTTTTTTCTTTTTTGAATCAATATTTCAAGTAACTGCTACCTTATGTAAATTTTGTCATGATATGTTGCTAGTAGAAAGCATGATAAAATGTATATTTTATATTTTATATTCTGATGTTTTGATTTAGATTAGACATATTTGTAATGTGTATAAAAACAGCACTGGGTGGCTAAGTGATTTAATATTATTTTTCTCCAGGAGTGCAGGCTGCATATTTGTGGAGATGCTTCATGGTCAACCACTGTTTCCAGATGTTAGCAATATCTTTGACCAATTAGAGAAAATCTGGATAGTGAGTACAATGGTATATCTGAGAAATTCATAGTAAAACCATCAGCACTTCAAAGTGTTACTATATCAATACAGATCAGGATGGGTAACATTTTTTGATGCTCAGAAGTATCTTTCTGTCTCTCCCTTTGCCTTGTGAATTTGTTATAAGATGAATGTAAGAAATTCAACAAGGGAAGAAAAAAAGAGTTTCACTTTTTGTGTGTTTGATCTTCAAAATACAAAAAAGCTAAAAGGAGATGCCTTGATACATAATAGATAAATTCACTGTATTCCGTTTTCTGAGCATGTAAAAAACCAGACAGACATTGGCTGTAATTTTAAATGCCACCATTACGCAAGAGAACTCAGTTACGGTTCTTAATTCAATCCATAGCTAAATGCTTGCTTTGAGGTATTTTATCTTAATTGGCATGGATTTATTTGCTTGAGGAATGAGTCCTAGGACTTGAATCTCCAAATTAAGTTTCAGTGGTACTAAGGGCCCACGATCTCCTCAAACAATGCTGTGAAATGGAGTTTTTGAACACCTGTCAGAAGATCTGCTTACTGACATTTCCCTTTCACCTCAAAGCAATGGTGTCTCTCTCATCCTGACAGTCTGTTAGCTTCTGAATGCCTTCTCTTGTAGAGACCCAATCTTGATTTCTGGAAGAGCACTTTGGCCGGCCATTCTGACAGCTGCAGCCAATGATAAATATGAGAGCTTTGTACAGTACTTAGCAAATACATTCAGTTTTGTTTCTCATTTGAAAGGTATTGGGGATCCCAACTGAAGAAACATGGCCAGGAGTTTCCAAACTTTGCCACTATAAGCCAGGTATGATTTCATACCTGTATATAAGAATGTTATATACCTTCAGCCTGTTTGCTGATACATGGGTGTGCTGCTGTTGTGAAGGATCATTATTATTTGATCACTCTCTCCATTTCCATGTGCAATGAACATGCTCACAATGGCTGTCTTCATGAGGAACACAATAGTCTGCAAGCAGGTTGCTGGGGGTAGTGGGAGGATGGTCTTCTTGCAGGATCCAATCTGGGTCGGTCACTGGGACCAGAGGTTAAGTGTTCCAAGCTTTTGGACTCATGCTGGAGCCCATCTTCAGGGAACTTCTCTCTACCAGAATTGTACACTGACCCAGATTGGATCTGCAACATTATCCTGAGATACCAGGGCAATCTGGAAATAAACCTCTGTTTGGTTATCAATGACAGACACTTGCATATACAGAACTTGTATTATACACATTAGAAAACTACAACATTACATTACTTTTCTACATAATCGCCATTCAAATTGAGGCACTTGTCATAACGTCTTACAAGGTTTGAAATTCCTTCTGCAAAAAAATCTGCCTGGGAATGAAGCCACCCTGTAACAGCATTGTGAAGTGCATTGTCATGCTGAAGTGGTGCAATGCAAGCCACTGTTTCATTTTTAAAAATTAGTTCATTTTCAATTGATCTAGCGGATGAGTCAACTGCAACACAACCTTCTCCTTCCACTTCTCACTACCTACTGAACTACTGCGCACGGCGCCATAGGACAGGTGTCACTATCCCCGCTTATTTCTTGTACATGTTCAAATGGAAGTTTATTTCCAAATTGACCTCGTACACATATATTTGCCTTCATTCGCGAGGGTCTTTTTGCTTCCCCATTCGTTTCCTGCAATTCTGCCCAGAATCAGTGAGAAGGGAGCAGAGAGGGATAGGCCTTTCCTTCCCATTCATCATGTGGGGAACTTTATGAACAGAACTTCAAAGGGCCAGTTGTATCTTAGTGGGATGTGAGCATTTTTTTTTTAAAGGAGCCTTCCTTTCCCTTCTGTTTAATATTTTCTCATGAGATGTCTTTCAGAACAGCATAATCCAAGTGTTGTGGTTTAGGGAAGCAATGATCAACATTAATGCAAAGAAATGTGAAATATTAAAATCCTGAAACATAAACTCCCTCCTCTGCATCCTGGGAGAAAGGACAGAGTCTGCATGAAAGCCAGGGAGGGCAAGTGGGGGAAGCACTTTCAGTCTTAAGTTTTTCAGGTCTAGCAGAGCATCATACCGTAGTAACATCTCTTCAAAGAGGAGGATGTTGCTCAGATGAGCTTCAGAGGCCCTGGTTTCCCTCCCCTGCTTGAAAACTAAACATCCCTCATTTTCACATGCTGGCTGGTTTTGTAATGGTGGGGAAACTTTCACACCATTAGCCAGGATTCATTAATCACAGTGGCGTGAAATGGGAATGTTCTGGCTTCCTCAGCAGACTGGAGTTTGTGCCCCATCCTACCTACAAGGACGCGGGGGGGGGGGCAAAGCCTCAAACCACTCATCAATTCCCTGGTGTTTTTGTAAGGAAAAACATAACACACCCAGAGAAATCCTTGCTGTGGGAAGGGCAGTAGTGAAGCAGTGACATGCTAATAAAAAGTCTCCTCATATGCTTTTTAAAAAAAGTATGACTGGAGGAAATACTAGTTAATTAACAACTGGTTTTTATAACATAACAAAATATTGTGGGTTTGTAATGCAATTTAGTTGCTGTTTGCTAACTTTTGATGTTTTTAAAATGGCACTCTGAAAGCTACCAGTTCAAGGCATTTATTAACTATTCTGTCCCTTCCTTCTTAATGTTGCTTCTAATTAAACAGTGAAGAAAATCAAAGAAAAAACTACAATAGCATTATAAATGAAAGTCATTGGTTGGACTCCCAAAGCCCACAAAACATTTTGTGAATTCTAACTGAGAAAGTGCTTTCTTCGTCTGGAGTTGATTATAATCACTTGTACTAACTAGTCAGTAGATACACATTGTTTGAAACATATTTTTCAGAGTATTGGGAGTAAATTTGTACTGTTAAATTGTAAGTTAGCGCCGAAGCAACAATAAAACAAATCAACTTAAAATATTATCATCCCAGATTAAAAATATGATTTGGATCATTATGGAAAGGCAATAACATAATTTGTGTTGGAAGATCTCTGGATCTTACACAGCACAAATTGACAATCCATTTTTAAAAACAATATGCTGGATGCTGAAACACACGAAGAATGGTTGTGGGAACTGGGTATCTACCGTAGTTCCTGAATCTAACAAAATGGAGCAAGGGAGACATGATAGCCTTCCACTATGTGAGAGGGTGTCACAAAGGAGAGGGGGACATTATATTCTCCAAGCACCTCAGAGCGAGACAAGAAGGGAACTTATCAAAAAAGTGATCCAACCTAGAATTAAGCAGAAATTTCCTGAAAGTGAGAACAATGAAATAGTGGAATGGGTTGCCTTCAGAAGTTGTGACTACTTCAGTCCTGGAGGTCTTTTAAAAAGAGATTGGACAGCCATTTGTCCAGAATTGTTTAGGATCCCTGCATGGACAGAGGGTTGGGCTAGAAGACCTCCAAGGTCCCTTCCAACTCTGTCATTCTGTATTCTGTATTTCTAGAAGGTTCTGTTGCTTTCTTATGATTATGGTCAGATTAATATAGGAAAATACTGATGACAGGGTCTTTTCTCCATTACTCAGTTAAAGTGTTTTCTGCCCATCCTCGAGTCACCACAAAACAAAGCCAGCATAACATTTGCTGTCTGCATCCTGGGTCCTGGATTGTACCTTTTCAAGGGGTGTTGTCTTGCTTTGTGAGTTTCCCTGCTGGTATTGCCAAGGCAGTTGTTTGGTCTTGTTGCTGCTCCTTTGGAAGTTTATCTATCTTCTGTTTATCTATCTTCTGCCTCCTATTACATATCCACAGTATGCAGCTGCTAAAAATCAAGGGTTTTTAGTTTATATAAACTATAGAGGGAGGAGAAAAGAAACTGAAGTGCAGGGTGATGATTGGTACCTAATCTGTTTAAAAATAGTTAAATATACAACAAAGGAATAAATAATAAATTATCACACTAGGAATTGCTGCAGAGTCACACAGGAATATATTTACTTATTGTAGTTTTTTAGACAATTATCTTCTAAAGCAGAGTTCCTCAGTTTTTCTGGTTTTGCAGATCAGCGGGTGGGGTAGAGAGGGGATGATTCTGCACAAGTGGTTGGCAAGCACATGCATGTGCACCTGCCCCTCACACAAATGAAACACATGCGCATGTGCTTGCCTGCTGCTTGCACAAGTGAGAATGCGTGTGCACATGTGCACTTGCTGACTATTTCCGCTGCCCGGTTGCAATCCCCTCACAGCCCATTAGTGGGCTATGGCCCACAGGTTGGGGACCCCTGTTCTAAAGCATCTTCAATTAAAACTATTTCCATTTTTTGCATTCATTTAGTTTTTGAATTGTGCAAAGCAGAACTTCTCCAGACAATTCCCTGTGTTCTCATAAAGATCAATAACTTGATCTTTTACTAGACATGTTAACATTAGATAAGTTATAATCCAGATACCTGAGGTCAGAGACAGGAAGAGATTAGGTCAGGGGTAGGCAACCTTGGCTCTTTTATGACTCCTGGGAGTTGAAGTCCACGAGTCATAAAAGAGCCAAGGTTGCCTACCCCTGGATTAGGTATAAAAGAGCATATTTTTTTTGCTTCAAACAAAATAAAATACATTCTTGCAATGGTGTTTTCAGTTTCTTTGCATTAAAATTTGCAACACATTGAAACAGATGCTACAGCCAAGTAATGTATTATAGCTGCATGACCTCCCCAACTGTAAGAATTATTTATTTTATTTGATTGGCTATGACAATACAACAGATTCATCGTTGCCCTCAGTGAGATGAATTGCAATAGGAAATCCCATATGTTTACATACGTATATTCTCAGAGCTCTGTAGAAAGACTGACTGATTATGACAAATATTGAAAGCATTGATTATGTATAACTAATTCCTCTTTTAAAAATATTGATATTTCATTGATTAATGTAACGTTGAGCATGTAATCTTTGATTGGAGGAATAAAACATGTACAGAAACATTGAAACAATCACAGAACAGTAGAATTGAAAAAGAACCCAAGGATCATTAACTAAATATCTATGAGATGGTGGCTCTCCAGCCTCTTATGAAAAATCTCCAGAGATTGAAAATGTACAGTCTCCATAGGTGAACTATTTCACTGATTTCAGATGTCACTTTTCACAAAATAGAAGAGTTATTCTAAGTCTTCAGAAGTGACAAAGCAAACTAGGAGAAGATTTGGCTAAGGCATTTGTACCTGACTGGGGTACAAGCATGCCCTTCAGTATTGTCCTCTAGGACCCCGTGACATGACCTTTAACTGATTGTGTTGTTTGACACAAGGTTGTTTTTGCTGCGGACCATGTTTTTTTGTTTTTTTTTAAAAGTGGTCATTGATGCTTTACTATGTTTGTATACTGGTTTTTTAAACTTGTTTTTATTGGATTGTTGCTTTTGTCATGAGCCCTGTGTCACTTAGGTGAGGTTGGTGGCCCTACAAATCAAATCAATAAATAAAAACCTCAGTCCCTGAATGAAACAAAGTTAAGTCATTTTTAGCTTTATTGCTATTAAAGTAGCACTTCCTCCCTTATTCCAGGAGTTGGTCAAGCTATATAAACTTCATGTCAATTTTCCAATAGGGCCAGAAATCCTGTTGCATTTGAGGACATGCAAGGACTTTAGCAGCTCTTCTGGCTGGAAGAGAATTTCGTGTAATTAATACTAAATTGGTTTAAATATCCAATTGCTTGGATTCTCCACAATTAAGGTTATAGGGATATAGATTTCAAAATAAAAAGGTTAAGTTTCACTTTTATTAACTCAAATGATTGGCTACGCCGGCGGCCCCCAACCATTTTGGCACCAGGAACCGGTCCACGGAGAAAGGCTTTTCTGCAGACCGGAGGGGGTGTGATTTCACGTGCTGCCTGTAATCTGCAGATGGGGCTTTGCTTGTTTACGTGGCCCAGTTTCCGGCATGCCATAGATCGATGCCGGGTTGGGGACCCCTGGGCTATGCCAAACAGTTTTAGTATTTAGTAAGTACACCCAAATCTCAAACTTCCTGCTAGCCTCAGACCATCAGGGTAGAATGTAGGAGTGACCTTATTTCTGCCCTTTCAAGAATCCTTGGGAGGAGCACAGAAGGTATTTTTTTGCATTTTTAAATTTTTTTCCTATCTACTAGGCTGGTTGCAGGCATAGCAAGGAGCATCATCTTTCACGTGGCCCCCAGCCTCTGCCTCTGCATCTTTGGGGAGTGTCCCAAGATCTGGAATTCCTGACCTTGGAAATTCTTGCCTTGAAGACCCTGGGAAGGTGGGAGGGGACCCTTGGGCAAAGACTCTATTTGCCTTGTAGAATGTGGAAGGCTTTCAAACTAGACTTTTTATTAGGGACTGCCATGACTCCTTCATGGAAATTTATAGGGGAATTGGTTTCCAAACATCCTCATTATTCACTTGTAACCCTCCTACGTTTTCCCACCGTTTCTTCCTTTTTCTTTAGGCAGACACCTTTGTTATGAAGAAACAGACTGCATAATGTCTGGTGATTAACTGTGCTAGGAGTCTTCTGTCTGGAAGCACTCATCTATCTGATTTGCAGTATGTTTGCTCTGTTAAAATCAGATTCAAGCATTTGTGCCAGCATTCTTTACCAAGCAGGCTAACAGGTCTATAGTACAGCAGTGATAAATGTAAGGACAAGAACAGGAACTCTCAAGTATATATGACTTGAATTGGTTGTGTTTAATCCTGTGATTGCATATTAATTTTCCAGACAGATTCCTTGGCAGTAGGCCTCAGGGGCTGCAAATTATCTGTGACAGGTAAGCTATCTACAATCATCAAATGCTCTCTTAATGTTGGTCTGTTCTTTGTGCTTAGTCTAAGATAAATCCAAAATAATAGTAGTAATCTTCAAACCTAACAAAAAACATTAAAGGTGGCAATTTCTAAGAAAGGCATTGATACTTATCATTATCATTGGGTTACATCCATGAGTTGCCTAAAAGGGATGTTATTTTAATGAAAGCAACGAAGTCAGGATATGAGAGACTAATTTCATGTTACCTCAGGCTGAGAATTACAGACCAAAGCTAGCATAATAATATGTAAACAATGATCAAACGAGGAGATGAAGACAGAGAACTGGAGTATATTCAACCAAATGTGGCACTTGAAAGTAAAAAGAAAAAGATCCCTCTATTCACTAAACAAATGTTTCCTGCCAGATTTATTTCCTGGTTCTAGTTCTTGCAGGGCTTTTTAGGCTTTCTTGGGCATTCCTGTGTACTCCCTCCCTCTCTCTCTTTTTTTGAGGTCCTTGCTCCCTCCAGGAGCTTCCAGCCAAGGCTTCCTAAACCAAAAGGATCCCACCTGCTTAAAAATGAAAAGCCTCCTAATTAGGTTGTTGATCTTTAATGCTTTGACTATAGACTTCCTTCTGTCAGATTAGAGCACTGCCACTAAAGCAAATACCCATACACAAATTCCCCACAGATGCTTCTAGGATTCAGATCACCATTGGTTTTGGCCTTTACAAACAAACTCAGCACTAGATGAATAAAGGTAGATATTGTGGAGTGGAACTAGCTAAGGCACAGATCCCCGATACCTACCCTTCAAAATATCCCATACTGTTTTGAGGCCTTTTTTTTCATAGCTGAAATTTAGGCTGTGTCCCAGCTTTCACCTAACCACAGCATTAAGCTTGTCCTGGCAACATCTTTCTTGCCAATGTAATCACGTGGTGTTTCCTTCCTTTTGCATATCAGCTTAAGTTGTCCCTGATTGTATCAAATATTAAGAGTAAGTATTTTTCCCACTATACTGACCCCGTGAAATGACAATCTGAAGATCTGGAGAAAGGGCCATAAAGCTCTCCATCTATTCTTGGTTGGCAGAAAAATACCCTGGCATGAGTTGTGCTGTTCTTATTCTAATTCTATCCTATTTTATTTCTCAGTCACTGCAGTGGCCTCAGTTCCTTTTGGGTTGAGCTAATATTAAAGTATCTGAGTGTCACATATATTCTTCAATTGCAAGTGAGCTACAGTTTGAATTCTGCTCTC
Source organism: Bothrops alternatus (assembly GCA_034064705.1). Classification (NCBI taxonomy): domain Eukaryota; kingdom Metazoa; phylum Chordata; class Lepidosauria; order Squamata; family Viperidae; genus Bothrops; species Bothrops alternatus. The sequence goes on from JARGCV010000068.1 coordinate 1,291,537, forward strand.
AGTTTTATATATGCTATTCCTTTGATTATTTCCTCTCTTGTGGGGAAAAAAAATCACAAACCACTTGGACTGCAAATGCAGGTAGATCCATATGTATATTTTTGTTGGGAGTGTAGTGAGAAAAGAAGAGGTGGCTAATCCAGGCAGGGTGATGCTGTTTCAAAGTGAAGTGCCTGCTGGGATGAGTTGAAATCCAGCAGGCTGAGTTCCCATGAGCCACTTGATTCTTTGAAAAAAGAAAAAAGCCCATTAAAAGTCCTTCCTTCTAGTTCACTTCCTAGATGTCAAGATATTTGGCATTAGGCTTTGCCACATATAAATACACATACCTATTTGTATATCTATTTACATCCTTTAAAAACCTTGAATCTTAAAGGAACCTGGGAACAGTGTTAAATCAATAAATAACTACAACTTTTCCTAGTGACTACTAAAAGGGCAAGAGGTTCTGTGTGTGTACGCTTACAAAATGAGACATTGTAATTACTGGTTGATTGAACTTCTGGAGAACTTTCTTCCTGATTAATTAACAATTGGCATAGAGACTTAAAAACTTTACTTTTTTATTTTGATGGTGCAATGAAGGTTCCATGATTTACCTTTTGTGATGAATTTGGAGGGATGTGCCAACTGCCATTTTTATATACAATTTTTATTAAAACAGGCTTTAACATAAGATTAAAAAAACTACAGAAACATAGAAAAGTATAAAAAAGGAGATGTGAAAGAATAAAAGAAAAAATTGAAAGAGAGAAAAAGAGAAAGAGAAAAAATATATTTAAGAAAGAGATTTCCAATTGTTTTTGTAGCAGTTACAAACATAGTAATTACGATCTGCACCCTCCCAAATTATGTATCATACCTTTTTAATCAATAAATCGCTAAACCATCAATTCAGTTTTATCCAAGCTGTTTAACCACCTGTATACATTTCTTCTCATGTGATTAAAGAGCTTTGGATATAACTGAACATTTTATTAACTCATTTTTTTTAAAAAAAGCAGATATGTCAATTTAATCTCATTCAACCATGCAAATTTTAAATGAAAGAGCAATATGGATTGCATTACTTTGCTTTTGGTCTTGTTTTACAAATAATGATTTATTTCCCAAACTGATGATTTTGAAAATAAATTCCATTGAGAGAGCATCCAAATATGTCTCCAACACTTAAATATAATTATTTCTGAATTTAAAACAATTTAGAAAAATAGAAATTTCTTGATTTATCTGTATATATTTAATTGAATACTTATACCAAATGTAAGAATAAAGTTTCCTTTTCTTTCTCTCTTTCCTATCTTACCTTTTTCTATGGATTCTTCTGATTTTGGCTTATATATTAAATTAATATTTTTCAAAAGCTAATAGCAGAGTTTGAATTCCTAGAATTTAGTTTTCCTTTGTTTTTAACTTCTAGTCTGATCAAGGTGCCTGAGGCTGAAGATTTGGCAGGAAGAATGCTAAAAGTATATCCACAAAATAGGATTTCTGCACAACAGGCACTTTTTCATCAGTTCTTCAATCCACTGCCCTCTCAACGGAGCCAGCTTTCTAATGGTAGGTTAATCTCTGTTCCCCATCCTATTAATTTACTTCATTACCTTTTGGTGGAATGTAAACACAGTCATGCATAGATGAGGTCAGTTTTATTACAGCCCATGGTCAGCAAATAAAACAGATTTTAAAAAAGAAAAAAGCATCAAAATAGATAAACACAAACAAGCATATTCAGCTTGTGCATGCATTGTTTACTAAGAACATACGCTAGAAAACACCAGTGAAAGAAACCTTGAAAGGCTATAAGAACTTAGCCTTCTTCAGCCATTAAATCAAGAATAGACAATATTTTGAGGGCCTGGGTAGTTCTGGAATGTTTACAGCATTTTGCAATAGATATAAACATTAACTTCTCAGAAGGCAAATGGATCATAAGACCATAATCATCTCTTGTGATATTACCTCAGAAATTATTGAGCCAATAGGTCTTGAGGAAATGATGGTCCACTAAGTGTTCACTTTGGTAGCAATTACTGGACGTTGTTCAGGGAACAGGCAAGGCACTCACTAACAAATTCTTCCCTGCCAAAGGGCAGAGTATTGTATAGGAGCACTTGTTTTCCAAGGCAGCAGATGGCCACTGTCCCATGTAAAATTTCCTCAGTATATTCTTACTTTTATTTTTTGCTTTCTTCATAGCACAGTCCATCTTCTCAGTACCCGGAGTGATGCTCAAACAAGAAATGTGTGACCTCTTTTTTTCATCTCAGAAGGGCCATCAGGAATATAGTTCAAGCAACTTTTGGTGAAAGAAATGAAGGATTTTTTTTCAAGAGAGAAAGGAGGCAAAGAAATAAAACCATATTGTTTATTATCATTAGCTAGGACAAATGGGGATAAACTATGTACCAATATTACAAATCCTGGATTTCAATATATAAGCCCAGCGATTAGATTACCGATGCGTGGCAGAGGAAGAGATGTGGATATAGTACAAAAACAGAACTTTTCTTTCTGCAGTTCCAGGATACAACTCTTAATAATACCAAACTTTCCAAACATGGGGAGTGGAACATAATGTACTACAGGATCTGTTTTATTTTTACCAGTTGGATGCTAATTGTTCAGAAATACTATCCTATACTGACCTTCTGCCATTGTTAATGGAGTTATTCCTTTACAGGTTCCACATTAATGAAAACTTTTAAAATGGGCATTGTGGGTAGCTGATTTAACATTTAGCTGAATTCTTTGCTTCTGAACATTCATGAATCTTCTGTCTACAGTTTAGTCCCATACCTCCCCATAGCATCAATAGCAGAATATTCAATTGTAACCTAACCTTATGCAGGTGCTGTTTTATCTTTGAAAGGGAAATACTTTTCCAGGCACCCAACCATGCCTCTCACACATTATATTTCCAAGACTGTACTCACCAGTTCCTGGAAAGCAAGGAGGGAGTTGCTGGGGTGATTTGATTCAGTAGTATTTGAAGACTGAAGATTATTGTTATATCTAAGGTTCAAATGATGTTAGCCAATTTCACAGGAAATCCATTGTTTGTGGAAGCCATGGAACTAAATCTCTTGACTCTCAGATTTGCTTGGTATCTTTGATAAGTGTATGGCAGTGGTGGCGAACCTATGGCATGCATACCAGAGGCGGCACTCAGAGCCCTCTCTATTGGTACATGCGCCACTGCCACCAGCAGCAGGTGCATCAGGCCACCACTGTTGCCCGGAGCAGGAGCCTCGCCCAGCACAAAGGAGGTAAAGCGGCCGACTAGCAAGCTTGAGTAGAGGTGGTAGAGCAGAGGTCACCAACCATTGGGAAGCAGAAGCATTTTACATGCATGCATGCATGCATGGGGCCACGAGCACACACGTGCTGAAAATGGGGTGGGGCTAATGCCTACGTGATACTAGCCCTGCCCCGCTCTTGCATGGTGCAGCGCCTTGTATTTGCACCCCACGGCACGACTGTTTTTGCGCCTTGCAGCCTGGTGGCCCATTTTTGCGCCCCCAGTTTTTGCGTGCTAGAGGCAGCGCTCAGATGCACCTCCCTGCCCCCCCCATGAGGGCACCACAATGCTGATGTGGCCCTGGCACTTTGTGATAAATAAGTGGGTTTGAGGTTGTAGTTTGGGCACTCGGTCTCTAAAACAGTGGTTCTCAACCTTTCTCAGGTTGAGACCCCACTTGCCCCGCCCATGCGTGCCGCGACCCCGACCCAGGTGTGCGCGTGCGTGCGCGCGCGTGCGCCGGAAACAAATTTTAAAAAATTAAAAAAAAAAAATGGCGGCCGCGACGGGCGGATCCACGCATGCGTGGATTGGCCCGTTGCACGCGCCACGCATGCGTGCATCCGCCCATCACGGGCCGCCATTTTGTTTTTTTGTTTTTTTTAAAAAAAATTAAAAAAAAATCAAAACAAAACAAAATGGCGGCTTTGATGGGAGATCTGCACATGCGTGGATCGGCCCGTCGCACGTGCCGCGCATGCACACATCCGCCCGTCGCGGTCCGCCATTTTGTTTTTTTGTTTTTTATTTTTTTTATTTTTTTTTTATTTTTTTTATTTTTTTTTCCGGCGCGATGGACGGATCTGTGCGTGCGTAGCGCGCATGCGCCAAAAAAATAAAAAACATTAAAAAAAATTAAAAAATAAAAAAACAAAAAAAAACAAAAAAATGGCGGCCGCAACGGGCGGATCCGCGCATGCATGGATTGGCCCATTGCACGCGCCATGCATGCGCGCATCCGCCCATCACGGGCCGCCATTTTGTTGTTTTTTTTTAAAAAAAATTAAAAAAAATCAAAACAAAATGGCGGCCGCGATGGGAGGATCTGCGCATGCGCGGATTGGCCCGTCGCACGCGCCGCACATGTGCGCATCCGCCCATCGCGGCCCGCCATTTTGTTTTTTATTTTTTTATTTTTTTTTATTTTTTTTTTACCGGTGCGATGGGTGGATCTGCGGGCACACAGCGCGCACGCGCCAAAAAAATAAAAAAAATTTTAAAAAATTTTTAAAAAATTAAAAAAAATTTTAAAAAAATAAAAATAAAAAAACAAAATGGTGGCCGGCGGTGCCCGGCGACCCCCACGAAATGGTCGCGTGACCCCAAATGGGGTCGCGACCCCAAGGTTGAGAACCACTGCTCTAAAAGGTTCGCCATCACTGGTGTATGGTGTTTAAAAAAAAAGTCTGAGACATAAACTTTTCTCATTTTTGTGGGCCAAAAAGAAAATATTGTATTAATTCACACTTATTGCAGCAACATATTTAACCCTTTCAGTCCCAATTTGGAGAGTTCAAACATTTTCTATTTGTCCAGTGTTAAGTTTGATTCACCACATTTTCACATTAATATAAGTTTTAAAAAAAGTCATACAAAAGTCATACATATTTCTCTTTAATATAACTACATAACCATATTGTTTAGAATTTTGTCATACATACATTTTTGCAATACGTTTTTCACAGTATGTAATTTTAGATGTTATTTCACTAGTGTAAACATTTGTTTACACCCTTCCCTAATACAAATGCTTCTGCATGTTTAATTGGAGAAGTGGAAGATTTTTTAAAAATGCTTATGTCAAACAATACTTGAGTTTTTGTTGTCACTTAGTCTGAAAGTGTAAAATTTAAGTAATATTAAATAAATAATTTTAATTCCCTTTATTTTCTTACTGAAACTAATATTCAACACTGCTTCCCATCTGAAGATATAGAACTTACTCAGTTTGAGCTGACCTGTTTCTTTTTTTTTTTAATTCATTTGATTTGCAAAGTTGTACATTTGTAAAGAATTTTCCAACAAGTGAAAACGGTTACCTAAATTGTGGGATATCTTATTTCATTTCCAAAAGTACACTGTCTCTGAGATTAGCAGCAGTTAATATTTACATTTTTTTGTCTAAACATGTAGACATTTGTCTCCAAAATTTGCATTCAAAGGTGATACATAGATCTTTCACAAGCTGTTCTGTTCCATTCTTAATCTTCATTCAGGCTTCCTTTGTTCTTCAATTCTGTAATGATTTGGGACTCCTGTTTTAGAGTTTAATCTTCTGAAGGATCTTAACATTAATAAAATTTCAGGTGCCTCTGAGTCTCTTTCTTGACTCCCAACTGAATTATGAAGTAGTTTTGGCTACAAAGGCAATGCATGTCCCTCCCAAGACTGTAGCATGAAGAGAAATATCTCCCCCCCTCTAAGTCATTCCTTCAGTAGCTCCGTGTATTGCTCTCAACTATGATCTAACACCTACTCAATTATTTGCGATATTTGCTCTCTGGAGGAACAGACCCATCCAATACCAAGATAGCATTCTTCCCAGTGCAGATAGGAAGACACATGGTGCTGTTTTCTTCTCCTGGGTAGATGTTAGTCTTCTTGCCAAAGATTGCAAATTGGCAAATCTTTGGATAGGATGTAGAATCTTTCTTGTCCTTGCTACTTCTTTCTTCCCATGGCCCCACCTTGAAATGCCTCTTCAACAACAGTTTTCGCAGGTTTGACAGCCTACGGAAATGTGTGATTAAAAGATTAAGATTAAAATAACAGTTTTCAGTCTTCTGATCTATATGTTGAAGACCTAAAGATATTTTTACAATATTGTTTATTGTTTATGTGAAATACTTTGTGTAACATAAATAATTATAATTTAAGTGAGGAAAATAGCATAAGAAGGAAATAAAATCCGTATCCCTTATCTTTATTTTAATCCTTTTGCCTCATGTCACTCTGGTCAGAACTGGGAAAACTTCTGAACATTAAATGTCTTCCTTCTGCATGATGAACCAGAAAATATACAGGAAAATGTATATTCTTCCTTTGCTATTACAAAGCTGTATCGGAAGTTTCACAGATTCCTGCTGAAATATTTATGCTAAATGAAAACAGTATTTTTGGAGAGATAAAGGTGAGTATTGTGTCCTTTGTTAAATAAATGCTGAAGTCACTGAGAAGATTTACTTACATGTTTCCCTCTCCCTTTGTTTCTAAAGAAAGTGATGGAAGTACTCAGTTGCTGGAATAGTTGTCAGAATGGAAGGCATGAGGTCACAATCAGATGTTTGAGGAACATCCCATTGAAAGTAGTCAATATTCATTTCAGTTGCCATATTCTCAAAAAAATACTTGAATTTGGCATTCTGTTTCTTTTATGAGTCTCCTTTTTTGGGGGGGGGGTGGCCTTTAAAAAATTATATATTACAGAATTTGAATTTCCTTTCTTTGGTCTCTGTGACCATAAATAAAGCCATGACAATGATGATGGCAATAGCATCAGCTTCTATGGCTTCTCTTCCCAACCACTTCTTAGCTCAAATAAAGTTGGTTGATGCATTTTCTTTTGGCCACATTTGTTGATACAGGACGAAGATTATCATCATCTACGTTTAGCTCTTCTGGCAAGAGGTTTTCCATCCTGTTCTAAAATCTGCAACAGTTTTAATTTAGAGAAGCTGTATTTTTTCCCCAGGAGCTTATAATTAATCCTTAAGAAATGTTTGTATTTTGACAGCCCACAAATAGAGGCAGTGAACATAAATAGTTGTAGTCCCTTCAGGATTTTTGTGCCAACATTTAATATTTTATATTAATTCAAAGAGAAAAAGCACAGAAGATAAGGTTTTAATCATAATTGTAGTTACACATTCTATCTCATAGACTGTTAGCTGACATAAATTGCTATTGATCTTTAAAATGTATTATTTATCTGCTTTGGATGCTAGAGAAGTAGAATGGGATACTATTAAAGATGTACAATCCTCTCATGCTTAACATTTTCCCACTTTTGTCTCTGACTCAGCCCATGTTTTATTGCATTAATTTTAAACTCTGGCTCCACCCATGGCTGGTTCCTACTGTTAAATGACTCTTGCTAAAGCTCTCCAAAATTTTCCGATCGCTTTCATAAGATGACATTTGTTGAAGAATAATAGCATATTTGAGATTGTTTTAATTGTCTGGGACAGAATTTCAATGCCAAAGTAAACCTTACCTATTCAAAGATACAGATATTCAGAAAGATAGATGATAGAAGAGATAAATGGCATGTTCTTCTTAGACCACTAGCTTTGCTGTACAATATCTCACTTTCTATCCAGTTCTTCACTGTTGATTGCCTGGAACCTGTTCCCAACTCTCTCTTGGTATTCCAATATATATATATCTCCTTCAGAAAAGGCTGTCATAAGGCACCAACCTTTGTATACAAGTGGAACGGCATGCAAGAGACCTATACCTTTGGAAATCTGAAATATTTGAGGCACATTATTCATAATTGTGTTTTATTGTGCAGATTGCAAACTATGAACGAGCCATCAGAAATAATATTGCAAAGGTAACAGTCATAATAAATTCACCAATGATGAGGTGAAATTAGGAGAACAGGAGATTATTAGAATAAATAAGAACTGTCTTACACACTGGACATCCAATGAAGTAAAATGTTGGCATTTGACAGTAACAGGACTGTTAGTATGTCTCTTCACAACATGTTACAGCATGGCTTTTCTTCTTGGCAATTTGTCAGTATTTGGAATCTATCAAGAACTGCTGGCTTTTGGAGGATGGGCCTTGCTAAAAGAATGAATGTACAAATCTGGAAGGAAAAAAACTTTCAAGCAATATGGCAAATGTTTTCTTTTTATATAATAAGTGAATTTCCAGGTCATTGATTCTGTCCCCCACCCTTTTAAAAAATCTATACTTATTGGTTTGAAGTTGTTTTTTTTCTTTTAATAAAACTACTTTGCTACAGTGGTTAAGGCAGCAGGCTAGAAACTGGATGATTGTGAGTTCTAGTTCCACCTTAGGCATGAAGCCAGCTGGGTGATGTTAGGCCAGTCTTGCTCTATCTTAGCTCTTGGAAGAAGGCCACTTCCAAATAACCTTGCCAAGAAAACTGTAGGGATTTGTCCAGGCAGTCTCCAGGAAATTAAAACTGACTTGAGAATTGTTTCCTTCTCATTAGTCTCCATGTTTTGCTTTCCCAGATGTATGCATACATAAATGCCTTCAGTCCCCCACTACCTCCCCACAGATCTCCTTTGACCCTAAAGCAGACCATTTCTTTTTCTGCTTTCCTCTTATGGTATCTTTGTTGCTCTGATCTACATTAGTCAAAGCAACAGTGAACAGGCTGTTCTTTCATTCCTGCATTCCTCTGTAGATCCGTGGCAACTTGTAACAAGGAACAACTAATGGTTCAGCTTCATAAAAACAAAATGACGACGATGATGATGATGAAAGAAGTGAAGCTTTGGAGAGGTTGGGAAAGCAAGGAAATAATGCTTCATTCACCCTGGGCAGATTTGAAAGGGATGCCTACTGGATATGTAAGGGCTGAATGGAGCAGGATCTTCTAGGACTGAGCTTAATTCGTTGATTTTAGTGGGCCAATGTTGGGTAAACTGCAACATTACATTTTAAAAACCCTCAACAACTGTTAACTACTAGAGGACATACCAAACTAGCAGCCCAAGATGAAATGCCCGAGCAATGACAACCACTGGAGGGAAAAGGCATAAAAGGCACTATCCTGCAGCTATTACTAGGATGGAAAGAGGTGGGAAGAGGAGGAGGAGGAGGAGATGATGATCTGCTCCAATGCTCAGAAACCAGGGACTGGCCCTTCCTGGCATAGCATATAAAATATATGAGGTGCTATTCTTTTTCTATAGAAAGTTTTATTTCTATATGCATCTGGATTCCCTGTGAATATTGTAAGGTGTGATAGCAGAAAATGTAAATATTCGCTTAATGAAGTGGCCTGATCCTAGGATGACATGCTATAATTTATACATGATGCTGGATTAAGACATTCCTTTTGACCATAGGAACACTATAAATTAACAGTACTGTAGATGCTTTCATGTAATGCTACACAAGAGTATTAAGATTTACAAGTAAACAGAATTTTGTAAAAATCTCTCATGCTCTGAAAGTCTCAAAGGTGCTTTTTCAAAAGGCAACTGGATTGTGTTTTCCTTGAGGAAGATGTTTCGCTTCTCCAGGAAAAAACAGTCCAGTTACCCCTTGAAAAAGCATCTTTGAGACAGCCATGATATGGATGACTGAGAATCTCCATAGACATTTTTTGAAAGCTAACCAATGAACATATATTTTGATGGCAACTGAGCCAGTCTGAGACTCTTGACATCAATCCATTTTCAAATTTTTGTAATACCTTTGAATTTTTGGAGCAGATTTGGCTGATGAGTATAAAGCTTCATCTGAGAAAATATGTAGAAAAATAATTAGCTTTGCATCTCTCTCTCTCTCTCTCTCTCTCTCTCTCTCTCTCTCTCTCTCTCTCTCTCTCTCTCTCTCTCTCTCTCTCTCTCTCTCTCTCTCTCTCTCTCTCTCTCTCTCTCTCTCTCTCTCTCTCGTATAGCAAAATAGAGCATTTCTGTTTAAAGGAAATTCTTTAACATTGAATTCTAGTGTGTTAAATTTAAAATTATATTCAGCACATTAATATAAAGCTGATAATTATCCCACATATACTAAAGTAAAATCATCAGGAATTCCTTTTGATGCTTGGCTTGTTTCATCAAAACTTTTAAGCCAATTAAACTGATAGCAGGTAGAAAGAAGTCTACAAAAGTGACTTTCTTTTTTAAAAAAATCTTTGATTTTACTTTGCTATCTTGTTCAATTCTTTCTTTTTAATTAAGTTCCAGTCCAGTGAACTATCAAAAGAACACAAAGAAATCAATTCTTTCATTCTAATGAATGGAATTCTAAAGATTGAGAGCTGCTCTCTCCCACTGCTAAGTGCTCCTCACCTTCCTAAGTGAGTAGAAAACTAGAAAAGTAAAATTTGTCCTGCCCTAGACCTCCAGAGGCCAGACAGACTAGTCCCACCATTGGTTGCTGGAGAGCAGTCAGCCACATCAGGCTGGCAAGAGGTCAGACATCATTCCTGCTTCCATTGCTTTTTTGCCCATCATTTGATCGTTCTGTTTCTCTGTTTGGATAAGAAAATATCTCTGAAACATTGACCTAACAGGTCACTTGTTATCTAGTACAGTTAATATCAGCTAAGGACAATTTAAGCCTGTCTCAACTATGGGACAGTGAAAAGGTGAAAGCAAGATCAAGGGACATGACCAAAATGGTCAGGCAGGTGTTTGTGCCATGGTTTGGTATAAAGGTGTAAAGGGGGAAAAGCACATGAAGGATGAGATCTGATATTTGAGGTCCTTTCCCAACTCCAGCTGAGACTGCTAGTATCAGGCTAGTATCAGACACCAAGTGTACATACTCAGGAAAAAAAGGATTATGGAGGTTTTGAATCCACAGGATTCAAACTCCTCGTACTTGTGAAATGACTGAGTTCCAATAAAGAAGTGGGTGGTGGTGGTGGAAGAATTGTCAAAAAAAAATTTTTTTTTGCATAGAATGAAGATAAAAATGTTTTCTCCTCCATTCTCTTCTGTCATACTTTGACCTACCTGTTCCAATTGTTCTCTCCATATGGTTACTGCTGTTTTGACAAAGATCCCTCAAAGCAGCTTGCTGCACAATGTTATCCATCACCAATAATAAACACACAATTATTTGAAAAAAAGAATAAGTATTGAAAATGATCAAGCTGCCTCCAACACCAATAAAACATTCAAAAGGAGATCCCTTGTAGAAAGCAGTTTAAGAAACATGTCCACCTCTTTCTTTTTTTAGCTCTTTCATTAATCCATTAGTACACTGTTTACTATTTATTGAGGTGTTAGTTGAGAGCAACCAACATTTATATTTATATACTAGCTGTACCCAGCCACGTGTTGCTGTGGCTCAGTCTGGTTAAATGGAAAAGAAAAAAAAAGAGAAAGCGCACGTTTGTAATATGTTTAATTTCACAATGCTTGTGGGTATACAATATTTTTTGTTGTTCCATTGTCTGTGCAGATATAGAGATTGTCTGGTTTGCCGGTGCTGTTTTTTTTAAAAAAAGCATGTTTTACCTGTCACAGGTGTGACATCTATATAATAGTAGGTATATAAAAACATGCATGTATTTGAATGCAACGTTGTGTCAAAATTTCAAAGCAATCGGTGAAGAACTTTCAGAGATTTAAGATTTTGAACAAACAAACATTTACATTTTTATTTATATAGAAGATTATATTTAAACATGTGCATAATGTCCCTTTTCTACCAGTAACTAGCACTAGTACCACAAATGCATAAAAGGTCCTGGACCTTCTTATATAGGTGAAGGAAATCTGTTAACACCAACTAATTGTAAGAAGAGGCATTTTTAAGGACAGGGCTTATATTCAGTAGTTCATGGGATAAACAGATAGTATGCTTCACTTTAAAAATTACTCAGCTAGAAGGTACCCTGATATATTCATATCTTAACTGGAGCATTTTCTGCTGCTGTTTGATTTTGGGGACTAAAAAAATAATTAAAATAATTTTACTACAGTCTATTCATATTGATAAATATGAAGTTCCACCAGCTTCTGCTAGTTTGGCATCTACTGTGAATTTGTTGTAGCTAAAAACTGGAACATTATGTATAATATGATATATCAATATCCTTTATGTAACATGACCTGCAAATTGATAATAGCCAGTAAGTGAGCATACAGTATGTTTTCTGAAATCAGTAATCATTTCAGAGAAGGACTTGATCCATACTCATTATCAACTGGAATTTGCATATACCAAATGGCATCTCACAGCTACCGGTAGTTTGAATCTTGATTTTTGAACCCATTTGAATTGGGCAGATCTCCAGGCTTCGCTTTATGAATTGGTTAAGAGTTACACATAATAAAATTTAACAGAAGACCAAAAAAAAAACAACCCATGTACTTATTTATATGTTTTCAATTTAGAAATGTGCCTGACTCAAAATTAGATGTTTGAATACATCATAATTAAATTTATTTTATTCTGTTTTGTGAATATTTTCTTTAAAAAAACATTCTACATTGGCTACAATTTTAAAAGCCACTAGTAGAAGAGAGAATATAGTTTGGTTTCTGAATTCAGTCCATAGCAAACTGTTTGATTTGGAGTATCTCATCTTGATTGGCATGGATTTGTTAGATTGAGGAATGGGTCCTAAGGATTCCAGCCTTCCAATCAGGATACATGGCCCTCAAACAATGCTGTGAAGTGAAGTTTTTTTTATTTTTTTTTATTTTTTATGAAGTGAAGTTTTTGAACACCTGTCAGAAAATCTGCTTACTGCTCTTTCCCTTTCACCTCAAAGTAGTGGGGTCTCTCTCATCCTGACAAGTCTGTGGCTTCTGAATGCCTTCTCTCATAGAGACGCAAACTTGATTTCTGGAAGAGCATTTTGATTGACCGTTTTGCCAGTTGTCAGAGTCTTCTTGCTTCCCCATTCCCTTCCTGCAATTCTGCCCAGAGTCAGTGGGAAGAAAGGGAAAAGAAAACAGAGAAGCCTTTCCTTCCCATCCATTGTGGTGAGAACCTTGTTCTTGTGCTTCAAGGGGCCAGCTGTCTCTCAGTGGGATATGGGCTTTTTTTTTTTTTAAAGGAGCCTTCCTTTCCCTTTATTTAATGTTTGCTCATGAGATGTCTTTCAGAACAGCATTACCCAGATGTGGTGTGGGTAAGCAATAATTAACACTAAGGCAAATGAAAAAAAAGTGAAGACATAAATCCCTTTTTTTGCATCTTCTCAAACTGGGAGAAGAACCACAATCTGTTCATAGGAGGTCAAGTGAAATACTTTTAGCCCAAGATTTCCAGACCTGGCATAGCATAGTAACATCTCTTCAAAGAGGAGTAGGATGTTTGGATGAGCTCTAGAGACTCTAGTTCCCTCCCCTGCTTGAAAAAAAAATCCCTCATTTTCATGTGCTGGTTGTGATGGCCAAACAGGAATTCAGGCTTGTTTTGTAAAAGTGGGGAAGTTCACATTAGCCTGGGCTCATTAATCACAGTGGTGTGATTAATGTGGGAATGTGTCAGCTTCCTCTTCAGATTAGAGTCTGTGCCCCATCCAACCTGTTCCCATGCAGCAACTGGTGGTACTCCAGGTCCTGCAGTCAGTATTGGACAGACCTGGAATATTTCAACATTTGATCTTTACATTCAATTTCTTCTCTATTCAACCTATTACTATAGTGACCTGTCAGTATTTCTTGTCTCAAATCCTTATCAGGAGACATGAATAAGCATAGGTTCATCTACCAATTTAATTACCTATTTATTAAGATGTTTTCCCAATAAAGCTTTCAAAAAATTCCTTATATCATTTTACTTTTGGATAATACAGCAGATATATTTACAGTTGACATTTTTGGTCATGATAACATCTGGAATTTCTAGGCACTGTAACGGCCATGAGGGAGAATTTGCACATTCACAAAATGTCATGGTAACAAAACAAAAAACAACAGATGGGAAATGGAGTCCCAGAGCCATTGGGGGAAGTTTTCTATCATGGTACTTAGTTCTATATGAGGTCTTCTTTCGATACATCCTTTCTATCCTAAATTTGTTGAAATATCTGAATAAGTATACTACAAACAGCGAGGCTTTTCAGCCATTCGCATGTTATTATCTAGGTTTCATCTGGACAGCTTCTGCTCTTCAAAAATTAATTAAAGGCTAATCTAAATTTCTTGCTTGCCAATACCAGGATGGGCCAGATATTTAAAGCTGATTCATTTTCAGAAAGCAAGCACCCGAAGGTTTGTGACTATGTCTGGACTCATGGTCTAAAAAAATGCAGTAAATATGTTTTATATACAGCTTTGGGGGAATTTCAGCACATAACAAGAAACAAGGAATAATAACTAGCAGAAATTAAGACTGGGCAAATTGCATACCGTAGCAATCAAGAATATGGCATCCAGGAGTGTTGGTGTTATGTGTGTATGGCAAATGACAACATGCACTGCAGCACATACCTGGCTCCTTTTGAACTTGTATGCTGTGTAATGATGGAAGTACGAAAAGGTGGGCCTTGGGCTGTGACATCACAGTGCACATTTCATCACTTCGGCTTTATTACGCTTAAGAAAGGGCACCAATAATGGCACTCAACGCCTGTCTCCAACTATTTTACAATTCGACATCATTATTATGAATCTTTGTCTATTAGTGAAAGATTAAATGAAATGTTAAATGCAATTTAACATCCTAGGCATCAGCAAATTGAAATGGACAATTACAATGTTTATTACTCAAATCAGGACATCACAATGTTTATTGCTCAAGTCATGAAAAATAAAGGAAGAATGACATTTTTATAGTTAGGAAGGGTTAAAGCCATACCGCTGCTCCACAGGCTGCTGCGCTTCCAGATGCAATTCAAGCTGCTGGTTGTTACTTTTAAAGTTCTGCAAGACACATGCCTCCAGATCCACTCCCACCCTTCTGACTTTCTGCAAGAGCCTTAAGACTTGGTTCTGCCAGATGGCCGGGCGGGGGGGGGGGCGACATTGGAGGAATATCTCACTGGAGATGGTGGATTAATTAAGAGACAATCCCACCTCCCCCTCCCTCTGCACATCCGGCTCCCTCCTTCTCTACCTTGTGACCATGATTTTATTTTGATTGTATTATCATTTTATTGGGTTTATTTATTTCTGATGATTTTAACATTTTTATGCTGCAAGTCTCCCAGAGTCACTTTAAAACAAAATGGGCAGCAAATACATTTAATAATAATAACAAGAAAGCAAGAACAGTTTTGGGATACAGTGCAAGCAATGGCTGAATAATATCAAGTAGACTTCGTGGATAAACCCTTTAATATAATGATTATATTATATTATATTAGTCACTGATATACAGTAGAAAAAATAAAATTCAATTTGAAATCAACAGAACAGGCAAGCAAGAGGTGCTGCTTCTGATTGGAGACTGGAATGCCAAAGCTGAAAACATGAAGATAGAAAATGTAGTTGGATTATACGGCTTAGGAAACTGAAATGGCTTATGCATTTCTGCCAATCCAAATATTTCTTCATTGCTAACGCTGTCTTCAAATAGCCAAACTGATGCCTCAATACATGGACATGACCAGATAAAATACATAGAAACCAAAGGGACTATATTATTGTTCTAAGGAAGGTCTGCTATATACCATCAAAACATGACCAGGTTAAGTGCTGATTGGAACTGCTCATGAACTGCTCGTGTGCAAGCTAAAGAAGACAGCCAACCAGTTCCCACAAAACAAACTCGAACATATACCCACTATTTTTGAGGAGAACATCAGGAATCACCTTGAAGTGCTCAGTGTCAATAGAGAACCAGAGGAATTATGGGACGGACTTAAAGAGGTTGTTAAGGATGAATGTGAAAGAAGACTGCTAAGGATAAAGAAACAGAAAAAAGCAAATAGGGTGTCAGAACAAGCAGTGGAAATTGCCCAAAAGAGAAGAGAAGCCAAAGCCAAGAAAGACAAAAATCTCAGGAAAATTTTGTTTCGAGATGTCAGACTAAAAGGAAATAATGGCCTGATTAGGAGAAGCTTGTTCCCCTCTCCTCAAATGCCCCCTGGGAATGGAACACTTTCCTCGGAGAGCTCTGAGCATAGAAACTTGGTCACCAGGTGGCACCATTCTGACACAGTAGTTGTTTTTTTATTATTATTCCCCAAACTTTTCCTCAACTCTAAAGTGACCAACTTTTTTACAATGAAAAGGAGGACACAAATAAATTGAAGAAAAAAATATCGTAAATAAAAGAAACATTTTATTCATTGCAACAATAATACAGACAACTTGCATGTGCAAAGTTTTGGCGCGCTCAGCAGCAATTCCTATTGGCTTTCGGAAGCCAATAGGGTGAGTAGCACAGCTCATGCAAAAGTTGAAAAAAAAACCCATCCAAAAAAAGATACCAGAACGACGTTCTGAGCGTTCTATGAGGGGGGGGGAAAGCCCTGCAGATTAGTCTTCAAATACCGAAAAGGAGGACGTGAAGGAGGACACTTTTTGAGGGAGGACAGAACTTACAAAAGGAGGACTGTCCTCCCTAAAGGAGGACGGTTGGTCACCTTACTCAACTCAAACTAAGTTATTTTTTATTTTGCGTCCCTCGTTTTGATAAACTTTTCCTTCCTGTCAGCACTAAACCTCTTAAAGAATCCCTTGTTGTTTCACTTTTTTCCAGCAGATGGAAGCAAGAAGCAATAAGTAAGAGTTTATATTATATACATATACTAAAGAAAGTTAGTAAAATATTTGAATGGGATACATTTTTGTTTTGTTATTCCTTCCAATGCTGATGTTTCAAGTTAAAGAGAGTCTCTGGACTTTTCTTCATGTTCCTTGTGACCCTAGCATAAGTATGCTCCACTAATTGCTTTTTTTCTCCTGTGCCCTCTTTTTTTTTCCCCCGACGTAATTTTTATTAGTTTTTAAATTTTTACAAAAAAAGACACATAGTAATAACTCAACCGAAAACTAACATATACTACATTTTCAAACAATTAATATAACTGCTCGGCACCCCCACCACCACATCCCCCTATCCCTAACCACCCCTCCTTCCTCTTACCATCTACCTACTTTCCTCTCACTCCTCCTCTACTTCTCCACCCACCATCTCTACCCCCACTCTTGCCTCCTCTTACCAACTTCCTACTTACCTCTACCTTCACTCCTCTTTCACTTCTCCTCTTACCCACCAGATGTGGTGCCAAGAGGCCACCCGAGCAACCCCTTAATATATATTCTTACATATTCGTACTTATCGCCATCCCCGATTACAGTTGAGAAAACATAATATATAAATTATGAATACCCTCCCACCCCCCCTCCCCGACTTCCCAGAGTGAATACAGGGTAAAAACACAAGAAAACCCACTAAACTACTTATTATATAAATCCAACATATAAATATTTAACTATATGCTAAATATAATTTCTTCAATTGATATTTCCCTTGTATATAATCAATCCATTTTTTCCAATCCATCATAAATTTTTCATTTGAGTGATCCTTCAGATATGCGGATATCTTGGCCATTTCTGCCATATTTATAACTTTTAATGTCCATTCTTCAATAGATGGTAATTCAGACGTCTTCCAATATTGTCCCACCAGTAATCTTGCTGCAGTAATCAAGTTCAAAATCAACTTAGTCTCTATGGTGGTACAGTCTTTTATGATACCAAGCAAAAACAACTGTGGTGAAAATTCAAGACGCTTTTTCAATATATTTTGAAGAATCCACCATATTTTTATCCAAAAAGCCTTGATTTTTTTACAAGTCCACCAAACATGAAAATAAGTAGCGTCCATAGATTCACATCTCCAACACTTAGGTTGCACATCTGGGTACATAAATGATAGTTTTTTCGGGTCTAAATGCCATCTATAAAACATTTTATAAAAATTTTCTCTTAAATGTTGTGCTTGCGTAAATTTTACATTTTTCACCCATATCTTCTCCCATGTTTCCATCGTTATTGATTGTCCAAAATTATGTTCCCACTTAATCATGCAATCCTTAACTAATTCAGTTTCAGAATCAATTTCAATTAATGCATTATATAATCTTTTAATATGCATAGGTCTTTGATCTCTAACTTGTTTAATTAAATTATCGTCCTTTGAGGAGAAACCCATCTTAAAATCTTTTTGCCATCTAGACTGTAATTGTACATGTGAATACCAATTATGAGCTATTCCTTCTTCCCTTAACCTATTTAATGGTTTCAATAATAAAGAATTCCCTTCTTTAAATAAGAGTTTCTCATAAGACACCACATCTTGAATTTGTTGTCTATTTATACTCTCTATTGCATGCCTGGGAACTGTCCAAAGTGGAATCTTTCCATTTAACTTGTAATAAAACTTTTTCCAGACACGAAACAGAGCATTTCTCAATAAATGCTCTTTAAAACTCCTGTCCACCTTTTTATCATAAACTAAATATGCATGCAGCCCATACAATAACCCGTACCCTTCTATATTCAATATCCTATCCTTAGTTAAATTAATCCAATCACTTATTGCTACTAAAACTGCAGCATAATAATATAACTTAAAATTGGGCATTTTCAAACCACCTCTCTCCCTTGTATCTTGAATAATTTTTAATTTAACCCTTGGTTTCTTGCCATTCCAAATAAATCTATTGATACCTTTCTGCCACTCCTCTAAGTTCGCATCCTTTTTAAGTATTGGTAACATTTGAAATAAGAATAAAAATTTCGGCAATACGTTCATTTTGATTGCAGCTAGACATTTAACTTTCTTAACTATTTCACAACCCGTTATTCTTTCCAAATCTTGTTTTAATTTGTCATCTAAATTTTTAACCAACATCTTTGTCTTAGATATATTTAATTTAAAGCCTGATACCCTTCCATAGTTTTGAATAATCTCCATCAAGCTCTGAGCCGACTGTATTGGTTGAGTCAATGTCACAAGTAAATCATCAGCAAAAGCACATAATCTATAATCCTGTTGTCTGATCTGTATACCTTTTAGTTCATCTGAAGCTCTAATCCTATTCAATAAAACCTCTAAGGTTAAAACAAACAATAAAGGGGATAAAGGACAACCCTGCCTAGTACCTTTCTCTATATTAAATAAATCTGTTAATTGCCCATTCACAATAATCTGACCTTTTTGTTTCTGGTAAACTGCTGATATAGAATTAATAAACTGATCCCCCATTCCCATCTTAACAATTAATCTTTTCAAAAATAACCAATTCAGTCTATCAAAAGCTTTCTCCGCATCCAAAAACATAAGAACTGCAGGCACTTGGATATGCTTATCCAAATATTCCAATATGTTAATAAGTTGTCTAACATTAGTTTTCATCTGTCTCCCTTGTAAAAAACCAGTTTGGTCGGAATGAATTATTTGTCTTAAAACTGTCATTAATCTATTAGCCAAAATTTTTGCAAAAATCTTATAATCCGTATTTAACAATGAGATAGGTCTAAAATTTTCTACTTGAACATTATCTCTTCCCTCTTTAGGGATCAAAGAAACATAAGCCGTTTTCCATGAAGGTGGTACCTGACCACCCTCTTGTATATTTACAAATAACTCTCTGAGAGGTTCCACCATTTCTTCTTGGAGATACTTATAGTAAATCGCTGTTAAACCATCAGTCCCAGGAGATTTTCCCATTTTCAATTGATTAATCACTGCAATAATTTCTTCTGATGTAATCAAAGCATTTAATCTATCTCTTTGTTCCTTAGTAATTTTCAAAACATTTTCATTTTGTAAAAAGGCATCTATCTCATTCTGTTGTACTTTCTCTTTGGAATACAACTTGGAGTAGAATTCTAGAAAAGCTTTTTTAATAATTTCTGTGTCCTCTTGATGTTGCCTTCAGCTCCTCTACAGATTATACCAGAAGAAATTAAAGCTGTCTTTAGCTGTCCCAGTTGTAAAGGGGTGTTTTCCCTACACAATTTCCCCCCATGGATCCAACCTAGCATGCTTTATCAAGAGATGATGAGATCAGTGATCCCAGCACCTACTACAGGAATGTCCTATCCCCTCCAGGGCCTGGTCACTTCTCACTATGACCATTTGGACCTGGGCTGCTCTGTTGCATAAAGACAGCTGCCCAATTGCCTTCCTTAATACTTGAGGGAAGTGACTATGCTGGACTCCAGGCTCTAGTACTAATTATGCAAAGAGCACACAAACTTTGGTGTTGGAAGAATCAGCATACCCTTTAAGGCTGTTGTGGATGCTCTCACAAAATGGCAGCCATCAGAGAGGAACCTTGTCTATTCACCAAACAACTTCTATGATGGATAGAGCCAATTGTAAAATGCCCACCTATTAGAGATGCTCTCTACCACCCCAGGTTATCTTTGCTTGCTGGGAAAGTGGGCACATTTCTAGGCAAAAGCCTGAGCTACTAAAACTAATCAATTTTATTTTGAAGACTCTATTCGATCTACAGCAGTCTAAACATATTTTTTTCTTATAAATAAAGATGATTCTAGAAGCTAATCTCTTGCTTGGCAATGTGCCAGCATCTTTTACAATTATTATAATTATTTTTAATTAAAGTAATCTAACAAAAATAGAGATGAGGGAAGGAGACTGGCAAGATATCATTGGTGATATCCATAAGTACACTGATACCTACAGACACCATGTTGGAGTATACATGTGATTAACTTCTCAGATACAATGCTAATGGCATTATTAATGCCATGAACAGGTTTTTTTTTCCCCCTTAGCAGTTTATTTTTAGAACAGAAGAGGACGGCTCCATTAGCTAGTTAAAATCCAAATCAAAAGCATTTTAATAGATGGAAAACACGTATTTAAAAATGCAGTGAAATGTTTAAGCTCCTTTTGTGCTATCTCTCTGTCTTAGAGTTTATTGCTTATAAAAAACAGAAACCAATCCAGATTACAGGTAATAATGACTGGAACTGCATCCTACAGATTTCTGCCTGTCAGTCTGCCCCAATGTAACCTTTTCCCTCTCTCCCTCCCACGCTCACGTACAAATGCACACATACACAGACTCCAGACTCCACCTGACTTCAGTTATTATTTACAAATGCCAGAGGTAGAATGTGCTTTTCACACAAAGAATTTAAAATGTATACAATTAATTCAGCTCATCCGCCCAGTCTGGGCACTCCTTTCTCTAGCCTTATCTCAAATCAGCAGCCAGATTGTCTTGCATTCTGGCAATTGGGAAAAAGTGACTCCAGCTACTGGAGAGATCTCCCAGGAAATGTTGCAGTCATTAAACTAAAAACAGCAGGAGGAGCAGCTGTCCCCTCTTCTTCTCCTGTGTGGGAACATATGTGTTTCTGGGTAGATCAGGTGTGGGTCAGTACTCAGCCAACCTCATATGGGCTCAGAAGCAGAGTGGGGCCTGGTGCATTTGAATGGAAGTCTCTATGGGGGGGGGGTTAGTCTGGAAAGTGGGAAAATAATTCCCAGAAGGAGACAGTGGCAACTGCTTCCATGCTGTTGCCAAGAAGGCAATATAATTGTGAAGTCACTGGGGCTCAAGCTTGACTTGAAGGAGACTTTTCATCCCAGAGGTTTGTTATTATCGATATTTACATCCAGTATCAATGATTTGGTATGAACTGAAATTACAGTGAAAAACAAAATCTGTCAGGCTGACAATCATTATGAATATAATTTCCAGTGAAAAATAATGTTTGGGGTCATCCACAGGAGGTGGGGAAATGACAAAAGTAGTGATGCACGCTCTTGGTGTTTTGTACACACATATGGACATAAGAGGCAAAGGGGCTTGCAATGCAACAGGTTGATGCTGCTTTATCATTTCACGGAAGCATTGGATTCTGTGGGCTTCTTTGCCAGAGTAGGAAAACTATTGGGCTATGAAGCCAATTAAACCATTGAGTAGATTACCTAATTTGGACAGATGTACTCTGTCTGTGTGCTTATATTTGTGGGAATTATGAAGTATGGAAGACAGAGCAAGCTGTGTTCCTAAGTTGCAGCACATAAGCTGCCCTCCAACTATCTCCAAAGTTGAAACATTCAAGTGCGTAAATCTAGTTCATTTCCCCCAGATGCCCTTTGGGTGATGCCATCTGGTCTCCCTCAAGCATTAGAATAATGGAATAAGAGGCTTATAGCTACAATGCCAAAAGGATGAAGAGGATCCAGAGGTTGGCAAGGCAGAAAGACCAAAGGCTGAGAAAAGTTTAAGTCCTCCATTCAGACCAATGGTAAAAGTTGTACATCATTCATCAGCTCTCGAAGACATCCTAAAGCATCCTAAAGGGATCTTCAACCTTGGCCCTTTTATGACTTGTGCCTGGCTGAGGAATTCTGGGAGTTGAAGTCCACAAGTCATAAAAGGGCCAAGTTTGAAGATCCCTGTCCTAAAGGGACAGATTGTGATGAGAGAACTTAGTGCAGTAGACAGTACTGCTTGTAATGTATTTGTGGCTCTGAGTGGAATTACCTAGTTAGTCTTATGGCTCCTAGTAGGTCTTCCTGTCTGACCTGCACTATTTTATAAACTGCACTATTTTCTTTTCTAGTAATCAATACAGACATATGCATACCTGGCTGTGCACCCACACTTCCTTTTTTTCTTTCCACAAAAAAAATAAATCATTTAGGATAAAAAGTCCACATATCTTTTGACTGATAATTCTACAAGCCATATATCTGGAAATATCTCTCACTGCTGAATTTTGATTGCTGCTGTTGTGCTGCAAAGGGCTAAAGGGTTAGGGTTAGGGTCACCTTGGGCTAGTCTTAATACTTACAGCAGTCTTACATGTGTCCTTAAAAAATGATATCTGATCCAATCAAAGGAATGGAAATTCCAAAATGGGTTGCTTAGGATGATTTCATGGTTTATGTTTGATCAGGTGTTTGCATTTGAATCTTTGCTATTCAAGAGCGCAATTGCCTTCCTTAACGCCTGCGCACGACGTCTACGGGGAAATTCAGAGAGCCCGCGGTTTTTGAATTTGTACGAGTGGTCAATCTAGAGAGGGAGTGATCATAGGAATAAAAACGCAAGAATTAGTAGTACCGGTATTTCCGAAGATGGAAGAGGGAATACAGTTTCCTAAAGTTCAAACAAAATCTTCAAAAAAAAGAAAAAAGATCAAACAATAAGTGAAATATCAACGACTTCCAAAGAGCATTAAAAAGAGTCTAAAATCCAACATCCATTGGACAATGATATCTATTCTCTATGAAGTTACAGAAGATTACAGTGAAAATGAAAAGCACTTGAATATCCTCAAGGAAAGGTTTCTAAAATGCATTGAAACTTTGGAAGTTCCTGTGGATGAGCTAAATTGTCTGACCAGTGTGCAAAAGATTTTAAAACAAGAAGAGAAAAAGTATATTTTAATGGAAGAAGAATTGGAATATCTGGAGGGAGAAATAACTAAAGATGTATTACCATTAAATACAATGGATGAAGAAATGCAAACACTTCAGAAGAAAATAAAAGCATTAAAACATGAACTGAGAACATTAGAAGCAGATACGTTTTTTAATATTGATTTTAAAGATGACCTACGTCTTCCTGGTCTTCCAATGGAGTATTTTAAACGACCTCCTCTTCAGAATGAGGTTTTGAAGATTGGAAACCCACAAGCTCTTCTTGATGGCATGAATATCATCCAGCAATCAGATGAGATGAAGAATATGATGGCATTTCTAGAGCAATTATATGAAAAGGCAGACTGCCAAGTGAAGTCAGACGATAGATGTAGAGAAGAACAAATATTCCTGTACCTTTAGTTCCTTTCGTCTTCCAAGGAAATCTTTGAAAGCAATAGTTTTCCTAATGTGATTTGCATTCTGCAAGAGGCATGGTGGAAATTTTGGATGTAATTAACAAAATATAATCTATGGTTTTATTGGAGTAAAGATATCAACAGATAGATTTCTCAGTAATAAACTAGTCCTATTCTTTTGAATGTAGCTACCATTAAGATTTGATGCAATACTCTTCGTGTTGATTAAATGACAAAACAAGAAAAAAAAATCTTTGCTATTCAACTCTGGAAGCTCCAGATGATTTGTGCCAGGTAAACTACGGTACTTATCAGATCTTTATCAAACAATCCTACAGTTTTGTTTATTTTTAGGCACAGATTTTTCAAGACCAGGTTTCATTTGCTTAGTCTAAATAAGACAATTCCAGAATGGCAGTTGCTGTAGCAGAAGCACTAGCAGTTTTTAAATAGCTCAAAAAAAAAATTGAAGCAGCAGATTCCAAGAAAGGTATTTTGCACTTACAAGTTTATAATTAGCCTTGGGACAATTTGAATCAGCGGCTTGAATAACTACAGATTAATTATTTCATAAGTGATCAATACTAGGCAAGATTTTCCTCAGTTTGCTCAATTTTATAGTATAGGGTAATAGTTCAGCATATTTGCTGGCTTGTTTAGCTTACTTAACATATGTTTCATAGCAGAAGTCCTGACCTACCACATTAAAAATAAATAACCTCCATTATATTACAATTTAGATGGCAATAAGCAGAAATTATGGAGATGATCAAGGAAATTGGTCTCCCACTATTTTTTCAAGCTTTATTGCTTGGCCTTTTTAATTAACCACAGCATGAGCTTCCTGCTTATCCATTCAAGTTCACAGCCATTTGTTATACTCTCCCATATTTAATCATTAGGCTGAATGGCCATTTAGTCCATCAAATTGGACCGTTTCTCTTGGGAGGACCTCATGGTTAAAATAATTTATGATGGGTGGCTATTCATCCACATCCAATAAGGGGAGGCTTACTACCATCCTTGGTCTCTGGTTCCACTATTGAATGATTTATCACTTAGTGAAAATGTAGACTGTTTCTCTGGTGCTTCCAGCGAAAGAGTTCTCAGGTATGTAATATAATTATCATTTAAATACTGTTTGATAGTTTGATAGTTTTTTAAACTGTAGCAAAAGGTCTCCAAGGAAGGAAGGGACTTGGTACCTTCTGCTGTTCTAGAAGAAATGTATTTTGGTGTTCTACTGATTGCTACTTAGGTACTGAAACTTAAAATATTTCATTCAAACCTAGCCCGAGAGATTTGTCTTTCTACCTAGGTTTTTGTTCCAAGTTGATGTTCTCCTGAGAGAATTTGCATTCTCTTTATCTCTGTTTAATCTCTTCATTAGCTGGCTATTTCAACAGGAACCTGGAAAATTCAGGCTGTCCTACAGTGTGGTGGACTAATGTTCTGATATGTCAGTACAACACTGAGAGATTACAAAAATGATTTCTAAGGATGTGGGCCAAATTCTGTAACCACGAAGACAACATCGACTCAATCATCCCAGAGAGTGTGTATCCCATTAATCACTTTCCTGATGAAGACCTGGCAAATAACAGGGAGACAAGTTAACAAATACAAATGGGCTAGTCCTTCCAGAAAACTGGCAATCAAATGGTCTCCTTTAATTCAAGTAACATATATAAGAATTTGATGATTTAAAGGTGCTGATATGGAAGCCTAGTTGGCAAAAGAAGAAAGCTAGAATAAGGTTGAAAAACTTAGGACTTTGACTCATTAGAGGGGATTTTACATTGCCAATTAGTGGGCTAAAGGGAGATGCTGAGACAAGGGGAATTTTGGTTATTTAAAATATTTGGAAATTAGTCAAAAATAAGGATTTTATCCGTTCAATATTTAAAAGTTAGATCTAAAAGGGAAAAGAAAATTAAATACTATGAATATGTTTGATTTATTGATTAATCCAGGCAATATATATAATGGTTTTTGATTTATTAAAGGGGATATTGTGTTATTAAGTAGATGATTTCATATGGTGGGAAATAGATAACTCTTAGGAAATAGAACAAGATTATATTTAAATAGATAAAATGTGTATTTTGGATATTATAGTTTGTTATGTAGTGAAATAAGGGAAATTTTGGTTACCCAAAGTCTGAAAATTATAACTATCAAAGGTTAAATTGGAATATTGACAAGAAATTAAAAATTGACTAAAAATCAATAACAGGATATGGATTGTTTATGAAGATTGAATGTAATTAAGATATGTATAAGCTAAACATTTATTGATAAATGTAATAATGATGTCCTTACTGAACTGATATAATTAGAAACGTACCAACCGGAACATGAGACAGTAATTGTTAAGAGAAAAAGAAAAGAAATATTTGATGTTGTAGCTTGAGATTTGTACTAAGATTTTGTTATTGAGCTATTGATTAACCCAGTCACTACGTTGCTTTTTAAATATTCAAATGTAAAACTGGAAAATTAATAAAATATTATTTAAAAAAAAAAGACCTGGCAAATCAGGATCCAACTCAGGGCTCTGTTTTGATGCATTGTGTGGGTTCCCAAACCTTGTAGCTCTTAAGATTTGTTTTTCAGGACCTCACTGAAGGGAAATTCCAGTTGTCCAAACAGTCATCTTGACAAAGAGATATATGTTATGCTCCTTCTCAAAGCAATGTTACAACACCATTTGCTTCAACATTTCACTTTAGAACAGTTTGAGAAGAAAGTTGAAAGACTGTATGCAAAACAAGCAAATTTTGTTCATCATTTTCACCCCCTTTACTCTCCTAATTGTACCATCTCTTTTCTTCTACTGTCCACCTCAAGCATATCAGAACAAGCAAAGGAATTCATTTCAGGTTATTTGTCATTAAGACACAATAACACAGGCTTCTAAATAATAATAAGACACAATAACACAGGCTTCTAAATAATTCTTATTAGGAAAATGGTGACAAGCTTCCATGGCTAGATCAGACACCCCTCTATTTTAAAACAATCTTTAATTATAAGTATTAGAAACATTTAAAAAAACCATTAGAACTAGAACCACCCAGAACAGGATGCTGGATGAAGACATCAGATTCAAGTCCCTTCTCAACTATAAAAGTTTATTGGGTGACTTTACTCTGAAGTCACAGGGCTTTTGTTCTGAAGAAAATTAGATGGAAGGAACAATGCAGGTGTTACCTTGAACTCCTGAATGAAAGGTGAGATACAGGCCTAAAAAATAAATGAGCACATATTTTAAGATAAATTGAAGCCCAGTACTTCAAACAAAGAAATGATATTCTTACACAGGAAATCAGATTCTTTTTGAACTTTGGAAGTTTTTTCTACCAGATCCCCTCACCACCTGGCATGTGGATCTTAATTGAGAATTTTTCCCAATTAAGCATAATAGCAAACAAGACATTTATTATGCAATTGCTCTGACTGCCACATAGCATTTTATCAAAGAGGCAAATTTATGCAATATTGCCTTTAACTTACAAACTATATCATCAGGTCTTAAGTCATTTTAGCTATCTAGGTGAAGCCCAGTCCCAATAGTGAGGCAAAATAAGCTTAATCTATATTTTGTAAACGGGGGGGGGGAGGGGGGTTAATATCTCTGTGGCAGTGGTGGGATACATTTATGGATGGGATATGGAATTTCAAGATGGCAGATGATGATGTTTGGGGGAAAAAAACAAGTCTTCCCTGTCTTATAGTGAAAGAAACGCTTGTGCTCTAACAGGAGGGGGTTCTTCACTCATAAACGTGATGAGTTAAAGAGACAAGAAATGTTTGGCATGGTATCAGAGAAGCATGGGAAAACATTATCTACATATTCTTTTTTATTTTGTGAGGAATGGGAAAGGGTGTATGTTTCAGCTTAAGCCAGAAGACAGGACAGTACACTCAATCACTGGACAATAAAATCAAATTAATTGACTGGGACTGTTATGTATTAATATCAAGAGTTAATGTGTTTTAATTTAAACGTGTCTCCAACTGTTTTGGAGGAAAAGTTAAGTTTGAGTTTGAGTGGGAAAACACCGTTTGGTTTGATTGGTCACCACCTAGAGGCAGCAAGTATAAATAGCCATCATTCTGTCAGTTAAGCCAGTTCTGTTTTCTGTTGCAATAAATAGTGTTGCATTAAACTGGTCTGGTCAATACTCCAAAAAACCCACTATACAATAGGGACCACTTAAGGGTCAAAAATAGCAGCAAATGTTGGGTTTTGGGTCTTCCGAAGGCAACAGATTTACAAATATCAAAACAGATGTTCCCATGGTTCCGTTTCTCTCCTCCTGCCCCCCATCACGTCCTATAATAGGCACATCTCAAGAGTATGTTAAAGTGGAGGCCAAAAAAAACCCCTATGAAACAAAGAGACTGGTCATGAGCAAGTCACCATACCTCTGTTAAGGAGGTAAGACAGCCTTGCAACTGTTCCATGCCTCTTACCTGGAAACATTAGTTGTAGCTCTCTGTATATTAACTGCAGAGGAAACATAAAAAAGCAAAAGATCCAGTTTGACCATTCCAAGGCAGATGGGAATGATGTGGTATGCTAGGCCCTACATATAGTTACTGTTCATCACCTTTTGTTGCTCAGATACACCTATCTTCCTGGCTAGCTTTGACTCTGGGAGTGGGCTTCCCTGCAGTGGGCAGGAGGCACATCAGAAATAGCAGAAGAGGGTTCAGCACACTTTACTTCCCCAAGTCCCATTTTCTATGTAAGAGACTCCCAAGGTTTCTCTCAGAGGACACAATGTGGGTTTTTAAATCCAATGGATATGCTAGTAACCACTGTCTGATGCAGTTTTCAGGGTGTACACAGTGTGAGTGTGTGCATGTGAACGTGTGTGTGTGTGTGTGTGTGTGTGTGTGTGTAGGGAGAGTATATAGGCTTATAGGAGAAGAGAGATCTGCCTTCTTTTCTACCCTGCCTCCTATGGAATATGAATATACTTTCCCACTTTCAAAAAACTGGAGCCATGGAATCTACATGCTGCCTTTGCCGGTGGATGGGGATGCTGAAAGGGAGGGGGAGGGGAGGGCTCGCAGCAGGGGGGAAGTTGACTTTTCTTTATACATACAGGTTCTTTTCCATGCAGAGTTGAAATTATGCCTGATAAAAGGAGTTTTGTGCCTGTTTCAATTCTTCCCAAACCTCCTGGCTTCCTCCCAATTAAATGAGGTTTGTCAAAGCCACAGGGCTCTGGTGCCGCCTGAGAGGCAGACAAGCATTTCCTGCAGTGACATCTGAAATCCCTGAAGGAGGAGGAGATGAAAGTGCTTCTGCCAAAAGGCAGGAAAAGAAGGAGCGAGAGGGTGTGAAAAAAAAAAGAGGTAGAGAGAGACAGAAAGGCAGAAGGGGAAAGGTGGGGAAAGGTGGGGAAGGGACGGAGGTGACAGAATGGGCCCACTACATGTTGCTCTCCTGAAGAAGGATAGAAGGAAAGTATTCTCAGTCCTGCCCAAGTTAGTCTGTTAGCGAGCTGATACTTCACTTCTGTTGCTGCCAGTGGGACCTCCTTGGACAGGAAGCTGGATGATCTTATCATGGCAACCAATCTATTGAGGAGTAAATCAAAATCACCCTGACAGAAATGTTGTTCCAAGTCCCAATTCAATGAATTTATATTCATGGATGATTCACCGGGGTTGCAACAGTACAGGTGGTCCTTGACTTATAACTGTAATTGAGCCTACAGTTTGGCTTGTATGTCAAGATGGTCATAAAGATGATCACCATGTGAACACACCTGATATTATGACCTCTTTACAGCAGTCATTAAGCAAATGTGGCAGCAGTCAGTGGTTAAGTGAATGCCACAGTTGTAAAGTGAAGGCCATGGTCATGAAGAAAATGCCATAGTCACTAAATGAACGCTACAGTGGTTAAGCAAAGCCATTGATCGCGATATAGAGCGTTTTTTGCCAGAAACCAGAAGTAAATGCCTGTTTCCAGCAAAAATGTCATAAATTACAGTCACGTTGAATGTGAGATGCTACAAATGGTTGTAAGTGTGGGTTGATCTCCAAAGGCCTAAAATGAAGTCATGTGACTGCAGGGGAAGAGGCAGAGGTCGGAGCATCAAATCTAACGTTGCATGGGATTTTCATCGATTGCATATCCAACAGAAAGCCCAAAGTTGCAATTGTTGTTCCTATATTCTTTGCTGCATTGTATCTATTCTTAATGCCTGACTGCTGATGAAAAACAATTGTATAGTATTTTTTCACCGTTTTAGTCTCTAGTCTAGATAATAAACTACACATTAAGTCTGTTGAACTCAACAGAACTGAGTTGCAAATAGCTTTTTTGAGGTCCATTGTATCTTTTAACAGTTGGTAAATGACCAGTAGTAAATCATGGACTGTGTGTAATAACAACAGCAGCAACAACAACAACAACAATAACATTTCTAGATTATTTCCATTCATGCTTTTAAAGTTATGAAAGTCATTCCAGAGTGCCTGGAATTTGACCTGCTGAGAACAACAACAAAAAAATTGCCCTCTCTATATCTAATGGAGTCCTGCCAATAAACCTCTGTTTACTAAAAAACATTTTTGAAGGACGAAGGGGGGAAGGTGACAGAATTATCCTGTTATCTTCATCTAAAGAGGATCATCAGATTGGGAAGAGAATGTGAAAAAAATGTAAAAAAAAAAAAGCATTTCTGCGTAGGCTTTCCCCCCATTTAAAGCAAAGACTGGGTTCCATGGAGTCATCTGCCTGTGTAATGCCTGGTTTACTCTTTGCAAAGTATCATTCAGGCATGACGTGGGCAGTCCATCTATACTCTGGTCTGATGGAAGACCATAGACATGCTATTCAATATGCATTTGGATGTCTTTGAAAAAAACAGTTAATATGGTAAAGAGATCTATTGCTGGTTCTATTCCAAGTGAACACATGAAA
Source organism: Bothrops alternatus (assembly GCA_034064705.1). Lineage (NCBI taxonomy): Eukaryota > Metazoa > Chordata > Lepidosauria > Squamata > Viperidae > Bothrops > Bothrops alternatus. Next base: position 1,322,198 of record JARGCV010000068.1, read on the forward strand.
GAGTTTCTCTGCTTCTGCTAACAACAGGCTTTGCATGGCTACATTTACACCTTTGGCAGTAGGTGATGTTCAAGGGCAGGGGTCCTCAACCTTAACAACTTTAAGACTTGTGAACTTCAACTCCCAGAATTCCTCTGGCTGAGAAATTCTGGGAGTTGAAGTCCACAAATCTTAAAGTTGCTAAGGTTGAGGACCCCTGTTCTAGGGATTATACTTCATCCCCATTTTGCACTCTTCCTTTGGGGAGAAGGGCAGTGAATTGCAGCCACTCTTTGCCAGCTCTGCATTCCCTTGCAGCATTTGGGGAAATCTGGGACTTGGGTGCAATTAGCAAGAATACTGCCCTTCCAGCTCAAGTGAAAGACAGAAAAGTAAAAGTTTAGAATGGACCAGACTTCTGGAAGACTGGTAAACCTCTGTTCAAAAAATAGCTCAGATGACAAATTGATGGGCTGTACGTCAGCTGAGAATTCTGTTCCCCACCTCCTCTCTGTCCTACCAATCTGTCACCTAAGTATTTTTGAACAGAGTTGCTGTTGTTCCTGTCACTTTAACTTCCAGAAGAATAGTTGGTCAGTGTTCAGAAACAACCACTTGGAGCACATTTTAAGGCAGCGGTCCCCAACCTATGGGCTGTGGCCCACTATTGGACCACAGCCATGTGAGTGGCTGGTCAGTGTGACCATGTTCTTGTGCCGGCACTACCTAGCTGAGCTGTGAATCTTGTGCTGGCGCTAGGAGAGCTGCGAGCCTCTCACCAGCACTAGCAGCCCCATTTGTGAAGCGCGCATGCTCACAGGCCCTTTCACATGCACACGCAGCCACATTTGCGTGTGTGCACATGCGCTCATAAAGGTGCCTGTCCCTCCCTTTCCCACCGCGCCGCCAACCCAGAAAGGTTGGCGACCCCTGCTTTAAGGAGAGTGTATGTTGGTGGTTTTTCCCTCTAGCAGCTGATACTGGTTGAGAAGCGAAACAAAGTCAGGGCAATCAGACTTTGATAAAGCCAATTTGCTCTAGTGGTTAAGGCGGCACCAGGCTAGCAAGCACACAGCATGAGTTCAAGTCCTACCTTAGTCATGAAAGCCACCTGGGCAAATTTGGGCTGGTCACTTTTTCTCAGCCCAACCCACCTCACAGGATTGTTGTGGGGAAAACAGAAGGAAGAAAGTGTGTTGAATATGCTGGCTGCCTTGAATTATTTGTACAAATAATAAAGGTGGAATACAAACAAAAACAAACAAATAAACAAACTCTCAGTTGCAGCCTTTAATTGTTCTGCAGTAAACAAACTTCTCCCCTAAAATTAGATTGGACTTCCAGAAGACCCTGAAAATGTGGCTTTGCCTTTGTGCCTGGGGGATCATGTGCTAGTGGTGTAAAACCTGGAAAACAATTACATTGTTTGTAAAATGGCTTGTATTCTCTCAGTTTACGGTTTTTAATTGTTTTAATGAGTTTAAATATTTTTTGTTTTTATTGTTTTGGTGTTTGTATTTTTACTGTGGAAGCTACCACGGAGTCACGTACGTGAAATCAGCATCTATACATACTGAACAAATAAATAACTATATGTACAGGACAATTTGCAGGCCTTGTTACTAAAGCAAATCAGAAGTTCAGCCAGCATGGTAGCACAAACTATTCTGGCACATTTTTATGCTTACTCAAGGATTGGAAGAATGTATATTGATGCAGATATACAATTGCTGAAAGCACTGTTGCAATCCAAGAGGCAGAGAAAAATAAGAGTTTGGAAATGCTTATTTGATTTCTATGCAAAGAACAGAGGTGTGCTCCCACAACCTACACTTGTTCATGCACATGAGCTGCTTCACTAGATACATACATGATGCTATTTTTTTTCAAGGTGTTTTGAGGTAGCAACATTGGAGTTTCTGTTGTCACTAGTGATTTTCCAGAAGACATTCATCTGATGTCTATCTCCTCTTGTAAAAGAGAAATGGTTCTCACAGTGCACTGATTTTCAGCAATTAAAAAGCCAATATGCAAAAGTTGAAATCAATTTTATACTGCTATTCCCTAGTTATGTGGTGCAGAGGTGTGGCGACTAGAGATTCAGCCTCTCACCCCAACTTGCAAATTAAAAAAATGTCAAAGGAGATAAACAAAATCAAACTTTAGTTCAATTTTTTTTGAAAAGTTATAATACAGCAATTTTAATGTGTAAGAAGATAACTATAGAGCTGCAGAGAGCACAGTGAGGATAATTCCATACTGCCCCTTAAGTTGCTTGTTTCCCATGTTGTCCCTGGCTGTTTTTAAGCAAACTTAGAAATAACAGCCGGGGTTTGTAGGTTGGCGATGGGATTGAGCTAGTGCTTTGTTGAGATTATAGCTCTGCAGGACCTGATTGATCATTCCCTTGTATCTTGTCCTTCCTATTTATTCAGGGAAGAAAAATCTCACTAGACAGCTTTATTAGTGCCTGCCCTTTACATTTAGGGATGGTTTCCTCATCATTTGTATATATCCGTGGTGGCAAACTTATTGCGCGCGCGCCACAGGCGGCACGCAGAGCAGTCTCTGTTGGCACGCGCTCCATTGCTGGGCCGAGCTGCTACCGCCTCCTCTCCGCGCATGCGCAGTTTGGAAATAGGCGGGAGGCTATAAAAGGAGAAACTTTTGGCGGGAGCAGCTTTGCTGCAGACAGCAAGCACGAGCCGACTGTGGTAAGTTTCAGCGGTCGGCCACTCAGGGGAGGACGACGAGGGGCGGCGGCGATGAAAGGTGGAGACGGGGTGTGGCTACCTATTTAAGCTACCTTGCCTCGGCCTCGTGGGGCGAGGGCAGCAGCGGCGGCGAAAGGCGCGGGGGGCGGCCTACCTGATTAAGTTGCCTTGCGCCTCGGCCTCGTGGGAAAGTGGCGACGGCGGCCCGGCCCGGCCCGGGCAGGCTCTGGTAAGCCAGGCAAGGCCGAGCAGCCAGCCAGCCAGCCAGCGGGAGCAGGGTTGGATGGAGGGATCGGGATCTGGCCCCTTTTTCCTCGTCCAGGGGCCGAGGAGAAGCTGCCTGCCCAGCCTCGTGCGCCTTGCTCTCGAATGGCTGGGAGAAGCGACGGGAGGAAAAAAAGGCGACTCCCCCTCGGAAACGATCGTTTGCGGGACACATGCCCGGAAGCCTTGATCTCCAGAGGAGCAATTTCCTGCGCTTGCACTGGCCTGGGCTCCGGCAAAAGCCGGGGTGGTGGTGGTGGTGGTGGTGGTGGGTGGGGTCGTCGCGGGAGGCGATATGGAAACCCCTATTGCTCAAGTCTTGTCTGCCAGGCGGGGGGGGGGGGAAGAGAGAGAGCTCCCTCCACGCTTGCCTTAGAGAAAAATGGGGTGGGGGGGGGAGCGCAGGGTTTCTGGGAAGTCCCCTCCAGGTTCTCGCAAAGGGAAAAAGAGTTAGGCCTCCTTTGCAGGTTGCACGGCGGTTGGGGGAAAAACAAAGCCGCGGACCTGAAGGCTCGACCGTCCACCACCACCACCACCATCCCCTTCCCCCGAAAACTCTCCCGGCGCCGTTGCCCTTTCATCTGCCGGCGCCGTTGCTGACTGCAGGCTTTTTGGCTTCGCCGGGTGGGCCTGACGACGAGGAAGGCCCTGTCCTGGGTGATAGTCAGACGCGTGTGCATTCCTGGAGGGTGAGGCCACGGGGAAGGATCCGCAGCTCGGCGGGGGCGGGAGCGGGAGCGGGATGAGGCGCCCGAAGGAAGGGAAGGGGGGGCCGAGAGGCCGCTCAAAGGTTTGCGATCAAGAGCTGAGATTCCCGAGATAGCGCCCGTATTTGAGTGGACGCGTTTCACAACTAATCTAGAGGAAAGGAAATTCGGTGTTCTGGTAAAAGGAAGAAAAGGGCTTTTTATCTAACGTTGCATGGGATTTTCATCGATTGCACATCCAACAGAAAGCCCAAAGTTGCAATTGTTGTTCCTATATTCTTCGGTGCACTGTATCGATTCTTAATGCCTGACTGCTGATGAAAATTTTTTTTCACCGTTTTAGTCTCTAGATAATAAACTACACATTAAGTCTGTTGAACTCAACGGAACTTAATTTTAAGTTTAAAAAAATAAGTTTGAAAAAAGTTTGATTATGGTGCAATCTAAAACACATTTGGTAAGGGAGCAGTTTTAGTACAATATATCTTTCTGTAAAAATGTGTATTTCAACACACTTCCCAAACTGTAAATTTATTGGGAGATTGAACTGTCCAAGAATATAAAGTTGAATAAATGGAAAGACTATAAATGAAAACGTGTTACTCACATATACATCTAATATTATATAGTCCAAACCGTTTTTGTTAGGCAGCACTGTTCAGTTTTTGAGACCTTCAAAATTTACCACAATCCATGAAAAGACTTTTAAACTAAGGCTTACTAAATATGGACTAAAACAATATGCAACTGCTAATAGTTTTCCATCTAGTGGCACTGTTTTGAATTGTGTTTCCCCTGCATTAAATGTGGATACCACCAATGGACTTTGAGAGGATATTGTGTTGAAATAATTTGTACATTTATCTTCAAATATACAATTTGCATGGGAGATATGTTATGTTTCAGATTTTAGTTAAATACATACTGGTATGTAATATTCAAACATTTTAATTTGTATCTCATCTATTATTTTTATAAATAATTCAAGGTAGTGAACATATCCAACGCATCTTCTCCTATTTTCGCCACAACAATTCTGTGAGATGAATTGGGTTGAGACAATGTGGCTGGCCCAAGGTCACAAACACACACACACACACACACACACACACACACACACACACACACACACACATATCAAGAATAAGTTTCCTATTGTTGGTACACCCCTCTGCTCAAGCAGAGAGAGAAAAGTGCTAACCTTGGTAAAAATAAATACAGTAATTTGGATCATAAAGAAAAAAGGAATGTTAAGTGATAGAGCCAATTTGGTATAGTGGTTAAGTTATCAGGCTAGAAACTGACAGGCAAAGACCATGAGTTCTAATCCCACCTTTGGCACAAAAGCAGCCTGTTCTTGACAATAATGACACAAAATTGGTTTTGCACCACCATGGCAAATTGCTATATCAGATAAACTTCAGAGTTATTGGCTGTATGATTGCTGAAACGTGGTCATTCTTCTTGGAAAGCAGTTACAGAAATTCAAATGATTACCATTTAAATAAATGATTGTTTCTCTGCTTCCTTCACAGAAGGTCATTATTCATAACTAAAAGCTAGAACTAATTTAAGAAATCTGATAATGTAAACGTATTAGAAATATTTCTTGTCCAATTTAATTCTCTCCCAGAATCACAGCTACTTTTAGTACACGCTAAATGGTTTTATATATTTGAAAATCCCTTGGTGTATGTTTCTCCCCTGCCCCTCCCCAAGTCTGCTACAGTTTTAATTTTTTCAACAGATGTATGAATTTTTATAACAGGAAACAAGGAACCTGTAATTCTCTACATCAACAGTTCTCAACCTGTTAGTCGCAACCCTTTTGGGGGTCGAATGACGCTTTCATAGGGGTCACCTAAGACCATCAGAAAACACATATTTCCGATGGTCTTTAGAAGCCGAGACACCGCTCCTCTATCCGGCCGCCGCCGCCCTCCTCCGCCTCCAGGGCGCTCTTCTCCAATAGCGCCTGTTCCTGCCATCGCGTGCGCCCTCGACGCTGCGCTGGGCTGGCTCAGCAGCCGGATCTGGGCCGCTGCTGGCGCTGCCACTGGGCTGCTCCTCCGGTGCTGGCTGAGCTGCAGCACCGAGCTGGTCTCCATGCCTCCTGGTTGCCCGGCCGCCCTCCGTGCCACCCAGCCAGCCTCCCTCACCGTTGGAGGCAGCCTCAGCCCTCTGGTGCGGCTGTGGGGCTGCCAGGCAGGAGTGGCTCCTTCCCGGCTGGCCAGGCTCCGGGCCTTGGAAGCGCCCAGGGGGGGCGGGGAAGAGGGTGAGGCGGCGGCGATGCCCGCATATGCGTCGGCCGGGCAGGGAGAAGTGGCGCCTTCCGAGTGGGAGCTGGTGCTCTGGCCGCACCCCTCTTGCGTGCGATGGGCAGCGTGGAAAGGGGCTCCCGCGACCCCGCCGTTACGATGGCGCTCAGGAGGCTGGAGGGGCGGGCAGGTCCCAGGGGCGCGGCTGGGAGAGGGCAAGAGGTGGCAGGATGAGGATGTGGGGCTCCAGGTTGGCGGGTGTGAGAGGGCAGCCGGCAGCTCCGAGGTGTGCGGATCCTCCATGCAGCTTATGAGGCCCCGGATATGCCGCCGCTTGCCTCTCCATCAGGCTCTCCGCCAGAGCCTCCCCCCGCTCCATGGGCAATTGTGTGGAGGTGCTTGTGCGTCCTTGGCATCGCCTTCCCCCTTCAATCTCCTTCCTTCTCCATCTCCTTCCTTTCCCCTTCAATCTCCTTCCTTCCTTCCTTCCTTCCTTCCTTCCTTCCTTCCTTCCTTCCTTCCTTCCTTCCTTCCTTCCTTTCTTTCCCCTTCAGTCTCCTCCATCTCATTCCTTTCCCCTTCAACCTACCTTCCTTCCTTCCTTCCTTCCTTCCTTCCTTCCTTCCTTTCCCCTTCAATCTTCCTTCCATCTCCATCCCTTCCCCTTCAATCTCTTTCTCTTTTCTTCCTTCCTTTCCCCTTCAATCTCGTTCCTTCTCCATCTCCTTCCTTTCCCCTTCAATCTTCCTTCCTTCCCCTTCCCTCCCTCCCAACATTTTTGAGCAAGGAAGAGTAAGCTTCTCCAGCGAGCATTGTTATATTGTTTTTGTGATTAATCACTATGCTTTAATTATGTTCAATTCCTAACAATGAAAATGCACCCTGCATATCAGATATTTACATTACAATTCATAACAGTAGCAAAATTACAGTTATGAAGTAGCAATGAAAATAATTTTATGGTTGGGGGTCACTACAACATGAGGAACCTGTATTAAAGGGTTGCGGCATTAGAAAGGTTGAGAACCACTGCTCTAGATATTGTTGGCTTCTGATTCCATCAACCATAAACAGACTGAATCATGGGAGTGATAGTCCAACAGCATTGAAAAAAAATCATACCTGCTTTACAGACTTCCTGGCATGCTGTTCTTATCCAAGTAGCCCTTTGTCTGTAATGTTTGGAGGAGAGAATACATTACGGGTTAAAAAGTCAAAGTTCATAAATCGTACATTCGGGTAAAAAATTTTTTTCCTCAGAATTGGGACTTGTGCACTAAATCCATTCAGCTTATTTCCTATGTTTCTTTTTGCAAACTAAAAAGACAAAACAAAATGTCAGAACAAATGGCTTGCATAATGAACCCTGGATTGTGAATAAATAAATGGGGTGTGTGTTGATTCCTTGTGACTGCTTGGCTGAAGTTTTCTTGGCAGGATTTCAGAAATAATTTTTCCCTTGCCTCTTTCCTAGGGCTGAGAGAGAGTGGCTGGCTTTGTGCCTAAAGTGGGACTAGAATTCATGGTCTCCGGGTTTCTAGCCCAGTACCTTAATTGCTGCATCAACCCAGCAACTGCACTGGAATATAGTAGAATTAGACTTACATTGGTTTACAGTGTTTTACTGCATTTTTGTTTTTTATTATTATGTAAATCACTGCTATTTACTTAGTCTGGGGCATATTAAATAATAAGTAAATAAGGTGCACAAATTATAAACTCCCATATTCTGATGTGGCTCAGCAGTGCCCCCCAACACATTTGGAAATGTGAAATCTTGCCAACAAGCTTGAATAAGACATCCTGGTGTTTGTTTCTGAAGATAGATCCAGATGATATTTTCCTTTTTTACATACTAAGAATTTTTAGCACCCTCTTTAGAGATCTGAGCTAAAGACCATTAAGAAGCAGAGTTCACCCACTCTGTTTTGATGACTCAGTTTTGTATAAATCTGCTTAGAAATGAGTGTCATTATGTTTGATAGGATTTCCAAATAGAAGGTAAATAGCAGTGTTGCTTAATTTCACTGTAAAAGAGTGGAAGAGGAAAAATGTGTTAAGCTTTATTGAATAAAGCACTGTTCCCTGCATTCATAGAACACACTAAGCCATAAACAGTGCATCACAAACTGCAGTTATTATGGATCATGTGTTGCATAAAGTCAAATCCAATCAGATTAACATTGAAACTGCAAAGTATCTTGAACTATGCAGGAGCATGTATGAGGCATTTTTCTCGAAATCATTAAAGCAGCTATGGGGGTGACATGATAGCAGTGTTCCAATGTCTCAGGGGCTGCCACAAAGAAGAGGGAGTCAAGCTATTCTCCAAAGCGCCTGAAGGCAGGACAAGAAACAACGGATGGAAACTAACCAAGGAGAGAAGCAACCTAGAACTAAGGAGAAACTTCCTGACAGAATAATTAATCAGTGGAACAACCTGCCTCCAGAAGCTGTGAATGCTCCAAAGCTGGAAGTATTTAAGAAGAGTCTGGACAGCCATTGGTCTGAAATGGTATAGGATTTCCTGCCTGAGCAAGGGGTTGGACTAGATGACCTCCAAGATCCCTTCCAACACCATCATTATTATTATTTTGCAGAGTTCATGCAAGTACTTCAAAAGCTGTTTCTGATTCAAAATGCACGCAGATAAAAGCACAGTTGGCAAAATTGTCCTGTTTGATTAGCGAAAACACAGTAACAATATTTGTTAGTGATTGCAAACCCTATATGGACTATTTGCTAAAAATGGAAAAAAAAAACCATGAAGTTGTGACTTAGGGTTTTGACGATAAGGGTAAAATATAGGGAAAAGGGAGCCATGATGTAACTATAGAAAGACAGGATGAAATACAAATGACAATTTATAGCATTTTATTTTTTATTTATATTTCCTTTCAGTGGGAGCAGCATTTGCTGAGACAGTGAGCGAGCAAGCACAAGCCGGAGCAGAGAGAGCGAGCAAGAGCCAACAGTGGTAAGTTTCAGTGGCCGGCCACACAGGGGAGGAGGAGGACGAGGGAGGGCGGGGGCAGCGGTGGTGATGAAAGGCGCGGAGGGGGTCTACCTGCTTAAGTTGCCTTGCTTGGGCTTCGGCCTCGTGGGACAAAGGCAGCAGTGGCGGCAAAAGGGTCAGGGGGCGGCCTACCTTCTTAAGCTGCCTTGCCTCGGCCTTGTGGGGCAATGGAGATGGAGGTGGCGGTGTGGGCAGGCTCTGGTAAGCCAGGCAGGGCCGAGGAACCAGCCAGCCAGCGAGAGCAGAGTTGAGTGGAGGGATCGGGATCTGGCCCCTTTTTCGTTGGCCGGGGAGAAGTTGTTTGCCCAGCCTCGTGTGCAGCAGAGATGGCGGTAGCAGCCCGGACAGGATCTGATTAAGCCCAGCACGGACGAGCGCTTCCCCGTCTGCATCTGGGATGCTGTCTTGCAGGTATTGAAGGGCTACGACTGGAGCCTGGTGCCCATGCCAGTGCGGGCCCATGGGGCGCTGAAGGCCAAGCCACATATCAAGCGGCCCATGAACGCCTTCATGGTCTGGGCACAGGTGGCATGCGGGAAGCTGGCCGACCAGTACCCACATCTGTACAACACAGAGCTCAGCAAGACGTTGGGCAGACTCGGGCAGTGAGTGGGGCAGCGCGGGTGGCGGCGGCCATGGGGGGGGAGCGGCTCATTTTGGTCGATCAGTCTGTCTCCCCAGTGGCCGACCCTCTTCCCAGGCTCATAATTCAGTGTGATGCAGACGACGGCTTCTCCGACTCGGGGGATCAACCAGCCGGTTGCGTTTGGGCACCGGAGCCCCCGACTAGCGGTCGGCCTGGCTGGGTGCTGGTCCTTCCGCCACTGCGGGGATTTTCTCTGTCCAAAGCTGTAAGCTTTGAGAATTGGAGCTAACCGACCGGCTCCCTTTGGACCGATTTTCCAGCTTCATTGCCAGTGAGCGGCTGGGGGTATGGCTGGCTGTGGATGACGGGAGCTCCATCCTCCCGTTGTTGGGAAAGCCGTGTGTCAGGCTGGCCTGGGAGATTTTTAAGCCCGGGGGGGGCAGCTCCTTGGTTCAGTAGGCGGAAGAAGTAGCAGAGTAGCCGCTCATATGCAGCGTTTGATTTAACGCCGCATGTGTTGAGACGATCAAACCGATTAGACTTTCATCTACAAGATTTATAGAATCTTCGGTTGTATAAACAGGCATAGCATAGCATCAAGATCACACGAACTATTAGTACTGCTTTATAAAACCCTAGTAAGACCACACCTGGAATAACTGCAGGCATTTTTGGTCACCATATCACAAAAAAGATGTTGAGAGTTTGGAAAAAATTCAGAGAAGAGCAACTAAGACAGGGGTGTAAAACTCAATTTCACTAAGGGCCGCATCAGCATTGTGGTTGCCCTTGGGGGGCCGGGTGGGTGTGGCCAGAGGGTGCAGCCTACTGGGTGGGTGTGGCCTACTGGGTGGGCGTGACCAGTTGTACATCATTCGCGTCAAGGGTGCCTGTGGGGGCCTGGGCAGGAGTGGGACAGATCTGAGGGTCTCTGGGGAACGGGGTGGGACCGGGGCAAGTGCCAAGGCATGGTCCACCGGGGCAAGAGCCAAGATGGCCACCACAAAATTGTACATTGGCTCCCGGCTGGCCTGGGCCAAGGCAGCAGGGGCCATTCCCTCACTGTTTCCAGGATGGCTTCGCGGGCCACATGAAACCACTTCACAGGCCGCATCCAGCCCTGAGTTTGACATGTCTGAACTAAGATGATCAAAGGCCTGGAGACTAAAACATACAAAAAGCGGCTGCAGAGTTGGGTCTGGCTAGTCTAAAGAAAAGAAGAAATAGGGTAGACATGATAGCAGTATTCCAGTATTCGAGAGGCTGCCACAAGGAAGAGAGGGGTCACGTTATTCACCAAAGCACTAGAGGGCAGGACAAGAAACTACAGTTGGAAATTGATCAAAGAGAGAAGCAACCTGGAATTTAGAAACTTCCTGACAGTGAGGACAATTTGCCTGTAGAAATCGTGGGCACTCCATCACTGTAGATTTTCAAGAAGAGACTAGACAGGCACTTGTCTGAGATGATATAGGCTCTCCTGCTTTAGCAGGGGGCTGGACTAGAAGACCTCCAAGGTCCCTTCCATCTCTATTCTATTCTAGTGTACCTGGATGACAGCAAAACCTTTGACCAAATTCTAGATTTGAATCCAGAATATCTGTTGGGCATCAGTTTTTCCACACCATGGTTAGTGTATAGAAATTTTCTGGAGAGAGAAGCAAGAGTAGTCATAGAGACAGACATACACCCACACCATATAGTAGATATATTTGTAACCAGAATGAACATCTAGAAGAGCTCTAGAAAATTTGGAGAATATGATTATTAATCTTACTACATCTGGGTAGATGAGGAAAAGAAAGATCAGTTGAATGGAGGACAAGGTTTCTCTGACTTCTGCTGTTGCACCATTTAGTGCCAGGCTGCAGTGCAAAAAAAAAAAATGGGTTTGCATTTATCTTTCCACTCTATGCCCAATCAGTCTTCCTAGAGTGTGTGAAGAACCTTTTCTTTTCAAGTTAAATTCTAAGCATGTTGGTGGAGGGATGTGAGATGGGAAGGCTGACAGGTTTTGCAAAAGGAGCAGAGGAATAATAAGGCTGCAGACAAGAGCTGAGCTGCATGCCATTTTGAAATCCATGAGGTGTTAGGGGCAGCGGATGCATCTGGGAATTGCTGGTGTGGGGAACTCGAGGAGAAAATGCCAGCTCCCTTGCTCCCAGCAGTTTCCTGAGGTGACATGACAAATGGGCTGCTGTGAAAAAAAGAGGAGAGGTAACAAATCAATGGAAGTTCTGAACAAAAGCTGAGCATATGGAAACTCTGGGACTAGTCTGCCAGGAATTGTAGTTGTTTAGATTTCTTTGCGTATGTTAAAAACCAACACAACTTTTCTTTTTTAATTCTATAGGTTATTCTTTATTAGTGCAATGCTGTGATAAAGAGAATCATTGAATCATCGAATTAGAAGGCATAACTACACCATCCTCGATAAATGACCGTTCAGCCTCCATTTTAAAATCTCCAATGAAGGAGAGGAAACCACTCCATTCTTACTGTCAAGAAGTTTTCCTAATGTCTAAGTCTAATCTTTGTCTATATCCTTGAAGTTTCATCCAAGTAGTTGTAACTCTTACTATCTGGAGCAAGTGAGGACAAGTCCAAACCCTCTACAACAGGGGTGTCAAAATGCCAGCCCTCGGGCCGGATGCATCATAGTGAAACCGTGCCCACCACATTGCCGGCAATTGCAAAAAAGTCACGATACATCACGACATGTCACGTGACGTTGCGAGTTTGATACCCCTGTTCTACAACATGACAACCCTTCAGGTATTTGAAGACAGCTACTACATCTCTCAACCGTGCCTTCTGCAAGAAGAACATACATAGGTTTTTAAATAGTTCCTCATAGGACTTGCTTTGCTCCAATTAATGTGCTTTTCAAAATGGAAGAAAAAACCCAATTGGTAAAATCTGCTGAAAAGCAAGCTGGGAATCTTCCAAAATCCCAGGCAGGGCTTCTATCCTAGCCCTGACCTGGATACTAAACAATTCTACATCCGTTTCTTAATTTTGCTTGGGCAGGTCCTTTTAAAAGACATTTATAAGACATTTCACTGAAAGGAGAAGGCACACAACAATTTATATATTTATAATTTATTAATTATTAATTTATATTTATTATTTATAATTTATATTTAAATTAATTAAATATAACTAAATGAAAGGGGGGTGAAGTATGTTGCAAGTAAAAACTCCCCAAAGCTGAATTCTGCAAGTGTTCAAGTCATTTATACTATTCATTTGCATATTTAGTGGCTGGCTTATTTACCATATCTTCAATGAAAAATACATATAAATAAATCAGACACTTCTGCATCACAAAAGTGCTTAGCCTTTGGGGCTGTAAGGGAGGAATGTTTCCATTTATACTGAATGAAGGCCTCAAAGGCAGAAAGGACAGGTGTTCTTAAGTGCAACCCTTCCAAGGAGCAGCAGTGCTTTGACGACCATCGACCCGGCTTGTGTGTACTGGAGTTGTGAATGCTTCAATATATGTTGCAATTGTGGCTTGGGCTATTTCGAGAAAACAGTGATAGATGCCCTGAGAGTTGGGAAGAGTTGAGTCACAATCTTGAGAAAGGAGGGAGAATAGTGCTCTGGTTTTAGAAAGCTTAACAAGAGGCTCAAACCCTAATTTCTTTGTGGGGGAGGCCCAAGAAAACATCTAAGCATTCTGCTCCTCAGAATCTCAACGGGGATAGTTAGGGATGGACAATATAAAACAGCCCATCACTGACCTGGAAACCCACCAGCCTTATTTAGGTGTTTTTTGCTCAAGGGGCTATAGTATTATGGATGTCATAGGCATTCTGTCCCTACTGTCATGTTCAGGGCTATAGTGCAGAAAGTAGCCTTAGCATAGCATTTTACATGCACAGAATATGTCAGCTGGTACCACTAAAACAAGACTTTGACTTGCAATCCATTAGGCTTGTCAGGCACAAATAATCAGACCTACGCTGTAGGGTTCAAACTAGCTATTTTATTGTTTTATGCCTGTTATGCAGGGATCTCCCAAGATTGGTAGCTTTTACCTAGGAGAACTAGGTAAGACTCAAAAGTTGTATGGGTGTATGTATGTGTCAGATCTTGTCCTCTTGTGTTTATGTAATGAGTCCAGACTAATTCCCTGCTTGAGCCCTCCTGCCAGGGATGGTTGCTCTCTAACAAGGCTGATATCTCCAGAATCTTAGAAATTAAACCTTAGAGGATGAATAGTTCATCTTAATCAGATTTGGATCATTTTGTGCAACCCACACGGACAACTGATGTAGAATGGTGGAAACGTTCTGTTCCAGAGTCAAGTTATTTCATTTACATTTAACGTGAATTCTCTTCAGCTTTGGCTCATGAGTCCATTGCATCAATGTAGGAACGACTTCAGTGTCGTTGGGTCTGCTGCTATGGCATTTATGATTATTTGTGTTTTGACCTGTTATAACTTCTGTCAACACCAGAATAGGCCCCTGCCAACAATGTGTGATAACAGCATTATCGTGAAAATTGCTTTGTTTCAGTGTGGAGAGGGATTATTCTGGACAAGAGCAACCCAGCATCTTTGCACTATAAATCGTAAAAGCAGAGGTATGGCCAAGATTTGGGGGAGTAGTTACCCCAAACATCTGGACTACACCAGTAGTTTACCCTTGATGCAGGCATTTGAATACCCTAGTTTTCAGGCTGCTGAATTTTAATACCACTTTATCCTTGTATGAATGAAAGATACATGCACATACAATATGCTGGTGAAAAAAGCACAGAAAAGGAGGAGCAAGAATTTATATCATCATGATGTACTCTGGCTATTTTGGCTTAGGTAGTTTAAGATTTGGGGTAGATCTGTAGCATTGTAGAATGTTCTGCCAGTATCTCCCATTTGGCAGAACAACTTTGCCAGCAGAAGAGATGATTAAAAGATTGAAGGTGGCTGTTAGAGAGGAATGGACGTTGTCCAACATCTAATCTTCAGCTCTCCCTTTTGGCACCTGTGCAGGTACGGAAAGGCAGCCTTTTGCTTAAAGAGGTTGGCCTACAATGAGAGTCATGCTCCTCTTCTGATCCTGATGAGTGCCCTGCTTCAGGATACTTCTGCAGCTCAGCTCTGCTCTGCTTTTCCAACTTGGAATGCAGACTACCCATCTAAGCAATGGGAGTTGCAGTACGCTGTGTATTCAGGGTGGCAGTTTGCAATAGGCTGACCAGCGATGCGAAGGGGAGCAGAGATCTGAGAGCAGAAAAGGCCCAGGAGCTCCTCAAAAGTTTTACCCTGGATCCTGCTGTGGCAAGTAACACACAGCTCCGTGAATCATGGGAAAGGAGAGGCAGCAGTGCCATTTGTGATGGAGATTCTTTTTTCCACGTTTCTTATCCAAGATCTGTCCTGAAAACATTTTTGTGACACCATTTTCCATCTCTTCCAAAAGACCCCTTTCCCCGCACGTGTGTGGTGCCAGCAAATCTGGGAAGCTCCTGATTGCTTAGCAAGTATGTCCCCTGTGTATTTGTGGGTAGTCAAAACAGTGTGTGCTTGTTGTCTGACAGGCCAGTTGCCAAACATCCAAAATGTGATCATATGACGGGGGGGAGGGCAAAGCTGTTGGAATTTCAAATATGGATCATAAGTACCTTTTTTTGGGTCATTGGAACTTTGAACAAGTTGCTAAGCAACCAATTGTAAGTCAAGGATTACTTGTCTTCCAAAATATGTGTCTGTCTGTGCCATTACTGTGGATATTGGAAGGATATGATGATGGTTGAGTTCTTGCTCTCCTGATGTGTTTTTATTTTATATATATATATATATATATACATTTTTTCCATACATACAGTAGTAATTTTTCAACCAATGTGCTGTCTGAGTTTACATGCTAATACTTAATTCCTAATCCTTTCTTCTTTCCTCCAGCCAATGGTAAAATATGTCCCAGGTTTGGGAATAGTCCGTTTCTATTTTTTATTTCAGTCTCAGTCAATCTGTCCATCTCTGCTCATTCTAGTATTTTTTTAATTATTTCATCTGATGGTATTCCTTCATTTTTCCAGTGTTGCACAAATATAATTCTTGCTGCTGTTGTGACATACAAAGTCAAGTATAAACTTTGTTTATTAGTCTTTTCTGGCATTATCCCTAATAAAAAAAGTTCAGGTTTAAAATCAGCATGTTCTCCTATATATATCTTTTCTAGCCAAGTATGTATCTTTTTCCAATAATTCTTTATCACATGTCCATCAAACATGATAATATGTGCCTGACATGTTTACATTTCCAACATCTATCTGACATATTTTTAAACATTTTTGCTAATCTTGCTGGTGGCAAGTGCCATCTATAAAACATATAAGTTTTCTTTATAGGAAATTGACATTGTCAATTTATAGTTTCTTTCCCATAAATTTTGCCATTTTACTAATTCTATATTATAACCAACATTTTTCGCCCATCTTATCATTGTTTCTTTGACTTGCTCACTTTCCATTTCCAAAATTAATAAAAAATTACACATTTTCTTAATTTTTCATCCAAAGTCAACTGTCTTATAAAACACAGTTTGTTCCTTATAAAATCCATACATTTGAACATCTTTATCATATCTAGTTTGCATTTGTAAATGTGTCCACCATGTTAGGTTGATAACCTGATTTTCCATTTTTTCTTTAGATTTTAAATTTTATCTTCTGATGTGTTTCTTGTTTCCCTTCCTATTTCTGTTGGACCTGCATCAGGAGCTGACTGAGTTATAACTATATCACAGTGGCCCAAATAGCTGGCTGGGCAGATAAGTTAGACTGCTTTATTTGCTGCTTAAGGTTCAAGGATCACCAGAGCTAAATGGCACACTTTTAAATAATCCCAACACCCATTGGCTCCAAAAAGCAGATGTAGCAAGGTCTTTGGAAGTCGGGAATTTATGTTTATTCAAGCTTGCCTATTCCTGAAATATATGCATGGAACATGAAAAGTTTGGATTCTGTGGTTCCTTGCCTTATTTATTTTTTATTAAATTCATTTGCTGCCCATCTCATCACTCTGGGTGGCTTCCTTAATGTCAATGTCTATACTTCTTGTTACCTCTAAAAACATTCAGATAATGGAGGAAGATTTTTCCCCCTCATAAATATTAAAGCATACATTGAGCTTAACAAGAGAAAAAGCGTGATGAGCAACAATTAGCCCCCAAATAGTTTTTCCATCCACCCACATAATCCTGCTCCCTTCCAAGCAGTTCTAGGTTCCTGTTCAAGGGTGTCGGATGACATTAGTCTTACCGGCTGCCAATGCCAGTGGAATGCTGTTCATAAACAAGGGCAGGAAATGCTATAGTTAAAATTTCTGGCTCTTAAAATAAATGAATATAGCATTACCAAGGCTTTACAAAAATTAAAATTAAAAAAAATCCCTTTTCATCATAGATTACATTAAAAGATTCTGTCTTCAGGAGTTCTGACGGTTACTTCAAAAAATCAAAGCTAGCTTTGAACTTCTGGTGCGCTTGCATGCATACACATATTTTTCCTTTTAAAAATAGTATTTTACACTCACATACTCACCTTACTGCTTTTTTCCCAGGGAGTTTATTTTTTGTGAAAATGGGAAAATGATCTAAGGCAAGCTGTATGCTTATACGTTGCTCTTAAAACATAACAAGATGTAGACAATGCCTAGTAACTCCAGTGTTTAATTGGCAACCAATTGCAGTGACTAAGGGGGATTTTAATTTTTTGCCTTTGTTATAAAATATTGATTTTTACCTATGCTGGAATGTTGGGAAATGCTAGGTATATATATATATATATAGTGTGTGTGTGTGTGTGTGTGTGTGTGTGTGTGTGTGTGTGTGTGTGTGTGTGTGTAAGATATTCTTGGATCTAGGCCATGGAAGACACCCGATCTGGTTCATAGTTTAGATAAATATTTGGGAAGCTATTCAATTTGACTGTCTCCAGTACAGACTCTTTATTAAGAACAAAAATATGATTTTTGGCAAGAATACACTTTGATGTGTATATAAAAAAGAAAAGAATAAAACACCAATAACAAGAAGTCTGAAGAAGTGTGGGTGGCATAAACTTCAGAAATCTTTGAACTGTGCAGAGACACTGAAAATAGTGGCTTAGCTTGCACTCAACTTTTTTGTTCTCAAAAAGCAACAACTGGTTCTTACGAGTTTGTAGTAGAGTTCATTAGCAGCTGAATCTAGAGGTCCAATCTATGGTATATGTGCCAATATAATGCTTTGGATTATACACACCAAGCCCACAATTGTTTTACCCATGGTTTGTTGTACAAGTCTCAATAGCTGGATTCACATATAATACTGCACAACAGTAAAGTATGGTTTATATAAAGAGTGGGCTCACACAAACTGTAAGCCAAAATCAGCCAAACTTCATTATGAATGTATGAACCCAGCTACAATGTGCCTAAATCTAATCGGGGTAACAGCTTTCTCCCACATAGGAGCTAGGGATCATGCTTCCACCACTGCCATTTTTTCTTCCTTTTTTGTTTCATGGATCACTCACTCTCATTGACACGGGATGGAGGATGTTACTCTGTATGTGCAGAAACAGCTGGTTAATCTGGCCAACATGGCTGCCTAAGGAGACAGTAGCACTCACAAAAGCAGCCTTATGCTCTCTGTCTCACACAGACCAGGTGGATATATTTTGGGGGGTGTGCTTTCCAATGGTGCAGGCCATGAGCTGTAGATTTCCAATGCCTGATCTAAGTGATGGCTATTGGAGATAAAAGGGTGGGTGGTTCAGGATGGAACTGTACTTAGAGGAGATGTACTGAAACTGGTGATGCTGCATTTTGTTACGAATAGCTTAGATCCTATTGATGTCAATCAATCCCCACTAAGCATGCTGTAATTAAATCTGGATCCAAAGTGGCTGGCTTCCACTTTGACTTTCCTTGTCAGAAGTTCGCAAAAGGTGATCACATGACCCTAGGACACTGCAGCCGTCATAAATGAGTCAGTTGCCAAGTGTCTGAATTTTGATCATGTGACCATGGGGATGCTGCAATGGTCATAAGTGTGAAAAACGGTCATATGTCACCTTTCTCAGTGCTGTTGTAACTTTGAACTGTCATTAAATGAACTGTTGTAAGTCGAGGACTACCTGTATTTCCCTAAACCATTCTCAACACAATACAAAGAGAGGCATTGATTAGTAGCTGATAGAATTCTACTGCTGCAAAGTTGCTTCTCCCATTGAGAATGGCTGCTAGAACTTCTTCAGAGCATAATACGCTTGTTTAAAGTGCTTGTGGAAAGGAAGATTTTTAAAAATGGCTCTGCACCCTCAGGGTGGAAGTTACTTCCTATTAGTACTGTCCTGCTGTGAAATTGAGCAAGTCCTTTTCCTGAAGATCCTCTGTGCTGTTCCTTCTCTTCCCCACCCTCTTATTCAATGTTTTTGCACATTTACAGACCCTTTGGAATACCCCCCCCCACCCATTTGTATCTCTAAGAACTCCCTCACCCAACTGTGGTTTCTTAAGCCGATTCTGTTGCTGGGAATGTTTCACAACTTTGTCTGAAGAGAAACCTTAGGGGTATGAACTCCACCCACAGCACAGTCAGGATGAGGCCATCATCTGCCCTCTACATTCCTCCCAGTAAAAGCCATATAAACCATATAAGGGGTGTGTGTGGAGAGAGTCAGTCAGTCTCACAAAGTTTATTGCTAGATGTGGGTGCTTTGGACATTCTGAGGGACACAAAACACTGTGAAGATGTCTTAAACATGGCTTTTATTAACATTAGTTGGGAAAAGTGCTACCAGACTCTGATTTATTGCAAAAGGCTGACATATTTATGATTGCACCAGTCTTCATGGACCTGAGTCCATTTCATCTAATGCAAGCTTATGTTGTACATTTGTCAAAATGCTCCAACAATCCCAGTTTGTTTGCCAAACGTGGTATCATAGCTATTATATGGCCATAATACGGTAGTAACATGTCACTGTCTCCATAATGTGCCTTGTAAGGTAGAGGTCCCCAACCTTTTGGGCACCAGGGACTGGTTCCGTGGAGAAAAGGTTTTCTACGGACTGGAGAGTGCGTGGTTTTGTGTGCTGCCTGCATCCCACGGATGGGGCTTTGCTTGTTAGTGCAGACCGATTGCTGGCATGCCGCGGCCCGGTACCGGTCCACGGACCGGGGGTTGGGGACTCCCGTTGTAAGGTATTCCCTGTATATTAAAACTCAGATGATTTGCAGAAGATCTCTTTCAGGGCAACGCTTCTCACAGAGTGGTTGTTATGGGAAAATAGGAGGTGGAAGGAGTATTAGGTACTGTATGTCTGCTGCCTTGCAGTTATTTATAAGGTAGTAAAGGTGGGATAAAAATCCCAAGAAATAAAGACAAATAATACTGTACCTAAACTGTTTTTGCTTGTTTTGTGTCTTCAAGTCAGCACTGACTCCTGGGACATTTTTTCCAAGGAGAAAACCACACAACTCAACACTGGTACGGCAAGCTTGCTGTATATAAACAGGAAGCAAACCCCACATTCACAAGCACTGATATTACCTACCTAGTCAGGTAATGAAATGTTTGCAAGCAATCAACCAAGCTCAGAGAGCACCAAGGACTCCATAGTTCGACCCTGAGCTACATATATTCTTTTCTATTGGGACAAATAAGGAATAACCATGAAGAGGATAGCAAGCCCATCTGTCATCCAGCTGTGAAGCCCTTGGATTGATTACAAGTAATATTGTCAAGAAAATCCCAGTAACAGTGAGGAAACCATGCTATGTCTTTCACGCATACACAGAGTGGCAGAGGGCCCCTGCCAAGTCTTGTTTTCTGCTAAACAGAACCTCTCTGAACAACAGGGGCCGCCTATCTGTTTTAAAATACTGAAGCAACTCTTATGCCTTCCTCCTTAGAATGGAGGATAAGTTCTGACTCACCAGTAACCTCCTTAAAGACCAGGGAGCAAAGCATGGAAGAAGTGATGAAAGATAGATGAGCTGATGCTTCCTTTTTCAGATCGGCAACCTTCCCTGAAAGCTGATTGTTGCCTAGAAGGGGTAGGAGACTTTTATATGCACTATAAGTTAATCCATGGTGTTAGGAAGGCTTAACTAGGTAATGCCTAAAGGAAGCCCCTGGGCCTTCCCAAATCCTGAATATGCGCTCCCCTCTCCCATCCTGGTCACCTTTGGAGATGCTTGCCTTAAAAGCCCTTCTTACTTCCAACAATGAAGCTTTCTTTCTGTCTGCTACTTTGTGGCCTGGCCTGTTTTGAGGAGGATGGGCTCAGATAGGACATCTTGAGTTTTTTTGAGACCAGAAATGCTATGAACAGTGGCTACTAATCACAATGGCTCTAGATTATCCCTAATGTGAGAGGGTGGAATTCTTTTGACTATCAGTTGCTGGGAAGAAACCACAAGTAAGAAAAGGGTTTTGTGCTGCTTACTTGCCTGTGGGCTTCTGAGAGGCATTCGGCTGGCTGCTTTGAGGACAGGAGACTGGTTAAGAAAAGGCTTTGGACTTTACTTAGTGAGGACAGCAAAGATACCACATAAATACCAGAAGAGCCACTAGAAATCCAGAAAATATTAGTTTCAAAGACAATCCTTATTGATTTCATAAGAGTTATTTCTACTCTGCGGTCACAACTATTGCCTAAGACAAATATATTGCAATCCAGCTGTTTAAGATCTGGAATCTTCCAGGTGTGTTAAATTCCCAGAATCTCATGCCATTGGACAAGGCTGCCTAACCATACAGGATCCCAGCAGGAGGCCCTCTTGGAAATCAATTGGAATCCCTTCAAGTAGACACTTGCAGTCAAGTCTGAGCATGCTGCCGTTGCACTGTCCAGTCTTAACTATTAATTTAAAAGACCCATTCAGTCCAAAAATATTTATTTAAAATAAATATGCCTAGGAATTGCTCTTTAACCAACATTTTTTCCCTTCAAGTGTGATAAAGATTTAACACATTTTTAATGAAGTGCAGGGGAAAATATCAAATTAAAATACCACTTTTCATGAGTTATATTAAAAATCCATTTATTTTTGTATCTTGTACATATACAAGAAATGCGTCTTACACAGAAATTTTGAAAACAAAAAAGTAAAAACAAATACATATATATTTTCTTACAAAATGTCAGATTTACAAAATGTACATTATGCATTTCTAGCTTGTCTTATGCTCATTTTAAAAATTCCCAAACAAACCAAAATACCAGAACCAGGAAGATCAGATATTACAAATTAATCAATGGAACATTTTTCTTGCTGTTTACTCCCCCAGTACTATACCTGACATTCTTTTACCCCTTCCTTAATCGATTCTACATTTCTTAATAGTGGTAATATTTTGCAAAGGTATCCATTCATTAAAAAAAGATATCCGTGTGTTCTGGAGAAGGAAGGGGAAATCCAAGAATGGCTTGTTAAAGCCCTGGGGAGTTCTCCAATTAGTCTTTTGGGTAAATAGAACCCCCTTATTTTTCCAGAAAGCTAGCTTGAGAAATATAGCATTTCAGAAAGGCTTCTGAAAATCAACTCATTTCCAACAGTGGACTCTTTGATGAAATATTATATATAATGATGTAACAACTTTTAAGTTCAGACATATTTAATAGGCTGATCATTCAAGAAAGGAATGCAGGGAATCTTGAAAGAAAACACACAGTTTATGAACAAGACGCATCAATTCCGGCATTTCCTTAAGCTGAAAAAGCCTCTCCCTATCATCAGAAAGCAGATTCCACTGAATTCCACAGGGGTTTTTCTACATAAACCTTCCTAAGACTGTGTAGCACTTTCAACAGAGTGATTGTGTGCCACCAGGGGCCTAAATGGGGTGGGTGAGTCTCAATCCTTGAATCTGAACTGGATGCAGGATAGAATGGGGGTCTTTTCCTAGGTACATCAACATTGGACTTCAGCCTTAATCAAGGCAACCTTTTGCTGTAGAATTAGGCAACCTTTTGCTGTAGAATTAGGCAACCTTTTGCTGTAGAATTAGGCAACCTTTTGCTGTAGAATTAGGCAACCTTTTGCTGTAGAATTACGGCTCTGGCTCTCTTCAATGCCTTCACCAATGAATAAACTCCCTGAAGTAGTAGCACTTCAAGTCCATGTAAACATCTGCAAGAAACTGGTTCCTCAATGAAGGCCACAATTAAGAATCTACTGGTTTCAAGGGAATCTAAGAGCATATTGAGGGGAGCACTGAGGTCCCTCCCTGATTATACCAGGACTGCAAAATATCTTCTCCTCCTCCTCCTCAATTTCTAGGGCCTCCCCTCAGCCCCATTTACAAATCAAAGGGCGAACAGGGAAACCAACTGCAACCTCGTGAATATAAAACCTTATATGTTTTAAAAGGCTTGTTTGATTATTGGCTGTTTTGTTAGTTGTTTTGAAAAAGTGAGAGAGGGAGAGAGAGGCAACCTCAGCTCTTCTCCAGTTACACACAGGAGACTTTCCTGAGAAGCCTTTCCCTTGCGTTCATAAAGGAAAATAAAAGAGCTGTATGACTCGCAGCTCTAGCTGAACCTCAACAAATTCTTTGTTAGTTTCCCCATAAAAACCAAACCCCTGCTTATGCTTTGCTGCAGAGAAACCCACTTTTGTTTCTCTTTTGTCTCCTCTTAACAAAAGACAAGAGAGTTAAAGCCATTCTATCAAAAATCAACATGTCACTTCTTTTTCAGACCCATTTCTTTCCTCCTCCCCCCCTTGCTCCCCCCTAAAATCTCAGCAAGACTCTTTTGCCAAAGCCCAAGTCAGCCAGGAAGAAAACTTTGAAAACCGGAATGCAGAATTTTCCCTACAGCCTGGCCAAGCCCAGGCACTGCTGATTCAGAAGTTAAGCTCTACTAAGTGTGAGGTAACTTGCTCCCAAGGCAAGTCTGCTTAGCTGGAAACCATTATGCCTTTACTTGGAAGTAAGTCCCATTGAATCCGGTGGAGATTTAACTTCCAAGTAGGCTTGCAGTGGATTGCACTGCTACAATAAGACTTATTTGGCAATTTCCTTTTTAAAAGGGAATGAACATGCATGCGCGGTACACACACACACACACACACACACACACACACACACTCCCTTCTCAGAGTCTTCCTGGATAACTTTAGAAAAAACTGTAAACTAAGATTCTGATTTGGGGGAGAGGGTCTAACTTGGCAACCTATCATGTGGTAAAAAGATAGCTTGCTTTCCTTTCTTCTTGTCCCAAACTTTCATTCTTGGCACTATGCCAGCATACTCTAAACAGATACTGCAGAACCATTTAGAAGGCCAGGATGGGGGGAAATAAGCAAATTCTCAGAGGGTAAGATATGTACTGCCCCAAAGCACAGTCTAGAGATGGTCTCTTGGTGAGAAGCAAAGGTAGTTTGAAGGAACAACGGTCCAAGCCCTTGTTCCTTGCAATACAAGGGGAGAAGAAGCCAAGGGACTCTCATACAGCAGTCTCTCCTTTGCTTCCTGTGCTGAGTCTGTGGTAAAAGCGCCTCCAAGACTGGAGAGTTTTGCCAGTCCAAATCCAGAAGCCAGTCGTGATGCCCACAATCATGGTCATAAGATACTTGATCAAAAAGACAGTGAAGTCAGGGCTCATTGGGGCAAAGTTGGTGGGGCAAGCAATGGCATAGCTTTTGCAGCTCTGGAGGAGCCAGGTTTTCTCCCATGTGTCCCGGAAGGCCTGCTCGTAGAAGTAGCAAGCCAACACAATGGTGGCAGGCACTGTGTAGAGGACGCTAAAAATGCCAATCCTCACCATGAGCTTCTCCAGCTTTTCGGTTTTGGTGCCATCATGTTTCATGATGGTCCGTATACGGAAGAGGGACACAAAGCCAGCCAGGAGGAAGGATGTGCCAATGAAGAGGTAGACAAAGAGTGGGGCCAAGACAAAGCCCCGCAGTGCGTCTACACTGTAGATGCCCACATAACAGACTCCACTGAGCACGTCCCCGTCCACCTGTCCCATGGCTAAGATGGTGATGGTCTTGATGGCAGGCACGGCCCAGGCAGCCAGGTGAAAGTACTGGGAATTGGCCTCAATGGCCTCGTGGCCCCACTTCATGCCAGCAGCAAGGAACCAGGTGAGGGAGAGGATCACCCACCAGATGGAACTGGCCATGCCAAAGAAGTAGAGGATCATGAAAAGGATGGTGCACCCTTCTTTCTTGGTGCCCTGCACCACAGTGCGGTAGCCGTCTTCTGAAAAACGTTCCACACAGACCACTTTGTCCTCCAGCAGGAAGCCAGCCACATAGGCCACTGCCACCATGAAATAGCAGCCAGAGAGGAAGATGATGGGTCGCTCAGGGTAGCTGAAGCGTCTCATGTCCACCAGGTAGGTCAGGACAGTGAAGAGGGTGGAGGCACAGCATAGGACTGACCAGATGCCTACCAGTAGACGGGCAAAGCGAACCTCCGCCTCCTTGAAGTACATCAGCCCATTGGGGAGTTCTGGTTCACAAGGGGCACCACAGTCCCTCTCACCCAAAAAGCGGTAGCCCAGGTACGGGGGTACTTTGAGCTGCCGTGGGCAGGAGAAGCCAGAGCTGGTGGGGCGCAGGGGGTGAGAGGGGGTATCGGGCAGATACGGGGTGGGATGGACGGTGGCACTTCCGGGGCCCCCTCCGCCCGCTCCCGAAGTGTCCGAAGTATTCTGCCCCACGCAGATCTCACCTGCGCCGTGGACGGGGAAGTTTTCGCAGCGGAGCCGCTCGGGCCACTGGAAGCCAAACTTGTTCATCAGGGCCTCGCAGCCTTGGCGCGCCCGCTCGCACAGGGATCGGCAGGGCGGGATGGCCTGTTCCAAGACGGTGCAGACGGGCGCGTACATGGAGCACAGAAAGAAGCGCAGCTCCGGCGAGCACTGCACTTTCACCAGCGGGTAGAACTGATGGACTTCCAGCCCGGCGTCCTCCTGGTTGGTGTGGCCCAGGAGGTTGGGCAGAATGGTCTGGTTGTAGGCGATGTCCGTGCAGAGAGGGATCGAAATGGGCTGACAGAAGCCGTGGTCCGGGACAGAAATCCCTTTCTCCCCGTGGTAAGGCTGGGCACCCGAGCCCCAGGGAATGCCGCTCAGGACGCCCAGGAAGACGGCCAGGCCCAAGGAAGCAGGGCCCCTCCTCGCCGCTCTCGGTCCTCGATCCATGATCCGAGGCGGCAGCAAGGAAAGCAAGGAGCGAGGCCGGCGGGAGCGAGCGGCGGAGAGGGGGGGGTCTTCACAGCCTAGAGGCGCCGGGGTCTCGAAGCATCGGCGGCGCCCGGCCCAGACCCCCGCGAGGGCTAGCGACCAGAAGGCTTACGCGGCAGCTGCGGCGGCGGCGGCGGCCCAAGGCTGGCTTCGCTCTTCCAGCAGTCTGCTCTCGGGGTGGAGGAGGTGAAAGAGGCGGATCGCTCGCCAAACCGGCTCTCTCGTTGATCGCTCGCCAAGGGCTCGATGATAATTCTTTGCTAGGGTTGCAAAGCCGAAGAAATGCTACTCCGATGTTATTCTCTTCCACCAAAGAGAGGTCTTGACGGCGCCTCACCGCGCGGTGTTTTTCCGTCGGTCGGCCACGAAGCAGTCTTGGGCCCCCGGAGGGGGGCGGTTGGGTGGGTGGGACGATCGTTCCCAAATTCGACCGCCGTAACTGGCTCCACTTCCCAGCTGCCTGTTCCACCCCCTCAAAGTTCGGGCATTCAAGAATTTGGCTGACTGTTACTCCTCCGGTTCAGCCGCGCGTTCATTGAGGAGTTAGGTGTGAGGGCTTTTTGTTCAAAAAAATAAAATAAAAATCCAATCACTCCGTTGTCTCCTTTACCAGCAAAGGTGCTAATCCTTTAAACAGAAACACGGGCAGTCCGATATCCCGTTGGCGCCCTTCTGCATGCAACAGGACAGACCAGCTGCCGTTGGAACAAGCAACATCCACCCTAAAAGCCAAAAAAATAACCAGGGGAAAAAAAAAAGACGTCTCTGCACTTTGATTATATATATTCGTGTATGTCTGGTATTCCACGGAACTCCACCCCCTTCGCCCCATTCACAAACCAAATAGTGGGCGGGCCGTAGAACTCAAGCTTCTACCAATCGCACAATCTGTTGCTTCTGTGCCTCTGTTGAGGATTGGACAGGAAGAGAAAAGCTTCCAAAGGGGAGGGGAGGACCGGGGGGGGCGGATTCTGTAATGGTGATTCTGTTGCAGAAAAGTTGAAAGAAACTTTCAGACTCTTGAATGGAAGAGAGGGGCGCGTACACGCGCGGAGAGTGGAGGGGGAGAACCGTGTTAATCTGCGGTAGGCAAAAGTCAGAAGGAATCTGGTTAAAAAAAAAAAAAAGACGCCGAGAGAGTGAGAACGAGAGAAACCAGGACATATCTGGATCTGGATGCCTGGATAGCATATGGCTGTGCTCGAAATTAACTCTTTTGTTTCTGTAAAGGAATTTTCCGCATATACAACTGCTACGCCCCTCCTGAAATAACCTTTTGAAAGCCCAAAATTCCCATTCATGGCGGCCTGAAAAAATGTCTTTATTCTCAGTTCTTCTACCTCAACTACCGAAGAAGACTCCCCTCCATCATAAACACTTGAGAGACAGCTTTCAAAATAATAGCAAATGCTTTGGAAAAAAACAATAATAAGGGTTGTGGAAGATAAACCTGAAACCACTTAGGTTACAAAAGAAATAGACTTGAGGCTTATCTTTTAAAATGTTTTTGATACCAGACTCAGTCCAGTGCTTTCAATTCACAGTTGCTTACTTTTGAAATGGTGCAAAATTCATAAGGTTGACAGTGCTGTACATGTTGTTTCATCGTGAAAAACTTCCTCCCCAGATATGTGTACGAGAATTTGGTTAAGTACCTTCCATAGAGCAGGAAATATTTAAATCCAAATTCACAGACCAAACTGGTTTGTGGCTTGGTTTCAATTTCTTTAGTAGGGCACAAAAAAAATTAAGGAAATAGTTTGAGGAATGCAGCTTGAATTAGAAAGATCATTTCTGCTGAAAATTTTCCTTTGCTTATAGTGAAGAATATTGAACACTTTTGTCATAATTTAAACCTGCTGGGGATCTGGAGGTGGAAATTTACTTGAAAGATAGACTTGATTAAGAACTAGCTCCATGGATCTTGGTAAAATATGCAGTGTAAATGTGAGCAAATTGCCTCATAAACATATCCCAGGGATTAATCTTCCAGCGCAAGGATTTAGGTTTGCAGCTTTAGCTTCCCAATCCTATGGACATTTTAGAATAGAATAGAATAACAGAATTGGAAGGGACCTTGGAGGTCATCTAGTCCAACCCCCTGCTCAGGCAGGAACCCTATACCATTTCAGACAAATGGCTGTCCAGTCTCTTCTTAAAAACTTCCAGTGTTGGAGCACTCACCACTTCTGGAGGCAGGTTGTTCCATTGGTTAATTGTTCTGTCAGGAAGTTTCTCCTTAGTTCTAGGTTGCTTCTTTCCATCCATTGCTTCTTGTCCTGACTTCAGGTGCTTTGGAGAATAGGTTGACCTCCTGAATTCAGTAGGAAGTTTGTCTAAGTTCGGAGATGTGCCATTAATCTCAGGAATTCTGACATAACCCCCAGTAACCAATATACAATGAACTAGCATGGCAGAATTCCAGTCACTCTAACATATTTTTCCTTGTTCCTTACTATCTGGGAAGAAAAAGTATACAGTATTAATTCCTTAAGAGGGAACACCCACATCCCCCTTTATAAAAGATACAGAGAAAAAAATCTCTTAAGTGAAGAAGATGAAGTCACTTGAGTCAGTTTTACAAACATAGGCACAGGGTTTGTTTTGGGTTTGTGATAAAGGTACAGGACTAACCTTCTTTCTTAGGGCAAAAATCATTCTATAGTCCATAGAACATGTAGGCAGTGTAATACCAGGTAAGTCTGTTCATTCTGATCATCTTGGTTCTCTTGTAGCATACTCTAGGCTATTTTGTTAAACATGCTCTGCTTCAATATGGAAATAGGGAAGGGAGGGCTATTTATTGCAGCAGCTCTGGAACCAGAAAGAGCCTCAGGTTGTACTTCTACATTAAGTCCTGTTATGAGAATTAAAATGTCAATAGGAAGCTTTCAGGAAGAACTTGTTTGTGAATAAGAAAGACAGAGCATTTTCTGCTGAAGCCTCCAGATTTGGAATTCCCTTGCCTGGAAAGCACAGGAAGCTCCGAGTCCTGGAACTCTTTTAACAGTTTTATTTAGAGAGATTTTTTTTTATTTTCAGTGTTTTAATTTGAAAGCATTGGCAGAATAAAAACAAATCAGAGGGGTACACTGCTAAGGACACAAATTTCAATAGATGATGAGAGCAATGATAGGGATGGTGATTATGGTTGCTGTTTAGACAAATATTCCTGGCTGGATTTGGTACTTTTGACTATGAAGCCTTCCCAAGGACCAAGGATATATTGTCACAATATACTTTGTTGCAAGGAATGCATTTTTTTTTTGATAAATTGAGATTGTGCCCATTCCTGTTATATGCAAGTACCTTTCTGGATCTTTTGGAATGACATCAAGGGTACCAGCCACTATTGACATCACAATTACTTTCTTTTTCCCCTCTAAAGAATATTATATTTCCTTCTTTCTTCTTCTGATCTCTTATTGACTGTTCTGTCTTCAGGTGCTGCAGTGTGAATTGTCCTTTTACATTGTTTCTTTTTAATCAGTCATATCTAGCTTACGATGGGCTAAATATTTATCAGTTTGAATTTGGAGGCTCCATAGAGTCTTTTTGTTCTCAACTACTTTTGCATTTTTGTGATTCTGACATTTTCTTGTTACTAGTAACTGGTGCTTTTTAAAAGATTCCAATGAATCAAATAGCCACTTTATTATGTCTTTCAAAAATTCTGTCTGCACAATCTTCTTACAATCACATACAAGGTATTCAGCAATCTTCTGTTATTTGCATAAAAGTCTCATTTTATTGTCCTCATTAGACTTCTCCTCCTCCTCCTTCTCCTCCTTCATGTTTAATAGCATCTATGAAACAAATTCTCATCTAAAAGTAATAGAGTTATACAAATAATTGCAGTCTTACACCTACACAATTCTATTTTTTGCATATAATCAGGTGTCATGTTGCAATATATTTTTAATGGCAGGATTTGACTTGCTTTTAGTTTGATTTTGGAGAGAAAGCAGTGTTGTCTTTTATTTGTAATTGCAAAATGGTGAAGCTAAAGCTTTGTGGTTAAAAATAGTTTTGTAACCACATATAGCTTAGTCATATGAAACTATTTTAGAAGGGTTACTTTAGTAACATATCAATAGTGGGGTCTTCAGTAGGAACCATTGTGTT
Source organism: Bothrops alternatus (assembly GCA_034064705.1). Lineage (NCBI taxonomy): Eukaryota > Metazoa > Chordata > Lepidosauria > Squamata > Viperidae > Bothrops > Bothrops alternatus. The sequence goes on from JARGCV010000068.1 coordinate 1,352,053, forward strand.
TAACATTACAAAATCCAAGGTAGTATTTGTTTTAGCTTAAATAGGATTGAGAGTGTTTGTCATCCATATTCAATTGTCTGTACAGAATGCATGTCTTTAGCACAGATTTATATTTCTCCTAAAACATTTAAATACTTCTAATATTTAATTTTTGCTTTTAAAGGAAATCTTGATCTCTTTTGTTTACTTGGAAGTTCAATAGTTCCACAATCATATAAAGTTTTCATTTAGCTCAATAATTGTTAGAAAATATCTGGTTTGATTTGAATATCCTGCACAAGAATAGCCATGTTAATCTCTCGCAGCAAAACCAGCAGAACCTGAAAGACTAATTAAATTAATTGCAACATATGTTTTCGTTGATAAACCTCTAATGAAGTGAACTGTAATCCATGACAGTTTAGGTCATAAAAATAATTGGCAGTCTTTATGGTGCCACAGAACTGTTGTTTTGGAACATTCTTATTTTAATTAGCTGCAATCCAATAAATGCTCATTAAATTCATATACCATTTATACTGTATATTTATTTATCATATCTGTATCCCATTTTTCTCTAGAAATGCAAGGCGGTTTATATGGGAATCTTCCTTCAGTTTATTCCCACAGCGGTAACTGGGCGAAGTACATTGGGATGAAACCTACCGTAATAGATGACCCAATGCATTTTCAAAACCAAAGGTGGATTTGAGTCTGATCTCCCAGGTGCAGTCCTTCATCAGATGATGGAATGTTCTCCCCCAGAAGATGTGTGTGGTCTCCAATCTCCCAGTATTTAAGGGGAAAAAATAATAAAGTTGCATCACTTTTGCCATTCTTTTAAATTAGAACTGATCTTAACGATACTGGTTTTAATTTTGGTCTCTGTTAGGTTGCTTTGACTAACTTGTTTTAAGTACTGAATTTATTGTTTTTAAGTATCTTGAGTGTTTATATAAGTATCAAATTGGGGACTATAAAAATAAAATAAAAAATGAAATGATATATTAGATGTATTGTGTAATTTACTGTGTACTGCTTTTGTGTACCACTTGGATTGCATAAATCACTTTAAATAAATAAATAGAACCAGTAATACCCTACAACAACTCTGTAAAGTTATTGAAGTAAAAACCCCATGTGAATATGTGAAGCTGAGAAACAGAGTCTTGATGAAAGTTATCTGGTAAGACCATGGCTACAGTGAGATTTGAATTTAAAACTTCCTGCATTCAACCTATCTGTTGTGGCATTTGAAAAAGAAAATACTTCAGATTTTTGTAATTTGTTGCATTTGTAAGATAATATGATAGTTTTTGTATAAAATAAACAACAAATCATTTCTAAACACAATGCATTTTACTCCAATTTCATTTTAAATTGTTTTTGTAGGATTTTATTAATAATTTGTGTTTGGAACTCTGTATGTTGATATGGCCTATGGGCTAATCAATAAACGAAACTGACTAACTAAATACAATGCACATTTAGAACAGTTAAGTTTACCATAATGATAAAAATATGATCAGGATGCTAGAACAGTTTCATTAGGGAAACAGAATGGTCTTCAGTTGTTTTTAATACTAGAATTTGTAAGAAATGCTAATCCTTGTTGCAATTAGGCATCTTGGAAGACTCATTTAAATTCAGAACTGGAGAATTAAAACCTTAAAAGGAGGATTTACAGCTTTATTTTTTTAAGAGTGTAAAAGGTTTTTCCCAAAACTGGTATTTGCAATAACTGGCAGGGAGCATTGTAGTGTACTCTGGTAGGTAGTCTGACACATTGGATGGGCATCAAATCTCTTACAATTCATTTCTTTGATTTGTTAATATTGGACTTCACTTTTGGTATCACCTTCTCCCATTTTGTTCCTTTTACCTTTGACAGCCTGGACATCTACACCCTTTGTACCTTTCTACCATCTTTTTGGCTAGCTGTTTTTACTTTTTAGTTTTTCAGTAATTTGTTATTTCTATCTTCCACCCCATCCCAAATGCTGGAAATATTTCAAATGTGCTCCTACACAGCTACATGCAGAAATGTGATTTTTTTTTTCTTTCTCAACAGCATAGCTCTTCAGCTGCAGCAAGTTGCTCTTTTAATTTCACATTTAAAAGTTTGGTAGTAGAATTATTATTTATTTGATATAATATTTTATATGATATACTAGCTCTTATATGATATAAGAGCTAGTTTGATGTAGTAGATAAGGCACTAGAAACCAGAAGACTGAGTTCTGCCTTAGGCATGAAGCCAGCTGGGTAACCTTGTGCCATTCCTTCTCTCTCAGCCCTAGGAAGAAGACAAGGGCAAAGCTCTTTTGTAAAACCTTGCCAAGAAAAAGCAGGGGCTAGTCCAGGCAGTCACCAAAAGTCAACAGTGATTTGAAAGCGCCAAAATAATAAAAAGAGTTTAGTGGGAGGTACATCGTGGAAGCAGCATGTGGGGGAATTAGTTCACTGCATCTAAAATTGCTTTTTTGGTTTTAAACTGGACCACTTACAATTTCCTTGGATGCAACATTCTGACTTTACAAAGAGCATTGCATGAAAGAATAGTCAGTTGGGCAACTTAGTGTTATCTCCAAAGCCTGCTAGGCCATTCATGATGTTCCAAGAAATGCACTGCATAGGAATCCAACCTCAGAGGTGTTGCAATTCCAGAGGAGAAAATGACAGATGATCTGGATCAGTTACAGTGCATTCAGAATAGAACAGAATAGAGCTGGAAGGGACCTTGGAGGTCTTCTAGTCCAGCCCCCTGCTCAAGCAGGAGAACCTATACCATTTCAGACAAGTGGCTGTCTAGTCTCTTCTTAAAAACTTCCAGTGATGGAGCGCCCACGATTTCTGAAGGCAAGATTCAGAAAGCATTCAACCCCCCTTCACTTTTGTCAATTTTGTTATGCTGCAGCCTGATTCTACAATTCGTTTTTTTTTCCTCATTAATCTACACATAATGACAATGTGAAAACAGAATTTTAGAAATGTAAATTTTTTAGAAAGAAAAAACTGAAATATCACACTGGCATAAATATTCAGACCCTTCACTTTGTTGAAGCACCTTTGGCAGCAATTACAGCCTCAAGTCTTTTTGATGTGACAAGCTTTGCACATCTGGATTGGGGGATTTTCTGCCATTCTTCTTTGCAAATTCTCTCAAGCTCAGTCAGGTTGGATGATGACTGTCAGTGGATAGACACTTTCAGGCCCTCCAGAAATGTTTAATAGGATTCAAGTCAGGGCTCTGGCTGGGCCACAGAGTTATCCCTAAGCCACTCCTGTGTTTCTTGGCTGTGTGCTTAGGATCGTTGCCATGTTGGAAAGTGAACCTTCAGCCCAGTTTGAGGTCCTGATCGCTGTGGAACAGGTTTTCATTGAGGATATCCCTGTACTTTGCTCCAATCAGCTTTCCCTCAACCCTGGCCAGTCTCCCAGTCCCTGCTGCTGAAAAACACCCTCACAGAATGATGCTGCCACCATCATGCTTCGCTATTGGGATGATATTGGGCAGGTGATGAGCAGTGCCTGGTTTCCTCCAGACATAACATTTAAAATTGCAGCCAAACAGTTCAAACTTTGTTTCATCAGACCAGAGAATCTTGTTCCTCACAGTCTGAGAGTCCTTCAGATGCTTTTTTGCAAACTCCAAGCGGGCTTTCATGTGTTTTGCACTGAGGAGAGGCTTCCATCTAGCTAGCCAATCTGCCATAAAGCCCAGATAGGTGGAAAGCTGCATTTCCATAATTTCCTAACTAGTATGGCCTTGTAGAAAAACTGACTTTTCTTTTAATTTTCTCAGGGAGGAAATTAGGTCAGAGTTGCAAAACAGAGGTGAAGAAACACTAGGATTGAATGAAAGATCTGAACCATTCCCTGGATCTTAGCTTGACTCACTTGTTGGGTTGTGAACACAAAACAGGAGGGGAAAATCATGTCTGCTATGTTGAACAATATGAAAAAAAGGTAAGATATACTTCTAAAAACATTTTAATAGTTTTTTTTAGCATTCCACAATCTTGACTGGTACTAAACATGTATTAGGCTTTGATCTTGAAAAGTGGAATACTGTTATCTCCTGCGTGTAAACTTTAAAATTATAGGTTTCCCTATTTGTAGTTCTTAATCCTATTTAAATTAAGTATCTTTCATTAGGGGAACAAAGCCGTGATCCAACAGAAAGTCTGCAGACTCCTAAGTGATGATTTTAATTATCTTCCTTAGGATTTCAAGTCATGAGTGGTTTTTAAAATTACAAAGAGTTTATTTCCATGTTTCCTTTCCATACAAAGTCTTGCAGACAACTGATGCATTCAATATTTATCAGTCTTTATTAGTGGTACTTAAGCTGGAAACCTTTCTCCCTCCCCAGATTTATCTGAAATTCCCCTGCAATTGGTTTCTATTTAGCTAAACCTCGCTCTGATATCTTGACTAACATTTCACAGAGTCACGTCCTTCATGCAAGGTGATATAAAAAAAGTCAAAGCAAACACTTGTGACTCTCTTGACGTCCCCTAGGTTGCTTGAAACATGTCGGCTTTTGGCTCCCGTATCAGGGTCCAAGAGCACATGGGCGAAATGTTTGAGATCACACCCTCATTGTCCTTTGAGGAAGGAGTAAACATTCTTCATTGTCTGAATGCTAAGGCAAATGAGTACAGGGCTACTTCATTGGCAGAAAAGAGATAAGCTTGCCTTGCTCCCTACAAAGAGCAGGCGGGATAAACAAAAGGAAAGCCACCCTGCTTTGAGGGATTCACTGTGACACAGGGAGAGAATTCAATGGAAACAGGCTCCATAAGCAACAGGACAATCAGAATCCATAAGAATGATCCCCCAGTTGTCAGGCAGACAGATGGTCTAAGTAACACCTCTTTTCTTTTCAGCATACTAGAAATAAGACAATCGGGAATTTATTTATTAATCTATTAAAGGTATATGCTGCCCAATTCACCATAGAAGCAACTCTGGGCAGCTTAGAAAATGACAAAAGGTCATCAATCAGCAGGGAGGATGTGGCATGAGAATGATGTTTCAGCTCAACGCAAAACATTTTGCCATCAGATATTACATAATTCTCTCTTTTCCTTCTTACTTCTGTTCCAACCTACATGGCAACTCAGTGTTACTTCAACTTCTTCCACTGCATATGCAGAATAATTTAGATGACAGTAATTATCAGCCACCAAGCATCTTTTCCACCAAGCATCTTTTGCTTGTTAAGGTCACCTAAATCTGTCTTCTGGTCCAGTCCGCTCCAAGAATGTGCTTGCTTTTGAGCAAGAGGATTCCAGTTAGGTCTCCTTAAAATGGGAAAGAGCAACAATTAGCTCTATATAAAGGGATTTTGTGTTGCTCAGCACATACAACAAAGTAACACAATCTTCATTAAACACAAACATCATTTCTACTGGAGTAGGTTTGGCAAAGATCCCTAGAAGTTTTTTTTTTCCTTTCTTAAAAGTGTAAATCACAAGAATGCATAAGCCATTATCTATTCGGCATAGACATAGCCTAGAAAAGATGTGCGACCAAAAGGTTTGTTTGTTTTTTATTCATTATATTTATATGTCTGCCCATCTCATAAAAAGAGACGCTGGGCACTGTATAATAAAAAACTATAAAGCAGTAATATACCCGTGTTTCCCCAAAATAAGACCTACCCCGAAAATAAGCCTGAGCTTGATTTTTTGGGGTGGGCCTAATATAAGTCCTATCCTGAAAATAAGCCCGGGGTGGGTGGGTGGGCGTGGCCAGGACAAGCGGTGGTGAGTGTGCGGGGACTGATGGTGTCTGGCAGCAGCTGCAATCCACCGGCCCCTTGAAGCAGTGCAGGTAAGTCCAGCGTGGAGGGAGGGGAGGCAGGCAATCCGGATGCGCCACACACTTTTTGCCCAGAGGGAGACTGCTTGCAGATGGGGCACTTAGGAACTGAGAGATTCATTCTGTCTCCAAGTACCCCATTTGCAAGCAGACAAAGCTTCCAGTCTCTGTCAACAGCAACAGAAGAATTCCCCCCCCACGGAGTGCTCCACCACCTCTGCCGCTGCTTCCCCCTCAGAGCTGTAAACGCGAGGCAGCTCCAAGGCAGCACCTTTCTCCTTTAAGCCCAACAAGGCTCTGGTGTGAGTGATTACTGTTAAATACTGCTCCTGGCCCTGCTCAGCCAAGTCCTTGCTTCCCCAAACATTTATTTACTAATCTACTCTTCAGCTCCGTCGTATTTCTCTGTCATGTTTCTCAGCTGCCGCCATGTGCAGGGAAACAAAATAAGTTTGTGTGACTAAAAAAAAAAGTTCAATCAAATCTTCCAACTTTGCAAAAAAAAAAAATCTCATGAAGTTGGAGGGTCTGATTCAACTTTTTTTTTAGTACCACAAACTACTTTTAGGTGGGGGCCAGGGGCACGGACAGCCCCACACTCTTTGGGCCCTGCCTGCACTGCTGCATTTTGTACCAGCTGAAGCTTCCTGATGTCCTTCCAGGACAGCCTCATAAACTAGCATTATACTAGTCCAATCAATAGGTGACCAGGACATGAGTGACCATGAACAGAGACTCCCAATCTAGGAACAGGCACAACTGATGCACAACCTGAAACTGTGCAAAGACCCTCCTAACCACAACTGCCATCTGCTCTTTCAGTAGGAGTTGTGAGTCTAGGAGGATCGTCAAAACATCTATCCAAAACATCTCTCCTCTTTGTATTGCCAGAAAAGTACACAGAGAACCTTTATAGAAGGTTCCAGTTGCAGAACTTCACCTGCAGAGAGTGGTCAGGAAAGGACTCAAGTTTCTGTGCACTTCATTCTGTGTTTCCAAACCTGTTCATAAGCCATTTTTGAGGACCTGATTCCCTATCAAAATGTTTGGTGGTCACAATTTCACAAAATATTGTGGGTGGTCTCTCTTATTGAAGCCTTTGAGACTGTCCAATCACTAAATGGCTGCCACAAAAAACACGATTCCACAAGTCAAGCTGGTAGATTGGTTTGCATAAAGGAAAAGGAACAACACACGATTAGGAGTAGAGGGAACATACACAATAGTCAGCTATAGTTTGGATTGCTTATAGGTTTTAGCACTCTTCTGGGATTGTTCTGAACACTTGCACAAAACCAGTGCAGGTTTTGAAAGATGACTGTATTAATCAAGCTAGTCATCTGTCAACACTTATTTCCTCCTCCTTCCCTTCCCCTTGGGGAAAATGTTGTGACTGAGAAAAAAACCCCATATATTTTAATATACATATTAAAATTAAAAAAAAAATAGAAAAAAAAATAGGGCCATCCTAAGACCTTTTACACTATTTTGAAATAGGTTCTGCCAAACAATGTTCTGTACCACTTGGAATCCTGGCTGAAATTACCTTTCTCTGTGTAGAAGAAGGACTGAATCTGCAAGAAGACTGTAGGTTAATCCATACCTGGGCATTTCTTCTTATTACTGTATGTTTCTCATGAATAACAATGAATAACAATGAATAATCACTGATTCTTTTGACATTCACTTAGCATTTTTTCCTCAAAACTGTGTGGTGATTTTAAGGTGCTTATATCTAGTGGGGATAATTTTAAGTATTTTAGGTGACATTAACTTCACTTTTGAGGATAAGTCTTTGAATCTGCCCTAAATAATGTCCATTGTGCAGGCATAAGTTTCTAACATGGCTTAGTTTCCTCCCTAAAGTTATAAGCAATTATGAGGGATCAAAAAAGGGAATTGTCATGGTTCCGATAGACAGAGACGAATAAAGCAGAACTCTGAGGCTTGAAAATCCCTCAAAGAATATGTTTATTAGTTACAAAGTATCAGCATGGTCAAAAGTGAAACCAAGTCTGAATACCCCATGACAACTGCCCAGTTACAAAGTATAAAGTTCCCATTCCCAAAACTATGTAAGTGACTACGTTTCCCAAAAAATGCAATTGGCGGGCTTTCTTATGCAACGCCCAGTGCTGGTTGCGGGAGCAACAGTTGACCTTGGTTCCCATGGGACAGTTGATTTTTTTGACTAGCAAAGCACCTGGGCAAGCCCCAACCCTCTGTTCCATGTGGCAACCTCAAATGAGGGGGAAAAATGGCTGCAGCCAGGCTAATTTGCAGAGTTGACAGTCGCCCCCCCTCAAAAAAAAATAACCTCCTTCAGAGGAAACAAAGAAGCATGTTAAGCATCCCCTCAAGGCTTTTGGGGATTCTTGTCATAAAACCTCTATATCAACTGTTCAGCTTTTACATCCTTACATTTTACCCACATAGCTTCAGACAGTGGATAACCTTTTCACTGCAGAAGGTACTGCAACTTCCCCTTATACAATCTAGAGTCAAGTATCTGTTTTATTTCACAATGTGTCTCTCCCTCCACCACGATGAAACCTGGTGGTTTCCGAGGAACAGGTCTTAAAGCAGACTCAGAAACCAGCTTCAATAGGCTACAATGGAACACAGGGTGAACTTTCCCCCAACAGTTGTGGAAGCTTCAATTCCACTCTAATGGGGTTTATGATTTTTGTAATGGGAAAAGGGCCAAGGAACCTTGGCCCCAATTTTCTGTTGGGTAACTTTAACCTTAAATATTTTGTTGAAAGATAAACCAATTGCCCAACATAAAATGGTCTTTGAGGGGAGCATCTTTTATCTGCCTGTTCCTGGTAAACCTTAGTAGCTTTGGTGAAAGCTGTCTTCACATTCACCCAAACTCCCTTGAAAGATGTCACCATTGATTCAAAGTCTGAGAAGTAGGAGGCTCCTGGGGGTACTCAGGCATAGGAACAAAATCCCGACCTGTTATTATTTTAAATGGGGTGAGTCCAGTGCTACTGTGCACAGTATTGTAGTAGGCCACCTCCATGAAAGGCAGGAAGTCAGCCCAATTAGTTTGCTGGTAATTAACATAGCATCTGAGGTACTGTTCCACCACTGCATTAGGTTTTTCAGCTCCTCCATTCGTACTTGGATGAAAAGCCAACGAACTCCCTCCAGAACTTTGCAGTAAACTGGAGGCCCCCCCATCAGAAATAATCCACTTCAGAGCTCCATGGAGCTGATATATGTGTTTCAAAAACATCTTGGTTCGTTTCTGGGCAGAGGAAAGTCCTTAGCAAGCAATTAAATGCGCTTGTTTGGAAAAATTACAGTCCATATTACGGTGTTTCCCTTACTCTCAGGCAACTCCACTATAAAATCCATGGCTATTTCCTTTCAAAGCTGGGAAGGGCCAGCTACTTGTTGCAGCAATCCTGGGGGCTACCCAGGACATCATTTCATTGCAGTGCAGGTAGCACAGCTCTTCACATAACTCTCAATGTCTCTTTTCATCCCTGGCCACCAGAATTGCCTGTACACTAAATGCAACATTTTTAGAAACCCAAAATGACCTGCCTGTTTTGCATCATGACTCCACTGAAGGGCTTGGAATCTGAGGCCATCTAGGAGGTATAACTTACAGCCTTTCCAGGCTAGTCCTCCCCTAAGGGTTAAAATATATTTGTTGTCTTTGAACCAGGTGTCAGTCTCTAATTGCTCCTTTAGTTCCTTCAGTAAGCGATGTCACGACCGGCAGGTGGTCCTTGTGTTTGCCATCTAGTTGTTATTTGAGAAGCAGATAGTGGCAGAGGAATAATGGAGTTGATTACTTCCTCCTGGTGACTTTTGAACTGGGGCATCCATCAGCCAAAAAATTCTTATCCCCTGGGAAATATTTCAAAGTGAAATTAAATTCATTGAAATATTCAGCTCACTGAACTTGCTTGGGGAACAATTTATGGGTGGGGGGTTGAGTTTCCAAATTGTTATGATCAGTCCACACCTCAAAAGGTAATTCCCTCCTTCCAACAAATGATGCCAGGTTAGTAATGCCCATCTGACTGCAAAAGCCTCTTTCTCCCACATGGCCCATCTCCTCTCTGAGTCAGTCAGCTTTCGGGATGTGTAGGCATAAGGTTGTAGCTCCTCTCTGTAATTTTTTTTTGTAAGAGGACAGCACCCATGGCTACGTCACTGGCATCTGCTTGAATGATGAACTGCTCTTCAGGATCAGGGTGCTTAAGGACAGGTTCAACTGCAAAAAGTCTTTTTAGGGTTTCAAATGCCGCTTGGCATACTAGCGACCATTGCAATGGCTGATAAGTTTGGGGGCCCCTCCCCTTTTCCCATTTTGAGTAAATCAGTGATTGGCATGGCCATCTTTGCAAGAGAGGAAATAAATTGACGGTAAAAATTGACAAACCCCAGAAAGCTTTGAAGCTGCTTACGGGTGCGTGGGGGTTGCCATTTCAGTACTGCCTTTACTTTGGCAGGGTCCATTTCTATTCCCTCACTTGAAATCTGGTACCCCAGATAGTCAAGGCATGTCTGGTGAAATTCACACTTTGACAGCTTTGCATATAGTTTGGCTTTTTTTTTTTTTGCTAAAGTTTCTTTATTTTTTTTTTAATTTTTATTATTAGATATCCATTTGTACATGCAAACAAAGAAAAAAATTCAAGTTAAAGCCATTCAACTTAATACAATCATTTTAAATTTGTAGACCTTCTTCACTCCGTATATCAAAGTTTAACTATAAGCCAACTACATTTAAAAAATTTTAAGTTTCACTTCTTTTCAGATCTATCCATTGTACATCAAACAAACAAGTCTTCTTATTAAAGTTAATAATTTTCATGTCGATACACCCCTCCCTTCAACGCGTACATTCTTAGTCTATTTAATATATACCTTCCATTAATCTCTTTGCCATCTAAAAACCTACCTCTGCCGGCAGGCCTGGGGATGATTGTTGATTGTGGTGTGATTGATGAGTATGTATGGGGTTTGTATTTTTAATGTTGTTCGGATTTGTTGCAATTGTTTATATATATGTTGTGAGCCGCTCCGAGTCTTCGGAGAGGAGCGGCATACAAATCCGAATAAATAAATAAATAAATAAAATAATCACCCTCTCATGTCTCTTGCTCTTACACTTAGTCCTTAAATCAGTCCATAATTCTTTGCCTTTAATTCCTTGCATAAAATATTAAGTTTCTCTTCTTTTCAGTCGAATTCTGGGTTTCTTCCTCTGCCAGGTGGATTTCCATAACACAGCTTCCCTTCCAAGTGATAAGTCTCTCTTTATTGCTTGCAATGTCCCTTGGTTCCATATAAGCCATACTCTATGGATTCTGTCAGTTTGCCAAGAGAAATTTTTAGCCTCCTCTCCTAGATATTTTTCCAATGCTTTTATAACAATTCTTTTCAAATCTTTTTGTTTCTCATTTGGGGATTTTCCCAGTCTCTTGCCCCTAATTGCTGTCATCATCTGGCGATGGTACATCATAGTTGAACGGTTTTGCACCTCACTTTTCATTTCAGTAAGTTGTCTCTCTTCTTGTCTCTCCACCTCTTCCATCTTTTCTTCAACCCCTTCCCAGACCCTCTTCAAATTTCTCCCAGTATCTTCTCTCATTTTCCCACTGTGCGTTTGTACTGTTTCTCCGGTTTGGTCCAAGTCCTCAATAACTGCTTTGCTTTGATCTTCCACCATCTTCTCCACTTCTCTGCTTTGTTCCACTGCCTCCAACGTCCTCATCCTTTCTTCCCACCTTTTCTCATATATGTCTATTATCATGTCCATCTTTCTCCTTATTTTTTCAAAAGTTGTTGACATTGCATCTGTTAATTCTTTCATCGTCATTTCTGGAGAGCTTATATACATCCTTAGGTTTATTTTGCAAAGTTTTTTAAGTTATGCATCTCTGCTGCCCTCTAGAGGTCTCTTTCGCATTACAGTTTCTCTTTCGCCTTTCTCTTCCGGTAGCTCCTTAGGTTTATTTTGCAAAGTTTTTAAGTTATGCATCTCTGCTGACCTCTAGAGGTCTCTTTTGCATTACAGTTTCTCCTTCGCCTTTCTCTTCCGGTAGCTATCACTTTAAATTAAAAGCGGTCGCCATCTTGGGTGCATTTTGTTTATTGTGAACGTAATTGATCCGAGGTAAAATATAAGAAATACTTGCTTTTTAAGCTCCTGCGTTCAGTCTGTCAATCTCTGTGCTTCTTTGAAATGTTTTCCTCGAGTGGTGGCTGGTCTCAGCGTCTTGGTCTGTCAGCTGACAGATGCTGCGCCGGGCTGGAGCTATTGTGAGCTCACGGGGAGTCCTCTTTCTCCCCCCCAAACGTTTTTTCAGGGGGTTTTCAGAGGATCTCAACCCACACTCACAGCTCTTCGCCCCTTCTCCTACCGAGGAGGGTTTTTTCCCGCTGCGAAAAACAGCTGTTTTGCGCTGTTTTGGCGGCTTTACAGGTCCCGTGTCGCACAGTCTCCGAACAAGGCTATTTTGACCCTGAGGCAGCCACGCCCCCCATATAGTTTGGCTTTTAACAGTTTCTTTAGCATCTCACCGACCAATGTGGTGTGCTCTTCCAAGGTTTCTGTGTAAATAAGAATATCATCAAGATAAACTAAAAACTCCTTGTATAAATGGTCATGGAACATCAGATTTATCAATTGCATAAACACAGTCGGGGTGCCCTGTAGCCCAAAAGGCATCACTTTAAATTGGAAGCTTCTCAAAAGACAATTGAAGGTGGTTTTCCACTCGTCTCCCTCCTTAATTTGGACATGGTAATAAGCTTCTCTTAAATCCAGCTTAGTAAAGTTTTTTTCTTTTGCCAGGTGGGCCAACTTGTCCTTCATCGGGGGAGGGGGTACATATTTTCTATGTTGACGTTTAACCCTTTAAAATCCACACACAATCTCAGCGACCCATCTTTCTTTTCCTTGAATAGCACAGGAGCAGCCACACGTGATTTGGCTGATTGAATAAAACCCCAGAGCCAAATTCTTATCGATGTACTCTCTGAGTTCTTTCATCTCTCTGGGTGTCATAGAGTACATTTTTGTTTTTGGGAGCTTGGTGCCGGGCAAGATTTCAATGGTACAGTCTGTAGCCTGATTGGGGGGGGGAAGAATGTCACATTCCTTCTCACTAAATGTTTTTACCAAAACATGGTATTCAATCAAGACAAGTTGGATTCCTGGCAGCTTTTTGGCAACAGTTTTTAGGGTCTCACATGATTCCTCCTGAGTCTTGTTAATGGCAAGTACCTTTATATTACTGACAGCGGTAGGTGGGAGGGGGCCTGTCCCCAGTCTTAATTTTTTCATTCCCTTCTCCCACCAGATGTTAGGATGCCATTTATCAAGCCATGCCAGCCCCAAAATTATGGCCTCAGTAATCTTCAGGACTACCAGAAAACAGATGATTTCCCAATGCCGACACATTTCCAAATGCACTGGTTCTGTTAGGTGTGTAGCAGGTGTACCTGCTGAGGGATCCATCAGCTTGCTCAAACCTCATGGGTAGGAGCAGTAACCTGGCTTAAATCCCCAGTTTGAGCACTGTGGGCAGGTTAATTAAGCACCGAGTGCACCCCAAGTCTATTAAGACTTTCATATGGGCCCCTGTTTTGGGTACTATTAGCTTGGCAGGAATGGCAAAGGAAGGAATGGGTTGACTCACTATTGGATCTTCCTTGCTTTCCTTGTCATTGTTGTAGGGTGCCGGCACCTGTAATGGCTCTGGCTGGGCTCTTGCCTTGGGCTCAGCAGGAGGTGAGTGTCCAACAGCTGGGTCCTGCCGTACCCAGTTTGTCTTCTCTCTTCCTCCTCTGGGGGCTTTTTGTGGCTTAGCGATGGCAGCTGGTGTGCTTCTGTCCTGGGTACTGGGTGTTGGGCACTCTGTAGCACGGTGACCATTTGGCCGCATGGGTAACATTTGATTGGAGCTCTGACTGGTGCTTGGGGGATGCTGGTGGTCATGGTGGCTTGGGAACATCAGCCAAAAAGGCGCTTCTCCTGGCCGCAGGGTGGCTTGAGTTCAGCTGTGCCTGGCTTTCTGGGGTGATTCAATTCGATGTCCAGCATCATTGCCATGCTGTACCACACACACAACTGGTTAGGAAAACCCCAAATGATGCAGGCTTGGAGTAAGTTGTGGTCTAGCATCTGCTTGAAGCAGTTGATCAATGATCATTCCAGCCACTGCCCCAGCCGACCAGCAGCTCATCTGAATTCATGAACGTATTCCTTAGTGGGCGGCCTTTTTGTTTCAGACGATGGATCTCCTTCTCGGCCAACAGGGTCTGGAATTCATCTTCAAAATGACCTCTCAGTTGCTCCGTGGATAGGTTAGCATTCTGCAGTTCAGGAGTGCCTTCATCATGGAGGTTGGTCACCCAATCAGCCACTGCCCCTCCAAATTGGCCACCATAGCATTCATCATCTGAGCATCATCCAGGTAGGCATAAGTGTAGCTATCTAGATGAACCCACACCTGGTCCAGGAAGAAGGATAGCTTCTCAGTGTCCCCTCAAAGGCAGGCTTGATGGGAGGTGGCTCAAATCGTGGTGGAGCTGCCTGCACTTGCTTCTGGGCTGCCTGTTGGTCCTGGGGACATGGCCGAACCACTCTCCAGATTTCTCTTGGCCAGGTTCCTGGACTGGCAGCCTGAGGCCACGGCAGCAGGCTTGGCAGTGATGATTTAACATCACAATTGGCTGGGGAGTAGGTGAGGCAGCATGGGCTCCTGCAGTTGGGCTGGGACTCTGGGGAGGGAGGGAAGAGATGGGTAGCCCTTGGCATCCCCCCCCATAGTGCACACATCCTGGGTGATGGGAACCATCTCTTTTACCTTCAATCTGCCAAACATCTCCTTTAGCTGCTTGAGCAAGGGGCTGTGGACTGCGGACTGGAACTTCCAGTCTTTGAAGTCATCCCTTCTAAACTGTCCCTTTTCCTTCTGGTATGCCATGGACAGAAACCCCTGGGAAGGCAGCAACAGGAGTTCCTCTTCAGCGGCAACAGGAGTGCTTCTGCACTGAAATGCAGCTTCGACTTGATAGGAGTGTAGTTCCCCCCTGTGGTACCTACTTCCCAGGTTGTATCAACCAGGACTTTGGCCGAGCCCCTGCCAGTGACGCCTCCTTGGTGGCAGGAGCAGCTGCTTGCGCTCCAAAAACCAGATTTCCGTTGTGGCCAGCAATGGCTCCATTCTTTTCCTCCATCCTCAAATCTTCACTGAGTCTTTACTGCTCTCCCAAAGGATGGGTAGATGGTCGGGGGCCAGCATCCTGAAAGAAAACTAAAGTTTTAGGAGATTTGATTTAATGTCATGGTTCCAACAGACACAGATGAATAAAGCAGAACTCTGAGGCTTGAAAATCCATCAAAGAATGTGTTTATTAGTTACAAAGTATCAGCACGGTCAAAAGTGAAACCAAGTCTGAATACCCCATAACAATTCCCCAGTTACAAAGCATAAAGTTCCCATCCCCAAAACTATGTAAGTGACAACGGGAGCAACAGATAACCTTGGTTCCCACAGGACAGCTGATTCTTTTGACTAGCAAAGCACCCAGGCAAGCCCCATCTCTCCATTCCATTTGGCAACCTCAAATGATGGGGGGGGGAATGGCTGCAGGCAGACTCATTTGCAGAGTTGACAGGAACAAGGTTTGTAGGAGAGGCATCCGAGAGAGGGGAGATTGAACTCTAAATCTTTATTCAAAATAACTTAGTAATATTTTGGCAGCATATAACTTGCTCATATTATAATTGTATGGCAGTTGGTTGTGGGGACAGAGAAGCTGAGATTGTTATTACTTCCTTTTGGAGATTGTTTTCTCACTTAACAGATCCTGGTCTGGAAGTTTTCTCTGGCACTTGAAGAAATAGTTTATCAATGCTTGATTAAAATTCATGGGTAATCCAAGGAGAGACATATAATCTTAGCTCTGAAAGGGAAAGAGCTGTTAACTCAACATGGCATTTTCCAGGTGCCTTTGAAAGTATGTTTAAAGAAACTCTTGAGCTATGTTTACAAAATCTCCCCCCAACCCTCTCTCACCCCTCCTCCTGCAGTGCTCAGGAATTGCTTACATTTTCATGGATAGCCATAGTTTCAGTGTATGGGGGAAGGAAAGGAAAGGAAAGGAAAGGAAAGGGGAAAAAAATCTTTTTAAGAACCAGATTTCAAACTCTTACTAAAAAGAAAAAACAATGGCTTTAAATTACTTGTATTTCCAGTTTCTGAGACAACTTCCAAAGAGTGCTATACAAAACAGTATTTATTTTGGAACTAAACAGGTAAGTTTTGTTGTTGAACTTCCCTGCTGATATAAAATAAATTCAATCTTTTGTTAAAGATTGAGACTGCCCTTAAAATAGGGAGGTGGTTGATTGATGTTGATTGATTAATTGATTAACTCAGCCCTGCAAATCAGCTGTCCCCAATCCAGTCCCTTCCAGATATGTTGGACTACAAGTCCCATCATTCCAGTTATAATCCAACTCATTACCTTCCATCTCTGCTACTTCTATTGATAGCATGGTTACAGACTAGGAGGAGAGTTCTGTTTCGGCGGGCACTATTTACATCCTCATCAAAAACATGGTGGATCGGTATATACAAGCAGGCCATCTTATTTATTTTAACATTTTACATGATGCTCCCTCCCATTAACCCTCTAGATGGTTTACAGCTTTTCATATACTTTTCTTTAAGGAAAATAATTCCTAAAAACATCTTGAAATGAAAAGAAAAAATCCAGAAGGATTGGGTAAAACAAACAGTTTAAGTCCTCTTGTAAATGATGACAGAGAAAGTTGTCAATGTTTAGCAGCCAGTTTGAACCATTTTAATGGGAGTTCATTGTATGTTTCAAAGGTCTGTTAAAATGCAGGTAATTAATTCTGCTTGCTCATAATCATAATTTGCTCCTCATGGCCTCTTTGCCAAAGCAGTCCTCCTGGAGGGATACTGTTATTGTTATTATTTCATAGGATGATATTCTATGTATTCCAAGCTGGGAAGTGCTAGTTTAGGCAATTACTTTAGGTTCACATGTTATCGGACAAAGGGATTGCCAAGACCCTTTGCTCAAGACTGAAAGTAACTAATGCTACTCTTAAAGAAGTTCTTCCTAGTGTATTAATAGCACTGGTAAGGAGGAATTTAGCCCTGCCCAAAAGAAGGTAAAGGAAAGATGAGGGCATTGGAACGAGAACTTCACTTCCTGTCATCTCCAGACTGCAGGATTCAGTCTTTTTCTGTAAGAAATAATGACAAAGGTACAGCGTTTGGCTCTTGGGAGTCCTGTTCTCTACCTGCCAAGTAAGGGCCATAGAAGGCCTGGAAGAGCTCAGTTTATTTCCCTGATGGGGAGCTAGCAAGCAAAACCTGCCAACTTCCTTTCCGCCATGCTAATCATTTGGTAGGCATTAGGGCCTCCTTGTATAATGACCTGCTTTACATCTCACGTTCTCCTCCATATTCCCACCTCCACATTTGTCTGACAGTAGAGTTATGTCTGAGGCTAGTTGTGAAAGAACAGAGGTTTGTTCTGATAGCATGTAGGAACCACAATTCTCCGTAAATAGCTTGTGGGATGTATAATTGAGAATTTCTACTCCTGAGCACTTTTGAAAAATGTACTTTCTATTCTGGGATACTTGCCTAAGGAGAAAAGAGTTTTTGGAAAAAGTACCAGAAAGCTTTTTTTTTTTTTTGGCCCAGAACAATAATTGGAAGCATATGTGAAACCATGTGTGGGAAGTCAGCCCCCCCCCAGAGAAGGAAATATTAAAAGGGCAGAAAAATATATTTCCTCAAAGGATCTTAAAGAGGCAGAAAAGAATGCCCAGTTTTTCTTAATAGCCCCAAGTCTCCCTCCCCCAAACAGAAACCAGCTCTATAGAAATGCAGATGTAAATACTGTAATCCATTCAGGAAGATTGAAGCTAGATATTTAGGAAGACAAAGATACCTAAAATATCCCACACCCAAACTCTAAGACAGGACATAATAGGATTAACCCACAGATACCAAAGAGCACATCCAGACTCAGGTCAGAATACATGACACAGGAAATACAAAGCCTCAGACAGGAACAGGAAACAACTCCAAACAAAAACCCCAGAGGGTATAAAAACCCACTCCTTACATGTGCTCTCCTTTTTCTTCCAGAGCCATCTTCCTGCCTGGCTCTCCTCTTCAATAAACTGCAACCTTCTTTCTAAAGCAGGCGCCATGTTGTTTATTCCCAGCTTGGACTGAACCATGATTAAGACTTTTCCTTCAACAGGTATGTTGCTTCAGAAAAAAATGTGCAAGGAGAGCCAGCGATATTACTGTGAAAACACTTTATTGTATCCCAAGTAGATTTCAACTGCAATTAAAATTCCTAATACCAACTAACACAGAAATAGCTTTCTGTTCTTTGATAAACTTGCTAAAACACACACACAACCTAAAAATTAAGATTGGAATTCAGTTTTCGACTTTCCCTTCATTGTGCCTCTCCACCAGGAACAGCTCAGACTGCAAATCCCTTGCACAGTTGTGTTGCTCACAGCCAAACAGCATTTCCCAATGTGGCCCCTTCTAATGTATTGAACAACAAATATAATGTTCAGCTCAGCTGGTCAAATAGTTTAAGAACATAAACTTCAAATGATTTATACAAAATCATGGCCAAAGTGTATCTAATGATATATGAACAGTCAGCCTTCCTTCCTTCTTCTCTTTTGCTACAAAGCTGAATCTGTCCTTTAGTATTTTTTTAACCCAAGAAACAGAAGGCTGTATTTTGTAAGTTCAGATCCCTGCTTAGTCAGTCCTGGGTCACTTGACCTAGCTTACATTACTCAGTTATTATCAGGATGGAAAAAAATGTTACTAGCTGGTGTACAAATACAATTCTCATTCATATATTCAAAAACACATGGACTATGAGAACTATTTTAGACTTCATCAATAAAATGCTCAGCTGTTAAATGTTTTTTTATTTTACATCATGACTTTATTTGTGTTTATCTTATGGTAAGCACTTTGAGACATGTATTTGAGATGGGAAGATATGTACATCAAATTAAAAAAGCCACATCAGGATATGTGATAGTGTTCTAATTTTATTTGCCAAGATATATTGAAAGCTGTCCTTCTGAAGCCTGTCAGATTAATCTGGAATCACACAAAGGCTTCAAGTACCACAGCTTTAGAAAATGGTGCACAGAAGGCATTCCCAGTTTCTTTTTAGGGATTTAGGACATTGTCTGGCAGAAATCTGAAAGCAAAATATCAGGGGTATCCACAGAGTATGGTCAAAAAGTGAAAATGGCAGCCACTAGGGTGCAATTGAAGGTCCATCCCTTTTTATTTATATCACATATGAAAAAAAAAACAGGTGGAGCTCAATTGGACTCTCATGGCTGCCATCTTGAATGAAAATTGGTTGTGCAATTTTCAATCACTAAAGTTAAGTGACAGGCAAAATTGGTGTGTTAAAAATGCAATAAACTTACTTTTGGATGTCTAAGAGTAGGAAAAAAGTAAAAAAAAATCATCCCCATGCTTACCGGTGGGTTGTGAGAGGAGATACAAGTCAAGATGAAAAAGAAAAACTGCAGTTTCCCTTGTAAGATACCAGGAGGTATTGTGCTCTTGTCAAATATATTCCAGAATAACATTCAGGGCACTCTAAGAACAACTAAGTACAATGGATATACTGCGATGCAGGATAAGAGCTACCATTCTTACTGGCATCGTAACCAGTATCATGGCAGAGGAAAGAAGATCTGGGGAATACTGCCTCTCATAATCTTTCTTGGATGGTAATATCACAGATGGAAGCACCATGCTGCATGCCAATTTTTGTGCTTTGAGTGGGGTACCAGTACCATGGAAGAAAAATAGTCTTGGTTGTGTATGGATTCACTTAGAGGAACTAGAAGTTACAATAGTGGCCTTGAGCAATGATGTGGATTCACTGCAGTGGGGATTGAGAACAGCAAATCCAAGTGGCCTCCATAACTTCAAACCAGCACTAGGCATCAAAGTTAACATCCAATTTGTTTTGTCTGTATGCACTGCAACATGTCCCAAATGCTCTGATACCACAAACCTGTAACCTTTATATCAGCGGTTCTCAACCTGTGGGTTGTGACCCCATTTGGGGTCGAACGACCATTTCATGGGGGTCACCAAACAACGCAGTCTGCCATTTTCCCCCCTTTTCCTTAGCTGTGCTACTCCCTCTTATTCTATTGGCTTTTGAAAGCCAATAGAATAGACTCTCTTGAATAGAGTCTAATTCTATTGGCTTTCAAAAGCCAATAGGAATTGTCCAGGCTGTCTCCATCCTGCTGAGCCCGCCAAAAGTCCCAGTCTGCAAACGGTGCTGCAAGTTGTCTGCAGCGAAGGCGAGCTTTCCAGAAGTTTCCACCCCTCCCTGCTGAGCAACTACTAAAACTGTAAGTAAAAGAGGGCCAGGGGTGGGAGGTGGGAGGCCGGCAGGCGCAGGGAGGGTTTTGGCGTGCCTGGGGCCCGGCGAGTTTTTTACCTCCCTTGGGCTGGGCCAGCTGGTGGCCCAGCCCGTGGTCGCCCTGCACCGTCGCTGCCGTGGCCTCCCAGGAGCACCTGAGCACCTGGGCCTGCCTGCCGCCGCCCGAACGGGCGGCGGCCTACGCCTCGGCCGGCGCAGGGGGCAGCACCATGCATGCGCGGTGCAGGGGGCAGCACCACGCATGCGCGGCGCAGCATCACGCATGCACGGCACAGGGGGTAGCACCACGCATGCGCGGCGCAGGGGGTAGCACCACGTATGCGCGGCACAGGGGGTAGCACCATGCATGCGCAGCGCAGGTCGGGGTCGTGGCCTGAAAAAGGTTGAGAACCGCTGCTTTATATAGTTCCCCTCCACTCAGGGATATAACTCCAGCCTAGTGTGATTCAGACATTTTGGGCAGCACACAACTCTAAATTCAGTGATGCTATTTGAGAGGGTTGGCAAAGGTAGGCAGGATCGGAGACTTAGAGGACAGAGATTCTAAAAATATACCTTATCAAAATTTAAAAGCCATGGCTACAATTGTGCCAAAGAGCAAATTTATTGGACTTTGAAATTATTTAGCAAATGTCTCTTCGTATTTTCTTTTTCAAACATTTTTTTTCCCTTTTACCTAGGATAATCGCAATTCACTCTTTTGGCAATACTAGCTGAATTTTGTTTAGTTGAATCCATTTTCACATGCTTGTGTGTATCTGCAGGTATATGTGCAATGTGTGTAAGGATCAGAGGGGTCTTGGGAATTTTATTTTGTTTTATTTCTCTAAGGATGTCAAACTGTTTGCTTTCAGGAGCTGCTTTTGAGGAAAAAAAAACAGTTTCAAAAACTATGCACCAGCTATTCCGCCTTGTCTGTAGCCCCTCCCTTTGGTTGGAAGCACTATGATTATCACACAGCCTAATCTAGGTACTATAAAGTCGCTATCTAACTTGATCCCCATAGAGTAAATCTGACCCTTCCCAGCATTATTAGTCTGTCAAATAGTGGGAGGCCACCAGATTCCTGAAGGAAGATTAAAAACAAAACAAAACCCTAAAAGCCAACCTGGTTAGCTTACTGGAAGACAATGCCCCCAAATGAGGACTTCTTTAATATGAGAGAGGAGTAAATGAATGTTTAGATGAAGGAAACTCTCTAAAAAATAAAGCATGACTTACTTAATTGAATAATTAGTTATTTTACATTTTTTGAAATTCATGTCCAGCTGACTTGTTGGGGTTCTATAGAGTTTTGATAGTTATAGAATAACTGTTTGTGGCCCCCAGAGCAAATTCTGGCCATAATTATTGAACATTAATATAGTAGTATAGTTTTCTGCTGTTTGGAGGCATGCAGGTATTAGAATAGAATAGAGCTGGAAGGGACCTTGGAGGTCTTCTAGTCCAGCCCTCTGCTCAAGCAGGAGAACCTATACCATCTCAGACAAGTGACTGTCTAACCTCTTCTTAAAAATCTACAGTGATGGAGCGCCCAAGATTTCTGGAGGCAAGCTGCTCCAATGATTAATTGTCGTCACTGTCAGGAAGTTTCTCTTTAATTGCATCAATCTTCACACAAAAAGAAACTAAAGCCCAACATACCAAAAAAAAACAACTGCTGACCCGCGGGCTGGTGTCAAACTGCTGGCCCATGGGCCGGACCCATCACGACGAAACCACACCCACCCCATTGCCAGCAATGGGGAAAAAGTTCTGATATGTCGTGTGACATCACGTGACGTAGTGAGTCTGACATGTCTGCTCTAGAATATATCCCGTTGGTAAATAAAGCACTGTACATACAGATACACGTGCATTCACACATGCATAAAGACATAGGCTCCATTTTTTAGGTTTAAAATATCCCATTTGTAAAATGGAACAGGTATATAATATGATAGACTTCAAGAGTTTCCAGTTCCTCCATTTATAATAGCCTAAGAGCTAGTATTTTCCTTGTGGCGCATCCTCCCACCTCGTTTTTTAAATTTCTGGCCCATATATTATTTTCATGCTATTTTTTAAAATAGCTTTTCTGTCTTTAGTTCTAGTTTATATTTATTTGTTGTTATTGTTTTTTTGTGGTAGAGAAGAGAAGAGAATAAAGCTGAAATGTCAGAGATGTATCCATGTCAAATTGGAAAAAAATATACAATTGGAAAAGAATTTCTTGATGGGAAATGTGAAACGATCACCCTCCTTCCTTCCTTCCTGACTTGCAAGCTGTGACTGATAGGTGAGCTCTGAGGAGCCATATGGTCAGAAATTTTAAAAGGACAGATCTAAAAGAAGACCAGGACTAAACAGAAGGGAAGGGGAAATGGATTGGTAATCTGAACTGAGATCTGGAGATGAAAACTGGTCAGGGTGGGATAAATTGCTACAGCCAGTTCTTTCACTCGGTGTTGTTTCATGTGTCTCTTTTTCAAATGTGCTGGAAAGGAGGCTCAGTTTCTCCCAGATGTTTGAAATAGTTCTCACAGAATGGTAATCAAAAACTTGCTGGGCTGGGAGTGAATTGGGAGTGCAAGACTTCAATAGTATCAAGCACAATGCTGAAGGGAGAGTGATATTTTAATTGACAGGATTTCTGGAGCGTATTTATCTCACGACAGCTGTCTACTCACTGCTCAAATATGGTCAGTCTTATTTAGGGAGAAGCAATAAGTGTCCTTCGAAGGGTGAACTCCAGTCCCATCAGGCCTCCAGAGGTGTGGCAGGAATGGAAGCCAACAAAATCTGGAAGGTCGTAGATTGTCCTGAAACAGTACAGCTAATCTTTGACTGTAATTCATCCTGCAATTTTGGTTGTTAAATCATGATGGTCACAAGGTGAGTCACATTGCTACGTCTGATTTTATGACCTTTTTTGCTGTGGTCATTAAGCGAACATGGCACTTGTAAAGCAAAAGCAGCAGTCATTAAGCAAATGCCACAGTCATTAAGTGAGTCCATTGTTTTCTATGAGGTGTTTTTGCCAGAAAGCAGTAGTAAATATTGGTTTCTGGCAAAAATGTCATAAATTGTGGTTGTGTGATTGCGGGATGCTGCAAGTGGCCATAAATGGAGGCTGGTTGCCAAGGGTTATGTGATTACAGGGAGGGAGACCTGGACATTGGAATTTTGACTCTGGATCATAAGTACCTTTTCAGGGTCCGTTGTAACTTTGAACAGTCACTAAATGATCGGTCATAAGTCAAAGACTCCCTGTAGCTAATATGCTGCAGAAGAGATACAGAGTCCTCCCAGAACAAAAAATGCTTGCAAAATTTTCACAAGGAGAACAAAGTCTTTACAAATATTGGAGCATCGTGCCCCCCCCCGGTGAGATCGGCACCCATCCTTTTGGCCTTCTGAAAGGCCTTGAAGACATGGCTGCGCCAATTAGCCTGCGTCCCCAATGGGGGTGTGGCCATTGGAGGTGGCTAATGGAGTAGATAACACCTCCTTCCTGTGTGCACTTTGCTCCCTCCATTCTGGTGAATTTGATTTTAGTTGAATTTTAAATGTATGAGCTTTATTTTTTATTTTAATGTTTTGCAGTACATTTTAACTGAATATCTGCAAGCTGCCTAGAGTCGCCTCTGGCAAGACAGGCAACATCCATGTTTAATAAATAAATTAAATAAGTAAAAACAAACAAACAAACAAATAAATAAATGTATAATGTGTACTGTATATTATAAACTCCATTGAACGCTGTAGATTTGATACCTCCAACAATTCTCTAGGTGTAAGCAGATTTGGACTTGATCTAATCTGATCTGTATTATGCCTGGGATGCTACAGTATGGGGAAAATTAGTGAAGAACTAGATATGGTCTAAATCAAAAAATGCATTCTAGCCCCAACCCCATATTTTATCTAGACCAATCTTTTTCAAAGAGAATTCCTAGTCATGTGCTGATAGTTGCGAATGGCACCAATGGAGTGATTTCTTCTCAAATAAGTAGCACCTGTTTCATCTTTTGCCTGCAACCCTATGCCCAAGTAGCTACAGCTCAAGAACATCTGCACAACATTTTGTAATTGTGTGGACATGACTGCCATCTTGACTTTTTTTTTTTAACCTTCTTTGTGCACACTTCTGCCTAGGAACAAGCTTGCTGAATCCATGGCAGTTACTTCTGAGCGAACAACCAGAGCGTTGTGTTCTTAGTCTTCTTTACTTTATTCTTAAGAAGATCTGGTGTCACGGTTAAAATTCAGCTTCCATAATCCCCAGCCAAAGGACATCGGCCTGCATCTCTCTATGGAACACTTTAAGGATTTTTAGTAAGCCTTTTCATTTTAAAGCACGAACAATAATAGTTTTAGATAAATGTGACATTACACAGCATTTCTTTTGAAATCATTAAATAGGAGAGAATTTGTATCTTATAATAATGTGTATTGATGACGTTCATAAACTATAGGAGAAAAGGTGTCACTTGGCTAAACTGCAAGCTTCTTTTAGTATTCTGTTATCATAAGGACTAGAAGGGAGAAGGAACTAAACATGCTCTGGATAGATATTTCTAAAAAGTTCACTGTCAGTCAAGGACAAAATTAATAAGAGAAAAAGTGAGGAGGAGGAATGGAAATACTGGAAAAAAGGAGGAGAGAGAAACTACAAGAAAGACAGAGCAAACTTATAAATAAAAGGAAAGCTTGATGAAGGAAAAGATGTCTTGTCAGAAGAAAATCATTTCTCTTTTCTTTTTCTCTTTATAAAAGGAAGCTGAACTTATTAAAACAAAAACTCCATCCCTATACATTTTCTGGGAGCTGACTCTAAAACTCTTGCCCAGCAAGGCCAGTGTCTGCCATGCACTGATCACATGTTCTCTGCTGGAGGCAAGGCTGAGGAGCCAGCCTTGAAGAAAAGGGGGAAAAGGGAAGCTGTTGTGTGGCCATTAGCATTTCTTCTCTTGATGGAGCTGATGCCACACAAGGAAGACAACATCACAGAATGCTTGACTTTGATTAAGCCAGAACTGCCATGGAAGCAGCTGCTGGAGGTATCTTTTATAGTTTTTGCTGGGACAAGAACATTCCTGGTGAGGATGGCTGCATATGCAGCATTGAATTAAAGGATCTGAGAGCCTGGACACACCACATCACTCCATCCCACGCATTAGATCAGCCTTGAAAATAAGACTCCAAAAAGTCCTGGCTTGGAAAACTAATGCCAGTCTACCGAAGATGAGAAATGGAAAGTTCTTCGACTTCTCCTTCATCTACCACTTTTCAATACTTCCTTCCTTTCTGCCTGTTGGGCAGTTTTAGTTTTTTAATATTGAGTGCAGAGGAAGGACCTCCCACAACAATTGGCATACTCACTCGCATGCCATTCTTAGTACATACACTGACCAGGCAAACATTTCACTGGGCTATATATTGAAAACAGTGCTTCATTTAGAACTAAGTAGACCTAGGATTCAGCACGGTTTAGAAATCACACTGTCTCACTGGGACTTTCTTTCTTTGTAGTACCATGTACTTGTGGTGCTATTGTAGTTGCTCTTTCACCGATAAAGTCAATCTGCACACAATGCTCTTTATTGTACTATAGGTAAGAAGCAATACCTTCTCTTTTTTATACACAGTAAGCCAGCTGGTAGCTCTGCAGGGGATCATACAGAAGCAGACATGGCTCCCCTCAGTGTTAACAACATAACAGATAGAATTTTTACTATGTCTATAGGTGTAGCAACGGGGCAGTTCAGTTGTAGAATTTCTATTCATCACAAATTTGAAGCACAGAAACAGTTTAGTGAATTCCAGTCAGTATTTAGAAATGAAAATATGGGTGCCCTCTTAGACCAATCCTGTTTTCGTATTTTGCATGCTAAAACTTGTTTAGCTCCAGTCAACAAAAATTAATTAAACAAGCTCCTGTGCCTAATATAAGTAACATAATATTATAATTTTGCTTTACTGTATGCTCTGTTGAAATCAAGATATATTTATTGACACAGCATTACAACAATATACTAAGGAAATTTCCATATAAAAATGTAGATGAAGTTAATCTGGCATTGTTCTTGATAAATTTACTGACTTCAAGAAGTAACTATTTTCAGATTGATTGATTATTTTTTCATCTGCTCAGAAACCTCGCAGATAGCAGTGTCAGAAATAACTATTCTATAGTTACCAGATTCTCCCTTTTCTCTTTTTTGAAGATAAAGGACAATATTTGTTCTCCTTCAAATATCTGGTAACATCACCTTTTCTCTACAATTTCTAAAAAATAATGCATAGAGGCTTACCCAGACACCAAAAAGTAATGGTTTCAGTTTTTAGATGCAGTTCATCTGGCTCAGAAGATTTCAGATCAGGAATAAATAGGTTTTCTTTCGGGAATAAATAGGTTTTCTTTCGGGACTTATTTTCTGTCCATCTCAAATTACATTTTCCCAATCTGATATTAAATAAGTAAGTGGAACACTTACTTTCTTGGTGATTTTGTTTTGCTAGTTTTTGTTTTGTTCCACCAGGCTGAGTCATATTGTCTTATTGCATTAAGAACTCTTGCTTATATTGTTTATTTCCAGTACTTTGACCATAAGTACAGTATATAGGCAATCCATTTCATGAATTTAAGAGCCCATGTTCTTCCTGGTTCTTTTTTTTTTAAGAAATGAATTAATAGGACATTTTATAACTATAGCCTCCATTTCTGCTCCAGTCACAAACTGTTAACTGAATCCTTTGGTCAATTTTGTAGGCAGCCTGCTATCTCCCCCCCCCCATGGAAGACTCTAATGAGGAGCAACCCATTTGTGCCTGCATTTGCCACTGAGAAAATGCACCCTGTGGTCTCAGAAACCAAATATTACACATCAACACAATTTCCATTGTCAGGGGTTTACATGTATTATCCTTTCACCTGTTTCCTTCGTACTATAGACTATAGAAGGATGGATAAGAATGCCCGGGGAACATTTCACAAACCTTTAATCTAGTTGTAATGCAGCACACTATTTTAATATTTGCTACTCACAATAACAATAGTAATACAAAAACACACTGTCTTCTGCTGGGGATAATGGGAGTAGTAGTTCAGCGAATCTGAAAGATGGCAGCTTGATCTAGTACTACAATATAGTATCCAATTTTGAGCTTGAATTTCTTCATTAGGAACAAGGAGCAGTGCTGCAGCTGGTGGTAATATTTTTAAAAAGGGAGGAAGGCAAGGTCCCCTGGGTATTTGGTTTCCAAAAATTGTGAGGGCCCTAATTGGTAATGTCATGGCATTACCAGGGAACAAAGACAACATTTTCAGCCTAATGTAGGGAGTAAGAGTTGGAAGGATTTTGAAATAACATGGATGCCTTTATCATTATCAAGTCATCAGATTTCAAAGACTTAGAAAATGTTGCTGCCATTTTTTTGTGCGTGCAGATTTGAAAAGACTATAACAGTGCTTTAACCCTCTGCATGGGCTTAAGCAATTTGCCTTTAACAGCCCACCTTCCCCAAGCAATAGTGCCCCCAAATTTTAATGTTAAAGAGTTTTTTAAAAACCTGGCCTCACATTTACCACCAAAGACATGCAATTCTATCAATAAGATACGCATAGTAAACCCAATGATGATGATGATTTTAAAGTTGAGGTGTCAACGTATCAATTTTAAAAAAAAAGAGAATGTTCCCACCTTTATTTTTATTTTTTTACATATCTTTGCTTCCTATAAAAACAACAGTATTTTTTGTAAGGCTATTTTGACAGATGCCATTAGACAAAGGGAAGTATCTCTTGTTCTTCCCCAGCAGCTGTTGCACCTGAAGAAGTAATTAGAAAGAGAGGCCAGAACACTAATTTGCTACATGCAAGCCTTCCAAATGAGAAGGTATCACCATCACAAAGGGAAAGAACAGAATTCTTAATCCAAGCAAAGGGGAACTGTCCAAAATTTTTCACTCCATTTGCTGGCAGCTCAAGGGTGACCTTTGACCTGTTCCCACCAGTCTCTTAAAAGGAGAAACAAGTTTCAGATGAGGAAAAGAGAACATTGTCAGTGGACAAAATGTTGAGCATGTTCTTACAAAAGTGATAATTATTCCAGTGCTCAAGCTTTACATTTCTCTCAGTAGCTTTAAAGGAAAGAACCAAATTATTTTGTTGTTTAATTTGCCATTTCATTTCTCAGTGTATTTGGGCTTGAAAAAAATTCACTAAAGGGATGAAATGGGAAAGGAAAGTACCCAAGGATCTAAAGAAATGATGTGCCAAGCAGAATATCTGACTTTATCATTAATATCTACAGTTGATAATATGAACGTTAAGATGCCTTTTTAGTCCCAATTGATAAGACTGGATTTTTTTTTAATTGGTACTGACTGCAAATATTTCACATTTGTGGAGAATTGCTTGAAATAGTGCAAAGTCTCCATGCATAGACAATTTGGATTTTTACAGACACAGAAGGTGTGTAACCCACATACTCTGAAGAGTCCAGAGATCCTCTCCAAAGGTCTTCACTTGCAGCTTTGACCAAACACTTAGAAGACAAAATCCCAAGGTATCGCTGTATATATATGTGAGCCAAGTAACCTAGGTTATTGGGCCTTGATTGAGCAGAAAAAGGCCATTCAAATTAGAGTATTTTTTTTTTTACATTCTTCTCCTTTATGCAGTATACCAAGTGAGCCTGGACTGACAGGAACTATGGGAAGGTTCTCATGATTCCTAAACACTGTGGGAACATCCTGGTTG
Organism: Bothrops alternatus; assembly: GCA_034064705.1. Taxonomy (NCBI): domain Eukaryota; kingdom Metazoa; phylum Chordata; class Lepidosauria; order Squamata; family Viperidae; genus Bothrops; species Bothrops alternatus. The sequence continues at coordinate 1,381,100 of JARGCV010000068.1, forward strand.
TAGGGCAGTATTCAGGGTTGTGGGAATCCTACAGAGAATACAGCATTATTAGATATCTCTCCTTCTTCTTCAAGGGCTGAAAAAAACTGGCATAGACAATCTCATCAAATATTTAAACACGCTCCACCCTCACCCCCGCATGCACACACATACATTTTTCTCGTAGTTTGTAATCAAGTTTGTTAAAATACATAATATTAATTATGATTTGAAGATATGGATTGTCTCCATATTCTTAATTTGTAAGGTGACCAACTTTTTTACAATGAAAAGGAGGACACAAATAAATTGAAGAAAAAATATTGTAAATAAAAGAAACATTTTATTCATTGCAACAATAATACAGAATACACTATAATATGATAAATGCATAATAAAAAATATTTGTAACAATAACATTTTATATTGTAATTATGCTTACATGCCATGCCCGCAGCTGCCCCGCCAGCACTGCTGCCCTGCAGTGTAGAGCGGGCCCTGCAGCTGCCAAAGCACCAGCTGTGCTGGTTCCAGCCCCGGGGGGGCAGGCCATCATCAACATACCCCACCTGCAGCCGCTGCGCCAGCACCACCGCCCACTCTGCACAGGCCTGTGTAGAGCAGGCACCGTGGCTCCCACAGCACGGTGGGGTAGCCGGCCACTGCCACCCCTCACAACCCCACCCGCAGCAGCCCTGCTGCCCCTGCTTCTTGCGCCAGCAGCCATTATTGCCCTAGCAGGGCTGAAGATCAAGAGAAAGTTACCATGGCGTCACCACTCCAGTCTCCTCCAGGTATCTTTGGGACTAACTAGGAGATGGTGTAGTTGGGTAGCAGGGAGGGGTGCAAAGTTCCTACCAATTCGCCTTCGCGGCAGACAACTTACATGTGCAAAGTTTGCTGGCTGGGTGTTTTGGTGCGCTCAGCAGCAATTCCTATTGGCTTTCGAAAGCCAATAGGGGGAGTAGTACAGCTCATGCAAAAGTTGAAAAAAACCATAAAAAAGGTGCCGGAACGCCATTCTGAGCGTTCTTTGAGGAAAAAAAAGCCCTGCAGATTAGTCTTCAAATATTGAAAAGGAGGACATGTAGGAGGACACTTTTCGAGGGAGGACAGAACTTAAAAAAGAAGGACTGGAGGACAGTTGGTTACCTTATAATTTGTTTTTATCACATTAGTACAATGACTTGTCTGTAGCTGTAATGTTATTGTCTTGCACTACCCCTCATGAATTACCAACTATACCAAAAAATAAGCATGGCTGTTTCTTAGAAAGTATCTACAAACAAGTTTCAGCAATCTAAGAGGCAATACTACTTACTTTATGAGTACTATTGTAATGCTAACAGTTAAGTAACAAATTATTTCTATTGTAAATTAGACTAGAGCCAGTGAAAACCATGTTCAGTTTTAAGTCACTCAAAATGTTAGAGCACTTTTACTGCTCAGTCTAATTTGCCAAGCTTGGAGATACCAAAGAAGATAAAGATAAACCACAATTAACATACTCAGCTCCTTGGAAGATACATAAAATTGATTAACAGTGAAAATTACCATAACAGCAACATTTCAATTGCTGTGTACTAAACCAAATTAAGCTGGCGTAACACTCTCCTGTCTCTCATCCAGTATCATGATGATGGAAGATCCTTGTCTTTGCTTTTTCCCCCAAATGTTTTGTCTTTAGACATGAATGTGGGATATACTTAGTCCCAGGAGAAAGCAAAGATGGTAGGAGTCTTGAATTAATAGGATATCTTTTATTTTGAGTTGAATTTTCATTAGATTAAAGGGACATATATACATACACATATAACCTACATACATGCATACATGTATACATACAGGAGACTTGGTCTGATTTTGATGCATTTCATTACTGTTTAATTAAGCTGAAACGTTTAGGAAAAAGCTGTGGTAGAAATTAAAATATATTCCTTCAATTTTGGGGATTGAGAGTTACTAAGCAAGAAAAGATTTCCAGTACCTTGAACTCCCCCCCCCCCATGAGCTGATCTAACTTTTACTATATACTGAATTTAGGATAGAAGTCAAATACGTCAAGAAAAAATATATGTTTTTGTAAAAATATGAGTGGTACAAGACATAATTGCATATATTCAATTCTAGCTACCTCATTATTTACAGTAAATAGTTATTTCTAAGTTTAAAAAGTTTCAAGGAGAGTGAACTAATTATTGGAGGATATTTAAAGTTAATTGGATATCCTAAACTAGACCAGATCAAATAAACAATAATTAAACTGATCAAGTAACATCAAATTAATGCAATCTTATGTGATCCTGATTAAAAGATTCATGGAGAATATAAGGTCCTACATTAAAATGTTTATTCTTTTTAATTCAGTCAGATGTGGATCTTTATATATCAACAGTACTTAAATATTCTACTGCAGTTTTAAATCATTGCTTTGGAGGACCAGGTGGAGAACTGTATTATGTCTACAATGGTTATGCAATAAAAAATTAAATTATTATGTATTCTGTGTGGAACTTATTAAGAACAAACACTTTTTCACTAGTATCATGTACATTTTTATAAAATGGAGAAAAAGTTTGAGCCTCCCCTTTGTCTCTCTCGTCTTTAATATGTTACAATCGTTCAGTTCAGAAACGAGACCTTTCATTTATGTTCTCTTACTAGAATCCAGCCTCTTTTGTCCTCATCTGTGATTTCCTCATTTTGTCTGCCTATCTGTTTCTTTAACAACTACAGTATTAATGCCTTTTCAAACTCTGTCTACAAGTTACCCCCCCATTCTACTTCTCCTTTTCTTATCCTCTGTTCTCCATGCCTTTGTCTGCCTCTCCTGGGAGAGTCCACCCAGAAAGGGGGAGGAGATCTTATTCTCATGTCTTTCAGCCCTACACAGATGACTCCCCCCAACCTTTGGAAGCAGAGCACACTGACCCAGATGTTGCCTCCATCCATTTGAGCCATGGAATTGGGTTTTGAATCCAGCCATCCACTAAAAAGCCACCATACAACCAGAGTGGAACAGATCTTCCTAAGTCCTACCATTCCTCCAGATGCCTGTGAAAGCTGCAGAGGAAGGAAGGAGTCCTGGAGCCATTGGTCCCCATGTGAAGCCTCAGAAGAAAAGGAAGACTATGGGGGGAGGGTGGAAACTCATTGTAAAGTTTTCTTTCTTGCCCCATTTGTATTGTAATAAGCCAGTTGAATGTATTTATGGAGTGATGGCATTTGGGAATAGTTGGCACAGCAACTATTTATTCCCGGCTTGGACTGAACCACGATGAAGACTTTTTCTTCAACAATCTTTTCTAGGATCTTTCCTTAAGAGACTACTACCGTTTCCATTCCATGCCAGGTCTGAACTCTGACTGAAAAGGATTCAACATTTCATTTCTTACAGAGTTCTCATACAGTTCAATTTTGTCACAGTAATCTAACTTGCTTTGTACAGGCAAACAGATTTTTTTTTTAAAAAAACCTCTTTAGAATGACCATATTGTTTTTAATATTCTGTGTTGCTATTTATTTAAATGGTTCTTAATAGACTGTTACTATTCTTAAAAGTTATAACTTCCAATTCTTTATTATATAGAAATTTTAAACATGGTTTTTCATTTTGTTTTCCTTGCGTTGCCTAGGTCCTTTTTCCTGTCTGCTGCATTGTCTCCTGAAATGCGCAGTATTACACCATATCACTCCCTTTGTTAGATAAAAACAACAAACCATGGTAAACCAACTTTTTTTAACATTAGACAATATCATTATTCCAAACATGAAATACATTCACAAAAAGATCTAGATGGTCCTCTAAATAGTCTACCCCTTTTAGAAATTATCCCTTATGTGGAATTCAGCTCAGTTCTTCCAATATCTTCTATGAAGCTGCATTCTCTGGCTCCAATGTCCTGTGATGCAGCAGGTTCAACATCCCGAGATACAGAACCCACCCTCCTCTCAGAAATAAATGGAAATATTACATCATTGCATTCCAGTTGAGATGGAAAATCTTTCTCAGATGCTAGATATTCCTAATTCAAATACTGCCATCTTTGGTGTTTAACTAGTTTATAGAAAGACTCAGAAAAGCTCCAAATAATAACATATTGAATATTCTTATATTTGAACAGAGGTTTGTCACCAGCTATCTTATTAACAATGATCCAAATTTAAAACTGTATTGTTTAACTTAATGATTTATTTGTTGGTGATGGTCTCTAATGGTCAGTCATCAAGACAGAGATTAGTTTAATATGAATTCCTCAAGAAAAGATACATGTTCGCAAGTTTTCCTGGAAGGATTTATATTCCTTGCATTTCATTTGCATTCTTTTAGAGAATCCTTGAGGCCACTTGGAAGTTTGCCTCAGGATAACCTGAGTAGTGCAAATGAGTGTGGAACCTTCTTGGAACTGCTGAAGGACTGGGTTGTAGATAGGAGATGTCATATCCCTCCCCTCTGCTGAGAGAGACTGTTTAATTTTGACACAGATGGCCTCTTTGACCCCTCTTTTGAACCCAGCAAAGTCCACAAATGTGTTGTACTGTCAGTGTTCATTGTTTGAGATTTTGATGTAATTTTAATTTGTTTTGAAAAAGCTGGCTTTGAAGAATTCCAGTTATGGAGGTAAAACCAATGGCTGCATGGAAATTCCCATAAAATCATCTCATTGATTCTAAGAAATGTTAAACATTTGACATTAGTTCAAATTAGTTCAAGTGTCCACCCCAAGACTGTGGAGAAGTGGTTTCTCCTGTTTCAAAGTAACACATTCAATTCATGTATAGTTTGGCATTTTCTTACAAATCTAATACTGAATTCTGGATCATTTCAATCATTTGCTGGAAAGCATCACAATATAAGGAATCATATCTAGCAGTTCAGTGAAAAATATACCAGGGACAATAAGGCTTCAATATTTGCTTTTTTGTTTTTCAGGGTTTAGTGAAATCATTCCTTGTCTTTAAAAACCATTAAAGCTATTAAAATTGTAATGTGTGTCCTGCTCCATGGATCACAAGAAAAAGCTTCAGGGACCACAAGAAAATCTGGTGAAATAACCAGTACAATTCAAATCCAAGAATAATTAATATGCAGGAAGTAAAAGTTTGAGCTGGACTGGGAAAGTGGGTTGCCCTGTGAAATGGGAGAGTCTTTCTCAATTCACTGCACACACCTGCCCCACTCCTTCAGGTGTTAGTCAAGTTCTTTTTGAATCCAGATTTAGCAATTAGGAAACTTTGAACTTTCTTCAAAAGAAGTTAGTCTAAAGTTGACCAGTGCTGTAAGGAGAAACACAGTGCAACAGGAAGGTCATTTCTTCCTCCTACTTCACCACAAAACTGTCCTCTTCTTGCATAAGTTAACTTTTAGCCAAGTGGTGGCAAACCTATGGCACGCATGCCAGAGGTGGCACTCAGAGACCTCTCTGTTGGCACGCACACCACCACCGCCAGCAGCAGGTCCATCAGGCCGTCCCCGCCGCCCGGAGCAGGACAGGGCTGCCCGGCACAAAGGAGGTGAAGCAGTCGACTAGCAAGCTCGAGTAGAGGTGGTAGAGCAGAGGTCACCAACCATTGTTGATTGGTGGACTGGAAGAAAAGGGAGGGGGAAGCATTTTACATGCATGGGGCCACGAGGACAGACACACTGCAAATGGGGCGGGGGTAGTGCCTGAGTGATACTCATTAGCCCTGCCCCATTCTTGCGTGGTGCAGCACCTTGTATCTGCATCCTGCAGCGTGGCAGCGGCCATTTTTGCACCCCTGGTTTTTGAGTGCCAGAGGCGGCACTCAGAGGTGCCTCCCTGCCTCCCCCCCCGAGGGTACCATAATGCTGATGCGGCCCTGGCACTTTGCGATAAATAAGTGGGGTTTGGGATGCGGTTTGGGTACTCGGTCTCTAAAAGGTTCGCCATTACTGTGTTAGCCAAACTCCTTGAGAATGGGTGTCTACAAAATGCTTGCCTAAAGCCAGAAGCAAGTTTTGACCAATGGTTAAATCTGCTGATCTAGCCATCAGTCAACATTCTCTCCTTCCCTGCCCCAGTTCAGAAGAATAATAGGGGATGAGATTGTTTGTTTGTTTTTTAAAAAAATAAGATTGTTTTTAAAAGTATGATGGGGGAACGTCTCTGCTCTGGTGAGTGTAGGGCAACCAGACAGGGACATTTACTAATTTCTTTCCTTAACAGGTTGCACACTGTAAATGAAGACATCACCATTTGGTGGCAACCTACAAGAGTGGCTGCAGAGGCAAGATAGTGAATACCAGTTGAGACATGCATGTCCAGTGCCGGTATATTTTTATGGCTTCTCAAGAATGGATGATTTCTGTTTTTGGCTCAGAGGTGGGGATGACCTTGACCCTTCTGCTTGAGCCAACAGCAACTGTAAAATTTATTATCTGTAAAATCTGTTAGAGCTTGTCATCCATTACCCTGGAGGGAAGTCAGGTGACTACAGTAACTGCAAATAAGACCATACAAATAGTGATGGGACCAGCAATGGGACTAGAACATTTTATGCCAATCAAGTTTTCTATTGATTTCATGATGGGGAACACCTCAACTCAATAGTGGCGAAATGGTTAAAGTAGCATTAAGCAACACCTGCTCAGCTTGTGAAAAGTAATAAAGTTCTGGGGCTGTGATGACAGAACTCGCTTTCAGCTATAAATTATAATAAAATCCTACTTCATACCCTTCTAATGACAAGGGAGCTTGATCATAAAGGATTTTAGTTTTGCTCCTTGTTATTCAAGGAACAAATTCCCCCAACAGGCAGTTAAGAGGGCTACTGGAGATCTGCATGGCTATTGGGTGCATCAAACACCAAAACATCAAATGTTTCTCACCACTCAGAAAAAAATCAGAGAAGCCTATGTTACAATGCTCACCATACGTGCCAACTTTACATTGTGTGTCAGTGAATGATTTAGATATTATGCACACATATGGATACTTCCGTCTTCCCGGGGTCCATAGCTAAAAAATGATGGTCTCCATGGCTTTCTTAATACTGTTATTTTGTAATCTTGATCTGACTTTAGTGGGTTAAGATTGCAATACTGTAAAATAAAATAGGCAAGCTTTGAACAACTCTGAAAATATAACACAAGGAATCTTTGCTATGTATTTCCAGAGTTCTTGACTGTCTTTGCTTTTTTTTTTATCAGCTGCCACTCATATTTTGTATTGATTTTACCCTGTTGCTGCTAAGGGCAGAAATTTCAGGTTTATACTATGGTTAAAGATTAGAGGCCAGGTTTGTTTCTGGGCAAATTGAGATCTTCTGTTTCTTAGCTACACTAGAGAATGTTCAACAAACACATCTCCTCCAACAAAAGCACAGTCATTTGAATCATTCACTGAAAAGAGTTGTGTATGTGTGTGTACACATGCAACACATTTTTTTCTCTTAAGCTCAGATCTTCTGTGATCCTGGGTATTTTGGAAACCCCATTCTCTTAAAAGTAAAATAATAAAATAATTATTACATCAAACATTATTACATCAAATAATAATTTGTACATGCAGAAAGATAGCAACAGGGGAAGGTTACTTTAAAACAAAACAAAGCAAAACCCTTCAATTTAACATTAGCCCTTTATGTCTTGCTTAGGCCCTTGCCTTTGGGCAATTCAACCCTTAGTCCCTTGTGACAGGTTGTGTGTGCATGTGTGTCTCTGCCTCTCTTAATGTATTCCTCCCTCTAAACCCACCTTGCATGGGAAAAGGCCATAGCAACAAAAAGCAGACTGTTCCTTGTTCATGAATATTAATCAATAAACTCCCCCTCCCCGGGTTTTGAAAAAGGAGGCTCAGACCTTCCCTTCCTCGCATCCCAATTGTGCAGGACCAGAGAAGAAAACCTAAAAGTCCTGGGAAAACTGACATAGAAGCTGCCCTGACTAGAGGCCTTCCCAGCAGGGACAAGGAAAACCCCAAGGTCAGGGGCCAGAGAAAGAAGCAGAATCAGCTATTGTTTCTGCTGTGTGTCCCTGAAAGCTAAAGCTTCATGGACTCTTCTGAGCTGCATTTTTGGCTATTTAACCTTAAAAACAAAAGGCTTATTTATTCACACATACACACACACACACACAGGCACGCAGGCACATACACAATCCCCCCTCATTGAGGGCTTCTTTTCCCTCACCCCAAGTTGATAGCAGTGACATATGAAGTCAACCTCTTCCAGAAGCCTAAGGCCTATTAGACTACATAAAGTTTAGAAGGAAGAGTGCCTATCTTTTCAAGATCCTCTCTATTACATTAGATCCCAGATCTGTGGTTGGACAACAGCTGTAATTCTGCCCTCCAGGAAAAATCTGTTGGCTCAGTTCTGGTATGGAAACCAAATTACTCAGAACTCTTCAGAAATATCCTCTTCCTTAATTCTGTCCCCCTTTCATTTTTCTCAGCCCTGACTTTGAATCTTGAGTTTTGGGGGCAAAAAAAAATTAAAAAATAAGTAAGCAATTGTGTCAGACTAAAGATTGTGTGTGTGTGTGTGTGTGTGTGTGTGTGTGTGTGTGTGTGTGTGTGTGTGTGTGTGTGTGTGAGAGAGAGAGAGAGAGAGAGAGAGAGAGAGAGAGAGAGAGAGAGAGAGAGAGAGAGAGAGAGAGAGAGAGAGAGAGAGACTTTGTGTCAATGTTGATTCTTGACAACTTCCTAGACTAGTTCCTGCAGTTTTCAAGGCAAGATTAGAAAGTGGTTTGCTCTTGCTAGGACTGACAGATTGGTCCAAGGTCACCCAGCTGGCTAAGCCCGAACTAGAACTCACCATCTCCCATTTCTAGCCTGGTATTTTAACCATTATACTGAATTGGCTCTCCAAGATCATTCAGAAGTAAAGTAAATTCACATGAAAAAGCCCCCTTGAATAGTTTCTCTGTTTCAAAAAGCTGTATAACATGTAAACATAAGCCTTTTGCACCTGGCTTCTGTGGGTGAATCTTAAGCAGAAGAGGAGAGGCAAGGCTTGCCTCTGCCTATCCTTGATGCTTATAATGAACAATTAGGTTGAGAAATCAAATTATCCAGAAAGGACAACAAACAAACAAACAAACAAACGGGTGATTTGTTCCCAAATAAGAATCAGTAATACAAATAAAAAAGAGACTTATTTTCTACAAGGTTCTGTTAAATTCCCTGCGAGCTCACCGTCAATTCATTTGAATTGAATAGATCAACAAAGCTGGAAAGCGGGCAGAAGATAGCAATGGCCTGGAAAAAGGCAACTCAGGAGGGACATGTATATTGTCTCTCTTTTTCAAAAAAGTGGGACAAGAATCCTCCAATAGCCCCGAGTGGAAGGAGATTTAGAAGAAACCAACCAAAAAGCATTCCTTCACACAGAGTGTAATTAACAGGTGGAATGATGGCCAGCAATCTGGATGACTTTGATTGAATAAATTCAGGGTGGGTGGGTCTATGGGGGGGCAATTGGTCTTGAAACTCAATCTTCCTCTAGGTTGAGGCAGAAACTTCAAAAGAGCAATTGCAGAAGGACCATGGGACAGGAGTACATCTATACCCTCTGCTTGCAAGTTCCCCAGATGCATCTGGTGGACTACTAGGAGAAGCACTGGTCTATGATGGGCCTTGGCCTCACACAACAGGGCTCTTCATACGTTCTCCTCATTTATTCAATATTTGAAATAGCTCTGTTAGGCTATTCTTCAGTCTATGCCGTGCCTTGAGGAAAAGAAATAATTCTTTCCTTTAACAGCGTATCGGGTTTAAGAGACAGATCTGTTACCCATTGCTGAATCCCCAGAGACTGCCCACTGACATGTTATTTGACATCCACCAAACTCTGTTCCCTAATTTTGTACATATTAGAGTCTTTAAATGTTTTAAAGAATGAATAGGAAGTTAGATACTGCAAAGCAATACTTCTGCAGTAATTTAACCTGTATTTCTAATAATGCATTGACATAATGACATAGTGACATAAAGGGTGACAGAGAAACCTGGAGATACCTTTAGCAAAGGATTGCAGCCTAGGGCTTCATTAACCTGCTACTCAGTGGGACCTATCATTGCAACTCAGACCCAAATTCCAATTGTGCTCCATGGCCCAAAATGTTGGGGACCCTTGCCCTGATATATGACATTCCAGTTCTATTGGCCCTGAAATGCTCAGCCCTGCCTGCCAGCGAGCAGATGAAACAAGTTGGGCAAATCCATGATATCACAGAGGATGTGAAATCTGAGCCACGCCTGACTGAGACATTGAACTCCCCTAAGGAAATAGGACTCCACACCCAAGATACTCCAAGTAGCTCAGGAGAAGAAGGCTGAGAGAGCTGTGTGTTAACAGTATCTGTGCACTGTCCTGGCATCCCAAATCAGCAGAATGTATTCAAAATTGGGAGGTTGAAATGGAATGTCTGTTCAGAAGGATGGAATGTCAAACCTTCGTGTACCGTATTCTCAACTAATCTAAAAACATCCCATTTTAAAACTGTTTTTTAAAAATTAGTCTATTTTAGTTACATGCAGTGTTCTCTTCCCTATTTCTTTCACCAAGGCCTCTGCAATGGGATTTCCAAGGACAACAAACCATGAAGATTTGTTACCTCTGGCAAACTTTCTGGAGCAAATAGCATCTCTCTAGTTCCTGTGGGGAGCTTTAGAGAATGTCAATTCTGCTGAAAAAGGAGAGAGCTGCCATCTTTCTCTGCTCTTTCCATGTACTTCAGCTATTGGGGAATTTCTGTTTCTATACACTGGGTGAGGCATATGATATCCAGTTTGATCTAGTGGTAAAAGCACCAAGGTAGAAAGTGGGAGACCGTGAGTTCTAGTCTTGCCTTAGGCTTGGTGACCTTGGGCCAGTCACCCCCACTCAACCCAACCCACCTCACAAGGTTTTGTTGTGGAGAAAAACAGGAGGAGGAAGGGTTGTTAGGTATGTTTTCTGCCTTGAGTTACTTATAAAGTAATAAAGGCAGAATAAAAAACTAATAAATGAAAATAAATGAAATAAATTAGGACTACCAAACAAGCAGGATCTGAAGGGGGAAAGATTGCTTGGAGCACTTCTCTTCCTGGGATTGTGCCAATAGATGCAAGGTGCACAACCGCACATGCCATGAATAACTTTTTCCTCCTCAAATCCAGATCACTGTCCAGCCCTCATATGGGTTAGTCTCCTTTCTTTGTCTTTCCTAGTACTGTGGGTTGGGATATTATTGGTCTATGAATGTATTTATTTCCTCCATTCTATCCAGTCCTTCAAGAAGGGCTTGGGAATGTCTCTGACCCTTCGAAACTGTGTTAAGAGAGTGCACTTCAAACAAATAGAACTAGGAGATGCTTCCCATCTCTGAGCAATTTTTATGAATAGAGGTAAGAGTAAAGGTGCTGCGCCTAGTGCAGGGGTAGGCAACCTTGGCTCTTTTAGGACTCGTGGACTTCAACTCCCAGAATTCCTGAGCCAGTTGGCTCAGGAAGTCTGGGAGTTGAAGTCCACGAGTCCTAAAAGAGCCAAGGTTGTCTACCCCTGCCCTAGTAGAACCGTTGGGAGTGCACTCTGCAAATATTATTCATATCTCCTTAAATATTCCCTCCGCCTGAGACACCCTGAAGTGGTGTTCTAACAACTCCTGAATTTTATCAAGGTGGGTAAGAAACAGGAACAAAAACAAACTACACTTTTCACTTTGCTTGTCTTTTTGCTTTCAAGCATGAGTCCAGGGAAAAGGCCTTTACTATGCAAATCCTGGGCCTCATTTGTACAGTTTTTAGAGGTGATCTTCCCATAAAAAAATCTATTAAGGAGGAAAAGAAATATTTTAAATTAGAAAGAGGATCCCAAAGTAGAGAAAAGAAAGTAATGGCCCAATCTAGTCTGTTCACATTTAAATTCCACTGAATTGGGGATAGGATTACTGTATTGCTTAAGAAGAAAATTCAGCTTGACCCAAATTGGCTTCTGCTCTGTAATGGGACCTTTGTTTCCTACTATTCTCCTACATCTTCCACATTGTATGGAGAGAATCCCCTGGGTCTCTCCAACAGACTATCTGACTTGAAGCCTTTTCACAAGAAGAGTTCCTTAGATATAACCCCAAGGTTGTCATCAGTTGTGCTGAAAGATACAGTAAAACCAACAGCAATCCTTCAGTGTATAAGCCAGCTGTAATATTTCAGGGCACAAATAAGTATTCCTGAGTGGGCAAGTAAAGCTAGAGAGCTTTTTTTTTTCAGACTTTTTTCAGACAGGTTTTTTTTTTTTTTATTGGCCTGCATCTAGTCTCTTCTGTAGCTCTGTTTGGCTTCCCTGCTTTGATATATAGTCTTGCTAGCCCTCTGCTACTGCATCTAATTTTCCTGATTCTTCCTTAGCATGACATAAGATGTCTCTAGCTGGGATTAGCCCCAAAGGAATCATTTGTAAGTCAATGAGGCGCCATTCTTAATGCAAAAGCAAGTTTTTAAAGCCTGTTACTTTATCTGATTAGCCAAAATCTTTGCAAAATGCTTCTGAATGGGAACATTTTCCTGTGAGACCTTCTTCTGAATGGAATAAAATTGAATATAAAGTATTAAATGGGCCTCATTCTGAAAAACAGGAGAAGAGGCTCTTTTAGGAGACAGATACAGATGGTAGTCTTGGGGCAAGGATATCTGAAAGGCAGCATGAGTGATAATCAACACAGGGCAATCCAAAAATCCAAAGACTCAGTCAACCCAAAAGTTAAATAATTTAACAGCACACAACCCATAGAATCACTGGGATTAAGACTGATTCTAAGACCCAGTGAGTTTGGTGGATGTGTAAATTTGCACTCAAGATCAGTTTTTAATTTTGCGTGCACTGTGTACATATAATTCATAAGGTGCTTTCCAATTTTTGAGTGGCAAATATTTATATATCAGCTTGAGTGGCAAATATTTATATGTCTCAGAATTTTTATTCATTCATTCATTTTTGCCCGTCCTTATTTTGATAGATAACTCAAAGTCGTGATCATAACTAATACTCCTTTCCTCGTCTTATTTTCCCCCAAACAACCCAATGAGGTAAGTTGGAGAGAAAGAGGGGGGGACAATATCATCCAGCTGGCTTTCATGTTTAAGATAGGGCTAGAACTGCCTCCTGATTCTAGCCTCGCACCTTAACCACTAGGTCAAACTGGTAAAAGCAGTGACATTTTTTTATTTTGTATCTGAAAAAATATATCAGATAAAAATAGAAATGACAACTCTATAAAATCATTATACAAGCAAGGAATACTTTCAAATATAGTCCAGGCAACTGTAGATACTTGTTCGCCTCACCCAAATGAAGCTGCAGCCTTTTATTTTTAAATGGACAACTGGTTTCTAATTCAGTAAAAACTTTAAAAACTGTATCTAGCTTGGAAACACATGTCTTCCCTACCTGTGTGGTGGCTATGCAGATTAAAGGGGTGCTTTTTAAAATGCAAAATTCTCTGACATGCTTTTGTGCATTTTGTCTAAACTTCAGTAAACTGACATTTGTCTCTTCAGCTGTATGGAAAACAAAAATTGCTTGGCAGTGCAGCATCTAGAACAAATCATTTGGGAAGAGAGCAAATATGCAAGCGTTGAGATGCTTTTAAGATATCAATAGTCTCCCTTACTAACAGAGAGGAGTGAAATAGAGTTTGTGCTAGATTGGGTCTGAGCTGGGTTTCCTGTCTTGCTTGAAAACAGAATTTCATTGTGTAAGACAGAATTCCCTTTCTCATATCCTTTCTGTAGTCATCTTCATATGACTATAGCTTTACTTATCTGTTCACATTCTAGCAAAATAATGCTTAGGATCATCCAGCACAGATTAGAGCCCAACATGAAAAAAAGAAATTCCAGATTTCAAGGGAAAGGGTGACGAACACAAGACATTTTTGCTGATGCCTGCTGGATAATTGAGAAAGCCAAACATTACCAAAAATATGTGTTTCACTGATTACAGAAAAGGCCTTCAATTGATCAGATCAAGCTGTGGAATGTGCTCAGATAAATCCCAGAACATCTCATTGTTCTCCTAAGAAATCTATACATAGGTCAGGAAAACACAGTACAGACAGAATATGGTGGCTCGGGCTGGCTCCAGGTTGGCAAAGGAGTGTGATAAGACTCTATTCTTTCGTCTTATTTGCTCAATCTATACTGTATGCTATATACTAGGGAAAGCTGGATTGGAAGAAAATAAGTGTACAGATAGTCCTCAGGTTACAACCGCTCATTTAGCAACAATTCAAACTTATATTGGTGCTGAATGAAAAGAACTTACAAGGAGTCTTCAAAGTTGTGGTGACTGCAGTGTCCTTGCAATTACATGATCATGATTCAGGCACTTGGCAACCAGCTTACAAATACAATGATTGCAGTGTGTTGGGGTCACTTGAATGCCTTTTGTGACCTTTCCTGCCAGCCTCCCACAAGCAAAGGGAAGCTTGTAGGAGATTGCAAGTTGCTCCCACAAGTTGCTGTTGATTTTCCTGCTTTTTCTCCCAAGCAGCTCCCCGGGCAAAATGGGAATTTCATACTCTGTAGCACCCACCTATCCATAATCTATACCAGTGATGGCGAACCTTTTAGAGACTGAGTACCCAAACTGCAACCCAAAACCCACTTATGCATCGTCAAGTGCCGGGTGGGTGTGGCCCATTGGCTGGGTGTGGCCAATTGGGTGGACGTGGCCCATTGGGTGGGCATGGCTGTGATGGTAACGACAGACTGGGTGGGACTAAAAAGTTCAGTCAATCAATTCCAACTTTGCAAGACCTTTTTTTCCCCCGCAAGAAGTTGAAATTGACTGATTGCACCTTTTATTTTTTTTTGCACATGGCAGCGGAGGACTAAAGCGAAAAGGTTTTATAAAACCCAGCTAAAGGCCTAGGACTAGGGCGATGGCACGCGTGCCCAAAGAGAGGGCTCTGAGTGACGCCTCTGGCACCTGTGCCATAGGTTCGCCACCACTGATCTATACTACCGGTATTACCTATGGCACCAGCACATCCACCCATACTCCATAGCACTCACCTATAGTTCTCATCTGCCCCTGCATAGTTCTTGTATCACAGCCTGCTTGGCTAGAACATGGGTTCACTCCCTCTTCCCATGTCACAGTCACATGAGGTCCTCATTTAATGACCTGCAGTCCTTGTTTAATGACAGCAACAGGGGCCACTAAGATTGTCATCACTGAACTATACGATCATGTGACATAATACTACAACTGCATTGTTTCGCAACAGAAATTCTGGTCCGAATTGTCATATCCAAATACTTCCTGTAGTTTTGAAATTGGAGGAAGAAACATTACTAACCTGCACTGTGCTAATGACACTACCCTGACAGTAAAAAATGCAAAGAATCTGCAAGCTGTAGTAATAAAAATTAAGATACAAAATGAAAAAAATGGGACGAAAATGATAGAAAACTAAACTAATGACAAAGGTTAACCAGACTTAGAAATGGCAATGAAGATATTAAAGTAGTAGATAGGCTTCTGCCTTTTAGGATCAACTATCAACAGTAAAGGAATAAGCAGTCAAGAAATACACCACAGACTAGCATTAGTATAGCAACCAGGAATATATTCAAATGCTATGACATTTCTATACCTATAAATAGCAGAATCCTGCAAGCCATGGTATTCCCCATGACACTTTATGAAAATGAAAGTTGGACTCTGAAGAAGCAGGATAGGAAGACTATTATAATTTTTTATTAAAAATTTTAAACAAGAAGGTAAAAGGTAACATATGGACCGTAAGAAAGAAAAAAGAAAAAGAAGTCAAAGAAAAAGAGGGAAAGAACAGGGAAAACATTAAAGGAAAGTTTTAAAAAAACACACAAATATGTCATTTCCCATATTCCTGACAGCAGTTATAAATGCAAATATATTTTGACCTCTCTTTCTAAAGTTAAATCATATTACTCTTCTTTCCACAATCTATCATGTCTAATCAACAAAACTATAACTCACAAATTCATTTTTTCATCTTTATGCAAAAGCTTATAAGAGACTTCCAATTAGTAATAAATGTAATGTTTTTTCTCTAATCAAAGAGGTTAATTTATTCATTTCAGCAAAATCTGTCAACTTCACCATCAAGTCCTCCATAGTGAGGCATGTCAGATCTTTCCATCTCTGTGCATACAGTAATTCACGGCTGTGATCATAGATTGAAATAATCTTTCATGCCTTTTTTTTCATTTTTATCTATTAATTTATTTATTTATTATTTATTTATCTATTAATTAAATTTTTATGCCGCTCCTCTCCAAGGACTTGGAGTGGCTAACAACATAAATAAAAACAATATCTCAACATTTCAAAATTCTAAAACAAATCTAAAAAGCATTTAAAAAGACCCCCAGACACATTCATCATTCACACACAATCACAGTCATCCCCAGGCCTGCCGGCATAGATAGGTTTTTAGATTCTTCCGGAAGGCCGGGAGAGTGGGGGAAACGCGGACTTCAGGGGGCAGTTGGTTCCAGAGGGTGGGCGCCACAACAGAGAAGACCCTCCCCCTAGGACCCGCCAGACGGCATTGTTTCGCTGACGGGACTCGGAGGAGGCCGACCCTGTGCGCTCTCACCGGTCGAAGGGAAGTATGTGGCAGAAGACGGTCCCGTAAGTATCCTGGTCCAATGCCATAAAGGGCTTTATAAGTAATAACCAACACTTTGAATTGCGCTAAAAGGAAAAGCCCTGTCTTCAGTTGAATATTTAAAATCTTTAAAATCCTCTGTATCAAAATCTATATTTGGATCCAATTTATTTAGCATGATAAAATCAACAAGTATGATAAAATGTTCCTTCATATGGTTCACATTTCCAATACATTTGGATGTATTTAGACATTCTAGATCCAGGATGTCAAACTGCTGGCCCACGGGCTGGTTGCATCATGTGGAGGCTGTGCCCACCCCAGTTCCGGCAATGAGAAAAAAAGTCATAATACGTTATGACACGTCACGTGACGCAGCTAGTTTGACCACCATGTTCTATATAGTTTCTCTGGTATCACATACCAAAAATACTTCATGTGGTAAAAATTCTTTTTTGAGATCATAACACAATGTAAGCAGGATAGGAAGAATATTGCTGCTTTTCAGTGTTGATGTTGGAGCATTATCTTACTTTGGACACATTATGTCAAGACCCAGCTCTGGAAAAGAGTCTACTGCTGGAAAAAGGTGGAAGGAAGTATAAGAAGAGGATAGTGAGTAGTAAAGTGGACAGACATAATTACAGTGGCAATGAATGCACAGTTGGAAGACCAGAATGACCAGGTGAGGGACAGATCATCATGAAGAAAATCTATTTATATGATTGCTAAGAGCTGAAAATGACTTCATGATCTAGAATAATTGTAATAGTTGTAATACCTCTTTTGGAGCATGTAAAAATCAGGCAAATAATTATGATGGCTTGAGTCAGTCTTTCCCAGATGCATAGATTTCAACTTTTGGGTCTCTCAATGGCCATCTGGAAAGCATCCAGGTTGGGAAAACATGACCTTAGTTCTGCATTCACTAGAAGCAAAGAAAGGGGCGTCCTATTATTGTTGTAGGAGATGTTATCTTTAGCATCATTTGGCTCTCCTGAAAGAGAATGGGACATTCTGTAGGCAGGTGACAAGAGCCTTGATTGAATAGCTGTGATTTTCTGGATGTAAAAGTGAAGAGCCCACAAGCAGAAACAGAAATTAAAAAGGAAGATGGTAGCAATGCCAAAAGAGGACAACATCTTTTTAGGAGGGAATTAAAGATTAAAAATTTCATATGAGTTTGTGATGTACAATATCCTTGAAGTTTAGCAATGGAAGGAAGTGTTGCTAGAGAAAGTTTAGCTGTATCCACAGAATGCTTTCCCTGTGCTGGATGTTTGAGGGTGTTTTAAGATGCAAATCTGGGTGGTTTGCATTTTAAAAGGAGGCACATTCACCTTAAATGGGTGCACTTATTTTAGAATCAAGGCTTCTTCAGCATAAGAAAAAGCCAAAGGATTTTCCGGAAATTAAAAAGTAAAGGATGCCCACAGTGCACAAAATCAAATCTGAAGTTTCTGCATATCCCCTGCAGTGGGATGAAGGTTTCAATAGAGCAGTATTTAAAAGTTGTTTTGAGAATTATCAGAAACTTACATCTGTTCAGGTGCTGGGGATTATTGTATAACTCCTAGAACTCAATTTACAAACTCAAGGATCTGGGACAGCTCCAGATTTTGTAAATGAAGCACAGATCCCAGTTTCCAAACTTGGCTTATTCTGGACACAATTATCTATAAGTCCCAGTTCAGATAAGTATTAAGCGTTTAGCTCCTAGAGAGTGGTTAGCAATTTGTGTTAACTGGTCAAGCCAAATAAGTGCACATCAACTGCATTTATTATGACATAGTTTATTTGTCCCAGCGTAGTTGCCCTTTCTCACTGGACCAGGGTCAAAGAAACCTGCATTTATTTTCACTATATTGGTTAAGTTCTGGCCTCTTTAGAAAGATTTCTTTTCTCATGGAAAAAGCCATCTAGAAGACTCAGGACACAGAGCAGAAAATACAATGCAATGGTCCAGACAAGTCCCTGCAGTTATTCTGGCAACATTTTTTGAAGTGATTTGTCCTCACTAGGGCTGAGAGGGAGAAACTGGCACAAAGTCACCCTAATGGCTTTTATGCTTAAGGCAGGACTAGAACTCCATCTCTCCCAGTTTGTAGCTCAATCCTTAATCCATTTATACCAAAGTGATATTTTGATAGTTCCAACCTGGACATAACTGGGAAGATAACAGAAATTGTTCTTAGCACAATGGCCTAGAAGCAAATAGAAGACAATTTATATTGTCTGACCTCACAGAAAGGAATATAATAAATAAGGGATGTCCTTTCTCATAGGAAAAATTCAGTGGTAGGATTCAGCTAGTTTGCACCACTTCGACAGAACCAATAGCTAATTTTTTGTTGCCCAGGCCCAGAATGGACTTCCAGAAGCGGCATCCACACAGAGAACTGGTTGTTCACATATTTGAATCCCACCACTGGAAAAATGTAATGGCATTACTTGGCACCCTTTAAATTGCACCTAAAATTACCCCAGAACAACAGAAGTGAGCTATAATATAACAGGCATATTTCAATTATTTGAAAAAGAAAACTGTAAATGGGGTTTAGTAAATTCTAACTGCTAAACACTGCATATGTTAATACTTATTGATCTTTGTAAAACCATCATGTCTTTGAGTTTAGATACATTTAGGTGAAGGTAATATATGAAGTATTTTTTTATTTTTACACAATGTGTATCTGGCCTTTTTAAAGCTTTGGATTTATTTTTCCATAAAGATTTCTGAGACTACTGAATTATTTTTAGGACCTTCTGAGAAAAGCTGAATTCTGCCAACAGTGCTAATGTCATTCTGTGTGTTGTGTTGGCATCACATCCTGAGAGGAAGATCATATGGGTATTTCCAAAAAGTTTATAAAGCTCCATTCGCGTGTCCAAACTCACCTAATTTTGCAAAAGAAAAGTCCACAGATGAGTTTTTCCATGCAACATTCGTTGACCTCATGGAAAGTTGAATTGTTTGGCACTTTTCACTAGACATCGTGTTGATTCCCTGATAAAATTCTTTATTTCCAGTGTACTGAGTGTTTCAGTACAGATGTTTTTTTTTAATGTTTTATTGATTTTCTAATTTTACATTTAAGTATTTGAAAAGCCTCGTGGTGGCTGGGTTAATCGATAATACAATGACATACAAGTATCTTTAGTGCAAGTCTTAAGCTGCTACATTAAAATTTTCCCCTCTTTTCCCCTTAAACTGTCTCCTGTTTAAACTAATACAATTCTTGTTAAATCACTTAGATAAAAATGACATTCTTACATTTATCAATCATTTTTGACTTATACATATCCTTATCATTTTAACATTCAATCTTTATAGACAATCCACGTCCTGATTAATTTTCCCCAGTTTTTAATTTCCTATTAATATTTAACTTAACATTTAATATTTCTAGTTTCCAAGTTTTAAATAACCAAACTTCCCATTATCACAATACATCACGAAGTCCAATACTCAGAATACATATCTTATCTATTTGAATATATTCTATTTCTCACCATCTTACATCATCAACTAATTAATACGATATAACATTCTTATTTTCTATTAATTTCCAAACATCTTAAATTTAGTAATCAAATTTTCTCTTGTTTCAACGTCAAATACTTCCTCTCTTTTTCTCTTAATATCTATTATCTCATATTTAAGCTATTACAGTTTTTATTATATCAGCTAAGTAAAACATGTTTATTACATTTAGCAATATATTTTACCTTATGTATATCTTAATTAGCTTTACATTCAACCTTTATAAACAGATCAATATTCAAATTTAACTTTTAATATTTATACTTCCAAATTTTAAGATAACCAAAGTTTTTTTATTTATTTTATTTATTTATTTTATTTGGACTTATATCCCGCTCCTCTCCAAAGACTCAGAGCGGCTTACAACATATATAAAAACAATAATCACATCTAAGTCCAAATCAAAAATAAACATTAAAAACAAAACCGAACACACATTCATCATTCACACAACAATCCACAATCATCCCCAGGCCTGCCGGCAAAGATAGGTTTTAAGATTCTTCCGGAAGGCCGGGAGGGTGGGAGAAGCGCGGACTTCAGAGGGCAGTTGGTTCCAGAGGGTGGGCGCCACAACAGAGAAGGCCCTCCCCTAGGACCCGCCAGACGACATTGTTTCGCTGACGGGACCCGGAGGAGGCCGACCCTGTGCGCTCTCACCGGTCGAAGGGAAGTATGTGGCAGAAGACGGTCTCGTAAGTATCCTGGTCCAGTGCCATGAAGGGCTTTATAGGTAATGACCAACACTTTGAATTGCGCTCGGAGACCGATAGGCAACCAATGCAGCATGCGGAGAGTTGGCGAAATGTGGGCACAACGTGGAAGGCCCACAATTGCTCGTGCAGCTGCATTTTGCACTAATTGTAGTCTCCGAACACTCTTCAAGGGTAGCCCCATGTAGAGAGCATTGCAGTAGTCGATCCTTGAGGTGACAAGGGCATGTGTGACTGTGAGTAGAGACTCCCAATCCAAATAAGGGTGCAACTGGTGCACCAGGTGAACCTGGGCAAATGCCCCCCTCGCCACAGCCGACAAATGATGTTCCAATGTCAGCCGTGGGTCGAGGAGGACTCCCAAGTTGCGCACCTTCTCCGAGGGGTTTATGAATTTACCCCCCAGGGTAATGGAAGGACAGATTGAAATGTCCTTGGGAGGCATCACCCTCAGCCACTCTGTCTTGTCAGGGTTGAGCCTCAATCTGTTAATGCCCATCCAGACCCTAACAGCCTCCAGACACTGGCACATCACCTCAACCGCTTCACTGATTTGGCCAGGAGTGGAAATGTACAACTGAGTATCATCAGCGTACTGGTGGTATCTCACTCCATGCCGGTGGATGATCTCTCCCAGTGGCTTCATGTAAATGTTAAAAAGTAGGGGGGAGAGAACTGACCCCTGAGGCACCTCACACGGGAGTAACCTAGAGGTGGACCTCTGACCCCCCACTAACACCGACTGCGACCGACCAGAGAGATAGGAGGAGAACCACCATAACACGGTGCCCCCCACTCCCAATCCCTCCAGCTGGCGCAGAAGGATACCATGGTCGATGGTATCGAACGCCACTGAGAGGTCAAGAAGCACCAGGAAAGAGGACTGGCCTCTATCCCGGGCCCACCAGAGATCATCCATCAGAGCGACCAAAGCAGTTTCGGTGCTGTAGCCAGGCCTGAAACCAGACTGCAGAGGCCCCAGATAATCGGCTTCCTCCAGAGACCGCTGGAGCTGAAATGCCACCACCTTCTCAATAACCTTCCCCACAAAGGGGATGTTAGAGACCGGACAATAGTTGGTCAAAATTGCTGGATCCAGGGAAGGCTTCTTGAGGAGGGGGCGCACAAGTGCCTCCTTTAAGGGAGCCGGAAAGGACCCCTCCCTCAAAGAAGCATTGACAATCTCCTGGATCCAGGTACGTGTCACCTCCCTACTAGCAGAAACCAGCCAGGAGGGACACGGGTCCAACAAACAGGTGGCGGAACTCACAGCTCCAATGGCCCTGTCCACTTCATCAGGCGTAACAGCCTCAAACTCGCCCCAGATGACCGGACAAGAACATGCCCCTGTCCCCTCGACTGAATCATTATCAGTCGACTCTGCTTTACAATTGGAGTCTAAGTCGGCCCGGATCTGAGCTACTTTGTCTGCGAAACAGATGTTAAAGTCCTCGGCACTACCCTGCAAGGGAGGCCCCAGACCCCTCGGGTTAAGGAGGGACTGGGTCACCCTAAACAGGGCAGCCGGGCAAGATTCCGCAGACGTGATCAAAGCGGAAAGATACGAAGATCTTGCCGCTTTAATCGCCTTCAGATAGGCTCTAATGAGTGAGCTCAATCTGGTTCGATCAGATCCGGACCTACTTTGTCCCCATCGCTTCTCTAGACGTCTCTTATGGCGCTTCATCCCCCTGAGTTCCTCGGTGAACCAAAGAGACCTCCTGGGGCCAGCACCACGGAGAGGTCGCAAAGGCGCAATCCGGTCAATAGCCCCCTTCGCGGCCGTATTCCATGCCGCTACCAGGGACTCCGCCCAATTGTGAATGAACGAGCTCGGTAATTCCCCAAGCGCTGTCTGAAAGCCAATTGGATCCATCAGGCGTCTGGGGAGGAACCACCTAGTCGGTTCTGCCTCCCTGCGGGGAAGGATTGGAGCCGTAAAATTCAGTCGTAGCAGGAAATGATCGGTCCATGACCAGGCAAGGTATCTAAGCCCCTTAAAACCAGATCATTACCCAACTGCTCCGAAAGGAAGATCATATCCGGGGCGTGCCCACCCTCATGCGTCGGACCCTGCACTACTTGGGTCAGGTCCATGGTTGTCAGTTTGTAACAAAATCTCAGTTTGTAACAAAATCTAGTGTTCAAAGTACGTATCTTGTCAAATCGAGTATATTCTATTTTAATCCTTACTGATAAATCAAAGCCCCAATTTTTTTCAGCCTTATTCTAGCTTTCTTTCTTTGCCAATTCACCTGCCATATCCATGTTTTTAAATCATGGTATAGATCTCCCTCTATTATTATGTATATTATTTGAAATAAAAAAGGCCATCCAGTCAGTGTTTTTTTTAAAGGAACTAACAAATGGTCTTTCTATTTTTCTCTCCCGGCTTGGTTGTCCTGAAATGTTTATCTTTCCTTCAGTGTTTTTGTTAATCCTCAGGTTTCTTCTGATTTATATAGAGAGTCTTTTCTATTTTCAAAATTATCAATCACTTTTCTCAGTTTTGTGTTAACTGTGTTTGTTGATCAGTTGAATCTTCTGTCATAATAATTGATTGCTCCATTTCTTCTATTATATTCTGTGTAGTTAATTCTTTGGGTGTAATCAAAGTTTGGGTTCGTATATCTAGGCTGACATCTTGTTCTTTTCTGTAGCCTCTTATTTCATCAGTGGCTTTAAGAAGAGTTTCATGAATTGCTTTCAACATAAATAAAATCTGTTCCTGATCTTCGTCCATGTTCTCTTAGTGGTGTGGTTTAAAAGCTTTACAGTCAGAGAAGGAAAATAATTTTATCACTAAGTATAGAACACAGCTGATTGCCAAGGTCACAAAAGTCTTATCTATAATCTGGGCTGGAAGCCAAGTGTCTTTCAGACAACAACAGGTTATAATATCAGATTTAGCTACAAGATGTCGCCCATACCATTTTGGATTTAAAAAAAAAAACAAAACCAAGATTTTTATAGTCTTTTTTCCAATTTTACTTCTTTTTTGTAAGTAAAAACCCAAATCTTCAATAAAAAATAGGAAATCTTTTAGTCCTCAAGTTTTGGAAAGGTAGAAATCCAGTTAAAATCAGGTTATTGTTTCAATGTTTTAAACTCCTCTGGATAGTCAGTTGCCACTGTTATTAGAGGGTGGGATAGAGGTTCCCTTCCCTCTCTCCACAAGGGGGAAAATACTTTAGGCAGCTTATACAGATAGAAAAGATAATTAGGATTGAAGAGAGGTTCAGAGATCACCCAGTCTCATTCGTACTGCTTTGTAGGTGCCTGGTGGTAAGTTTGACTTTGGTTGTCTGCAGCCTGGCGATGAGCCATATTTCTATGGCTGGTCTTTCGTCCGCCGGTTTGGAGGGCTGTGCCAGATTGGGTGGAAGGGCTACCACCCTCCCATGATCAAGCAGGGATCCCCTCCTTGCTGGTTGCCCCTACAGGGCAACTTTCAACTCTTTCCAGGATCCCCCAGCGATGCAAAAACGGACGTTGAAGACGGAGCTCGTCTTCCAAATGTCCATGGCGGCCGTGACAGCAAACCAGAAGTCTTTAGTACAGATGTTTTAATTGTTTTGTCCTATACAGGTTGTCCTCAACTTACGAGCACAATTTATGCTGCTAAGTGAGAAATTTGTTAAGTGAGTTTTACCCCATTTTATGACTTGTTAAGTAAATTTTATGATTTGTTAAGTAAATCACTGACACAGTTAGATTAGTAACCCGGTTGTTAAGTGAATCAGGCTTCCCCACTGACTTTGCTTGTCAGAAGGTTGCAAAATGGGATCACATGACCCCCAGGACATTGCAACCATCATAAATGTGAGTCAGTCATCAAGCATCTGAATATAAATCACGTGACCAAGGGGATCTTGTAACGGTTGTAGGTGTGAAAAATGGTCATAAGTCATTTTTTTCAGAGCTATTGTAACTTTGAACAGTCACTAAGTAAACTGTTGTAAGTCAAGGACTACCTGTATTCACTATTTTTGTTTAAAAAGTTGCTTTACAGGTTTTTTTAAAATATAGGGTTATTAAAAGAATGTAGTAAATGACTTTTTTGTAAATGTTTTAACTTTTAATATCTTGTTTTAATATTTTAATACTGGAAAACTGTCAGCCTTGGCTGTCTGTTGTTGGTATTTCTTTGCTCTCTTTTCTTATGGCCCTTCATCTTTCTACTAGATTTGGATTATCCTTCAGACCCTTTGGTTGAGGACTATCCTCTTAAAGCAGAAGGGATGGCTACATTGGATAAAAGTGAACTTTTCTGAACATTTACTGGACGTTGGTTGCCTTAATGTTTGCTTTCTTCCTTCAGCTGAGTGTGTTACCTGCAGCACTTGCCTAATCTGAGTTACATATTTCAGGGAAGGTATCATGAAGGTGGATCTATTAATTAGCAGGGTACTTTCTGACAAAGAGATGTTGGATTTATTCCTGTGCAT
This sequence comes from Bothrops alternatus, assembly GCA_034064705.1. Taxonomy (NCBI): domain Eukaryota; kingdom Metazoa; phylum Chordata; class Lepidosauria; order Squamata; family Viperidae; genus Bothrops; species Bothrops alternatus. Next base: position 1,406,384 of record JARGCV010000068.1, read on the forward strand.
CGCCCATAACTATACAGTGAGTGACAGATTAATCCCCCAAATTGGCCATTTTATTTAGTGGTGATGAAAAAACATATTAGTGTTTCCTACTTAGAAGTGGGTTGACACAAAATTAAAAATCTTGAAAAAACGCTGAGACTGACGTTTTGCAGTGACTGGAAGAGAGGGGGATTAATTTCACTTACAGTAGTTGCAACTACTCCCTACTGAAGTTGCTGATATTTGAGCACTAACAAGCCACCCTACTGTAGATGTCTGCCAGCAGTTTGGGCAAGTATGCTGAGTGGCTGACACACTGAGCTGTGCTTGGTTGAGAAAGATCCAGAAAGGGGGAAAACATTTTCTTATTGAGAACTGTAAAAATTACATGTCTAGAACTGGGCTAGAGCCATTGGGTGCATGGGAAATAGAGTTCACAAAAGGGAACTGTGTGTTGTTCCTGTATGGCGGTCCTGTTGTCTCTTTCCTTTTCCTAGACAGAAAGGGACACTTGAGTCTTGTGATGAACAAACATCTGCTTGTTTATCCCTTTGTATGTTGGGTGGGAAGCTGAAGCAGAACCAGGGAAGATCATAAGATTCAACATGCACCCCTAGCTGCTCTCATTCACGCTCCCAAGGCCAAAGGGATGTAATGTTACCAATTGGGAGATTTTCTCCTAAGGCAAATACCAGTTTCATGGGAAGAAAAGGTTATATCTTTTGCAGGCCTATTAGGATCCTATTCATAATCAGTCCTAATTGGCATGAAGATGAGTGAAGTCTCCTCATTTTTTTTTATCCAGATAAGCTTTTCTACTGAATGCAATTACTTATTTATCTTGAATTTTTTTTCTTTGTTTGTTTCAGATCTATCTTAAATGAGAGCAGCTTCCTTTGGTTTTCATATTTCCTCCATCCTCTTCTGTACTTGGAAAAAATAGTTTGAATCCTGCTCAGTTTCCTTTTCTTTTTAAACAGTATCTCCCTAGCCTCATCCCAACAGGGAAATGAACTGCATGGCAAAAAGTTAATGTTCCATCACTTCATGCCCATTTTTCTTTTTCTTTTCTTTTTTTTTTTTTGTAAAAAAAGAACCTTCTTAAACCAGATTTTAGAGAAGAACAGATGTCCTATTTTAGAACTTGGAGAAATGGTTTGCCAAGAAACTTTTTCCAAAGCTGGTGAATTGCTTTGCGAAGTAGACAGTCAGGTAATTTAAATGATGCCTTCTGGAGTCCTGTGACAAGGAGTAACTTATGCTTTGGATCTCAAGCAAAAAAACAACAACAGTGCATTCAGAAAGTATTTGGACCCCCTTCATTTTTGTCAATTTTGTTAAGCTGCAGCCAGATTCTACAGCTGTTGAAATTCATTTTTGTCTCATTAATCTACACTCGGTATCCCAGAGCTAAATTTCAAGTGTTGTTGCAAAGGGTCTGAATACTTATGTCAATGTGATATTTCAATTTTTTCTGTTTAGTAAATTTACAGGCATTCCTAAAATTCTGTTTTCACTTTGTCGTTATGGGGTATTGAATGTAGATTAATAAGGGGAAAAATGAATTTCAACAACTGTAGAATCAGGCTGCAACATAACAAAATTGGCAAAAGTGAAGGGGGGGTCTGAATACTTTCTGAGTGCAGTGTACTTTGCAGCACATGGGTGTTGAGCAAACATAGCAGCTAGGTCTTTTCCCAAGAGTGCATAGCTGCCCTCCACAGTTACCAACAATCCTGGGGGGGGGGGGAAGTGTAGGAGTTGTAGACATGTAGTTATATCTGCATCCCCATGAGCTCCAAAACACCTTTTTGCCTTCTAATTCAAAGCACAGCATAGCTCTAAACCTTAAAAAAAAGCCACTAGCAAAACCTGTTTTCTCAGAATTCATCCCTGCAGACAATGAGATGCATGATGTGACAAGAATACAATGTGTCTCCTGAGTGCAGTGACTTCTCCTTTTATGTACTTCTCTATCCAGCCTTAAATGCCAAATTAAACTTGTTCTGCGATAAGCCTACCAGAGCAATAAAGAAAACAGATCTCTAGCAAATTCCACAACCAAATAAATAATTGGACAGAGCCCTAAAACATTCAGGCAATGAAATAAAGGCAGTTATTTATATCCTTTATATCCTTCCTAATCTTGACTAAATGTTTTGCTATTTCAATAAAAATCAATCTTAAGATAACCTATGTTTCCATCATTTAAGCAAGAAGTAACAAACTTTATCATTTTTTTGAAGCACGCCAAGTAGGAGTCACCTCATAGGTAGCATAATCTTTCTTCAGAAATCAGCATTATCCCTTGCTTAAGGAACTGCCAAGAAGCACTTCCTGACATGCCTTTAAAAAGCATGATTGACATCCACTTTGAGAAAGTGGGAGCACAGGTAATATGTCCAATGGATCTTAATGTGTTTTGATATTTCCCCCTCAAAATACCGTATATGTAGTGCTATATTAAAAACTAGCCATGGAAAATCTCAGAAAGGCCTCTGTGTAGCAAGAAACTTGGAAATAGCATGTGTTTTGAATCCCTTTCTAGATATTCACATTAGTTTATCAGGACTCCAGAACAGCTGTTTTGATACCATCAGAACCTTCCCTTCTCTAAGCCAATGTTCCTTCCACCTTCTCCACATTTTCTACAAAAGAAACAACTTGTTTCACTTAAAATTGTATATGAGCTATCTGCAACTTTAGATACACACATCTTCGCATCTCTGAAAAATCAGCATAGAAAAGTGAAACTTCTAAATATTTTATTCTGACTCAAATGCAATCAATAGCCAAACCTGGCTGACAAATGGTCTGGTGGTCTGGAGGGCCTTTTTGATGAAGCTGAATAGGCATCAAATCATTTTCAGCTAATTGGCTGGAGGTCATTATTTCAAGGATGAGCAGCATACTGGGCTTATTTGATGACTGGGGCTCCTGACTTTCTTCTCTCCCCATTCTCTGCTCCTTCTCCTCTACTCTTCCTGATGCTGTTACTGCTAAACTCCAGGAGAGTAATATGGCTATTGATCTAGCAAGAGCATTAAGAGGATGTTCTCGTCATGCACAATAAAGAGAGAGCGTCTGTTTCCCCATCAGGAGCAAGGAATGGGATGCCGTATTATATAATATGGAATATGGATACTAGATGTCTGTATATTTGAAAGCAATGATTGAGGTATCCATACCTGGTGCAGCCTGATTTCTCCTTCTTAGACCTCCACTACCAATCAGACCACAAAATGAAGAGGCTGCTGTTCCTTTCTAGATGGGCCTTAGTCACTCAATTAACACAAAGAAGGAATGTGGCAGGGACCAATTTGAGGAAGACACAAGGGGTTGACATCATGTATCTTATATTTTGAGAAGTCATGCATGAAAGAAATTTAGCTATAGACCTTCATATGCCTTTTAGTATAACCCAGGGGTAGGCAACCTTGGCTCTTTTATGACTCGTGGACTTCAACTCCCAGAATTCCTGAGCCAGCCATGCTGGCTCAGGAATTCTGGGAGTTGAAGTCCACGAGTCATAAAAGAGCCAAGGTTGCCTACCTCTGGTATAACCCATTTCCTGATAACCAAGGGGTGTCAGTTATGGGAACAAACCTAGTGGTGACTGAGGGAGTTTCCTACCGGTATTCATATCTGAACTCTTAAATCTAAAGTTCCTTCTTAATCATCTGGTGATTAAAAAATAGAGCTGGGTGAAGAGATCCAACTCAGACTAATATAATGTAGGATAGGGAAATCTGACCCGTTCTCTGTAATACTCCTCTCTTACGTGAAAGAACTGGAGAGGTGGAACAGATTCAAAGGAATTTTCCAAGCTCACATTTCATCCCTCCTTTCAAAATAGTTTCAGCCAGGCTTCTCCGACCTGGTGCCTTCTAGAAGTGTTGAATTTCAATTCCTCTCATTCTCCTGGCATTGTGGTTAGGGAGTTGAGGTTCCCTAACCACAATGGGAACAATGAAGAATAAAGCACTACCCTCCAGGATAGCTTTTCTGGAGAAGGAGTAAAAGAAAAGAAAAAGGACACCTCTTAACAAGAGAAGGAGCTTTTCCACTGCGGGGGCTGATTCACAGCAGGCCAGTGCCTGGCACTATCAAGCCACTGTTCTTTCTGTCAGCCTGCTCAAAAATATATATATAACCCCACACAAGAAGCTACAGAAAATCTCTCCTATTTGGAGAAACTGGGAGGGCCTTGTTTCCGCAGCCCACTATCCCTCAGCTAAAATCAGCTTTGTAAAAACCCAGTTTTGCCATTCTTGGCATTGGAGTATCAGATCCATCCTTTCTTCCCATGATGTACATTATACCTTATCTTTTCTATGATCTCTTTCAAGTTCTATTACACTGCCAGGGCTCGCTCTGGAGTAATATTACCACAATCAAACCTATTATGGGCATATTCTTGAGCTGGAGAATTAGGGAGTGAGCAAAGCAAAGCAACAAGCTAATTATATAGATGACAACCCAACACCCAGAACAGGGTGGCTGTTGTTAAGAATTCTGGGAATTGGTCTACACAACTGAATGGAAATTGCTTCAGCATTTTAGTGGGGCCCAAAGGAACATTAGGAAGCATTTTTATCAGCTTATCAGGGATGAGAGAAGCCTCCTGGGGCATTAATGTAAATTTCTTTCTCATCTCTTGGGAATTTCAGATTTCCAAATTGCTTGAAGTCTGTCTTGCATGACCGTCTTATAGGAAAGCAGCAGGCAGATGTTCACTTGAAGCCTTGCAAATAAAGGCAGGCAAGAACCAAAATAGCTAAAATCATTGTTAGTTGTGAAGTAAAGATTATTATTACATAATGAGAAGTAATCTGGGTTAAGGATCACATAAATTCTTATCTTCTTTAAGGACCTTGTGGACAACCAGCCTTTCTCTTTCCCACCCCTTCTTAATATCAGACTACTCTGAAGACCTCTTCTATATCTTCTCTTCCTATGAACTCCAGGCAAAGTGAATGGGAGTGTTTGAAATAAATTAGCACTAGATGAGCTACAGTATTAGCAAAGTCAAGCTATTATGGGTTTGTAACTTTGGCAAGACTTCAGAACAGGATACATAGTGAGGTTTTGCACAACTGGGCATCATGCTTGTGATCACAAGCACTCACCTGATGCAAAACCAAGTCTGTTCTCTCATAACCTCCTTACTTAACTAGTTAACCAATTAGCAATTATCTATCAGGTAATCTGTGCACTACAAACATCTGTTCCAGCATCTGTCAGGCTGCCAGACTTCTTCCTCCTCATCTTTGGTGGGAAGAGACCTGAGCGGGAGGGGAGGAAACCAGACCAGAGGAATCTACCAATTCCTGTCCATCAGAAATAAATTACTGGCCTATGGCAAGATAGAAATGGCTACCGAGAAAGAAAATGTTATGCCAGCATAATTTTCTGCCAGCTCAAGACTGGGGGAAACCACTGAGGAAGAACCCTCCATCTGATGTATTTCTGTGTTCAGAAAGCAAGGAGGTATCTGCTCCATTATGCCTTTTCTCTCAGACAAATTAGATTGGGGGACTCTGAAACTGATCATTTGTTGGTAAATTATCACTGAACCAATTGAAAATAACTTATTTTCTCCTAGGATTTTTTTTTTTTTTTGCCACCTTTGACTGTCCTTCCTTACACTGGATAATTATTCAGGCTGCTTTCTGAAGAGTATAAACAGAGACAGAAAAAAAAAAAGCATTCTTCTGTTCCACAGAAGAATCAGAAAATACTAGGAATAAATTGTTGTGTCCTGGGCCTGATGAGGGAACTCAACAGGCCCAGAAATGTTGCAAATGGTCCCGGGTAACCGAAAAGCTGCCCGGGACCAGACTGGCTGGCGCTGGACTACTGTGCATGCGCAAGGCGTGAAGAAAGAGGGATTTTTATTGGCTGGACTGTCTGGGGGTTGGAAACCTGACGAAGGTGGGATCACTGCAAGGAAAAAGGCAGTAAGAAGTGGATAAGCCTCATCTGAAAAGCCTGAAGCCTGGGAATTGGCATCCAGCTCTGCACTCACCTGCGAGTACAGCATCGCTGGAGGTGAGCTTGGCAAACAGGCCCTTCCCCTCAACAAAGGCTTGCAGCAAGGCATTCGAAGCAGAAGATGTCAAAGATTGGATGTCTGTCCGAATTCAACATCTCTCACCAGGAGCGCTGGAACTCCTACCGGTATGTGGCCCTGGTAGAAAATTACCTAAGGGTTAACTAGGTTCGGGAAGACTGCTTGAAAGCAGCAACCCTGCTGTGCATCTGCAGTCAGGATACTTTCGATGTAGCCGAGAACCTGGTAGCCCCGGCACCGCTGGAGTCTGTCACCTATATAGACCTAAAAAACATGCTGAAGGATCACTTCCACCCCAAGCTTTCTGTGATCGCGTGGAGGCATGCTTTTGAGCAGAGGGATCAGAAGCCAGGCGAGTCCACTGCTGAGTTCATTGCTGCTTTGAGACAAGCTGGCAGGCCTTGTGAACTCAAGGACCTGGAAGAACGCTTACAAGACTGTTTCATCTGCGGTCTGAGAAGCAGGGAGCTGCAACAAAAAATCTTTGCTAAAGCTGAAGTCACCTTCCAAGATGTCTTATATGAAGTTGCAGCTGAAGAAGCAGCAGGCGGCACTGTGAAGGCTCTGCGGCTTGCCAGAAACGTTCCAGCCATCGCAACCATCCATCAAGAGGTCGCTCAGGAAGTCTAAAATTTGGATCCTGAAGAGGAGGTGGACAGACTTCACCAGCCGGCGGTGAGAAGACCGTGAGAGAAACCAGACAAGGTCCCAGCAGCCCTTCAGTGTCTCGGTTGCGGGGGACACCACAAGCGCACAGACTGCCAGTTCCGCTCCACCATTTGCCGGGCATGTGGTAAGCAAGGCCACATTGCCACCATTTGTTTGGGTCACCAGCAGGTGCAACCTCAGGAAGAATCCCTTCGGAAAGGTACCAGGGTCCCCAGCCAATACAGGGTGGGTTTCTGCACATCGCATAGAAGCATCTTGCGAAGGGGGACACACAAGCCCCTTAAAAAGAAGCTTCGCATTGATGTACAGTTACAAGGGGTTCCCTTATCGATGGAGCTGGACACCGGGTCCACTCTATCGATCATTTCACACAATACTTTTAAAAGGATTTGCTGCAGTAGTGGCCATCAAGTCAAACTCAGGCCATTGAACCTAATTCTTACTGACTTTCAAAACTCAAGGTGCAGCGTAAGGCTTTCCATGGCCTCTTAGATGTGGTGATTGTTGGGGGTGATCGTACGAGTCTAATTAGACTTGACTGGTTTGAGGCCCTGGGAATTCAGGTGACTGGTCTGAATAGTCTACAAACTCCAGGACTTGCAGAAGTCTGCTAAGAGTTTGCGGATGTGTTTAGTTCAGAGCTTGGTTCATACAAAGGGCCTCCCATCGCACTGCGATTAAACCCAAACATCGCACCAGTTAGGATTAAGCCCAGGAGGGTGCCATTCACCCTCAGAGGCAAGATTGATGCTGGACTGGACAAGCTGCTCCAGCAGGGCATCTTGGAACCTGTGGACTCAAGTCCATGGGAAACTCCAATTGTGACGCCTTTAAAGGCTAACGGGGAAGTCCGAATTTGCGCAGACTATAAGTGTACTCTGAACACAGCTTTGCAACAGCATGCATATCCTGTACCAGTAGTGTGTCATATTCTGGCCTCCCTTAAAGGGGGAACACTGTTTGCAAAGCTTGATTTAGCACAGGCCTATCAACAGCTACCTGTTGATGAGGCAACTGCTGAAGCCCAAACAATAGTGACCCATAGGGACGCTTTTAAAGTAAAAAGTTTACAATTTGGGGTGAATGATGCTCCTGGCATATTCCAGAGCGTCATGGAGCGCATGCTCAGGGGTATCCCAGGGGTTTGCCCCTACTTTGATGACATCCTCATTGCAGGGGAGTCATCGCAGAATTTGGCTGAAAGATTAAGGGCTGTGTTGATGAGGTTCTGTCAAGTGGGCCTCAAATTGAAAAAGGACAAATGTAAAATTGGTGTTACTTCTACAGAATTTTTAGGCTTCAAAATAGATGCTCAAGGCATCCACCCTACAGAGTCTAAACTGAAGGCCATTCAGGAGGCCCCAAGTCCCAAGTCCAAACTTCAGGCTTTCTTGGGACTTCTTAACTTTTATCATGCTTTCCTTCCCCATAAGGCTGCTGTGGCTTACGGTTACACCAGCTTTTGGACAAGCAAGTTCCATGGCAGTGGACTGAAGTCCATGACAGGAGTTTTAAGGAAGTCAAGGCCTTGCTCTCATCAAATATGGTATTAGCCCATTTTAATGAGCAATTGCCTGTATGCATCGCTTGTGATGCATCCCCTTATGGAGTGGGTGCTGTACTCAGTCACCTGAAGGCTGATGGGACCCAAGTCCCTGTGGCCTACTATTTAAGGACTCTGTCATCTGCAGAGCGTAATTACACCCAGATTGACAGAGAAGCCTTGGCCATAGTGGCTGGCATAAAGAAATTTCATGATTTCTTATATGGCCGCCACTTCACAGTCTACACAGACCATAAGCCTTTGCTGGGTTTGTTTACCACAAACAAACAAACACCACACATTATTTCCCCACATATGCTGAGATGGTCTATTTTCCTGTCAGCATATGACTACACTTTAATTCATAAACCTGGAAAGGAAATGGGCCATGCAGATGGCCTCAGCAGATTACCTCTAAAACAGATAGAGGCAGATCCTGCTCCTGTTATTAATATTCTCTCCATTCAGCAGTTGCCTGAATCTTCCCTCAATGCTAGGGATGTGGCTGCAGAAACTGCCACTGATCACATGCTTGCACGCGTGCTGACATGGATGTTGTCAGGATGGCCTGACACGTGTCCAGATGCTACATTTCAAAGTTTCTGGCAAAGGAGACACGCACTATCTACCTTTAATGGGTGCCTTTTATGGGGGAGTAGAGTAGTTATCCCTGCCTCACTGAGGTCTAGGGTCTTGTCCTCTCTGCATGAGGGACATCCGGGCATAGTGCGCATGAAAGCGCTTGCGCGCAGCCATCTCTGGTGGCCTGGGCTTGATAAAGCTATCGAAGCCCAGGTGCACGAATACCAGGTATGCCAACAATCCCAGCCTGAAATGCCCCAGGCCCTTTACACAGGTGGGAGGAGACACAAACCCCTTGGTCAAGGGTACATTTAGATTATGCTGAGCCCTTCCAGGGGCAATTCTTCTTTATCCTTGTGGATAGGCATTCCAAGTGGCTAGAGGTTGTACCTGTCTCCTCCACTACTACTGCTAGGACCATCCAGGTGCTAAGAGGAATCTTTGCTTCCCATGGCCTTCCTGATGTTCTCGTTTCTGACAATGGTCCTCAATTTACATCTTGTGAGTTCCAGGCTTTCCTTCAGGCCAACTTGATACGGCATGCAACATCAGCTCCCTTCCACCCTTCAACCAATGGGCAAGCTGAAAGAATGGTGTGCACCACCAAAGACGTGCTCAAAAGACTAATGCACGGCAACTGGCATCACAGGTTAGCAGACTTTCTTCTTGCACACCGCACCACACCTTGCACTGCCAGGGGAAGAACCCAGCTGAACTCTGCTGGGGCTGCCGCCTCATCACGAAGTTAGACAGATTGCACCCCGATTGGGTGTCTTCCCAGGTGTCACAGCCACGGGCTCCTCGGAAACTTCAGGTGGGCGATCTGGTCTGGGCTAGGAACTATGGTCCTGGACATCTCTGGGTTCCTGCTGCCATCTGTAAGATCTCTGGACCTCTATCGTACGAAGTGACCTTGGGAGATGGCCACGTCCTGCAGCGCCACATCGATCAACTGCACTGGCGGTTGTCCCCTGTTGATTCCACCCTTGCCTCTGCTCTCAAGGGGGAGGGGGCCCAGGAACTACGTCACACTTTAGCTCAACATTCGGAGACTCCACCTCATTGTTCCTGGGAATTACTGCAGGTTGCTAGGGACTTCCCAGGGGAGGAGCAAGGGCATCCTTATGGTTCAGTTATTGCGCCAAACAGAGAGTCATGCATATCTGCAAGAGCTCCAAACAGGAATTCTCCTGAGGAGGGGTTTGCCATAGAGGCAGCTCCTGACTCTGGCACCTAGGCCACAGGGGATTGGACCTATTAGGGCACTCCTGCAACGCAGGTCACGTCCGAGACTGGTCGCGGGCTCAAGGGACTAAGTTCCCTGGAGCCATCCAGGGTAGTTGGGGAGTCCTCAGCCACTCCAGAGGGTTGGGGAATTTCCTCTGCTCTAACGGAGCCTGGGAAGAGCCCCGGCAACTCTGCCAGTACACCTCACCAGGGGTCACTTGCAAAATTTGTGCATAAAAGTCCTGGTCTAGTGAGTCCACCGGACGGGCCGGTAGGCCAGGCGCCCTTAAGTACAAGTCCTGGTATGCCTAGCCGGGCAGGTGAGCTGACAGGCCAGGCACTCTCCCTGACTTTGTGTAGGTCACAAAGGGCTAAGGCCCCTCCTAAGCACCTAGGTGAATATGTGAGGTTCCTGTCAGCACAAGGAAACCTTGCTAGTCTAGGATAGGAGTTGGACCTATGTGGGGTAGAAGATAGACACAGGAAGTCCACATTAAAGGGTGGCTTGTTAGAGAATCCTATTATTTTATAAGAATGTTGCCTGCGTGTGAGCAGGAATATTATTTTATTTTTTTATTTTTATTATTATGATTGTGAAAAATTGGAAGGTGTGTGTTCTATCTAGGGGGGAGGGGTGTTGTGTCCTGGGCCTGATGAGGGAACTCAGCAGGCCCAGAAATGTTGCAAATGGTCCTGGGCAACCGAAAAGCTGCCCGGGACCAGACTGGCTGGCGCCAGACTACTGCGCACGTGTAAGGCGTGAAGAAAGAGGGATTCTTATTGGCTGGACTGCCTGGGGGTTGAAAAAATATAACAGGCCTGCGTGCCTGTTTTGCAGTTGCTTAGAGTGGAGTTAAGGAGAAATAAAGAAGTTTGGTTTACGATGTGTCGTGCTTCAATGCCTCGAATCCCGAAACACAAAATAAACAGTCTTCTTTCTCTGGGCTATCCTGGTTTCATTTAATTCTATTTTTATCCATTAGTATCCATTAGTATTTTTGGAACAGGTTTAGCTTCAATGAGATTTCTATCCCTTTCCCTTGAATCATTTCCAATAAGGATATTAAAATTGTTGCAAAGTTTGGGTGCATCATTGTGATTCTAGTGGTAATAAGTGACTGTTGCAAATCCAAGGACATTTATTCTTGGATTAGACTGAAAAATTGGAGGCACGGAAATGTTAATTGCCTTAATTAGGAAAAGGACAATCCTTTCCATATTAAGACAGAAAATTATAATTGAGATGAATAATATGTGATAGACTAGAAACAGTGGATAGACTATAGAAAAGAGAAACACCAATCAAATAAAGTGTAACAGGCATATAGTTGAGGCTTGATGTGAGGAGTGAAAAATGTTTACCAAACCAGATGTTTACAGAGATTAATACTTAGTGTTGTATATCAGGTGCTATGATGATTGATGCATACTATGATTTTATGTTCAATGTTGATTGTTTTAATAAAATAATTTTTTATAAAAAAAAAAGACAGAAAATTATATAGCACCAACTGCTATTTGAGAGTTTGCTAATCTGAATACAGATGTGTAAACATTGAAGGAAACTGGATGGGAGAAGAGATAATATAGTAACCAGTGAAAATATTTATGATGTTTGTATATTGACTGAAAAGCCATTGGGGTAAAACTTGGTCTTGTAGATGATCTGCATGGATCTCTTCCCTGGTCAGTGGATCCTGTCCTATTCACATTAAGGTAAAAGTATGTCTTCACAGCAAAATGGGTGGACTCAATTAGAGTGAGTATCACTTAAAAAGCAGATCAGAAACAAATCATCGTGGTGGAAATCTATTCATGCGGTCACTAAGAACTGACAGTGACTTAAGCAAACAAGCCTTCATGTTGCAGTATACTATATGAGTATGATTTTGCAGATACAATTCAACTGTTATTTCCTTTTTTTTTTTTTAGAATATTTTGGAAGAGTCTGGCATTGGGTTCTAAATGAACTAAAGTTATTAAAAAGGCAGTCCTAAACCATTTTATTAAAGGTGTGGGGGGCAGAAAGTCTGTCAGCCACACTCAACCTTTGGTGATTCTATGGGCATATTCATTGCAGATTTTTTGCCAATAATACAAAAATGGTTTGCCACTGTTTTTTCCCCATGGCTTTTCCTCACTTGCCAGTCTATTTTACAGCCCTGGTATTTCCTGGTAGTCTCTCATTCAGATAACTAGCCAGGTCTTCTCCTATATGGCTTCTGAATCCAGATAAAAGCCAATTTGTGGTTTCACAATGTGGCTTTTTAGTTACAGTAATCTTGTTGGAACTTTCAGTGCATCCCTGTGGTATATTAATTTAAAAAGTCATACACGTTTCATATTTTCATTGTTAAGGTAACCCCAAAGTCACAGACATGTTTAGAAAGAAGTTAAGTTCTCTTATGTAAAGTAAGAGCCACATCCAGGAAAGTGCAGAGGACTACAATTCGTGGTCTTCTTTGCCTATCTATTCCTTCGTTTATTAATTCATGAAGTACTGTGCTTTTTAGTTTCATTACTAGAGAATAAAATAACACAGAAAACAGGACATCTATAAAAACTGCATAGAAATTATATATAACCTACAACAAAACACATCAATAACGCATGTCACAGAAAGCTATAGAGAGGGGAGCATTTGCTTTTAGAGAAAGATCTAAGTCTGAAGATCACCACTAAAAAGGTCTTTTCTCTGATAATTACTAGTTGCACCTTAGATGGGAAGGGATGTACATATAAACCCCTGCAGAGGCAGATGATTTTGCCTAGACAGTCAGCTAAAAATATGAAGTTTCCTTTGCTCCCCTGTAGAGATTACTCAACTGGATTTGAAGCTGACATCAAGTGGAAGCAGCATCATGCAAGTTATAACTGCTGATTTTCCATAGGCTGCATTTGCACCAATGCTCAACTCTATGTATCAGTGATTTCTAATTTTCCTGCTTAGTTGGTTGAAATTTTAGCTTTATTGTATTGTGGACACTCTCCAAAATCATCAGTTAAAAAGCCTTTTAATCCATACGTGTATCTTAGATTTTTTTATTCATTGGGGCATCCAACCTGAAGGAAACCAAGATGACAACTGTCCAGGGTTTGAAAGAAGATACCTTAAAACAAGGGTGTCAAACTGCTGACCCGCGGGCCGGTTTCATCATACCGGAGCCGCGCCCACCCCATTGCCGGCAACGGCAAAAAAGCTCCAATACGTCGCGCGATGTCAGATGACGTCACGGTTTGACATGCATGCCTTAAAATGTTGGATAAAGAGTAAAGTTTAGGGGAGGAGGGTAAAAATGGCACTGCATGTACATGCACTAAATGAAGTTTATTGCCTAATATATTGTGGGAACATTGACAGAAATCTCTGAAGAAAATGAATGACACAGAAATGCTGGTGAATAATTCCATAAATTCTGAGAAAGAAATTGGAACCTCAACAGTCACATGTTAAACTGTGATGTTCTTTTCCACCTAATCTTCTTTTACATTTCTACACAATTGAAAGTATGACAGATGATTATCAAGTGGGCATTGCACCTCAAATCATTTAATGCCCTAAGAAAACTTCATGTTTGGACCATAAAGAAGTGTACTGGGGCTCAATATTTATCAGTTTTCAAGAATACACTCTTAATGTTTCACAGCACAGAACTTTATTTATGGTAAAAAGAGCCTTGGCTTAGCCTGGATAGTGGACTATCTGGGAGTATTTGCTTCAAATTTGTCAAACAGCAGCTTTCAGAATTATAATAATTAATGACTTGATCGATTCCATTTCTCATTCCAGATGTGCTTTCCCCTCCAGAAAACAAGGGGAGATTTTCACAGAACCAACCAAATAACCATATGTCTTCCTGTTAAGGGCAGACCCCCCCTCTCCCAGCCTTCACCCCTTTCTTTCAAAGAAGCTGGATTTTGGCAAAGTCCTTGTTTCGCCAATAATCCTGCTTCTTCCCCTTGTTTGCTGTTCCATAGCTGAGGTCTTGCTGGTTTCAAATTCTTTCAGTAATTAGAAGGAACAGCTTAAAGCCTGACTTCAAACATGCAGCCCCCGATCTGCTGAGTAAACAGAAGACTTGAATAAGATCCCCAGAGGATCATTAAAGTATGTTCTCCTGACTTGGGGGAAAGGAGAAGGAGCCCAAATGTGGAATGAATCAACCGACTTTTCCCCTGATGTTATGGCTAACAAGGGATCAGGTATTTATGTAAGATTTGGGGGGTGGGGAGAGCCATGAGGCATTGCAGAGGATTCCGACATTATGTCAAAATATTTCTCCAGCACATATGAAGCTTGATTTGTGCGGCTGTGTCAAAAGGTTTCTCTGGCATATGTGAAGCTGAAATTATGTGGCCATATCCCAATAGCATAAGGAGGAAGGCAGGGGAGAACCACAATAGGCAAATATGACATGCGCACTGCTTAAAATTAATGTCAAATAATGTATATTTCTGATGAAAAGCTAGATAGAATTTTCCTCAACAAGGCCAATATATATTTGCTTCTCATTGGATTAAGACTATGAATAACTCAAAGGACCTTCTCTGGAGCTTAGAGAAGGCTGGAGGTCTGGGGCATGAGAAGCCCAGAATCACAAGTGCCATGGCCCTCTCCTCTTCATGTTCTCTAATAATTGGCCCTTGTAGATCTATTTACTAGGTTATTTAATATAATATAATTGAACTGTGTGGTGGTCTGGTGGTGAAGACTCTTGCCTCCCACTAGGAAGCTTGAGAGTTCAATCCTACCGGTAGGTAGTGGCAGATGTTTCTCCCCTGGGCACAAAGGAAAAATATCTGCTGCGAACTTGCATAGCACCAGGGAGTGCATCTGGCCAATAAAAGCTCAGCTCCATCCAATTTTCTGGACTCTATCCCAAATTGAGGGATCACAGGGTTATGATCACTTTCCCAAATCACCTAGTTTTGACCGACTTCGCTCTGTGTGGAGGAAATTGAACAGAAATTAGGTATGATACTGGAAGAAGTGCCCCTGCCCTCCTATCCATGGGGATGGAAAGATTCCCCTTGTTGCGATTGTGGTGCTCATATGCAAATTATTAAACATATTGCACAAGATTGCCCATGATAATGTCCGTTCTCTGGTTCTCTATAGAAGACCTGCAGGAAGCAACACCAGAGGTGATCACCTGGATAGCTGAACTGGACATCCAGTTAGGAGGCCCCTGCCGTACCCCATAGAAGTTTTGTACATAACTATGTGGATTGTGCGTATATGTTTACTTCTGTTATGTTATCATGCACTAAATAAATAATAGTCTGGGGGAAAAAAGGGAGGTTGTTTTTTTTTTTAAAATGAGTTTAATATAATGCCATCAATACTTGTAGGTACTTGGTAGTCTTACCCTCCTTACTTCTGGCTCATGCCATTTTAAATTCACATTCAGCTAAATATATTCCAATAACGAATACCATTAATGAGGGAGGTAAACTTTGGAAGACATGTCATTTGCCAATTTATTGCTGATTGGAGAGAACAGACAGAAAAACATCCTCATGGGTGGGGTGAGAGTGAAGACAGATAGTAGATAATAGTAGGTATTTTCCTGCTGTATAACACCATAGTCTCTCCATAATCCTAGTTTTAGTGAACATTATTTGTTATAACATTCAATTTTTCAAAATATTTCCAAAAATGTGTTACTTTTCCACAAAAGGGGAATAACGCTGCCTTCTGTTTATAACATCTAAAGCTTTTTGTTGGATAATTGCAAGATTCTTCTTCAATTCTTATGGGCGTTAAATGCCATTAATGAAAAAATATATATTCAAATCTAATGCCCCAGATCATTACAATGCTTGCCACTTGTTAAGGTCCATTTGTTTTCCCAGTTCAACCTCTCAAGTTTCTTTTAAACCCGGGAAAGGATTTTTTTTTTTTTTTGCCTCTGTCTCCAATAGCAACATGTACAATATATTTTGAAGGTCATGCCCTTAGGCTGAGAAGGATAATTTACTATGAGTTTCTCAAAATCAGTTAAAGGACAATTTGTAAATTCCATTCCCAGTCTAATACATAAAAATGGGCTTATTTGAATCAAAAAGTACTAAGGTATTTTGTATCTTAATTGCTGTTTATCTCTTCTTTGTTTTAAGGTAAAAAATTTTATGAACATCTCTTACTTTTTATAACCCCGTCTTTCCACATGTGGCTAATTCTACACTGTTTGCAAAATTAGATATCAAAACAGGTTTTTAAAAAAGAGGCTAAAATATGTATAAGAGTTGCATACTCGTGTTTCTGTTAGTTGTGTAACTTCCTAAGTCATTTTGACCCTAGGTTCATCTTTTGGAAGAAAAAAATGTTTTCGGTATTTTATTTTTTATTCTTGTATATATTCCATTTCTACGCACTGCTTGGATTGCCCTTCCAAAAATATTGAAGTTTTTTGTTTGCTTGTTGAAAAGAATGAGTGCATTGCAATTGAGCAATTAAATGTTAAGTCTGATATTTCTGCCAAATCTTACTTCTTTTTAATATGAAGAGGTGATATCATATCATCTTCCAATAATGTAGCAAGTAATTTCTCCCCTGTATTTATCTCTGTGATTTTATTATTTATACATAATCCTATTGCTAAAGTTTCAATTACTGAATTAAATAATAAAGGGGATGATAGTCAGCTAGGAATATTATTCAATATCTCAAGAGGCATTGTTCAATAATATTAGAATTTCCCCTGATTCGTAATTATTAACTCCCATAATGGCTTATAGATCTAATCTATCACATCTAAAACAAGTTTGCCAAATTAAACTTTTTGTAACCTTCTTTTCATAACCTTTTACACAATGCAAAGCTTTCAGGCTATGTAATAAGCATATAAATTAGTAAATTGGTTTTATAAAAGGGTGTAGCATTTATATTGCTTAAACATTAGCTTTAATTAAGATTGCCACATCTCTTTGATTTATTTATTTTCCCAGCAAAGATTTGTTTTCCAAAATACTCACCCTTAAATGCTTTTCACTCACTGTATGTTTCCTGTAGCATTTCTATATACTGTATGTAGCCTAAAAAAGTCTTAAATATTTTCATTTTTTATGGCAATCTCTTAAACTTTAACGTTCAAAGAAATAACTTTATACCGGTTGTTCACTGTGATTATCTTTTCTCACTAATATTAACTTAACCTTTTATTTAATTTAGATTATTTTAATTGGAAGCTCTTGAAAGGTTTGTGAAATTGATGCCTGTAACAATCTTATTTAGCAAGAAACTTGTCACATATTTCCCCCCCCCCTCTGTCCTGTTCCTCCTCCACCTCTTTCTCCCCACTTCCTTTCCCTCCCCAGCCCTCCAGCCCTCCCACTCACATACATGAACTTCTTTCAGAAAAATGTTCACAGAGATTCTTTATGAGCCCTACTTGGTCTTCTAAGGAAAGAATGCTATGCTGTAGCCCTCTCTCTTCCCTCCCAGCGAATCATTTTTTTAACATTCAGCCTTTTCCCCATTTTCCCTAAAGTTATATTAAAATAATACAATTCATAGACTTCACTCTAGTATCTTTTCCATCTTCTCTTCCCCTTCTGGAAACTACAGGTGTCCTTCAGAGGCAGTGCAGGGTGGTCATCCAAGCTGTTTATTTTTTGAAAAGTAAAAATTATGTCCCTTCCTTGGGGCTTGAATATAATTAACCTGAATGGAAACTCCCCATTTTTTCCTCTCTTAGTCAGTGACTTCATAAGGGGGAAGGATAATGTTCTTCTTTTCTGTAAAGTAGTTTGGCTGATGTCCTGAACTAACAGGACTATCTCCTTTCTGATTTTTTTTCTTCAAGTTTAGGGATTCTAAAATGATTGATTGATTGCAGACTCCACTTCCCCCTCCCCCCTTGTTCTCTGCTCTCATACATACATCTTTTTCGTTATCGTATTGATGTATTTATTCTTGTTGTGTTCCTTTGTCAGAGAATATAGAATATAGAATAACAGTTGGAAGGGGCCTTAGAGGTCTTTTAGTCCAACCCCCTGCTCAGGCAGGAAACCCTACACCATTTCAGACAAATGGTTGTCTAACCTCTTCTTAAAATCTTCCCGTGTTGGAGCATTCACAACTTCTGGAGGCAAGTTGTTCCTTTGATTAATTGTTCTAACTGTCAGGAAATTTCTTCTTAATTCTAGGTTGCTTCTCTCCTTGATTAGTTTCCATCCATTGCTTCTTGTCCTGCCCTCAGGTGCGTTGGAGAATAGCTATCATGTCACCCCTAGTACTTCTTTTCATTAAACTAGACATACCCAATTCCAGCAACTGTTCTTTATATGTTTTAGCCTCCAGTTCCCTGGTCATCTTTGTTGCTCTTCTCTGCACTCTTTCTAGAGTCTCGACATCTTTTATACATCATGGTGACCAAAACCGGATGCAGTATTCCAAGAATGGCCTTACCAAGGCATTATAAAGTGGTATTAACACTTCATATGATCTTGATTCTATCTCTCTGTTAATGCAGCCTAGAACTGTGTTGGGTTTTTTGGCAGCTGAAGAACACTGCTGGCTCATATTTAAGTGATTGTCCACTAGGACTCCGAAATCCCTCTCACAGTTACTACTATTGAGCAAGGTACCACCTATACTATACCTGTGCATTTGGTTTTTCTTGCCTAAATGTAGAATCTTACTTTTTTCACCATTGAATTTCATTTTGTTAGATAGCGCCCAATGTTCAAGTCTGTCCAGATCCTTCTGTATCTTAAGCCTGTCTTCTGGAGTGTTGACTATTCCTGCCAGCTTGGCATCATCTGCAAATTTGATAAGTTCCCCATCTATACCCTCATCCAAATCATTGAAGATGTTGAACAGTACTGGGCCTAAAACAGAGCCTTGGAGTACCCCACTGCGTACTTCCATTCATGTAGATGCAGTTCCATTGAAGACCACACATTGAGTGTTCTGGGTCAGCCAGTTATGAATAATCTGGTGGTGGTGCTGTCTAACCCACATTTTTCTATCTTATCAAGTAGTAGGTTGTGGTCTTCTTTATCAAATGCATTATTAAAGTCCAAGTAAATTATATCCACAGCATTCCTCTGGTCCACTAATCTTGTCACCTTGTCAAAGAATGCAATAAGATTTATCTGGCATGATCTGTTTTTGACAAACCCATGTTGGCTTTTGGCTGTTACTTGTTTGCTTAACTAATTCGTTGCTTAATTATCTTTTTCAGAATCTTCCAAGGTATTGAGATCAGGCTAATAGGTCTGTAGTTTCCTAGATCCATTTTTGTTATTGTTTTTTGAAGATGAGAACTACATCAGCTTTTTTCCTGTCTTCTGGTAGTTCCCCAGTGCTCCAGGATCTTTGAAAGATATGGTTCAGTGGTTCTCAGATCACATCTGTCAGTTCCTTCAGAACCTTGGGGTGTAGTCAATCTGGTCCTGGTGATTTGAACTCGTCTAAGGTGGACAGGTGCTCACCATTTTCTTGCCTATCCTGTTTTTTATAGTACTGTTTTTGATAGGTTGGACTGTTTTTTCCCTTTGTGTAAAGACAGATGAAAAAAACTAGTTAAGTCATTATTTTATTGTTCTATTATTTTACTACTCTTCTGTTTACACATCTCTCATTTTTCTTCCTTTTTATTATTGTAAGCCACCTACGGTAGCCTTATGGCAGCAAAATAAACAAACAAACAAACAAATAAATTTTACTCTTGAGCTTTGAGTAATAAAATGTCTTTTGATCTTTAGGAGTAAATTCTAGGAACATGTTCAAAACCCAATAATTTTTGATCAGGAAAAAATAATTTTTTACAACCCCCCCCCTTATATCAGTTTCCTCATCATTTTCTCATATGACCTTAGATTGTGTCTTCTACCCCAATCTTTTGTACATCTGCCAAATAAATACTGATATCTGAAACATGTTTTTTAAATTTTTTAATGTTAACTTCATTCTCTTGCTAGAATCATATGCTTGGATGGCAGTTTGAGTTGTGTCAGGCATTTCTGCTTTGACATTTCCCTAAATTGTTTATTAATAGCAGTGAAGACAATTAACCAGTGGAACAACTTGCCTTCAGAAATTGTGGGCACTCCATCACTGGAGGTTTTTAAGAAGAGACTACTAGACAGTCCCTTATCTAAAATGGTGTAGGTTCTCCTGCTTGAGCAGGGGGCTGGACTAGAAGACCTCCAAGATCCCTTCCAGCTCTATTCTATTCTAATATATTTGGACATTCCTGCTAAATCCTCTTTTACTAAAGTTATGGATAATTTCAGTTAAAATTCTTGCCCGAGTTGCTTAATCAAGATAGACTCTCAGTCAGAATATTCTTTAGTGTGGTGACTTATTTTAGTCTGGAAATCATCATTTTGGATTCCTTCCTTCTCCTAGCTGGAAGGAGAATTACTGAGATTCACATATCTCCTGTTCTGTCATACAGGGTTTAATGCCATTGCCTTTGCAGAACTCTTTTTCTTGATGGGGAAAAAAAAGTTTTACTAGGTTAGAAGGCTGAAATTTGTCAAATAAGTAACTGATTCATTATGCTGTCTTCTCTAGGAGCTGACCATTTGCCCCTCCCCCCATCATCTACCTAGTAAAGAGATTTAAGAAATCTATGCCAAAAGCTGGAGCTGGATAGTCAAATATTGTCCTATTGCTACAGGGATTATTGATATGTTCAAAGGTTTGGGGATTGTAAATTTCAGGCCTTCTCTAGACTACAGATAGTCCTTGACTTGTGACCATAAGTTACAAGGGCAGTCACTCTTCCTTAACTGTTTGTATCTCTTACTTACCCATGTGTCCCTTTTACCTCCTTCACAGGCATTTTCTTTTTCAGCCTGATATCTCTCCTTTGCATCTTGCAATCTCTTCTTTCTGCAGTGAAGATCTCTGTTTTTCTAACCAGCTCCTTTTGTGTCACTTTATTATATGAATATTCCCTACCGGTAGTAGTAATAGCACTTAGATTTACATACCGCTTCACAGTGCTTTACAGCATGCTCTAAGCAGTTTACAGGGTCAGCACATTGACCCCAACAATCTAGGTCCTCATTTTACCGACCCCGGAAGGATGGGAGGCTGAGTCAACCTTGAGCCGATCAGGATCAAACGGCTGGCAATCGGCAGAATTAGCCTGCAGTACTGCCTTCTAACCACTGTACCACCACAGCTAACATGGTAGCTGAAAAATTGCTTTTTCAATTTTGTTTTAAACTACTAGTGCATTGGGAGCAAACTTACAATCCCATTACTATTCATACCACTGTGAATTGTTTGGGTAACTAAATGGTTGAATATGCAGACATGAAAAACGGATGTGGGATACAGTACATTTGCTGCTCAACTACACAGGAATTATTAACAATATCATTTTTTCTGTTGTTGTGGGAAAGTCAGTAAATTCTTGCTCTAATTGTTAATAATTTATTGGCAGGTTCTGTTTCCACCACCTTTTAGTCATTAACAAGTAATATCCCTCCACTATTTGCTAATGAAAAGCAGCAGTGATTTACATTTCAACCTTTTTATATGCTGGGAGTTCCTCTTCTTCCATTGTAAACCCTCTCAAATGGAAAATGTCTCTCTCCTGTTGGTTCAAGGCCAAGGTTTAGACTTAAAATATTTTAAAGACTAGATTTTAAATTAGACTGCAATCTGTGAATGTATCCCTAGAAAAATAGGCAGGATTTCTTTGCTGCACTCAAATCCCATTCTTCCCCTGATTAATTTGATTCAATGAACCTATGGAAGCACTCTCTCCCTAATTATTTTATTTCCAGAACATCATGAATCTGAAGGATAGGAATTGGCCCAATGAGGTTACTCACCCAACAGAAATAGTAATCTTGTTTAACTCTTGATGACCACAGTTGGTCCTTTGTCTGCCTTCCATCCCCCTCCCCACTGATGGTTGGGTTCACACATCATGCTAAGGTATAGCTTGTTTAATCATTGTTTCTTGAATAAAGCTCAGTTGCCTGGTTCTCATAATTTCAAAAGCCAAACATCATGCTTTAATACAATTTGTGAACTCTACAAAATATGAATCACTGTGAATCTTGCTGCCTCCAGCTGTTCAGCAAAGCCACTGTGGGGTTGGGGGAGAAAGCTATGGTTGCTCTGTCTTCATTCTCCAAGATATTTAAAATTGAAACTATAGCTAAATTAGCATTTTTGCTGTTCGGTAACATAGTAGATTACGCAGGTACACTAGAGAGCTACTGAAAGATAATGAGATTGACCCAGGATGACAACCATAAGAATCAATTGTCTATTTGCTGCTCCTCCCATCCTTTCAAAGGCCACTCCTTGATTGCCAGCTTCTAACTCACAATCCTTCTGAACCCCATTTACAAGACATTCCAAATGGATCCAGGTTGATTTTCATACAAAAGGGTAAAAGGAAGAGATGTAAGTTCAACCAAGCCAAAGGTAGCAGAAGAGTATTTTGAGTAGGCTTCATTGTTACTTGTGAGTCTCTAAAAGAGGATCAATCCAAGCAACCCAACAAGGATTATAAAAGCAAAGGTATCCTTGCTGTGTACTAGAAGTCTAACTAAAACTGAGTAGGCACCGCTGCTGTGACTAATATCACTGCTTATAAGCAGACAATGTTTCTGGTCACTAGCACCGAGGGAATTTGCTCATTAGTATCAAAAAAGAACATCCTCTGTGAGTAGAGGGGTCCAAGACAATTTATCCTTGAAATATTGCTGCCTCTACAGTGGCATTTGTTGCTTGAAGTAAGATTTCTTCATCAGCTGATATCTCTTATTGGCACAAGACTCTGTTGAATAACAGAATAACAACCTGATTACAGCATCACCTGATCAGCAGGAGACTTATCCAGTTCCATTGCTGGACCTGCTTTTCCATTGGAAAGAGCCAAGGAAGCTTGGAGAGATGCTTGTTACATTGACTTAGCAGCATACCCTGGTGGAATAAGACACTGATCACCCACAACCTATACACTTCAAACAAGATTTTGTCTGCTGTTCTACCTTTCTGGTCAAATTTCTGCAGCTTTTGAGAGGTCAGGCCATTTCAAAAGGTTCCCCTTTTCTTATCCCTCTATATAACAAGCTGCATCTGTCCAAAATTTGTTGTATTTCAGTTAATGAGCAGAAATTCTGTTGGATCATTATTATTATTTCTCCTTGGGGAAAGCATAAAAACAAAAAAAAAACCTACCATGTACTATTTTCTTCACATTTTTAAAATGGACAATCTGTTTTATAAGGAAAAATAAATTAGGTGAACTTTTCTCTCTATTCCTTTGCTCCCTCTTTTCCACCCCTTCATACTCACCCCAAAACTCAACCAAAGAGAAACTGCTGAGAAACAACTTCCACAATTAATGATGAGGTCACCCTTAGTTCAGTAATGTTTCCTGGGTAATTGGATGGCTCTATTTCAGCCCCTCCTTATCTGCTTATCAACCCTGCATCTAATAAGCCGCTTTCAAGGTAATTAATCCAATCCAAAACTTTGGATTCCTGAGCTGGGAGTGCTTTCAGGGCATGTTCCTTTATTTGGTGTTTTTTTTTTCTGTGAAGTTTGGAAGTGAAAGACTGCTTCAACCCAAAATCTTTGAAGATTCTGGAATAGCTCCAAATGGCTTGAGTTGAAATATTCGTATAAAAATATTGCTTTGTGTAAAAAAAAAAAACCAGGACATAATTTTGTGGGAAAGGCACCTAGAATCCCAACATTCAGTTATTCCAAACCCTTGCTGTTTTTTGCTAAAGCAATCTTGTGAGTGTCAACAAAGTCCTGAAAATTCTGCATATACACACACATTGTTATCATAATGAGAAGCTTAATGAAAGTTAATGAATCCTGAAATAGAAAATGGGAAATAATGAGATGGGAACAAAACTGCATAGCAGAGACAGCATGTCACCCACAGCTAAGCCAGAAAAAGGAGTAGATCTGGAAAAGTCATTTGTACTTGGAGTTTCTGTTTAGATAAAGAACTTAAAAGGGGGGGAAATACAGGTGCCTTGATTACAAGGGCGGCGGAATATTTTAGATTTGATTTGATTTGGAATGCATTTACTTCAGAATGCATAGAATTTGCATTTTTGACTCATTAAAGCATATGCCACACTTTCCAGGTAGCACTGCTGCTGCAGGGAGACATTTATTGAGTTTCAGACAGGCACTATATATTCATGTTCCATAAGTCTCAAGTTCCTTTTCCAAACTGAAACTAAAGCATTGTACAACTTTAGAAATTAACATCTTCTGGGAGCCAAATGTTTGCAGGTGGCTGTCATGAATTACCAAAGTGATTACAACCTATCTCTCTTTTCATCTGATGCTGAAGAATCAATCAATGGAGAGCAATAAACAATTGGATGTGGATGTAGAAGCTGAGGCTGGGTCCAGACAAAGATATTGTGGGTTAGTAGAATAGATGTGCTTTTGAATTGGATTAATGATGTAACCCTCTCCTTTTAAGCTAGTTGTAGCCTCTTTTTTGTGTATTTATTTTTAGACCATTGCAATGATAAGAATTTCAGCAGTTTGCAGTTGTTTTTGTTATGTTTAGTTATGTATTTTAGTAATTTAAGTGAAATATTTGAGGTGACAAAAGTTGTCCTTTGATAAGCAAATATTAAAAAGTGCCAGCTTTTTATGCTTCTCTGCAGCAAATCTAATCATTCTTCGTCCATTAAAAAAAGAGTACTGTATTACAAGTAAAACTTGAATTGCACAGTGGTTTTATCTTCCTGTTCCCCTACCTAACTAAAGCAGGAATATACTCTAGTAACTACTCTATTCTGCCATGTACTTATGATGTTGTCTTTATTCACCCCTGTTGCCGCAGCCCATATCTGAGGAAGCTCAAATTCATCTTTAGCTGTTCCAGCTTTAAAGTAGTCTTTTCATTTATCTCCCAACATAATTTTTGCCATGGATACAGTCTGGCACACTTCACCAACAATGTGGTTGCACTGTGGTCAAAGATTGGGATCTGCCCAGCTTCCTAATAGCCACCATAGATGGCTTTGGGCACACACACGTCTCTCCAATCAATGGGTGTTGCTGTCCATGAGTATTTTGGCCTGGACTGTAGGAGAGACTGGGCACCTAGTTTCCACAGAGACTTGTGCCCACATAATGTCTGATCGGCATTTTCCATAGCACTTGTGAGGTCTCAGACAGGCCCTTTATAAACATGGATTTAGGCCAGTTCTTTCAACACTGCACTAGATCTATGTTTCTGCATGCTGAACAGAAGATCAATTCAGACACTAAAAGAGATCCAGGCCAAGAGAACTCACCAATCAGTCTCCTTAATGTGCCCCAATAATTAAGGGCAATTCCAGTCACCAGCCTTTTTACCATGCAGAATGGGAGCAATACAAATTATGCCAACTTCTTTTTCTAACTGACTAAAGGACTGGTGAATATCACTCTGTGGCCATCTGGAAGAGTCCATTGTTTTTTTCTGACTACGTTACATTGTTCAAATATAAAATTTCCACATTTTAAATGTGTTTATTTTTTGCATGTAGTCTTTTGATTTTAGAAAACTGAGCATTTCATCCTTTAATTGGTCTAACAATGGGGACATTTCCACATGTCATTGTTTCCCCCACCATAATCCCTCCAAAGCACTTTGGAATGAACTTGCCAATTGTTTTTACTTCTGCCAATTTAGGGACACTGAAAACATGCCAAGAACCCGGAAAATCAATCAGTGCTCTCCTCCCAGCTGAGCAATAGTAATCTGTAAAAAGCAGAATTCAATATCCCATTGAGAGCTGAGTCTTATAAATCCTATTGACGGCTGTGGAGATGGCATGAACTGCATAATATCATGCTAACAAGGTTTTTTTTTTCCCCTCCAATGAGCTTAACCATGGTTGTAGGCTGCAGAGACATCTGACTGGGAGAGAAGAGGCTATAAATTGTGTGTGTTTGGGGGGCAGGGGGTGGGGAGAATGCAACTTCTTAGTCTGCAGAAACTAGAAACTCCCAGTAAGGACACTTATCACCATTTCCACTTCATTGGAGTAACCAAAATCCCTTCATCACTGTCACCACACTCTACGAATGGGGAGAAATGGGGAGAAAAAAATGCAACAAAAAGAGCCCAAGCTATTATTTTTTAAATAAGAATAGTGATCTTGACATAGATATATTAATCTTTCAGAAGACTGAGTGTATGTGTGCACATGCATGTGCACATGTGTGTATGCGTGTATGAAATCCACGTGAGACACAGCAGGAAATGAGGTGCTGCGTGAAGGAGCTCTGTCAGCCTGCCAAGAAAGTCTCAGCCATTCTCCCCTCCTGGACTCCAGTGATTTGTCAGACAAGATATTTTTATGGATAATGGAATAAGTACCGTACCTTCCAGGTTCCAGAAACCAACAGTTCTTGGTTACCCTGGCCAACTTAAAAGTTAGATAAAAAATAAAATAAAATTACAAAAAAGGGGGAGGGGAATGAAGTGCTCAGCATGTCTTCTTTGGTCATAAATGGAACATAAGTGAGATTGCATCAAAATGTTGAAGAAGATATCCTAATGTTCAGGATTTTGCCAGTCTGTTCAGCGTGTCTCTCGGCTTACTCATGCCCAACTGTATACTGTATGTTCAGTTTTCACTGGGCAGTTTTTAGGAACCGTTCATTTTATTTTCACCATTATGAATGAACTTATAACTGAATCTGTTAATATTTCAACCTTGTACATGGAAGATGTCTTTTTGCTGGTATATGGGTCAGCATTTGAAGAATTGAGATTATTTTAATATAGTATGCATTTGTATATTTATTAAAATAATTGTGCCTGATTGTGTCCATATATTTTGGCAGGCACAGTCTTCTTAAGAAGCCAACAGTACTGCAGGTCAATTGATATAGGAGGATGTTTCCTACTTTTAAAAAAAACTAGAGAAGGGGCTATTTGCATCTACGGAATATTGACCAAACAAAACCCAGAAGGCATTGAAGCTAAGAAGTTCTGCAGTTGTAATAGATCTTATTCTCAATAAATAAAGAATATTCTTTCAATATGAATACATTAGTTAACATCAACCATATGTCAGATTGGGGGGGGTGTTTGCTGGTGTTCTTTTTCTTTATTCACAATTTATAATGAAAGCAATGTTCTTATTGTGTTCAGACATTGTGACAAATGAATTGTGTTCTCAGATTATTCTGAGGAACAATAACTCTGATGTACACCAGGAAAAATGTTCAGATCAGTGGTCCCTGAACCCCTAGAATGACTCTGGAAATTGACCCATCTAAATTGGGTACCATATTGCCAATTTGCAAAACACATGATTTCTGGCTAATTTTTAAAATAAAAGCAAAGGTACAGTAGTCTTCAGATTAGTTGAAATTAAATAAATAACCCATATAACTGTCCAAATTACAAAAAGTATGAAAATCTTACCTCTGCCTCTGTTGTGACATTTTTCTTTCCCATGTCAATCATGGCAGGCTTTGATGATAAGAATGATCATGGGATACAGTTATTGTACTGAAAACCAGCTGGTCCCAATTTATAGGATGCTGTTATTGATTTTTAACATTATAAATTTGAACAGCTGCTTGTTTTACAAATAGTATACCTGAATTTCACTGAGTTTTGGGATGACCCGCTTAAGATGTTTAATGTTGCCGTTATTCTTTTGTAAACACCTAGATTTCTGAGGAAAAAAAGATCCTGCGGGAGAGCAAAAGGGCTGGTGAAATATTCCTGATGTACCTAATGATGTGTTTTAAGCTGCTGCTTGTCAGGAACCCGAGCCATCTGTTTCTTTTTTCTTTTAATTTCAAAAGTGTTGAGAACAAAATATCATCAGATTCTTCTCCCTGCCATTCACCATTCCCTTAATTTTCTAAAATCATACAATGCCCATTTTGCAAAGTGGGAATGACCTAGTAGATTCATCCATTCTTTAAATGTTCTGGCTGAGGCTTCTATTTCATAGCTGCATGTCAGGTTTTAATTGGGCCTGTTGCTGCTGAATACAGAAAGCATTAATTTCCCCTCCTCCTTTCTTTTTCCTGACAAAATCCAAACGATAGTTTGTCTCAGAATAATTTGCATGGTCCTTACTAAGCCCAGTGAAGCAGAAAATATCAAAAGAGAATTACGAAAAATAGGGTTCCAGATACGAATTGCAGAACTCTGATGACCACTAGAGGAAACAAAGAGATAGGGCATCCCTTTGCTGCCATCTTGTGGCCACCCATTTTATTTCCACACAGATGTGGTAGCCCAAATGAAAAGACTTTATTTGCTATAAGCCAGTAGCAAAAACTAGAGATAATCTCTCAGTATTCCAAGAGTCTGTGCTCACCTGGAGGGCTGTTTTGCAAGTGATCCCAATCAAGGAAGAGGAGGAAGAGGAGGAAGAGGAGGAGCCAGTTCTTGACAGAGGACAAGGAAGAAGCAAGAAAAGCAGGAGTTAGCTGGAAAGGAAGAGTTTTTATTGGGAGAATCAGATTAAGGATTGTAAAGATTTTATGATTGTAAACACTTTAATTTATTTAGAATCTCTATATGGCTGCCCATCTTACATAAAGAGCACTCAGCACTTAACAGCCCCAAAACAAACAAACAAAAACCTGATGTAATAAAACCTCCCCAAATAAAGGATACCATTACAATAATAATGGCACAATAACCATGGCCCAGATAACAACTCACAGCACAAAACATCTTATATTGAGCTCATCTAACATCCTGGCCCAGTGCCTAGAAGAAAAGCCAGCTCCTCACTGTCTTCCCAGGCAGCCAAAAGGGAGCTCATTCTTTTGCTGAAAGTAAATTAAGGTGTTTTAAGTGAAAAATTTGCACTGCTTCAGAAAAATATACCACATGGGATTCACCAACCAGCTATGATATTTATTTACTCACCAGTTATATTCCTAAATGGGGCTTTGGCAGGCCTCTTAGAATGTCCCCGGGGAATCTGAAGGTGGCTTTTCCCCAAAGCATAGCAAAAACGCAGCCCCAGCCAATGCTGCAGAAACAAGGGGAGAATGCTTGCATTTATTGCTGCAATTCTTGAATCTTCTGTTACTTATGATTTTCCCCTATTGTTACTCTTTTAAAAACTTTAGAGGCAACCTATACAAAGTTGAGGTTCTCAGAAATGAAAATTAAATAAATCACAGCAGGAAGCCCAACTGCTACTCACTTAAGCATGTGATTTACATTTATTAAAACGCTATAGTAGTAAACCAACATTAAACTGTGGTTGTATAAAGGTTACTGTAACTACAGTACACATTTGGTTTACTAGTCAAGTTGTTTTAATTAATTTACTATGAGAGAGAGAGAGAGAGAGAGAGAGAGAGAGAGAGAGAGAGAGAGAGAGAGAGAGAGAGAGAGAGAGAGAGAGAGAGAGAGAGAGATCTGCTTTTTCAAAAATTTATTTGAATTATGCTTTAGTCATTTTCTTGACAATATGCTACACTTTCTTCTGGATGTTGTTTCTTTCCCCACCCACCCCCTTTGCTTCCAGGTGCAATCTATATCTATTGGATTTCCTGGTGCTTTCCAGTTCCAATAGTAAGGAGATCTGACCCTGCTCTTTTGGAGATCAGCCAAGATCAGCTAGAATCTATCTGCAGTTCAAAGGAGGTTGAATATTACTGGCAGAGGAATTCTAGAATCGAAGTATTTTACCAATGACTGAGTAACTGCATAAAATGCATAGTTATTCACTGGAGAATTAATTTTTGAGAAAGACCAGATTCGTTTCCAGGACAGCAAGAATTCTGGAGAATTTCCAACTATTGCTAATGTGCTGTGCATTATATGCAAAATTCTTAAAACATGAAGCAATCAATAAAAATCACAAATATATGAATACTCTACCTTCACACACATTGATTAAATTATTGGGCATTCTTTGGAGGGAAATAAAATTGCATTTTTTTTTCAAGTTCAGTAAAAGAACAGTACTATATCAATGCCACATGTTATGCCTGAAGGTAGGCTGATAAACACAGGATCAAAATCACATGTGCCTTTTGCGTTATATTATATCTCACTTGCCTGGTGGTGTAGTGAATGCAAAGGAATATCTGTAATGATAATATCTTTTGCTTTTTAATGAGAAATATTAATCAAACTCAGATTGCGTTCTGAGTAAACGTGCTTAAAACTGCCTTGTAAAGCTTAGCTTGAGTCTAGCCCGGAAGGAAAGAGGTAGAATGGTACCATTCCATTTCCCAAAGCAAAGAGAAGAAGTAACCATTTTATGAGTGATATCAGGAGTTGCAAGAGAGGCAACAATATTTCCACAATCCATGTGATTAAGTAAGAAGGAGGGAAATGGTGGCTCATCTCCATCTAAAAAGAGTTGACTAGTCCATCTCCCTCCCCTCCCCAATGCCGCATTTAAATACCATGAATATTCACTGCCTGGCACCCAGCTGGCAGCTGAGCTGTTTTGATTCAGAAATCTTCAAACTCAAACGAGTTTTTAATCAGCTGCAAGAAAAAGAAGAAAGTCAAAGAAAGAAATGGGAGGGGAAGGGGAGAAAACCCAAATCAATGAGTTCAAGAGAAAAGATAGGAGGAATCCAATTAACCCTTCCAGGCTCTCCCAGGTTAGGCATGCACCACACTTTTGCTGTCCTGCTGCCATTTTTCTACACTGGGTAAAGAGCTGAAGGGGTGGATCCAGCCATCACATTTGCACTGATGCAGCAAATCCTTGCTTTGCTGCCAGAGTTCAAGCTTATTTCTGTGCAACTTTTTTCTTGCCGGCTGCCTGAGTCACGGGAAAGACTGATAAGTGCATCATTGCTTGGCAAAATCTGAGAGAAGGACTGGGTACATTTTAGGATTCCCAAACCTGTACAATAGGAGTGATGGATCCTGGTGCAGAATATTAATGCCTAAAATATTCCACTTTAATTTTAAAAACTTGTGTCTTGGTGTTACCTGGACAGCAGCCTTCCCTACTTTAATGTTAAGATTTGCTGGATCCAAATAGTGAGAATAATAATCCATCACATCTGGAGGGAGTCTCATCTGGAGAGAACCAGGTTGAATAGAATAGAATAACAGAGTTATTCTACACCATTTGACAGATGGCAGTCCAGGCTCTTCTTGAAAGCCTGCAGTGATGAAGCACTAACAACATCTGAAGGCAGTCTTTTCCATTGGTTGATTGTTCTCACTGTCCGAAAATTTGTCCTTATTTCCAGGTTGAATCTCTCCTTGATCAATTGCCATCTGTTTTTCCTTCTCTGGCCTTCAGGTGCTTTGGAAAATAGGTTGACCCCCTCCTCTCTGTGACAGCCCCCCAAATATTGGAACACTGCTATCATGTCTCCCCTGGTCCTTCTCTTCACTAAACTAGCCATGCCCAGTTCCTGTAACCGTTCTCCATATGTTTTAGCCTCCAGTCCCCTAATCATCTTCATTGCTCTTCTCTGCACTTTTTCTAGAGCAAGGCTTTTCAACCAGTGGTACGGGTACCACCTGTGGTACATTGGCACCTGGCAGGTGATACGCAAACATCCTAGAAAAGTGGTAGTGGGGGAGGGGAATGAGCTGAACCGGTGGCAGCACCACACAAGCCTGAGTGAGAGATGGCTGGAGCTGTAGGGCTGTCAGGGCTCAGTGGAAGCACCAGGATCAGTGCTTCTTCGGGGCTGTC
This sequence comes from Bothrops alternatus, assembly GCA_034064705.1. NCBI lineage: Eukaryota > Metazoa > Chordata > Lepidosauria > Squamata > Viperidae > Bothrops > Bothrops alternatus. Next base: position 1,438,081 of record JARGCV010000068.1, read on the forward strand.
AAAGCTCAGTGGAAGTGCCAGGATCAGCACCAGGCTCCAGCTGGAGCCTGGCGCTGATCTTGGCGCTTCTGCTGAGCCCAGAAGAAGCGCCAATCAGCTGGGATGTTGCAGCATCTCCAGGGTCTTGTGATTTACATTCAGATGCTTGGAAACTGATTCATATTTATGATGGTCACAGTGTCCCAGGGTCATGTGAAGTGACCAAAACTTGCTGCAACCACCCAGCAGATGGGGGGAATAAAAACCAAACACCCCCCCCCACCTCACCCCTGCTGCCAATCCTCAACAGAAATGCTCGCAACAATGAAAACCTTGGACAGGAGGAAGAGCGCTGCTGGGTGGGCAGGCAGGTGTCTTGCTCGGCTGTGGCTTGGGGGGTATTTTTTTAGTGCCATTGTAACTTCGAACAGTCACTAAGAGAACTGTTGTAAGTCGAGGACTACGTGTACTTTATCACTATTTTCCTTTTTTCGGGGGGGGGGATCAAATTTTTGACACCTTGCTAGGCGACTGGTGGTACTCGGATATTGCTATATCCTAAAAGTGGTACAATGGGTGAGAAGGTTGAAAAGCCCTGTTCTAGAGTCTCAACATTTTTTTTATAATGTGGAGATCAAAACTGGTTGCAGTATTCTAGGTGGGGTCTTACTAAGGCTTTATAGCACGGGTGTCAAACTCGCGACGTCTTGTGACATGTTGCGACATGTCATGACTTTTTTCCCATTGCTGGCAATGGGGTGGGCCGGCAGTTTGACACCCCTGCTTTATAGAGTGGTATTAGTACCTCATGTGATCTTGATTGAATCCCTCTATTAATGCAACTTAGGATTGCATTGGCTTTTTTGGCTGCTGCCATACACTGTTGGCTCACATTTAATTGATTTGGTTTTTCTTGCCTAAGTGTAAGGCTTTACTTTTCTCTACATTGAATTTCATTTTGTTAGATAGGGCCCATTGTTCAAGTCTGTCATTTTTGAGAAATGTTATCAAAATGAACATTCTGTTGGTAAGCTTGTTTCAAATTTTACCTGTTGCTTTGCTGTATGTTATATTTTAAGGAGAGTGACAGGAATACACAAACAGAAGGTGAAGGTTTATGCATCTCTGAGCAAAATTCTATTCTATTCTATTCTATTCTATTCTATTCTATTCTATTCTATTCTATTCTATTCTATTCTATTCTATTCTATTCTATTCTATTCTATTCTATTCTATTCTATTCTATTACCTGCATGCCTCCAAACAGCAGAAAACTAAACCACTATATCAATGTTCAATAATCACTTTTGCTCTACCTCTGGATCCAGTGACTCTTCCTTCATTGTTGGTTTTGGAACATGATCCTCATTCTTTCTCTTTCTACAAGCAAATATCCTCAACATAGTTTTTAGTTTGAGTTGCTCTCTTTCCACCATGTCCACAATCATACAGCACCCATTCATTCTTGGCCCCTCTGGACAGCACTACAGAACAGATGCTATGGCCAAGGTCAATCTTTCTTGATGGTCACAATAATGATGCTATGGAGACCTAAAATACATGTCTGCACAGATCTCTTCTCAAAAGCCTTTGTTGGGACCTGATGCTAAACGTGCAAACAGGTTAGGGCAGTGAAAGAAGATCACCTGTTGAAATGCCCATCTGAACATCAGGACATTGGATGCTACCTGAACAAAGTACTAAACCTTGGTAAGGGAGCTTGCAAGGAAGGGGCTGCTCGGTCTGCCCAGCTTTAAGCAGAATAGAGGAAACAGGTGGCATCCATTTGGTGCAACTCCACTCCCGAATATCCTCAAGGGTTGTAAGAGCACAACAGAAGTCTTGAAGAATACTGTTGCATGTTTCCAAGGAAAAGACAACTCTTTTGAATAAGGAGAAATGGGGAAGGATGCACAGACATAATAAGAGGAATGTAAACAGCTTCTATGTCAGGGGCAGTCTGTTGACAAACTAATATGGCTGTTTCTCTCAATGTACCACAATAGCACAAATCATTAGCTTTATTATAGTATCAGCTGGTGTATCTTCAAACAAGAAAGGTAGATCTCTGTGGCTGGGAAAATTGGAGAACAGTTTGGGTAGGGACACCACCTATTTTCCTTTTGCAATTCTGTCACCATAGTCTTGCCTCTGTTTTATCCAGATCTCATTTCCTAAACTAAGTGGATTGATAACAACAGGATTCTCATAATGGGAAGCTGAAGTAGCCGTAAGAGGATTTTAAACAGTCTTTCCATTACTTAGTCTTTGTGAATCCACTTTAAAATGTATCTGCAAGTTGATCTGGATTGGTTTGGTATTTTGGAATCTATTAATGAGTACATTAAGGACAGAGGGCATCGGATGTGCCTGCAAGTTGATAGCTCAGAGAACACCGCCAGCCAATAACCATGGGCCCTTCTGGCTCTTTTGGACCACTTTGTTTTCCCTCTTTCTCTCCTCTTTGTGTGTGTTTTATCTGCTTGTCTTCTGTCACTAAAGACTCCATCTTCACAAACTTTTGGGCCATGTGGACAGTGGTGAATTAGCTTTGAAATCTGTTCTTAGCAATATCCATAGTTGTGCTTTTCTCTACTGCCATAAATTAGTACTTAGATGGTTCAAGAGAATAATTACTTTGAACAGATATTCCCTGTGATGCCTTCCTGGAACAGAATCAAACTCCACATGCCATCCTGTCAAAATGCATATTGGAAGAAGCTCACAGCTGGATTCCTCATCATGCCTCCATGCTACAAAACTAAAAAGGTACACATCTCACCTCCTCCTTACTTTTGCTTAACTTTGTCTGTCATTCCACTACATTTTCCATGTCATTTTGGAAGGAATGATTTCTTCTAACTAGGACTCAAATCTCAAGCTGTCTATTGGACTTACATAGACATGACTTCTCCTATGAGACTACTCTAAACACAGAAGGCAGCCTTGGAGCGGATCTGTTAGGAGGAAGTCTGAAGGGAGCCTGCTTCATTAAGATGTCATGAGTTCATCTACTTCAAAGTGGCATTTCTCCCCCCCCCAGTATTTTTATTAAAGTTTACAAATACAAAGATAAAAAGCTAATGCAGATTAAGAAAGATATAACAAAAGAAAGAAAAGAAAGACCAAATAAATCAATCCAAATAGATAGTGCCTTTTTTTAATCTGAAAATCCTGTGTCTGAATTGCTGTTGCCATTGTTTTCACCAATCCTAGGCACTGGAATTTGACATCTTGTATATGCCAGCTTCCAACTTTAATTTTTTTTTAAAAAAATTGCTCTTTGGTGATATGGGGAGGTGTCTTTAAGTACATTGGTCTGCAGAGATGATGTTGAGAACTCTAGCTATATACTCTCTGGACTAGGAAAACAGCTGAAAAGCACTGTTGTACCTTACTCATACTATTTGTTATGCACAAATGCTTTTAACAAGAGAATGCAAAATGTTAAGTGCGCTATTCTACCTTGGTATTTACTTTACTGATCCACTGCAGCATGAATTGACAGAAGAAAGAAAATGTGGGGGGAAAAAGATGTGAGGAATGTGGCGACTCTTAATCCTGCATCCAAATTAAGCATTCATAATTAGTATGAGATTATCAGATAGTCTTTGATTAGAAGATACTGATAATATCCTTGTTTGAATTTAACTTCCCAGCTGGGCATTCTTTGGTGATCAGAAAGGCAGCACCAACTGCCAGCAAGGTAATACAACTACTACTACTTCTTCTTCTTCTTCTTCTTCTTCTTCTTCTTCTTCTTCTTCTTCTTCTTCTTCTTCTTCTTCTTCTTCTTCTTCTTCTTCTTCTTCTTCTTCTTCTTCTTCTTCTTCTTCTTCTTCTTCTTCTTCTTCTTCTTCTTCTTCTTCTTCTTCCTCTCTCTCTCTCTCTCTGTCACACACACACACACACACACACACACACACACACACAGCAGTTTGCCTGCTTATTTCCACATGAGCCTGTACAGGATCTGCACTTGGCCCTTTCTCTCATGATCCATATCAAAGATAGGATCTCCCAGTATTCATCAGTAGACATGCATAACGCCTGCATGTTTTTGGAAAATTAATAGCTTTGTGGGGAATTGAAATAAGGAGGCCTTCATTTCTAGTCTCCTGCCATATTTTTCAGCCATTTAAAACTCATTTATAATTTTCCCCTACATTAATTACTTATCTCTTTGTAGCTTAACAACACTTGACCTGTATGCTGTGTCCAGAGTAGACAACTCATTTTTGCAAAAGAGCCATGAACTTCTTTCATTAAAAACAGAAATAGAGACACATACCATAATAAAATACACTATCTGGTTGCCATTAAATATGCCCGATCATCTTTGCTGATCTCCCATATGAGCAGCTATAGCTAAGAAGCCATCTGTGATGAGATCAACAAAGCTTAGCTTGACTCTCATTTTCTCACCTGGAAGATGCAGGAAGACAAAACCACAAATAAACTAAAAGCAAACCAGGGCTTCGCTCTCTTTAGAGGACAAAGGCAGAATACTGCTATGGGTGATTTTGTTTATGAAGTAAATGAAACAAGCACAAAAATCTTCCTGTCTTTTTTTTTTTTACTCAGATTGCTTTTAAGTATCAGCAGGATCTACATGAAGTTATGATAACATTTAGTGGCAAAGATCTGCAGAATTTCAGCAAAACAGAAAAGAGGGCAGAAACTTTCTCAAAGAATTGTGTGTGTGAAAGGATGGAAATGAGTGTCAATTACATTTCCTCTGGGGTTGCGTTACAGGAATGGCATTGCTCCCAGGCCCTTGGTTGAGCTTATGTTGCCAACATCCAATTTCAGGCATCCACCATCACCACCTGCCACAACAAGCTTTCTCCATGAACAAGAGGAGTAGAACTTTAGAACTGGAGTCAAGTTAGTACTCTGCTGGTGTGTGTGTGTGTGCGTGTGTGCTACATTAGCCCATCCCAAATGCAATATTTGGGGTGAACCCCTATGGCAAAAGGCAGTGAGAATTAAGCTCACCTTCTTTCCAGAAGTACTTCCACCCATCTAGCTAATCATCGATAGTTGCCAACTCTTGGTGTGGGCCTGATTTTAGAGAAAAAGACAGGTTATTTGTCAGGTGTTCCTAATTCAATAGTTTTTAATATACAAATTTTTGTTTTTGTTTTCTCCCTATTCAAAAGCTCACCCGAGGGATGCACTGATAGGAGGACTTGATTTACGCTGCAATGTCAGACCTCACATCCACTTTCCACCAGAGGCCTTTACTTCCACCCCAATTATTATTCCCACGCACAAATCAATCAGCTACTTGGACATATCTCTGTCACTCCTAGCACCAAACAAACAGAAAATTATTTCCACTGGCAAATATGCCACTTACTTTCCTGGAGAGAGGGAGGGAACAAATCACTTTTTAGACCGACAGCTGATCAAGGGTGCCCCTGCTGCTGTCATCAGGAAGAAGTATATAAACACTGGGATTTAAAAATTTAAAAATTTCTCATTATCAGCGCATACTAAACAAGCAAATAAATAAATAAAGCAAGCTGGCATAGAGAGCCACAGCCCACCCATTGTGAGAGTAATGAAACTGTGTCTTGTGAGCCCAGGGAGAAGGCCTCTATCTGGGTCCCTGGAAACATTATCAAAGCGACACCTTCACAAAATCCAAGCCAAGCCTTTTTATCTTGTGTTCCAATGTGCAGACCCAAATGGGATGGGGGAGGAGGGGAGTGTGTGAAGTGAAAGAAACTTGCCTATCTAACAACACTCTAGTTAAAGCTGTCTCGACATTTGGATTCTTAATCCACAGCCAGCTTGGCCTAATTTAATTTTAGCCAAATGTCTCTGGAGGGCACAAGGTTAGTGAGGTCAGAGATATGATATTAAATTAGCTATAAAAAGTTTTCCTACTTTTAGGGCAGGAATGGGTAGTTTCTGGAGGTGGGAGGGGGAGCTTGATATGTTGTGGATTAAGCCAGGGTTCACTTTAGGAAGGAATTTTAGGAATTTAAAAGGGTAAAATGAAGGTCTGAAGTATCTGCAAAGCCAAAAATGCCCAGTTTGATCCTTAAGAACAAATTGTCAATCTCAAAATACGCAAAAGAGACCAACGTATTTCCTCACATCTGTTCTGAGCCCCCCCCCCTTGAGGCACAAAAGAGGCCTGGAGGAGTTGATGTAGCCTGGGGTTTGTTTTTTTATACCCTGCCTTAGGACAGAAAGGGCATATGAATGTGGTGGTAGCTGACCAAATGACCTTACAATAATAATTATTAGTGACTTGTGAGATTTTTATTTATCTCCCTTTTCTATATTATTTGGAGAAAAGAAATCTGCTTTGACCGAATGAATGATACAAGTTGAGGCAGCATGAGTGGGATTTTTCCAGTTCACAGTAGACAAATTACTGTACTAGAGCCTTAAGAATCTGGTGTCTTGGATAGAATACAGATTCATGCATCAGTCCTTCTCACCATAACTTAGAGATCACTGAAGAGCTGCTTTTCTATTGATGTTCTTTCAAGAATGCAGATTTCTACAAGAGCCCACTTCTGACACACTACTCACCCACAATGGAAATTTCTATCACTCGAGATCCTACCAGGTGGAAGATGAAAAAGTCATCTTAATGTTACAAATCACCTACCTACTTTCCACATTTCTAATGTTCTACTGGGATGGAACCAGTATACTGATAATCCTGTTACCGGTAGTTGTAGCAGAAGGTCCTTTTAAGAAAGTATAACAAATATTAAACAAATCCTTTTGTTGACCTTACCCAAGGAAGCTATCTTCCCTGAGGACTTTGCTCAACTTTTGATTAATCCCCTCCTGAGTCCTTTTGTTGGGAAAGATTGAAAACAAACCTCTGGAATGAGGAGTCTATCTAAACTGTGGCTTGGTTATTGCAGTCTTAAAATTATCAGCCCTTCATCCCCATTCTATTTGTCCACCCACCTTCTGTTCCAAGAATCCCTCCACAAAGAAGTGTTTGGATTAGCCTGAAGGTCCAGTAATCAGACTGCTCTGTTAACTTCTGGATTATCAAGTCAATCTTTCTGACACTACTTTCTAAACAGAAAAACAATGCAATGCATTCTTTTTGTATGTTTGCTGAGATGTGCTACTGAGGAAGAATAACATATATCTTCACCAGGTATTCTATTGCTAGTATCTCTGCTGATATTTATTTCATCAGTTCATTTAACCATTCTAACCTAGTCAGATTCAATTACTTTTGTGATAATTAACGATGTCTTTCCTTTAGTTTTCTGAATTAATTTGAAGACCAATACCTTCTGCTTTAGTTATTACTGTGCAGTTAGGTAGTCCAATAGCTTTTGCCCCAACTTCTACCAATACAGCTCCACTCCATCTACTAACTAACACGAAGTCCAGCAGTTTTTAGAATACACGGAAGGAAAGTGCTGTTTACTCTGATTTTATTAGCAAAGTTCCAGCACACCATTGTCATAAATATATACAAATGGTAAATACAGAATGGCACTGCAAGTCACAAGAAGTACTTAAGAGCAATGAAATGAGTGACTCCTAAAATTAAGGGAAAATGTGAAAGGAAAATTTCAAAGCTTCCTTGTAATGAGATGTGCAAGATTAATAGTGAGTGAGCCTGGAAAGCTTAATTTTAAAAGGAATTATTTTTTATAGTCTAGGCTAGGGCTCTAGAGTGAGAAGCTGGCTAGACTAGAGAAGAATTTGTTGCTTGGAACAATCAAAGGCAATTGAAAAAGAGGCTAATAGGCAGCTTGACTCTATCAGTGATGACCCAAGCAGGAGCTTAAACGTAAAGAAATAAGTTACTAACAGACAATCCTGGCAAAATGATATCCATCAGGTCAGGAAGAATCGGAAGTGACTGACTAACTGAACAACAAGATGTGATTGAATCATTATCCTTGACTCCTATAGCCAAATGCTTGTCAGACGGTGATGAGGGATTTGTTTTTTTCTAAGACTTCACCCTGTTTTAACCCCTTTTCATGCTGTTTCTGATGGGACATTAACAACAATTCTAGATTTAAAAATAACACTGAGCAGCCACCGCCTTGATATGACAGTCAAGCTAGGCTTATATTTCCATTTAATTGTCTCCACCTTAAACTGCTTTTAGCTCCTACCAATCATTTTTCTGCTGGATGATTGCCAGGAGATGAGTCTGACTGTAATTTGTCTTGATGTATGACATTTTAACTAACCTGCATATATGGTTCCTAACTAACCTCTTTTTTATTATTATGATTGGCTAGGCTAGAAAGTGTGTGTGTGTGTGTGTGTGTGTGTAAATCTCAGAAAATGAATGCAACAAAATATTTTCATAATGCCTGCTAAGGAAATGCCATGGATGCAGTGCCAAAGTAATCTAAGAGAGAACTTACTATACTAGAAATGGATAGAGATAGCAAGGCTATCTCTAACCAAAAAAGGCTGCAGCAGGCATACCAGATAAGTTGCCATAGAAGCCAATTGTGCCCCTAATGATAAGGATGTGCTTGATTTTCTGGGGAGGGCAATAGCCCCATCCCAAACATGTCTAGCTTTGTTTTTCTTTTATCTGGACTGACCCTCAGTTAGTTGGCCTTCTTTTCCATTACCATAGCAGGCACTGGATCAGCAACTTTACTGCCCCACCTAGGTGAAAAAAGCAGACACAGAGCGTACTGACAGCATTTAATTCTAAACCTCCAAATTAATTTTTATTTATTTATATTTCATATTTCTTAACTGCCCATTTTCCTTGGAGAGGAATTTTGGGCGGTGTACAATAATTAATAAAATTAAATATTAAAATCAGAATAATTATAACACTTTTTAAAATATATATATAAAACATTATAAACATTTCAAAAGATGAAGAATTTCAAGATGGGGGATTAGCAGTTGTTCATAAAGGTGTGTGTGGGTTCTTATGCGTCCAACCAGCCCAATGGTTGTGTGGACCCCTGTGTCCCCCAAGCAAGACTACACAGCCATGTTTTGACCGCTTGGCAGAAGACCAAGAGATTGGGGGTTTTCCTCACTTCTGAGGGCAAGATGTTCCACCATGCAGGGGTGGCAGCAGAAAAGGCTATTTTCTTAGGCCAAATGATCTCATTTGGTGATTGTATTGTTGATCCACATTGTAGGTAAAACATAAACTTGTAGAATCTTGATATGAACCCAACCGTTTCAAGTGTCTTACGTTCACACCTAGCTGGGACAAACTTCCCTGAAGGATCCTGTAATCCATGGTGAGATCTAGGAGATTGAAAAAGATGGCACTCCCCCACCCTCCACCTCGCCTGGTAAAATTCACTCAACAAAGCAGTCTAGGCAGTTTCAATGCCAAAACAGGTGCAGCAAATCTGTTTCAATTAATGGACGCCATTTGTGAATACTTGTGATGCAGTAGCATGATTTTTTGAAGATATAAAAACAATTAGAATCATTTTACTCTATGACATAAATGTAAAAGTGATAACGAAATAATTCATTTCTCAACACAAATCGGAATTACACAAAAAGCTTGCAATCGTTCAAATTCTCCAGAATTCTTAATATAATAAGTGATTACAAAAGGTGAAAGATCGGAAAGAAAAAGAATGTATTTTTTAAAAAAAAAAATAACTAGACTACACATTTCAGCCATGAGTTTTGCTGCAAAGTGATTTCAAACTGGAGTCTGGAGACTGCTGGTGGCAGGTTTCAATGGTATCAGGTTACACTAGTATTCAGAGACAAAGGGAAAGGTTGACCCCAACCTCCAGTTTTTAAACCATAAAGGCAATTATGTTATATTCTGTCTTTTAGGCATAAAGAAATTTACTTTCATTTTTAAATCCACAAAAAATAAATAAATCTTGGTGTACCTCCTACACAGATCAACTTTCAGTCATTAGGCAGGTTTGTTTCAGCTCCTGCCTCTCATTCCATCCTTCCTTACAGTAGTGTTAAAATTGAAGAAGAGACTGCTATGTTGTACATTGCCTTTAGCTCCTGGAGAAAAAGGCATGATAAAATTCAAGGGTTGTTTTTTTTGTTTTTGTTTTTGTTTTGGTGTATGGAACATGGTTGTCTAGACAAAGGAGGATTTTCTTTTTACTGTTTTTAATTTTTTTGAAAATAAACTATCCAGACTTACCCTACAGTTAGGCTTCCCAATCTAATTATTGCAATATCAATACTATTTAAATGCAACATTCCACCATAATATAATTAAAAGATACAATTATTTTTCAAATATCATGACATGAAAAGAGTTGGAAAATGTTTCCTATTTCTCTTTCCCATAAGTAGAGGACCAACATTTGGAAAGTCTAACCTCGCTTTTGTCTGTAGTCCTGATAGAATTCTTATCTGAGAATTCTGTTTAAAAGCCAGCTCTAAGGAAGGAAAGGGGGGAAAAAAACAAAAACAAAACACAGGCAAAAACACCCCTCCTGGTATTGCAGTAGTGGGACTGCAGTCCTCTAATCAAAAGGATTCAAATCTTTCTACCGGTATGTGCTGCCAAGCTTTTTTCTTCCCACTCATTGGAGGTGGGAGGGGGGGTTGGGGTGGGCTGGGAGAGAGAGAAAGAGAGACAAAAGACAGGCTGAAGGCTGAAAGCACCAAGCTTCTCTCCTTCACAAAATGCAAACGTTTCCACTCCACTGACTCCTCATTAAGTTTCTGAATCTGACAGTCTAATTATTGCAGTTGCTTTGCCCTTGGAATAAATAAATGTGAAAAATGGATGTTTAAAGAAAATGAGAAAGGAAATGCTGTCATCCAAGCAGTTTACACAGATAGTGGGTTTTAAATGTGGATATCCGCAGCATCAGTTTAGACTTTTTGGGGGACAAGATAATAAGATGATTGTCTGCAGGCTAATTGAGTTCCTCATTTTGTGGGGTTTTGCTTGTCCCCATCTCCATCTATCTTCACCTTTTAAACTTTTGCTCCTCAGGAAACCTCTTTATACAGCTCCATTTTACTCTTCTCATCTGATGCAGAGGGCAAGAAGAGAGAGAGAGGGAGGGAAGGGGGGGAGAGAGATGAGAGATGATAAATTGAGAGATAGAAAGATAATGTTAGATCAGTAGAAAATTGACAAACATACACACAGACAGATTAGTGTTAGATGGATAGACTGACAGATTAACCAGTGGTAGAGAGACCTAGCAGCAATAACATGGCTAAAGCCTAATTTGTTTAAGTCACACCCTGAAATGGAACTCCACAACTTAGGCAATTCAGTTATTATTTTCAGGAAGTTCTTGGGGGGGGGGAGCTTACAAATATCACTCCTGCTCCAGGGCTGCCTTTGAAAAAAGACGGTCATAGAGGAAAGGGAGTTCTAAACAGCCTATCTTTCTGCTCAACATCACCCCATAGATGTGTTCACCTCTTTGGAGAAAATGAATAGTACAAGCAACTGGCTAGCACTATTACAGAGAGAAAAGGAGTATTTTTCTCACTCACTCCCCCCTCCCTCGGCTGTCGCACTGATTTTCCCCTTCAAACTGCACTTTAAGCAACTACCTTTTGCAAAGTAGCCCTCCTGTCTTTAACAAAGTGAAACTAAAATAAAGCATTCACTGGGAGGAGAGAGAATGAAGATGACAACTGCAGCCACGCAGTCAAGACCCCATCACTTTTTTATGTGTATTTACAGTTGGCAACATAAAGCTTCAATGAATTTCTGTAATCTATCCACCTAACATATACTGGTAGTCCTTGCTTAATACGCATAGTTTGGACTGGAAATTCCATCACAAAATAATGCAGTTGTTAAGCAAGACATCACATGCCCATGACTTGCAATTTTACTGCCAACTTTGCCATGGGCTCTGCTTGCGGGAAGCCAGTTGTGCAGATGACAAGTGACCATGGGATGCTGTGATGGTCATAAATGTCTGCTGGCTACAAACCACCCATATCTCACTCAATGACTTCGGGATGCCACAATGGTCATTAGTGCAAGGACTGGTCATAAAGTTACTTTTTCAGCACCACTGTAACTTTGAATGGTTGCTAAATGAGGCAGTCCTTAAGCAAGATCTACCTGTATCTGTTGATACAGGGGGGAAAAATCATACTCTAGCCAAAATCTGTTATGGGTATTATGTTTACCTTATATGCAGCTCTATCATTCATCTCTATTACGTTTGTTTCCTGTGTCACATTGCTACTCTATGATTCATCTCTATTGTTCCTGTGGTGCATTTCCTGTTGTAGCCCTTCTAAATGATTGTCCACCTTTGAGATAACCAGAAAATAGATATCACCGGTATACCAGAACTCTATTTTATTGATATAAGCTATGATAAAAGAGTGTTGCAAGCCAGAAGGAATTATTTTATACCCAAGAGTCTGAGTGGGCTAATCTTAAGATTCTCCTCACCCCCTCTTGACTTTAGGGTTAAATTGATATTATTGTAGATACGTTGGTACATGTGTTCTTCAAATCACTTTCTGTATTCCTCCAACGCAGCGGTTCTCAACCTTTTTCAGGCCGAGACCCCACCTGCGCCGCCCATGCGTGGTGCAACGGCCCGAACCGCGCATGCGCGGCGCGCGCGTAATGGCCGAGGGGAAATGGGGGGAAAAATGGGGGGCAAAAAATGGGGAAAAAAATAGCGGACTGCCGTGTTTGGCGACCCCCATGAAACGGTCGTTCGACCCCAAATGGGGTCGCGACCCACAGGTTGAGAACCGCTGCTCCAACGAACCAAAATAGCAAGCAGAGATAAAATTGCACAGCTTTTGTGGGATCTTTCACAGCATTGAGGAAGCCTCGTGAATGCAGCCTCGTTGATCAGCAGTCGAAGGAAGAAGATGGTGAAAGTCACATGGGATAGTGGGAGCAATAGGGGTAGGCAGCGGGAGCAGAGTGCAGGGCAGCCGCTCCATGGTCAGAGTTTCCCAAGCAAGGTTCACCAGAACAGTACACCAGAATAGAAGGAAAATGATAATAAAAATTATTATTATTAAAAAAAGAAGACGACCAGATGATTGCTTCCCACAGAGTAACATAGGTCAGGGCTGCCTCTTAGGCTGCAGCCAGTGGCCTTTAATCAAGAGAGTTACTCGTTTGCCTGGCAAGAAGTCTCATTGAGTGTCTTTGCTCTGCTCTCCGCTCTACTTTCCGAGTATGAGGGCTTAGATATCATCATCTGACCACTACAACTATTCTGATGGCGCCTATGTTTGATCAATCTCAGGTGTTGTAGGAAGGAGCTGTAAAGGCATTCACAGACCAATCCCTGCAGTTTTCTTGGTAAGATTTTTTGGAAGTGGTTTATCTAGGGCTGAGAGAGAATGACTGGCCCAAGGTCCTGCAACAAGCTTTGTGCCTAAGGCAGGACGAGACCCCATTGTCTCCTGATTTCCCACCCAGTGCCTTAACTATTACACCACACTGACTCTCTAACATATGTTTGTCATACCCATATATTACTTTAGATTATCCCCATTGTTAAAGAATGAAATGTGATCATGGCAGGTTTTGCATGGACTTGTATTGGCCACACTCTTGCTGTTCTGTTAAACAGAAATAGCAGGTAGGTAATTTTAAGTTTTGTATTAAATATTCTTACTCCTCACTTCACTCAAATACAACTTTAGACAGCTGTATTTATCATTTTAGAATGTTTTACATAAATAATATGTATTTTTATTATATAATGACCACGCAGCTCAAAGCAATACGCTACTTTGTTGCTATCCCAGATGATGAGATAGCAGTAAAGGTTATCAGTACATTAATTGACAAGGAAATATTGGGTTACGCTTGTGTTTATCCTTGCCAATCTTTCTATTGATGCAAGGCCACTTGGTTCCTATTCTATCACCTGGGAATGAATTCTGGAGGTCATTGGTCTTTAGGATCACTCCCCAATGCATTTGTTAAACAAATGTGTGGGTTGTTAAGTGTGCATGGGATGCCTCATGGGGGGGGGGAGGTTAAGTGCAGGAACAAATCACCTGCCTCTGGTTTCCCAAGTCCTCCCCCCCTCCATTAAAATATCCCATGTTCCACTTCCGACACAGCCACTTGGGCCTCCTCCACACCCACTCCTGCACCCACCCCGTCACTTACCTTTCAAAGATCTCCAGAGCTCAGGATGTTTGGGTGGGAAAGGACAGGCTGCTCCATTGCTGGGCTCCTGGCAGAAAAGTGGCCATCTTTCTCTGTGATGCTGGAGGAGGTTCCTGTTTTCCTTTCCTTGCTAAATGCTATAGACTTCCCTCCCCCAGTGAAGGCAAATGGTGAGAGAAAGAATTCTTCTCCTCCTTGCCATTTGCCTTTGGTCCCTGGCTAATGGTGGGGGGTATGGAAGGCAGGCAGCTGCCAAAACTCTTCTGTCACACCTTTAGGAAGGGAAGAGTTTTGCCTGTGAGAAGAAGTTAAAAAAAAAGTCTGAAAGGAAAAATAAATAAAAAATAAAATGCTATAAATTGACATTTGTATTTCATCCTCTTTCTATAGTTACATCATGGCTCCCTTTTCTCTATATTTTACCCTTATCATCAAAACCCTAAGTCACAACTTCATGTTTTTTCCCCATTTTTAGCAAATAGTCCATATAGGGTTTGCAGTCACTAACAAATATTGTTATTGTGTTTTCTCTAATCAAACAGGGCAATTTTGCCACCAACTGTGCTTTTATCTTGAGTCAGAAACAGCTTTTGAAGTAGTTGCATGAACTCTGCAAAATGGTGATGATGGAAGGGACCTTGGAGGTCATCTAGTCCAACCCCCTGCTCAGGCAGGAAACCCTATACCATTTCAGACCTACGGCTGTCCAGAGTCTTCTTAAATACTTCCAGCTTTGGAGCATTCACAGCTTCTGGAGGCAGGTTGTTCCACTCATTATTGTGTCAGGAAATTTCTAGGTTCTTCTAGTTCTAGGTTCTCTCTCTCTCTTTGGTTAGTTTCCATCCGTTGCTTGTCCTGCCTTCAGGTGCTTTGGAGAATTGCTTGACTCCCTCTTCTTTGTGGCAACCCAAGATATTGGAACACTGCTATCATGTCACCCCCATAGCTGCTTTAATGATTTGGAGAAAAACGCCTCATACATGCTTCTGCATACTTCAAGATACTTTGCAGTTTCAGTGTTAATCTGATTGGATTTGACTTTATGCAACACATGATCCGTAATAACTGCAGTTTGTGATACATTGTTTATGGCTTAGTGCAGTGGTGGTGAACCTATGGCACGCGTGCCAGAAGTGGCACTCAGAGCCCTCTCTGTGGGCATGTATGCCGTCGCCCCAGCCCCCCCTGCGGCCCCCTCCTAACTAGCAGCCCCCCCAAGGAGAGTCACCCCAAGTGCAGCCCGCGCGGAGCAGCACAGCCAAGGACATGGCAGCCAGGCAGTGGGGACAAGACTCTGCCCTCATGTCGTTGCGCGGTTGATGCTACAGGGTGCAGGTGGAGGGCGTGGCCACCATGGCGCTGCTGGGCCACCTGGGCAATCTGTGGCGGGCCATGGAGGCACTGAGAGGCCCTGCGAGCGGGCTGGGGGTGGGCTGGGGGGGAGCAGGCAAAGCGGGGGTGGGCAGGGGGGCTAGTTTTTGGGCACTTAATCTCTAAAAGGTTCGCCATCACTGGCTTATATTCCTAATAAGTTTACACTATCAGATTGCTTAAATTAGTTCTAGCTTTTAGTTATAATGACCTTCTGTGAAGGAAGCAGAGAAACAACCATTTATTTAAATGGTAATCATTTGAATTTCTGTAACTGCTTTCTAATAAGTATGACCAAGTTCCAGCAATCATACAGCCAATAAATCTGAAGTTTATCTGATATAGCAGTTTGCCATGGTGGTGCAAAACCAATTTCGTGTCATTACTGTCAAGGACAGGCTGCAGGCTGCTTTTGTGCGTGAGTGTGTGTGAGTGCACACGAGTGCGCACACGAGTGCAAACACACACACACACACAGACACAGAGGTAAGTATGCTGAATAAGTTTCTCCTTAGTGCCGGAGTGTTTATTAAGTATATAATGAAATTCTCATAATTAAACAGGCTGGGTTTTTACACACACACACACACACACACACACACACACACACACACACACACACACAGAGTAAAAGAGACCAGACTTTGGACTAGAGGTATTTTTACACAAGAACATAAATACTGCTGAATGATCCTTAGAAGCAGAGAAACAGCATTTTCAAAATATTTGAAGGGCGTACAGTTCAGAAATCATTTTTCGTGTTGCCCTAGGATAGGTTTGGAAATTAAATTTCTTTCTTTATATGAAGTATACTAAAACTGAGTGTAGCCAAGCTCCTGCTGATTACTAATTTGTGCAATAGCTAAATCCCCACTATATTGGTAGGGATACTATACTTAGCAAAACCAAGATGTAATACTCAGAAAATGGAAATTAACATACCTTTAAAAGACAACAAATAACAGGACGCTACACTGTCTGCATAAAACAAAATTTGAATGCTTGTTTATATCAATTTTGGTGATACAGTGGGCCAATAACATACATGTAAACATGTATGTAGAATCACCATTCATTGTCTTTTAGTCTGTCTGCCTGTCTTTTTCTTTCACATATGCAAGAAATCTTTTGTCTCTTTCAGAAGCAAATCTCAGTAAGATCCAGAAGCAAAAATAATGGCTAGGAAACCTTCATCAAAAACTGGATGGCTAGGCTATCACTACTGAAATATATATATTATTATTGAACATTCCCCCAATACCATTTAAATCAGGATTTTAAATTTCCCAAGGACAGCACTATCTAGAGAAATGAAAGAACCTGAACTCAGATCAGGAACTTCAGTGCCATGTCATAATCCAGCAGAAAGGTCTGTCAAAAACAGTACCCTCAAAACAGGCTTAATATTTCTCAATTATATTCCCCCTATAACCATTCTTTCTTGGAAGAAAATGAACACTGAATGAGCATGGCAAACATTTACTAGGCCACCATAATACACAACATACCTTGCCAGTATTCCAAATTAGTGGTACTAAACTAATATTTAATGGAAGGAAAGAAAGGGCAATGATTGCATAACAGAAAACAGTATTTTGCCTCAGTAGTGGGAAAAAATACTGAAAAGAGTATCTTGTCTCAGTAGTGGAAAAAAATTACACAAATATTTGACAATGCACAGCTTGTGGCATTTGCAAAAATGGCTCTATTCACTTCTTGGAATTTACTGGGAAAATGCTTTATGCTTTAATTCAAGTATAAAAGAGCAAATAAATTGGAGATGGTGTGGAGATGGTATTTTGGAAATAAGGATCAGGATTTTGCTATCTGTACCTCATGCTTGCCATTATAGATGCTCTTCCATTAAGGAAGCCTGAAATATTTCACTTCTAAACATCAGGGAATGATGAATCAGGGTGCTTTCACTAACATCAAACCAGGGAAAGCACATATGGCTTTGTGGGCAAGAGGAAGCAACAAGGAGCAGAGGTGTGATTTGTGCATCTGGAGTGTAATCTCTACACAGGGAATTCACGTGACTTCTCCGCAGTAAGACGACTGGTGCCTTGCACAGAGAGACACCTCATATCTCTCAACAAGTTTCTTCTTAAGGTGTTAAGCTAAATTCCAAAAAGCTGTTACCAGTCATCCAGCTTCCTGTTAATACCTGAAGCTACTCAAGATAAACTCCTGAATTCAGATCTCCCTCGTTGCTACCAAATAAAGACATTATGGCAATTTTTCTATAAAAAATAGTTTCTTCATTTATCACTAGATCAAAATTGTCCATACCTTACTTATCCACCCTGAACACATACAGCAGCAAGGTAATGTAACTTGAAAACAGTCATATCTCCAATGAGTACCAATTATTGCAACTAAACTGTTTTATCTGAAAACAATTGCCCATCCCTGGTGCAGAGGGAGGATCTAGGCAAGATTCACTTGTATACAAACAGATAGTTCTTGCTTACCAACCACAATTGGGACTAACAATTCTGTTGCCAAGCACCAAAATTGCTAAGATAAAATTATATTACCAGGCTGGACTTATGTCACTTCTGCTTCCATCATTAAGCAAATCACAGCAGTCATTAAGTGAGACCTCATGTGACTGTGACTTGAGATTTCTCTTCCATGTTCTCCATTAAATTTGCTTGTTATGAAGCAGTTATGGCTGTGGGACAATGCAATGGTCATAGGGTAAATATGCATCAGTTGTAAGACATCCATTTCATATGACTGCAGGGCATGTGACAGCTGTAAATATGAGGATTGGGTCACAAAGCTGGGTTTTTCTTTTTCAACCCTTATAACCTTGAAGGGTCACTAAACACAACAGTGAGGATTACCTGCAATTCCCTATCTTTTTTCTTCTTCTATCCAATTGCATCCTATTCTCAGACACTGCCTGGACAAGTCCTTGCTGTTTTCTTGGCAAAGGTTTTCAGAAGTGGTTTACTACTGGTATTTGCCTCCTTCCTAGACTTGAGAAAGTGACTGACCCAAGTTCACCCAACTGCCTTTGTGCCAAAGATGGGATTAGAACTCATGGCCTTTGCCTGTCAGTTTCTAGCCTGATAACTTATTCTTGATATATGTATGTGTGACCTTGGGCCAGTCACACTATCTCAACCCAATTCATCTCTCAGGATTGTTGTGGGGAAAATAGGAGAAGGAAGATGTGTTTGATATGTTCACTACCTTGAATTATTTATAAAAATAATAGATGAGATACAAATAAATAAAATGTTTGAATATTACATACCAATATGATGTATTTAACTAAAAGTTGAAACATAACATATATCCCATGCAAATTATGTTGCATATTTGTTGAAGATAAATGTACAAATTATTTCAACACAATATCCTCTCAAAGTCCATTGGTGGTATCCACATTTGATGCAGGGGAAACACAATTTAAAACAGTGCCACTAGATTGAAAACTATTAGCAGTTGCATATCGTTTTAGTCCAGATTTAGTAAGCCTTAGTTTAAAAGTCTTTTCATGGATTGTAGTAAATTTTTTTTAATATATAAAATTCTTTTATTAAAACAATCAACATTGAACATAAAAACATATTGTGCAGCAATCATCATGGCACCTGATATACAATACTAAGTATTAGTCATTGAAAACGTCTGAATTAGTAAGCCTTTTTCCACCCCTCGCGTCTAGCCTCAACTATACTCCTGTTACACTTTGTTTGATTGGTGTTTCTCTTATCTGGTTCCATATTAATGTGATCAACATTAAACCAAAGATCCTATTGCTAAACAATCATCCTAGAACATAGCATACATTAGGTATTAATCTTTGTAAACATCTGTTTTAGTAAACGTTCTTCCCTCCTCCCTTCCCTCTTCAAGTATACTCCGAGTACCTTTTGTTTGGTTGGTGTGTCTCTTATATATGGTCTATCTACTGTATCTAGTCTATTGAAGGTCTCAAAAACTGAACAGTGCTGCCTAACAAAAACGGTTTGGACTATATAATATTAGATGTATATGTGAGTAACACGTTTTCATTTATAGTCTTTCCATTTATTCAACTTTATATTCTTGGACAGTTCAATCTCCCAATAAATTTAGTTTGGGAAGTGTGTTGAAATACACATTTTTACAGAAAGATATATTGTACTAAAACTGCTCCCTTACCAAATGTGTTTTAGATTGCACCATAATCAAACTTTTTTCAAACTTATTTTTTTAAACTTAAAATTAAGTTCCGTTGAGTTCAACAGACTTAATGTGTAGTTTATTATCTAGAGACTAAAACGGTGAAAAAATACTATACAATTGTTTTTCATCAGCAGTCAGGCATTAAGAATCGATACAGTGCAAATATAGGAACAATAATTGCAACTTTGGGCTTTCTGTTGGATGTGCAATCGATGAAAATCCCATGCAACGTTAGATAAAAAGCCCTTTTCTTCCTTTTACCAGAACAGCGAATTTCCTTTCCTCTAGATTAGTTGTGAAACGCGTCCACTCAAATACGGGCGCTATCTCGGGAATCTCAGCTCTTGATCGCAAACCTTTGAGCGGCCTCTCGGCCCCCCCTTCCCTTCCTTCGGGCGCCTCATCCCGCTCCCGCTCCCGCCCCCGCCGAGCTGCGGATCCTTCCCCGTGGCCTCACCCTCCAGGAATGCACACGCGTCTGACTATCACCCAGGACAGGGCCTTCCTCGTCGTCAGGCCCACCCGGCGAAGCCAAAAAGCCTGCAGTCAGCAACGGCGGCGGCAGATGAAAGGGCAACGGCGCCGGGAGAGTTTTCGGGGGAAGGGGATGGTGGTGGTGGTGGTGGACGGTCGAGCCTTCAGGTCCGCGGCTTTGTTTTTCCCCCAACCGCCGTGCAACCTGCAAAGGAGGCCTAACTCTTTCCCTTTGCGAGAACCTGGAGGAGACTTCCCAGAAACCCTGCGCTCCCCCCCCACCCCATTTTTCTCTAAGGCAAGCGTGGAGGGAGCTCTCTCTCTTCCCCCCCCCTCCCGCCTGGCAGACAAGACTTGAGCAATAGGGGTTTCCATATCGCCTCCCGCGACGACCCCACCCACCACCACCACCCCGGCTTTTGCCGGAGCCCAGAAGGCCTCCTCTCCACCCCAGTGCGAACGCAGGAAATTGCTCCTCAGGAGATCAAGGCTTCCGGGCATGTGTCCCGCAAACGATCGTTTCCGAGGGGGAGTCGCCTTTTTCCCCCTCCCGTCGCTTCTCCCAGCCATTCGAGAGCAAGGCCAGCCCCGCACCGCCCCGGCTCCCGGGCGCTTCTCCCTCCCAGCTGCCTCTTAAACGTTCAGTCACGGGGGTGATTAGTGGTCACAGTGGGGCGTCCTGAGAAGAAAAGACTCGAAAGGAGCCCTAGTAGCGGTTGCCAGGAAACCGGGGCCTGCGAACGCACTACTCCGAAGCCCCGGCCGAGCGTTTCGCGCGTGCAGGAAGGAAACGAACCCTCGGAAGATTAGCCCGAGGGGCTTCCCCGTAGCTCAGAGAATCTGGGAAGGGGTAATATAAAGAAGGTTCAAGAGAGAAGCCGGCACTTTCCCCCCACCCAGACCTTTGGGGCTGAATGAAGCCCCCTTTTTAAGAAGGCCTGATAGGATTGTGCTGGAAAGCGCGGAGTGCTTTACTCAAGATTGTCTAGTCTCCGTTGCAGTAGTAGTACTTTTCAACATGTGGTTTGTTGCACTGCTGCCCTGTTGCTTCTACCTTTTGAAACGTCGCACAGATTTGGGTATTCAAAAGCAATCCATGCAACTATCAGATTGCCTAACTTTAATAAAATTTACTTTTTTCACAAGCAACTCCATTAATGGGAGTATCTGGAGCTGTAAATTTATTTCTCCAATGTTGAAGGACTAGTCTCTTAACAAAGAAAAAGACATTATCCAGCCCTCTTTCTCTGTAATAGATGTGTACATCCAAAGAATTCAGAGGTGCAAAAATATTAAACCATTCCTGAAATTTAATATGTGTAGTTACATGTTCCCAGAACACTCATTTTAGAACATCATAAAATCATGTTTTGATAACATACTATTTTGATTGCATCTAACATAACAGTGATTTACAATTTTATTTTCTAAAGAAATACAGTAGAGTCCAATATGTTTGAAATATCTTTTCATTGAGTAAGTTGCAGTTTATTGAAACATTACATATTTCAAGATAACTTCCCATTGACAAAATAGGAATTTTAAATTCCTTGTTCCTTGCAAAAAATTTAAAGATAAGGAAGTTCTTAAAATGAGCAGGCAAAATTGTTTATTAGTAAGAAGTAGAAAGACTAAAAGTGGTATTTTTAAAAAATCTTAATAGGATTTAATGATCACTTCTATTTATTTAGGTGTCTCTGAAGCTGAAAATGTCACTTTTTCCAAACTGAGATGCCAATAAAATGTTGTAGCTGTAACTATTGCGTAAGGGTTGCAACAGACAAATGATATTTATCCTTTAACACCAGAAATGTTACATTTGTTTATTAAAGACATAAGTTACATTTCGGCTTTCAAAATGGTTCACAAAGTACAATATAAAAGTACAGTACCCTGTCTAAACTAGGATACGTAATCCTATATTTTCATCATATATGGTATATGATCTAGTAAAATGTGAACATGGGAGATGGGATAGATTTAGGGAAAACACAGAACTATCTCAGGGCCAGGTCAGATTTACTGATCCACACCCAAATTCATGGCTTTTCAGTCTCTACTTACAGGAATGCAAATACTTCATTCAGTACATCCCATTTTGAAGCTCTAGTTATTTTCAAATGCTCAGCTTAAAAAAGTTGCCTTTTTGAGGGCGTGTTCGTTTTGTACAGTTTCTAGTGCTGCTTTACTTTGTTGTGTGAAAGGCACTACAAATTCCAACTGAAAGTAGCCCGCTGTATTACTTTATATATGGCAGCAGGGGACAAGTTTTAGAAGACTGACATTCAAGTGTGCTTGACAGGCTACATGGGCTTTGGCAGAGAAGACATGTGTATAAGGGAAAGCAGAGCATTTTCCTACCCCAGAGCAAGAATCATATTTGTTCTGACAATTAGCTATGAAAGCTAGATTTGGAGGACATGTTCCAGCCCAGAGAATATCAACACTAATGCTTATAAAGAGGGGAACAGAATCACAGCAGGCCAAAATAACAGCTGAACAACATGTGTATTGTACAGTTGTTCTAACAATATAAATGGGTGATTGTTAATTTCAATAGCAGCTACCTGTTTTGTTTCCATTACAATCCACCATCTTCAACATCCTCTAATCTAGCATTACGTTTCTCAACCTCAGGAACTTTTAAGATTTATGGATTTCAACTTCCAGAATTCTCCATGACCATGAGCAGAATTCTCCTGAACCTTAGACATATTCATTGCATGATCTGTTGGTTATGTTTACGACACCAATCCTCTCTGGCAGGGAGCCGGAACCGATTAAATGGTTCCGCCCCAGACGCCTGATGGACCCTATTGGTTTTCAAAGGGCGCTTGGGGACTTGCCGGATTTGTTCGTACACAGTTCGGCGGAGTCCCTAGTGATGGCCTGGAATACAGCCACTACGGGGGCTCTAGACCGGATTGCGCCGTTGCAACCTCTCTGTGGTAGCAGACCCAGGAGATCTCCTTGGTTTACCAAGGAACTCAGGGGGATGAAGCGCCAGAAGAGACGTTTAGAGAAGCAATGGAGGGAAAGCAGATCCGAATCTGATCGAACCAAATTGAGAGCTTATATTAAGACCTATTTGGAAGCGATCACTATGGCAAGATCTCAGTATCTTTCCGCATTGATCGCGTCTGCGGAATCTCGTCCGGCTGCCCTGTTTAGGGTGACTTGCTCTCTCCTGGATATGGGGAGGAGGGAGGAACCTTTGCAGGGCAATGCCGAAGAATTTAACATCTTTTTCGCAGACAAGGTCGCTCAGATCCGGGCTGACTTGGACTCCAATTGGAATGCAGTGTCGGCTGACAATGAGTCAGTCGAGATGACAGAGGCCCGTCTTAGTCCTGTTGAATGGGAGGAGTTTGACCTGGTAACTCCTGATGATGTGGACAAGGCCATTGGAGCTGTGAGTTCGGCCACCTGTTTACTGGACCCGTGGCTGGTTTCGGCTAGCAGGGAGGTGACACGGAGCTGGGTCCAGGCTGTTGCTAATGCTTCATTGAGGGAGGGGTCCTTTCCGGCTCCCTTAAAGGAGGCACTCGTGCGCCCCCTCCTCAAGAAGCCTTCCCTGGACCCGGCAGTTTTAAATAATTATCGTCCAGTCTCCAACTTTCCCTTTTTAGGGAAGGTTGTTGAGAAGGTGGTGGCACTCCAACTCCAACGGTCCTTGAATGAAACTGATTATCTGGGCCCTCAGCAGTCTGGGTTCAGGTTACAGGACGGAAACTGCTTTGGTCGCGCTGATCGATGATCTCTGGCGGGCCCGGGATAGAGGTTACTTCACTATCCTTGTGCTTCTTGACCTCTCAGTGGCTTTCAATACCATCGACCATGGTATCCTTCTGCGCCGGTTGGAGGGGCTTGGAGTGCGGGGCACCGTTTTACGGTGGTTCACCTCCTACCTCTCTGGCCGGTCGCAGTCGGTGTTCACAGGAGGTCAGAGATCGGCTCCGAGGCCTCTTCCATGTGGAGTCCCTCAGGGGTCTGTTCTCTCACCTCTGCTTTTTAACATCTACATGAAGCCGTTGGGTGAGATAATCCGTCGACACGGGGTGAGTTATCATCAATATGCTGATGATACCCAGCTTTATATCTCTACCCCACGTCATTACAGCGAAGCAGTGGAAGTGATGAACCGGTGCCTGGAGGCTGTTGAGGTCTGGATGGGTGCCAACAGGCTCAGACTCAATCCCAACAAGATGGAGTGGCTATGGGCTCTGCCTCCCAACTGGTGCTCCAGTTGCGGCCCTATTTGGACCGGGAGTCACTCCTCACAGTCACCCATGCCCTTGTCACCTCGAGATTTGACTACTGTAATGCTCTCTACATGGGGCAACCTTTGAAGAATGTCTGGAGACTACAAGTAGTCCAGAATGCAGCCGCCCGAGCTGTCTTGGCTACCTATTGCTCATATCACTCCAGCTCTCCGTGAGCTGCACTGGCTACCTATTGGTCTCTGAACACAATTCAAAGTGTTGGTTATGACCTATAAAGCCCTTTATGGCAATGGACCAGGATACTTGCGGGACCGTCTTCTGCCTCATGAATCCCAGCGACCGGTTAGGGCGCATAGGGTTGGCCTCCTACGAGTCCCGTCTGTTATACAATGTCATCTGGTGGGGCCTAGGGCAAGGGCCTTCTCTGTTGCTGCCCCACCCTCTGGAACCAGCTTCCCTCAGAGGTTTGTACTGCTCCCTCCCTCTTTATATGAGCTGTGCTCTGCCTCTGGGCCCTAGGAATGTCCCTCCATCAGTGACTGTGAGCTGATTGTGTTTGTATGTTGTATGAATGCAATTAATTTTTAAATTTTTTATTGTATTGTTGTTGTAAGCCGCCCTGGGTCCTAGGAGAAGGGCGGCATATAAATTTGACTAATAAATAAATAAATAAATAAGGGGCTAGGTCTCAGTTGCTACAAGGGTCATCATACAGGGGTTATCATAAAGTGCTTAGAGGTCAGTCCTCTATTAAAGCATCACACAAGTAAATTCAGACAACTTTTAAGAACTCATTTGAACAACATCTTCATTTTAAAAAAAGAAAAAAGCAAGCAGCACTTAAATTGATCATCTCTTTCTTGAAGTATCTAATTGTAATTACCTCCAGAACTTTTTCCACTTTAATTGATCAGAATATTTTCACCTTGGATTCCCCCCCCCCTTATTAGCTATATGCTAACTATAGCTACAGCACTATCATCTTGGCCATGGATATGGCTTTATTTTGTAGACAATGGGCATAGCCACACTGCCTCTTAAGTTATTCCTATCTTCTGCTCATGACGTTACTTTAAACTGGCTTTAAACCCTTTGGCAATAGCTTGCAAGGTATTCAGTCTGGATTTGACAACATCCAAATTAATAAATAAATCAACCGAGATAACTCCTGGCAGATTCAGAAGGGTGATGAGCATTTATCTGCTCAAAAAAACTCAAGGGTTCTTGCTCTGAGGTAGTCCTATCAAGTCATTGTGCTGTTTCTCCCATTCAAGGCTGTAGGATAGAAGGCAACATCAGCCTAGGAGCTGAGGTGAGAATTCTCACCAGTGGAAACCCTAGTTTTCCAGAAGCTCTGCTGTTTTTCAACAATACACATGAAAATATCATTTTTTTTCCCTGCAGCTGAATGGGAAATAAATTAGCTTAGCTGCCCAACAAACATAATACTGTGGAAACAGAAGAGCAGAGTTAATTCTGGAGCAACACAAAGAGAGGCATTCACTGGCTGCAGATCATATAAAATGCTTCAATAGTACCTAATAACGAAGAAGAGGAGAGGCAATGGGATGTCAGGAGTTGTAAGAGTTGGAGGATAATGTTACTTTTTGATTGGAGGGAGGAATTTGCAGGGCAATATAGTCTTGAAATTTGATCCTGATCCTTTCAAAAATCTTTCATTTTCTTTCTTTCTTCCCAACATTCCCTCCGCTGTAGTTTAAACAATTTCCTTTGCTGCCATGGCAACATGAAAACAACCTCAGAGCACAATGAAAAGGATGGCAGTCTTTTCATGAATCCTGGGACCAACCAGAATAGAATAATAATAATAATAATAATTTAAAAACCCAGGAAGAATACTAGAAAAGTAATCTCAAGGGGAGATGATAATATCAGATTAAGCTTTCCAATAGGCTGCTCTACTTTTCTAGTTCTAGTTTAATACAAAACTACTTTATGGATTAATGTTGCTGTTATGAAATTGAGCTATACTTAATAACATTGTTAAGTAAGATGAGAATGTTCTATAATGAAATATAACTCTGCTTTTAGAAGCTACGGGAAGACTCCTGAAGTGACACTGCATTCATCTTAAAAATGTCCAGTCTGTCTCTCTTAAGTCGTGGCACTGGGCAGGTGATCAAAAAGAAACAGGAGAAACTGGAAGTGCATTTTGATCCTCAGGTGAGTTGAGGTTTTAATACAAAAAATGAGTTGCTAATACAAATCAGCTTCTGCTTCCCCATATAACAGTGAGTGTGTTGAGTCTCTGATCATCTTGTGCAGAGTCTTAGGATAAATATTAAACAAGAATAACATCCTTGACTTTTGAAAATAATTCCAAAATGAAAGAAAGACTATGTTTTCTTGGTTTTGTTTTGACAAGGAGATGGGATGCATTTTTCTTTTGCCTGGATAGTATTTCAGCACTGGGGATCTTGTGAAATTATCCTCTTCTGTTTTAAAAGTAACAGTAGCTTTTGCGTCAGAACTGCAGTGATTCCAGAATGAGGGTCTTTGGTGGTGCTCAATTTAAGTCTTGGCTAGAGAGTTTTGTTTTCTTGGCAATTAAGGATTTTAAGATGCCTCTTTTGCACCAATTGGGGCAACAGTGCAAAGTATGGTGTTGTATCAGAACTATGGAGAGACTACATTGATTCTGAAGATTTGGTAAATCAATGAGAGGATAAGATGATAGCTAATAATAATTGAGCTCATTGTAGTAACAACTGTAATAATATCTGAGTGTAACGTATAGAAGTTTGCCAAAGAGAGACCTAACCTAGAATTAAGAAGAAATTTCTTGTCAGAAAACAATCAGTAAAACAGCTTGCCTCCAGAAGCTGTGGATGCTCCAGCCCTAGAAATGTTTAAGAAGAAATTAGAAAGCCATTTGTCCAGAATGGTAGAGGAATTGGACTAGAAGACCTCCAGAGTCCCTTCCAACTGGGTTATTTTGTATTCTACTCCTATTAAGTTAGGTAGTTTCCTCGCTATTGCCCAGTCTTCCACATTCAATAAAAGAAATGAATATTGGGGGGGGGTTGTTACAATACCGTAGGATCAAAGACCTTGCTAAAGTCTCAGAAGAGTTGCAATGCTTTAGCAGTTCTGCTGAAAATAGATTTTTAGAATGTTCTGTTTTCTTACTAGCCTATTTGCTCTAGAAGGGAAATCCGTACAGAGCCAATATGAAATAATTGCATCCTAGATTTTTTTATTTTGTTGTTCATGTTATCATCCCCAGTTTTGTCAGATCTTATCTATGAAAACATTTTGGCCTAAAAATGCAAAGTGCAAAAGTAATATGAAAAGCAATGTGGTATTTGTAGATAACCATTCTTTTTATTTCAAAACTCCCTGTTTTATTTTTGTTACGCTTGTTTTTTGGAAGTATCAGATCTCTGCCCATATTCTTCCCTTTTCTCTTTATTTTAATGAAATATCTATTTGGTAAACCTGGGTAAAGAGAAATAATGTAAAAAGATCAGCTCTTTCGATCAGGAAATGAATAAATGAGCAGAATTTGTTAACAGGAAGCTTTCAAGTAACATTATACCTAAAAGAACTTTTGTTAAGTAGACAACATAGGATGATTTTGATCCTGTAGATAGATAAATAGTTAAATATGACATTCAATAGTATTGTATAATGTTCATATATCATTTTCCAAATTTTATTCTGTTTTACTTAATTATAGTGTTGTTCAGCAACACTGAAGAACTCTGGAAGAGAAATAATGAGTAATAATCAAAATACATACTTAGAATTATATATTACCCATCTTTCAATCATTCAGCTAATAAGAAAAATAAATGTAATTGGTCCCAGTGTTATTTTCAAGTTGTAGTATCTATGATGATGGAAACAAAGAAGTGTCTGCCAAATCCAATGGATATTTATTTAAAAACAAATCTCATTATATCTAGTGGGGCTTATTCTCAGAAAAGTGTGGCTATTTTGCAGTTTTCCTATATATATATATATATATATATATACACTATTGAAACAGAGTAGTTGCACAGTTTAGCTAATAATATTTTTCTTAATTAGGTGCTATGAATATTACATTTTTGAGCAATTTAAGTTTGTTCTAAGTCCATATAATAAGCCTTTCCTTTGCTTATTACAATGTTGATAGTTTCATTTTCTACTTATTTTCCTTAATGGCAAATGCTATAATAGATCAAGCTACCTCTAAGTAAGCAGTTTTATTTATTGTTTTTCTCTCATGTTCTTATGATGGTAAAATAACTTTATTGTTATGTGTTTCATTTTTCAAATTCTTTTTTTTTTTAAGAAAAAAAGTAGAAGGAAACTTTATGGACCACAAATTGGCTGAAATCTTGCATCTTTATTAATGCCCTGGCTTATTTTCTTCTGACTTTCAAAGCCCTTGATTGTACAACTCTTTTACTCAGACAATCATTCATGTAGGAAGCCCAGTATAAATCTACTGAACAAGTGGCTGAAGTAAATCTGTAAACCCCCTAAGCGTCATTGTCCATGCATATCTCTGATATCCTGGAGAGTTGACACAGTACAAGCCCCCATTCCAGAGATCAGTGATGTGTAGAGATGGTGTCACGCTGGGCAATAAACAATATCCAGGAGCGGTTCATGCAGGCAGGATCAGATGGGAAAGGAAAGAATCTATCACATCACAGCGAGGATCAAAACAGGACCAGGAACTAGGAAAGTCTGTCAAGGAGGAGTGTAGATTACAATTAATCCAATGGCTCTGAGCAAATTAAATAGGTTCTAGAACAGTGGTTCTCAACCTTTTTTAGGTTGAGACCCCACTTTGCGCTGCCATGCACGCTGCGACCCCGACCTGTGGGCGGGGGGGTGCGCGCGCATGCGCGCGCGCACCCCCGAAAAAAATGGCGGACCGCAACATGCCGATCTGCGCATGCACGTGCGACGGCCGATCTGCGCGTGCGTGTGCGATGGCCGATCTGCGCATGCGTGTGCAACAGGCCCGAACCACGCATGCGCGCGAAGTGCCGAACTGCACATGCGCAGAACCGGCGGGCCCGCCGGCTCCAGACCAGGCCGGCCTCGCCTCCGGCAGGCACACGGAGGAGCGGTCCGGAGCAGGCGGGCGCAAAGCTGCCTCCTTCCCGCTCCGCTCCGCCACGTCCCAGGCCCGGCCTCAAACTCGCCCTCCGGCAGCCGGCCAAGCGGTCGGGGCAGCCGGACCTTGAGGCAGGCCTGCACTTCACCGAGGCCAGCTCGGCTGTGGCGAGAGGCACCCGGCGGCCGCGTCCGGCCCCCAAGTCCGCGCTACGGACTGGCATCCAGGTCGCAGCGCTGCGCCTGCCAGGCTCGTCTGGGACACCCGCACCTTCCGCAGGGCCGGCAGCGGCTGCAGGTAGGTAGGCGGGCGGCAGGAATGGGGACCGGCTCCTTCCCCGGCTCGGCCTCCCCCCACGCCCGGCTCCTTCCCCGGCTCGGCCTCCCCCCACGCCCGGCTCCTTCCCCGGCTCGGCCTCCCCCCACGCCCGGCTCCTTCCCCGGCTCGGCCTCCCCCCACGCCCGGCTCCTTCCCCGGCTCGGCCTCCCCCCACGCCCGGCTCCTTCCCCGGCTCGGCCTCCCCCCACGCCCGGCTCCTTCCCCGGCTCGGCGTCCCCCCACGCCCGGCTCCTTCCCTGGCTCGGCCTCCCCCCACGCCCGGCTCCTTCCCCGGCTCGGCCTCCCCCCATGCCCGGCTCCTTCCCCGGCTCGGCCTCCCCCCACGCCCGGCTGGGCGCCTTACCGCCTGCTTCGGCCGCCGCCGCCAACCGAGGGAGGGAGCTGGCCCGGGCGGGCTCCCCAGTCCTGCCGCGCGCTTACCTACCTGCGGTCGCTGCCGGCCCTGCGGAAGGCGTGGGAGTCCCGGACGAGCCTGGCAGACGGAGCGCTGGGACCTGGACGCCAGTCTGTAGTGCGGACTTGGGGGCCGGAGGCGGCCGCTGGGCGTCTCTCGCCACAGCCGAGCCGGTCTCGTTGAAGTGCAGGCCCGCCTCGAGGTCCGGCTGCCCCGACCGCTTGGCCGGCTGCCGGAGGGTGAGTTGGAGGCCGGGCCTGGGACGTGGCGGAGCGGAGCGGGAAGGAGGCAGCTTTGCGCCCGCCTGCTCCGGACCGCTCCTCCGTGTGCCTGCCGGAGTTTTGCGCATGCGTGTGCGGATCGGGTCGTCGTGCGCGCCGCACATGCGCAGTTCGGCCCGTTGCGTGCACGCGACAGGCCGAACTGCGCATGCACCGGCCAAAAAAAATTAAAAAAATTAAAAAAAAATTAAAAAAATTAAAAACAAAATGGCGGACCGCAGTGTCCGGCGACCCCCGCAAAATGGTCTCGCGACCCCAAATGGGGTCGCGACCCCAAGGTTGAGAACCGCTGTTCTAGAAAGAATTTATCCAATCCATTTCTGTTCCTTCCAGACAGAAGAAAAGTTAAGAATTCTGCTGAATATGTTAGAGGGCTTTCTTTGATTCTCCATTAAAGAAGTCAAGACTGAAAAACTGTGGCTCAGATCTGCATTTTTACACCATGCTTACAATAACAGTGTATATCTTTAGGAGTAGACTCATATTTACTATGGCTGTAAAAAACCATTGGGCGAAGAACATCATGAAGCACACCTCTCCAAATCCATTGCTCGAATCCTCAAAGCAATTCTTTCTTCCAAAGGCTTAGCACGGCTGCTTTGCTTTGGCTACAATTATAACAGAAGACCATGTATACGTGCACACACAAACACAGAAAAGGTGGGGGGAATATTGAAGCAGCTGCACCAAGTTTTCAAGAAGATATAATTCTTCAGGAACTCCTTTGCAGTGTCTCTCCAAATAGCTTTCCACAGTCCCACTTTTAGGCAGTGAGAAAGTATCACATCTTGCACGCAGGGTCAAAACATCAATCAGATGATATAGCAAAGGCATGTTTCTAACAGACACATTATTTGGAAAGGTCTTCAAAAGCCACCATTTGAATAGCAATGCCTCATAATGTTATGCCTCAGGACTTCCTCATAGTCCACAGCGGAAGTCATGAGCCACAGCTAAGTCTGGATAAATTACTGCTGGAAGCTATGATGATCCCTTTGTGGATGCTGAAATGTAATCCCTCTTTCTAATGTTGTAATCTTATGACTCTGTCATCATGTGGGAATTGCAGGAGTGGCCTTTGCTAGCTGCCAGCAGCTTCTGGGCCACCCAAGTATCACATGATGACCCCCCCTTTTCTCATTGGTTTGATGTGTACACCCATGCAATGCTCTTGAGAAGCTGCTGGAGTTCTGCATCAGTGATCCAGAAATGCTCAAGCTGGGACACCAGAACTCTCTTCAGCTGTTTTATTATTTAAATAGTAAATAAATAAAAATTCCAGAGAATTCCAGGGACTCTTCCCAAATTGTAAATTTTAAAGTGATCAGGAATGAAAATGATACAATACAGGACTAGAGAGTAATCTTTATTTAAATACAATGGAATAAAATTCAGTTTCTGATTTGAACCCACCTATTACTTTGTGGGGAATAGCTTCTAAGATCCTATTTCAAGGCTTGGTGTGTATTGCACCCACTTGAATTAGACCCTTCCCACTGTGCAATTCAGTGGTTATAATAAAATTATAAGTATTTATCTGTTGGATGTATCCAGATGCAGTGTAACTCTAGATGGCTCACAAGCAATACTAAAACATAAAAAACCCTTAAAATCCAAATTAAAAACTTCCTATAGCCTCCAAACTCAATATTCCTTCCAAAATCCAGAAAAAATATTTCAGAGCTTCACCGGATGGGAGCCATTCCAATATAGTACGTATATAAGCTTCATATTCCTTCATTACCCATCTGATTAGATTATTTCTGTAGTGAATAATCTGAAACTAAAGCAGGGATTGGTGGTTTGATATCGTCCAGATATTTGGTTTATGGCAATCTTTCACCTTAGCTAGAAGCAAAAACGTCTGGAGGGTATTAGGTAGCCAATCTCTGCTTCTGGGAATACATTTGATTGTCTACTCTTTTTATCACATTGCTTTAACTGAAGAGTTCCCCCTGCCCCCCACCCCCTTACTTGTCTATTCTATTCTGCTCATTTGGGAGGAGGGAGGAGATTCATATAAAATGAAGTGTTTCAAAATAAGAAGAGAAAGAAGTTTTGTCAAATATGCTGGTGGCATAACTGGAAAATTCATGAAAACGTCTGCTGTGCCACCTCACATTTTATTAATGTGATTGATACATCCTCTTCAAATGGCAGTTGTTAACAATTCTCTGTGTGTGCGTGGGTGTGCACGCATATACACACACCCACTCACACACATGCCTTTGAGCCAATCTTGACTCCTAATCACTTTCAGGCCATTGCCTCCTTCCTAGGGCTGAGAGAAGTTGACTGGCCCAAGTTGACTGCTTTGTCCTAACGAAGGGCTGGAACTCATCCTCCCCCAGTTTGTAGCCTTATGTACCAAACTGGCTGTCAACAATAGGACTGCCCTGTACAATATGTGCAAATAGAGAATTTTATTATGAATGAAGGTGAATAGACGGGTCCCAGGATAATGTTGCAGGATCCAATCCGGCTCGGTCACCAGGACCAGAGGTTTAGTCTTCCGAGCTTTTGGACTAGTGCTAGAGCCCCCATCCTCATGGAACTTCTCTTGATCAGAGTGTGTGCTGTTCTTTGGGTGGTATTTATATGGTGGCATTTGTGTGTGGCTTTTTAGATGCTGATTGGCGGTATGGTAATGTTGGTGGTAAATCAGCACTCCTATTTGACTGACAAGGGGCCTGTTTACCAGGCTTCAATCACTTCCATGGTTGTTTTTGTGCCTGCTCGTTCAACAGTCTTAGTAACCGCAAAGTTTACAGAATAACAGAGCTGAAAGGGACCTTGTAGGTCATCTGATCCAACCCCCCTGCTCAAGCAGGAGATGCTATACCATTTCTGACAAAGTGCCTGTCCAGTCAGTAGCAAAATATGGGAGGGTGGGTGGTCAGAATCCTCGTGAAACTGCCACACAACAGTTTTCAATGAATGGATCACTTGGCCCAGCTTCCCTGCCCAGGACTGCGCCACATCCCTCTTCCCTTGCCAGCCACATAAGTTGAATACTTCAAGTAGTTACAGGGTGAGGGCTGGGCAGCCAACAACTTAAAAGCCAGCCATCAATACACATACAACAGGCAGCATATAAATACCACACACAGAACAGCACACACCTTGCTAGAGAGAATTTCCCTGAAGATGCGCTCCAGCACGAGTCCAAAAGCTCGGAAGAAAAAAACCTCTGGTCCCGGTGACCGACCCAGATTGGATCCTGCAGAAAATTGTACCGAATTTTTGTTTCTAAAATCCGTTCTGTTATTTCATCTGCTCCCCCTCCTTTTACTCAAATTAGGATGACCTGAACCACATGTCTTCTGAAGGCCTTTGCAGTGTCAACAGACTACTGGATCACAGGCAGATCATGAAGGAGTACTGGGGGCTGTACCTCCCAAAAACGTATTGCACAAGAAGAGGCACACTCTTTCTCTATTCGGAAGATGTAGCCAAACCATGGAAATGGAAGTTGCAGCAAGGATGTCAGAACAAAAGCCAGACATTATGTGTAGATCTTCACACACTCCAAGATTTGACCCGGGCTATCTTAGTATATGGAAGCAAACAGGTATTGTTCATATATTTCAGATGTACACATGTTTAGTTAGGCTGATACTATTTATTTAAAAATATTTCTATACCACTTGTCATTTTAAAAATCCCAAAGCAGTTTACAGTCATTAAAAATGCAGAAGAGAAAAAAACAGGATGAAAATCAGAGGTACTGGAACTGTTTGCTCTTAAAACAAATGGGCCACATGCTCAAGACTTTCCAGAAATTTTAATACTTAGCTTTTCCAGAAGATCTTTAGGAACTGGTTGTGGAATCGTAGGCACCTATACAGAGCTCTGCACACAGTATTCTCTTATTGGACATTAACATTTATATTTTTTCTATTGAAGCTTTAATGCAGTAGTTCTCAACCTTTTTAATGCCGTGACCCCCAACCGGTCATAAGTCGAGGACTACCCAACCGGTTGTAGGTCAAGGACTATTTCCCTGCCCAGGAGCGCCGCGCATGCATTCAAGAGAGTCTATTCTATTGGCTTTCAAAAGCCAATAGAATAAGAGGGAGTAGCACAGCTAAGGAAAAGGGGGAAAATGGCGGACTGCATTGTTTGGCGACCCCTGTGAAATGGTCATTCAACCCCAAATGGGGTCACGACCCACAGATTGAGAACCACTGCTTTAATGCATAATTTTATTTCATTACTATTTTAAGATCACTAAATTATGTACAGTCCTTGTGGACTGACATGATAGAGAAATTGAACAGATGGACAGATATTCATGAAATCCCAAATACTAGGGAAAGCAAAAGACAGGGAAGAAGAATATTTAAAAGATACCTAAACCACCTCATCACTGGAGTCTAAAGAACAATGGAAGGGAGGTCATTTGACAGGTCAAATAGAAAGTCCATCATTGTCAAACAACTTGCAATCCATGGCTATGACTTTACCATGATTTGCCAGCTAATTCCAAGCAAGTAATAAATTCTATTGACTAGTGCCAAGTAAGGTATGGAGTTTCACAGGATGAGAGTGAGCAGGTTGAAATTAAACCCGGTTAAGATTAAGGTATTATGGTCGGTAGAAAAGTGTCTTCTCCGCATTTAAGGTTCAACCTTTCTGTGCAGTTGACCTGAAGCAGCAACTCCTTTAAATGAGATCTCCAACAACTCCTTTAAATGAGATCTCAAACAGTTCAGGAATGCCCCCAGATGCTTCAGCTAGCGGTTGCCAGAAGCATTTGGCATATCTGAATACATTTCCCTTCCAGTCAGTTCTCTGTTGAATACGCTGGGAAGAGATCCATTCAGAAATACTGTCCAGCCCAGTGCAGACACCATGCCTCGACTGTGGACAAAAGACAGCCTCTAAAATCACTGCCTGTGGTACGAGCCCCATCAGTGTACCCAAGCATTGCATCCGTCAAAGATTAAAGGAGCAGAAAAAGAGGACTGCTGTGATGAAACAGATGAAATCCTGTGCCGATTGCCACCAACAATTAGAGTCCAGCAGGGGTACTCCAGGCGCTTTCAATGCATGCTGCCATAAGAGGAGGCGGAAAATTAAGATAGAGCATAGACTGAAATCAGGCACAGGGTTACATTCTTACCAGGAAATAGTCTTAGGAGGCTGCCTTTGTAGACCTTCCCTTTCAAGTTATTCTTGAGTCTTCCAAGATGTGGATGTAGGGTGTAGAAAATTACTACTTCTCTAAATTAATTACAGACATGGAAAACAATTTTGTTTTATTGGTTAATTTATAAAATATGTAATTTACCTTCCCACTTGTAGTATACAAGGTATGGAGAGTTTGGTTTGATGCATTCCCTCCCCCAAAGGCCTATTTATAGCTTATGCTAAAAGTTGTAACCGATGTAAGGCAACCTGTCAGCTACTGATCTACCTCAGTCAGGGGGAAAAAACAAATCTTGGACTGGATATAGCAGAGATCTGTCTTAAATAATGAGTTGCTGCCTGTTGCCTGAAATCTACTTCAGAAAGACTGACTCAAAGGTTATCTTTAGAGGATTGCAAGGAATTTGGGAGTGGGAGGCAGACTAGGCTAAGTCGCCTATGGAGGCCTCCGTAAACAGATGCTGATTCCAAATGGAGAGCTGAAGTATAGCACTACCCATTTATTGTGGCCTTTTCTCCTTAACAATTTTTCCATTAAAAAAGCGAGGAAGGAGATGTTAGGAAAGCATGGGAATATTACATATGTCAGGTAAATGTGTTCAGCTCCATAAATCAGTGAGATTTAGTGTTAAAAGCCTCATCCCCAAAGGCAACATCCATAATAAGCACTTTCCTTAGGCTGCCATCCTGTGTCATTCCTATAAGTGACATCCACTGGGAATTGCGTTTAGGTCTCTTTCCATTTTCAGGAAAAGGAGCTAAAACCAGGAGTGCCTGAAGGTAAAGTCAAAGAATTCAAGATGGCAGCCACAACAGAACAAGGAAAACTTCACTTCTTTTTATATCCATTCATGCACCAAAAAAGGAGCAGGGCTACAATCATCTGGTCACAGCCATCATCTTGCATTAGTTTCAGTTGAAAACATTCTCTTTGACCAAGTATTTTAAATGGCACCATTTGAAACATTTAAACTCCTTTTTTTATTGTTACATTTTATTTTAAATGTTTAGCCACTATGAACATGAATGACAATGAGACGAAGTTTGAAATAAACTAGTAGTAGTGCTAAGCTCCTTCCACATTAAACTGATACTTACTGGCCTTATTGAAGATTTGCTGCTGAAACTATAAAGTACTGGAATTGAAATGCCTATACAAATAGCCTGGAGCGCAAGTGTATAAACTGAAACCTGAGAACTGAAAATAATTGGCTGATACCAAAGAAAACAAACAGGTCTACCATGTCTGCTTTGACTCAATCCACTTGAGTCATTTTCTTAACAAAGCCCCAGTACATGCTAGAAGTAGGAGACAAAGTAGCATTCAGCTTAGTTAGAAACCAAGAGCTACCGGTATTTAGGTTTTGTCAACTCTCTGCTTTTCAAATCTTGATTCATAGGAAAGGGAGGATAAGGGGACTAGAGAAGAAAGGCTGCTTTGCCACCTCAACTTGGGAGAAGGGAATTTGAATCAGGAAGCATATTTCATGAGGTAACCCAATCTCAATACCTTGAGATTTTTAAACAAAATGGAAACCAAAGAAAACCTTGTTTTGCTTCAGCTTCTGATTCAATGAAATTGTTTCAGTTCTGGAAAGATTTAACAGCAACATGACAATAAAATTAAGTATTCAAATTATTGTAGAAGACAATTTCTACTCAATAAAGAAAGAAAAAAGGACGGTGAACCAAACATCTCCCAGTTATCACTAAGCACAATCCATTCTGTGAGTCTCTTCCTCTAACTTCATCTGATCAGAAACAGGATGTTTTCTAGAGTTCCACAGAGTCAGAGAAAAGTTGAAAATACTAAAAAAAAATCTCTTTTCATAGTACATCTATCTATTAGGAGGGATCCTTGTTCACAAGTACATATAATATGATCACAGTCAATAATGTAACCTCTGTTCCCTTGTATTCTTAAGTGTCTGAGACTTGACTCAATGTCCGTATGTGGTACCTCTAAGTAATACAGAATTCCCGTGTTCTCGCAAGGCCCATTGTTAGGGAAATGAACTTCACGGTAGCCCGTTGCTGGTGGTTAGTGCCCCATCATTGGTCCAGGTCTTGTGCCAATCCAACATACTAGTTAAGTGTAGGAGGGAACCCCATGCTCTTCTAATCGCCTGTCATTTTCTTTCTCCTCTGTTGTCTCAGACTGACAACAAATGGCACATTGGGGGTGGGGTGGAAATAAAGTGTTGGCTGCCAGAAAGGAAACCTGTTGCTTCTTTCAGGAGTTGAAAAAAAATAAACAACTTAAGAAATTGCAGGGAGAAGCTCATTAATGCCCTATGAAATAAGCACTTCCTACCGGTAAGAAAAGAAAAGATTAGGAGGGCCTATCAGTAGGAAGGTCATTTTACCCAGCAGCTGACATTGTTTTATTTCCATTCAACTTAAAAGTCACTTTAGTCACTAGAGATGGGTGGTGTGGAAATTTGATAAATAAATAAAATGCTTGTGAGTCATAAAAATATTTTCACCTTCTCTCAGCATTGCTTCAAAAATTAAAGAAGATTGTCTATAAATGCTACTTTAGGCAATGTAAATAGTCTACTATATAAGTCTACTATAGCTGGGCTGAAAGAGTCCACATACCCTCCAGAGGCAGAGGAGAGCAAAATAAAGTTCTAACTCTTTATTGCCATCTTGTGTTCTTTTGAATATTTACGTCCCAGATATGGGAGGCTATTTCCCACTATCACAACTCGCATTTCCTCTTTACCATTATGAGGATTCCCTGCCAATCCTCCAAGGAAAGCAGTCATTCACTTTCACAAATACACCTGATTACTCAGCTTTGCAAGGTGGTCACTCTACAGAAACCAAAAGGGGGGGGGTGTGCCTGTTAACATTTGTAAATTTCTCTGGAAGTCCAGCAGGAATTTATTCAACTGCTGCTGGACAATTAGGACAGTGAGACCCCTACAGGCAAATTTATAAAATCCCCAAATGGACCTGGATTTTCCTGGAAGCCTGATTTACTTATTTATTATTTATTTATTAAATTTATTGGCTGCCCATCTTACTAGAGGGTATTTCTATGGGAGTCCCTTCTCTCAAGAGAGAAAGCAAAAGAGCATTTTTCTGGATGGAACATTAAGTTGTTCTTCTTGGTTTTACAATGGTGCAGATTTCATTTCAAATTAAATAAATTTGAAAGACTAAAGTATTTTGCCTATCTTCCTGTATGTTATAATTGCTTAACTATTTCTGCAAGCATCACATAGTGCTGCAGTACCAAAACTAGATTACCCTTAAAATTAAACACCAGGATGATTAAAATAAACAAGTTAGACTGCTTCATTTTGGTGAATGCAGTACAAAATAAGGTGTTTTGGTTAAATGGATTATTTATCCTCCTTTGACCACTGATTATTTTTCCACTATACTTGAAGTCTGGCATGTCCCTTAACAAAACACTATGCCCATGTAAGTGAAAAAGTGAAAATGAGCGCTCTCTCCATGCATCCTGTGGTCATTAAAATTCATCTCCATCCTCAACTACTTGCAAGCTAAAAGATGTTTATGTTCCAGAATTGGGGTGAGACCAGTAATACATGGTTCGAACAGTGACTTAGCCTTCACCTTTGCAATAGTACAATCAATATTTGGGCAGTAGTTTATAGATAGAGTAGGTATATATCTGTATCTATTCTTGCTTTGTTGTATTAAAAATAACAAACCTTTCAAGATCAGTTTCACAGCTATTAGCCAAAAGGCAACATTCAGAGTTGTTTTTTCCCAGTTCAAAATACACTGAAAATTAAAAAAAAAATTTTTTAGCATGTGCTGATGCCAGACTGCTTTCTACAATATGCAATATAGCTACCTTCATATTCACTTGGCTCTTCTGTTATCTATTTATTTAGTAGGATTGATATGATGTTCCGTTCTGAAAGAACTCTGAACAGCTTACTTTTTTTTCAGTAAAAATAAGAACCAGTGCAACAAAATAAACAGTGCAACAAAATAAACAGATCTATTACATTCCCTTTCTCTTAATGTTACAGACACACAATATATGTAAACTCATATCTATTTGGGCCAGCATATTTCAAACACAGCTAAAGTCCAGATTTACTCCAAGGAGGTGCACAGTCTTCAAGCCAAGTTCTCTTATCTAGATTAATCTTGTAAGCTCAGAGATATATATGGTATACTGTTACACTAGCTTTTTTTCAGTAAGAAGGTTAAAAATAAGAACCAGTGCAACAAAATGAACATTAGCAATTAAACTGAAATCATAAAAAGCTTTGGCATTTGAGAACACTCAGACATCCCCAGGCCAACCTATAATGAGGCTCTCTCCTTTATCTGTCTGTCTGAACTACCACATTGTTTCCTCTCTAACTCAGCGAACTGGTAATGTTGGGGAAAAACTGAATAAAATCCATTGCTGCTCAGTTTTATGTAGAGGCATCCATTTTAAGGTTTTGACCTTTTGTTTTCATATTAAAGCTGTGGCAAGATAAGAGAGGAATTGCTCAGCAGCCCTATCTGTACTTCCTAAGAGATTCAGACAGTGAGATGGACAGATCGATGAGGCCAGGCTATTCAGCCAAGAGGTACCTCCTCAAACTCGCCCAGAGCTGGGATCCAAATGTTTTACAAAAGCTTCAGAATGCAGGTTAGTACTATAAGAAAACGAGCCCAAATTATGAAGATAGTATTTCTAACCTAATCTGATGAGGCAGAAAATAAAATGGTAGAAAGTATATTTTCAGATCAGCCTTGGCCTTTTATTACAGAATTGGTTCAGATAAATTGAAGAAAATAGCACCCTGCTTGAGAGTAGATTGGGCCCAAATTGCTACCTTCCTGGATGAGAAATTGTGCTCAATATTAATTTGTACAGAGAAAATATTTGGCTCTTTCCTCGTCTGCTATGCCCATCCTCTGTTTAAATCGTTAAAACTTATGCTTTGTGAGCAAAGGGTCTCCGTTTCAATACCTATCTGTTCCCAGTTGATGTATTGTAGACAATACTCAATAAACAGATCAATGTTGAGTTATTTTACCCAACGGCAGGTGTATGCTGCATATTTTTCAGGATATATCAGTGACCCCTTGTTGTTTAAGGAAAATGCAGCTGCTCTCAGGAAGAAATTACAGGATCTATCAGCTATTCCACCAAAGTATAATCTACATATTTTCTACACTCCTTGCTTGTACTCACAAAGTCAACTAAAAGAACAGAGTTATTCAGGTACAGTACAAATACTTATATTTCTAACAGAATTAATTATGATTGGATTTTAATTTTTGTAAAGACATCCAAAACAATTTAGGATGATGTCAAAGGGGCAACATGCATGATATCATCACACAAAAGCCATAATTATATGCTTACATCACAATGGCTGATGGAAGTACCGGTAAGTAAAAATCATTTGCCTGCTCTTTGCCGCTCTGCAGACGCCTCCAGGTTTGTTGCCAGGAATGGTTTGGAGTATCTGCTATATCTGCTCCTGGTTTAGCCATGTTTTTACATTCATGAGATTGGAATTACTGCATCCTGATTGACATTGGTTTTCAAACTTCAAATAGAAGATAGAAAAACAAAATTCTGGGGATATATGACCTCTTTTTCCCCATCTGCCTGCAAGTCTGTTTCCAAGTACAGTTCAAGGTCTGAATATTAACTTTAACTCTCTAAGGCAGTTCCTGGGCTGCAGACTATTACTGGGCTGTGAGCCATTTGGAACTGGGGTGCAGAAGCAGCGGCGAGGGTGCGTGCACACAACCCCACTTGTGTGAGCAGCGGGCAAGCATGGGCAAGCGCTCTCCATTTGCACCAGTGGTGGCACACGTGCCCACTGATTGTGCAAATGGAGCTCTGTGCATGGGTGCACTTGCAGGCCACTCACATGGAACCATTCCCTCTCCCCCCCCCCGCCAATCCGCAAAGTTCAAAGGAGTTTTTGAACAGGATCCTGGAGTACTGTATCCCATTCTCTATAATAAGCCTGCCAAACTGTTAAACTCTTAAGTGATGGCCTTATTATTAAGAGTTATAGACCATTTACCAGTGACTGACAGAGATGATCAGATCTGATGCATCATTTAACTGCCCAACTTACATGTAACTTCTACATTGCTTCACTTCCAGAAGGGGTCGTGACAGCTGTCAGCCTTGACAGCTTCAAGGCAGGGCTAGATAGATCCATGGATGCCAAGTGTATCGGTGGTTATTAAAACGGATGTCCATGTGCCGCCTCTATGTTGGTTGAAGCAGGCAGGATTCCCTTGAGTACCCTTTGTTGGGGGTCAAGGGAAAGGGAGGGTTTTGCCTTCTCTTTCTGCTCAAGATCCCCATGTACAATTGGTGGGCCACTGTGTGACACAGAATGCTGGACTCGATGGGCTTTGGCCTGATTCAGCATGGCTCTTCTTATGTTCTTATGTTCTTATGAGATTGAGGCAGTATATACATTCCCTAAAAAAAAAAAAAATAATGTTGATGCATTATTCTCCTTCACTTCACTAAGATACACTGAGAACATCTTCCAATATATACCATATATATTTATATATCCTATTGTCATGTCATGTCATAATACTCGTAAAAAAGAACAGTCTTCAATATTTTCTAATTCAGTTGAATACCTCTGGCTGTCAAAGCTAGAGCAGTGCTGCTTTTAGGAAAACATCACGCTTAAACTTCCTAAAGCAAATGAATGGGATGGTCCTTTGGTGAACCTGATTTGTGAAAGCTGCCCGTCCTAGTTAGGAGTGGCCTCCTGAACATGCTTAGAGGCATTTATGAATAGCACAGAAAAGATTAGGCTGAATTATAATTGTTCCTTGATGTACAATACAGCCACTTTGGTCATTTATTTCAGGGCTGTGATGTTCCCTACTTCTTAGGTCTTGGTCCTCCATTGCGTAAAAAGTCAGAAAATAGAGCCAGCCTGGTGAAAGGTGACCCAGAACATAATGCAAGAGGAGCAGTTCGAATCCCTTTAAGAATTTCAGTAAGAAAACTGAGTGTTCATCTTCAACCACAGCATTCCAGAGAAAGCATCTGGAATCAGAATGAGGCACACTGGCAGATCTCTGAGGTATTACACTTTCTTTCCCCATCAAATACCGGTAGTTTCTTTAGCTCCCAGCTGCTTAATGATGTCCTGCTCCCGTCAATAAAATAAACAAAGGGTTGAATCATCTCGCAGGGATGCAAGGATGGCTTGAATGCTTCAGAGGACATATGTGATGATATATGTATTTGCTGACCTGATACACTGTTTCTCTTGTCACTGGGTCTGAGTGGCTTACATCTGCTATTCCATAAAATAAACTTTTTTTCCCATCAAGTTTGAATAACTATTAAGTCACATTTTCTTGCCAGGGACAATAAACAGACTCAGTTCAAAATGTAGAGCACCAAACCTCAGCAGGAAAGCCTCATGACCCGCCTGTCCCCAAGGCCTGCTGGAAAAGAGATAGTTGTGGCTTTTCTAAGGCCCACTTTAGTGGGGCTTTAAAAAGGGGGGATGCTGTTTCAAAGAACGGGCAACAGTTAAAAAGCTCCTCTACTTAGTCCTCTGTCTAATAGCTGGCTGGAAAGGAGTATATCCTAGAACAGGGGTAGGCAACCCAAAACACTGAAAGAGCCACTTGGACCAGTTTCCCACCGAAAATAAAACACTGGGAGCCGCAAAACCCTTTTGATATCTAAAATGAAGATAACACTGCATATATACTTTTTTACCTTTATTTTGTGTGTGTGTGTGTGTTCACACATACATACATACACATACATACATACATACACACACATATATGTATACACACACACACATACAGTACATACATATATACACACACCTATAATAAAGGTAAAAAAGGATATATGCACTGTTATCTTCATTTTAGATGTCAAAAGGGTCTCTCTCTGTCTCTTTCCCTCCCTCTCTCTCCTTCTTTCTCTTTTTCTTTCTTTCTTTTTCTCTCTTTCCTTTCCCTCTCTCTCTTTCCCTCTCCCTCTTTCTCTCCTCTCCCCCTCTTTCTCTCTCTCTTTCTCTCTCTCTCTCTCTCTCTCCCTCTCTCTCTCTTTCTCTCCCCCCTCCTCTCTTTCATTGATCTTCTGCTCACCTGGCAAGCTGGCTTCAAGCTGTTCTCCAACAAGCTCAGGGGTAGGCAACCACGACTCTTTTATGACTCATGGACTTCAACTCCCAGAATTCCTGAGCCAGCATAGCTGGACTAGCTAGCTCTCTTCTGCCCTTCCTGCTTCCTGCTTCCTGCAGAGACGCAGCAAAGGGAGGAGCTGCGCCCAAATAAGCTTTTCAGCTCGTGGGAGAATACCGTGAGTCCGCTCTTTTTTACACACACACACACACAAACACACACAGAGAGAGAGAGAGAGGGAGAGGGAGAGGGAGAGGGAGAGAGAGAGAGAGAACGCAAATGCTTCTCTCTGTCTCTGTCTCTCTCTGCAAATGGCAGAGGAGGCTGGGAGCCATAGGGCTCAAAGAGCCACATGCGGCTCCGGAGCCACAGGTTGCCGACCGGTGTCCTAGAACAAGTGAGGATGGGATAATGTAGTAGGATGGGAGAGAGGGAACATAGGGAAGTTGGAGATGAATTGCAGCCCTCCCTCCTGCCTTTGTTTTAAGGTTATATTATGTTTTACATACAATTTACTGCAATCACAAAGAGTATTATACCGTAGGAGGAGTTGCGATGATTTTACTACTACTACTACTACTACTACTACTACTACTACTACTACTACTACTACTACTACTACTACTGTGTTATAGTTATTTTTATCATTGGCACTTGCTTGGTAGCAAACTCTTATTTGCTTTCCCCCTCCTCCTCCTCAGTTTTTATAAGATGTTGGCCACCATATGTCTCCCTTTTTCTCTCCCTTTTTCTGTCTCTCCGTTTTTCTGTCTCTCCCTTTTTCTCTCTCTCTCCCTTTCTCTCTCTCCCTTTCTCTCTCTCTCCCTCTCCCTCTCCCTCTCCCTCTCCCTCTCCCTCTCCCTCTCCCTCTCCCTCTCTGTTTCATACATAGACATAATATGCTTAAGTAAATTATGAAAGTGAGATCTACCCAAGGAGAAATGTTCAAGAGTAGGAAGCTTTCAAATATATGGGTAAGTCAGTGCACCTCCCCATATAAATCAAAGAAAATCTTTAAACTATAACTAATGCTCAAGTAATGACAATAGTATAACCCCTAAATTTCCTTTGTCCTTTTGTTTTCTTTTTCTCCTGATATTGCATTCTTTTGAAATAAAGGCAAGCATTTCATTTTAAATGGGAATTTGGAAAATGAAGTAAACTACTCCAAATGAGTTTATTATTTTATTTCTTTTGGCCACTAGGAGGCAGGACATTACAGGTTTCACCTATATTAGGAATCATCAGATGTGGTTGGCCAGATGTTATTCTGTGAGGTTCAAATCCTTACTGGGACTTGAACTCATG
This sequence comes from Bothrops alternatus, assembly GCA_034064705.1. NCBI lineage: Eukaryota > Metazoa > Chordata > Lepidosauria > Squamata > Viperidae > Bothrops > Bothrops alternatus. Next base: position 1,483,064 of record JARGCV010000068.1, read on the forward strand.
GACATTTGCACATGAATATACAGTGCAAGAGCTTTACAAGTTACCAGGCTGCTTACATTTAGCAGTTTGCAGGGAAGGATATACAGAGGTTATTAGAATGTTACTATAGAGCAGCGGTTCTCAACCTTTTTTAGGTTGCGACCCCCGATCTGTCAAGCACCGAGCATGTGCGGTGCTACCTCCTGCGCCGCGCATGCGCGGTGCTGCCCCCTGCGCTGGCCGAGGCATAGGCCGTCCCCCGTTCTCGGTGGCAGGCAGGCCCAGGCGCTCCTGGGCGGCAGCAACGGCACAGGGCGACCACGGGCTGGGCCACCAGCTGGCCCAGCCCAAGGGAGGTAAGCCACCCGCCAGGCCCCACGCGTGCCAAAAACTCTCCCTGCGCCCGCCGCTGCCCCGCTAGCCTTGCCTTTGCTGCCGCCCGTTTGGGGCGGCAGCAGGCAAGCCCAGGTGCTTCTAGGCGGCCGCGGCAGCGACGGCGCAAGGTGACCACAGGCTGGGCCAACAGCTGGCCCAGCCCAAGGGAGGTAAGGCACCTGCCAGGCCCCACACGTGCCAGCTGCCCTCCCTGTGCCCACCAGCCTCCCACCTCCCACCCCTGGCCCTCTTTTACTTACATTTTTAGTAGTTGCTCAGCAGGGAGGGGTGGAAACTTCCAGACAGCTCGCCTTCGCTGCAGACAACTTGCAGCACCGTTTGCAGACTGGGACTTTTGGCGGCCTCAGCAGGGCAGAGACAGCCTGGACAATTCCTATTGGCTTTTGAAAGCCAAGAGAATTAGACTCTATTCAAGAGAGTCTATTCTATTGGCTTTCAAAAGCCAATAGAATAAGAGGGAGTAGCACAGCTAAGGAAAAGGGGGAAAAATGGCGTAGCACAGCTAAGGAAAAGGGGAAAAAAATGGCGGACTGCATTGTTTGGCGACCCCCGTGAAATGGTCGTTCAACCCCAAATGGGGTCGCGACCCACAGGTTTAGAACCGCTGCTATAGAGAGAACTTTATTTAGCTGGTGAATTGTACTCTGCTGGCATCAAATAGAAATACTGAGATTCATTTAATGAATTTGAAGTCAGATAGATAAAAGGAAATTTTGCTTTACACAATATTAGCCACCAACATGAGTGTTTTCAAAGGGAATTAGACAGATCTGTGGAGGATATGTCAATGGCTGCTTAATGGAAGTTGAGGCTACTGCTACTTAATGACTGCTTCATTATCTTAGCAGTATTAGAGATAGTATTCCTTTCATTAAGAGTTGCAGAACAACACAACCAACAGAATGCTTTGTGTTGTGAGCTTTTTGTTGGCATCAGGATGACCATTGTGAGAACAAAGGGAAAGAACAGAAATTTTTTTCATCTGGACAGGCTAGCAATTTATAGTGCATCCAGCTGTTGTTGTGTGCTACTGTATATCATTGCAGCTTTGTCTTCCCATAGTGGTGGTTAGATGATTTTATAAATTGCTAGTGCAAGAGGACTCTTTGTTTTCTTCCAAATAGAACAGTTGTTTTTTTTTTCCTCTTAGCTTGTTTTTAAATGCAGCCTTTCAAGTGTCCTTGTTTATCTTCTTTTAGAACAGAGGGGTAGAATATCACCAAGGTGAAAAGAACAAGAAGGAGCCACATAACTGTGAAATGCCAGACCAATCAGTTAATTTTCCATTATTGGGAAATACAAGAATTGCCACCTCTGAATTTTGGTGTGAGCAGTCCCATGTGAATTTCTATGGTGGTTTTCTTCCTGGAAAAAAGATCACATATAGTGGTAAGAAGATGCTGCAAATTTATGAGCCAAATTAAAAGCCACCAGCTATATATTTATTTTTAAAGGCGGTGGGTAGTTGAGAACCATTAATGCCACTAGTGTTTCTGCCATTCAAATAAAGGTATTCAGTATTCCAGAATGTAGGAATAAATGCAGCAATTAATGATGTTGCAGGGTGGTTGTATTTGTATATTTGTGTACATGACACATTGAACCACAAACTGAAATGCCAACTACATTGTAGTTACTGTCTGGTAAATATTGAGTCTGCATAATGTAGTCGTCCAGAAATTGGACTAGAATCAGGAACACCTAGATTTGTACTGGAAGAAAGAAGAACCATTTAATGAGCAAACAAATAAAGGTTCATAGTGTTATGTGAATTGAGAACATTGAGCTAATTGAGTAAAGCGCAGCCAGGTAACAAAGTTAGCATGGTATACAAACACAATCATTATACCTCCCTCTGCTGGAATTTTTTGAATTGAGTACAAAAAACAATAAATATCACCATGGGGCTATACTCTGCTATATTATACTTGCTTTCTGGTAAAGAGCCTCTTTTATATCAGAAGCAAATACTGCAACAAATACAAAGAATTGGAAACTGGTTTTTGCCAGCTGGCATAATGTAATATAAAACTTTCAGATATTACATTGCCAACATAGCTGCCGTGTGTAATCTGAAAGCTACTTTACAAAGAAATGGCTTAATCCTTGCTGAAATGGTCAAGCCACAACTGGAACATAATAATTTGTATTGAACACAATAATTTGTAAGTAGTATCCACAAGATTATACTAGATTTTTGCCTGTAAAATTATAAAGGAGCATTCTGTCATGTGGGCTCCATTTCCAATGTAATATATCTATAATTCCTTTACAGAGTGACCACTGATTCAGCTATAACAGTTTCCTTCATAGATTTTGATGAGAATTAACCATGGTTAGAGAGAAGAAAGATAATTTTGGATCTCTGTTTTCCTGTTTATTTCATAGTTAACCAAAATCACCTAAAGAGCACAGCTAGCAGAGGAAGAGGACTCTCTGACGATACGGAAGTGTTCCCCCTGATTAATCCAGGAGGCAGCAAAGAGCAAGATGAAATCACAAAGAAGCACAAGAAGCAGGTCAGGTTTTTTGCCCATCTGCTAAATCCTACTGTTTTGGGGGGAGTGAAACATTATAAAAATAGTTCAAATACTTAGAATTCTCTAGCTTTAAAAAAGGATTAATCCTGGAAAAACTCCACATATGTATATGGAATAACTTGGGGATTACAAGGTACTCCATTTTGCGGAAGTCAGAGGTTTGAGGCAAGACTGGTTTGCATGGGAGATTTTGAGTATGCCTCTATCAATCTCCTGCATGAAAAAAGATCAGGAGGCAATGGTTCTAGAGTTAAGAACATATTAAACCAATGAATTAATAAGTCTAGGAGTAGAGGAGAGGCTACCAATATAATAATAAATTTGATTAGTGATCTAGTCTTCAGCATTCTGCATGGCCCCCTATTGTAACATTGTTGTATCACAAGTCGACTGAAATGCAATAGTGCGACCAATAATTAATCATTCCCAAAGTACATCCCAATAAGGGAAAACTGTACTCAGGGGTATAATATGATGTAATTCAGTGTCCCTGAGGCTGCAATTCAATTTTAATTGGAGGGAACTCCAGTGAACAGGCTGTGTGTCTCATTAAAATCAAAGGGAATTAAGCCTGTTTAATGGTTTATTGCACTGCTTCCCAAATAGTTTTTTTCATGTTGTATATATAACAGAAATTATCTTAAATAGCATGGCAAAAAGCTTAACACAGCCTTCCCCACTGGGTACCCTCCAAGGGAATTGGACTTCAATTTCTCTAATCCCCAGGCCACGCTAGTTGTACTATGGAGCAATGCCCAGCATCAAGACGGATCAAGTTGGGAAACAATGACACACATATCCGCCCCCCCCACACTTTATAAAATCTGTCCATAGCAGGGCAAGTATGCATTTTTAGGCATATAATTTTGATGTATTTTCTGTCATTTGGAACAATTTGTTGTGCAAAAACTGTCAAAGATCTGTGGCATTTGCTGTATTAAAAAGTACCTCGAAGCTCTGTTTTTCTCCAGGTGCCAGAATTTTTCAAGTTACCTCAAATAGCTGAAAGCTCACCCAGCGTTCAAAGGGAAAAAATAAAACCCAGTGAGCTTTCAAAAGAACTTGTGATCCTTCCACTGCTGGTTCAGTCGGAGTCTCCAACTAAAGCGAAACATTCAAGAGGTAAAGCCACACCCTTGGAATGAAAGGGACTTGCTCATTGTGGGTTAGGTAGTCAGCAAAACCAAACTTCCAGGATGGGTTTGATAAAGTTGATGGCTGCTTAAAATACCTTGCTCTGGATAGGCTTGGTTTGGATAGCTCTTCCCTTCTCGGTTGAAACATGATGTACACATCGAACGCAGCCAGCAAATTTCAAAGGGTACTGCTCCCACCAGCACAACACTTGCAACGCTCCAAGCACATCTCTAGCTTTGTCTTTTGGGTCTCTCTATTTTTATTTTATGGATCTTCATCACTACTTGCTCTCTCTTTCACGCAGCTTAACGAAAACAATCTGACCATCTTTATCTCCCTTTCCAAGAATGTCTTTGTTTTTCTGGATTGGCATTGCCTGTTGACATAATCTTAACTAGCTTGTTTTTTCTTCACTATTGCGCAGCACACCAGACTCTTTAGCGAGAGAGTTTTTAAAATTTCCCTCACTTTTAGCCATCAAAGTGGTCTCATGAGCATAGATATTCATGACGTAACCATTTCTTCCATTAGATTATTGTACATTTACTCAGAATCTTGTACAGTCCCCAAAATTATCCCAGATTTTTTCATTATCATAATTCATTGGATTATAAAATGGAATTACCACAACACATGAATTCCTGTTTTCATACATCAAAGGTATATAGGAAAGTACGTATCTACAACAACCTATAATCTCCCGTTCATAGCTTTTTTTTCTTTTTTCTTTTTCCACTCAGCAAAACATTTACTTGGCTTAAAAGAGCACTATACAGAAATGGAAGCAGGTTAAAGTTAGTGATAATCTGCAACAGTGCAAAATCATCATCTGCTAAAAAAGCCCATCATAGCAGAGTATTCTAGCCTCTTTTTTTTTCAAATCTTTTTTATTAATTTTTTTCGTCAATATATGTTAATTTTTCCAATCAACAAGTTGTCTGAAATTTGCTAAACTAATACATGTTCAATTCCTAATCCTTCCTTCTTTTCTCTAACCAAGAATAAAATAAATTCCAAATTTGATAATAGTCTGTATCTTCTTTGTCTTTCAGCCTCATAGTTAATCTGTCCATCTCTGCACATTCCAAAATCTTCCTGATTATTTCTTCCTCTGATGGCAATCCTTCATTCTTCCAATATTGTGCAAAAATTATTCTTGCTGCTGTGGTAATATGTAGGGTTAAATATAATTTCTGCTTATTATTCTTTTCAGACATGATGCCTAGTAAGAAAAGTTCAGGTTTAAAATCCACTTGTTCATCCAATATTTTTTCTAACCACATATGTATATTTTTCCAATAAGCCTTTGCCTTCCCGCATGTCCACCAAATATGATAATACGTGCCTATATTATGTTTACATTTCCAACATCTATCTGACATATTTTTAAACATTTTTGCTAATCTTGCTGTTGGAAGGTGCCATCTATAAAACATTTTATACAGATTTTCTTTGTATGAAGTTGACATTGTTAATTTATAGTTTCTCTCCCATAACATTTGCCATTTTTCTAATTCTATGTTATAACCAAAATTTTTTGCCCATCTTATCATTGTTTCTTTCACTTGTTCACTTTCCATATCTAAAATTAACAAAAAATATACATTTTCTTAATCAATTTCTCATCTGAGGTTAACAAAATCTTATCAAACACAGTTTGATCCTTATAAAATCCATACATTTTTATATCTTTTTCGTATCTATTTAGTATCTGTATCGTTCATAGCTTCTGATATACAGTTTCAATCCTTCATTCATAGTTAAACCTGAATCTTTACTTCCCTGCTTGCACTTATCAACTCAGTTCCACAATATCAGTTTACTTTTGTCCAGATTTATTACATTCCCTTTCTCTTAACTTTACAGACACACAATACCGGTATATGTAAACTCATATCTGTTTGAGCCAGCATATTTTCAAACATACCTAAAATTCAGCTTTACTCCACAGTCTTCAAGCCAAGTTCTCTTATCTAAATTAACCTTGCTAGCTCAGAGATATGTATGGTGTACTGTTACACTAGTTTTACTCTTTAGTTTGAGGATTTGCATATTTCTTTGGGGATAAATATCAATTTCACAGTTATTTAGGATGGTGTCTGCCATTTTACTACAAGTTTACTTTTAGGCCTCCTTTCAGCTTAGCTTATGCATTACTACAATAATGCCAAACAATTGTAGAAATGAGCTAAAACCTAGTGGTACAAAGTGCATTACATTTTTCACTGTCAGCATTATATAAATCTAAAGTTTCCATACTTTCTGCAATGTAAATATTAAGGTCATAGTTATATATATTTTCCCCTGACTTCAGTGGGTTTTATTTCTGAGCAGACATACAGATAATTGCATATAACACATATACCACGTAACACGTATGTATTATTTTTAATTTGGGTATGTTCATATTTTGATTGTACATCAACAACTGCTATGATCTGTTCTCTTATTTTACAGGGACTTGTTCTAAAGAAGTCAAATCTGAGACTGATGTCTATGATAAGCAGTCAGTCCTTTTGCCAAATGATCTTGTTTTAGACACCAAACATAGAAAGAAGCCGAAGCAAACTATCAAGGACGGGCTCCTAAGGGCTTCCCAAGATACTTTCTATCTACCCCTGATTAATCCAGACAAGTTTGCTCTGAGTGATGGAAAGAAAAGAAAGAGAGAAGTGTCCACTGGAACTGACAACACAAAACAAATAGGTCAGATAAATTTTAATTAACAATAGCATGAGCTTAAATGGCCATTAATTAGAATTGCTCGGTTTTTCTTCAATGCAGCGGTTCTCAACCTGTGGGTCGCGACCCCATTTGGGGTCGAACGACCATTTCACAGGGGTCACCAAACACCGCAGTCCGCCATTTTTATTTTTATTTTGGTCGGCCATTTTTTTTGTCCGCCATTTTTTTCCCTTTGCGATGCGGGCCGTCGCGCCGCGCATGCGCGATGTGCCCGTCGCGCCGCGCATGCGCGATGCGGGCCGGGGTCGAGCCCCGGAAAAGGTTGAGAACCGCTGCTTCAATGGTTCCATTTTCTAAAGATTATAAACAGCTGTGTTTTCTTAAATTATATGTCAAACTCAGAAATTTACAGATATGAAGACTGTAGATAGTCATGAATATAATCACTAAGATACGGCTAGTCCTCAACTTATAATCATTCGTTTAGTGACTGTTTGAAGTTACAACAGCACTGAAAAAAAGACTTATAACCAGTCCTCGCACACATGATCATCACAGGACCCACACAGTCACATGATCAAAATTCAGGTGCTTGTCCACTGGCATGTATTTATGATATGCCGGGGTCATGTGATCATCATTTGCAACCTTCCCAGGCAGCTTCAGACATACAAAGTCAACGGGGGAAGCTGGATTCACTTAATAACTGCATGATTCATTTAACAACTGCAGTGAACTGTGGCAAAAAAAAATGGCAAAAAAAAGATAAAATTGGGTGCAACTCATTTAACTGCCTTGCTAGCAATTGTGCTTGTAAGTCAAGGACTACCGGTAAAGGTCTGTTTAGAAGAAACAGTAAGCTATAGAGAAATATTTGGAATTTTAAAAATTGCCATTTCTAATACTGATTAAATCTGAGGTTTTTTCTTAGTTCAGAGAATTTATTTCGGTTGATAAAATATTATTCCTCTTTCTCACAACCCCTTTCTTCTTATTTTCAAGAAAGCCATAAAAGCACTTCACTCAATATCCTTCTAACCGGTCCTAATGGAGAAATTATCTGTCCATCACTCTTGAGATCTGTTCAAACTACAGATAATCCCAGGAAATTGGAACTAGCTACAGGTGAAGAAGGTAAGGAGAAAACATTTGGTTTAAAAAGAACAAATTGCCCATATAATTTAAATGTCAGGCAGCAGGAATAAACGGTGTAGCCAATTAATGTAACTTCTTCAGGCAATATTGCTTTTGGTATTAACAAAACAGCTAATGTATGTGTTCATTTATGTAAATTATTGTTACTTAATGAGGGGATGGAGCCAAGATGGAGAAGCATCATCCATTGTAAAGAGCTCCTCCAAAGGAGTACTTTATCATTGCACTTTTGCTATTTGCTCAGTACAAGCAATATTTTCTTCTCTTTATAGTAAATCTCTAAATAAGCATTGATCGGTTGATAATGTTCTATCAAATCAGTAGCAATAGCACTTGGACTTACATATCACTTCACACTGCTTTACAGCCCTCTCTAAGTGGTTTACAGACTCAGCCTATTGCCCCCAACGATCTGGCTTCCTCGTTTGACAGACTTCAGAAGGATGGAAGGCTGAGTCAACCTTGAGCCAGTCAGGATCGAACTCCTGGCTGTGGATAGATTTAACCTGCAATACTGCATTCTAACCACTGCGCCACCGTGGCTCAATGTTGACTCTTAGCAACCAGACTGAGAGATTTTCTCCATTGCCACTGTAATTGGGTCCATTCACCTTGTTATTGCTTGTCCTCTTCCCTTTCCTTCCATCTTTGCCAGCGTTAAAAACCTTCTCCATAGAGACAGGTCTTCTCACGTGTTTGAAGTTGGATAATTGGAGCCTGATCATTTGTACACTGAGTGAGAACTCTAAGTTGATTTGTTCAATGATCCCCTTGTTTGTTTCCTTGGCTGTCTATACTATTCCCAGGAGTCTTCTCCAACACTAAAATTCAAAAGTGTCAATATTCTTTCTATCCTGCTTCTTCAAACTTTCACTTCAATAGAGTGTCACAAGGAATACCGTTGCCTGCAGTATTTTGATCTTTCTAAAGGAGAAGGCAGCTTATTTATATCCTGGTCAGGTGGTGATATTCTGTGTCAGCCAGCCAAGCTTTTCAGAAGTACTTTGATGTAATTTTCAGAATTTGATTGAGGTTGCTGGTGTGCAGGGGAGGGGGAGAGAAAAAAGAATCTTATTTTTTTAATTTGTTTTATTTTTTTATGCTTTCCACTCTTTTCCAATACATATGCAGATACATTAGCATCTGTACAAAATTAACAGAGCTGTTAATTTCTGTGATTCTGTTAGCAATGATAGTTTGCTAGTTAGATAGGAGCCAAACAGTTTCATTTGTATGGAGAAATGCTTTCCATCCCTAGTAACAATCAGCAGCAATTACATTCTATAATCTCCTTGATCTCATCCATCTGTGTTATCCCTGCTCTTTAGATTCTTCTACTTCTCTCGGCTTTGCCAAGCATAGCTGTTTTCTCTAGACCATCTGCCTACATCATATATCCAGAGAATGGATATTGTGCATGCTATTCATTGCCTCAATTTTTTGTGTTTGATCGATTCAGATAGCCATTAACACCAGTGTAATGTTTGGGTCACATAGCTGGGGATCCTATGCACACACACACTCTCCCTCACACAGAGAAGCAAAGAAAACAGCAAGAGAATACCACTTTAAAGATAGCATAACATCTGTCCTCCAAGTCTTCACGGGACTGTCACTTCCAGCCACTTACTACCACATGCTCCATGTTGATAATGACCTCCACATTATCCAGTCCATGTGCAATATATAGTACAATACTCATGGGTCTGTCCAATATACACAGGGAATACCACCTGTCCAATATGAGAGCATTACATGTGCACATCAGAATACAATAACAAGACAAGAGCCATGATCTGGTTCCAGTGATACACATCCCAGGATTTTCTGCAGATGAAGGATACTTTTTTTTTGTAATACAGACTACTGTGCAACTAGCACCACTCTTGTTAATAGGCAAATAAACCATACAAATAAGAAATGATGGCTATTCCCATCACAGGCCCAAGAACCAGTCTAACCTGGTGCTTATTTTTCCCTGCATTGTCATATCTGGCTCACTAGAATGATAACAATGCACTCTCTGCACTATTCCTATTGTGCTGTTTGTCCTACTTTTCATTTTTCTGAAACCAGTTTCATTACTCTTTTCCAGTTATTGTTTTTGTCCGATGGTACTAAATTGTGTTCCAATATTCACTGACACCATTCATACATCAAATAAATAATGCATTAACCCAGCTGTCAAGGCCTTTGCAATCTCCTCAGGATACATCTTACATCTTCCAGCTAGCATGGAAGTGGCCTGAAAGGGAGCTGTAGGCCTCTAATTGTAGAGATATAATATACACAGGGAGGCTCAGTCTGGCTCAAACTTTTGATTCTAAAGCTGCAATCCTTATAGGATTCAGTGTATATATACACTGAAGTTTGTGAATTTCCACTGAACATCAGTGAGCTTTAAAAGCAGTGAGATGAAGAGGGTTGCTGCTATTCATGTAATTGAGCTTCTGTGCCTTTGAATGATACACAAAGCAGAAGATTAATCTCAAATAAACTCGACACTTGAAAGAGTAAAAAAATGTGATTAAGAACCCCCCAAATGGAGAGGTACAGCTTCCCTGCAATACAAAAGTTTTCACTGAAACTCTGTTCAGTAATGCTTTGCCTTGCTCAAAACAAATCAAGAATCTTCCAAGGAGTGAGACATATTACTTAGAGGCATAGCCCTTCTGTGCTTTTCTGATGGGTTTTGCCAGGGTCCTACAGCCAGCCACCCGTAAGCATTAACAATCTGCTCTTTTGTGTTTGTGATTAGAACAGAGTTGTTTGGGTCTCCTATTGTGCAAAATGTTCTGAGATGCAGGTTCATCTCTACTGGCATGTTGTAAGACAGAAAAGCAAAATAATATCCTAGGCTGCCTAAGAGGAAGAAGAATGTACAAATTATTATTATTATTAGTAGTAGTAGTAGTAGTAGTAGTAGTAGTAGTAGTAGTAGTAAGTAGTAGTAGTAAGAACAACAAAAATGATATAACAGAGTCTTATATTCATCCTCCATTGTCTAAAATATGAGCTCCACAACTAAAGTTTATTCATGTTTGTTATTGTGCAATGCTGTAGGTTAATCAGAGGCCAATTTCTCTGTTTTTTGGTGGCTGTGAGCTGAAGAAAGAGATTCTCTATACAATGAAATGGCAAAACAGCTTTCTGGGTAGGGGGGAAATGGTGGACTCTGTGCCTCTGCAAACAGCAGAGACAATTTGGCAAAGAAGGCCAATGGTGCTTCTCTGGACAAGGAAAGACCAGAAGATTGCCCACTTTGTTCCAAAGATATGTTCCTCATAAGAAGACCCACAAGATCTAAAGAGATTTTGTAGGCCTTCTATGAGTCTGAGCAACAGCAGCAGCCATGGAAGAGATAGCAAGCTCACAGCCACAAGCTCACAGCCTGCATAAAGACATTGGCTTCGCAAACAACCCCCCCCCCCCTTTCCACGTTCTTAAATGAATTTTGAAGACTATTAAAGTTAAAGAGATCTTCAGATGAGCAGTGCAATCAAGCCACCCAGTGAGTGATCCTTCACCCCAGATTAAAAATGAACCAATTTAAAGATTTAAAAATAATTAAGGGCAAAAAGTTGCCAAAGATTTAAATAAAGAAAGTTTAAAATGAACTAAAGAGATGGATGAATTTAAAATTATTGACTTTAAAGAATTTTTGAAACAATTAAATAATTAATCTATATTTCCATGGGAGAGTTTTGTAGGGATTAATTCGAAATGATTGGTTAGCTCTGCAAAACAAAAGATAAAGGAAAGTTGCTAAAGGCCATCTGAGTGTAGAACTACAGAATGTTGAATGGAACTAAAGACTTAATGATCCAGAGAAAGCAAGGGTCCTCCTCTTTGCCTATTGAAATGGCTATTACTAGAAAAGTAGTAAAACTTATAGAAATGACAGAAAAAGGATTACTTGAGATATTCAAAAGAATCTTTGAGGAATTGGGAAAGAACGTTAACAGCTACTATAACAGCATCAGTAACTGCTTATGTGAATGCAACATTTAAAAGAGACCATGAAAGAAGAGATGAAAAATAAAATCAAATAATCTGCAGGATTACTGAGTGGAAAGGTGAAGTGAAGGTGGCAGTTTTGGAAAACAAAACAGAAATTACAGGGATAAAATACAAATATTAAGTCAAGAACCAAATAAAAATGTAGATAATAGACTATTACTGGACTTACGAGATAAAAAGTCATGTTTGAGACCAAAGGTTTTCACTTGGTGAAAACAGAAAGAAGAGCACTTTGAAGCCTTTAAAAAATTAGAATGGGAGGAATGGTTATCAGGTCCTACAATAACATCTTAATGTCAAGTTAAGGATTAAGAAAGCTAGAATACTATATAAAAGAAAATAAAACAAATCGACTGTTTGATCAGGGATACATAATAAGTAGTTTTACAACTTGAAAATGGTTGGGTATGGGAAGAAATAATCTATGTACTGTAATTTAATTTCAAAGCGGAAGGAATACATTACGTTTGTAACTGTTGGAAAGAAAATCAAACACCTTTTCTTTTTTCTTTTTATCTTTCTCCACCTCTGTTTTTCCCTTCTATTTTTCTTTTGTCTATCTCTTTTGTTTCTTTTAAACATATTTTGTATTATCTTTAAAACTGTTAAAATGTTTCAATAAAAATACTGGTAATAAGAATTAAATGGCAAAGCCACTTTTTCAGCAAAATTTGGTTGTTAGGAATGGGATCTGGGGCTGAGTGAGCATGAGCTCCCTATTCTGCCTTAAGGCCAAGATTCCCAGCACCAACTAGATTTGGAGATTTATATATACCAGATCCTGCCACATAAATGTTTATTTGCACCTGTTTTTCTATTAACAGCAAGATTTAAGGAAATCAATTGCAAGAATGAGGAAGGATGCTGAAACAGTGCTTGTCCCTTTGTTACTACCATCCATGGTATGAGTGATATAAAGTAAACAGTTGCTGGAGAAAAGAAATATTTCTGAAGGAGCTATGACAGTCACTTAGGCAGGAATGGGGACTCTCACATCCTAAACATGTCCCTAAACATTCTCATTCTCATTCCCAAATATCAAAATTAATATTCATATTATTGACCCATGGAAATCCCTGATACTAACCCCCTTTTTTCAGTTGGGTTTGCCTCCCAATAGCTGAGATGCAGAACATCAAACGAACAAATCTTAGCCAACAATTCATCACCATACCAGAAAAAGCTTTACCTGATCCAGTTTTGTCATGGCATGTCTTGAATTTGCCAAACAATGCAGGATTTCAAAGACAGAGGCTGGACTGAGCTAACAGAAAGGGACTGATCTTGGAAGATCCTGGATCTTAATGGGCGGAGGCTTCTGCTGTGTCTGTTTCAAGGAAGAAAAGGCACACAGGAAAAAAAATGCTGTTTAACAAATCCTAGATTTGGGCTTTGGTTTTGAAAGGACAATATGTTTCCTTCGGTTTTTTAGCTTAGACAATAATTAGAGAAGAGCCAAGCTGGGGACTTTGATCAGGATTCATATAATACTGCTACCTTGGATCTGGTGTATTTCTTGGCTCTAGCTGTGAAATTGCACAGCTTGAGCAATTAATTCTCAAGCCTTTGACAAAGTCAGGTGGATTCTAGTAATGGTCTGGTTCATTAATGTTTGCTTTGCCTTTGTACTACTTTTCTTAGAAAAGGGGGCCGTACTTTTATACAGCTCTCAAACCCCAGAAGCCATGTTGCCAATTAGCCCAATGCAGGAGATGCTCTCAAATGCCACGGTCTTTACTCCGACCAGAGCCATAGTGATGTGCAAGATTAACTGGGCACAAATTGATGCAATCTTCCTGCTGTGCAGCTGAAAGATGGGAATGGAACGGTGTGAATCATACAGTTTCTGGTTGAAAGATTCTTTGGCCACTAGATTGCCTTGAGCAAAGTATATTTTTACCACCCAGTTACTATTATCTGAATGTTGAGACTGACAGCCTTATAAGGTAAAATCCCCTTTAAGTCAAGCTCAACTCTTGGTGACTCATCTATGTGGTTTTCTTATCACGGGATATCTGTTACCACTGTATTTTTCTTGGATTTTTTAAAATTTCCTATCTAGGGTTCTACTGAGACTGTTCTAAAACTGTTCAAGAAAGTGTTTTTTAATATATAAATCAAAAGTAGCTATTTTGAACTGAATACCTATTTAGTTATGATACAGACAAGCACAGGGCCACATAAAATATTTACGCACTAGATGCAATCTTGCTTGAAGTAAAGTACATAATAATATTTTAGTTATATGATGTCAGTTTTTCCCTAACCAAACAAGTCAAATACAGTGCAGTGCAAGGACTATGTGCTATTATTTCAGAATTACTCACTTATAAAATATCCAGATTATTTCTCCAAATCAACCTTAACGTTCTTCTGTACTGCATTGGGTGACTAGTTAATTTTTTTCCATTTTAAATTTTAAATTAACCATTAAGTTTCATTGCCATCCAGTTATTGCTATTCTACACTGCTTACAATTTGATTTTAATGATGTTTCTCATGGACATTTTAATTGATTGTCTGTTTTATTGGATGTCTTTAAACCATCATGAATCCTGATTGGTTCAACAGTATAAAATAAAATGAATGATAACTTGGGAAGGATATAAAATGTCTAGAACAAGCCATGTTCAAAGTTGCACTTGAACTCAATTGGGAGCAAAGATTTGGACTTCCCCAAATTTTCAAGCATCCTTATTTCCTGACACTTTCTTGGTGTACCTGAACAGCTGCAAATGGAATGTATATAGATGGCTTCTGCCGCAATTAGAATATATTTTATTTTAAATGTGTTTTAATACAGTTCCATGGAGACTTTCCCTATTTCTATTGCTACATTCTTTTTGGAAGGATTGACCTGCAGTCTCTCACTGTAAAAATAAATTCATGCGGCATTTTCAGTCAGAGTATATATCAAGCTTAAAATTCATTAAAGAAAGTCCTTTAATTTTTCATGGTCCAGAGTATTTACCCTTGAATTCATGCCAAAGAATTAACATTTAATTAACTCTTCACAGCATGGTGTTAGTTCCCTCAAATCCAATTTTAGCATGTTTACAGGAAATCCTTATTGGGCTGCTTTCTCTTTAATTGTGGTTGCCTTTATCCACATTCCCGAGATTGCAAACATTTCTGCTGCAATAAATAGAAGCTGGCTAAACAATATAATCCCGAAACTAATAAGATAGAGAGGATTGGTATTTAAATGCTTTGTTTTTTTAGATAACATATTTATCTACTTGAAAGTAGCTTGAAACTTAGTGTTTGCATGTCACTGTGGTAGTTAATGAAATTTCAGATATGTTATCTTTTCTTTTTGCAACTACCCAGCTAAAGTCTTGAGATAGTCCCTGCTCTAAATTAGGATAGTTATCTCTTTAGCTGAAACATGTAAATTACAATTTTAGGTTTTGCTGTGCAGAAGCACTAAGCATGTAAGATTCCCTGCTGCAAGCATGAATAAGTAATCAAGACCATCTCCTCCTCTGGGGCTGGGAACTATCCCAGCTCTGCTCCTCCACTCGCTTTGAGCTTTGAGCAGCAGAATGTCCATCCCATGTAATACAGGTGGTCCTTGACTTACAACAGTTTGTTTAATGACTGTTCAAAGTTACAATGGTATTAAAACAAATTAATTATGACACTGATGACAGTTGCAGCATTCCCATGGTCACCTGATCAAAATTCAGATCCTTGGGCAACTGACTCATATTTATGACAGCTGCAGTGTCATGTGACCACCTTTTGCGACCTTCTGACAAGCAAAATCAATGGGGAAGCCAGATTCACTTAACAAACCTGTTACTATTTTAACAACTGCAGTGATTCACTTAACATCTGTGTCAAGAAAGGTCATAAAATGGGGCAAAATCCACTTAGCAACAGAAATTTTGGGGCTCAGCTGAGGTAGATTGAGGACTACCTGTAATAAAATCCAAGGTCTCTGGTGGAGATTTTTCCTCTCTTGAAACATATTTACCGTACTTT
Organism: Bothrops alternatus; assembly: GCA_034064705.1. Lineage (NCBI taxonomy): Eukaryota > Metazoa > Chordata > Lepidosauria > Squamata > Viperidae > Bothrops > Bothrops alternatus. Next base: position 1,498,963 of record JARGCV010000068.1, read on the forward strand.
CACTGCACATGCCTGGGATTTAAGGATGGAACATCTGATCTAAATAAAAAGCATGGGCTGTTGTATTATCCCTTTGCTTTTCAAAAGGGACAGACTACAACTCCCAGAATTCAGGCTGGAACTTAGCAGAGCTTCAGGCCAAAACACCTGGAGGGTATCAACTTCAGAAAATGGCCATAGGCTATAGATTCTTTTCTTAGGCAGAAGAGAATCTAACATGATGCTAGAACAGGGGTTCTCAACCTTGGTAACTTTAAGACTTGTGGACTTCAATTCCCAGAATTCCTCAGCCAGCAAAGCTGGCTGAGGAATTCTGGGAGTTCAAGTCCACAAGTCTTAAAGTTGCCAAGGTTGAGAACCCCTGTGCTAGAAGATAAAGAAACTATACTGTGAATTCACATGCAGATTTCTTACAGAGAATTGAAAATATTCTTTTCTTTCCATCAAACTAGTTAATTGTTTCCCTTCCCCATATCATTTTTCTGATATTTTTCAGTATGGATATTGTTCTTTATAGCATAACAAACAAAACCAACAGCTTGAAATAGTATTAGAACATTGGAAAACTAAAGATCATCCTGGGCATTTTTTAAAAAGATGTTGAAGGAAAATGTGGGAACGAAAGATCATGGTAATGGCATAAGAGTGGTACATTAAAAAAAAGAAACAGGAGGAATGTTTTTTGCTGCCCAAGGAAAAACATTAGGTGTAAACATCACCAAGGTAAAAATGGAAAAGATCAGTTTGGATAGTAAATGTTTGTTGTGCTGAAATAGGGATCAAATAGTTGACTTTATAATAATTGGGCATGGCAGAACTGGACAGATTAATGACAAAAAAAGGCATGATGGAATTGGGAAGACATTACACTGGCCCTTATGTAGAAAGTACAGATCCACAAATAAAAACCACAAATAGGATTTTAACATTTATATTATTGACATTGGAACAATATCCCAAATATTATTGAAATTGAAAATAACCATTGTTGATTTATTGATAAAGCCATTCCAAGAGATGGCAAGGTAGAAGACATGAAATTAGAAAACATTTTCAAATGACTGAGATTGGCAAACATTTGGAAGAATAGTGAAATCCATGGTTATGGGTGGCATAAGTGTGATTCCACATGGACTTGGGAACAATTTGGATTCCTAAAATTGGAACAGGAGCCAGTTTGGTATAATGGTTGAGGCATTAGGCTAGAAACTGGAGACTGTGAGTTCTAGTCCTGCCCTAGGCACAAAACCAGTTGGGTGACTTTGGGCCAGTCACACTCTCTTAGCTCTAGGAAGGAGGCAGTGGCAAACCACTACTGTAATCTTGCCAAGAAAACTGCAGGGACCTGTCCACCTTTGACAGCTGAACTGCAAACAAATAGCACTGTGGAGCACTTCATATGTAATTAGGTGCTATTATATTGCAATTGTGCAGGCCTTAAGTTATGAAGAAGAAAAGTGGCCAACATTAAATGCAAAACACAATTAGGGGAATTGGAATAATAATAAAGGTGAAAGCTGTTCTAGTACTGAATATCATGCTCCCTTCCACGTGGAACAATTTTCCAGTCTCATTTTTTGGATCACTCCACTTCCAAAGGATAGCTTCTCAAGACACATGTTCTGTTCTTGGCCTTTTACGTCCCCTCCATCTAAAGAGCAATGGAAGGGAGGTTTTTTTGCACATTAATCAATTATTATTCAGTTCTTAAGAATGATCCAAATATACCTTCTCTAATGCAAAAATCTGTGTTTTCTATGCTCCAAACACAAGCATTTTACAAGTGGGAAATTCAGTTACTTTCTAGCTAACATGCTTATTTTATAGTGTATCCTGCAGAAGTGCCATAGCCTTATTGCTTGGTTTCTATAGCAGTTGTGTGTTTCTATAGCAGTACACTCTTATTATCAGTATGCATGTGTGTGTAAAGAAGCTAGCCACCACTTTTCTGCAAAAGGAGGTTTTAAAGAATGGATTAGGTATTTCCCAAATGAACATGAAAGTAAAAAAAAAAAGTTCTAGTGCTCACTACTCAATGCCAAGTGCTGTTTCATGTCTATAACTCTTTGTTGTTTTTGTTGTTTTTCCCTCTTCAGTTGATAGTCCTTCCTTGTCTGCATTACATATCCATTTGTCCCCTTTTTAACAGTAACCATGGTACTTTAGAACTATTGAATATTCCATAATACTGTACTAAGAATCAAATGCTTCCTGCCACTCAGTAATATTTAAAAAGTCTTCACATCAATCATCTCCAGAGGTTTCTGTTAGGCTATTTAATACAAATTTGTGCAGAAATTAAACAAATTTTATTCAGAGTAAAACAAAATGTGTAAATTTGATTAATTTGTCAAAGCAAATATTGCTTAATTAAGGAACTCAGTGATTACTTCCTAATTCATAAATATTAACTATGATCAAAGGTTGTTGCCTAACACATTAAAGATTTTACTTATTTGATGATTTAGTTTTTGGAATTGGAAATCTTACAGTTTGAGTTATTAATTAAGGGATGTAATAATTAAGGGGTATACTTCTCAGAGTTAATTAAGCAGGAAATGTTAGAGTTCAGCTGTTGATGGATGCAATGCACTCAGCAATTTTAATTATTTATGGTTTTAGTTTTAGGAGAAGATGAACTATCAATTGAAGTAAGAAGACCTGCTTCCAGAAGTTCACCAGAGTTCTGCTCTGAAGATCAAGCATCAAATGAAAGGGTACCACCAATTACAGTGTTTGATCTGTGATATGTATAGGTGGTAGAAATGATTACTTGTAATCCTTGATTTATGATCGATCGCTTAGCGACTATTCAAAGTTATGACAGATCTCCCCAGGGCTACTTACAACCTGGAGTCAAAGTTTCAATGGCTGCCACCCCCACCCAGCAGTCACGTGTTCACATTTTGGACACTCGGACACTGGTCTGCATTTACGGCTGTTTGCGGCATCCTGCAATCACATAACCGTGACTTAGATTTTTTTTTTCTTGCTGCCAGAAACCAGCATGTACTTGTGGTTTCCGGTAAAGAGTACCCATTGTGAAGGGGTGTTGTCTTACCTGAACGCCTTTTCTCAGCATGGTGGTGTATAATCCACTGGATTGGGTTATTTCAGCCCTCCTGCTCAGAGAGACTAGGAAAAAGCTTTAGCCGTGTCCCCCAGTTTTTGACGAGGCGAGGTAGCTAAGCTCTGACACCGTGGCTCCAAAAAAATTGTAACAGATTAATAAAAAAGGGGGGTGCCCTCCACACAAGCCTAGCCCGTTGTTTAGGGGAGGGAGTGGATTATACACCACCATGCTGAGAAAAGGCGTTCAGGTAAGACAACGCCCCTTCTCCAGCATGGTGGATGTATAATCCACTGGATTGGGACATACCAAAGCCCCCCATGTCCCCCAGGGTGGGAGGACTAGGCTGGCATCTCCCTGGGGGCAACCACCTGTTGAATGACCCGTCTGCCGAACACGGCATCCACCGCAGCAAACCTGTCAATCTTATAATGGGTAATGAATGAGGACGGAGACGACCAGGACGCCGCCCTACAAATTTCCTCTACGGAGGCCTGGGTGGCCCAGGCCGCGGAAGTTGCTGCACTACGTGTAGAATGAGCCGTGATACGTGATGGAACGGGCAGCGACTGCGAGACGTACACCCTAGCTATGCAGGCCCTGATCCATCTGCCAATGGTAGTGGAAGATACCTTGCTGCCCATGGCAGATGGTTGGAAGGAGACAAACAAGGCCTCGGACCTGCGGAAGGGGCCTGTGCGCTTTATGTAGATGCGCAGAGCCCTGCGCACGTCCAGTTTATGCCACTGGCGTTCTAGTCTATGGGTCGGATTAGGACAAAAGTTGGGTAGTACGAGGTCCAGCGACCTGTGAAAGCTGGTGTTAACCTTGGGTATGAATAAGGGGTCTAGTCTGAGGACCACTCTGTCTTGGTGGAAGATACACAGGTCCTCCCGAACTGACAGAGCGCCCAGCTCCGAAATCCTTCTAGCTGAAGTAATGGCTATTAGAAAGGCCACCTTCAAGGATAGAAGGTGTAGTGAACATGATCGCAGGGGCTCGAATGGAGCCTCCGTTAGGGCCCGTAATACTGTGGGTAGGTCCCAGGAAGGGTATCTATGCACCGGGGGTGGACCAGAGTTTGTCGCCCCCTTGAGGAATGCCGAGATTGCTGGATGGTGAGAGAGAGGACCCCAATTGTCACAGGTGAGGATCGTGGATAATGCCGCCACCTGCCTGCGGATGGTGTTGATGGACAACCCCTTGGACATGCCGTCTAACAGGTAGTCTAAGATGTTTGGGACGACTACTGAGAGGGGATCCAAGCCCCGAGAGGAGCACCACTGGCAGAAATTGTGCCAGGTTGCATCGTAAATCCTGTTTGTTGAGGGGCGTCTAGAGGCCTGAATCATAGCGATTGCTTCTGGGGAGTAGGCCTGCCTAGTTAGGCACTCCCGCTCAAGTGCCAAGCGGCCAATTGTAGCCACTGAGGATCTGGGTGACGGAGCTCCCCCTGAGATAGGGCCACTTTGTTCGGTGGGAATTTCCACGGAGGGGACAGGGACAGATCCACTAGATCTGCAAACCACGGGCGCCGAGGCCAATATGGTGCAACCAATATTACTTCCGCCTGCTCCAGTAACAGCTTGCGGATGGTGGCCTGGATCAGGGGGAGGGGAGGGAAGGCGTACAACAGCCCCTCGGGCCACCTGCACCGTAGGGCGTCCGTCCCCTCGGCCCCTCTGGTCGGGAACCTGGTGAAGAACCTGGTGAGTTGGGCATTGTCCGGGGAGGCAAAGAGATCCAGGCATGGCTCGCCGAACCTGGACCCTATCATGTCGAATATTTTGGTGTCCAGTCGCCACTCTGCATGGTCCACGGTTACCCTGCTCAGCGAGTCCGCCTGCCGGTTTGCCTCCCCCGAGATGTGTTCCACCTTTATCGACTTCAGATGGGTCTCTGCCCACAGCCCCAGTTCCTTGGCCTCCTGGAGGAGGGCCCAGGAATGCATGCCCCCCTGCTTGTTGACATGGGCCTTGGCCGCTACGTTGTCCGTCAGGACTAGGACATGCTTGCCCGATACTAGAGGAGAGAAATGGAGGAGGGCCAGGTGGATGGCCCTTAGCTCCAGCCAATTTATGTTCTGCTTCAGGTCTGCCCTGGACCAACGTCCCTGTGCCAGCTGAGTTTGGAGGTGAGCACCCCAGCCAAACAGACTGGCATCTGTCATCAGGACTACCCTGGAGGGTTCCTTGAATATGGTCCCCTTGGACATGGCTGGGGAAACCCACCACTGGAGAGACGCAAGGACGTGGTGCGGAACCTGGACCTTGTGGGGAGAGGCACTGAGGTTCTGTTTCTGGAAGGGGAGGAGGAACCATTGGAGGGTCCTCGGGAACCCGTGGGACTGAAGTACCTGTATGGTGGTCCTCAGGTCTGCTTGCGCCGACCGAATGGATCTGGACTGGACGAGGATGTCGTCCAGATAGCACTGCACGCGCACTGGCATCATCTGGAGATGAGCGGCCAAGACCGCTAGTACCTTCGTGAAGACCCTTGGTGCCGAGGAGAGACCGAACAGGAGGGCCCGGTACTGATAATGCCGATGCGCGTAGCAAAAGCGCAGGAACGTGCGGTGGTCCTGGGTGATTGGGATGTGAAGATAGGCCTCTGTGAGGTCTATGGAGGAGAGGAGATCCCCCTTCCTGATGCTGGCTAGTATGGACCTTAGGGTCTGCATTTTGAAACGCCGGTACACTAGGAACCGGTTCAGGCCCTTTAGGTCCAGGATCGCCCTCCACCCTCCTGATGCCTTGGGGACCACGAACAGGATGGAGTAGAAACCTGTCCCAGTCTGGTCCCCCGGTACGGGTTCTATGGCCCTGATGTCCAGGAGGTGTTTGATGGTGGAGGATACCAACCGTGCTTTGGAGGGATTTCGCGATACCGGGCACTGGGTGAAGCGATCGTGTGGGATCGCCTCGAATTCGAGTGCTAGGCCTCGCCTGATTGTGTCCTTGACCCAGGAATCGGAGGTGGTCTGTTCCCAGACCTGATAAAAACGCTCTAGGCGCCCCCCTATTGGGATGTCCCCGAGGGAGTCACTTGGTCCGCCGGAAAGGGCGGTTCCCTGATCCCCTGAAGGGACATTTAGTTTGAAACTGGCCCCTGGGTCCTGTATTTTGGCGGTCCTGTTGACGGTCCTGCCTCTGAGGGAAGGAACGTGAACCTCTGGGCCCATCCCAGGACTGCCCTGTCCGAAAGGGCTGCCGCCACTCCCAGGTGCCCGTGGGGCGTGATACCTGTCTGCAGGAGTCCGGCTGCTGCCGTCTATTGGTCTTTTTGGAAGGGTGGGCAATGATTTTACGTTTGTCCCTACCCTCGACTACATGTGGGTCAAGGATGGGGCCAAACAGGTCCTTGCCTGTATACTTGGCCAAGGAGAGGCGGCACTTTGCCCGTAAGTCCGCCCTCCAGTGTTTCAGCCACAGGAGCCTGCGGGAGGCCACTGTGGCTCCTATTGAACGGGCAGAACACTTGGCCGAGTGGAGAGAGGCATCGGCCATGTACTGTGAGGCCCCTATCAGTTTCACGAGTGTCTGGTGCACTCTGACCTGGTCAGGTGGGATTGTGGCCTGAAGTTCCCGGAGCCACATGATGGAGGTCCTGGCGAAGAAGGAGGTACCTGTAGCAGCCTTAATGGCCTGACCGGAGGTCAGGTGTGCCCTTCTGTAGTTGGCCTCGAACTTCTTTTCGTCCGCAGTGAGAAACTCAGTCATGTCCCCTGAGGCTGCAGAATTTGAGAACAGTGAAGTTAGTGGAGAATCCACTGACGGTACCTCAAGTAGGGAAGCGAAAGATGGGGCCACATTATAGAGCTTCTTTTCCACAGTGCTTTCCCTGGGAATGGTGGACAGAGAGGCCCACTGGGCCTCCACCGCGTCCCGGAAAACAAAGGGACAGGGAATCTGTTTGTGCTCCACTACCTTCACCTTGAACAGCGGATTTGACTCCTTGTCCGCTGAGGTGGAAGGTTTCTCCTCCTGCACAGAGGTTAAAGAGGCAGTGGAGCATGCCTTTGATAGTAAGGAAGTAAAGATGGAGTGATCGAGGAGGCAGGAGGCAGAGGCCTGATCGGGTTCTGCTTCCTCCTCGTCTGATATGGGGGTGTCCGCCATGTCTAAGTCATCGGACTCCCCCTCCCCCATCTGGGATGAAGCCTCCGAGATAGCAGATTCCGGAGCTGGGGAGTAGTCCTGCTGAGGAGGAGGACCAGTGGGAGGAGAGGAGACCTGAGGGGGAACTTGTGGGATCCTTGATGGAGTCATGAACTGTGTGAAGGCGTGCTGCATGAAGGCCTGGAATTGGGCCTGTGACCATGCGGGCCCCTGGGCCCCAAGGGTTCCCCCTACCAACACTGGGGCAATAGCCACTTGGGGCCCCTGCTGAGGAGGAGGGGAGGAGTGAGAGGGACCTGCCTGTTCGGTGTCCCCCAGAGGAGTGGCAGTCCAGGCAGTATTTGATTGAGGAGGCTCTCTAGTATTGGTATCCAGTGGGGCAGGGGGAACCGGATCGGCCCCACTGGATAGGAGCCGCTGTGCCTTGGAGAATTCTCTCTCCAATGCCTGGTGCCTCCTCGAGGCCACTCGCTCCGCAGACTTAGAGGTCTCCTTGGAGGAAAGATGCCTGGTCTTGGCCTTCTTCTTACCTCCTGTATCTAAATCGGTTGCCCTGCGCTTTGGTTGCGCGGTGGGGGCACCTGAGACCGGTATAGTCACGGGCAAGGGACTGTCTGCCATTGCCACTAGTCAAGCCTGTAGAAGGGTGACTAGTGTAAGGGAAATGGAACCTAGGGCCGCAGAACAATGTTCAGGGAAGAGGCGCAGCCGCCCCCTACTCTGAAACCAGATGAGGTGTGGCAGATCAGCCGGACAGGTTGTAGGCCTGACCCCTAGGCCGTGTGGCTAAAAGGCCACGGCTATAGGAAACAGGTGGCCTGCGAAAACCTTCACTCCTGCCGGGGCCTAGGTAGCCAGGGCCCACGGGGTACTGCCTCCTCCAGCAGCCCTGGAATGGGAGAATTCCCTCTCCAAAGTTTTATGACCCCTGCTGTACCTGTGACGGAGGGGTATGTAACCTATGGAAGGTTATGACCGGCCGGGCGTTCCTGCATTAAGGGAGGGCGCCCGGCGATGGCCTTGGACGCCGGGGCTCGCGTCGGAGGCTGTCCCAGGTCGGGCCTAACACGCTAGGCCAAGACGGGGAGTTCTGCGGACTGTGATGTGTAGGCCGGAGATTCAAAATGGCCACCGCCGAACGGTAGCCTAAAATTGGCGGGAAAACGCGATCCTGCGGTTCTAAGATGGCGTCCACCTTTTTTTACGCTCCTGAGGTGATTTTCTTTTCTTTTCTTCCCCCCCCCCCAGAAAAAACAACAGGCCGGGGTGCAGGAGCGGCACGGAGCGAAGCCTCGCCCTCACCGCTCTTTCTCCCCCCCCACCGGTTCACTTGCGTGGAGGAGAGTCAGGTGTCAGCTGGCCTCCGCTGTGCCTCCTTGCCGTTTGCTGCGGTGAATTCGGGGTTTTAAAAGAGCCCCGGAGAGGCTCGAGGCGGCTGTTGGCTTTCCTGCCGGCTGCAGCCGCTGGAAATGCCCTGCCTTGTCCCGTTCCTCTTTTTTTGTTTAAAGTAACAGAGCCCGGCGTTTGTAAGCTCAGGGGGGAGTAGAGACAGCTGCTGGCCTTTCCGACGGCTTGTTGCCGGTGGAGATCGGTCCCTGCTGGAGCCGGCTGGCTCGAAAATCAGGACCAGATTGCTGCTGCAAGGTGGATTAGATCTTAAAAAAGGCCTAAATTTGAAAAATTTTTGGAATTTTTCTGTCAAATTTGAGATTAAATCAAAGGAACTACGGAGCCAACCGAAAAGGTGTCTGCTCTGAGCTCGAGACTAGGAAAAAACTGGGGGACACGCCCAGGGGAAGGCGTGGCTAAAGCTTTTTCCTAGTCTCTCTGAGCAGGAGGGCTGAAATAATCCAATCCAGTGGATTATACATCCACCATGCTGGAGAATAATGGATTCACTAAACAGCCTTGGTCTTTGCTTAATGACTGTAGCATTCACTTTATGACTGCCATGTTCACTTAAAGACCGCTGTAAAAAAGATCATGAAATTGGGTGCGAACATTTTGTAACCTGGTTAAAGACCGGCGTAACTTATAACCATCATTCTGGGATCAGTTATGATCCTAAGTCAAAGATTACCTGTACTTGTACAGGGTAATAGTATTCATTGAAGGGATATTTTACTTGGGTAGTGGAATGAAGGAAGGCCTTTTGAAGTCTGCTTCTCCACTTCTAGAAAACAGACCTTGTAATATGCCAAGGAGAGTTAGCTTGGGATGGTGGTTAAGGCTCTAAGCTAGAAACCAGTAGACTGAGTCCTAGACCCATCTTAGGCACAAAACCAGCTGGGTGACCTTGGGCCAATCTCAGCCTTGAAAAGGAGGCAATGGGAAACCACTTCCAAAATTTTGCCAAAAAAACTTCAGGAATTTTTCCATGTAGTCACCAGCAGTCAACAACGCCAAGAGAGAAGCAAATCCATATTTTCTATAGAGAGACAGGATGTAGTGCTTCTCTATATGCTTTGATATATTTCTTTTGTTTTGCTAGAGGTTCCCTGTGAGCAGTCTTTTTTATCTCGCTGTGCAAGAGAGCAGTTTTGCTAACTCCTCTTACCCAAAACATGCAGAGATGTTCTTACAACATGCTATATTCAGTAGCAATGTAGCCATGTTCTCTTCATTGTACTGTTTTTGACTATTGAAAATTTGATACATCATTTGCTGTGGAGGGAAAACTAATCCCAGAACGAAGACGAGAGCAACACTTTTTAGAAAAGTGGGTCCAGTCTTCATTACACAGAGTAGAAATGATTAAGTATTTTCACAGCACAGAGTAGACACATTGTACATTTTCCTTACCAAGAAAAGAGTTCTAAAAACTGGATCTGCAGATATATTGATAAAGCAGTGGACAGTGGCTTGTGCATATGATATAATCAATATACTTTACCCATGCTCAGATTTAATGCTGTATTGTAAATGTTTACTCCGAAAAAAGGACAAATTATGCAATAATTTATGCAAGACTTATGCAATTAGAAGACATGTGGTCTTATTAAAGCCAAATATGCCAGTCAAGCCAAGAGGGGCATTTAAAAGACTTAATACCTAAGTCTATATTTTTTTTCATTAGGATAGATATATGTCCACCATATTTTGAAGTGGGATAAAGCTGGGCTTCCTTGAATAGACTCTTAACTTGAACAACTTTGTTTAGCAAGTCCTACTAACATTTACAGTACTCTGAAGTATTGTAGTAAGATCTGCTACGTTCATTGAGACTTATTTTTAGGTAAGCATGCATTAACTACAGCCTTGATATTATTTAATATTATTTCTGTCTTTATTCTAAAACGTCTTACAGTTTTAAGCATTGCAGAACTTATAAAAAAAACTCTTATATAATGTCTTTAAAGAATAAGAGTAAAAATATTGATTGTATATAATTATCATTTAAATTCTGTTTTCTTTGATCTTATGACATATGATGAAATCAAGGTTGCTACACTTTAAAGAGGTGTACAGAAAAGGAAATTTCTCCTTCTCTTGAATTTCTGTACTGTAGAAGAAATTCTGGGATAATGCAGTTAGGAATATAGGAATTTCTAGCATAGAAATAGATGGAATTATCAGTTCCACTATGAATTTTATAGTATTAGAATCAGGAAGAAAATCTAAAGACTTACACTAAAAGTATGTAAATGTGTAACTGTTGGAATATTCATGAACAGGAAGAGTCATGTGGTAACTCAGTCAGCCAATGTGAAGAAAGTGCTACTGAGTCTGTGCAAAAAAGGTATTGAGTTAGGAGCTGGATTTTTTAATCAGTCTCAGGTCTGTCTCTGTATCTCTCTGTAAGAAGTCTTCATTGTGCTATGTTGCAGTAAAGAAAAATGTATGGTATTGTAAATAATTTTGATATGAATATAAAGAGGTTATTTGAATCAGCTAAATGCAGTCCACTGTGAGAGCTTCTGATTTATTTTTACCAACAGAAAAATTAAAATTCTCTAACAGGTTGTGGGCCCAGAGCAGCGGTTCTCAACCTGTGGGTCGCGACCCCTTTGGGGGTCAAACGACCCTTTCACAGGGGTCACCTAAGACCATCAGAAAACACATTTTTCCGATGGTCTTAGGAACCGAGACACCACTCCTCTATCCATCTCCGCACGGCTTCGAGCTGGGGGCCGTTGCAGTGCCGGATTCGTTTCCGTCGACTTCTCCTAAGGGAGGCCGCGCTGCTTCGCGGCCCTTTCCGCAGAGGAGGCTGAACTAAACTCTGCCGGCGCTGTCGCTCTCTCGCTCTTTCTCTCTCTCCGTCTCCCTGCCTGGACACTTCTCCAACCAGGCTAGGCAGAGCTGGCGGAGTGGCCTTCCTGCGCCCCCTCCCTGGCCAGCTGGAGCCGGGCAGGCTGGCAACCTTCGGAAGTGAGGCAAGGACAGGCAAGGTGCGCTGAGCCCCAGGGGCGGTGGGTGAGTGGCCGGCATTGGTGCATGCTTGGAGAGCCCTTAGGGTTGGGGGTCACCACAACATGAGGAACTGTATTAAAGGGTCGAGGCATTAGGAAGGTTGAGAACCACTGGTCCAGAGCTTACTAAGGACTACATTGTAATTTAAAGCTGGAAGAAATTGTCTGTTTAGAAAGTATAAGAACAAGGCAGAATTAGCAGAATGGCTGCAATGGAATTTAAGGAAAGCTCTGTGCCTTGTTTGAGTCAGAAGAATTACATTGTGTGGGCTGCAAAAATGGAATGTTTGCTGAAAGCTAAAGAGCTGTGGTATATCGTAGAAAATCCACCACAAGTGTTTGCAGCTGCTGATCAGAAAAGTCATGATCGAGCAATAGCTTATCTCATCTTGAATTTAGATGATAAACAATTTCTAAATGTTGCAAATTTAAAGACTGCAAAGGAGATTTGGTTGAAGTTGAGAGCTGTGCATGTGAATGTTTCTGCATGCAATATAGTGCAATTGTCAAGAAAACTTTACAGGGCCTGTTTGCAACTAGGCGAATCTGTGGAACAGCATTTAAATAAAATGCAAAGTTTATTTTTGGACTTAGAACAATGTGGGATTAAATTCCCTGAGTCCCAGAAGGTTTTATTGGTGTTGAACAGTTTAGATAAAACCTGGGACACAGTTTCTACGATATTTGAGTGTAAAGAAGAGCAAGACTTAAATTTTGAGGCTTTAAAGGCATGTTTGCTTAATGAAGAAGAAAAGCGCCATTTTAGGAGCAGCCACAAGGAGGTGAAATTCCTGAGGAGGGGGGCCCAGACTGCAAGTCTCCAGAGAAGGAACAAGCAGCAGATGGGACCAAGTTGCAACAAAGGAAAGATTGTGCAAGCAGAGAGCTCAGCAACAGAAAAAATTGCTACGTTTGCGGTGCAATCACACATCTGAAAAGGAACTGTTTGCAGAGGAACAATTTGCAGCGAAGGACATTTGTGCAAGCAAAGAAGACTGATTTGCAAAAGGAACATTTTGGTGTTGCAAAAGTTTGCTATAGCAACAACAGAGATAAGTGGCTAATAGATAGTGGGGCAAGTCAAACAATTGTTAATGACTCTGAATTATTTTGCAGGTTTGTTCCAGTAGCACAAGAAGCTGTGGCTTTGGCAAATGGCCAGAAAGCAAAAGTCATCGGAAGAGGCGATGTAAAAATTCCATATTTGGAATCAAAGTTTACCAATGTGTTTTGTGTACCTGAGATGGAACATAATTTGTTAAGTGTGTCTAATTTAGACAAACAAGGTTTTGAGACCATTTTTGTAAATGGGAAGTGTCTCATCAAAAGGAATGGGAATATTTGGGCAGAAGGCATAAAGTAAGATAATCTATATGTATTGCAGGGACAAAAGGTTCAATGTTCCCATATATTTAAGAATGTTGCAGAGCATGATTCGTGTGTTCATCTTCTACATAGAAGACTTGGCCATGCAAGCTTTAAAGTTTTGCAGCAAATGCAAGAGTTTGCAGAAGAGCTAAATTTGAAGGGATGCAAAACGTATTTGGACTGTGCAGTATGCAAAGCATCAAAGTCAAAAGCATTTCCAGTTAGTAAATATAGCACAAGACAAACAAAAAGAGCTCTAGAGCTGGTCCATGCAGATCTGGTGGGACCTATGCAAGCCAGTTTGGGAGGAGCAAAATATGCACTGGTAATTGTTGATGATTATAGCAGGTATTCATTTTGCTACTTGCTTAAAGGAAAGACAGAGGTGCTACAACAATTTAAACAGTGGGTAAGTTTTGTAGAGAGAAGGTACAGACAACAAGTGTGTCAGTTGCAAACTGACAGAGGTACTGAATTTATGTCAACTAAATTCCAACAATGGTTGGGGCAGTTGGGGATAAGACACAGATGTACAAATCCTTACACAGCAGCAGAGAACGGTGTAGCTGAAAGAAGGAATGGTGTTTTGCAAACAATGAAAGATTCATTATTAGAGGATTCTGGTATGAGCAGGTCATATTGGGGAGAAGCCATATTGACTGCCAATTATATAGTTAACAGGCTGTGGAGTTCCTCCATTAATAATACTCCATATGCCATTCTATATGGGAGAAAGCCATCACTGGCACATTTGAGAATTTTTGGAAGTACTGCATGGGTACATATTCCGAAAGCAATCAGAAGAAAGGGACAGCAAAAGACAAGAAAGCTCAGGTTTGTGGGCTATGAGCCAGGGTCAAAAGGATATTGCTTTAGCGATGGAAGTAAAAGAATTGTAATTTCAAGGTCTGCTAATTTTGCAGAACAAAATTGGGACAGAATTAATGCAAATTCTGGGTATGTCTCACTTAATGACGGTGATCTATTTAACGACAATAACTCATCTAATGATGGAAAAATGATTATTGAAGATGTCAATGTTCAGGGAGGAGAGGCTAAACAAGACATGAAACCAGATAGACTTGAGACACAGGAGCCGTTAATACCACGTAGGTCAGAGCGATGTAACAAAGGAATTCCGCCTGACAGGTATTCTGCCAGCAAGGTAAAGGTTTGCAATGTGTTGTATGAGTCAAGAAGTTATAAAGAGGTGTTGGCATTACCAAAAGCTGAACAAGAAAGATGGAAGGAGGTCATGGACAAAGAGATGAAATCCATGGGAGACCATAAAGTATTTAAATCAATGACTTTGCCACAAGGAACCAAAACTGTGGGTTGTAAGTGGGTATATAAGAAATAGGTATTGCCAAATAATGATGTACAATATAAGGCGAGGTTAATGGCACAAGGTTTTTCACAAAGAATGTGCACTATGATGAAGTATTTGCACCAACTGTGAAAAGAGAGTATAAGATTAGCACTGGCGTTGGCAGCGGCATATAAACATAAAATCTGGCACTTTGATATCACAACTGCACTCCTCAATGCTGAATTAGAGGAAGAAATTTATATGATCCAAGCACCAGGATATGAAATTGCAAAGCCTAACATGGTGTATAAATTAAACAAGGCTATTTATGGGCTAAAGCAGTCAGCCAGAAACTGGAATATCTGTTTAGATACTGCTTTAAAGAGTCTTAGATTTAAGAGTTGCAAAGCTGATAATTGTATATATACTGGACAGTTATAAGGAGGGAATTGTCTACTGTTATCATTTGTGGATGATCTTTGCTTCATCGCAAAGGATGCATCACAAGTCAAGGAATTTGCTGATAAATTAGGAAAGAAATTTGAATTAAAGAATTTGGGAGAAATAAAAAAATATCTCTGTGTAGAGATACAGAAAAATGAAAAAGGTGGTTATATTCTCAGTCAAAGGAGAAAAATTAAGCAGTTATTGGAAAAATATAATGTGAAAGATAGTAATACTGCTCCCACACTCATGAGTACGGATTTTTATATTAGTTTAAGTGTGGACAAAGGTGAAACCTGTGATCAAGAGATATATCACTCAGCAATAGGGAGTTTGTTATATCTATCACAGTGGTCCAGACCAGACATAGCTTGCGCAGTAAGCATTTTGAGTTGTTTTACTGCTGCACCTACAAAGTTACATTGGATGGGTGTAAAAAGGGTTCTCAGATATTTAAAGGGAACCATAAATTTGGGTCTTCAAATACAGATTACTGAGGAATTGAAATTAAAGTGTTATGTCGATAGTGACTATGCAAATGACATAAACACAAGGAAATCAAATTCTGGGATTATAATATTGTTTGGAGGGACTCTGATTGAATGGAAGTCCAGAAAACAAACAACTGTTGCTATTTCAACAGCGGAAGCAGAGTTTATTGCTCTATCTGAATTGTGTTCTGAAGCAACATGGTATGTACAGTTGTTGCAAGATTTAAATATTAATGTAAAAGAATCTGTAAAGGTATTTGAAGACAATGCTGCCTGTATAAAAATGGCAACTGGTGACAGGGTGAAGAACAGAAGTAAACAAGTAGACATTAAGTATTGTAATGTCAAGAAAGCTGTAAAAGAAAAATTGATTAGTTTACATCATTGTTCTGAGAATAATTTGGCAGACATGATGTTCACTATGGTGTTCGCTAGTGGTGTTCACTATGGAAAATGTATTAAGTCAATAGGTCTGATGTCTCTTCCTGTCATGAAGGGAGGAGTGTTGGAATATTCATGAACAGGAAGAGTCATGTGGTAACTCAATCAGCTAATGTGAAGAAAGTGTTACTGAGTCTGTGCAAAAAAGGTATTGAGTTAGGAGCTGGATTTTTTATTCAGTCTCAGGTCTGTCTCTGTATCTCTCTGTAAGAAGTCTTCATTGTGCTATGTTGCTGTAAAGAAGAATGTATGGCATTGTAAATATTTTGATATGAATATAAAGAGGTTATTTGAATCAGCTAAATGCAGTCCACTGTGAGAGCTTCTGATTTATTTTTACCAACAAAGAAATTAAAATTCTCTAACAGTAACAATACAAAATACAAACAAAAATCCCAAGCAAACATCCATGGTTGTTTTTCCTGAACTGTTATTTCAGAAGGCTTATCTTTGGGAATAATCCATTTAGGTTTGGGGTAAGAATGTAAAGGAGAAAAAAAAACATGTACTTAAACATATAGAACAGCTGCTCCATAGATGATGTTGCCTTATTCCTGTTTTGAATTTTCTCTTTTTTCATATAATATTTAGAAATCTGCATATTAATTAAGTCCACAGCAGGTTAGAAATTCAACTTTTAAAAAGCATAGAAACAGAATATATATGGGAAAAAGCAATTTGTGCAATACTAAATCTATATTGAATGATCCTTGTAGAGTTGTGGTGATGTAAAAACCTGGCTTAGTATATAGAGTACAAAACTGAAGACCTCAAATTTCCTTTTTCAGAAACACTCTTTGTTGTGTCCTGAGCCTGCTGAAGTATTTAGCAGGCTCAGAAATGTTGCAAACGGTCCCCGGCAAACCAAAAGCTGCCCGGGATCAGACTAGCTGGCGCCAGCCTTGTGCACATGCACAAGGCGCAAAATAGCCAGATTCTTATTGGTTGTTGCTGTCCTGTTCAGGACGCTATAAAAGGCCTGTGTGCCTTTTGCTGTTTGCTGGTTGTAAGGAGAAGATCAATAAAGAAGCTTGTTGTTCACAATGTGCCTTCGTGTGATGCCTGAATCCCCAATACATAAAACTCTTATTTAGCGTTTCTCAATCAGATGGATAGACTTCAACTCCAGAATTTCCCAGCCAGGGAATTCTGGGAGTTGAAGTCCACATATGGACATGAGTTTTTGTACAGTGGTCAGTTCCCAAAGGTAATCATATAAACAACCACTGCAAACTCCTTCATTATCAGTGAAAAGTTCTCAGTCCACAGAAAGATCTTAAAACAGAAAATTCAGAGGTCTTCACCCTAATGTATTTTGGAATGTATTTATTTTAAATGGGAAGTTTTTCAGTTGCCAGGATTCCTATGTCTCATTCCTTTCTTTTCAATAAATCTTGGTAAAGACGCCCTGTGAGAATGGTGCTTCCGGTGTAGACTAAAGAGCCTGACATTTGCCTTCTGCTTTCAGGTAGCAGCTTGGTAGTTCCTGCTGCCACCATCCATCTTCCACGGGGCACCTTTCTCCTAAATCCCATTGTGTGAGAGAGATAGTGCTCTTATAATCTGTGCTGCCTTATTTACTCAAAAAGTAAATGAAAATATATCAAATAAAAGGTAAAAAAAAGGTAAAAACATTAACCCTCCCACCTAATTTCAGTACGTTCCCCCCTTATTGAAAGTAAACAAAGTAAATCATAAATAAAAGTAAATACAACAAATAAAGTAAATAAAATAAAAAAGATAAATAAAAGTAAGTAAAATTAAAGGCGAAAAAGTGAAAAAAAGGAACTAATTTCAATAAAATCCCAACATTAACCGGAGCCTAAATGGAACGATCCTAATCCTTGCTTTTTCTAGCCTTGGTTAACAGCTTCTTTGTTTGTTTCCTCTTCTAGTTCTCTCTTCATTTAAAATGACCAAAGCTTTTCTTTATCTCCCGCAGAGGAAAGGCTGACAAAAACTGTTTCTAGGTATATGGTGACAAAGAGCATCTCTCACTCAAGGATGTGTATTGTGTGGCTGAACTTGTTTGGGGTGAAAGCCTGATTTGCAATCTAGGGGATGGATCCAGAGGGCCTTCATAAGCCCTCTTCTTTGCACAAGAGTGTTTTAATAGTGTTAGATATTATGCTTTGAGGGCCACCCAGAGTTGGTAATAATATGAGTGGTTTTATAAATGTTTTAAATAAATACATTTAAAGAAATAAGATCCTTGTGTGAAAATACAACTCTGATCCCAAGATGTTCTCTGCATGCTCAAACATTGGCTAATGTTTCAAAATATGTGTTAGCACAAGGCCTTAAAGAGGTTCACATATTTTATTTGCTAGTGTACAAAAGTTCACTGAATAGCAGTTCTTCTTGGAAGCCAACTATTAAAATAAAATATTTTTCTTTCCTGCTGAGAAAACTTAAACTGATCTTCTGAAAGTAAAATGGAATGCATTTCTTACAGAACTGGTTTAAGTCAATCCAATAGTAATGAGTAACTATTATATGTATTCATAGCCCAGGTTTATACATCAGGTTTGCAGACTTTTTCTCTTGACAACTGTAAGTAGCTTTCCATACATAGGAACAGTAGCTCTAGAGCAGCAAACTTCAAATTTTAGATACCCAAGGAACCCTTCTCAATGTGGAAAATCAATGCATTAATGTGTTTCATATGAGATATTTTATCTGAAGAAAATAAATTATACATTTCATACTATGTAAGCAGAAATGCCATGTTGAACCCTTGGATGATTCTCATGGGGTTCTGAGGAATATAGTTTGAATACCATAGTTCTAGAGTAGGAGTGTTCAATCCTGGCAACTGGGGATTTCTGGGAGTTGAAGTCCACAAGTCTTAAAGTTGCCAAGGTTGGACACTCCTGTTCTAGAGTAACCATTTCTTTTAAGAGCATTGTATGAAGTGGAGCATTTCAGACACAATGAGAGGGAGACAATGAGAGACATTTATACCTCAAGAGCATTAAGTGTGTCTACAATTGTTATTTTCATTCTAGGAAACCATCCAACTTTCTGTTACACTGAAGAATGGACACTATGCCCCACCTGCATATAAAAAGCTGGTATGTTTAAGCACACCTTATTTTCAACCACAGTTAACAGAAAACAGAAATATGGAAATGATAAACTCTTCAGATATAAAATCAGAGGAATCTATTATTGTGACACAATTCTAAATGTGCATAATACATTCAATCTTATTTTACTGGCTAGAATTCTAAATCCTCAATATAGATCCTAAATAACATAAATATTGATTTATATAACTGGACAAGTAGAACTGAAGCCTTAAGATGATCTTGGGTGAGCTCTATTCTCACAGTACCACTTTACTTGGGGCAAAGTTTGGGGAATACATATTCTGATGTGCAAAAAGGAAGCCAAGATGAAATTAAAATTGGGCACATGCCTATTACATATAAACAGGCTAATATTTAGATAGCATCCTTCATTCTACCTGGTACAGTAGATCAGTTCAGGTGGACTAGGACAGACTAGGTGCCCTTCAACAGAGCTGATCATCTGAGGAACCCAGAGAAAAGGGCAAGATAACCTCTTGTCCTCTAGAATTTGCCTTTTGACACAAATATTATATCTGCCAAATGATAGGTTTGGCCTTGACACATTACATTTAAAGACCCCTCCTACTGACCTAACATTTGGGACTTTCCCTGTCACTATCTTAACTTATGTCTGGTATGCCTGTTAGAAATAGCCCTTCTGTGTAGAGCTATTTGCAATATTAGTGTATTTGTAAAACAAAGTATATTCGTAAAACAAAGATAAGGTGTGTCAGCCTGACTTTGAATGTGCTTAGTATGGAAAAGGATTCCAGCCAGAGCATACAATAAACTATAATTCTGTTTTGGAGATTATAATCCATATTCCAGATGCCTGGCACTTTCGCACAACTAGTGGTCCTCAAAGGAAAGTTTCAGTACAGTATTTCCAGGTGCTTAACTGCTTGCCTGGTTTTGTAACTTCATTTAATTGTATTAGTTTATTTAAGGAGTACTTTGTATGAGATGGTATTGCTGCAGAGCAGAAGTATACTAAACTTGTAATTTAAATTCCCATAATCCTTCACCAGTTTGTTTAAAGTGTGTTGCGATTTAACACGTTTATAGGCATCAGGATGGGAAACCCTGGGCTGTTCCATGTGGTAACAACTCTCTGAGGCATCAAGCAGGGTTCAGTTTTTTCCCCCATCAGTTACTATGAATCTTGAAAGGAAAGACATGCCCGGGATTGGAACAGTGTGTAAGACAAGCTTGTAGTATTTTGTGCTCTTCCTTCTTCTTCTGCAAGAAGGCAGATTTCTTCCAGGCCTCTAAAATCCACCTGGCAAAAGGACCTTGTGAAACTGAACTGATCCCAGTGCAGGAAATCTCTCCTCAGCTGTAGGTTAACTTTGCTCTTCAGCTTTCTTTCTGGTCTGGAGAAACTGAATCGAGGCAGGGCTCCCTCCCTAATGGCTGCTACCCAGATGCTTCTTTCATCACTTTTCAATAATGGCTTTCCCTCCCCAATCCAGTACTTCCTGTTTTTCACATTTCATTCCAGCTTATTACCTGAGGGAAAAAATAATGAGAATGCAGGAGCCAAAAGAGGAGCCAGTAACTTGTACTCAGCATCTGGAGCTGACTGACTGCCTCTGAGGATTGAACCAGGCGCATCTCATAGAATCATAGAGTCAGAAGGGACAGCACACAGCTGAGTCATACTTAAGCAGTGGCCCACCAGGGCGCCTAGATCCCTCTCTCATGGGCACCACTGTTGAGACAAGGCACTGCCTATCCCAGACCTACACATCTTGTTTTTCCTACTTAAATGCAGGACCTTCCTTTTCTCGCCATTGAACTGCATCAGAACTAGAGCCATGTCTTTTTTTCCATCCAGAAATTGCTCTGTTTGCCCTGTTCCTCAGAATAGTTCTTGCAGCAAGTACCAAATTAAAATAACCACCACACTGGTTTGCTCTGTTGCACATCAAGGCGGAATTAATACTTGTTTAATAGGATTTCAGCCTCATCAAAATAGGCAAAGGTGAAAGTTGACTGGAAAAAGGAAAATGGGAGCAAGGTTTGCATGCTAATAAAGTATGAGTAGTCCTCAACTTACGACTTTGGCAGCTGTTCAAACTTACGACTGAGCCCCCCAAAGGTACTTATGACCCAGTTTCCAAATTCCAATGGTCGCCTCTTTCTTAAAGTCATGTGACCACATTTTGGATACTCAACCGGCCAACATTTTGAAAGATAAATGTCTCCCCTGCCAGTCGTGTCCGATTCTAGGGGGTGGTGCTCATCTCCGATTCACAACCAAAGAGCCAGCGTTGTCTGAAAATGCTTCTGTGGTCATGTGGCCAGCCTGACTGTATGCTGAAGGTGCACGGAACATTGTTACTTTCCCACCAAGGTGGTACCTATTTATCTACTTGCATTTGTGTGCTTTTGAACTGCTTGGTTGGCAGGAGCTGGAACAAGTAATGGAAGCTCACTCTTTACATGGTACTTAGGTCTCAAATTGCCAGCCTTCCAGCCCACAAGCCTAGCAGTGGCCAAGTGGCTCACATGTACAAGGCGATTTATGACATTTTTGCCAAAAAGCAATGTTTCCCTCTGATTTTTGGCAAAAATGTCTGATAGCGAATAATGGATTCACTGAACAACTGTGATATTAATTTTACAACCGCCACAAAAAGGTCATAAAATTGGGTCCATCACATGATGACACATTTACAACTGCCATGATTTACAGCCATCATTGGCAGGCTCATTATAGTCATAAGCCGAATACGATCTGTCTATGAAATTAAATTAAGACATGATAGCATAAAAATAAGGTAAAATATTTATTGGACCTCTAGCGTATCAAAATGACTTGTTATAATGCAGGAATGAAAAAGAAATCTACCTAAAGTGCTGAGGTGATAGAAATATAGTTTGCAGGAAAGGACTTAGGATGGATCTTTCTAAAAATGTCATTATTTTATGTGCTGTAAGTGCTGGACATAGGCAGTAGGCTATACTGTTTTTCCCAGCACATACCTTATTAAAGAATCAAGAGAATAACATAACTCAAATTTGCAAAAAAAAATGTTTCTTATCTTTCTAAAAAGGAACCTCCTCTAACTCAACAGACTCAAAATGTACCAAGAAATGGGACTGGCTTTGAAAATCACGAAATCATCACAGGTAAATTTACTTTAGTTTCTCTCATAAAGTATTTATTCTTGCTTTAGGAACAGAAACTGGAATTAAAGCTGCTATCTTGTTTTGTGCACTAGGAAATGAGGGTGTTTCTGCTGAGTTTGGAGAAAGACATCAGCCCAGTCAAACTGGTCTCTGCAGAAATAGCTACCCACAACAGAGTGAGGAGGAAAAGGGTTATTCCAGCTTGTCACAAACACACAGCATGAAGCAGAGGAATACTAGTGACATTATGCAAGGTATTGGCTAGATACTGTTCATTAATGCATTAAGACTGTAGCTCTGTATACCCATATATAGTGATAACTCCCTTGAATTCAACAATACTAGATAGGATTTCATTGGAAAAGCCTAATCGTATTACATCAGTTGTTTTGTTACAGCTTTACCCAACAAAACTAGCTTGAGAAACAATATGCTTAGGCATATTTGCCCTATATAGGCATCCCAAGTCCTATAGAGAAATCCCTAATTTTCAAATATCCATTCTGATTATGCAAACAGAACTCAAAGGAGCTCTCACTTTCCATGTCCTACCATGCTCAGATGATTCCCAACTTCTCCATACATTCTATCCTTACAAACCACATTTATACACCACACATAAATTGCCTTTGTTTTTTTTAAACTTCTCATTCTTTCTTTTGAGGATCAATTGCATCAGGTCCATCCAACCGTAACTTGCCCAGTCTTCTATTTCTAATGAGTGAGTCTCCTCAACATACTTCTTTCCTTCTGGTCACCTTTTTGATCCACAGTTACTTAGCACCCAGACATTCTCGATTCTACCTCTCCCTGTTTTACCATGCACATTTCTTAAGTAACCCATTCCCACTGCATTCAACTTGTTTCTCCAGACATACCAATTCTCACTTCCCTATAACAAAGTGGGCAGAAGTGTGCTTTTTTGGTGACAAACATTCATTCCATGCAATAGACCACATGTTACCTACTAACTTTTTACTAGCATTTGTATATCTTAACATTTCTCCATCAGTTTTCTCATCTTTAATAAACATTCTACCAATATACACAAATTCATCTATTTATTCTAGTTTTCCCCACTCATATGTAATTTGCAATCATTTATTCCATTTACCCATCAAACACATCTATAGCATATGATGATTTCAGATCAGTAGTTCTGGTTATATCATATAGTCAATCGAAAACTTGAATTATCAGCTGATAAAACTGCATCAACAACATGTACAGTAAAATGTACCCTGATAAATGTAGCTGTAATGTTTCCCCAAAGAATTTCTTATATATTTACAGGTATCCCTCAGTACAACAAATAACCAAAGAGATATCACATATCTTTGATTTGCTCCTGGCTCATTATGGAAATATTGAATAATTCATTAAGCATTTTATTTATTCTCGCTTGCTTTACTTTTATCAAATACAACTCTTTCCATTTCAGCAACCAATCATCCACTTCAAATTTGAACAAACTGTTTGATAATTCAAGCTTATTCACTGTCATCTAAATCAACAAACACACAGTAAATATTATTTCACACTTCTTAATAATCTGCTAAAAAGTAAAAATCTGAGGTGCTCATGCACACTACCTGACATTAAGCCATATAGCATTCATCACATTCGTTCGTTGTTACCTCTTGTTATCTTTCAGGCAAAAATCTGCCAAATGCATTCCTGGGTACACTTATCAAACAAATTCCCATATAGTTTTTCATTCATTCTTACTATCTTTCTATTTAGGAAAACAATAACCATATTCTTCCAATTATCAGACACAGCTTCAGTTTTCACGTAGCTATTACATTAATCCACAGTCATCCCATAAATAAACCACATCTTTATTTTAACATGTCTCCTGTTAAACTGCAACCATATCATTTTTCAACGTGCTCAGAGCTTATATGGCTTCATTTTTTTTTAAAGTAACATTTATAGCATTAACTTCAGTTTCACTCTTTGGCATATTATCACTCCCATATAAATCTCTAAACCAGGGGTGTCAAACTGCCGGCCTCAGGGCCGGATGCATCATAGCGAAACCATGCCCACCCCATTGTTGGCAATGGCAAAAAAGTCACGATACGTCACGACACATCATGTGACGTTGCGAGTTTGACACCCTTGCTCTAAAGTATTCCTTCCAGTATGCCCTCACTTCGCTTTCATCCCAGATCATTTCCATGACTTGTCTTTTTTATTTCCACACTTTTTGGAAGGATTTTTTAAAATCCCTTTTCACTCCCCTTTCAAAATAAATTTTTTATTTCTTAACAGTTCTTTATTTTTTTGATTACATTCTTTGCAATTCTCTTTTTCTTTGTGTACATATTATATAATAGAAGTCAGTCATCCTCAATTTTTCCAGCAATTGTTCTTTTATATGAATCCAGTCTCCCCTCATTCAATTGGCAGATTAATCTCTCTCCTAATAATTTTTCATAAAACGATGGTACTTTCTCTGTTTGCAGTTTCTATTTCCTTTCCTTTTTACCAATGTTCTTTTTGCCCAAAGACCTACTCTTGACACCACTAGAAAAAAATGATCTAGCCAATGGTGGGATTCAGCCGGTTTGTACCACTTCGGCAGAACCAGTAGCTAATTTTTTGTTGCCCAGGCCCAGAATGGACTTCTGGAAGCGGCATCCACACAGAGAATCGGTTGTTCACATATTTGAATCCCACCACTGGATCTAGTTCATATTTAGAACCGTTCATTACACTTGTAACCTTCACTAATTAATTATAAACAACTAAATCAATTATTCCTCAACTATTTAAATAAATAACAATTAAATCAAGCATGTTACATTTCTTTTCCATGTTTTCATCAGTCGACTTACTCTTAAAACACAAATTTGAAAAAATAAACTTTTTCTAAGCAAATATGCCCCAAACTATTGCCATTTCCCTGTTTTGGAATTCTAAGTACAAATACATTTTCTACATACTCAGTCACTCTCACTAGTTCCTTTATGCCTCCTAATGGAAAAATGTTTTGTCCTGGATCACATTCATTTAAAATGTTGCAGATTTTTTTTACTATATTCATCCATTATCATAATTCACTGGGTTGTAACTTGCAGTTATCATCAGCCTGAAATGTGACTTTTATAACCCTTCACACAGTGCAAATGATATTTAGTCACACTTTTTTATATACATTTGAGCAATTTCATTCATAATAAACATTCATTCATTTCCTTGAATTTATCTTTCTACAAGTTCAGTTCACCTTTATTGAGACCTATTAATCCCTTTGACTTTCAGACATACATTCTTTAGGCAAGGATTTTGAAAATATTCAAATTGAAATCCAATATTTTCTTTCCTTTATTATGTCATGCTTTGTAATTTTTACTCCTACACATTCCAAGTAACAATCTTCCTTATGCTGTGATTATCACAAATTGGGCACTTAGATTAATTACAAGCCTTAATCATACTTATGACTTGTAGAATTGCCTGCAGATAGTGCTGATACTACTGATACTATTTGATGCATGTCATCCAGAATATCAAATAGTTCCAATGCAAGCAGAACTTGATTTTAACTGAGCATGCTTTCGCTCTCATCTTGGCAATAAGGAGATACGTGGGATATCAATAACCTTGTGTTTTTAAACTTTAAAATAGTTTAAATAGTACTTTAAGCTATTTTTATTTAGAAGGGAAAACTGATGTGGTTTGTGTGCCTATATGCATGTGCTGTGTATGCTAATAATAAAGATGAGTCATTCTGTTGAAAAACAAGGCTGGGTAAAGACATGTGAAAAGAAAGAATTTCTTTTTCATGCCAATTGTTGTTTTGCTCCCTTGATTATTTTTTCCGCCTGCCATCCATATTTCATATTTTAGGCAAGAATTTTGAAAATACGGGATTTCTTTCCATACTGTGATTTCGCCTAGCTTTCTCTCATAATATTTTTTGAGTCATTGTAACTGACAAATCTTGGGTGAAAGTAAAAGTCGCCTTCGAGTAGATTTAATTGGAAGGCATTATAGAAGTGATTGGCTGTTGCCTTTTGGGGGTTGAGTTTTGCTTGTTTTGATTTCCCAGTCTGGTCTGGGATTCATCCTCTCAAGATCTCAAATCCAAATATTAACCAGACTCAGCCTTTTTTTTTTTTTTTTGCCCAAGGAAGAAAATAATATGGGCTAGAATCAAAGTATTTGCTACGGTATGACTTATTTCTAAAGGGATTCCCACCCCTTTATCCTCTGCTGGTAATAAAATCTCCTTAAGTATTTAGAATTTAAATGTATAAGATCACCTAATTCACAGAGACTCCGGACTGTATAGAATTAAAAACTGAGGCCAATTGCATTACCCCCAGAAATACTCTCTCAGATTGACACACATCCTTGTTGACCCAGAATTTTGCAAAAAAGGCCAGGTCTTCCATGCTCATTTAAAGACTGGCAAGGTTGTTGAGTTGTTCAAATCACTTTGGGGATACTATTCCAGATGGCAGGAGCCGTAATAGAGGCAGTGTGCCTTCTATGACCTACTGGAAGATATTGATTGGTTAATGGGCAGAACAAGAATTTTCCATGCCTATATAACATGTAGAAATAGTTTCATGCTTTTTAGTTGCATATTACTCATACTCTGTAAACAATTGTTTTCTCTATGCAGTGTTGTCTATGTGTGCGTTCACCATACAGACATTGTTAGCTATGTCATTTGATATATGTACAATGATGCACTGAATATATTCAACTGCCATCATATGTTAAATGGATTTGTATTTCCCTAGACTAGCCAAAGAAAATGCCATCGCTTGTACAACTTGTGTTCAGGCTGGAATTCAACACAAAATATCTCAGGACCCTTCCTAATTAGCTACAATGTTTTGTTTTGGGTTTGCATAAGAATGAATCAGGAAAAAGTTGAAATTAACAGCCTGAGCATATCCCCTTAGGAATTAACTCTAATCCCAATTTATTTGCAGTAAGTTTAAGCAGCTTCTGCAAAGGAAGATTAGTCAGAATATAAATTTTGATGAATTCTGAGGAGTGTGATTCTAGGTGGGTACAGTTATTAGAAAGCCAGCTAGTTGAAGCTGTGATAGAACAATGTAGAATATGTAGCAACTCAAAAATATTTCCATGTCAACAAGATCAAAATAGTTGGGTCTGGAACCTTTCCTTATTTCTCATCTTCCGAAGAGTGAAAGCAATAAGCTTTCTCAATTGCTTATGAACATTTTAATTAGGCAGAGCTAATATTTATCTATCCATAACTACCTCTCTGCCAGGAATTCAAAGTAGTGTCCATGTAAGGTCATCTGTTTCTGGAAGGTATGCATGACACTGCAATTAAAATGTTCACAGATTTACAATTCCAAAAACTGTGATGAAAATTATGACTGAAGGGCTTCTAGATTTGATTCACACATTGAGTCAGCATTTCAAGAAACTTGGGCTGAATCGCTGGTTCTAAGCACTGCTCTCTGGTTTCTTGGAACCTCTTCATTTCCCCCTATTTTACTCCAGAAGTTGTTTGAAAGAATTAGAAAGTGATTAAAAGATTGACATTTATTGATATTAATAATGAATATTCCTGTTCTTTCTCTGTGAAATCAAATTATGTTTCTTTCAGTCCTCATCTTGTGAACAATAACTTTTAACACCCTCATTTAGCTTCTAGGGAGGTGATTTTGTTAGTAGCAATAAACACTTGACACTATGGATTTAGCTGATATAAACACCTCTGCAAACCAGCAACACATTTTATATGAACTGGTTTAAAACACAGGGTATATTGACTAAAAAGCCAATTTTGTTTAAGAACAGGCAAATATTTGAGTGCAGATAAGGTCTTACTGTATAGCACTTTGAATGTGGGGATTTGCCTGTTTATATCATTTTTCTCCACATATACACCAATAATAGTATACTAATATAGTTCATATATTGCATTAAACCAACATGAGATTGATTGGTTTTTGACTTTAACCTCTTGTGTGACCCTAGCCACTGTAGTTTGAAAATTATAGTTTATGATTTTACAATCCTAGCTACCTGAATTAAACAAGCCATATTTTAACATAATATGCAAAACAAAGTGTTAGCTGCTTCCTAATCACAATTGCTCCATTTATCTTAGAGCAGAATAGCAATCAGAAGTACATGCACCTTTCACAACAGATGTATCATGCCTGTCAATCAGATATTGTATAAAGACTGATAAGGTTTAATGTCATATGCCTATCCTGAATTTATACGCAGATTAGAATTTAGTTATTTATTACTTCTGCAGTTTTTGAACATTTAGAAGTGTTTTTAATATTCTGCTCCAAAAAGGATCAATAAGAAATACTATCTTGTAAAAATGGGATAGATTTATTGGTGAAACCATATTACAGGTACCTGGATCTAGAACAGATTAGATTTCTTATGCTTAATTTGTACAGTTCTCTTATATAAACCAGAATTCAATATTTTATGTATGTTTTTTCCATCCACATCCAAACACAGCTGAAATTTCAACTCAGAATAGAAGTCACAACATAAAAGTGCAGTTAAGGAATGACAATTGTTAGTTTTTAGAAAAGGAAAACCAATTTTAAGTTAGATTTCTAGGGGACTTGAGCTAAGACCTGTTTGTACCTATCAGATAATAGCTTACCAAAGACAGTTTTTTGCTGCTGCTGGCAGTGCTAAAGAATTGGTGCAATGCATTAGCAGAGGAATTTCATTCTCTTGATCTGTGATTTTCCAACATTTATTAGCTAAACTGCTTAACAATCCCAGCTACCCATTGCTCACACCAGGGAAGTTCCTAAAGCACACCTTTGTGTGAAACGTGGGTTTTATCTCCAGTTGATTTCTACTTCTGAACTTCACTCACAGAAAGATTCTTATGAGTAAGATAAGCCTGTAACAGTGAGACAATTTCTGAAAACTCCCTACAAAGCTATATCCAAAGAGCTCATTTTGTGTTAGTATATCCCTTTTCTTCTTCCTACAACAGCTAGCCCAACGAAGCCCAAGGGAGGGAATCTTCACATCTGTCAACTGACTTTTCTAGTTCTACAGATATGCAGGAAAGGATAGCTGTGCCAAAGATTTAAAAATCCAAGAACACCTCAAAGGTGTGTAAAATATGCTATTCTTCATCACCCTTTACATCACAGGGGAAGACAGTGACCGGTGAGGTTAGAGAAGCAATTGCTGACCATTTCAACTGATGGGGGAATGGGTCCTCCCCTCCCCTTCCAGTCCCCTGTCTTTGCTGCCTATAACTGAACAGAGTGCAGAAGGAGGGATGTATTAAGGAATTTGGACAGACTGGGAGGAGAGCTGCAAGCAGGCATGCTTCATTTCTACTGCAAAGTAAAGCTGACTTTCCTGCTAAAGAGAGAGAGCAGCAAAACTGCCTTATTTACCATACATTGCATACCCACAATCAGCACAGGCATTATTTGACAGTGACTCAGAATGGAGACAACAAATGCAGGATAAGGATCAGCCATGAAGGCAGTTAATTTTTGCTGATTGACGAAAGGGTAGATACCTTTTAACTCAGCCAAGGAGAAGGGCCCTTAGGCAAGGTTTAAGTGGAGCTTCCCTAATTTCTCACAGCAAGAAGGGTTATAAATGGATGCCACCAATATGCCCCCTGAGGGTGATTGATTCTCGGATCTGGACTTGTAAAGTTTCCAAATGCACATAGCAAGGTGTTAAATGCATAATGAGGGTGTCTGTGTTTGCATAATACACTGTACATAAATCCAAGTCCATGCTGGGAAGTGAGAGCACAATTTGACCTTGTGTCAAATGTCTCAATTCTTATCCAGGAACAATTACTTGACTTGGTGCCAAATCAGTCTCAATCCTTATCCACAAACTGTTTGCTTTTCAGTGCTTTGCACCAGCCAGTATTCATCAGTAAAATAGCTATATTTTACACTTATAAATTGAACAATAGTGCTACGGCCTTTAAAAAAAATATGACATAATTTAAAATCCAGCTCTAATCATTTCAACAAACCATTAACCAGCTATAGATTTTTTTTTAAAAAAATGCTTTTTGATTACTATATATTGCTATGTTATTGAATTATTCTTGATTTACTTGCTGTTTAAACTTCAGAATATTTGAAGACAATCTATTTTTGCCTTCTAAAGACAGCTACACATAAACCCTGACTTATTAACTAATCTCCAAATTATTGTGCATACCGTATTAAGAACTCTGTGTTTTTGTCACTGCGGTCTTCAGTGGAATGAAACCAGAATACTTTGATTTTATCCAGGTTGTTATTGTTCACACAAATTCTCCATGTCACTTCTACTACCTTAGGCAGGAGACTGATGCTTGTGTGAAGGCAGTTGCTCTGTGGTTCCATCAATCAGAAAATGGGAGTCACTTACAGATTTCTGCCTCATCAGCATTGGCACCAGAAGGAGCCACATCATATTCCCCTCCTGTGAGATCTTCCCATCTCCTGCCTCATAAGTGGCGCCTGGCAAACAGCCAGGCAAATGTGGAAATGACGGAGCCGGGATGCCATGAAGTCTCCCCGCAATTAGATTTCAAACAGTCCAGACTCTAACTCAATGCCTCATTGATTTACTGCCATTTAGACACATTGGCAACATTATTTTTCTCTCTCATTTTTGGCAATTATCTGGGCACATAGTGAAACAATCAAAATATTCCATCACTCTTTGCTGAAATGTCTTTGAAGCATAGTTAGGATTCTCCATTTTATACAATATCTTTCTCCTAGTGGTAGCCCTGGGAAGCCCCACTATGAATAAATGTGTCTATGTCTTAAGTGGCCTATTTATCACATGGAAGATGAGGATACAGAGTTAATTTAAACAGAAGATCCGGACTTTAAATCTGTTGTGCAAGGGGCCACCATTGGGAGACAATCCCCTACCTGTAGTTTGGTGACATTGTCTGTGCTCCCTAGAGCTGCTATATAGTGATAACCATAAGAACGATGGCTTCCAATAGGCTAGAAAGATTATGGTTATATCTTATATCCCAGAGCTCTACTGGCTAAAAATAACTATGATTTATGCTGCCTCTTCTTGCAACCATGCCTATTTCATCAGATATTATCAGCTGTCACACATTACATGGCTATTTATTTATTGGCCATTTCTGCTGATTTAATGTTGGGCTGTTCGTATTATTTAATGTTTTAGCTGATTTAATGTTTTTTTTCTTAGTTTTGAACAGCATCTACAGTCTATTGAAATTTAAAATACTGTAACAAGAAGTCTTGAGTACTCTGTTGAAGAATTGCTTTTGTCTTTTTACAAGGTGCAAACTAAGGCTGCACACACAAAAATCATTCTCCATATTTTGCTGTAAAGATTATCAAATCAGTACCTTCAGACTGAAATCTTGTGTCCATTGACAAGACTCTAAATTCAACAGTTCTTTCTTCAGAGAGAGTCAATTTAGGATCTTCTATAGTGCTCATCATTTATCTAAGAGTTTAAGAGTCTACCGAAAACAGTGCGTAAAATTGTGGCTGGGTTCTTGTGAAATTTTGACCAACTTCTTCTGTACCAGTTATATGCTACAATAGGGCTAGAGAAACAGAATACTTCAAAATATATTTTAGTACAAAGATTGTTCTGTTTATAAACAAGAGGTTATGTTCTGAGAGGCTGTTTGTAAATATATTTTATTTGCAAGTCCAAACAAGGATAGATATGCAGCACACTGAAAACTCTCAACTTTTGGGACCTTGTAGGTTGGAATTGGGGACAGGTTTATTTGTAACAGCAAAGGTTCATAACTCCAAAGTTTGAAAGAAGAGTTCTTCAAAACAATATTTTCTTACAAGATATAATAATAATAATAATAATAATAATAATAATAATAATAATAATAATAGTAAAGTTGGAAGGGACCTTGGAGGTCATCTAGTCCAACCCCCTGCTCAAGCAGGAAACCCTATACCATTTCGCACAAATAGCTGTCCAGTGTCTTCTTAAAAACTTCCAGTGTTGGAGCATTCACCGCTTCTGGAGGCAGGTTGTTCCACTGGTTAATTGTTCTAACTGTTAGGAAGTTTCTCCTTAGTTCTAGGTTGCTTCTCTCTTTGGTTAGTTTACACCCGTTGCTCCTTGTCCCGCCTTCAGGTGCTTTGGAAAATAGCTTGACTCCCTCTTCTTTGTGGCAGCCCCTGAGATATTGGAACACTGCTGTCATGTCCCCCCTCGTCCTTCTCTTCGTTAAACTAGACATACCCAATTCCAGCAGCCTTTCCTTATATGCCTTAGCCTCCGGTCTCCTAATCATCTTTGTTGCTCTTCTCTGTACTCCCTTAGTTCTTTTAGGTTTTAACTAACCCCTGTTGTCATTCTAGGTAGGGATGATGTTATAGGAAATGGGATTTATAATGTTACACACCTGAAGGATATTAAACTGACTCAGCTGACTCAACACAAACGCTCCTTTTCCCTGTAAATCACGGGTGTCAAACTCGATCGCATCATGTGACATAGCGCAATGGTTTTTTTGCCTTTGCGGAGCCGGGGTGGGCGTGGCCTGCGCGTGAGGCATCCGGCCAGTTTGACACCCCTGCTGTAAATCAAGGGATTGAGGAAACGCTTCGTATGGTTTGTTTGTCTATTATCGGATCAAGAGCGCCCTCTGTTGGTAATAGCCAGTTGTTAACGTATCAGACTAAAAAGTTTAGGATTTTGGTCTTTGATTTCTCAACTTTTTAAGATCCAGTTCCCAGATTTCCCCAGGCAGTAGAGGCAGGAAAAAACCCTGTAGAATTATGCTTTTTTAAAAAAAGAAGAAGAAAATCCTCCGGAGACTTCACTTTTAAAGCTACAACTCACTGTGCTTTGTATGCACGCAGGGGGCTGGGATGGCGAAGCTGCTTCCTTCCAGACATTCCACTCTGTCGCAGGGAGCCCCTAAGCCAGGGGTTCTCAACCTTGGCAACTTTAAGACTTGTGGACTTCAACTCCCAGAATTCCTCAGCCAGCAAAGGGAGTTGAAGTCCACAAGTCTTAAAGTTGCCAAGGTTGAGAACCCCTGCCCTAGGCTGAACACTGCAGATTCAGAGACTTCATTTTCATCGCCAATTCTTTCTTTTTCTTTTTGCCATGCAATGCTTTTATAAATGAATTGACAAAAGTGATTGTATTTATTCCAGACAGGAGCACTCTTCTCCTCAGAAGATGACTCTTAAAAAATTGCTCCCCTGCAGTCAATTAACATTTACACGTAATAGGGGTATGCAAAACACGCAAAGGCACTGCCTTTATAAAGCCTGCTGAAGAAATCACTTTAAGCTTAGGGTGGGGTAGGCTGAGGCTAGAGCCCAGAAGAAAACAAGCAAACAGATTTTGATGTATGGAGGAGTGTTTTGGGAGGATGGGTAGGAGAGTGCCAGGAGTGCCTGTTAATTATTTCTAAATAATCTTTGCTGTTTTATTGTTTTGTACATAAGATGACCAGCCATATAAGTCTTTTAAGTAAAGAAAAAGATATCAATAAAATTGATTGGTGGGGGGGAATTAAAACATGGCAAGGATGACAAGAACATGGCTGACTATAAACAAACACCAGACTAGGCATCCAGGTGGCATTCTTGAGAACCTTCAGATATGCAAATGGATTCCATCCACTTCAGTTATGAGAATTATGAGAAGGGTTTATAACTTCAATAGGAAGAAACAAAAATTTATAAATTCTCCACCAAATAACCAACAACTTAAATTATATCCAGTTTGCACCTAGGGGATCTGTTTATGTGACTAGTATAGAAATAAAGGCAATCTTAATAGGTTCTAATTTATATTAGAAACAGATATTAGAAATCCTTGCTATCTAATTTTAGCAAATGAGGCCACAACATTCCCTGTCATGCTGAGGAAATATTAACATCACATTAAATTACTAACAGTTTGCTGCTGTTCATGATACTAGGATCAGTTGCCTGAGCAGATCACTTCACTCTGCTTAATGGAAGGGCCAGCCTTTTCAGGAAGGGATGACTTATCTAGTTGATGATTTGCATATTTACCTGGTTCCTTGCCAAGATTCAGAGTGTAGCCTGCTAAAATGTAGCTCTTTTACTACCCCTCTTCCTTTGTAGATGAAGGGGAGCAACTAGATTCCTCTGCTCAGTCAATTAATCTCTTCCACTATCAACCACGCCTTGCTCATTTGAAGATTTCTACATCTGAAATGTAAGTATATGGGACAGCTACTAACTTGTAGAAGTGTAAGAAAATAATATATATTGGACTGTCAAGCACATAGACCTGATGCATCAGCAAACTTGGACAAACATTTTAAATTCTGGATAGTTAGAAGATTAACTTAGATACCTAAGAGGTATACTGTAAGCCATAAGAACAATCAAATATAGACGTGGTAGAAACTACATGTGTAGATGGTTGTATATTTGCCTATTTTCCAACTAGTAGCCTTTGAGACACTCCAGCTGTATTGGACTTACAAACTCTAGAATTCCAGATTGGCTAAACTGGCTGCCAGTTTTGAGAACTATTGTTCAAAACATCTGGTAAGTGCTACATTGCTAAAATAGCTAAGAACAGTCAACTTTTGCAATATTTGGAGGAGGTTAGATTTCTTTTTAAACTCTATCTCTATTGGTTCATATAATTATAATGTTGTTATCTTTGCCGTAGACTGCTCAGAGTGCTTTTAGAGTAGAGCTGCATAAAAATACCAATAATAAATGAACAAGCAAACAAACAAGGCTTTTTCATCAAACAAGATATCGTACTTTCTTCAAACATTATCAAAAACTCCAGGGTCTCTTCAACCAACTTGGGCCACATAATTTGTGCTCTACTTCTGTGGATCCAAAACAGGGTAGCCTTTCAGGACTATCTATTTCCATCCACCATATTTTCATATAATGCAAGATTACAAAGATCCCATCAGGCAGAATAGAATAGAATAGAATAGAACAGAACAGAACAGAACAGAACAGAACAGAACAGAACAGAACAGAACAGAACAGAACAGAACAGAGCTGGAAGGGACCTTGGAGGTCTTCTAGTCCAGCCCTCTGCTCAAGTAGGAGAACCTAGAGAATTAAACCAGGTAATGCTTCCCCAGAAAAGCTTGTGGTTTTGAAAAGACCTTTTGGAAGATTCAGACATTAAAATGGAGTAGAACAGTGGTTCTCAACCTTTGGTCCACAGACCCTGGGTGGGGGGAGGAATGTTGTCACAGGATCTGTGAAGGCTTGAAGAAATGTTAGGATTTAAATCTTGAGAAGTCTTGGAAGTCCATGGCCATGGTCTAGGGCAGTGGTTCTTAACGTTCCTAATGCCGCAACCCTTTAATACAGTTCCTCATCTTGTGGTGACTCCCAACCATAAAATTATTTCCATTGTTACCTCATAACTGTAATTTTGCTACTGTTATGAAATAATTGGTCCATTAGTGCAGGGCTTTTCAACCTTTTCACCGATTGTACCACTTTTAGAATATGGCAACATTCGAGTACCACCAGTCACCTAGCGAGGTGTCAAAAACTTGATGACCAAAAAAAAATGGAAAAAAGTTACAACGGCACTGAAAAAAGTGACTTATGACCATTTTTCACACTTATGACCGTTGCAGCATCCCCAGGATCATGTGATTTACATTTCGATGCTTGGCAACTGATTCATATTTTTTTAAAAAAATAAATGTATTTTATTAGGTTTTTATATGGGTAGGGAAAGATGGGGTCGGGAGGAGTACAGAGAAACCGGGATAAAGGGGACAGGGTGTGTAGATATGTGATTCAGCGAACAAGCTGTCGTCCGGGTCTTCATATTGAATATTATTATTTATATAATACTAAACATTTATAAAAGTAAATCAGTATAGTTACAACAAACTTTTGGTAAAGCAGTAATATTCCTTTAAATAATTAGCATAGTTAATAGCATAGCAACTATTTTCAAACATCAAGCTTAATATTTAATATAATAAATCTCTAATATCTCTTCTTATTCTAACGTGTTTCAACCCACTGATAAAATTTTCCCCAGGTTTTATAGAAGATTGAATCCTCTTTCTCCTTCATCTCTAATGTTAATCTGTCCATTTCTGCACAATCTAGAATTTTCAAAATTATAATCTGATCTGATGGTAGGTTTTCATTTTTCCAAAACTGGGTGAAAACTATTCTTGCAGCTGTCAATACATGTAGTATTAAATAATCATTTTCTTTACCGTAGTTAGGTCTTAATATACCTAACAAGAACAGTTCTGGTTTAAATTCTATCTGAATTTTCATCATCTTTACTAACCATCTATGAATCTTAGACCAATATTTTTTTGCAATAGAACATGTCCACCAGGCGTGATAATAAGTACCCGGTTTTTGCTTACATTTCCAACATGTATCTGATAAATTTTAAAATTTTCGCTAAACGGACTGGTGTCATATGCCACCTATAAAACATTTTATATAAGTTTTCTTTGTATGTTACTGCTTTAGTAAGTTTAATATTTTTATCCCACAATTTTTGTCAATCTTCTAATTCTATTGAATATTCAAAGTTCTTCGCCCATACTATCATTGTCTCTTTTACTTGTTCTTCTTCCATTTTCCAATTTAATAAGTATTTATAAAGTTTCTTAATCAAATGTTCATCTGTTGTTAAAAGTATTTTATCAAGTGGAGTCAGCTCTTTGTAAAATCCCATTGTTTTTATGTCTTTTTCATATCTTGTTTGAATTTGCAAATAGGACCACCATGTTAAGTCAATACCTTGTTGCTGAAGGATTTGCCTGTCTTTGAGTTTTCCATCCTTATCCAAAATGTCTTTATAACTAACAAGTTTATCATAATTAATCAAATTTGGATAAGCAAATGCTTCCATCGTTAAAAGCCACTCAGGAATTTTCATGTACATTTTGTGTCTAACTTTCCCCCATTCAAAGAGTAAAGCATTTCTTATAGCATGGTTTTGAAAGTACTTATGTATTTTAGCTTTCTCATACCATAAAAAGGCATGCCAGCCTAGTTGAAGATCATATCCCTCTAAATAGAGAATTCGCTTATTTCTCAGAGTAATCCATTCTTTAATCCAAAGCTAAATAGCTGCTTGATAATAAAGTCTCCAATCCGGAAGTCCAAAGCCCCCTCTCTCTTTCAAATCTTGTAGAAGTTTACATTTAATTCTTGCTTTCTTTCTTTGCCATATAAATCTTAATATCATTGCGTTTAAATCGTCAAAAAATTTCTTACCCAGCTTTACAGGAACTGTTTGAAATAAAAAAAATTAGTTTTGGTAAAATGTTCATTTTAACAGTCGCTATTCTTCCTAACAATGATAATTGGAGATTTTCCCATTTTTCCAGGTCGATTTTTATTTGTTTTATTAGTCTCTCATAATTATCCTCTTTTAATGATCAATATTTCACCGTAAGATAGATACCTAAATATTTAACTTTTTTAGCTATTTGACGATTTGTCTTTTTGGCAAGTTGAGTCTTTTGTTTATCAGTTAATTTTTTTGTTAACACTTTAGTTTTTTCCCTATTTATTTTCAATCCAGCCACTTCTCCAAATTTCTCAATTTTCTGCAAAAGTTTAGGGGCTGTTTCCAAAGGGTCCTCTAAGATAAAGACCAGATCATCCGCAAAAGCCTGTAGTTTATATTTCTGGTCTTTAATATCAAGACTTTTAATTTCAATATCTTGCCTGATGCTT
This sequence comes from Bothrops alternatus, assembly GCA_034064705.1. Classification (NCBI taxonomy): domain Eukaryota; kingdom Metazoa; phylum Chordata; class Lepidosauria; order Squamata; family Viperidae; genus Bothrops; species Bothrops alternatus. The sequence continues at coordinate 1,536,508 of JARGCV010000068.1, forward strand.
CTAGTCAATACCTCCAGAGTCAAAATAAATAGCAAGGGAGAGAGTGGACATCCCTGTCTCGTGCCTTTTTTAATATCAAAGCTCTCTGTATAGTCTCCATTTATAAGTATCCTTGCTGATTGTTTCTTGTAGATCGCTTGAATTGCTTTAATAAAGTTTTCACCAAAGTCCATTTCCTGTAATTGTTGAAACATAAATTGCCAATTTAAATTATCAAATGCTTTTTGTGCATCAAGAAATATGAGCGCCATCTGACTCCCTGGATGATTTTCATAATACTCCAAAACATTTAAAATAATCCTTAAATTGTTCTATGAATAAATTCTATTAAAAAGCTTTTCATTCTTTCTACCAAGATTGCAGCAAAGATTTTATAATCCACATTTAGTAACGATATTGGCCTGTAGTTTTTAATTTGTGTAGAATCTGTGTCTTAAATTCCGTATCACCTTTCTCCAAGAAGGCTTTGTGCTTGTTGAAAAATTCCTCTGCTTGGAATGGAGTGTCCAGTCTGTATGTTTTAGAGTCCCAAAAAATCTGCAACTGATTCATATTTATGATGGTCACATTGTTCCAGGGTCATGTGATCGCTTTTTGCAACCTTCTGACAAGCAACGTTAATGGGGGAAACCAAATTCACTTAACAACCATGTTACTAATTTAATCTCTCTCTCCGTCTTTCTTTCTCTCTCCCTCTCTCTCTGTCTCCCTCTTTCTTTCTCTCTCCCTCTCTCCCCCTATTTTTCTCTCCCTCTCTCCCTCTTTCTTTTTCTCTCCCCCTCTTTCTCTCTCTTTCTCTCTCTCCCTCTTCCTTTCTTTCTCTCTCCCTCTTTCTCTCCATTTCTCTCTCCCTCTCTTTCTCCCTCTTTCTCCCCCTCTATTTCTCCCTCCCTCTCTTTCTTTCTCTCTCCCTTTCTTTCTCTCTCTCCCTACCTCTCTTTCTCTCCTCTTTCTCTCCTCTGTCTCCCTTTCTTTCTCTCTCTCCCTCTCTCTCTCTTCCTCTCTTTCTATCCCTCTGTCTCCCTTTCTTTCTCTTTCTCCCTGCCACTCTCTTTTTCTCTCTCTTCCTCTCTCTATTACTCCCTCTCTTCCTCTCAAAGATCCTTAAAATCCTTAAAAGTTATGCTTGGGTGGACTTTTTCTTTTACAGATGGGGTGGGTTGGCAGACAAGTACTCAAAAAAAAAAGGAAAAAAAGTGTGAATAGGCGTCCAGTAGCTAGCTTGAAGTTTGAATGACTTCTTTCTCTTGCCACTGGCTTCTAGGAGCAAAAGACATCCAGGACTGCAACCAGGCGCCCTGGACTGGCCATTCCAGGGCTTCCTGCACCTGCTGGCTTAGTTGTCTGCAACCTCCTGTTGTCGCTTGAGAGGGGGAAAGGGACACGGGCAGGAAAGATTCCTTCTTTCTCATCCGAGGAGGGAAGTTATGTTGGACTGTCGACTCTGTGTCGAGCCCCATGGGCCCAACATTCGCAGGCAGGCGGGAACCCGCCCGCCGAGCCACCACCTCCCCATTGCCCTCCATGCCGGCCGGCTCCGTCGCCAGACCTCCCAGCTGACAAGCACACATTCAGGGCATTGCCAGCTGATGGGCGCAGAAGATCGGCACCACGGCAGCCTCCCAGCCACCTGCTTCTTTAGCTGGAGCAATTGCCAGGGCTTGCATGGTCGCCGGTGGCGGGGAGCACATCAGCGGCCATTGGGGACGCCAGCGGTTCTGTGCCACGGAGGCTTGAGGTGTGGGACGTGGAGCGGTGCGGTGCCGTGGGAGGCGGCAGGACAGGGGGGAGGGGTTATCTGCATCCTGCCGGCTGAACTCTGGAAGCCTGCCTGAATGAAGAATTTTAGGGGGAGTTGAAAGAGAGACAGGTTCCTAAGAATATGATGTGTGAGGCACGGGGGGCATCAGTGGTGGGCTGCCCCCCAGAGCCGGAGTGGCTGGTGCAGCTGCCCCACCCCCATACCCCTGCCTGAAGCTGCCCTGCCAGCCCTGCTGCCCACCCTGCATAGCCCTTCCATGTAGAGCAGGCCCCACAGCTCCCACAGCACCAGCCGCACACCACATTGATGGTGCAGAGCTTGTGGTTGCCAAGCCAGACGCCAGTGCAGGGTGGCGGGAGGGCGTGGGCTGCAGGCAGGCCAAAGTGGTGGCAAGCATCGTGGGCCAGGCGCTCCAGGGCAGCCATGTAGGCACACAGGGTGAGGCAGTGGCAGTGCAGGTCCAGCACTGGCTAGGCCACCAGCTGGCCCGGCCCAAGGAAGGTCAGCCACCTGTCACACCCAGCGCCCGCCGCTGCCCCACCAGCACCACCTCCGCCACCACCTTTCCTGCACAGCCCCACTTGTCAAGCGGGCCCCGCGGCTCCCACAGCACAGCTGCAATGCACACCGATGGCGCACGAAGTGAGCACGAGGCAGGCGAGCACATGTTTTCCGTGCTTCAGTGCTTCAGTGCCAGGCTCTCCATGCTGCAGCGCGACATGGAGAGCCTGGCTGACATGGGTGAGCACGAGGCAGGAGTGCACATGGACTCCGCTTTTTCAGCAGGGCAGAATTAAGTGCTGCTCCCCACCTCCCACCCCTGGTCCTCTTTTACTTACAAGTAGGAGATAGCGTAGTTGCTCAGCAGGGAGGGGTGAAAAGTTCCTGCAAACTTGCCTTTGCTGCAGACAACTTGCATGTGCAACGTTTTCAGGCTGGGTCTTTTGGCGCGCTCAGCAGTGCAGAGACAGCTATTAATGACCAGGTCTGGACAATTCCTATTGGCTTTCGAAAGCCAATAGAATAGAGTCTATTGAATAGACTCTTAATCTATTCAATATCCATCAAAAAAAGGTGCCGGAACACCATTCTGAGCGTTCTATGAGAAAAAAAGCCCTGGTCTTAGGCGACCCCTGTGAAATGGTCATTCCACCCCCAAAGGGGTCGTGACCTACAGGTTGAGAACCGCTGGTCTAGGGCATCAAAAAGTATTTAAAGGGGGTCTTTTCTTCTGTGGTGAAGAAAAGATTGAAAATCACTGGAGTAGAATATTTCTGCAACTATCAGCTTAAGTGAGTCCCGGGAGTACTATTAATATAAATACATTAAAAAATTCCTTTTTCCAGTAATAAGGAGGCAAGATAGGTTCATTCCTGAGTACCAGCATTTGAAAGTAAACACAAAGAGAACAGTACTAGGAAAAGGACAATAAAAGCTATTTGTCCTTTGATTGATTTTGCTAATTTTATAAGGTGGAAGAAAGATTATGTGCTTGGGAGTTTTCTGAGAGTTTATCTGATCTAAACATGATTCCATAAATGCATTTTTAAAGAGGGCAAGCTCCAAATCCTGAACATGCTCCCATAAAACCTTTTGACTATCATGAAGAAGGTATGGAGAATCCAAGAATTGACCTGTATGCTCCTGAAACATTTGGCATGGAGGAAGATATGACAACATTTTCAGAGTCAACCAGCCAACCAGCTGGGGTTGCCCATCTCAAACAGGTATGGCTGGAGTTTGCATCTTGTGCCTGCAACACAAACAAAACTGATGTGGATCTAGATTATTGAGGAAATGGGGAGGAAGGAGAGAAACAAAGCTAGATTGGGTGACATGGACCTATTTGGTGATAAATTTCAGAATACCATTATCACTGTTAGAAAAACTGGAACTTGGCAAATGTAATGTGAGTTTCCAGATCGGCTTTAGCATTGCCATCATACAATACTCATGTTGATCTTCTTTCTTAGTTGTCATGAAATACTTGCCTTTTCTCTTGCAACCTCTCCCCTTTTCTCTTACCATTCTTTCCTGGATTCAGCTTTCTAGGCTTCTTAGATCCTGTGGAGATGCTTCATGTATTCTTTCTGCCACCCGTGGTTCAGTTATTATTTATCCTTTAATTGTCAATAGATATAGGAAGGTTGGTCACTCAGTAGATTGATGCAATTTACTTCAGAGATGCTCAGCGCAGTTGAGAAAAAGATGCTACTTTCTGGAAAAATTACAATAAGGATGAATTGGACTAGGCTGAGCCTCTGCTTTTGTTCATGCACTTACTCCCCAGATAGAGGGTAGGGTTACATTAAAAAGGAAAGGTCTATATCTGATTCTTCTTTTCCTGTTTACAGGCTGAAGGTGTTTTAAAGAGCAAAAGGACCGAAAGACAAAAAAAACAGCCAATACAGAAAGCTGGAGATGGGTTGAAAAAACAAAAAAAGAGTTTGAAGAAAGAGAAATACCAAAGTCACACAGAGTTTGTTGTAGGTACGACTTTGCTATTACATATCAACAATTTAGGAAGAAGCTGGAGGGAGGGAGGGAGGGAGGGAGGGAGGGAGGGAGAGAAGAATGACATAATTATCTAAGTTTCTCAACAAGGAAGGGCTAGATTGGTGACCATGTAACTTGCTTTACCAAAAGCAACCCCTTGTCAAGTTCAAGGTGAAATGAAAGAAAATTAGCCAAGAAATGAATAAAGGAAAACTGGGAAACTGTCTATCCAGGAAAGCAAGGTAACAGAATGAGCATGGAGTTTTGGCGAGATTGTATTCAATTGCATTATTTTTCTAAAGTTGAAAATACTCATTTAAATTACCAGGGGCAAGATTGTGGCACATTTATGCCATCTTCAGTCTCCTTTCCTGATGAAGCTTCCTTGGTTTTCGTTTAGTTTTTCTGGCCACTACTATAAGGAAGTTGTTGTAGACTAGAGCACTGATGATGTTACTTAGTTGGGTATAAAACATCTGCAACCAAAAAAACCAGCTCAGAGACCACGAAGGATTCCACAATTTGACCCCGCGCTGCATATATTCTCTTCTATTGGAAGCCATTGGCGATGCCTCTGGGGAAGGAACTCCATGGAACGCATTAAAAATATTCTGTGAATCAGTCATGTCTATTGCTGAAACAGTGAGTTCTGAGGTACTTAATTTTCTAAGTGTCCTCAGCCCTAATGATCTGTTGCATAAATTCTCTTAATGGAAAGCTTGGTGGTCTGACAGCCCATTTTATAAAAGAATAGTGTAAGAGCAGATAAGGGATGCTTCAACAGATCTGGGAAGGGGAACAGGTGGGACAAGGTTCCTTCTTAAGGTATAAATTTGGGGAACAGAAAAACTCAACTGTTTTTCTTTATCACTTCGCTCCGAAATGCCTGTGAAGGTACTATTACACAATTGTCTGCAGCACAGGCTTAATCCTACAATTAATAATTTGAAAATCTCTGTGAAGTTCCTCCCCTCCCCCCAAAAAATATTAGTTATAAAAGGTAATTTTAGTCCCAGCTATAGATCTGTGGAATAAAGCAGAATAAAAATACTTCTTTCTTACAGGGAAGCCCAGAGAGAAAAAGATTATTAGGAAAACAATTGCTGACTCCAAGGGGGAACCAACAGTTACCAAACAATCAGCCCGTGTGGAAGAGGGAACCCACGAGAGAGATTCAGAGCAAGAAGATGCTGAAGCAGAACCTATTAGCTGTCTTGTAGAAGAACACGGAGAAGAAGGAGGAGGAGGAGGTGACCAAAGTCTTCCCGATTCTAGCATTTTTATGGAGGAGCATCCCTTGACAATTGATATGAACCAAACATTTAGTGAAGAGGTTGGCAATACTTCTGGGTTTCATCCAGGACCTGCTAGTGAAACATCCATTGCTATCTACAAAGCAGTCTCCACTGCAAATGGTTCCCAGCCTAATGCAGAGCAGGGAAAACTGCTATTGGAGGTAAGGTTTGCTTTTTTCCACCCGAATAGAGGCTCATTTAAATTTTCCTTACATAATTTATGTAGCTTATGATATAATATAAGAAGCTAACTGTTCATCGCCACCTTTGTATCAGATTTATCTGAATTAGAAGTGGGCACTGTTTATTATCTGCCAGCTTAACAGCAGATTCTCATGAATGTCTGATGAAAAGTAAGCTCCACTGCCTTAGTAGGATTTCCTCCAACATTTGTGTGTGGAACTACAACGTTTACTAGGATATTCCAAGGCCTTGCACATGTTGCCTTCCTCAATTGCTCCATAGGTAAGGCATGTCAGAAAACAAAATTGAACAGAAAAAAGCATGTTGAAAATAATGTGGTATTGGACCTCCAGCTAATATTAAAATTTATAGCAGTAGTCCTACTAAGGCTTGCTTGCTTTATTTAACATTTCCACTCAGGTATGTTATGGGACTGCTGTTTCAGGCCCTCCTCCTTTTTTCCCATATGATAGTTCTCTGTTCTTGAAAAACTGCAGTATTCATACAGTGAGATGTGTAACAAACATTGGGTCTAACAATAGCTATGGTCAGCAATGCCAATTCATCGTTCAGGCCATGAAGAAAAACGCTATTGTATAAGCTTAATTTTTAACTTCATAGCTTTGCCTGCAAGAGTTTTTTCCCATATATATAATGGAGTTATATATAATATAATGGAGTTCAAAGATTTATACCTTTTCTTCATATCATAAAAACAACTCAATGTATTTGGTTTGGTATTATCTTTTATTAATGATATATTGAGTATTAAATAACTTCAGTCATTTTCTTTGTCCACTTATTAATATTATATTTTCTGAAACTGTATCTTTATTTTAAATAAAAAAAACCCCTTAGAAAAAATGCCAGGATTGGGGCACCAAACCATTTAGAGACCCTATAGGACAGTGATGGCGAACCTTTTAGAGACTGAGTGCCCAAACTGCAACCTGAAACCCACTTATGCACCATCGAGTGCTGGCTGGGTGTGGCCCATTGGGTGGGTGTGGCCCATTGGGTGGGTGGGGTCCATTGGGTTGGCATGGCCCATTGGGTGGGCGGGGCCCATTGGGTGGGCAGACTGGTGGGACTAAAAAGTTCAATCAATCAATTCCAACTGTGCAAGATCTTTTTTTCCCCGCGAGAAGTTGAAATTGACTGATTGAACCTTTTTTTTTTTTTGCACACAGCGGTAGAGGCTAAAGTGAAAAGGTTTTATAAAACCCAGCTGAAGGCCTAGGGTGCGCGTGCCCACAGAGATGGCTCTGAGCGCCGCCTCTGGCACCCGTGCCACAGATTCGCCACCACTGCTGTAGGAAATCTGCAAAAGGTTTAAAAGATGTTGACCTTCTACCTCATAATGTAGCTGCCCTCATTAACTGAAGCTTCAGTTTATGCCTTATGGATAAGCCAATATTCCATCTTTACCTGATGTCCTCCATCCTAATATGGCATGCGGGAGACATAGCTCCCCCGACTCATTATACTGCAAGTAAAAAATTTAAAAAATATAAAAAGGAAATACATTCTATAATATTGCTTCTTGGCCCTTTATATTGAGGGATATGATTAGGTAATAAATCCATCCAGATTCTTTTGGGTGCTGGATGGTATAAATGAGATCAAACTTTATTAAATTAAAAGTAAACATTTATTTTTAGTAACATGCAACATGTGAAATGATGGAAGAATTAAAAACTGTAGAATTGCTAAAATCACATACAGCAATTTAAAAAGTCCTACAATAGTTAAGATAAAATTCTGACAGACTACAGGATGATGCAGGTCTGCTTTTCGTTTCTAGGTAAGTTTGACGTAAAGAGGTACGAGTCTATATAAAAAGCACAAAGGCTGAATTGTAGGGATATAATAACCACCAGATACAACGAAGCATTAACCAACAGCTATAGGAAAGACTTCTAGTTTGCAGTAGTGGTGAATATCTGTAGCTTGGGCATTGGACGAGGGTGAAGTTTCATTTCCCAAGCTTGTGGGTTTGGTTTCTGAACATTTTATTAGCAGGCTAGAAAACATCTTCAGTGTGGTGTATTTCTTCAATTTGGGAGCATTTGATGATGACGAAAGTGTCATCGATGTAGCGTACCTAGAATTTTGGTTGGAAGGTGATGTTACCTAGCCTGCTAACGAAACATTCGAAATCAACCCAAAAACTCCGAGAACGAACCTTCACACTCAAAGACTTCTAGTTTCCAGGTTCTTTTCTGGCAGCCAGAGCTCAATTTTTAAAAAGGTGAACTATTTTTTTTTAACCTTTATTCATAAACTGAGTATTTTTAAGATTTTAAGCTTTGTATGTGTTGGGTTTTAAATGGCGATTTCGGCTAAATTATTTAATTCATTTTTAATTATTTTAAATTTTGTATATCTATATGTTTTTTAAATTTTAGGCTGTACACCGCCCCGAGTCCTTCGGGAGAGGGGCAGTATAGAAATTTGATTAATAAATAAATAAATTAATAAATAAACTAATTTTCTCTTTTGGAGAAATAGAGGGTGAGGTCTTTTTTGTTTTTTGTTGGTTATCTGACTTTGTACATGACCCAGGTGTGTAATTCCTGCAGATATAGATTGAGAATTGAGAAACAGCTGTAATATTTCAAAGGGAAGACTAGCTTTACTACTATTTCCAGTTCACTATAAGCCAAAAATAAATAAACATATGTCAGTTCTCAATACTAGCAATGTTATGAAAACTGATTTGAAACTGGTGTAAAGTCATCACATGGAAGCATTTAAAAGGCCTGAGGACAACTAGAACATTGTCAGGTTACAGCATTTGATTAAAATAGGGTAATTTGAGTTCAAATCTCCATGCAGGGATAAGTCCCATTTGGTGACCTTTGGCCAATCAGCATCTCTCAACCTAATCTATCATACAGAATTATTGTGAAGATAATAGCAGAGGGTGGGGTGAGGTTTGGGGTTCAAGGCCCTTGGAATAAAGGTAATATAATGCTTGCTGTAAACTTGATAAAGTTTGCCAGAGTTCTAACGGTTTAAATAAATCCCGTATCTACCATCTTCAAATACCAAATACATTGGAAATGCCCTTCTCTAGCCCATTAATGAAGTCCAGGCCAGACTTAGTGTTTGATCATAATCCTCTTTTATTCTCCCTTTCAATTGACCAGGATTTGTCCCTGCACAAAGAAGAGCTGAAACTATCACGAGACAGGATAATAGCAGAGAGGGCAGAAAAGCGACGGCTGGCAGTGGAGACAAAGCGAAAAGAACAGGAGGAGCGGAAAAAGAAAGAGCAGGAGGAGCAGGAGCGTATGGAGAAAATGAGAGAAGACATGGAACAGGAGAAGCAAAGGAAGATTGAGGAGTTTCGGTTAGCAGAAAAAAATAATCGTCTCCTATTTGACAAAAGAAATTGTGGGATGCTTCCACACCCTTCCCTTTCCCACCCCCATCCAAAAACTGCCAAGAAACCATGAATACCCATGGCAGCTTTTCCTATCCCTGGTTCCCCAAAGTCTTTTGAAGCTTTGGAAATTAAGAACAGGCAAGGAACATCATGAACCAATAAGTGCTCCCTCCAGCTAACCCAATGAAGAGTGTAGAAATAGTTCTTAACTACTATGCTGCTCCTACCGTTGTTGTTGTTGTAGCAAGTTTTCTTGCCCCACCATATAGATAAAAAGGAAAAAGTAAATTGCAAATCTAATGCCCCTGAGATCTCTTGACATATTTCCAAATTAGGGTTTGAGAAGAATTGTTTCGAATTTTTACTTCCCGTTTCATCTACAATACACTCCCCGGCAATGCTTACCTGAGTCCTACTGGACTTTTATGACCAACTTTATTTTCTCTCAGTTTAAGAAAACAGCAGCTTGAAGCAGAGCGTCAGCGGCAGGAAGAAGAGGCAGACAGGGAACGACAAGCTGAGAAGGCAGCCCAAGACCAGGCCCGGCGGCTACAGGAGGAACAGCGTCGGAGATTTTTGGAGATGCAGAGGAAGAAGCAGGCGCAAGAACTAGAACGGGCAGGTAATCCAAGATAGGCCATGATGTCAGAGCCAACCCCAGCTCTGTGGAGATCCTTAGCAAGACTGTCATGGTACTCCCTTCCTCTGGGGTTGCCAAGGAAGATAGCAGGGTCTGCTAGATGGGACTGCTACTTTAGTATATTGTACAATGAATGCCTTGGGCTACCATATTTTTTAAAAACGTAAAGTGTATTTGTGTTTGTTTCAAACAGAGGAATAACATTACTAAAAGTTGCCAGTCAGTTCAAATATACCCATATCATTCCTTTCCTATCCTTGGCAAATTGCCCTACCTGTTTTTAAAAATCAGTCTCCCTCTCATATGACTACGCATACTGCTTTATTATTACTACTCCCCAAATTCAGAACAATACCAAGAGGATGTGGGGTAAGGAAGAAAACCATAAGGAACGGATAAATGCTGAATTAAAAGTTCTACATATCCTTGAAAAGTTAGAATCAAAGTCATTATTCCTAGCACCTGACTAGAAACATTTTCATGATTTTTTTATCACTTTAGTACACATTCTAATAGAGAAGTGTAAAACATTTCCCAGTGAAATATTAATTTTCTAGTGGTCCTAGAGCAGGGCTTTTCAACCTTTTCAGCCATTGTACCACTTTTAGTATATGGCAACAACATCCGAGTACGACCAGTCGCCTAGCAAGGTGTCAAAAACTTGATGATCAAAAAAAAAAAGAAAAAAGTAAAAAAAAGTGATAAGGTACAGGTAGTTCTCGATTTACAACATTCCAATTAATGACTGTTCGAAGTTACAATGGCACTGAAAATAGTGCCCCCCAAGCCACAGCTGAGCAAGACACCTGCCTGCCCACCCGGCGACACTCTTCCTCCTGTCCAAGGTTTTCATTGTTGTGAGCATTTCTGTTGAGGATTGGCAGCGGGGGTGGGGTGGAGGGGTGTTTGGTTTTTATTCCCTCTCCCCATCTGCTGGGTGGTTGCAGCAGGTTTTGGTCACTTCACATGACCCTGGGACACTGTGACCTTCATAAATATGAATCAGTTGCCAAGCATCTGAATGTAAATCACAAGACCCTGGAGATGCTGCAACATTCCAGCTGATTGGCGCTTCTTCTGGGCTCAGCAGAAGCGTCAGGATCAGTGCTGCTTTCCAGCTGATTGGTGCTTCTTCAGGGCTCAGCAGAAGCACCAGGATCAGCGCCAAGCTCCAACTGGAGCCTGGTGCTGATCCTGGCGCTTCCACTGAGCCCTGATAGCTCCGAAGAAGTGCCGATCAGCTGGAAAGCAGCACTGATCCTGACGCTTTCGCTGAGCCCTGACAGCCCTGCAGCTCCAGCCATCTCTTGCTCAGGTTTGTGTGGTGCTGTCACCGGTTCAGCTCATTCCCTTCCCCAGCTACCACTTTTCTAGGATGGTCGCGTACCATCTGCCAGGTGCCAATGTACCACAGGTGGTACCCGTACCACTGGTTGAAAAACCCTGGTCTAGAGTGTCAATAAGGTTTTTGTACCATGTATTGAAAATTAAGCTTTTTTGATGGATGGTATCATTGAAAATTTCCTGGATTAATGGGGGTGGCAAAATAGAACTATTTGTAATCAAGTATTTGGCAAAGTTTTGAGATTAGAATCGGGCCAAGGAAGGAAAGTTATTTTAGTTTCACCTCATGGTGAAAAATTGTTTAATGTAGTTTATAAGAAATATCTATCCATTTTGTAGAAGCTTGCCTTTACTGTATCTTTGGATGTTTCAAATGGCTTTTTGATCAATTTGCATTTTCCTTAAAAAAAGGAAACGGGCATTGTATTCCATGTCTTACCTTAGTTTCTATAATTCTTAATGCATGGATCCATCTTTTCTAGTGTCAAATATTATTTCTACTAATGGCTGCCTTTGCACTGTCTTCTATTATCACTCAAATAACTATATGGAAAGGAAGAAAATGTTAAATGCACAGTCCTTATTTAAGTAATTAGGTTTTATGTAAGCTTATCTGATTTAATATATTTTTTAAAATGTACTTTCAAGTGCCATGGTGGCACAGTGGTTAGAATGCAGTATTGCAGGCTAACTCTGCTCACACTGCCGGGAATTTTATTCCTTCGATTCTGATTGGCTCAAGGTTAATTCAGCCTTCCATCCTTCTGAGGTCGGTAAATGAGGACCCAGATTGTTAAGGACAATGTGCTGACTCTGTAAACTGCTTAGACAACTCTGTAAAGCACTGTGAAGCATTATATAAGTTTACGTGCTATTGCTATCTCAGCAGCACCTCTCAAAGGCCAAGAGTGGTCCTCTGCCTGGAAAAAGTAGTATTTCCATTTTAACAAAAAATTACTTTTTGTTTCAAGACTGTTTTCATTTTTTTAATATATTTTACTGATTTTTTAACATAGTCACCTTAATATTTGGTAAACAGCGTGTTGTCCGAGTTTATATTTAAAAACAATAACAGTTAATTTCTATAATTCCATAATCCACATGGTAGCTCTTCGATTTTTCCTTCTTCCAATAATATTCTTTTACCAACCTTAAATTAGTACATTTCTTATTTTGATAAGATAACAATTGAATATAAACATTTTTCTAATATTTAACAATCACATCAATATAAAGCTTATTTTCTAATTAATCATCTTAATTACCTCATCATAGATCCTGTTTTCAAAGTTCTTATTTAGATTTGTTTTTCCCGCAATGTTCAAAACATTCTTACCAGTTAAGATTTTCTCAGTTAATTACATTTAAATATTTAAGTCATTTTCCTCATACAAGACATTCCAACGATTTTATATTTCTCATGTCTTAAAAAAAAAAAAAAGAGAAGAAAAAAGGAGGAAATAGTATACTACTTAAGAAACATGTCCGTCTTAAGCTAAGATACATTTATATCCAGAATTTTTCTATTCTTTTTAACCGTATTCAAACAAATGTTTAATCTTTAAATATTCCATCTAATAAATCCAATAATTTAATCTTTTGAATCTATTCAGAACATTTTTATCAATTGAGATTTTCTCAAGATCAATTACACTTAGGTATCTAAAGCATTTCCCTCATATAAACCATCCCAACATCTTTATATTTCTCATATCATAAAAAGAAAAAAATGAAAAAATACTGTTATTTGAGGGGTCCATTCCTCTTAAACTAAAATACATTTATATCCAAAATTTTGCTATTTATTTAAACCATATTCAAACAAGTGATTAATCTTTTGATATTCCATCTGATAGATCCCATCATTTAATTTCTTAATTCTAACTTTAGCCCCCCTTCCCCCCCAAATATCTTTCGTAATCAGTATGCTCCGCTGGACCAAAACGTCTTATTATTTATTTATTAATTAAATTTTTATGCCGCTCCTCTCCAAGGACTCGGAGCGGCTAACAACATAAACAAAAACATCTCAGCATTTCAAAAATCTAAAACCAAATCTAAAAAGCATTTAAAAAGACCCCCAAACACATTCATCATTCACACACAATCACAGTCATCCCCAGGCCTGCCGGCATAGATAAGTTTTTAAATTCTTCCGGAAGGCCGGGAGAGTGGGGGAAACGCGGACTTCAGGGGGCAGTTGGTTCCAGAGGGTGGGCGCCACAACAGAGAAGGCCCTCCCCCTAGGACCCGCCAGACGGCATTGTTTCGCTGACGGGACCCGGAGGAGGCCGACCCTGTGCGCTCTCACCGGTTGAAGGGAAGGATGTAGTTTCCTATAGTTTTGTGGATGTTGTTGTAGGTACAGGAGACAAATCCAGTAAGATGTTTTTGTGGGAGGGTTTCGCTCCTTCGTATTCATTGAACATCTTTTTCTTTCTTTCTCTCTTAATTTCTCTTATCTTTTTTTGGTTTCAAGACTGTTTTCAATTTCCTTCTCCTTGGTTCTGGTCTCCAATGGAATTCTTAGGCATTTCTTTCAGCAGTTCAATTCAATGGTAGTTAAAGGCTAAGGTTATCGAATCAATGAATATGAGCTTATTTAACTCTATAGAAAATCCGATTGCTGATGTTAAATATTTGCCTCTAGAAATTGTTTTCACTTTATCCAGTGGATTTGAAGAATTCTTATTTTTAATTCCATATTTTGTACTTATATTTCCAAAGAAATCATCATGACAAATTTTGTTATCATGAACAATCCTTTGTTCATTTCCAACATTTTATACTGCTTTTCATAAAAACAAGCTTCATAAAATTAGTTGTTATAAATATAATAAATTGTACAGTAATTTAAACCAATAAAGACCATAAAACCTAAAAACAATTTTAATATTAACAGCAACACAATAGCTGAAGAAAAGGTCTGCCTAGCCAAATAAATATTGTAAGTATTCCATTTCTGGTGAAAACATCAAAGAGTTCAACTTATTATCAGCTAGAGCTTTATTTCAGTTCTTCACCGTATTCCTGTTTTATCTCCACAAGAGGCAGATTTTGGCTGAGAGAGAAACTGGCCTAAGTTCATATTTTGTTTTTTGAAGTTTTATTTATGCCTACTTTCTTTATTCAGTCCAAACATCACTACAGAGCTGTTTGCTATTTGGCACAATGTTTTCCTTTGGTCCTCTAGCTTTTGATAATGTACCACAGTGCAAAAATATAAATGTTTTGCAATAAAACATCGGCTAATTAATCATGCACTTGAGGTTTCCCCCAAATAGAGTTTTCCTGTCTTCTCACTTCAATTACTTTATTTCTCCTAAAATAGAAATAGCTGGTAGCTCGCTCACTTGCTCTCCGTTCCTTAGAAGCAGAAAAACGCAGACAGAAAGAAATGGAGATGCAGCTGGAGGAAGAACGGCGACAGCTAGCAGAGATGGCCGAGGAGCAAAGGTTGGAGTATGAGAAGAGGAAAAAGGAGGAAGAACAGAAAATGAGGCTTGAGGCTGAGGAGAGAAGGAAGAGAGCTGAGGAAGAGGCTAGAGTTGCTTTGGAAGAAGCAAGAAAGCAAGCGTTACTACTCTCAAGGTATACAGAACTTCCTAGGAAACATTCATTCTTAGTAGTGACTTATGACAGATTAGCGGATGCCTGTTTTTGGGTGTAATAGCACTGGATCTACCAGGAGCCTAACTTCTTAAGGTCAGATAGCTTCAGTCTTCCTCTTAGCCTAAGTCAGGGGTAGGCAACCCAAAACACTCAAAGAGCCACTTGGACCCATTTCCCACCGAAAACAAAACACTGGGAGCTACAAAAATCCTTTTTTACCTTTATTATATATATAATATATAAAGGATATAAAAAAGGATATATGCAGTGTTATCTTCATTTGAGAGAGAGAGAGAGAGAGAGAGAGAGAGAGAGAGAGAGAGAGAGAGAGAGAGAGAAATTATTATATTCACCAGCCACCTTACATTGACTTGGCTAGGACCAACACTCAGTCCTGACAAAATAAAAAATGGATGGGTTATGGAAAGGATCTTAGATTACTTTCAAGCTAATTTCATTGGCAGGAATCACCCATGAAGCTATGGCTTTCATTTAAATGTTCAGACATCCAATGAGTATTGATCGTATTGTGTTCTGCCCCTTACCAGGAAATATGCTCCTGTAGTTTTGATAGGGATGAATGGCTTTTTATTAGCAATGTAGTTTTGCCAATTGCTAATTATTAATGCTTAATGTTAATGATGAGCTTCCTGTGAAATTCCCAAATGCTATGGCAAGGATTTTTAACAGAACAAATACCATGATTCTTATTTTACAAGTTACAAATTGGTGATTATTGCATTAATGCTGAATATTACTTGAGGTTTTAAGAAAGGCTTGAGTTTGAAACTTAGTTTGCCCATAACTGAAGGTGTCAGGAAGCTCTGCTCTGTGTCCCAACAGGGGATGAGTTACTGTATAAGAAGTCTCTTGTCCCTAACTCTTCCTTATTCAGCTAGGGACTGGCCTTTGCTTTTCACCCCACTTCAATTTTCAATATTACCCTATAACCTTTTTAAGATCACACATTTTCTTATATTAATTTATCTGGTTCCAGACAAATGGCAGAACTGGAGAAGGAGCAACAATTTCAGTATCAACTACTTGTAGAAGCCTCTGGACTGGATCGAAGACAGGAAATTTCGCGTCCGTGGGTTTATTCCTACTTCCAACGTCCTTTTTTTACAACAGAACATGATTAAAATCTTAGCCATGCCCAAATATCTTTTAGGGTAGTTTTATAAAAAGCAAACTGTTGCATTCCTACAAGTTTTCCAACAGACTAGAAGTAAAATATACTAAGTGCTTTTCTGCTAATTTTGTCTGATCCCTAAGGCAGTACTGACACTATTCTAGACAATGTTTTAAATATTTTAACCCATAGTGGGATGTGTGTGGATATATGTAAATATAATCTAAGCTACTATTGCAAACAAGCTGAGTTTCCTTTAACACTGAGCAAACCAGTCAAGCTAGCTTAATGGGTGGTAAATGTCATCTGTGAATCTTGCTTTTGATTGGCTGCTGTGCAGTTTCACCTCTAAACTTGTTAAATATTTCTTCTCTACTTTTCTAGCTATTTCTTTAGGCTACAAGTAGGCTAATTCTAAGAGACTAATTCAGTCTTTGAATTAGGTTGTGATTCTCAAGATTAAATTTAAGACATGAAGTGTATTTTTATTTTGCAAAATAGAAATAGACCTTGCTGAAGAATAACATGTTTGAAATAGCAAGGTGACCTCCAGAAATAGGGGCCTTGGGATTTCTATTTAAGAGACAACCTTAGAGCATGATTCATACCCTACTTTCATTTCTGCAAATTGGTCTGGTGTAATGTACTGCTGTAATGTACTGCTCAGGTGTAAGGAATTCTGAGCTCCACAGGTTCTCCTAAAGCAAGTTCAGCTGCCCCCCCAAATTTTCTTTCAGACTGATTATGCAATTACTTTTATTTAAAAAAATGAGTCTTACTTTAAAGTATTTAATCTTTAGTAACTATGGGTTTTATTGTAGACGTTTTATTTAAAACTTTTCTCTTGCAAACTGCTGCCCCCCCCCATGCAACAGCAATGTAAGGGGCAAACAGTCAGGTTTCAAGGACACGTTACAAAACTTCCCCACTGACTTCATTCAAATGTTTAACGCCAAAGATATGGATAACACTTAAGCCCAGATTTTGATTTTTGAAAACAAGTTTTAATTTTTAAAAAAAGTTTGGCATGCGTACAAAAAGGCATCAGAAGTGGGACATGGAAACTACAATCATTGGAGAAGATCCATTTAACACTTTTACAGTTAAGTGCCTGAAAAGTAAATACAATTAAATGGTTTATTAAAGGATGCTTAAGAACATTGCAGTCTTAATTTCTGACCTTTCCTATTCCCCTGGCAACGAAAATAAACCCGAGGTAGAGCAACGTTTCTAGTCCTGCCATCAATATTGCAAACCTGAGCTAAAGAATCTTTCTAGCATTGATAGGTTTTCTATGACAGTTCTGCAATTGACTAAAAGAGATATGAAGATAGAACATTTTGAATTAGAGAATCGCTTAGGAAAAAAAGGTTTCATTGATCAGGCCTCATTTCAGAATACTATTTCACATAACTTCCAAACACGAATAACTTATTTCCAGAGAACTGACTTATTTTTAGAGCTACTTACACTCTAAGATTGCCAATGGGAGCTATCTGATAATCAACTAGTTTACTTGTCTATACAAACAGGATTTAATGCCGGGTCTTCAATCCTGAACCCATTGAAGTCAAAAGAAAAACTCTGAATTCTAAAAAATGAGGTTAGGTTAGATCTTAGATCAATGCTTTTTCAATGTTTATAATTTTTATCACACTGATAGTGCACATATATGGATGCGTGTAACTCTGCAAAGTACCTATGTTTTCCAAGGCACTTTGACCCAATATAGATTACAAGATAGTGTTACATTGTATTGAAATCAATAGGTTAGGTTATTCATACCTAATTTAAGTCCCAATATTTTCTGTGATTCTCTGAAACTGAAGAATTGGTATGTCCCTGTTTTTTAAACACCAAAGAAGGTGTTTGGATAGCAATTTCACTTCTTCCATATTTAGTCTTCAATACTTTACCATGAATTTTCAGAGTTCCGGAGCTACACATTGCATATACAAAATACAACTGTCAGTGAAAGATAAATTCTTGATTTCCATTTATATACCGAGAGCAAGCAGCAGGGAAAGTGCTAGTTCTCAAAGGTGAATTAAATCAAAAAAGTTTTCCTGTGTAACATCCTCCAGCATAAGAAATTATCCTCTTTAAATATTCTTCACTAGTTTTTCAAATAATCTTCCGAATTTATGTCTTAAAAGAAAATGCAGAGGTTTATGAATTTGTTTCCTCTTATTTATTTAAAGGGAAGCCAATACAATCTATGTCCATTGAAAAACCACATTCCAGACAAACAGGTACAACATAAGAATCGTTAAACTCTCCTTGCAAGAAGATATACATTAATTAGAACTTTCCTAGGATCTTCTGTTGACAAAACCCCAATTTCCATGTTATCTTCAGTGAAGCCATTTCAAAGATAGTATTACCATAAACTACATTTTTGCCATCAGTATTTGGATACTTCACAGTGAAATCTACAGAAAACTCTTCTTAATATTAGGACCACAATCCTTCTGTTTAGATTTCAAAAAGCTTCTGTATCTTCTCTTAAAATCCACAAATAAAAGTCACACACCTAAATTTCAGGCCAATGTGAATATTACAAACCTCTTCCCACTGCCAAATAGTCAAGGCTTGGATACATGATCCTTGCCAACATGTAACTGCATGTGTAGACAGTTGCTTTTCTAAAGAGGAATGGGAAAAAATGGGGAAGTACAACTGCAGTAGGATCACAAAAGTCTGACACAATGACAGTGTATAATGAGCACAAGAATTCAAAACAGACAACTGGAAATAATATTTAAAACATAGGAATGTGGTGTTGGTTTTAATTCAGTGTTATATACCACATTACAAAAGAACTATTATTTAAAAATAAAAAAGGATAAAAGGAAAGAGAAAAAAACAAACATTCTAAATTGTTGAATGGCCTCCTGTCTGTTCCTGATAAACCTCAATCACATCCTCTTCTTCCATTCCGAGCTGTAAAATAAGAACCACAATTTTATTTTAAAAATCCAAAACACACAGCCATATTGGATGCTCACCATGCACATTAGTTCCATGGGTTTTCTGCAAAAGAAACTAGCAGCAGAGATGACAAATAAGCGAATAGTGCTTATATAAAAAGATTCTCAGCAAGTATCAGGTTTACTAAAACTTTATTTAAAAAATAAATAGGCCACAATACACAATCACTACTCAATAAAACATTTAAAATGTACTGTAGCTTCACAAGTAAATAAAAATCTTACATCACAAAGTATGGTTTAAGCCTTAATTTTAAGTTAATAATCCCATACATATTGATAACTTTTTGAATATGTCTGTTGCTCTTTAGTAAAATAATTATCAAACTGTTGATATAAGCTATAGATCAGTTTCACTTTCTCCATGCATAAGAGAGTAAGAAGTTATTGACTTCTGTGAAATGCAGTGCTGTTTAATGATAGTATAGTTATGAGCTTGGATAAGATGGATGAACATATAATTTTTTAAATAAATGTTTAGATAATAAATATTTTGCGGAGCTTGGGTAATTTTTTTTTAATTCTTAGTCACCTAGAATCATACGTTTGAGACGGGTGGCAAATTTAATAAATAAATAGTTATAGAATGAAATAAAAGGTCATTCTCATGAGTTTTGTGGATAATGTAGGAAAGATGAAGGTTGGTAACTCTAGGAACAGTAGCTACGTTTTTAGTGCCTTGTCGTTTTAATATTATTAGTTCTTATGTATACAGATAAGTCCTCACTTAATGATAGTAATTAGAAGTTCTTTTCTAAGTGATGGAAATGCTGGCATCATTGAGCAAATCCCCACAGGTCTTTAAATGAGTTTATCACGTGGTCACCATTTGTGACCTCCTGCCTGCCTGCTTCCCCAGATTTTGCTTGTAGGAAGCCAGCAAAGGAGGTCTCAAACAGTGACCACGTTAGGAGGCAAGGTAATTGCAATCCAAATGCCCAGATCAGACGTGTGGGGGCCCTGTGACAGCCAGAGGCTAGAGGAACAGTTGTGAAGTACCACTTGTTCAGCATCATCATATGTTTGAACAAATACTTAGTAAGACCTACAATTTTCTGGGAACTTCATGGTTTTCATAATAACAAAATGATTTGCCACTGCCATTCTAGTAAGATTTTATTAAATTGTCCTGTCTTACCTATAGCTGTACATTTTCTGAAGATTCCCCTTTTGTGTACTCGCCAGGTTTGAGTCTTTTTAATATGTTAGATCACTAAAATGGACAAACTAGCAAGCAATACATATTGTACGTATATACTCAAATCCCCCAAAATGGAATTATATTATTTACCTAATAAAATAATCCAAACTATTGCTGTGTAGTACAAGCTCTTGAGTACATTTATATGAGATAGGAGACACCAAGGATCTAATTTAGTTTTTCTAGACGCTTAAAATGTATCAATTAATAGTCTGATACAAAAGATAGATGTTTACAAATAATAAAATTTGTTTTGTATTGCATAACTGAAAAGTGTTGACAATTCTTCAAAGCAAATGTCCACCCCAGATTTCCTCAAGCTTTGTTCATTTCAGCAATATAATTTAAAATGGAAATTCACTTTGTTAAATTCATTTCCACTCTTAAATAATCAGGATTGGATTGCCAAAAATCCACAATAGTGAAATAACTATAAACAGTATTAGCAATTGATCTCCAAGAATACTTACCTCTTTTGGAGTATGATTATCAGTAATTCTCTGACCCTCAAAAAGGAACCTGAGTGAATTCATTGGAACTCCCTAAACAAAGAGAAATAGAGCTAGTCAATTTAAACTGATTAAACAAAAATCCAGATATTCACTACTTTCCATTTCTTTTAATTTTTGGATTATGCAATAATAAATTCTGTCAGGTGCAGAGGAACATAAAAATTGAACTTCTTATATTTGATATCATGTGAACAAGGAAAAGTTCAAGTCACAAACCTGTCTCTGACAGTATGATTCTTTAAGTTTCTTTAGATGCGTTGTCATTTTCACTTTGAAATGAATTTCACTGCTGTCCTACAAATTGAAAATATAATAATTCTGCTTAGTATTAAAATAACACTTATTATAGATATGTAAAATGTTTTGAGCTTGTATCAGATACTTTTTTCCTCAAGTATGATCTTATGCTTGAGATGTAACAGAATGTGTCATGCCACACTTCTTGAGTTTCAAGCTTTCTTACATCTCACAATTTGCTTTTTTCTTAAACTCTTCCACATATGGGATTTAGGGAAGGCATTTTCCAATAAAAGAGGTTACAGCCCTACTGCCACTAGCTTGCAATAGAGTTAGGACTAAGGAAGAATAATTTTAAACGTGTTCAGTGATCAAGAACAACCATTTTGTACATAAAAGACAAACTGCAGTCTGCCTGACACATAGGTTTCCTATGTTTTGTACATTCTTTTCTGTGTGCTGAAGTGAATCCACTGTGCTGCTGGTGAACTCAGATTCTGTAGAGTAGCTGGGTTTTTTTTTTTTTTTTTTGCAATAGGGATTGCAGAAAGCAGGTTTAATTGTTGGATTCTTATTAATAAAATATTTTTAAAAAACTCAACTTTTTGCTGGTAAAGTAAGTCAGTAACTTAGTATAGATTTGATAAGTAAATATAATAGATTTTTACTGTCACATTCTTTATTATCACTGAATCCATATTGAAATACGAACTTGAAAGTATAATCTTCCACTGTAAAAACAGTGTTAAAAATAAAACAAATTATGAGGGACACAATAACATTTTGTTCTGAGTTTGCCACGAAGCTCAAAATCTTTTGAATATTCTATTATAAGGAACAATAACAATTTTAAAACAAAAAACTCATAACACATTCATCAACTAGTTTATGTTTCAGTGTCTTATTTCAGATGCATGCATAGAAGAATGGCCGCATCTACTTTTGCTCCTAGAATTTATAACTTGTATAATATCAGCAAAGCTCAAATCTAATATAAAATCAGACTCCTGATTATGATAGGACTGTTAAGAAATTTTTCTAGAGTCCTCTTATGCAAGAATATTTGCATTTACAAAATACAAACATTTACTGTTACATATATATAGCACTACATTAAAACATATTTTAGCAGACAAAAAAAGGCAGACCCTGCACTTGCAGAAAAATATTTAAAAAAAAGAACTGATATACTGTATAATTCTAACTATATTAGGAAGGATAAATGTTAAACAGAATATTTTAGAACTCACCTGCCCAATAACCTTAAGTTTAATGTATTCTCCCTCTTTTTTATCACCCAAATCCTCTGCTGAAGGTTTGGCTTCCTGCAATAAAAAACAAAACATAGAGACAAAAATGGAAAATATGAGAATATTCTATTTATACTCTTTTTTTACATATTAACAGAGAATTAGCTCATAATAAGTTTTTTGGGAATTTCCTCTAGTTCTTTTGTCCTCCTCAGACAACATTAGAGGGAAAGGAAGAACATAAACTTAACATGGCTTCATTAATAAAAACATAAAGCATCTGTTAAAGCTACAACTAGAATGCTACAACTAGGATGCTTAGTACAACTAAGTACTAAACGATTCCCAATTTTTAGAGTTCTAATTTCCTTAATTTTATGGTTGATTATATTTTTTGATAAAAGCATACATTCAGAGCTTCAAAAAAGGCTTTAAATTCAAATTTTAATTCCTATGTGACAATATAGTTAGGAAACTGAGAGGAAAAAATCACTGAAGATCAAATACTCTCAACAGGCAAAATTACAGCCGTCTGGCTGCTTGGTCCATCTGCAAAATCTAAGAAATGATTACAAGTAGTCCTTGATTTACAACTACAATTGAGCCCAAAATTTCTGTTGCAAAGTGAGACAGTTGTTAAATGAATCTGGCTTCCTACTGACTTTGCTTGTCAGAAGATCACAAAGATAATCACATGGCCTCAGGACAGTCAACCCGTTGCCAAGCATCTGAATTGTGGTCACGTGACCATGGGGCTGCTGCAATGGTCGTGTGAAAAAAGATCGTTAAGACTCTGTTTTCAATGCTGCTGTAACTTCAAAGTCACTAAATGAACTGTTTTAAGTTGAGTCAAAGTAACCTATGACCAGTTGTCAATACCTACAACAGTTGCAGCATCCCCATGGTCATGTGATCAGAATTCAGGTGTTTGGCAACTGGCATGTATCTATGACAGTTGCACTGAGCCAAGGTCATATGATCACCATTTGTAACCTTCCCAGCCAGTTTCCACAAGCAAAGTCAATGGGGGAAGTCAGATTCGCTTAATGACCACATGATTCATTTAACAACTGGAGTGATTTGCTTAACAAGTATGGTAAGAAAGGTAATAAAACAAGGCACAACTTGTTTTACTGCCTTGCTTAGCAACCAAAATTTGGGCTCAATTGTGGTTGTAAATGAAGGACTACTTGTACCTGCTCTTTTAACTCAAATCACAAGATAAAATATAGCGAGCAATAAACAAGCTTAGCCTTTCCTCATTAAATAGAACATAGTTAAATTACAACTTATTTTGCAATGAATAGTGAATAAGAGGCTTCTGTTACTCACAATCTATATGCAGACAGAATCTAAAAATATAGTAAATACATAGTCTACTTATTCACTGGGAAAACAATCTATTGGTAATGCCTAATTAAATGTAAATCCCCTTATGCTTTTCTGAAGTAGAGAGTTAGACCTCTAAGTTTCAATTCTACCGGTATATAGTTGAGAAAGTACCAGAACAAGCTACTATTGATTTACATTGCTTTTAATGGTGGTTTTACTGCTTCAGTTTCATTCCTATTTAGTATATATTCTGAAACTTGTAACTTCTAACTGCAAAAGAAATTCCACAAAATACTTCAATGAAATCATGGTTCTAAGTCTTAACTGACTCAGAGGTTTTCCAGTATTTACAGTGCTCTGAAGCCCTTTCCCTCCCACATTTTGCATAGGGCTCTGTCTAGTTCTCCAAGTAGAAAACGTGAGGACAATATCTGGGGCCTTTCTCTCCGAGTTTGAATCTAAATTAACAAAATTATGTGAACCAGAAAAAATAATAAAAACAAACAGCATCACATACATATGACCAGATAAGCTATTTCCTTTTGGTCCTTTACAATTAGATATTGAAGAAAATCTGAAGTGCAGGATTACTGAAGAAATAATATCACTGGCTGAAATATTTAGGAAAAAAAATGCTTTTTAAGAAAAAATTAACAGCCCAATTTCTTCCCCACTTTAAAAAATAGGGACCCTCTAATGCAAATTCATAAAATAGTCAACTACTCGTACATAACATGATAGCATTATATGAATTGAGTCCTGTGCCCATACTGAATCCCTATTTTTCCAGATGGTTGCAAAGAGACAAAGTTTGCACTACTATATTTAACACTTCCCAATTACTATTTCCTGAAACAAGTCAATTTTAAAACACGGATTACCAAATTGACCTTATCAGTATGTTATTCTTAAAATAATCCACGATCTGAATTAATTACATGAAAGTGAAAATGAAAGCAACCTTTTGTAAATTCCTGCTCACGCTGGCTAAAGAGGATCCCATGATCCTCCCAACGCTAAAGTTAATGTAATGATTAAGACAATGTCATGATTAAGACAATATGATAAAACTGGGCCATTACATTTATTTTGCAGAACAAATTCAGTTTGAATAAATGGCTAAAAAGAGCACTTCTATTTTTATTCCAATTGGCCACTGCATGGATTTCTCTTCTGTAGGCCATAAAAATGCAACAAAAAGGCTATCTTTATTCTTGTGTGATTTTTGTTCTAATAACGTCAAAGCTTATGTATTTTTTTTTTAAAAAAAGGCTATCCTGCCAAAACATGCTTCAAGGCAAACCAAACAGGAAACGTCAGGTCGTGTGAACGAGTCTATGTTCCCGGTGCAAGCAGCATCTCAAAACAATAATTCGTTTACAATAATCGTGGTCGTTTCTAAACAAGAAATTTCGCACCGTTTTCTGAAAGTCAGGCTGGAATGAAAGCCGCATCGAACGAGAAGCGGGATCGTGGAGGGGGGAGAGAGAGCAGACCTACAAAAAGGAGCCCAAACAGAAACTTTGGCCTTTCGTTATTTCTCCCTTTGGGCTTCCTCCATAGGTGCCAACTCCGATCTGTGTCCCCCCCCCGCTCGACCACGGGGGCATTTCGGGAGATCCGGGTGATTCTATTTCGTGGCCCAGAAGCAGCTTAGGAGGGCTAAACCCAGGGCATAAAACGGACGCGGAGAGGCAGGAGGCCGGGCTCTAAGCCGGCCCAAGTTGGCCGGGGGCCAGGGCCCCGGGCCCCGTTCCTGTAAGCCCCTCCGGCCGAGGGGTCCCGGCTTGTTGTGACCCCATCTGGCCGCCTGCGGACAGCCCGGGCGCCTTTCAGCCGGGCGGTTGGGGGCGGCCGACTGCGAGCTTCTTCCTGCCCAGCGCGAGCCTCCCACCTGATCCGACATGTCTCCCTCGCAGACGCAGCCGGCCCCTCCGCCACCCCCGGAGAAGCGCCTCGCCGATCTCGCCCTCGGTGTCGCCAACACGGAGAGCACAACACACAGGCCGGGCGCGGGCAGGCGGGATTTCCTCTGCGCCTGAGCTCACTTCCCGCTCTCCAGGCACAGCCCACTGAAGAAGCGCAGTGCAACTCTGCTCCGCCCCCGCCGAGAGACTCCGGGAACAGTTTTGCGCGAGTTTTAGAGCAGCTCGCAGCCCGCTCTTGCAGCGTTCACGACAGTCGCAACTGCTCCGGCTTTGCGCACGGCCCACTAGGAGCGCAGGAGGGTGGTTACGTCTTGCAGACTTTCCACCTTTGCATCGCTCATCTGTTTCCTCCGAGGTTGCATGCTGTCCTTCCTAATACTGTAGTAGCGAGGTTGGAAAACGTGGAAAGCGGCGCATTTTCCAACTTCGCTGGAATTGACCAGCCGCTAATTTACTTCTCCCTCCATTTTGTGCCCAGGTAGAGAGAGGTGGCGGTTATGCAGGCTTCGATGGGGAACCGTCTGCCTACATTTCAACCATAACCAAGTCACAAAAAGAGGGTTGATGCAATCCACATGGTTGGACGGCAGAAGATAAGTGTTCATTGACAAAACATGAGTTGCAAAAAAAGACGAATTGCATCTGGTATTTGCATATATTAATATGCAAATTCGGAAAAATTATAGCAACACAGTCTGTCTCATGCAGCTAAAGTTACCACAGCTTGCACGCCTTCTAATTTGGTACTTGATAGGTGCTGCTAAGCAACAAGGAGTTCCCCTTTCCTCTTGGTATTTGACACTTGGTATTTGACTTCCAAGCAGAAAATTACAATGAAGGATATGTGGCCGCTCAAGTTATGAAAAAGCATGGTTGGCTGACCTACTGAATCATATTCTAGATGTCAAGAACTGCAGATTTCGAAGTTTAATGGCATGCCCTACTTTCTCCTCCTCCCATTCCTCTCCCCTCCCACCAACTTATACAGCACCTGAAACATGAAAGCTTGCTATTTGAACATTATATACCGGTAGTTGGACTTTATAAAATCCTAATTTTAACACATCAGGCTAATCTGGGGAACTGCAGAAAAGAGATGTGGGGCAAATCACCCTGTGTGCTCTCGCAATTTGCAGTTCTGCACCAAAGGGGAAAAAATGCAGAGATCAACTGATTAAAAAAATACCATCTAATGGGTCAGGCCAGAAAACAAAAGCATGCTAGGTGACTTCGGGCTAATCACTTTCTCAGCCAACTCACTTCACAGGGTTATGAGAAAAACAGGACAAGGAAGGAATATTACATATGTTAGCCACCTTGAGTTATTTATAAAGTAATAAAGGGAGCTATGAAACAATATATAAATAGAATTGTAACTTTGAAAGTAAAATGTTATACTCTATTATTTTTTCTGTTGTATTTTTTCATTTTTTAAAGGATTTGTTATATATATTTTTGATCATGTATTTTTGTATTTTTCTTTGTTAATTTAAAAAGCAACAAAAATACATTCTTATTTTTTATATTATCAGTATCAATATGTCTGACATTTTTCATATCTCTCTTTATACCAAAGTGGTCTCGGTCAGTTTTTTTGGCTAAAGGTTATCTAACATTTTTGCAAGAATGATGCAAAAAGCTTATGATGTAAAACCATTAAATTCTTCATTAGTTCCAGGTCTAACATAGCTGTTATGACATGCTTTTTTATATTCTAAATTTCACAATATTAAATAGAAAGAGACCCTACTCCAAACTAATTAATGAGGGTGCAGGCTTATTATGTCTTATGTTACATTTAGATCTGATTCTAAAGTTTGCCTCCAAGTATATTTCTCTTAAGAGGCTTTTTGGTGACAAAGCCACATAAAGATTTTGTTTTATCACAAAGATGATCGATATATTTATTGTTGCAATGAATTACAGCTGTTACAGCAAAGCTGTTTGCTAAGAAGCAAATACTGAAGTAGACATCTTGGTCAATTTATAGTTTACAATATTTACTTTGGGTCCAGGTTTAAAATATACAGAAACGCAGACAAAAAAAAAATCTCCTCAACAGCTTTTACTGAAATCTAAAGAAGCCTATGAGTTGTAAGGATCTCCCCTAAAGTCGCACGGACGCTTATGGGGCGAAATCTGGTAGCGAGTCCCGCTGCTTCAAAAAGTGAAAGGTTAGCTCTCTTTCCCCGCCCTCTCCTCCTCCGTTGCGGCTTTCCGGCAGGCCATCAAAATCACTTCCGGGTGAAGTGAGCAGAGCCTTCCGGCCGTGCGGCGCGTTTCCTTGCAGCGCGTGGTCTGTCTCGCCCGCGTTCTTTTGCTACGCGCTCGCTCTTTTCCCGGGGAGCAGCTGCGCTCTCTGGTCTTATCCCGCCGCAGCGATGCTGGTTTTATTTGAGACAGCGGCCGGATACGCCATTTTCAAGGTGAGGATGGCAGCACGTGTTCCTGGGCTCGTGGCTGATGGCGGGAGTAGAAAGCAGAAGGCCATTTTCGCCTCTGCTGCGGCTGAATGGCGGGAGTTATAGTGTTAGATTTTTCCGGAAAGAATTAACTTCCCTTTTCCTACTGAGTTAGCAACTTGAAAGAAATGCTGACCGCTTTTAGATAAGCAGCAGTCTCAAGCTTTCTGCTGAATCCATTTTGAAATGCCCCCGAAATTGATTGGCGATCTCCTGCAACGGATCATCTTTCTCCTTTGCCGGGGGGGGAGGGGAGGGAGGAGGACAAATTGCTAAAAGACGGGGGGGGGTGGACAAGTTTTGGAACATTCCTACCGTAGTTAATGCCTTTCTGAGTTTGATGTGAGTTGCGTCCCCTAGTGATGAAAGGCTGTTATAACTTGGAGACATACAATTGCGCTAAACCTTGGTTGTATCTTTATCCAGTTGGTTATCTGGACATTGAATTATATATTTTAAGGCACTTGCTTTTAATCCGAAAAGGAATGCTGACGTTTTGTATGCTGGCTCCTTGCTTCCCAAAAAAGAGAAAAGAATTGATTAACGAACTATTTTTGTAAAAAAAACAAACCTGCATTATATGCAGCAGAAATTTTCCCATGCAGCTTGGTGCTTTGTGTGCTTTTTTCTTTAGCCTTACAGTTCCTGCTGTTCTATTGTCAATTCATTCTGGTGAATTGTATGGATTCTTATGCATGCTGGGAAAAGTTGCAAGGAATTTGATAAGTTGCAAGGAAAATGGGTCTTTGAAGTAATTTGGATCTATTTTGGATGTATTTTAGACTGCACTCAGAAGGATCTGGACGCTGAAAATGTGAATGCCTGGAAGACATCTGTAGCATTAGATGTTTACTGTCCCCCCACTTACTGATAAATTAACATTTTCTAGGCTGGTTGAGTCTTCTCAGTGTTCTAGTGAAGAATAATCTGGCTGCTGGCACCAGTTCAATTCCAGTGGGAAACATCTCTCTTCCCATTCTTGAAACTCTCTCCTCATCCAGGGAAATAATGCTCATAAACTAATCTTTCTCTTGCAATATTATTTATCAGGAGCTCATTTTGTATTGAAACTGAATCCGAATACTTTTTTAAATTTCCATAGACATTCTTGGTGATACTTAATTTCTCAGTAATGGACTTCCATAGACATTCTTGGTGATACTTAATTTCTCAGTAATGGACTGCTTGGTGGAACATCCTTCCCCGCCCCTCTTCCTCCAAAAAAGCCCTTGTCTGAGGCAGGAGTGTTGCACTCTGTTATTGTATTCATTTAGTTTATGTCCCATCTCTCTACTGGTAAACTATAATTTTAAGCTTGGTTCATAAAGTTGGCTCAAAATTGTGACTTTGAATAGCAGAATATAAAATATATTATCTTGTTACTCATAGAATAACCATCTATAAACCAGCTAAATAAACATTAGTAAAAAGGTTTATAACTTCCCACTGGACTTTATTCTAATTGAAATTGGAAAAGTTAAGTGACATGGATATAGAGTTCATAAATTAGACCTAGCATTCAATTTTTTACACAAAGTTTGGGGTATAGTTTCACATTTTTAATTTTTCATACTGACAAATAAGACAGATCTTGTTGCCAAATATTGCATATATTTCATTAGTCTTTATCTTTGCCACAGGTTGTAAATGAGAAAAAGCTTCAAGAAATTGATAACTTATGGAAAGAGTTTGAAACACCTGAAAAAGCTAATAAAATGTAAGTAAAGTAGTAGTAACTAATATTGCAAGAGCATGGCCACTAGTTTTTTTTTTTTTTTGTCTGTCTTGATCTTTTTGTATGGGGTTTCTGGAACTATTTTATATTCTTGAATACAGGATATAAACACTAAGTCATTTTCTCATTGATAGAAAAACCATCTATAAATCAACTAAGTAATAAACCTACTGTCATTATTATGTCTTGGTGGTAAACACTGAACTTTTCTGATGGGGATTTGCATTATGATGCCTTGCAGTTTGGCATTGTATGTTTTGTGTTTTTTTCTTTTTGTACTTCTCTATTTTTGTTTTATTGCATTTGTAAACTTAAATTGCAACTGAGTAAAAAAAAAAATCTGACAACTAGATTGACATTGTTAGCCACTTAGAGTTTTTGGAATGAGTGGTAAAGCTATTTCATTCTAAGACTTAGGTTTATGGTATGTTTAATTCTGCAGCACTATGGTAATTAGGACTATCAGATCTGAGTTGCAAAAATCTGAATGACCACCAGGCTTAGATATCACAAGAACTGCACAAAAAGGCTTGCTGAAGTAAAGCAGGATTTATATGATGCACATTAGTTAGGAATAAGTAGGAAGTAATAGACTTGATTAATGAACTAGTTGCGCCTAACTTATAAATAATTTTATATAATTCATGTTTGTATACAATATATGTACGCAGAATGTTTTTATATTTTGTGTCCATTATGTTTGTAATTGTTACATATTATCCTATAAAGTAGGCTATACAGGTAATCTTCATTATACCAACCACAATTGGGACCAAAAATTCCATTGTTAAGCAAAGTGATCACTAAGTGAAAAATCATTTGACTTCAGCTGCTTACATTTTATACTGGACAACGCATACTAACTGGCTATAATGGCAAATGTGACTGCGGAACAGGTGAATCAAAGTTTGTAAATGTGCCCATTGGTCACTGTTATTTTTTCCTCACTGTCCAAACTGCTAATGGTTATTCTCCAAGGCAGTTGGTAAATGAAGACTTCATGTCATTATTAGATGGGTGGTTGACTTGCCTAAAAGTTAGTTGACACCTGAGTCAAAATCTTTTAAAGTATACTTTTCTCTTTGTATAGGAAACATTGACCTGATGGACTGGTGTTTTTGTTTTTTGTTTTTTTTTTAAAGCCAGAGATTACATGCATATCACTTTTTGAGTTTCCTGAAAAATGTTTATAATTAGTAGCAATTCCTCAGGTCCTAATGATTGTTGCAAAAACATTGTGATTTTTTTTTTATTTAGTGTAAAACTGAAACATTTCGAGAAGTTTCAAGACACAACAGAAGCTCTTGCAGGTAATGCTTTTACAGTTAAGGTTGTTGGTCACTTTTAAGGATAGTGTTATCTTAAAATAGATTCCAGACATTGAGTGTAATTTTCAGGGATGCAAAAGTTATCATAGAAGAAACAGTGATTTAATGGTCCTTCAGTTAGGAGAAGAAGTGCTGGCTATCTGGGGTGTTGAATTCCAGTTCTTATCAGCTCCAATGAGTGTGATCAATGATTAGGTGTGAGGAGGATAAAGTTTTTAAATTTTTGTAATCTAAATTTACTGCTTTAAGTTGGACTTGGAAATAGCATCTAACCCAGTGGTTCTCAACCTTTCTCAGGTTGAGACCCCACTTGCCCCGCCCATGCGCGCCGCGACCCTGACCCGGGCGCGTGCGCGCCAAAAAAAATTCAAAAAAATAAAAAAAATGGCGGCCACGATGGGCGGATCTGCGCATGCGCGGATCAGCCCGTCGCACGCGCCATGCATGCGCGCATCCGCCCGTCGTGGGCTGCCATTTTGTTTTTTTTTATTTTTAATTTTTTTTAATTTTTTTATTTTATTTTCCGGCGCGACGGGCGGATCTGAGCGTGCGCGGCGCGCGCGTGCCAAAAAAAATGTAAAATTTTTTTTAAAAATATAAAAAAAATAAAAAAAACAAAATGGCGGCCGGTGGTGCCCGGCAACCCCCGTGAAATGATCGCGCGACCCAAATGGCGTCGCGACCCCAAGGTTGAGAACCACTGATCTAACCTATGCCATATTCAGTAATTTTTGCCACCCTACCTTCTTTTCTTTCTTTCTTGCAAAGTTTATATAATGACTCTGTTTGCAAGCTTTGTATAGCTTTACTTACATCCTTGGAAATGTCCAGTTTTGTAAATAATGTTCTAAAAGGTACATATGCACTTCAACAATTTTCACATTTACTAGTATACACATCAGTAAATATAATATATGCAAGGGTAGAAAATCCATTTTCATATAATTAAAAGCATTTTCACCTTTTAAAGGTGATACTTCTCCAACTTGTTTTCCTCCAAGATGTTTTGGATTATAATTTCCATTATCTGCAGCAAACCCAGTGCACATTTGAAGGGATAAGGTTGCTCCCTGGGAGAATAAAGTGGTTGGTGCTACTACAGCATATTTGTAATGTCATTATGTTTTGGTTTAATCAAAAACTGAATCTTGGCCAAGAGTGTAGTTCAGACGATGTATCACCACAGTGTAATCCCATAGACTTTGTTACGTTAATCCAATTAAACTATAGTGTCTCATGGTATCTGAACCCAGACTGTGAGACATAAAATGGCTACCCTTTTCCAGCCTCCAAGCAGAGGTGGATGTTAGGAGCAACTTCACTTTTATAGGATTATCTCCCTTTAAATAACATTTTACTTTTCATTATCCAGTAGGAGGAGGTAAATTCCACTTAAAAACAAAGGACTTGGTTGAAAAAAAACAAGCCTTTTCTTCTTTTGTGCCTAATGGCATTGACCTTAATTGAGGTCCCATGTGCATGTATTTATCTTGTTTGGGGTAAAGATGCTTGATAGCAGCTGAGAGAGAAAGTGCACGCTTTATATGTTTGCTCTACTTTCTGTGCTCAAAGCATTTCCGTGTGACTTTATCATTTTTTAAAATTTATTGTTATAAGATATATTCAGTACAGCATTATTTGTACAGTATTAACTAGATTTAGTAAAAGATTGCAGCTTGAGAACTGAATATGCAGTCTTCAAACCAATTTCTGTTGTCAATGATGGATTGTTACTGGAACTGAATCACTGTGATTGCATGCA
Source organism: Bothrops alternatus (assembly GCA_034064705.1). NCBI lineage: Eukaryota > Metazoa > Chordata > Lepidosauria > Squamata > Viperidae > Bothrops > Bothrops alternatus. The sequence goes on from JARGCV010000068.1 coordinate 1,569,100, forward strand.
ACATTTCGTCACTACCACTGAGACAACGGAGAAAATGAATTGTTTTGTAAGTGATCCATGGTATTCTCCGAGTTTGGCTGTTTTCTTGCAAACACTTCATTACCTAAACTAGTAACATTAGTGCATTATTCTCTATCAGAAGTATTTTGTAGATAGAGCTTACTATATATTTTACTCCATGTTCATTTTTCTGGCTGGATTTTTTTTTAGAAAATTCTAGATTTTTTTGCAGCTTTTTGTTTCCTCCTCTAGCATCCACAGCATTGGTAGAAGGCAAAATCGGCAAAAATTTAAAGAAAATCTTAAAGAAAATAGTAGCCAAAGATGCCCATGAACAGCTAGCTGTAGCAGATGCCAAACTGGGAGGTGTAATCAAGGTAAGTCCTAATATCTACATTAAAAGGGCTGTTCTGATAACAGCATGTACTAAGGGCCTGTAATAATTTCATTATTCAGTTATTCAGTGCATATGGGTGCCCATCACATCATAATTAAATTAATTTATTAAATTTATATGCCTCTCAGCTTGTTAGAGAATTTTAATTTCTCTGTTGGTGAAAAAATAAATCAGAAGCTCTCACAGTTGACTGCATTTAGCTGATTCAAAATAACTTCTTTATATTTATATCAAAATATTTACAATACCATACATTCTTCTTTACAGTAACATACCATAATTAAAGACTTCTTACAGAGAGATACAGAGACAAACCTGAGACTGAAAATTCAGCTTTTAACTCAATACCCCTTTGCACAGACTCAGCAGCACTTTCTTCATATTGGCTGACTGAGTTACCACATGACACTTCCTGTTCATGAATATTCCAACACTCCTCCCTCCCTTCATGACTGGAAGAGACATCAGACCTATTAACTTAATACATTCTCCATAGTGAACACTACCCAATGGTTTAGTCATCATGTCTGCCAAATTATCCTCAGAAGAACAATGATGTAAACTAATCGATTTTCCTTTTACAGCTTCCCTGACATTACAATACTTAATGTCTACATGTTTACTTCTGTTCTTCACCCTGTCACCAGTTGCCATTTTTATACAGGCAGCATTGCCTTCAAATACCTTTACAGATTCTTTTATATTAATAGTTAAATCTTGCAACAACTGTACATCATTATTTGGCAATACCTTTTTCTTATATACCCACTTACAAGCTACAGCTTTGGTTCCTTGTGGCAAAGTCACTGATTTAAATACTTCATGGTCTCCCATGGATTTCATCTCTTTATCCATGGCCTCCTTCCATCTTTCTTGTTCAACTTTTGGTAATGCCAACACCTCTTTATAACTTCTTGGCTCATGCCACACATTGCTGGCAGAATACCTGTCCGGCAGAATTCCTTTGTTACATCTCTCTGATCTACGTGGTATTAACTGCTCCTGTGTCTCAAGTCTATCTGGTTTCATGTCTTGTTCAGCCTCTCCTCCCTGAACATTGACATCTTCAATAATAATTTTTGTATCATTAGATGAGTTATTGTCATTAAACAGAGCACCGTCATTAAATGAGACATACCCAGAATTTGCATTCTGTCCCAATTTTGTTCTGCAAAATTAGCAGACCTTTTGACCCTGGCTCATAGCCCACAAACCTGAGCTTTCTTGCCTTTTGCTGTCCCTTCTGATTGCTTTCGGAATATGTACCCATGCAGTACTTCCAAAAATTCTCAAATGTGCCAGTGATGGCTTTCTCCCATATAGAATGGCATATGGAGTATTATTAATACTTTCGTAAACTGCTCAAAACACATCTTTGCCGACAGGCCTGGGGCAGTTAACATCTTGCCCCTAGCCAGTGTATGTTTGTGTGCATGTTTGTTGGATGATTGGTTTTTTTTTTAATTCAGGGGTTCTTTTTTATATGTATTTTAATGTTGATTTCTATTTATGCTGTGAGCTGCCCTGAGTTCCCGGAATAGGGCGGCATAGAAATCCAATAAATAAATAAATAAATAATGGAGGAACTCTACAGCTTGTTAACTATATAATTGGCAGTCAATATGGCTTCTCCCCAATATGACCTGCTCATACCAGAATCCTCCAATAATGAATCTTTCATTGTTTGCAAAACACCATTCCTTCTTTCAGCTACACCATTCTCTGCTGCTGTGTAAGGATTTGTACATCTGTGTCTTATCCCCAACTGCCCCAACCATTGTTGGAATTTAGTTGACATAAATTCAGTACCTCTGTCAGTTTGCAACTGACACACTTGTGGTCTGTACCTTCTCTCTACAAAACTTACTCACTGTTTAAATTGTTGTAGCACCTCTGTCTTTCCTTTAAGCAAGTAACAAAACGAATACCTGCTATAATCATCAACAATTACCAGTGCATATTTTGCTCCTCCCAAACTGGCTTGCATAGGTCCCACCAGATCTGCATGGACCAGCTCTAGAGCTTTTTTTGTTTGTCTTGTGCTGTATTTACTAACTGGGAATGCCTTTGACTTCGATGCTTTGCATACTGCACAGTCCAAATATGTTTTGCATCCCTTCAAATTTAGCCCTTCTGCAAACTCTTGCATTTGCTGCAAAACTTTAAAGCTTGCATGGCCAAGTCTTTTATGTAGAAGATGAACACACGAATCATGCTCTGCAACATTCTTAAATATATGGGAACATTGAACCTTTTGTCCCTGCAATACATATAGATTATCTTACTTTATGCCTTCTGCCCAAATATTTCCATTCCTTTTGATGAGACACTTCCCATTTACAAAAATGACCTCAAAACCTTGTTTGTCTAAATTAGACACACTTAACAAATTATGTTCTATCTCAGGTACACAAAGCACATTGGTAAACTTTGATTCCAAATATGGAATTTTTACATCTCCTTTTCGGAATACATTTTGCTTTATGGCCATTTGCCAAAGCCACAGCTTCTTGTGCTACTGGAACAAACCTGCAAAATAATTCAGAGTCATTAACAATTGTTTGACTTGCCCCACTATCTATTAGCCATTTGTATCTGTTGCTGCTATTGCAAACTTTTGCAACACCAAAATGTTCCTTTTGCAAATCAGTCATTTTTGCGTGCGCAAATGTCCTTTGCTGCAAATTGTTCCTCTGCAAACAGTTCCTTTTCAGATGTGTCTTTTCTCCACAAATGTAGCAATTCTTTTCTTGCTTAGCTGTCTGCTTGCAAAATGTTTCTTCTTCAGAGACTTGCAGTCTGGACCCCCTCCTCAGGAATTTCTCCTTGTGGCTGTTCCTAAAATGTTGCTTTTCTTCTTCATTAAGCAAACATGCCTTTAAAGCTTCAAAATTTATGTCTTGTTCTTCTTTACACTCAAATATCACAGAAACTGTGTCCCAGTTTTTATCTAAACTGTAAAACACCAATAAAACCTTCCGGGAGTCAGGGAATTTAATCCTACATTGTTCTAAGTCCAAAAATAAACTTTGCATTTTATTTAAATGCTGTTCCACAGATTCGCCTGGTTGCAAATAGGTCCTGTAAAGTTTTCTTGACAATTGCACTATATTGCACGCAGAAACATTCAGATGCACAGCTCTCAACTTCAATCAAATCTCCTTTGCAGTCTTTAAATTTGCAACATTTAGAAATTGTTCATCATCTAAATTCAAGATGAGATAAGCCATTACTCGATCATGACTTTTCTGATCAGCACCTGCAAACACTTGTGGTGGATTTTCTACAATATACCACAGCTCTTTTGCTTTCAGCAAACATTCCATTTTAGCAGCCCACACAATGTAATTCTTCTGGCCCAAACAAGGCACAGAGCTTTCCTTAAATTCCATTGCAGCCATTCTGCTAATTCTGCCTTGTTCTTATACTTTCTAAACACAGGCAATATCTTCCAGCTTTAAATTACAATGCAGTCCTTAGTAAGCTCTGGGCCCATAACCTGTTAGAGAATTTTAATTTCTCTGTTGGTGAAAAAATAAATCAGAAGCTCTCACAGTTGACTGCATTTAGCTGATTCAAAATAACTTCTTTGTATTTATATCAAAATATTTACAATACCATACATTCTTCTTTACAGCAACATAACTTAATTGAAGACTTCTTACAGAGAGATACAGAGACAAACCTGAGACTGAAAATTCAGCTTCTAACTCAATACCCTTTTGCACAGACTCAGTAGCACTTTCTTCATATTGGCTGACTGAGTTACTACATGACTCTTCCTGTTCATGAATATTCCAACACAACTCCTAGCATCTCTGGGTGGTTTACGATTCTTATAACATTTTAAAAACAGCACAAAAAAACCCCACAAAAACAGCATAAGACAAAAAGGGATATTGATGGCAAGGAAATTAAACTGAGAGGGCAACAGAAAGGAAGAAAGAGGCATTGATTGTCCTCTCCAACGGCCTGCACAGAGAACAGGAAGGAGCCTTTGAAATCCCAGTAGTGTGGGGGCTGTTTTTCTGGCAATTATTCATAGTTATTTTAGGCAGCTAATAACAGTTTTAAAAAACCAACAGCAAAAAACAAACAAAAACTACCAGCATCTGGAAATCAATGAAACTTTGATTATTATAGCCAACTTATGGGTTCTGACTGATGCCCCAAATCCAGAACACAGTCACATCTTCAAGGCCAGCAGGTTTGGGATAAAATCTAATCACTACGACAGTGCTAGCTTTCTGGATCCTACCAGATGACATACTTTGATTGATGATTGATTGATCCTGCCTCTTCTGCAGGATCTCATGGGAAAGACAGGCTCTTAAAATCTTACCATTTTTAAGTATGATTCTCTGCCACCCTGTTATTTCTTATGGTTTATAAAATGTTTACATGTTACTCAGTACTATGTAGAGATAAAAAAAATTAAAAAATGACATTCTTTACCTGCAGGGTTCTAATTTAATAAACTTTGTACAAAAGGGAAAATGAAAATTTATATTTATATCAGCCTGTCTGATTTGTGCTTGTTTGAACTGATGGTGCCATTTTTTCTGGAAGTTTGTAGATTTTTATGTCATATGTATGAATATGCATGTATATATGCAGCTGCAAACACATAAACAGTGGAGACCAACCTGGATTGGCATTTATCAGTCCTTTGCCATTCGCCTTAAAGGCTAGTTTAGATTGGAGGGCAAAAATGGTCTACTCTTGGGGAAGAAGTATGGAGTGTAGTGCATTAGTCTTAGGCAAACTAATATTTATTATATACTGAACAGTAAATATTTTTGCAACTTTTGACCATATTGTGTGCATTTTGATCAAAATGATACAATTTGAATTTCTGCAGGAGAAACTAAATTTAAGTTGCATCCATAGTCCAATGGTTACTGAGCTGATGAGGGGCATTCGCACTCAAATAGAAGGACTTATCAGCGGCCTTCCATCCCGGGAGATGGCAGCTATGTGTTTAGGATTGGCACACAGGTATTGTTTCCCCATCCTTGATGACTATATCAGCTTTTTGAAACTCAGACGCTGCCTCTGTGGTGTATTAAATCTCTAAATCATCCTCAACAGACAATAATTATAATTAATTGGATTCATCTTCATTTGGATTCCAGATGAAAGTATCCACGTTGATACGGATTCTTTTCAGCAAGTATACCCCAAGGATTGTGAACTAATATAGGCAGAGATGAAAGTTGCCACCTACTGGCTTTCTGTATATGCCTGACTAATTAAGATAGCCTCATGGATATGAGAGACAGTTCATGTGTTCTGGAGCAAGGGATGTCTTCCCATTTTCTAAAAGGAGACAGTTGTATGACTACAATTAAAAATGTCACCTCCCTGAATCTGGAAGATTTTTGTAATTATACAACACTCTGCAATCTAGCTGAGGTGACTAAGAAGTTGGTAGCCTCATAGCTCCAGATGTGTTTTAGTGAAATTGATTATTCTAGACCACAGGTGTCAAACTCGTCATGTCACGTGATGTGTCGCGACATATCATGACCCTTTTGTTTTGCATTGCTGGAGCTGGGGTGGGCATGGCCTATGCATGATGTAACCGGCCTGTGGGCCGGCAGTTTGACACCCCTGTTCTAGACCCATTTCAGACAGCATTTTGCTTGAGATATTCTCCTGGCCTTGCTTTGGTTTCATTGGTGAATAACCTATACTAAAAACTAAATAGGAGATTACAATTATGGTAGTTCTTTTAGATTTCTTGATTGTGTTTGATACCATCATATTCCAAGGAAGCAGTTAACATACTTAAATATGGCAGGCTGGATGAGGGAGAACAAGCTAAGATTAAATCCAATCAGATGGTTGTGATCTTGGAAAGGAGAAAGCTGATTTGAACTACCTGGATCAAGGTGAATCTTGTTTCAGATGGGCTTGCTCTCCTCTAAAAAGAGCGATCAGTGGCCTTGGAGTGCTTCAAGGATCCCAGCTGCAACAAAATTTGTAGATGGTAAACTGGTGATGAGCACCTTTGCACAGCTATATCTGATGCACTAGTAGCAGTCCTTCACAAGCATGCTTTATGTTAAGCTGCCCTTGAAAAGTATTCAAAATTGTAGTTGGCAAGTAGGTTGCTACCTGTGCAAGGTCCGGGATTCATATGACTCTTGAACTGAAAGTTCTGCATTGGTTCCCAGTTGCCCACTTGGAACAGTTTAAGCTGCTGGTGTCAGTCTTTAAAGAACTAATTAGCCTGAGGTCCATCTGAGTGTCTTTCTGTTCTGAACTTTGATCAGCAGGGAAGGCCCTTCTGGCCTCCTTATTGACAGAAACTTGTCTATTTGTTATGCAGAAGAAAACTTTCTCTTGCATAGTCCCCTGTTATGGAATTTAGACACAAGGAGGCATGTTTGACATCCCATTGTTCGTGATACTGAGGAAAATTTCTTTTGTTAATTGAATTTTGACTTTAGAATTTTAGAATTTTGCCTTGATTTCAATTGTCTTTTTATTTTTATATTTTGTAAGTTGTATTTTTAATTGCCATGGATTCCTTGAATGTCAAACAAAACAAAATCCTAAGTAATTAAACACAGACTGGAAATGATGGAAGCGTTTGGCACATTTGGAGGGTGTCACATTAAGGAAAGCTTTCTGTCTTACCTATTGGCTTATCATATATGCAGTAGAATATAAGTTTCACTTCTATACATGAGTATGCTTCCAAACCCAGTAACTTGGAAACTGAATTACAGGTAACTGTATAGAGAATAATGAACGTCAAAAGTTCTTTGAGAATCAGTTTCTGCAGTGTAGTGATGAAGCAAAAAAATCTGTGGCAAATATCAAGCTTGATTATGATCTAAACTTACGTTTTTCTGCAAACTAGTAAGCACATAAAGCAGTGGTTCTCAACGTTTTTCAGGTTGAGACCCCACTTGCGCCGCCCATGCGCGCCGCGACCCCGACCTGGGGGCGCGGACACGTGCGCACAACTGGCCGATCTGTGCATGCGCTGCGCGCGCGCAACGAAAAAAAAAATAAAAAAAATTAAAAAATGGCGGACGGCAATGGGCCGATCCGCGCATGCGCGGCATGCACGCGATGGCCCAAACCGCGCATGCACGGCACGCGCGACAAAAATTTTTTTTTAAAAAAAAATTTAAATAAATAAATAAAAACCAAAACAAAATGGCAGACCGCGGTGTCCGGCGACCCCCGCGAAACGGTCGTTTGACCCCAAATGGGGTCACGACCCATAGGTTGAGAACCGCTGACATAAAGTAAAAGCAATCCCATCAACAGTTTTTAAAAGATGGATATGAGTGCCTGGGTTCAAATATTTCCCCCTGTTCTGGGCTAATATTCTCTTTCAATAATAGTGTATGGTTCTTGACTCTTATACTAAGAATTTGTAAACTTAGTATATACTTAGTAAATACTTAGAGCCTTGCAGATCTATAGAACCATCATGAATGCTACATGTTATCAAATTTCAGAAAGACCTAGCCTCATATTTATACTGAGAAAGTCCCTATAATTTATTAGGAAAAAAGGTGCATTGAATATGCCTATGAGATAGCTATAATCTATACAGTTTTTCTGGCTTTTGATATGTGCTGGGATTAGAACCATCATCTCAGGATGAAACATAGACTGGCCTATAGCTATGCGGTATGCTTTTAACAAATATATGCTTCCAATACAGGGAATGCTAATAATGAATTAATATTTTTCAATAAAAATATTAATACATTTTTAATTAGTGTTATCCCCTGTTTGTATATAAAATTATTTCTTTTGTATGTTTTATTTTTAGCCTCTCCCGATATAAATTGAAGTTTAGCCCAGACAAAGTTGATACAATGATTATCCAAGCAATATGTAAGTACAATTTTAAGTGAAATAATATGAATGTTTTTGACTTACAGTATCAGGGTCTGCAAGTTTGGAATCAGTATGGAACTCCCTAGCTTGACACTGGTGAATTTGGTTTTTGTTCTGGTTAATCCTGCCAATCCTGCTATATCTGACTTATGATGTGGTAGAGCAGGGGTTCTCAACCTTGGCAACTTTAAGACTTGTGGACTTCAACTCCCAGAATTCCTCAGCCAGCTTTCCTGGCTGAGGAATTCTGGGAGTTGAAGTCCACAAGTCTTAAAGTTGCTAAGGTTGAGAACCCCTGTGGTAGAGGTTTCAGTGGTCAAGTACCAGCATCAGGATGATAGAGCTCTTGAGATGTGAGGGGAACCAGGTTGATGATGAGGCCCTCGGTTCAGATTTGTGGGGCTTGCTTAATAGTTTTGTAGAATGGGCTAAGTGTATTATTTGGTAATACCTAATATTGTAATGCATCTTAGAAATCCCTTAAGTTGTATTGTCAGCCTTTTAAGAAATCTGTCAAAAAATACCATGTATAATGGCAAGACATTACCCTAAAGTTGAACAAGCTATAAAACGAACAATTTTGGCTGATACAGCGCAATGCTACTTGCTTAGTGACATTGTAGGACAGGATGAACGGTTAAAGACTGAAAAACATAGCACGAACATCTTTATGGAAGTAGGAAGTTACCGTGGCTGATATAATTACAAATTACTTAGAAGAATAAAACTTGATCTCAAGAAAGGAGGGATCTTGAGAATGATGGCAGAGTTTGAAAAACTTATAAAAAACCAAGATCATATATTAGCATATATAGATGGGCATTGAAATATATGCAGAGGGAACAAATAAAATTGCTTGAGAAAGTAGATGGAAAACTTCAAAGGCGTAATCATAGTAGAACAATAGAACTATGAAAAAATCAAATTTACTGCAAGCTATAATTTGAGGGGAAATTGGTACAAAATGGAAAACTTCAAAGGCGTAATCATAGTAGAACAATAGAACTATGAAAAAAATCAAATTTACTGCAAGCTATAATTTGAGGGGAAATTGGTACAAAATGCCATAACAACAAATGTTGGAAATGCTACAAAAAATAACATTTTTGCAAATGTGATCATGCAAAAAAAGTTCAAAAGAAGGAAATATATAAAAAGATTCAGAAAAATAAACATAAACAGATATTTTTAGTGGAAGTAATTCTAGTAAATTTGAAATGGAAAGTAAATTTGAAATGAGAACAATAAAAATCACAATCTACTAAGAGACAGAGAACAAATTTTGAAAATGAAATGAAACTGCCAATGAGATAAGATTGGAAAATTTGCTGTGACGGTGAAACTGATAATACAGATAGTCCTCAATTTATAACCATTTGTTTGGTTACCATTCAAAGTTAATAACAGCACTGAAAAAAGTGACCTATGACCATTTTTCACACGGCCATTACAACATTCCCATGGTCATATGATCGAAATTTGGCCACTTAGCAACTGGCATGTATTTGTGAGTGTTGTAGTGCCCTAGGGTCATGTGATCACCTTTTGCAACATTCTGACAAGCAAAATCAATGGGGAAGCCAGATTCCCTTGACAACCATATTACTAACTTAAGAGCTGCAGTGATTCCCTTAACTAAGGCAAGGTCGTAAAATGAGGCAAACCTCTTGCTTAATAATCGAACTTTTGGGCTTGATTATGGTTATAAGTCGAGGACTACCTGACGACTTACAACTATAATGGAGCCTGTCCATTATGGTTGCAAGTGGTGATGGCCTGCCTTAATCACCACCACCACCCTGATGAAGCTCTTAAATGAATGTGAGGTAATTAAGTGGCGCATGGTGCGCCTTAGCAGTGGGGAATGCCTAGCACAAGTCCAGACCCACTCTCTGAGGCACCCTGTGGTCCGATCCCTGTTCCTCCGGCTGAGAACTGCTTCCTACCTAGCCACTTTGCCAGCTAAGGGGAGCCTAAACCTGGGTAGCAGAAGCCACCCCGTGAGGGGGCCAAGCCACTCAGCCATTCAGGAGAGCCTAAAGCCAGGCAGCAGAAGCTACTGGCACTAACACAGAAGCTACAGGGACTGTTAACCGCTTGTAGGCCTCAGCCCCATTCCCATTCGGCCACCCAGGGATTTGCAGAATTCAGCCTGATCCTCCGTAAGCTTCAGAGCCTTGCGCCACCCAACTTACCTTTCTGTTTTTTGCAAAGATCCACGCGGCCAATGGGAGGCTCAGCTTTCCTACAAACTCTGCCTGCCTCATGGCAACTCGTGCTGTTCTGCAAGCTGATACTGTTGTTGAAAGTCTGTAAGGGGATCCATTTGTGGAGCCTTCTTAAAAAACTGGCTTGCAACAACAGTACCTGCTTTTAGAATAACACAAGGTTGCCATGAGGCAAGCGGTGTCTGTAGAAAAGCTGAGCATCACATCAGCTCTCCCTGCAAAAATGATAGATGGGAAGGGGCATCACAGCATCCCTAACTTTGAACTATGTTGTAAGTAGCTTTTGGGGGTGGGTGGTCTGTTGTAACTTCAGATGATCACTAAGTGACCAATCATAAGTCAAGGACTATCTGTAGATATTCATAATAAAAGACTAAATAAATTCTGTAAGAATGATTCCCTTACAATACTTTATAGAGCAAATATTTGAAATAACAGTTTTTAGGAGAAGAATTAAGAGACCGATCAAAAACAATAGATAAAATAACTTAAAATAGATACTAGCAATATTGTAACCTCCAAGGCTTATTTTGTTTTATTAGCAGTTTATCTTCTACTTTCCTTTTTTTTTTTTAACTTTATTCTTGGTGTGATTTCTGTTTAAATAATCTGCCTAAGCTTATGCAATAAACACATTTTGAAACAGTCTGAAAAGTTAATCAACAAAAGTTTATTTATATGATCATTCTTTTGAAGCATAGAAATATTTGTGGAAATTTACATTTTATTAGTGCCTCTTAGATAGGATACGATGATACTACTAGACTATAGGATTGGTCTGGGGGAGATTTTTGGCAGTTAATATTCCTTTTAAAAGAATTCCTGTTTCTGTCATTTTATCATAGTTACAGTTAAATCTTTTTCAGAAAAGCAAATTAAGCTTTTTCAGAGCTTTTTCCTAGATTATGAGAGAGATTCTTTATGCTCAATGCAGCCGTTTACATTAGATAAGACACCATGCATAGCTGGAAAATCTTTTTTGATTGTAAGTCACTCCAGCACAAGAATACATAACTTCTAAAACATTTCAGCATTCTTGGAAGCTCTTTACATTGGTTAAACTCTATACAGATATTAATTCATACTTTGATTTTAATTAGGTGGAGATTCTGAAGAAGCTAATAAGCTAAATCTTGCCATGTGTGTTGTCATTTTCGAAGGAAAACAGAATTAGCCTTTACTTTTAGGGAATATAGAAATTACAACATACCATTATAGATATTGAATTGAGGGATAAAAATATGAATGTAGCTTTTCCCCATCTTCACAGGTTAGGGCCACCTTACAATGTTAGCAGAGGTGTCCTTTTATATCTAGGTGTCTTTTTGTAAATATGTCAGAAATCCTTTGATAACTTTAAATTACCATGTTTCACAGGAGTCTTCAAGAAAAAGTAGATATTGAAGCATTATGTGAATCTTTCTGATACTATTTTCAAAAATGTGCATTTCCAACGTATAACCGAACTAAACTAAAACCTGTATTTTGCCTTTTCCAGCTCTTCTTGATGACTTGGACAAAGAATTGAATAACTACATTATGCGTTGTAGAGAATGGTATGGGTGGCATTTTCCTGAATTGGGCAAAATTATCACAGATAATCTAGCATACTGTAAATGCGTACAAAAAATTGGTAAGTAATGCTTAATCTCCTGCAAATGGTGAACAGTCTGACCTATTCAGTATTTCTGAAATTATTCAAGTTTTCCTGTTAGCTGTGAGGCCAAGGCTACAGTAACTGCTATAGAATATGCGTCTATTGCTAACTTTCTCTTCTTATTTACATAAACACAATTCTTACACAAAACGTTTTTCTGTATTCTGCCGACTTCAGCAATTAAGCAATGAAAAATACTAAATATAAAGACTGTTACGCTATTTTCCAATTCAGTTGTATGCAGGATGAAATGAAAAAAACAAGACTAGTTATTGAAAACTTGTTCTTACCTGTATAGATTCTTATCTAAACTATTAAGTAGAAATTCCTTGTTAGACATAAACACTTGAAAATCATCCATCTGCTCCTCCATTTCCTTTTCATGCTTATCTTGGTACCACAAACCCATAGCTTAATTAACAGCTTAATTTCTGTTTGCTGTTTGTCCTTATTGCTATTTTATATTTTTACTCCCCAGGAGACAGAATAAACTTTTCCTCTTCTGATCTGTCTGAGATCCTGCCGGAGGAGGTGGAAGAAGAAGTGAAAGCAGCTGCAGAGATCTCCATGGGGACTGAAGTGTCAGAAGAAGATATAAGCAATATACAGCATCTTTGTGATCAGGTGATGGTGTAATGGCAAATGAACAGTAGCAGCACTGGCTGGTTAAAAAAAGTTACCAGTCTGTAGGCCATTTAACACATCTAAGTGCCACTTTGGTCTAAATCTGTTTTAAATCTAAAGAAATAGAATCAGTGGATTAATCCAGTTTGGTTGATCATGTCTTGGTTTAATGAGCTCAGGCATGAAGAAACACTTGTCCCCAAATAGTCAAAGTCCTTTTAATTGTTTATATCTCATGTTCTAATTAATTCAGAAAACATCTATTTAACCACAGTTTATTTAGAAATGGTGATTACTAGCTTTGTTAATGATAGTGAAGGATAGGAGTCCCAGTGGTTAGATTTGCAGCAAGCAAACTGCCCACATTCTGGAATTCGATCCTGACAGGCTCAAGGTTGACTCAGCCTTCCATCCTTCCTAGGTCAGTAAAAGGAGAACCCAGATTGTTGGAGGCAATACTGTATGCTGACATGGTAAACTGCCCAGAGAGTGCTGTGAGCAGTGCTTTTTTTCTTTAAAAAAAAAAAAAGGTGCCGGAACTCACACGTCATACAACCCGCCTTGCCTACCCTATAAGGTTCCATCCAAAAAAGGTGCCGGAACTCTGTTTTGGGCGTTCTATGACAAAAAAAGTCCTGGATGTAAGTGCTGGCACTTGACAACCAGCTTATCAGTTGTAGTATCCTGTGGTCATATGACTGAGATATGCATACTTTTTGCTATTTTCCAGCAGAAAATGGCAAAACAACACCCATTGGATATGCTGGATTTTCTTAATGACCACATGATTCATTTAACATGGTGACCCACTTAACGGCTTCAACAACTTACAACCAAAATTTAGGTTCAGTTGTGCTCATATGTCAAGGACTACCTATATGCAAACAAATTTATGAAATCAAGATATGATTGCCCCCAAATCTTGTGGTTGGTTTTTAATCTGTTTGGCAATTGATTGTGTTAGGGTAATATTTTAGAACACAACCAAATTTGCAATTTATATTAGTTTTCGATGGCAAGTGATGATTCCTCTAATGATGCTTTCCTGATGTACAACCTATGAGGGTTGCATAGTCACTACCTCTTCTGATGCCATCACAAGTAACTGGTTATCATAATTGGAACATATTCAGGACAACAGCTTGGCAGAATGTATATACCTGCTTGTTCTAAAATCCGCAGCCTTTTCTAGTATATACACTAAGGTAGCAGAATAGTTAGGTCATTATAGTGGCAGGAGGCCAATGCTACTTAGTGCTAATGGGCAAAAAATATCACAATAATTTACATATTGTCCAGAAATACTGCTGTTTTATTTTTTATGCTGGATTAGATTTATTTATTTTTGTTGGTTAAAGTATTCATACTTTAAATCATTATTCCTTGTAGTAACAATAAAAATCACCACCAGTCAATTGCAAAAAGTAGCTTTACTTGGGACAGTTTGCATCCTGGAGCAATATCTTGAACAACAACTTCTCCTATCCCAGGTCCTTGGGTAGGTCTCAGTTGATGGATAAAAATTCCAAATCCAGTTTAAACTTCTGACTGATTGCATAATAATAGATCATCATACTCATGATTCCTTAATATCCGTTTCACTTCATTCCCAGTTTTCTTTGACAATATTCCATAGCTTGAACCTTCTGTTATTTTGCCTTTCAGGTGATTGAGATCTCTGAGTATCGAGCAACGCTGTATGACTATCTGAAAAACAGAATGATGGCCATTGCGCCTAACCTCACTATTATGGTGGGAGAACTAGTAGGAGCAAGGCTTATTGCCCATGCTGGTATGTTACAATTCTGAGTTTGTGTGTTGGCTGTGTGCAGCATCCTTTACTGTAATCATCTTAGAGATAAACAAGAAACCATAATGCAGAGTTTCATTGTCAGGTCAAGAAGATGATGATGATGATATTTGAATTTTGCTTGATTTCATCTTGGAAGGTGAAAGCAACTTCAGTCGCTACCTCTTCTGAGACACTTCTTGAGCCATTCTCTGCTTTTCTCATTCATTCACTCCCAAATACCAGATTTATGCTGCCTTTAAGTTATTTTCAAATCAGGTAAATGGGGCAGGCAAACTTAGGTTCAGGATTTTCCCTACAGTTCACAGAAATTGTACAATGATGCCCATCCCAGTGAGGCCTTTTGCTCCTATTTCCTAGAAACATTTAGTCAGTTTGGACGGTAATAGGTAGGAGGCTTGTCATTTCCAAATCTTGAACTTAGCGTTTTGTAAAGGGCCTATTTCAGAGTTTACTTCATTTATATAATCTTCCATTACATCTTGTCTGCAATAGGTTCCCTGCTGAATCTAGCGAAGCACCCGGCATCAACAGTTCAGATTCTGGGAGCTGAGAAAGCACTTTTTAGAGCACTGAAGACTAAGCGTGACACTCCAAAGTTTGGTCTGATTTATCATGCTTCCCTTGTAGGGCAAACAACAGCTAAAAATAAAGGAAAGGTAAGGTGTTGTTCTTGGCTGCTTTTGTTTCTGAAACAGGCAGATTGAGATATGGCAACTTCAATTGGCCGGAAATAAAAAAAATAAATAAGGAATGATGCTTAAAGTTTGGTTTGGTTTTCAGTGAGGTTTTTCTTCCTCAGATAATCTAGTGTTATACAGTGCTTTTGCTCTACATCAGCTCTGAACGTTCCATGGCCTAAGAACCATTAATACAATGGTTCTTGTATTAATCCAGTGTTTATGTGGAAAAAAATAAAACAAAATCACTGCCCCTATTCATCAGTTAAATCATACCCAAGGAATGCTCGTTTAAACAAAGAAGCAGGGCTGTCTGAACTTGTCTCTTCCTATTCAGTTTGGCATGAGGAACCGGAACAAATGGATTTGTCCCAGCAAGCGTAATTAAATATTCTCTGCCATGAGCATTCAGCTTGCACAAGTCTTGGCTGATTGATATATTCTAGGGTCCTCTCACCTACATCAATGATACGCAATCTGGTCTTCAGGTTGACATGTTTGTGGGCATCCAACATTACCAGATTTGTTTCACTTTTTCTTTTTTCTTTTTATAGATTTCACGTATGCTAGCTGCCAAAACGGCTTTGACTATTCGTTACGATGCCCTTGGAGAGAGCACAAGTGCTGAGATGGGAGCTGAGAACAGATTGAAAGTAGAAACAAGATTACGGCACCTGGAGGAGAAAGGAGTATGTTTATAAAACTCTCATGTTTTGGGCAAATGGACCTTTGAAAATAAAAATGAGTAAAATAACTATCCAAAAGGGTTTCCAGGATTGTGTGGTTAAACAACTGATGGCTACAGGATGAACAGGAAAGCTGCAATTCATTTGCCCACAGTCTCCCTATGTTTTGGGAGACTGATGGCCACAATAACTTGGGGTATGGGAATTGATCGCCCAAATACATCTGAGTAGAGATGGAGCTGGGAAGGCTGCTCCCTTTCCTTTGGGATATAGAACTGATATATCCTGTATTGTTTAATATGAAACTCATTATAATTGCAAAGGAGCTTTTATTCCCATCAAATCAAATAGATATGGAATATATTTATTAACTAGCCGTCTGTTTGTTTACCCGTTAAAATAGAGAGCAGTTGGTTCCCTTGCTGATTTAAGCTTTGTGTCCATGATTGCAGTTTTTTTTCTTTCCACTATCATCTATTAACTATTAATCTTTTTAAGGGACTGCATTGGGTTGTATCAATTTTTAATTTTTGTTTGTTTGTTTGTTTTGACTCCCTATCCAGATAAGACGAATAAGTGGCACTGGAAAAGCTGTGGCCCGTGCAGACAAATACCAGCACAAGAGGTGAGTATGTGAATGTTCACTTTACTCATGGATAGCTCCACCAAAAGTGCTTAATTTTTCTGCTCAGATACTTCACACTCATAGAAATGTTTTGTCAAAAGAAATGTTTTTAGTCCTCAGTACCACCTAGCTTAGTTGCTCTTCTAGCCATTGTGAAACTGGAGATCGTCATATTTAGAGAAAAGCTTTCCCAACTTTTGCCATAATGTGCTGTTAGATTTTCTTAATTAGCATTTCTGCATTCAACATTGCTTTGAAAAGAGCCTCTGTTTTACACTGTAAAACTGTTAGGGTAATGTACCCAATATCTGCTCCGTTAGGCTTTTCACGAAGAGCCACAAATTCGTTGAAGCTGTTTCACAACCTCCATTAGATCATAGAACAACTCTGCTGAAACAGACTAAAGGTCCTTATGGGTGCTGTGGCAGTACTGCTTTGACTTCACTTTGCCACCCAGCAATTGGCATTAATGGGGTTTCCATTCATTTACCATTTGCTTGTACTCCTTTAAACATTCCAGTGAAGTGAAGGTTTATGATCCTTCTGGGGAATCCACGCTCCCGCTGGTCCCAAAGAAGCGCAAGGAACGGGAAGAGAATGAAGAACAGGCAGTTCCACTAAAGGCAAAGAAGGCTAAAATAGAAATCAAAGGTTAGTTTAATGAACTTTAATGCTGAATCTGTAAAAGGATTTTGTATGGTTGAATACTGACTTGTTTATTTGCTGAATTGCATTTGTCCTTCAAAAACTCCAAAGTGTTTCTTGGGGGGAAGGATTTGCTAGTTGGAAGTCCAGAGGAAAGGGACAAACTGCTTTTTCCCCCTCCAACAACTCCTAGTTTCCCATAGTGCAAAGTCTCTCTTTCCCCATAGTGTTTTTCTGGATTTCTATTTCTAAGCTAGGCCTACTTTAAATCCTAATGCACTTTATCCCACTGTTTTTCCACCTGAGAAGTTAACTAATTAAATTTAATTCCATGATGCATTAGAAGGTGCCAGCATCAATGTATTTTCAAAGCATTAAAATACATCTTAAAGGAAGGTTGTTTGTTACCTACATCCGCTACTTTTCATACCAGGCTACCTAATCCACCTGACTTTTTTCTTAGATTCTTTTCATTATAAATAAATAAATAAATGGAGAGCTGGCACACTACAAAGATACACTGTATCTCCATAAACATCCTTAGAAAATAAAAATTGTGGGTGGCTGTAGTCCAGAATATTACACTGAATTCTCCTTATCAGCTCAGAAAAAAAAACAACCAAGATCAGTTGCTAGGGAGGGAATAGAGAATGGGATGGCGCACAACTGTTATGAGTTGGTCTTGTAGTAAACTGGTGTTCGTTGATTTGGCCACATCCTGCATCATAATGCACTGTGAATAATGAAATCTTCCCCAAGGTAGCCATAACACATGTGTGGAGACCGGCACACAAGAATTCTTCAGCATTTTAGTCTTTTGCAGAATATTAACATGTCTAATTAATCTGAGTGGTCTTCTGGGTCTTGTGCCCTGAATCTTAAGTACCTAACTGAGAATCTCCAGGAAAAAAACAACAGCTGACTTTTTTCCCCTGTATTTTCTTTCTGGCAAAGCTTGATCAGCCAAGCTTTATTTGGCAACCAGAATTATATTCATTTCATAAATACATTGTTTAGTTAACTTAGGGATTGTGAATGGATCCTATGTAACATTAGTGTAGAGATACATTGATCAACTGAGACGTAGCAAATATGTGGCTCACATTATCTTACAAATGAATTGAGTGATATTTGTCCAGATGTTCGATGTTAAGTCCCAGCAGTCTTAAGCAGCATGAGTTTCATTCCAACAATTGGAGAGTCGTATTTTGCTTATCTCTGTCCTACTCCATAGCGTCTGTGTTTCCTATAAAATGTTTCTATATCACTCTCCACCTCATTATGAGTGGAAATGAGGTTTGTATGATTATTGCACAGATATGTTTGAAAATTGCAGATGATAAATTTGGTGTATCAGGACTACAAAGCCCTTAAGCAGTGTTGCATGGATAGGTGTAAGCCATGGGCCCTTTTCACAGCCTTATTGTTCTGGCCTTACAGAATATTTGCAGCAGAAGAACTTCGTTTTGCTTTTGGTGAATTAAGTCACACCTTTAGACCAGTGATGGCGAACCTTTTAGAGACCAAGTGCCCAAACTGCAACCCAAAACCCACTTATGCATCGTCGGGTGCCGGGTCGGCGTGGCCCGTTGGCTGGGTGTGGCCAATTGAGTGGGCGGGGCCCATGGGCGGGGCTGCGGTGGTAACGGCAGACTGGGTGGGACTAAAAAGTTCGATCAATCAATTCCAACTTTGCAAGCTCTTTTTTTTTCCGCGAGAAGTTGAAATTGACTGATTGAACTTTTTTTTTTTTTTTTTTTGCACACGGCAACGGAGGCCTAAAGCAAAAAGGTTTTATAAAACCCAGCTGAAGGCCTAGGACTGGGGCAACAGCGCGCGTGCCCACACAGAGGGCTCTGAGTGCCGCCTCTGGCACCCGTGCCATAGGTTCCCCACCACTGCTCTAGACTAAAGTTTCTAGGTCAGAAATTTGAGAAGTGAGATCCCCATCCTTTTTATTATTTTTTTTGTAAAAGTTGTATTGGTTTTTTACAATAACATCCTTAGTGCCTGATATACAGCATGTTGTCTTGCTTCAGAATTTTTTTAGAAAAAAATATACAATTAATAATTAACAATAAACAATAGTAATTAATTTTTATATTTCCATAGCTGGTGTATCAATTGTAAATATATTTCCCAGATCTTCTCTTCACCCAATGATATTCTCCTTCTATAACATTAAACAAATATAATTTCTAATATTTGACATTTTCCATATTTAAATGATTAAGTAAAAACATTTTCTTCTATATTTATACCAACAATACTAGCGTCCTTATATGACTTTTTTCCAGCTTATGTTATTTTCGTAAGAATCATTTTATTGATTTACCATGTATCTTATTTTCATAAATCTTGTTTAAGCTCAATTTCTCCATAATATTCAAACAATTCTTATCAATCATATTTTCCCAGTATTTAACATCTAAATATAAATTTTCCCTTTAAATATATCATCCCAGTATGTTCATATTTCATATATTATAGAAATACTATACTATTTATCTATCATGACATCTAATAACATCTTTCTAGTCAGATTATATTTCACTTCTATTTGTAGAAATTATATCCTTTTTTCAGAATTCTTATTAAGCCTAATTTTCCCTCAACATTTCAATTTTTTAATCCTGAATCTTTTCAAACTTAATTTGTCTTTAAAATTCAAACTTTTTCTTCACCTAGCACATCCTTATATTTTTATATTTTTTATCTTATCTGAAAAATACTATATTATTTATATCTCTTATCCCACTTACTCTAAAGTCCCTTTATAACCAAAGTTATTTATTTATTTAGCCATATTCAAACAGGTGTTTACTCATTACAATATTCCATATAGTAGGGCAAATCCAGTCTCTTCAGCCCATCTTTAATCTTCCTTTGCCAAATTGTTTTCCAAATTAATATTTTCAACTTGTTCAGTTCTTGTATTTTTGTAGTTATTGTTAGGAGTAGAGGATACATAGTAGATAAGATGTGTGCTTTTTGTCTCCCAAACAATTATTTTCCTAGCAGTGTCCATTTTATTAAGTCTTCTTCTCAGGTTTGTTTTTGACGTTCTAATGTGTAAGGTATCTTTTCCATATTTATCGTTGTGTCCAAGTCTTGTTGTTTTTTCTTGTTTGTATTCAGGTATAATTCTCTTCAGCTGTAATTTCACCAGTCAAATCATTTTTTTCTAGTTCACATTCTGTTGTCTGGATTGTTCATTCTGTACCATCATTCTTTGAATGTTTTTTGATTGTAGATTTAAGTTAAAAGTATATTCACTTATAGTATCAAAATTAGTTGTTTGTATCTGTCGTAGCATTACATAAATTTCGCCTTGGAAAGTATCTTGTCTTGAAGTGTTTCTAAAGGTCTTTGATCTTTCAAGCTAAATCTTTCAGGGATAGATATTAGGTATGGTTTTCTATCATTTTTTGATGAGTGTGTCATATCCATGTTGTCTCCCCCTTTCGAATAGTCCATCAGAAATGCCATAGTCTCTGTATTAGCCTTGTCCAGCTAACCAAAACTCAACATTCATACAGTCCAGTTTTGTATAGTTCTTGTTGCTATATATACTTTTTGTAATCCACTGTAATTTTCAGTTGTCAAAGTTTCAGTAAAGTCAATGTTTTGTAACAATTCTTTTCTTTCAGGAGTTAATTGTCAATTCCGTATAATTAACCAGGTTAAATCCTTTCTGTAGCTTCCCTTCTCAATACTCAAAGTTTTTAAACAGTTCATAAATTTAAACCACAATCAGAACATTTCTTTTCCTTTAAACACTTTCCAATCTAGTAGCCGGCCTGGTATACAATTTCTTGAAGGTTATTAGAGTTCATGGGAACAGATTTGTTATTCTTTGTTTCTGGGGCTTGTCTTTAGTATGCTATACTCTCCTTGTCCACCAGATGTCAGCAAATATTTATTTCCAGCTCTTTCAGACAAAAAGTTCTTATTATTTTTCTTTTTCTATGTAGTTCAATCAAAATCGTTTAGAATATAATCTTAGCAATTTATTTTAGTTTCTAAGTTTGATCAGATTATAGTATTTTGAATTTAATTTCAGTAAAGTTATTTTCTCCTTAAAGGTTAATTCGCCGCTTCCATCCATCGCTTCATGATCAGCGGGGTACCCCTCCTTCGCGGTCACCTCTCCAGGGTGATTTCGGCAAAATCTTAAAAAGTATATTGTGTGGACATCACTCCGGCATTTGGGCATTGATAAGAGACTCATATGAGATCAGGGTCCTGATAATTGTATGCTAGCTGATTGCTTTAATGGAAAGTGAAGTTCATTATCTCATCTAAAAATAAATATGAAAAATCTTCAGGAACATAGAAAACCAACGAGATGTCTATAAAGGAGAATACTCTTTCGAATCATTCGAAGAGGAAACACATTTTTATGAATAACTATAACACTGTATGATGGTGCATGATAACAACAAACATGGTATCTTACAGGTATACTACAGTTTACATTACAGGCAGTCTGAAACATTCCTCAATTACTTCTTCCAGTTGAGTTCCATAAGTGTAAATGCTTTAGGTCTGGAACCTTCAGTGGAATGCCTTCTCATCACATCTCTTCCTCCCCGAGGACGTCCATAGAAAATAGCAATAGGTGGCTACTTAAGGTGCTCAGTTTGGAAATTGTTCACCTATGTAGGCAGCAAATGCTTCCAGAATGATAAAGCAAGTTATGTCTAAAGTGTTAAATGAAGTGCAGAAAACATCTCTATCAGCTTGTTTTTCAGTATATGGGTTTGTGATGATCCATAACTATTCCTTGATGTGTCAGGAATGGATCATGGCCAACAGCATGCTCCCAATTTTCAAAAACGCCCACTAGCAGCTTTGGCTAATTCCTAGCATTTCTACTTTGTTTAACTTGTATTTGTAATATTTTCCCTGCATGACACAAGACGAACAGGATGAGGATGAGCAAGTCGAACAAGAGGAGGAACATGTTAAAGAGAAGAAAAAGAAAAAGAAAAAACAGAAAACTCAAGAAACGTCTGTTTGGGTAGAAGAGCCATCGACCAGTGTGGTGGTAGAGGTAGGACATTCAGAATAACCTTTCAAAGCTTACTGCCCTCTAGAATTGTTCACTGTATCTGCTGCACACCTTGAATGTTAGTGATGCTGACCAGGGCTACTATATATTTTCTGGTGCAACAAAT
The DNA here is from genome assembly GCA_034064705.1 of Bothrops alternatus. NCBI lineage: Eukaryota > Metazoa > Chordata > Lepidosauria > Squamata > Viperidae > Bothrops > Bothrops alternatus. The sequence continues at coordinate 1,591,501 of JARGCV010000068.1, forward strand.
CTGGCTGCCTTAACAAAGCCATCTTTAGTATTTATGTATGCATCTGGCCTGAATTTTTATTTTTTAAAAAGCTCCCATTCGTTTAGCTAAATGTAGACTCATTGGAAACGTATATATTTGATTTAAGGTGAGAGCAGATTAACACTCTCATCCCAAACATCTCTTATCCTAGAAGAATGTGGAATATCAGATAGAGGGGGGAAAACGGTTTTTATATGTAGTGGGTGAGACCCAGTTTAGTGCAGTAGTTAAAGGTCCTGGGCTAAAAAGTGGGAGACCATGAGATCCAGTGCTGCCTTAGGTATAATGGCAGCTGTGTGACCTAGTCACTGTGTCAGTGCTAGGAAGGAGGTTGCAATGGTAAACCATTTCTGAAAAACATTGCCAAGAAAATGGCATGGTCTTGTTCAGGAAGTCACCAAGAATCAAAGGCACAGGTGGGGGCGGGAAGGCACCAGGTAGCCGGATCTGTTTTCTAGCTTTTGAATCTTCTCTTTTGCTTAGAATTTTCCGAGTTATGGTTGCTGCAGAATGTGATTGCAAAAAAGAAAAATTGTAAACCAATAGGCAAAGCCTCCGAGTTGGTGTTCCCCTCTCCTTTTTTAAAAAGTATTTTAAATGTTATTTATTGATCATTTGTAAACTAGTGTTATAGAAAGGAATGATTATTTTTTTTAATTAGTAGAAAATTGCCTTTGCAAAAACAAATAAGTCTCTTCACTCACCATTATTAAAGAAATCCCGGTTAGTTTCCGCCACTAATATGCTTAAAGGGGGTTTTCATATCTAATCTGAGGTTATGTTCTCTCCATTTAAAATTCCAAAGTACCTAGTCCCGTGGTGGCGAACCTATGGCACGCAGAGCCCTCTCTGTGGGCACGCGCACCGTCGCCCCAGTCCTAGGCCTTCAGCTGGGTTTTATAAAACCTTTTCGCATTAGGCGTCCGCCACCGTGTGCACAAAAAAAGGGTTCAATCAATCAATCAATTTCAACTTCTCACAGGGAGAAAAAAGATCTTGCAAAGTTGGAATTGATTGATTGAACTTTTTAGTCCCACTCAGTCTACTGTTACCACTGCAGCCACGCCCACCCAATGGGCCACACCCACCCAGCATCCGACGATACATAAAGTGGGTTTTAGGTTGCAGTTTGGGCACTCGGTCTCTAAAAGGTTCGCCGCCACTGACTAGTCTTAAGTCTGGTAGCCTCTGTCTAAATTGTGGAAGTCGAACTGTCCCACTAAGATGCTTAGAGATAAAAAGCTTTTATACTCTATTGTGCAGTTCCATTGACTCATTTCATTATTGTTACATCAGTGTTAATCATGGATTCCAATTTTTCATACAGAAAACAATCTATTTTTTAAAAATATTATCTACAGTATAGATATTATATTTTTTATTTATCACAATGAAATGATATGACAATGCTTATGTTTCAGAATACAGAAAAGAAGAAAAAGAAAAAGAAGAAAATTAAAGAAGAGGCAGAAGATTAAGAACAGAGAGTTTTTTTGAATGGTTTGCCTCATGTTTGGACTTCAGGAACATTAATTTTTGAATTAGATTTTTGTCTGATCATTAAGATCAAGAAATTCTGTATATTTTCTTTGGAATAGTTTTTTTTAATATTTTGTTTTTGAAACTGATCTTAGTTTTAACATTGCCCTGTTAAATGGTTATAGTTTTATTTCAATAATACTATAAACTGTTTTGAAATTACTTATCAAAAAAGTAGTATGATTGCTTGAAATGAGTAACAGTGAGTCTCCCCTCTCCAAAGAAAACTCTACTTGGATTAATTGAATTGCTATCAATTTAATTTTATGAAGAGAATTTTCAAATATCTTTTATTGCAGCAACATTTAGCAGATGTGATGCAATGTGGTTCCATTACAGAGCATGCTGAAATAATGTATACAGAATAGTTTTGTTGAATGGATACAAATAATCTCTGGCCTTTGAAATTTTTAACAGAAATTGAACTATGCCCATTGATACAGAGAAACAACTAACTTTTTTTTAAAAAAGAAACTTTCAATCAGCACTATTCACTTAAATCCCTTTACAGGTAGGCCTTGGGTTATGATGGAAATTGAGACCAGAATTGTGGTCATAAAGCACAATGTGCGATTTACCAAAGCGACTTATAACTTTCTCCCCCCCCCAAGCTTCCCCATTGACTTCTATGAAGCCATCAGGGAAGATTGCAAATGGCTACAACCTTTGTAAGTGCAGACTAATTGTCAAGCACCCAAATTGTGATCGTGTGACAGGTGTGATAGTTGAAACTTAAGTGAATGGCACACAAGTCCCCCTTGTTCAGCATCACTGCAGCTTCGAATGGTAACTGAATCAGTGTTTAGTTAAGTGAGAAACCATGCTGTTTCCTTTCTGTTTGCCCCTTTCTGTATTGCTGGCTGAGAAGCAAGAACCAGCCCAAACTTACATGAACTGCTTCCCCTGACTTCCCTGGCCTTCAAGAGCAGCAAGAAAAGGCAGCAGAAAAAGAGGCAATATCAGGGGAATTAAAAAGTTCTCTTTGGGAAACCATGAACTTTATAGGATAACTTTAGCATGAAAAGAACATGGGAAAGATACTAACAGGTATCCCTGAATAAAAGTGATGAGAAGTTTTGTTTGATGTTTCACCAAGTGGCATTGTGTTTGTGGTTTGTGTTTTCCCAACCAAGGGACCCTTTTGAAATCTTATATCCAATACTTTCTTTGCCATGTCCCAAAAGATACTGATTATAAAGAGGAAAAAAATTGGTCTATATGTCTGTTTCTTCTTGGGTCAAAACAGTAGGCTGCATTTTTATCGGGTATATTTTGAAATGACAGAAATGGGCCTACAGAACGTTGTAGTAAAAGATTTATCTGGAATGGATATACTGAAAGATTGGTAATTTTCACTTCCATGACTTAAAATTGTTCCAAGTGTGGCTAGACAATCCACATGAAGTACCGCATATTCAGGCAATAACAAATTGTATTATCAGGTTTAGCCACAAGATGTCGCTCCTACCCTTGAATCAGAAGTTTTTATCTTTTCAGTTTTGCTTCTTTCTTATAAGTAAAAACCCCAGTCTTCAATAAGCATAGATCTTTTAGTCCACAAACTTTAAAAAATAGAATTCCAATTAGGATTGAGTTCTTTCAACGTTTTAAACTCCCCTGGATAGTCAGTCGCCGCTGTTTCTAGAGGGAGGAGTAAAATCTCCCCTCTCCACAGGAGGGAAAGTACTTAAGGCAGCTTATGCAGGTAAAGAAAATAGTTAGGATTTAAGAGAGGTAGATCTCACCCAATCTCGTCCGCGCTGCCTTAAAATTGCCTGATGGTAAGTGTGACTTCGGCTGTCTGCAGCCTAGTGACGAGCCATATTGCTATGGCCAGTCTTTCATCTGCCGGTTTGGAGGGCTGCCCTGGATCCAGCGGAAGAGCTACCGCCCTCCCGCAATCCAACGGGGATCCCGTCCTTGCTGGTCACCCCTACAGGGTGACTCAACCCTTTCCAGGGTCCCCCAACAAAGCGTAACTGAACGCAGAAGACAGCTTGCCTTCCAGATGTCCATACTGGCTGCCTTGGCAAACCGGAAGTCCCGGTACCGCATATTCAAAGAACACATTTCTGTTTGAATTACTCCAAGGAGTTAGACTTGGCATTACTTTTGAACCATGAAGAAAAAAGATGGATCTTAGAAACGTGCAAGAATTTTGCATTACTGGCTAGGCTGTTACTGTTAGTTAAACTAGTGTCAAAATATGATCATAGGTTTGAGTGTTGGAAGTGATCTAATGATTGTTTTTTTATAAATATTTTATTAGATTTTATAAGGGTGGGGAAGGGATAAGATCGGTAAGGGTGTTGGATGGGGTTGGGGAGTGAGGTTGGGATAAGGGTAGGAAAGATACAATAGTGGGGTTACCCCCAACAGTAATTCATCGCTTTAGCAAGCAGACTATCATCCGGGTACAAACGTTAAATAACAGTAATTAAAATAATACTAACTAAAAAGTTATCACAAAAAATAATCATAAAAAATAAAAGTCAATAAGTGTTTATCCTATTAAATAAAAAGTTAACTATGATCTAATTATTGTATCATTAAAGCAACAATTTAGTGATAAGGATGGAGCACATTTATCAAATGCCCCAATCCTAAATCAATTGTATTTTTTGTTTTGGGGTGGGAAAAGATTGAACCCACTTTTAAAACAAGATGGACAGACTCATGGAGACTACAGCTCTCTGCAGGGAACACATGCTGCCTCCAGGTTTAGAAGCTGCATCTATAGTAAAAGAATACACTAGATGAGCGGCTTCTTTAGGTCAGTGTCTTGCCGGTTTCCTAGGGACATCTGGCTGGTTGGCTGCTATGGAAAATAGTTGCTTAGCTGGATAGGCTGTGATTCCATTTCCTTTTCTCTTCTGAATTGATAGGAAAAAACCTACCGTGCTGCTATTTTTCTTGATAAAACCAAATGAATCCTCTTTTTTTAAGCAACACATTATTCTCAGAAATTGCTTCCTCATGGAAACTTGGTGGCTTGAGTGATGGAGCAGGGATCACATGCCGCTTGGAGAGGGAGAACAAAATTCCAGATTAATTATAAACACAAGAAAGCTGTTGCAGCCAAGTGTTCATATTCTACTCTAAAGACTATAATTGCATATTATCTCTGAAAATATGCTCAATGCAGGAGCTGGGTTATCCAAAATAACACATCCTTTAAAGCACCTTCTAAATTTCTTCAAAGAATATATATCCCTTATATTTGAAAATGCAGTGTAAGCATGCCTTGCACATTAAAACCATAAGTGAAGCAGTTGTTGCTCCAGGGCACAGATAGTTCTACTTTAGGTCATCTATCTCTGAACACATGTTCTCAGGTGGAAAAACAATATTGGGAACTACAGGAGACATGTTATTCTTGTGAAAAAATTTTTTTTAAAAAAGAGGCTTGTGGGATTGTAAAGGAAATCCTTGGAAATACTTTCAGCCGTATGGTTGGATGTGTTCAGTAACCATGGCTCTAAACAATTAACTATGCATGTTCTAAGTATCTGCTTTTTTGTTGGTTTTTAAAGCCTGGTAAACTGATAGAACGCCACATAGGTTTTAAAACTTAGCAGACAATTTTATGACACCATTCTTAAAATCCTAATTGGTCCTGTGTGAGGCAGTATAAGCCGAGTGATGTCACCATTCTTTTTTCTATCAATTGGAATCATCATGTTCTCCATCCAATTATATTCTGGAGCAGAGCTTTTGCAGCAAACTTACCTAGACTAGTTCTTCAAGCTTGCGCAAGCTCTTGCCCACGTTGCTTGCAGAAAAGATTTCCCCTTGAATTTTCTCAGAAGGTTGAAAGTTGTGTTTTTCCTCCCAGAAAGAGGAAATGCATCAGAAAATAAAGAGAGATGTATAACATTGGTAAGGAGCACCAGGCTAAAGATGGCTGACTTTGAGCCACTCGCAGCACTAGGCATGGGCAAATCTGTTGTGAAAAACATTGCTAAGAAAACGTACAGATGCCTGGAGTTGAGGGTGTTTTATAAATTAAAACAAAATATATCATGGCTGTTGCCAGTGGACTATATGACTGCTTTCTAGCTACAAATAGAAATTTTAGGGCTTCTTCCATCTTATTTATTTGTATCCTGCCTTTATTATTTATACAAATAAGTCAAAGCAGTGAACATATTCAACACACCTTCCTCCTCCTATTTTCCTCACAACAACAACCCTGTGAGGTGAATTGGGCTGAGAGAAAGGGACTGGCCCCAGATCACCCAGCTTATGGTTATCTTTAAAACAGGTCAGACAGAATTTCAGTTATTTGTAAAATTGACACATATAGAGTTTAGTCATATTTATCTTCCTTGTTGGGTGTCTACCTGAGAAGGGGAGAGGCCAGGCACTGCATCAACTGAGCAGGGAGCACTTAGTTCTATAACCAAAATATCAAAATATTTGCAGGGGAAAGATCCCAAAATAATAGGTGTTTATGCAGATTGTCACGCAAAAGAGGAGAAGGATAAGCACAAGTTGGGAGTGATACTGTAGCATGCCTTAAATCAGTGGTTCTCAACCTTTCTCAGGTTGAGACCCCACTTGCCCCGCCCATGCGCGCCGCGACCCCGACCTGGGTGTGTGCGCGCGTGTGCGCGCGCACAAAAAAAAAATGTTTAAAAAAAATTTAAAAAATAAAAAAATGGCGGCCACGACGGGCGGATCCGCGCATGCGCGGATCAGCCCGTCGCACGTGCCATGCATGCGCGCATCCGCCGGTCGCAGGCCGCCATTTTTTTTTATTTTTTTTTTAAAAAATTTAAAAAAAAAAAACAACAAACAAAATGGCGGCCGTGACGGGCGGATCTGCGCATGCGCGGATCGGCCCGTCGCACGTGCCACGCATGCGCGCATCTGCCCGTCGCGGGCCGCCATTTTGGTTTTTTTATTTTTTTTTTAAAAATTTTAAAAAAAATTTAAAAAAAATGGCGGCCGCGACGGGCGGATCTGCGCCTGCACAGATCGGCCCGTGGCATGCGCCGCGCATGCGCCGATCCGCCCGTCGCAGTCCGCCATTTTGTTTTTTTTTTATTTTATTTTTTTAATTTTTTAATTTTTTATTTATTTATTTTTTCCCGGCGCGACGGGCGGATCTGAGCATGCGCGGCACACGCGCGCCAAAAAAATAAAAATAAAAATAAAAAAATTTTAAAAATTTTTTAAAAAAATAAAAAATAAAAATAAAAAAACAAAATGGCGGCCGGCGGTGCCCGGCGACCCCCGCGAAATGGTCGCGCGACCCCAAATGGGGTCGCGACCCCAAGGTTGAGAACCACTGCCTTAAATCATGGGGTCCTTTTAGCACTCTTTCAAATGTCTTAAGCCTTGATGGTTCCTGAGTTGGCTTGTTCAGCATGTTTACATAAGCAATTTTTGTTAGTTAGGTCATCAGAGAATCACAGGATGAAGTTAAAGTGGCACTCCTTGAAAACCTGAGTCACGAATAGTTTAATTATGTTAATATGCTGTAAATGATAGGCATGAAATGGGAAAGTCTCAATACTTTAACATCTAGCTGATTTCAGCACTGAAAATGTACACAAATATTTAACTCTTTCACTTTAAAACCAAGAGAATTTAATAACAGTTTTTACGCATTGAGCCTGACAAATTGGACAACTGGAAAGTTGTGGCAAATTATTGTAAAAAACATTCCACTGAATCTACATTGCACAATACTTTTTTAATTATCAAAGAATATACATATAGCTCTTCATAATGAATCTCCTTTTAGTAGAGTTAGATTACTGCTAGCGTTTCCAAATTGGTATTAAGTGAAACCCCAAAGTCTGTTCTTTAAATGGTTCAGAACACCTCACCACTGTGTAAGAAAGAAAAGGGAGGGGGAATGGTTATCTTTTGTTCAGTAAATGTATTGCAACACGTTGTATGAAGCAATAGAGTGATATAATTGTGTATATTTTGCTGTCTGGTATAGCCTTTATCAGAAGATGAGATGGGAGGATACAGGTTTTCCTCATTTGGTGACAGCCTCATTTAACAACCATTTGCACTTCCAGAGGTGATGAAAAAGTAACTTTGTAATCAGGTCTGTAAAGCAAAGGAAAGCTGAAGTAAAATCATAAGCACAATTGCAATTTCACTTAGCAACCATTACACTTAACCAAGCTGTCCCAAATGTGGTCACTATATGAGGACTGTATGTCATTATTTTATTTTATTTTATTTTTGCTTCGCTGACTTGACAAAGGCAATGCAGCAGAGACAAAAGCATCTTAAATTAATCCTAATCACTCTCAGGAGTTCACTCTGCCCTGAACTGGCAGACTATATTGCCTCTGAAAACCCACTCCAAATCAGGCCAGGCTCGGGTTAATACATGGAATTAAGACCCCTAGGGAATTCCAGAGCCGTAGGCTTGATTAGGAGATCACAGAAATCTTGCAGAAGATAATAGCAAAACACTTTTGAACTATTCCCAAGAAAATATTGCATGGACATGTCCACAAAGTCATCAAGAGTTGAGATTCCTTGAGCAAGATCTTCCTTTTGTTTTAGTCACTCCCATAAAAATCTTATTCTCTGCTCTCACTCACCTCTTTGCTCAACTCTCAACTAGCAGCTTGTCTGTTTTGGTGTAACAAGATATTACAGTTTATGGCCAGAAGAACCCTAAAAAATGTGAAAAAGGCTTGGTCAGCTAGTTGCCATACTTGTTAACTTTGACTCTCTCTCCTGCCAGTTACAATATGATGGATGGATGGGTGTGTGGACAAACAAATGACTTGATTATAGATCACAACTCACCAAACATATCAAAACAAAAGCAGTAAGATGAAATACAGCACAGTAAAATAAGCAGTAAACAGGATACAATGCAGTAAAATGAGAGCAATATAAAGTTCTAATATCCTGCCCAATACACCAGTGATCAATCCTCAATTTAGATAAGATAATCTTTATTGTCATTTTTTTACTGTGGGCACATTGGCATACATTAAAAATGAAATTTAGTTGCTTGCTCTCAAAAGTGTACACATACGTAACACACATTTAAACATGCTACATACAACATATGTATAAACTTTCACTCTTGCATATAATTTGTCATTAGCAAAGCACAAGTTTGCAATAGTGATGAATATCTGTAGCTTGGGTGTAGGATGAGAGTGAAGGTTTGTTCTCCAAGTTTGTGGGTTGGTGTTCAAACATTTCGTTACCAGAGTAGGTAACATCTTCAGCAGAGTTTAGGGGATGTCAGTATCAGTGTTCTGTTTATGCTTTGTGTGGTCAGTAAGTCTTGTGATGGGTCAGGTGTGGGTGTGTCAAGTGAGGGTCTTGTAATGGGTCTTGTGATGGGTCAGATATGAGTCATCAGTGGGAGTCTTGTGATGGGTTACATCAGATGAGGGTCATTGGGAAATGAAGTGCAGGTTGGGGGGCTTGCATGGGTTGATTGAGGGTCAATAAAAAAAGATGTTGAGACTCTAGAAAGAGTGCAAAGAAAAGCAACAAAGGTGAGCAGGGGACTGGAGGCTAAAACATATAAGGAACTGTTGCTAGAATTGGGTATGTCTAGTCTAATGAAGAGAAGGATGAGGGGTGACATGATAGCAGTGTTCCAATATCTCAGGGGCTGTCACAAAGAAGAGGGAGTCAAGCTATTCTCCAAAGCACCTGAGGGCAGGACAAGAAGCAATGGATGGAAACTAACCAAAGAGAGAAGCAACCTAGAACTAAGGAGAAACTTCCTGACAGTTAGAACAATTAACCAGTGGAACAACCTGCCTCCAGAAGTGGTGAATGCTCCAACACTGGAAGTTTTTAAGAAGAGACTGGACAGCCATTTGCCTGAAATGGTGTAGGGTTTCCTGCCTGAGCAGGAGGTTGGACTAGATAACCTCCAAGGTCCGTTCCATCATCATCATCATCATCATCATTATTATTATTATTATTATTATTATTGTTGTTGTTGTTGTTATCATCATCATCATCATCATCATCTTCAATGATGTCTCTGGTTGGCTGTGCAGTTGTTTTGGATTCTGAGGGGTTCATAGGCTGGTTGTAGATCAATGTGTCTGTTGATGGAATCGCTTGTGGAATGCCAGGCTTTGATGAACTCATGAGCGTGGCGGATAGTAGTGTGGCCAATGATTTTTGTTTTCCTCCAATTGAACTGGTGATGTTTGGTGTCGGTGTGGGTTGATCCTGTTTTTAATTGATGTGATGTTTGTCCCACATAGAATTGGTTGCAATTGTTACAGTTCATTTTGTAGATTATATTGTTTCTTTCATTCTTCTGTAGTCTTGTCTTTGGTTCTGGATAATTTGTGGAAGAGTGTGGCTGTGAGTTTGTGGGCTATTGCTATTCCTAGAGGTTGGAAAAGCACAGGTTCTGCAGTCAGTCTTTATGAGTTAGCATTTTAGGGTGTCTTCTAGAAGAGGTACTAGCTCCCAAAGCAGCTTGGTCCGCTGTTGAAAAATTCATATTGTCAGAATGGTTTTTTCTCTGATGTCCAACTGAAATTTATTCTCTTGTCATTTAATCCCATTGTCTTTTGAACTTTCTTCTGAAATAAGTGAACAATTCTGCTTTATTTTTTCTATGTAACAGCCATTCAGATACTTGAATACCGATTAGATCTCTGCAATCTTCCCCAGCTTAAACGGAGTGCCTCAAATTATTCTTTTTTTTCCTTCCAAGCCATTATGTTGATTGTTCTCCTCTCAGCATGCTCCAATGTCCTTCCTAAAATGCAATGCCCATAACTGGTAGTAAAGTAGAGATAAAATAACTTTTGATCTAAACATCATAGTTGTGTTGATACAATCTACAATTACATTTCTCTTCTTCTGTTCTATAAGTATATATACCAAATTATAATAAAACAAAAAAATAGAATGGAATATTCTTTATTGGCAAATGTGATTGGACACACAAGGAATTTGTCTCCAGTGCATAAGCTCTCAGTGTACATGAAAAAATCAAAGTGATAAATCATAAGATACTAATAGGGGAATCGAATAGAATAGAATAGAATAGAATAGAATAGAATAGAATAGAATAGAATAGAATAGAATAGAATAGAATAGAATAGAATAGAATAGAACCTTGGAGGTCTTCTACTCCAGCCCCCTGCTCGAGCAGGAGAATTTATACCATTTCAGACAACTGACTGTCTAGTCTCTTCTTAAAAATCTCCAGTGATGGAGCACCCACAATTTCTGAAGGCAAGCTGTTCCACTGGTTAACTGTCCTCACTGCTTGAGTTTATTAAGGTAGATAATTAAGTTTTTCCTTAATTCCAGGTTGCTTCTCTCTTTGATCAGTTTTCAACCATTGTTTCTTGTCCTGCCCTCTGGTGCTTTGGTGAATAATTTGATCCCCTCTTTGTGGCAGCCTCTCAAATACTGGAATACTGGTATCATGTCACCCCTATTTCTTCTTTTCTTTAGACTAGCCAAACCCAAGTTCAGCAGCCATTCTTCATATGTTTTAATATCCAGGCCTTGGATCATCTTAGTTGCTCTTCTCTGAGCTTTTTTAAAAGTCTCAACATCTTTTTGTGATATGGTGACCAAAATTGGTTGCAGTATTCCAGGTGTGGTCTCATTAGGATTTTATAAAGTGGTACTAATACTTTGTGTGATCTTGATTCTATGCATCTGTTTATGCAACCCAGGATTAAAGATTGTATCCTGAATACAGGATAGTAGAAAGATAGTAGCAATACAGCCCTACATGGGTAAATATCATTAGGCATAAGATAATGCTGTGGTAATTGGTGTTTAGGAGAGTGATGGCAGGGGGAAAAAACTGTCTTTGTGTCTAGTTGTTTTGACATACAATGCCCTATAGTAGTGTCCTGAGGGGAGGAGTTGAAAGAGTTTATGTCCAGGATGTGAGGGGGTCTGTAGATATTTTCTTTTCCTGGCTTATGGAGGAAACAGGTCTTCAAAGAAGACCTTTATATTAAAATATAATACTTATAATTTGCCACAAAAATAAAAATGTTTTTGCCAACAACAAAAACAGGCCAATTATCTATTTACTTATTTTATTTGAGGCCAGTTTCCAGAAATGCAAGGACCAAAGGCCTCTGTTCTTTCTTTTCCCTCTCCCTCTCCCTTTTGCAGCTGTACACTGATTTGTACTTAATCTTCAAGGCTTCTCCCCTACTGATAATTCTTTCTGTAGGAACAGGATGTTCTCAAGGGAAGTCAAAATCTTGGCTTTACAAGATAAGTTACCTTATGCCATGGAAAAGCAAATATAATCAAAATGCACTTCTAAAAAGGCTAAGAAACTGGTTACACATTACTCTCTGTGTATGTTTGTGCATGTTTGTGTGTACATAGATGCACCAATGTCGCCCATTGTTTTATTCTGATCAAGAGTTTGTAGTTTATTTCTCACGTGGCCTGTATGCACTTGGCCTGTTTGACATAGTAGTGAATTGTGGGTGTGAGGCTTCCCATTTCTCACCTTGCCAGCTCTATCCAACATTCTGTCTAGATTAGCGTTTCTCAACCTTAGCACCTTTAAGATGCATGGACCTCAAGTCCCAGAATTCCTCAGCATGCCGGCTAGGGAATTCTGGGAATTAATGTCCACATGTTAAAGTTGCCAAGTTGAAAAAACACTGATCTAGATAAAGGAATGGTTTTTATTTATTCCAAGAATAGCCCACTTGAATTCTAGTTAGAAAGTTAGATAAATAAAATCCTAATTAGGATAAATAAAATCCTAGTAACTTAGGTAGAAAGTAAAAAATGATTGGTCAACTTTTGTGCCATTTTACTTTTCAGTGATGGTACTAAGGAAGACTTATTCTACCAAATACTTCAATGTTAGTGTATCTTGTAGCGTGTAAGAAGAATTTTGCCTTACAAGGGAAGCTTATGGCAGGGTATGAAACCACTCATCAACCTGACAGCTTTTGCTCCATAAGTGGACTGCATTTCAATCTATTTCATGAATAGGAGTCAATCTCTTTCTGAAATAAGCAGGGATTTCTAACAAAGCTATGGAAATGAAAGTAAGCCACTCCAGATTGCCCTACATTTTGTCACTGTACAGTTCAAACCATTTAACAAAAATTGAGGTCTTTCTAATCAGCCTCTAACAAAATACATCTGTACTTACTGTCTTCTCTATGAAGAATAGAACCAATTAGGTCCAGTAATCTCTCTTTTCAAAGATACTATAAAATTTGTACAGGTGACTGGTAAATTACCAGCTTGGACTTTGTCAGAACAGTCTGAAAACTTCACTGACATAAATTCCTTATACAAACCCCAGGATTTAGATTTACATCTATAAGTAGTTTCAGTCAGTCTCTACCAAGTTCTGTTAAGAATGACTGACAATCTTCAATACAGGAATAAGTTCAGGAAGGTTGATTCCAGGACCTTCTAAATCTTTCTGAGACACATCTTATCTCTCGGATCTTCAGCTGTAGTCAACATGACCACTACTGAAACAAGGCTATAATATCTGGAGACCACAATTATCAGCATGCCATGCTATTGCTTCTGAATGTATTAAAATAAACCTGAATACATCCATCTTTTAAAAAGTTACTTTGGGGAGGAATAAGCTGACTATATAATACATATGGATTAAGGTAGATAAATCAAGCTATTTTTTTCTCCCACTGGGCTCCGAATGAAAGAAGTTTACAAACATATGAAAATCTCTGCAATGCCAGCTGAGAAAGTAAACAGATTGGAGAAATTACAATAATATCCATGCCAGATAAGAAAAGTGACAGTACTTAAATAAGTGACATTCTACTTCTTGAGTATCTATCAACTGATAATAATCTAAAAATATACAGTAGAAATGGATAAGATGACACATTTGCAAAAAGACGAGTTTGGCCCCCAAAAGGGGAGAAAAGATATTTAAGAAATCAGAAATGCAGCTCTGAAAGTCCCCTGAATGGTTTTCGTTTAATCACTCTGTCTCAGCCCCAACTTTACCTCACAAGATTGGTCTTATGATAAAAAGTGGAGGGAGAAGACCATGTAGATCACTTGGAGCTCCTAAACGTGATATAACTGAAAGATGAACAATCAGGAAAACTTCAAAATATGCCCAAAGATGAAAAATGCCTCTGGCTAGCTTAGTTTTCTATCTAAAAGAACAAGAGCGGCTATTCCAAAACAGCAAACTGAGGCATCTTTGATTAGGGAAACAAATCCAAATCTTTCAAGATGTACCTCCAAGAATGCTTTAAGAAAGAAAAGAATCTGCATCTCTAACAGCTATTTTAAGAGTCAGACAATGAAGATATAAGTGGAGAAATCTATTTGGACTAGAAGTCTTCCTGAAAATTAAAAGGTATTATTACAAAGACAACTTCAGAAGCTTTCCATTTCTACAAGGAATGAACTATTAAAAGAAACAGCAGAGGGAGCACATTTTAGATGTGAAGCTTATTAAAGTTCAGGCTGTAAGAGGGATAAGAAAAACAAACTTCTGTACTGCAGAAAATAATCACTCTTCCAGTAATGTTCATGTTGATGAGAACCCCAAAAGTAACAGCATTCTTAGCATCTAGCAAGGCGGGTGTGGGGATGTGGGCCTCTATGCACATACTACAAGCATGCTTCCCCAACTTGATGCTCTCCTAAATGTGGGTAGTCCTTGACTTACAACCACAATTAATATTAACAACAACAACAACAACAACAACAATAACAACTTTATTGTCACTTTGAATGTACACCCATCAGGAAACATCAAAATGAAATTTCATTGCATACAGCTCTCAAAGGGTCACCACCTCCGATATACACTCCTTGTTCATGGCCAACTCAATTGAGCCCAACATTATTGTTGCTAAGTGAGACACTTACTAAGTGAATTTTGCCCTATTTTACAATCTTTCTTGTCACAGTTATTAAGTGAATCATTGCTTCTCCATTGATTTTGCTTGTTAGAAGGTCCCAAAAGGTGACTACATAACTCTGGGACACTACAACCATCGTAAACGTGAGTCAGTTGCCAAGCTTCTGAAACTATTTTAATTGTATATCTTTAGATAAAATTTGCAAGATATCTCTTCAAATTTTTTTGTGTGTAAAAAAGGATTATACTTAATATTTGGTTATACTATTTTACGTAGATTTGTTCATTCCTATCAAGAGGGTTGACAAACAGCACATTGTTTGTATATACTTGCTTGTGCACTAGCGGGGACTTTTAATTGATTTGATAGCCTCGGAGCAAAACCCAAATGTACTCTTTGTAAAAAGCAATTTTAATTCATACCAATGTGTGCATTCTGTTTCAAATAAAATATTGCATCTATCTAAGATTGAGATGTTCCTGTAACTCAGGGGTTTTCAAACTTGGCTCTTTTATGACTTGTGGACTTCAACTCCCAGAATTCCTCAGCCAGGCACTGCTGAGTTGAAGTCCACCAGTCATAAAAGGGCCAAGTTTGAAGACCCCTGCTGTAACTGGACAACACATAGTTCACATGTGTCTGCTGTATGCAATGTTTAAGCAGGTATATAGGAAAACATTTTGAAAATCATTGGGAAGTTGCACTTTGTTTCCAGTTCAGGAAAGTTTTTATTATCTGTTTTCCTTAGAAGCAAACCTTTATACTTCCATCGTTATGGTTTTTCTGAATCACCCAAATCAGAAGTTGAAAAGGCAGATGACATGGACAGGCATCCTGAAGAACTAGCAGGCAGTCAGATATCTGCAAGCAGCTCCATGACACAATGAGTTTGATTCAAATAATGAGGGGCTTGATTCTGGCAGGGCACCTAACTGAAAAATAGACTAACAGCTACAAAGAAAAAAGCAAAGGGGATCAGGACATCTCCTTGAAAGGAGAAGGCAGCAATGCTCATAATCAAGCCATGCCACCACGTGGGGCTACATAAGAGGAGCCCCCAGGGCATTGTCTCTCGACTTGAAGCAGATTCTGAACCTGGGTCCCTCTTTTTCTTTCTTTGTTGGGAAACACCCAGCCAGACAGGGAGGAAGGATCAAGCAGGAAAGTAGCCTTGAGTCAATGTGCAGCTGCAAGAGATCCCACTCCTAAGCTGTATGGAACTTTATCTATCTGTTCCCAAGGGAAGGTAAGCAATCTGGGCAAATTCTTGTATTTTAGGCAGAATACAATAAAGTAGATAAATTAAACTCCACATATGTAGATCTGGTTGCTTGCATTTGACATCCTACCCTGTACTCAGACCCTTAGCTTGATATTCAGATACTGATATCTTGAAGCCTGGACTATTACATAATGCTTCTATATATGCCTCTGCCTTTCCCTTGCTGGTAAATCAATGATAACTCATCCTAAGTGTTCCTGGCTACTTAATGACACGGCAATAAACATTTTAAAACAACTGAGAATGTCCTCTCTGCCTCTGTTTTGGCACAGCATAACCTTTTTTTGTACCTTTTCATCTAATTACCAACTTTCATTCGCTTCTCATCCATTCATCTATCCTAAGAGAACTTTCATTCAGAATATTGCAGATTTCCCCCCCAAACTCCATTATCACCATTCACAGGATTGTAACAGTGAATGGATTCCTAGTTTCATATGCACTCACAACAAAGTACATATCAGCAATTTATATTTTAATACACATTTTAGGCATTTCATTCATAATTAAACATACACTTTCATTTTCCCTCATGAATTAATCCACTCTACAAGATCAGAGCAGTTTCATTCAAATCTACTATATCATCCTTCTCTGCCTCTTATTTTCACAAATGTGCAAAATATCAGTTTTTCTTTCATTCATTTCATTCTGACTAATTCACACTCATTATTTCTTCCATATTGGGTTGCAGTCTTCCATTTACCATTGTCATTTCCAGATGAGCCCATAGATATTAACCTCCAGTGCCAATCTTGGCTTTGACCAGTTGAGTTTCAACATTGTGCTTTTAAGTAAGTCACAGAAACAGACTTAGGTTGCCAACCTTAACTATACCCATACCACATGTGACTTGCACACCATTGTTTCGGTCAGTACCTGTCAGTTCTGGCACATTTTTGGCCAGTAGGCTACAAATGTAACCAAATCCCTATTTTGACCATGCTACAAATACAGGCCTAAAGACTACCTTGGAAACCAAATTAGTATTCCTCACATCCCATCAACTCCAAATATATGCCATGTATTAGGATGTAACAAAGGAAACAACAAAGATCTGTTCAGTAAAAGACCAGCCCTATGAATTTTCATGTATTTTTATGGAACTAAAACAAAGCAGTTGTCTATAAGATGAATACTACATAAACTAAGTTATCCTCATGAAGAAAACAAACTACTAAGCTTTGTCTTAACATCTTTTGTCAAATTTCTTGGAATGCCAGTTGGATGTGTTACAGTCACTATTAGAATAAATGTCTTGAGCTTTTCTAGTAACATGCATCTGTTTTGGCAGTTCCTCTTTGCCGGAGGTTGCAGAAGCCAAAAAGAACAAGATACCTTGTACGGCCCTTGCTGGCTGGAGTCTATATTAGCCCAGGTTTGCTACTGATGATGAGTATGGTATGGTATGGCATGGCATGGCATGGCATGGCATGGCATGGCATGGCATGGCATGGCATGGCATAGCATAGCATAGTATAGTAAAAATTGCAACTCTCTCAATTTGCTTGCAAGAGCAGAATAAAGTTGGGCATCTAGGTATCCCTTTTAGTTCACCAACAGAACATCTCATTTACTGCTGGCTTCATGATACGGAAACTATTTCATTTCCAGTCCAATGTATGTTCCTCACTCTCAATTCTCTTTCTAGCCAAGTAAAAGGCATTATATTATACTGTTAAAATGTGTTAGTACAACAGTTAGTACATGGGGAAGCTTCTGCATCTACAAGAGAATATCTTCTTCCATTGGAAGGAATTTTCACCATGTTCAATTTAACCATTTCAGTTCCATGTAAAATCGGAGCAGCCATAGCAACCACAGCCAGTATTTAATATCCTGGTATTTGCTATATGTAATTGTTTTCAGTCTCATTATTCTCATTCGCCACTGTGAAAGGGAGGTTATCAAAAATGCAAAGGATTTCAATGCTCATTTGCCACCATGCCAGTTACACAACTGGGGCTACTGAAGCTCTCAAAGTGCAGACTTGCTACCATGACAACCACACAGGGTTTTAAATGTATCTATTTTCATATTCTACCAACAATCTTCCCTCACCACTGCACAACAGGGCAACCTTTCAGAAACAGTATTTTACCCATCCCTGGAAAAATGTAGACATTACATGTGGAATATTACATGGATGAGGCAGTACCAGTGATGGGGAATGCCTGAAAGTCCTTTTCTTTTGATGGTGTGAGTGAAAGTAGTTGTGTTAATTGATAGTCTCTAGATAGAAGCTCAGAGGGGAAGCACAACCATTAGCCAGTTTGGAAGCAATGGAGATGGGTGCAAACTGGTTGACATTTTCTGCAAATAATGGAGACTACCATTATAGCATTTGAAAAATGAAAGATAATTCAGAAGTTTTGTTACTAAGGTCTAGAGAAAGAGGCTGGTGGTTAGGAAGAGCTTACTGAGACGCTCTTAGATATATGTATCTTCATCCTTACAAGACCAGCGACTCCCTCCTCATTTGCTATATGTTTTAACAGGCAATCAGTGAGTCAGACTAAAGGTCCTTGATTTAATCCTAATAGTTGTCTCAGGAATATTTTTGTGGGTTTGTCTGTGGTGCTAAATTTTTGTTGCTGAATTCTTGTTTGCTAGAATGAATAAAAACAATTGTTCCCATATAGTTGTTTAAACAAGTATAGAAGACAACTCAGACTCCCAAACTGGACTCTTGCTTTTCCTGATGAAGTCTGAATTAGTCATAATCTAAAAAATGACCATAGATGAATCATCTCATGGTTCCTGTGAGTATGCAGTATTTTCAGATGATGAAATCACAGGGATGCAGAACTCATTGTTATATTACTAGATGCTTGTCTAGGAAAAGACAGAGAGGAAAAAGGATATGTGTTTTTGATTTAAAGTATTTCCTTTCCCCACCCCCTTACAAAAAGCTGTCTCCTTCTGGCACAGCATCTGCTTTCATAGTGCTAACATCCAAACTGTGGACAGCAAGGAGGCTGATTGTGTGCTCCTTGACCCATGCTCCCTTCCAGTCTATTTCTCTCCCTCCCCCCCCCTGGCTGTGGTTTAGATTCTGTCAACTTTGCCTGCTGTTGTGAGAATTGGCTGACACTACTCTCTCCTTCTCCAACTTCTCAGATCTGTTAGTTTTGGGACAAGGAATAAATAGTATTCACAAGAGTATACTTCTCCAGCTAGAACCTAGTAAAATTGTTTAAACTAATATTGAATAATACCAAGAAGAATATCATAAGAACAAGGATCGCTTTGAGCTGGTTGGCACATTAGGAATTTGTAAGCATGCATGTAAAGGGGCTATTGGATTAGGCTTGCCTCTTCATAAAATGTCTACCAATGGAAGACATTGCAAGTTACAAAACATTGGTTTCCCATAGCCTCTAGCCCAGTGCCCTCTCAAATGTTCTGCGATCATATTTGCCACTACTAAATAAACGACTGGAGAATGTTCAGTACCAATCCAGTTTGATACCTTCTTTGTGCTTGTCTTTAAAAGCATGAGAATTTGTATTTTGCAGGAATAAGGTTATGATTACTGTGCTTTTATGCATTCTAGCCAATGGTGTGTTGGTATATGTTTAAGAATCAGCTCCATTGCTGGCAAAGTGCGACACAGCTAGAGATGGGTAAACCAGTGCAAACAGGCTCCAGCAAACTACTGAAGTTATCTTTTTTAAAGCTAAATTTTATATCAAAAAGAGTTGATTTCAAATTAGATGTTTATTTACTATTTCTTTTCTTTTATGTACCCCCCATGCCATAATGTGGAGAGACATGGAGATAGCCTTGAAGAGATTATTCAAAAGTTGTTACAGATCATTCCTTAAGCTCTGGGAATATGGCTTTTGTCCTTGAATTACTTTTATCTTAACTAGGTAAGAGAACTCAGATCTGTAAGGGTTGCCAAATGTCTCATATATCTGTCTGTCTCATTACCACTGGTACTGCATGAATTGTGGGATGCATTTACCCTTGATAATGCATCAGCCCGACTCCATTCCAAACCTTTGCCTTTGGGGTGACAGGAAGGGCTGACCTCAGAAAGTCCACTCACATATGCATATAGTTGCTTGCTCCCGCCATAGCATTTAGAAATGGGCCTAATCCTTCTTGAGAAAACAATCTTATTCATAAATATTTGACTTCTACCTCATTTTTCTCCACACAACGGTGGCCATTTTCTGTTTTGTAATGGTTTAATAATTATTCATATAAAATGCTTATCCCAATTTCTAAGAGTCTTTTAAAAAGCAGCAGTATATTCTCCTCCAGACAAAGCTCTTTCATTGAAACTAAACCAATCTGCTTCTTGTAATAAATGTTTATCATTCAAGCTACCAAAATGGGATCAAGGCTCATAGAAAGTAATTGTGCAGCAGCTGCCTTTTCTGCTCCTCAAAATAACCAGCTGAACATAGCTTTAAAAATTCTCTCTCATGCCTTATATCTGTGGAAAAATACAGTAGCTGATGGATTATTTGGCCACAATCACTTTCTGAAATTCCACTGCCGCTGACTGGAGGTCATGAAGACCTGGATAAGCATTTGCCACATATCAACAGAAAGAGATTGCAAGGTTTTTCGGCAGAATGCCCATGTCTGCTATCTAGCCAACAACAGTTTCTGATTTTGCAGTTCTATTTCTCTGTGTTAGTTACATATACAAGTGCATGATGTAAATATTAAAATCAAAGCTTAAACTCTGTTATGTCCTGGGGTCTGATTGGAGGGGAATAAAGTCCTGGTATTTCACTTTTAGCGAAGTTTAGTTTGTCCATCGAGCAGGAGGGAAGCTTCCTGATTCTTCATGCTTCCAATAGAGGACATTTCTTAGAGTTGAAATCATATGCAAGACACACAGATCTCTTAGTTATTTCCAGAAATAAATATTTCTTAATGTTTACATTTCTCTTGATATAAAATGACATTTTGTTGCTTTAAGATTAATGTTTTCATTGCCAAGGTTTCTCCCCCCCCCAACAGCATTTGGTTTTATCTGGTGGCAGGTTCCAGTGGGATTTTTAAGATTTTAAAGGGGAAAACAAGAAGTATACGTCCAGGATGGGTGTTCTCACTACAAGTTGATCATAATGAGTTTTCTGAATATTTTAAGTCCCAAATAATAGGAAATAGGGAGTGGGATAAGGCCAACAATTAAAGAAAGCAGGTCCAGTGCAGAGAAGGAAAGTGTGAAAGAGGCAAAGATACTTATAAAGCACAACCACCTATGTTCCAAAGCATGGGAAACAAAAACAAAAAGCACATTTAAAAACAGCTTATATTCAGAAGCATTAACTTTCTCCAACTTGGCACTCTCTAGACATGCTGAGACTACAGTCCCAAGAATTCAGACTTGGAATTCAGGAAGCTGCTACTGAGCTTGAAAGGATAGCTAAATTTAGCCCAAAAATGAAGAAGTTATCCCACGAACAATGAAATTCAGGGAAATGGGTGTTAAATATCCGTTGGGACATTACGTATTAAACAATGGGAAACATCTGCCAGATTATATGTTGCATTCTTTAGCAATAGTGTAACTGGGAAGGCAACAGAGGAACATCTTTAAGGCACAATATCATGGATATACATATGCACACATACACACACGTACATGCACAGAAACACACATACATGTAGGACTGAAACTGATGAATGATATTTTCACACATGTAGGAGTTAGAATGTTAAATTCAAGATAGAAGAAAAAGAAGAAGCAGACAAGCTTTGCATTGAACTGCAGATTAATGTAGCAAAGCACATTCCTTAGGTGGAGACAAAATTGCTCGTTTTCCATTACATTTACAAGCAGCAAATGGGGACCACTGTAGGACTTGGTGGTTTTTTTAAAAAAATATCCATATGTTATGATAGAAGGCAGCTACCAATCAAGCTATTAAAAGGGGGGGTTCACTGTCACTATCTATTTAGAAAACACCTACAAGATGTGATTATCTTATAAAGTTACCAATCCCTTCTAAAGGGGTTATTTGTGAGTGATACTTTCTTGGTGATTCAATCAACCAAACAACAAAGTGCAAATAAGGCTTATGGACTCTTCTCCAGCTAGGTCAATAGTTGAAAACAATTTAAGCACCAGTTCTTGCCATTGTATATTCTTTCCTTCCTCATTTGCTTTGCTGCTTCAGAATGGTTGCTTCTCTATGTTGCATGGTAGGTTGCACCTATGGGGCTGCCCAGAACTACCGGTAGGAGAAACCAATCAGAGCTAGTACTTTGCAGTAACATGATCTGAGAAAGAACACTCAGAGGGTAGTTTCTTTCATCTTTAAGAGTGTGAGGCTTGTGCCTGACTGAAATGGGCAGATTTTAGAATTTTAGTAACAGATGGAGTAGGTAAATGACTTATATGACCAACTGAAAAGAAATTGTGTCCTCTTTGTTGGTTAATACTACAGAAAATTCACTTATTTTGCAAAATGACATTGACCACATCTTTGAATGGTCATCTATTTGGTAATTTCAAGTGTCAGTTAAGTGCTAAGTGTTACATATTGGAAAGTAAAACCAGAAGGTAAAATATAAGTTAGGTGGTATTGATCTAGCTTTATTTTGCTAAGGACCTAGATGTACTGGTCTCTAATGATTTATGTTGTAAAGTTCATTGCAACAGCATTGCTAAAAAGCACTAAAAGTTGTAAATTTAATTTTATGAAGTTTCTTTTATGGAAATACTGTACTGTTCACATAATAATGTTAAAAGTTTACGATCTTATGGGGCTGCAATACTAGCTATCCATGTTACATGTGTTCCTTGGGCTGCGGGTTGGACATGCCTGCTTTAGAATAACTATCGAAGAGGTTTTTATAATGTAGGCAACCTTCCAACATTTGAATGGTTTTGTTTGTGATTCTCATTTTGTGAAGAGAGATTGCCTGGAGGAACACTGATAAACAAATACTGTGTACTCTTCACACTTCAAGGCAAACTGACAGAGTGACTAAAGTTACAATATCGGAAACAAGCACCAGTTAAACCAGCACAATTCTGTCCCCAATAAATATGAGGTTATGTAATATTTGAATATGCATACATGTTTCATATATCTGGCCTACTTCTTGGTTTTAATAAATAGTGAAAGTATAAAAATACATATACATTTGGTTTTAATTTTTTATATAATTTCCCCTATAATTTTATAACTTGTGAATTAAATACCTCAATAGACTTTTTCTGAGGGGCAAAGTAATTCCATGTTTCAGAAATGATTCTAAAAATAATTGCAGCACAGTCTGGTATAAACAGTAGGAAGTAGTGATTCTTGTGTTTTGTGAGACTTAAAAGATATACATTGGGTTAAATCATGACTTTTCAATGAATACTGATGCAATTAAAATGTAAAAAAAATCCTAGCCAAGGATGATGAAAATATAACATTTTCCTTCAGAAAAATTAACTTTAAATTGATTCAATAACATTCCTGATAAGATTATTTGAACTTAATGAATAATTAAAGACTGACAAACCTACTAAGAAAAATACTCCCCCCCCCATTTTTACCAGAATAGCATGCAAGGTGCTGTGTATTTCTCTTAAGGATCCTCATACAATATTACCATTAATAATAATAATAATAATAATAATAATAATAATAATAATAATAATAATAAAGTTGGAAGGGACCTTGGAGGTCATCTAGTCCAACCCCTTGCTCAGGTAGGTAACCCTATACCATTTTAGACAAATGGCTGTCCAGTCTCTTCTTAAAAACTTCCAGTGTTGGAGCATTCACCGCTTCTGGAGGCAAGTTGTTCCACTGGCTAATTGTTCTAACTGTCAGGAAGTTTCTCCTTAGTTCTAGGTTGCTTCTCTCCTTGGTTAGTTTCCATCCTTTGCTTCTTGTCCTGCCCTCAGGCGCTTTGGAAAATAGCTTGACTCCCTCATGTCCTTTTAATATCTTTAATGTCTTTTAAGGTTTCTAATAAAATAATGTACTTAATAAAGCAGAATTACTGCTTATTGATTAAAGTTAAAATAAAAATTGAAAAACAAAGGGTAAAATTATATTCCTAACATAGTCAGTTTTAATTTCCAAAATATTGAGATCACTCAGAGAAAACCAAATATCTAAATGAAGATTTTTTTTTACATTTATAATCCCAGGATGCTACACAAGAAACCTCTATCTTTTCATAATTTCTCATAGTTCACAATTTCATTCTACAATTATATCAATATTTATTGCAACACTATTATAAAAACCTTCCAGATATTTAGCTGGCCATTCAACTTTACTATAAGGAACAAAGTAATTTAAAACATATGTATGCAAACAGAAAGCCCAGAAAAATGACTGCTCGTTTTCTAATTTTAAATATTTTTTAGTCTGACTGAACTATTGTATAAATGTTCTGCTGCCATGCAATACAAAATATTGTAGATCTGGGCCAGGTTTGCATGCAAGACAGAGCTGAAAAAAATTTGGTTGAAACTCTGCCAGTGACCACAGAACAGTGTTGGGCAATACTTGTTCCCTGAATCTTACTGTTCTCAGAAGTTCTAGACAGCCTGACCAGCTACATGGAAACGTGGTTCAGCAACATTTGAAAGACATAAAAATAGTCCTCGATTTACAACCACATTTGAGCCCCAAATTGCTGTCATTTAGTGAGACAATTGTTCAGTGAAACCTGTCCAATTTTATGATCTTTCTTGCCACTGTTGTTAAGTGAATCACTGCAGTTGCTAAGTTAGTTGTAACGTGAATCTGGCTGCCCCATTTGACTTTGCTTGTCAGAAGGTTGCAAAAGGTGTTCACATGACTTTTGAGACACTGCAACCATCAAAAACAGGAGTCAGTTGCCAAGCGTCTGAAATTTGATCATGTGACCATAGAGATGCTGCAACAGGCATAAGTGTGAAAAACGGTCATAAGTCACTTTTCCCAGTGCCGTTGTAACTTCAGACACTAAATGAAATGTTGTAAGTCGAGGACTATCTATATGTTGTAAGTAGAGGACTATGTATATGTTGTAAGTCGAGGACTATCTATATCACATACTTCCCTTCGACCGATGAGAGCGCACAGGGTCAGCCTCCTCCGGGTCCCGTCAGCGAAACAATGCCATCTGGCGGGTCCTAGGGGGAGGGCCTTCTCTGTTGTGGCGCCCACCCTCTGGAACCAACTGCCCCCTGAAGTCCGCGTTTCCCCCACTCTCCCGGCCTTCCGGAAGAATCTAAAAACTTATCTATGCTGGCAGGCCTGGGGATGACTGTGATTGCGTGTGAATTATGAATGTGTTCGGGGGGGGTTTTTAAACGTTTTGTAGATTGCTTTTTGATTTTAAACTCTGTGATGTTCTTTTGTTTATGTTGTTAGCCGCTCCGAGTCCTTTGGAGAGGAGCGGCATAAAAATTTAATTAAAAATAAATAAATGTTCCTTGCCTGACTTAGTATAAAGCAGCTTTCTCAATAGTATTTTCACATACTTTTCTGACTCTCAGACTAAAGTTAAAATAAGGTAAAGGTGCCATCAATTACATTTATTTGGTGCTGGCTTTTGACCTGTGCTACCAGTACTAATGAAAGTCATTTTACTGCCTCAGGTAAAGTAATGCCTAGCATCTTAAGTCAGGAACTTACATGCACAAGACACCCAATCCTCTGTGAGAGTCAGTTTGCTTTAATGGTTAAGGCATCAGCCTAGAAAACAAGAGATTGTGAGTTCTAGTCCCTTTTTAGCCATGAACACCAGCTAGGTGACCTTGGGCCAGTCACTTTCTCTCAGCCCAACTCACTTCACAGGATTGTTGTTATTATGGGAAAAAATAAGAAGAGGCAGGTATGTTGAATATATTTTCCACCTTGTAAAAATAATAAAGGCGGGATACAAATAAATAAATCTCCAATTTTCCTATTGGTAGGCTGCAAGGACCATCTTTCGTTGAAAGGATAATGAGGACTTTCCCTTTGACCTCAGTGAAAACACTCTAAATCACTGACAAAAGCAATGCTAAAAATTTCATGTGTTTCACGGGGACAAAAATGAAAGCTTCATATACTGTATGCCTCTTTCTTCCAAGTGAAAGAGGATGTGTGTTTGTGAGAGGAGACCATGTGTGGGTCTCCAGAGAGGAGCAATAATAGATGTAGGCACTGTGCATGTTTTCATCTGTGCATTCTGATTCCCAAAGGTAAAATCTTTAAGCTGATTGACTGGTGACTTAACTTCATGTAATGTCTGGACACAGTATGGAAGTGGTACAGTACATGTATATCATTGCTTTCCTGTAGGAATAAGAGGAATGATGAGAAAGCAAAGAAGGGGATGTGGGAACATTAGTCTAGATATTTTAAATACAGCAAATGCTTGTGACTGTGATTCCTTTGATCTTACTGTCTAAAGCAGAAGCATCTAAGTTTAGTTGGCTCAAAGCATTAATGGAGTTTCCTGTCCAATACCATTATTTAATCAATTTTAGAGGCTGCATTAAACTGATTTTAATATTTATTGAGCAGAGATTATTTTCCTTCTGCTGATGATAAAAGTAACCTTAACCAAGACTTTTGCTGCAAAACTTTAGAATGGTGAGTGAATAGGGTTAAAGGAATTTGTCAATAATAACTGTTAATGGAATTTGTCAACAGTTTCTTACTAAAAAACTTGGAAATTAGAAATATGGGTGGAACTCCATGTCTTGCCTGGTCGTCTAATATTCTTGTTTGGGTATAAAAGAAAAACAATATTTAAGGAGTTAATTAAGCAAAATAAATCAATCTCCAACATTCCACCCAGGAATCATAACTGATACAAAGCTATACAGAATTACATTTTATGGGGATTTCATAAGAATAACAGCACCATCTGTATATAAAAAGAACTGTACTCTCCATTCCCATCTAAGTATTAGATGTTACACATCAGTATAAAATTATAATAAGGAGATCAAGTTGAACTTCTCCCTTGGTGAATGCACCAATACATGTTTTTTGCCACTGTAAAAGTGGCAGTTAGTCATCATCCAGCTCCCCAATCAAAGGGCTAACATCATTAACTATAGAAATGTATTAAGTGAATGTTTATGTCCAGAAATCTAATCTTTATTGTTGCAGACTAGTGTAAAAAGTTAAAAGTTCAAATTAAAAATTATTAACATTTCTAATATCAGTAAAGGAAATTCTTCATTATAATGCAATAAATGTGAATGATAGAATATAAACTTAGACAACCATTGATAAAACCTCCCTAAACAATGAAAACAAATGGAAGGATTTTAAAACAGCTTTGAGTAAGGTAGTAAAAAGCTTATTTAATAACTTATTAAATATTATCTCTAAGCAAGTATGAATACACAGGTATATGCTTGTGTGTGTGTGTGCATGTGTATGTATGGATCAACAATTGGTGTGGTATAAATTGAATTATAAAATGGTGAGGGTCCTAAGAGTTAAAAGACTACTTGCCTGCATCATTTTTTTCTGCATAAATTTTCTACATAGAGCATGAAAAAAAGAGATTGAAAAAAAAATTCTCTCTTAGAGAAGTTAGGGTTCCAGTCCAACCACAGGAACAATAGGTAGTGAATGAAGTTGTCTTTGGAAGAAATAATTAGCAAACAGAGGTATGAAGACAGGACACAGCCTCTGCTGGAGAAAGGAAGAAAACGTGAACTGGTATTTGTTAATTCTATTAATTAACACATTCTATTAAGTTCAAAACATATTAACTAAATATTTATAAATAAATATTTATTTATTTATGCATGCTAATGACTAGCGTTGGTTTTATTGCAATTTTCTGGAAACTTATAATAAATTATAATAAAACCAACTAAAAGGGAAAAAAGACAAAGGATAGCAAGAATTGCAGAACAAATGGAAGAGAAGCGAGGGGTCTCATTTTCCCTCACTGAAGGCCTGGATGAAGAGGCAGATCTTCACAACTTGTCTGAGCAGCAGCAGAGTGGGGCATCTCATAGGAAACCTCATTCCAGAGAGGCACTACTACAGAGATGGCATGCTTTTGGCATCCTGATAGATGACTTTGCTTAACCGAAGGAAACTGGAGCATGCCTACTCTGCCTGATTGAATCTGCCAAGCAAATACTACTACTTGTGGTCCCTCAAATAATCAAGACCTCATGCCATATGGGGCTTTATAGATAACAACCAGCATTTTGAATCATACCCAGAAACAAACTAGCCATCAGTGCAGTTCATGAAGCGTGAAAATTGTTACACTGGCATTCCAAGACATACCCATCATTATCCATACCATAATTTTCTGGGCCATTTAAAAACTTCTGATTAGTCTTCGAGGATAGCCACATGTAGAATGCATTGCAGTAATCAAGCCACAAGGTGACCAGAGCATGAATGAACATCTAAAGGGCTCGTCCGATTTAGGAAACTGCACAACTGGTGCACCAGATGAAGTTGTGCAAAAGTCTGCCATGGCCACAGCTTCCATCTGCTCTTTCATCCACTAATTTGGATGTATTTGCTTTAAAAATCAAATCCACATTGTTCTCTAAATTGCCTAATATTCAACAGAGTCGTCACTTCAGAATTGTGTTCTTCACAAAATAATGTTGTTACTAAATGGTTATCAATCCCATAAAGCCATATTAAATGAATAAAGTCCACTATAATAATTTCCACTCTAAAGTTTTAATCACCAAAAACCTACTATTTAGTTCAATCATCAGCAGGCATGGAAAATATTTGTATACTTGAAAAAAATGCGTAAATTTAATTAAAGATTCTGAGTACAAAAACTGTATTTCCCAAACATGAAAAAGAAATTTTGATTCCAGAGACAATTCTCTCAATTGCTAAGAGGCAATGTTTTTCCTTCACTCTGTTTCTCTCTTCCTCCAAAATCCTTGGTGGCCCCTGGGACTACCACAGCAGAGATGTAGACAGGAACTGGACTGAGCAATGAAGTAGGACACTCAAAAGCTTGTCATTTTTTCAGCAGATCTGAATCTAAAAACTTAGTCACATGCTCTATAGACTGTCCTGTCCTGCTTATTCCTGCCGGAGGACAGCTCACTAGAGTAGATGTTTCTTGAGGACAAAGAGTACACAACACCTCAGTCTGCTCTGCGCTTATTATAAAAGCATCTTCTGCTAGTTTTTTCTTGATCTGCACCAAAGGTAGCATTTTCCATCTTTTGTCAGCATGAGTGGGGCTATAGGGTCTGCCTGTTTGGCTTCACTGTAGACAAATACATCTGTTCCAACTAGCTTTGTCCTTCTTTTAAATCAAATAAAACATTGACAGTTCTAGTATTTGCTCTCCTAGTCCATGTGATAGAAGGAATAGGAAAACTTTTTGTCCTCAATGTCTACTAGTGGATGAAGATGTCAAATAAGAGGGGGAGTCAACAGAAAGGGATTTATACAAATTGTAAAAAACACATGTCCTCCAAGACTTCCCCATGGAAAGAAATCCTGGTTCTATGGGGCAGTACCGGGGAAAGCAGTAAAGAAGCAAGGTACAGTATTTACCTTGGGGGCACAGATAAACTCTCAAGTGGATTACAAAAGCTGAGGAATAGTTTGAAATCCATACAATTTCTCAAGCTGGATTCCTTTCTGGACCATTTCAGCAGAAGAAACCAGTAGCCGAAGGCTGTTGTGTGGACCCTATTCGGATCTTCAGTCATGAAAAATAAGGGCAGATGTACTAAAATCTTTCAACTGCTTATCATTCTTCTACAATTACATGATAAAAGCAAAATCCCTACCACTTTTGTTTTCTTGGGTTTTATCTTTCTTAACCATGGGAGCTGCCAATCTTACCAGGTAGACCAGAAAGGCCACACAAGTAGATGAGCTAATTGTACTTTATTGTAAAGCTACATTAACAGAACCTTGCACGTTCAAATTACAAGTCTTCCACCATTTCTTTTACATTCTGAGAAACTATTATAGGTAGAGTCCCTTATAAGCCTCTTGCTCTGCCCACTATTCAGCTGCAGGTTATGTCCTCTCTTATCTGAATGTTCCCTAGCTAGGCAGTATCGCCCCCAAGTTTTTTTTCCATATGCCATTACAGGCACTTACCATCCCTTTATTTTGACTAAGCAATTTTAAGGTGTGCAGGTTTCATCTCCCAGAATTCCTTAGCCAGCATGTTGATTAGGGAATTCTGGGAGTTCAACTGTGCACATCTGGAAGGTATTGAGAAGCACTGCATAAAACAAATACAAAGCTTCCAAGGGTTTTTAATTCTCCCAACTCCGGTCCTCTATCTGAACTACAGTAATATTCTGGGTTATATGCATCCCTCTCTTACTTTCCCTATACGGTTCGTTATAACAAATCGTTTAAAGAAACTAAGGCGATTTACTCCCGACGAATAAAAATGCGCCCAATACGAGCATTTATTTTATTTGCTGATCTTGGCTTCGCTAGCCGTAAAGCATTCCCAAGACCACGGGAGGGATTCCGCAAATCAAGCAAACACTGGGGAGCAGTCGCCAGAAAAGAAAGAAGCCAACGTTCCTCCCTCCGCGCAGCTGGGCTCGAGCCGCCAAACTAGCAATTCCTGGCAACATGGCGGTGCAGGAGGGGCGCAGAGAACCTTCTGCCGGGCCCCTCTCCTTCGGCTCGCCCGCAACTCCACCGAAAAGGCCTCGAGCGACGGCGGCAAGATTCGGCCGGCTGAGGGGGTCGCTCTAGCTCGAGCAGGAGAGCCATCTCTATGCTCCAGGCATCCAAAGGCTGCGTCGGACCGGCGCGCGAGGGTCGGAGCGCTCTCGGGAAGGGAGGAAGTAAGGAAGGAGGGAGGAAAGGAAGGAAGGAAGGAAGGAAGGAAGAAGGGCGAGCTCGAGCTCAGCAGACGACGGGTGGAGCGGAGCAGCAGCAGCAGCAGCAGCAGCAGCAGCAGCAGGATAGGGCGGGGCGGGGCTTCGCGGCGCCCACGGGCCAGGCGCTGAGACTGGCAGTTTAGCAGCGACTCCCCTTTGTGTCTGGATTGAGAAAAGGGGAGCCGCTGCCAGCCAGCCAAGCCCAGCTGCCGGAGGCGGGGAGGCGACGCGACGTGAGAATCCCCCTGCACGAAGCCTTCGCGGGCGGAGGAAGAGCCGGGCAGACGGGAAGCTGAACTCCCCAGTGGGGTGGAGGAAACAGGGCAGGGTCGCGAGTGAGTGTGTGAAGGTGCAGGAGGGCGAAAGGGTTTGGCCGCCGCGGGAGCGCTTGTCACGGGTTCCCTCTCAGGTTCTGATCGCTGGCGAACCGGGCTCTTGCGAGGGGAGGCAAGAGGGTGGAAGAAGTGGCTCTCCCCTCCCCTCTTCCCGCTGGGGCCACGAAAGGAGGGAGGGGGAAGACAGGGAAAAAAAAAAGTGCATTTTTCCAAGGGCTGCCTAAGAGGAAGGCCGCTTTGCGCCGGGGCTGCTCGGAGCCAGGAACTGGGAAACCCTGATTTGCTGCTGCTGTTGCTGCTTCATAGAAACGCCAGGACTTTCTGCCCGTTTCCTTGGTTGGAGTTATTTCCTTTTCCGCGTACTTGCGTGCGTGTGGGTGCGCGTGTAAAGCAAAGTGGACGCCGAGTGTGTTAAATTTAATTCGAGATTGAATGGCACGTAATGGGGCATTGGGTCCTTAAAATTCCCCGTAAAGAAGATAACGACTTATTATTTCTAAGTGACAGGAAATAGCCTTTTCTTAAGAAAGAGACAGCACAAGGATTTGGATCCTGTTTTCCATATCTTAAATCTTGGCCTTTAAATCTGTCTACATTTTTCCTTTTGTGGTGACAATCGATTTTTTTTTGTCCTTTTCACCTCTGGATATGATTCATTTGAAACTTGAGTGGTGTGGTGACGACACATGGAAGTTAATTTTAATATTACAATAATGACCATCATCTTAAGAAAAAGAACATGCATGTCGGTTTGTGAAAAACTCATCTTCTGAGGCCAAGCCCTGAACCATGAAGGCAGATTTGCTTAATGGAATAAAAGCTCAAACAGCTCCTCTTATCTATCATTTGCCCTTTCAGACTGGATTGTAAACTGAGAAATTAAGACTCTTGGAAGACAACAGATTTCCTCCTGTCAGCATTTTTTAAACTATACATAGCTGGATTCCTCCAAATATGACTGACTTGCTGCAGCACCTTTTACTGGTGCTCTTGTTCTCCAGTGCCACCTTACAACTCAGCATTGCGGCTGGTAAGTAGCCAGTGGGTGTAACATGACAGCATGTTCTGCAAACAGATTAAATTGGATTACTTGAATTTAAACCAGTGGATTTCTGATAAATTCCATAGGAATAAATGGTGGATTTGAATAATTTGGTTCTGTTCTGTGGATGATATCCACACTCTTTTTTTTGCTAAAGAAATGGCGTGTGGTTTAGTTTTTTAAAAATGCCTTAGAAATTGTGTTCAAAGGTGTGTACTTATTTTGCAGTATTTTAGATGAGTACAGTCTGTGTCATTAAAATATTTTGATTTTAAAATATTTATCAAGATACATATTTTAAAGAATGTTTCTAAACAAACGTGATTAACATTTTATTATGCATAAATCTTCACAGTCATTGAGATGATCAGTGGTTTTTCAGGATCATTAACATATAAAAAGGTAACAATATATATTCTTGGCATATTAAGTTAATCTGTCAATGTCTAGAATGAAATACCAAGGATGATACATATCAGCTGTGTTAACTATTTACAGTACTGTTTTGACCTACCTCCATCTACTGATATATATTATTAAGCTCTGAGTTGGGAAATTTCCAAGCAATTCTATACAGATACAAGTACATTCTTTTGAAGCTCAACCAAAACCACAATTCAGAATAATTATTGACTTTCTACAGAGTAGTTTTAATATGTGTAAATTCACAATTTCTAACACTGAATAATCAATATAGTTTTACAATATCTGAAAATATTTATAGAAATAATATAAACAAATTCACTTTTAATTTCAGAATATATTTTTAAATCATTCCTGTGTTTTTAGTGTCAGATTGTTTCTAATTTCAACTTTATCACATGATTAAAAAAGGAAAAAGGGATTGAGAAATTAAAGGGAAGTAAAGTTTAGGCAAAAGTTCTTAATTTTCTCAGATTCTTAATGTTCTAGGATGCTTAGAATGCTCAAATGTAATGCAGCCTGATGTTGGAATGTTGATAATCAGCTGGAATAGAAATAGATCAAAAATACTGATCCTTCAGATGAGCTAATTTGAATGCTCACACTTCTATTCTTTCTTTTTACTGCTTATGAGGATTGTTGAAATTCATAGAAGGAAAAGCCTGGTGAAGTGGTCCTGTAATTTGACTAACCTATTTTAAAAAAAAAAACTTTTAAAGTGAATGTGCTTTAATATATATTTTCATGAATGATATCTGTTTTCCTCTGGCCTTACTCTCTTTTATTGAGATGTATTTAATGGATATTTAACATCTTGCCCCAGCCAGTGTATGTATGTTTGTATGTCTGCTTTAGGATGATTGGTTTTAATTAATGGGTTTTACAACGTATTTTAATTCTAGATTTCTTCATGTTAGTATTCATGTTGTGAGCCGCCCTGAGTTCTTGGAATAGGGTGGCATAGAAATCTAAATAAATAAAATAAATAAATTTTAGTTCTTTTCTTGAAATTTAGCTTTCTGTCTTATTGAATCACATACCGGTAAATCAACGCAATGTCTATATTCTGTATCAATCTTATTTAAGAAAAATATAAGTATTTAGGCTTAGGTTTATAACCTATGTTCACAAATATTTAGGATAACATAACATAAGTGAATATTTTAAATTTGTAATTATTATATTTACCAAATATAGATGTTCATATATTTTACATTTGAGGAGCCAGAAAGAAAAAAATTAAAAAGTTATTAATTGAATTAAGTCTTCAAACTAGAATTCTTACTTGTAAATACTTATTACAAATACCGGTACTATTATTTTTCAACTCCTGGAAATCAGTGCAACCATAAACATATACAGTACTATGTATTTCGTGCACTAAAGGGAAATATTTTCATATTAATACATTTTGCATTTAAAGAATAACAATGGTTATTGTCTTTTAAAATTGGGAATTTGTACCTGGTAAGTCAAGAACATTTGTGATTTATGTGGTACCTCTGATTTAGAAAAACAAAAGTGAAAAGTAGGTTTTTTTCCATCAACTCTTCAGCTTAGAAACCAAGAAGTAGCTTTTGTATGAATACTGACTTAGCAATTTTTTCATAATACATATATTCAGTGCTTTTTTTTGTAAAAAAAAAAAAAAAAAAGGTGCCAGAACTCACACACATCATACAACCCGCCTTGGCTACCCTACAAGGTTTCATCCAAAAAAGGTGCCAGAACTCCGTTCTGGGCATTCTATGACAAAAAAAGCCCTGCATATATTTAAAGTGGTGTAACCTTTGTTTCTAATAGCTTATTTTTTGGATGCATGATATATATTAAAATACAATACATTTTGTGGTCCAGTAAAATTTAAATTTTAGGTACTTCTCTAAGTATTTGAGAAAAGAAAAACCTTAAGTTTATATATTGAAATGAAAATCAGTGTAGGTCTGGAATATTAAGAATAGGGAGAAAAAAATCAGATCTCTGAGTATTTTTTCCTCCAGAACAAATTTTGAAATTTTGAAAATTGCAGTTACAGGACAATAATCAGGTTTTAAATACACGTAGTTCTTGACTTAGGACTGGTCACTTAATGATCAAAGTTATGACAGACTCCCCCCCCCCCCCGAGCTAGTTATGACCTGGTTTCAAAGTTACACACAGGTGCACGCACACAAACACAAACACACATACACTGCAGTCCTTTGCCCACATTTTGGGTGATTGGCAACTGGACTGCGTTTGCAGCCATTTGCAGGATCCCATGGTCACATGATTGCGATTTTCAGTATTTTTTTGCCCGTTTCTGGTCTTTCTGGTTTTTAGCATAAACACCAATTGAATATAATTGGTTCATTTAACAACTGCCACATTTGCTTAATGACTGCTGCCAGAACAATTATAAAATCAGGCAGAGTCATTGAGTAAACCACTTAACAACTGTCATGGCTTATTCTGAGCTCAATTACAGTCATTAGTCAAGGACTACCCATCAATGAAAGCCCCATTGATTTCTCACTAAATTTGTCTAGACACCATATATTTGACGCATATGCAGATTTACCAGATACGTTTCCTCATGGATCTTGGGATCTTTAGACTGAGAGAGTGACTTGTCCAAGATCACTAAGCAGGATTGCCTAGGTGGGACTAGAACTCATTATCTCCCAGTTTCTAGCCTGACACATCAACTATTACACCAAAATGGCTCTCATATGATACATACCAAAGGTTTATGGCAGTTCATTTTAGCTTAAAAATTCTATAATTATTTTCATAGTTATTGGCTAACATTATGTTAATAACAAACCTAGGTGAGTTCCCACCTCATTTTCCTACCTGTTTAGTTGTTGCTTAGGCACCTTTGATTTCTATTTCTGACTGCGTTTGTTGTTTCATCTGAATTCTTAAACATTAGCCAACTTCAAATGGTAGTCTGTAGAGCTGTTTAAATTAGCCATAGTTAAGATTAACCACAAGTGAGATGGAGGCAGAAGCCTCTCATTTCCTTGTGACTGCAGTATGGGAAATTGTTTGTCTGATGCTTATGTAATGTTAATGTACAACTTACTGTGAAATCTTTCCCTCCCTTATTCTTAAATGTTTCCATACACTTTTAACTGGTTTTATATTTAAAAATTGTCCTATGACTTTACATTTGCCAGAGGTATTATGCTGCATGATAGTTGCTAGAGACAATAGTTTTACAAGAGTAGTAAGCATAAAAAATGGTCATAAATCACTTTTTTCAGTCCGTTATAACTTCAAATGGCACTAAATGAATGGTTGTAAGTCAAGGACTTCCTGTACTTTATTTGGAGAAAAAATTAAGTTTTAGAATGGTTAGAGTAGAGATATATACCTATGACCATCTATTTACTAGACTTGCTTCTTAATAATGGATTCTTCAAATGAAAGATCTGCATTGCTGCCATAACAAATTTCTTAGTGCATAGGAATAAAGCAGATTACAGGTAAATGAATATACACATTTTGTATCATATAAATTATACTGTGTATATTACCATAAATATGCAGTATATATTCTAATTAAATTGTTAGTTTGCTAGAACCACTTGTATTTTAGTTGAGAATAGTTTTCAATTACCATTTGATAAACCATAGGTCTTGATTTTTACATCAAGATTGTACAGCAAAAGTTGTTTATCACATGTAGCTAATCCTTAAAAATCCCATGGTATGTTTACTAAGTCCACAGTTTGAAGGGGCTAATCTTCCACTGTTCCCTAATGTCATTTTTCAGAGCTGTGCACTGCTACTAGAAAGGTTGTTATTTTAATTTTTCTGATCGTTGTCATAGAAATGACTAAATTGTTATTGCCTTCCTGGGTATGATTAATTTCTTCTTTATTTTTTAGCACATTGCCCATCTTTATCTGTACTTGAGCCCAAGAATATAGACCGATCGCCGCCTTAATTTCTTACCATCACCTGTTACCTCACTTCACTAAGTTGACATTAGCACTGTCTTTTCAAATTTTTAGCATTAGATTTTTTTTACCCTACTTGCATAATGCATAATAAGCTTTCTTTACTTACAGCTGATGAAATGTTGTTACCTGAATGTCTTAAATTGTTACTGTTTCAGCCTTCTGTTTTGTTTCTATCATCTCTTCTGTTATAAGTACAGTATTCATATAACATATTTGCTCTAAATTGAACAGATATGCTACAATATAAATTCTTGTCTCAGTCCTTTTCTCTTTCTGAACTAGTAAATTTCTCCAAATTTGATTACTCTAGAGCCTTATTCATTATAAATGTTAATTAGAAGAATATTCAGATATTCTAACAAACCCATTAACTTTAATATAGTCCACATGTAGCTTAAAGTAAAGTAACTCTCCTCCTTATATTCTCTTGTTCCTTTATTTCTGTCTTTTAGGTATCTGATTCAATTTCCTTTGATTTTCTTTTCAGAAATTTTCCTATTCATTTGGCATTATTATATATAAAATCTTACTCAAAACGTAGTGTGAGGAATCTTGAGTAGTGGTTCAGTGATTTACAGATTCTCTTCAATCTCCCTTCTGTACCTGTCTGCTGCTCTTTTTGAATTCATAGGTCACACAGTCTTCCATGTATGATGATATAGAAAGTTTAGCTTTTTAAATGCTTGTTCTGCAGTGTTAAATATTCAATACTGTATCTGACACTTTTCTATTTGACAGCAGTCTATAGTCTGTTGTAATGCAATTCATTTCTGAATATATCTCTCTGAACAAATGTTTCTCTTCCATAAAGTTAAAGGCAAATTGAAAGATTATATTGGTGATCCTCTGATTATTATTCAGGAACCTTTCAAAGTTACAATGGTACAGAACAAGGATGACTTATGATCGGTCCTTGAAGTTGCATCCACTGCAGCATCTCTGAGGTTACATGATCATGATTCAAGCACTTGGGCAGCTGGTTTGCATGACAACAGTTACAGTATCCCATAGTCACATGATCACAATTTGCAATCTTCCTTCCTGACTTCGCATAAGCAGAGTTAGTGGGCAATCCAACAGGCAGTTTCAAGTCATTCCTGCAAGTTGCTCCTGCCACTTTTTTCTTTTGAGGATCCTTCAGGTGCATGGGGATATTGTACTCTGCAGTGCAGTGATGCGGAACCTTTTAGAGACCGAGTGCCCAGACTGCAACCCAAAACCCACTTATTTATCGCTGGGTGCCAGGTGGGCGTGGTTCACTGGGTGGGTGTGGCTGTGGTGGTCATGGCAGATTGGGTGGGTGTGGCCAAGGTAGGCGTGATCACCTCGATGTTGATCGTGGGGAGGGACACCTGTGGGTGCCGGACAGGGTTGGGGGAGATCCAGAGGGTCTCTGGTGGGTGGCACAGTGGTCAGGAGGCTTGTCCTGCAGGGTGAGGGCAGGTGAGGCAGGGCGGGGGTGCCATTGTTGCAGGGCAAGGTGATGCAGGGGCCAGGGTGGCTGCTGCCGGACACCATCGGCCCCCACACACAGAGGCCAGCAATGCATGAGGGCCGACAATGTCCGTCAGCAGCCACAGCTTGCCAGCCCCTCGACCGGTACACTCTAGGGCACAGGTCGGCAATCTGTGGCTCCGGAGCCGCATGCGGCTCTTTGAGCCTTCCCCTGTGGCTCCCAGCCTCCTCTGTCATTTGCAGAGAGAGACAGAGACAGTCTCTCTCTCTCTCTCTCTCTCTCTCTCTCTCTCTCTCTCTCTCTCTCTCTCTCTCTCTCTCTCTCTGTGTGTGTGTGTGTGTGTGTGTGTATGTGTGTGTAAAAGAGAGTGCACTCACAGTGTTCTCCGAGGAGCTGAAAAGCTTATTGGGCAGAGCTCCTCCCTTTGCTGCGTCTCTGCAGGAAGCAGGAAGGGCAGGAGAGAGCTAGCCCAGCTATGCTGACTCAGAAATTCTGGGAGTTGAAGTCCATGAGTCATAAAAGAGCCGAGGTTGCCTATCCAACAGCTTGAAGCCAGCTTGCCAGGTGAGCAGCAGATAGGAGAGAGGGAGAGAGGGGGAGAGAGAGAGAGAGGGAGGGAGAGAGAGAGAGAAAGAGGAAAGAAAGAGAGAGAAAGAGAGTGGGGGAAGAGGACTGGCAGACCAAGGGCAGATAGAGAGAGAGGGAGGGAGGGAGAGAGACCCTTTTGACTTCTAAAATGAAGATAACACTGCATATATCCTTTTTTACCTGTGTGTGTATACATACACACACACACACCCTATAATAAAGGTAAAAAAGGATATATGCAGTGTTATCTT
Organism: Bothrops alternatus; assembly: GCA_034064705.1. Lineage (NCBI taxonomy): Eukaryota > Metazoa > Chordata > Lepidosauria > Squamata > Viperidae > Bothrops > Bothrops alternatus. Next base: position 1,630,003 of record JARGCV010000068.1, read on the forward strand.
CATTTTAGATATCAAAAGGGTTTTGCGGCTCCCGGTGTTTCGTTTTCGGTGGGAAACAGGTCCAAGTGGCTCTTTGAGTGTTTTGGGTTGCCTACCCCTGCTCTAGGGCTCTGCAGCCCGTTGCCAGCAGTTCAGAGAAGCCGCGTCTGAGCTCGATGGCCAGCCGACAGCTGAGGAGGCGATGCAGTGGGTCATGCCCGGGAAAAGGAGAGCATGTGAGGCCAGGAGGGATGGGGGGAGGGAAACCAGCTGTGCTGGGATGCATCCGGCCATGTGGGACCTCGGCGAGTTAGTGGGCGGCTACTTGAAGAGGGATGGTTGCCATCTCCGAGGCAAGATGACCTCCAAAGTCCCTTCTAACTTTATTATTATTATTATTATTATTATTATTATTATTATTATTATTATCATTATCATTATCATCATCATCATCATCATCATCATCATCATCATCATCATCTCTGGGGCATGATGCGCGTGCCCACAGAGAGGGCTCTGAGTGCCGCCTCTGGCACGCATGCCATAGGTTCGCCACCACTGCTGTAGTGCATACTTCATAGCACTCATCCGCCTGCCTATACTCTGTAGCAGCCACATGCAATACCTGCCTGCTGTTACTCCATTGTATTTGCTTGCGTGCCAGCCTGCTTATCTGGGACACTTTTCAGTGATGTGGTTCTGGATTCCCACCACTTCCCATGTCACCGTCATGTAGGTCCTCACTAAATAAGTTGTGTGCTCCTCACTTAACGATGGCAACAGGGACTGCTGGGATTGCTGTCACTAAATCATTCTGCTTTATGATTACATTGCTTGGCAATGGAAATTCCAGTCCCAGTACTCCTTACCTGAGGACTACTGCCATGAAAATGCCATTTATAAAATGTTTCATATGCTTTTTCCATTCTCCTTTATCTTAATTTGTAGATTCAGTTACTATAGCAATGAACACACAGTTGATAGATCAAATGACAAGCTTGGGGACGGATCATCATGGAGAAAATCTATGTCATTTTTGTCAGCATCCCTGTTTGTATATAGTTTTAAGCCAAATGCTCTAGTACAGCGGTTCTCAACCTGTGGGTCGCGTCCCCATTTGGGGTCGAACGATCATTTCACGGGGGTCGCCAAACAACGCAGTCTGCCATTTTCCCCCTTTTCCTTAGCTGTGCTACGCCATTTTTTCCCCCTTTTCCTGAGCTGTGCTACTCCCTCTTATTCTATTGGCTTTTGAAAGCCAATAGAAGAGGCGCTCTCTCTGGGCCTGCCTGCCGCCGCCCCAAACGGGCAGCAGCAAAGGCAAGGCTAGCGGGGCAGCGGCGGGCGCAGGGAGAGTTTTTGGCGCGCGTGGTAATCAAGGAGAGAAGCAACCTAGAACTAAGGAGAAACTTCCTGACAGTTCAACCTGCCTCCAGAAGTGGTGAATGTTCCAACACGGAAGTTTTTAAAAAGAGACTGGATAGCCATTTCTCTGAAATGGTATAGAGTTTCCTGCCTGAGCAGGGGGTTGGGCCAGATGACCTCCAAGGTCCTTTCCAACATTATTATTATTATTATTATTATTATTATTATTATTATTATTATTATTATTATTATTATTAGTAGTAGTAGTAGTAGTAGTAGTAGTAGTAGTACTAGTACTAGTAGTAGTACTAGTACTAGTACTAGTACTATTATTAATCTAGTTAGTTAGTGTTAGGGACATCAAAAATTAAATAACCAAACGAATAAATGTATAAATGCTGATAACTGGAAATACGGTTGTAGTCAAACACAGAATATTTAATCAATCTTTCCCAATGTGTAAATTTGCAGTGTGATATTCATCTAAAATCTTTTAAGGGATTATGAAAAATCAGGAACTACCTGTATGTGCTTGACATTTACAGTATTACAGATACATTTACAATACATTTGAGCATGCATAAAATACTAATGCTGATTATTTTTTCCAATGGAGTTCCAAAAAGGTGTCCCAGAGTACATTGGGGGGGAGGGCTGAGTAACTGCCACATTTAAAGCAAACACAACTTTTTTCTTGAATCTTCTTTATATTCCCAGATACTTTTTACAAATTATTTTTTCAATTTTGTACCGCTACATAATATCTTAGACTCAATCAGATATTTTGAATAGCATTTTCTACAGTATAAGCCTCAATGAACGTAGAAAATGATCTTCAGATATAAAATTGTAAAAAGTGAAATGTAAATTGAAAGTTAAATTTCATGTCTCAAATGAAATTTTTTTAGCCTTAGACTAAACTAAGCCCTACAGAATGTTTCCTTCTGTTTTGATTTTTGCTCTGGGAGGATTTACGACTCTGAAACAGATTTTTATTCAAAATGTGTTATAATATTTATTATAACTAGTTGAAACTAGTTATTAGTACTTCTGGAACAACATGCAGTGCTAAAATACAAAACTGCAAATATAGTTAGACTTTTTTTACTTAACACAAACACACACACACACTCTTGTTGAAGATTATATAAGTGTATCCTAATTTAAATTGAATTTATGGAAATAAATTCAGCTCCATATTCCCAGTATTTACCTCTTGATATCAGGAAAAGATATGTTCACTGGAATTCGAAGAACAAAATATTGTTGTCAGAATGTTAAGCTTTACATCATTTCCTTCCTTCATGTTTCATGTTTGGCTGTTATTCATGCACTTTGTACACTTTTATTTGCTACTAGAACAGCGGTTCTCAACCTTTTTCAGGCCGCGACCCCAACCTGCGCCATGCATGCGCGGCGTGACCCCGACCTGCATCACGCATGCGCGGTGCCCGCATTGTGCATGCGTGGCGCGACCCCGACCTGCACCGCGCATGCGCGGCGTGACGGCCCGCATCGCGCATGCGCGGCGTGACGGCCCGCATCGCGCATGCGCGGTGCTACCCCGCGCATGTACGGTGCTGCCCCCTGCGCCGGCCGAGGGGAAAAGGAAAAAACGGCGGACTGCGTTGTTTGGCGACCCCGTGAAATGGTCGTTCGACCCCAAATGGGGTCGCGACCCACAGGCTGAGAACCACTGTACTAGAATGATTTGGTTTCATTTGTGTGACAAAAACACCCTTAAAAACATCATTTGTTTTTTTATTTCATATTAATATCAGTAAAACCAGAAATAAGCAATTTGCATTTATATAGTCGGTGACTGTGGGCTGAATGTGTTTGTATGTTGTGTGAATGGAATTAATTTTTAAATTTTTAATTTAATTGTGTTTTAATTGTGTTGTTGTTGTGAGCCGCCCTGAGTCTTGGGAGAAGGGCGGCATATAAATTAAATAAATAAATAAATAAATAAATAGTAATATTGTTTCACATTTCTTTTTTTGCTAGTTAAATCCTAGTCCTTCCTTTCCCAGTTGCTACATAGAGTAAGGAAGATGGAAATGGAAATATGCAGGATCCATTACTTAGGAAAAAGAGGCTGAAGCATTTTTAAAGTTCAGAACCACAAGAGAGCATTCCAAAGTGGCTCAGCCAAATACCTCCCTAATTCATAGACTACTAGAAGAGGAAGAGATACAACACATGCAAACTTGCTTTTTATAGCCAATTTCAAAAATAGTAATTTTTAGCCTTCCCTGTATCTGGAATTGATTTCCTCGTCTGGTCTATCTAGTGGGGCTGACCTCATTCGTGCAGGTTCTTCTAAATGTTATCCTGTTGTTCTGGACTTCTAAAACATTTCAGCCCCTTTTGCCTGTTTAATGGTTCCACCATATCTCATCAAAGTCATCTTCTATATCTCTTCTACTCTTGCCTTTTTCACCTTACGACTCAACTGTTGCAGTGCACCTTATATGAGGTTGCCCCTGAAGACCATTCAGAAGCTTCTACTGATCCAGAATTTAGGAGACATGGATAGTGATGTGGTTGCCTTGGCATTCCTACATGACCCCTTGCCTTTGTGAGTCAATCCAAATGATTGCCATTGTGTTTCCAGGTGCAATTCAAAGTGCTGGCTATCAACTATAAATCATTATATAACATAGGGTCAGGTTATTTGAGATACTACCTATCTGCTGTGATTTCTGTGTGGCTAGTACTACCCAATAGAGGGAGCATGCTCCAGTCTCCTCATTAATCACTATCACCTTTCAGAACCTAGGGAACACGTTTTCTCTGTAGTAGTACCTGCTTTCTGGAATGAAATCTCCGGTGTGACAGCATTCCCAAAGTCCTTGAAAAGTTGGCTGCTCTCCTAGCCTTTATGAGATGTCATCTGGATTGCCATCTTGTCATTATCATATGATCCTTTTTTGAATTAATTTTCATTATATTCCCATTTACTGATTTTTACTTTATTTTACTTTATTTGGTGAGCCATTCAGAGTTGGCTGGAATTAGGTAGCATCAAAATGAAATAAATATCTTTAATAGTAATTAATGCATAAATACTGCAATAGAAAAAATTGTTTGTTTTCAGATGAAAAAAGTGCATTTTCAGGTAATTTTATATTTTACAGCTTATTAAATGAAGTGCAAAAGAGCCTGATTGCATTAGTCCAGTTTATTTTATTTATTTATTTACCCATTTTGTAGGCCACCATCTCAACAAGTGATTCTGAGTGGCAAACAAAATTAAAATAAAATAAAAACAATAATGTTATAATTTTTTTCTAGTCTTTGGATATATAAAGTACTGAAGATGGATTACTAGCAAAGTAGCAGCAGGATTGCTTTATTTTGTTGTTACTTCGACATCCCTGTAGAATTGTCTTCCTTGAAATGACTACAGTATACCGTACATCCATATCTGAAAAACCTTTCTATGGCTTTCAATGGCAAGGAGAGCATAATTGACTACAGTGTGATATTAGCGGAAAGAGACAGCATTTATTTACATTAGATTGTTTAGCTTTGCACATTACAGATTCAGATTTTAAAAAGTGGCTTGGGGTAAAAAGATAAGTGAATTCAATTATGAGCCAAATTGTATCTTCAGAATAGTTTGATTGATTTAATTTGTACTGCTGCCCAACTCACCAGAGCAACTCTAGGCATCTTATATTCGGTTAGAAACATAGAACAAACACCCAAAACAGAATAACCTTCCATTTCTAGATAGGCCCAACCTATGCTCTGGCCAAATGCCTTGGGGAAGAACCAGGTCCTTAATCGGGGCTCCTTAAATCTGGTGGAGGAAGGGGGAATGCTGTTCTACAGGAAAGTCACTGCATCACCAAAGTCCTGCCTCTTGGTTCTCCAGCACTGGAGATGAATAATCCACCAATGGGTTTAGACTGTGTTCCTGCCCAATCAGATCAGTCAGCCAAAGTTGCCACGCCTGTCCTGGACCATAGAGATCCCAGTCTTGACTGATCTCGCTCAGGACAGACATACAACTTTGGCTCTTAGGCGGGTACAGTCTCTATTGGTGGATTTTCCATTTCCAAGTTAGCTTGAGCAGTGCTGTATTCAGCACAGAATTTGGCTATCCCTATTAGTATTAATTTCCAATTCCTAATTCGAGGGAGATAAAGATTGGAATTTCTAAGGAAGGGGCTCCTTCCTTACCTTCCCCCTCCTCCCCACCGCAGCTAATTGATTTCCTTCAAAGCTTCTAACTCGCTTGATCCATTCTGCGGACTAACGGCTGTTAGTCCCCTGCTGATATCAGATCGGCCTCATTCTTACCGGAGCTTGCACCTGCAGCTCCGGTGGCTGAAGATGAGGGTCAGCAGAGGAGGCCTGTCGCGACAGGCCAGGATCCCTCTTGGGAATCCCACGATTCTGCTTCCTTGGAGCTGCAGCCGCAGCTTCGGTGATCATTTAAGCCGACCGTCGCATTTCCCCCCAGTAGCCTAGGGGACTTGATAGCTTCCTTCTCGCAGCCAAAGGCGCGCGCGCGCCAAGGGGGGCCAGTGCCGATCAGCTATTAGGCGGTTGATCGGAGGGGCGGAAGGTACCATTTTCCTTTCAAAGCCTACTGGTGCGGACCTTCCTCTTTGGCAAAGGAGCTCTCTTCGGCACCAGTGTCCCCTCGAGCCTCTTGGACCACGGCAGGCCTAAACGCCTTTTCCTCATGCGGTTGCCGATCAGGGGTTAGGAGGCCGATCGGAGAGGCAGAAAGTGCCGTTTCCTTAACAAAGCCTCTGGCGTGACCTTCCTCCTTGGCAAGGAGCACCCATTTGTGCCAGCGTTCCCCGAAGCCTCTCGGACCGTGGCAGACCTAGACGTCTTCCCTTCACGCAGCTGCCATTTTGGGCCGCGTGGTCCTCATGGGAATACTGGAGGAAGGGACTCCTTCCTCCTCTTTTCGGAACATTCTTCCTTGTCATCAGAAAAGGGGCTTCATTGAGGGTCAACTAAGGCAGAATACCCGGGGAGAGTGAATCCAGGCTTCAGCGCCGCCAGAAAGGCCGCCATTTGAGGGTGGTTGCCATTTTGGGAGTCAGACAGGCTTGAGGCCTGCTCTCTCAATGGGCAACGAAACTTCCAAGCCCTCTTAGGCCACACTTTAAGCCATATCAGGCAATTCAAATTACAGGTCCACTCTCAGTGTACACACTTCTACCCTGATCCCTTTCTGGTTTGGTGTCCATCGGCCTCACCTTTCTCCGATCTGGCCTAACCCAGTGTGATTCTGGGCCTACTAAATTGCCAACAGCTGTATCTGGATTCCAGGCGTCCCCTATAGTGCGCCTGTTCTTATCCACAACAGCTCTATACGGATTCCAGGTGCCCCCTGTAGTGCGTCTGTCCTTATCCGCGCAACAGCTATAGCTGGATTCCAGGCGTCCCCTGTCGTGCGTCTGTTCTTATCCACGCAGCAGCTTATCTGGATTCCAGGCGTCCCCTATAGTGCACCTGTCCTTATCCAGTGTATACTATTCTCTGGATACCAGGGGTTCCCCATCGTACTCCTGTGTTATCAGAGAATGGAGGATTCTATGCCTTCTGCAAAGGAGAATTCATCGGCTCCTATGCACCCTAAATCCTCTAGTCAGGAGGTTGCTGGCAAGAGTGGGGCCAAAGCCAAGGCCAGACCTACCGCCAAGACCTCCAAGAGAGCTGAAAAGCAGGCAAGCCGGAGACACCAAGCCCTAGAAAAGGAGTTTTCAAAGGCACAGAAAATAGCCAGGTTGGAGTCCCCCCAAGCCGAAGGGTCAACCTTTGATTTACCCCTGGGGCCCCCCACCCCCCCTGAGGATATGGTTGACAGGGGAACCTCTACCTCCCCATGCACCGTGTGGGATGGGCGGAGCCCTCCCCATTTCCCAACCTGCTGTTACATGGGCTCACACCCACTGTGGCCGGGCTTCGGCTGAGTGAGCCAGTCCTTTTCCCCTCTTATCCACGAAGACAGTCCTTTCGTGCAGTGGCTAGGTACAACTACATTCAACCCATCTGTCCCTTCCCGGCCAGGCAGGACAGACAGGATAGGCAGCCTGACAAGTAGGCGGCCAGACCTAGACAGCAATCTCAGGGCAAGTGGCCCTTTCGCGGGAACGGCCAACCATTCCGCCGCTCCAGGTGACCCCCCCAGCGGTCCCTCCCATAGGGGGCAGACTCTCTTTGCCCACCAATGGGAGGCCATCACCACAGACGCGTGGGTACTAAACACCATACGTCACTGTCTGTCCCTGGAGTTCATTGCCAACCCTCCAAATCGATTTCTCTCCTGCCCCTACCCACAGAATCGAACAAAGGAAAGACTAATGAACGAAGCTGTTCAACATCTACTAAACATACAGGCCATAGAACCAGTGCCAGCAGACCAGAAATGTCGGGGGTTTTATTCCATCCTCTTTGTCGTCCCCAAAGGGTCGGGGGATGGAGAGCCATTTTAGATCTCAAGGGCTTGAATTATCATCTTGCATACCAGAAATTTAAGATGCAAATGCTCCGCTCCATCTTGGGAAGCGTAAGGAAAGGGGACTTCCTCATGACTATCGACCTCACGGAAGCGTACCTCCATATCCCCATCTCTCTCGCCCACTGCCGGTTTCTAAAGTTCGCACACAAGGGGCGCCATTTTCAATACAAGGCACTCCCATTTGGCCTATCATTGGCTCCCAGAGTATTTACCAAGATCCTGGAGGTTCTAGCAGCTCACCTAAGGATGGTGCCAGTAAGAGTCCAGTGTTATCTGGACGACATATTAATCCAATCATCGTCCACCCAGTCCGCCCTGGCAGACCTCGAACTGGTGGTGAAGCTACTCCAGGATCAGGGGTTCTCGGTAAACTTCCCCAAGAGCCATATGGTTCCCACAACAAGGCTGTTACACCTAGGGGCCATCATAGACACGGTGGAGTGCCGGGTCTACTTATCACAGGAACACCGGGACAGCATAAGGGAGTTAGTCCTCCAATTACGCAGGAGGCGAGCTATAATGTTGGCCAGTCTCTCCTAGTTGTTAGGGAAGATGATCTCGTCCATAGCGATTGTCCCTTGGTCCAGGCTCTACTCCAGGGAACTTCAGTGGTTCCTGCTCCCCTTCTAAAGACAGAACCTCAGTGCCTCCCAGCAAAGGGTGAGACTCCCACTACAAGTATAGCGTTCTCTCACGTGGTGGCTCTTGCCCGCCATGCTCAAGTGGTCCTCCTTCAAGGAGCCGGATTGGCTCGTGCTGACGACCAATACCAGCCTGTTTGGCTGGGGAGCGCACCTTCGCTCACAGTGAGCACAGGGCCGTTGATCTCGCTCAGACTTTCGGCATAACATCAATTGGGTGGAGCTCCAGGCCATATATCTGGCTGTTTGCCGCTTTCACAGCCTGGTGACGAGGCGTCACATATTGGTCCTCACGGACAATGTGGCTGCCAAGGCTCATATAAACCGGCAGGGAGGCACCAGATCTCGGACCCTATTGACCGAAGCCCTTCTACTGGGCTCCTGGGCAGAATCCAATCTGGCCTCCATCAAGGCCGATCACATTTCAGGGGAGACGAACACTCAGGCCGACCTCCTGAGCAGGGCAACGGTAGATCACTCAGAATGGTGACTCCACCTGAGGATTTTCAGAGAAATCTGTCACCGGTTCGGCCTGCCGTTGCTGGACCTCTTTGCGTCTACGGGCAATGCCCAGCTACCTCGATTCTTTTCCTGGTTCCCATCTCCAGGAGTGGAACAAACTGATGCTCTCTGAAACCCATGGCCGGAGGGCTTGCTTTACACCTTCCCTCCTCTCCCTCTCCTGCCGGCGGTCATTTGCAAGCTTCTTCGGAAGCAGGTGGAGATCCTCCTAGTGGCTCCGTACTGGCCATGGAGGCCTTGGTTTGCCGATCTGGTGAGTCTCTCCCTTGCGGATCCATGGAGGATTCCTCCGGACAGGGTTTCGCTCAGCCAGGGGACCATTCTCCATCCGGACCCCCAATGGCTCCAGTTAGCCGTCTGGCACTTGAGCGCTCAATCTTGTCACGGGAGCTTTGCTCTCCAGGGGTCATTACGGTAATCCAGGCTTCCCGTCGCCCTTCTACAAACCCCATTTACGAGGCCATGTAGAAGAACTTTCTCTCGTGGTGCTCGGTTCAACACTTGTCACTCTCAGACCTTACGATTCCCCATATTCTGGACTATCTATTAGAGGGCTTGGAGAGGGGCTTGGCCCCAAACACATTGCGCAGACAGATCGCCGCGTTTTGCACAGTACTCACCTGTAACTCCGCGGTTTCCCTGGGACATCACCCCCTACTCTGCTCATTCCTCAAGGGGGCTGCCAACACCAGGCCCCCTGTAGTGCGCAGGTACCCTTCTTGGGAGCTTCCACGGGTTCTTCGGGCCCTGACCAAGCTGCCCTTTAAGCCTCTGAAAACATGTGATGTTTGCTATCTGTCCCACAAGATGGCATTCTTGGTGGTGATCACGTCGGTGCGACGCATTTCCGAATTGGCAGCACTGTCTATCCGGGATGACCTGTGCATTTTCCACCAGGATCGAGTGGTCCTCCGCCTCAATCCTACCTTTCTTCCAAAGGTCAACTCCCTTTTCCACAGGGCCCAGGAAATTGTGCTCCCGAATTTCTGTCCTAACCCATCGCATGATCAGGAACGGCAATGGCATCTATTGGACGTCCGCACGGCGCTCCGGTACTATATCTTATGGACAGCGGCGTTCCGCAACTCAGAGGCCCTCTTTGTCTCCTTCCGCCCTTACTCCAGGGGTCGGAAGGTCTCCTCCTCCACGATTGGCAGGTGAATGAGGGCTTGCATTGCAGAGGCGTATCAAGCTGCTTCATTGCCGGTTCCACGATGGATTATGGCCCACTCTACTCGGAGTGCCACTACTTCCACAGCCTGGGCCACTCAGGCTTCCATTGAGGACGTCTGCAGGGCGGCCACATGGTCTTCACCATCTCCCTTTATACGGCACTATAAAATTGATAGGTTCGCCTCGGCGGACGCCTCCTTTGGTAGGGTTCTCCAACAGGTCATACCTCAAAGTGCCACGCCGGACCGGCCTGCTCCCCTCCCTCAGGGACAGTAGGCTTTGGTATGTCCCATTGGTGGATTATCCATCTCCAGTGCTGGAGAAGGGGCGTTGTCTTACCTGAATGCCTTTTCTCAGCACAGAGATGGATAATCCACTCCTGCTCTCGCAGGTTACTTAGGCCTAGGGCTAGATTTATGAGCCAACACGTCTTGCGGTCAGTCAGTGGCTATGCTCGCGTCAAGACTGGGATCTCTATGGTCCAGGATGGGTGTGGCAACTTTGGCTGACTGATTTGATTGGGCAGGAACACATTCTAAACCCATTGGTGGATTATCCATCTCCGTGCTGAGAAAAGGTGTTCAGGTAAGACAACGCCCCATCTCATCAAGTAAGATTGTTTCACAGAAGGTCCCGAAGCCTTCTCACTTTGCCCCATGAGACAACCAGAAATAATTGAGGACAGTCAGTCCTGCAGATAGTCCGACCTTGTGCCACGAAAGTCCAAATAGGTGATAACTTGAATTGTCACAGTGTTCCTCTGACCCTTCTTACCCCAGGAGAGCAACTCCAAAACAAGGTCACTGGATGGATAGTTGAAATGAATGTTTTTAAATGCAATTGCAATGACAATAAAAACATGACACATTTTAAAAACAACAGTAATTAAAGATTTTCACCCCAATAAAAAATGGGGTGCAGATAATAAGTAAAAGCTTGATGCACTCAATATCTAAGCAAAAAATTGACTTTATATTTTCTTATGATAAAATTCATGAGTTCTATTTCTCGTTTTGGTCATGAGTTGCTGTTTTCTGTAATTTTTTTTATTTACATTTTTAAATGTATTAAACCATTTAGAACAGGGGGTCCCCAACCCCCTGTCCGTGGACTGGCATGGCATACCAGCAACCGGCCCACGCAAACAAGTGAAGCCCCATTTGCTGGATGCCGACAGCACACAAAACCACGCCTCCTCTGGATCGTGGAAAAAATCTTTCTCCATAGATTTGTGCCTTTAACACCATAAAAATTAAGATGGGATTAAAGCATCTCTGTTCAAATTTATTATATTCTAGTTGGATATAAACTAGTGAAAATAAACTCATAAGAGCAGTGTGTTGATAAACAATTTTGGCTTTTGTACAGCAGCTGGTGGCTTAATAGATTTGTGCTGCTATTAACTGGAAGAGCTGAAGCAGAACAGAAGCTTCTCTGTATTCTGACTGATGAACTTTGTTCTTGTTAGCTTAGGATAATTATTGAGTTTATTTTAATACTACCAAGTTAATGCCACTTAATTTTGTTTGAATAGAGTCATTTGAATGAGTAAGTCCTTTATGTGCATTTTATACATTTTTAAATCTTTCTTATTCAAAATTTGCTTTAATGGGTAAAAGTAATAAAATGTAATAAACGGAGGTAGCTATAAGACCTATAATATTAATATAATAATGCTGAAGAAAATTCTAAAATAATAGTAGGCTTAGATTATTTTTATAGCATTGATTTTAAATCAGATAAACAATTTATTTTGGTCCTAAATCGTTTTAGCCTTTAGGATACCAGGCAATTGGCTAAATAAATTGTCCAACTTCAGGATATCTAACAGTAACAATAAAAGTGAGGATTTCTTGAGACAGACAGACATATGGGCCCATGGAAAAACATGAACTTGTCAAAGAACTGCTGCCCTCTGATTATATTAGACTACCATATTCAGAGGAACCTCCTGCTTATTTCTTATTTCTGTAACATCTCAGAGACGCTTCCTGCATGGGTTTGAATGTGCCACTATTCAAATAACTATCCATCTTTTACAGTGTCCCCTGGTATTGACATGCACACAAAATGACCTGCTGCTCAGAAATATCCCTGCCATCAATGTGGCCCGGCATTGGGCTAGAACAGTGTTGCTCAACCTTGACAATTTTAAGGCATGTGGACTTCAACTCCCAGAATTCCACAGTCAGCATTGCTGGCTGTGGAATTCTGGGAGTTGAAGTCCACATGCCTTAAAATTGTCAAGGTGGAGAAACACTGGGTTAGAACTATATAAATTTATGTTTTTATTAAAGTTTCTAATCTTTTTACATTTACATTAATAATTTTCTCCTTTGTAGTTCCTGCATTTCTGGCACGAGACTAGAAGAGAAACATCACCGAGTTGGCACAAGTTTATTTTTTATTTTATTTTTTTCAATCTTTTTTATTAATTTTTTTTCATCAATATATGTTAATTTTTCCAATCAACAAGTTGTCTGGAGTTTGCTAAGCTAATACATGTTCAATTCCTAATCCTTCATCCTTTTCTTTAACCAAGAATAAAATAAATTCCAAATTTGATAGTCGTCTGTATCTTCTTTGTCTTTCAGCCTCATAGTTAATCTGTCCATCTCTGCACATTCCAATATCTTCCTGATTATTTCTTCCTCTGATGGCAATCCTTCATTCTTCCAGTATTGTGCAAAAATTATTCTCCTGCATGGGTGGATTCCGAATCCACCAATGGGTTAACACTGTCCTCTGCCCAATGGGAGACTAGGTCCGAACTTTAGCTCCGCCTCCGGCTTCCTTCTTCCCCAGTTTTTACCTAGTCTAAGCCCAAGGAACAGCTCTTTGCGTAGCTCCGCGAAAAGAGAAAATTTCTTTTCGGTTAGGACTGGTAGAAAGGTTTTTTGTTGATTGTTTTGGAGTTAGTTTAGTTCGAACTTTAGTTTGAATTGTTTTTTGACCTCAGAGATTTTTTTCTGGCATTTTTCCTCGGGACCTTCGGTCGATCCTTCCCCCCCACGCTTTGGGAGCGCGGCTGCGAGCCCGCCCGGGCCTAGGGCCTGGGAACAGCGGAGGGAAAGGGGGAAATTTCCCTGGACTCCGCTATTCGCTTCGCAGCGCCCCAGGAAGCTCCGAGGGACCAGGCGTCGAGGAGGCTTCGAGGAGATCGACGCTGATCGTCGCCCAAAAAACCGCAAGTGGGGCAAGGGGGCGCGGGGAGGAGTCCAGCCAGTCAGCCGGGAGGTGGACAGAGGCCGGGACCGTCGGTACCGGAGGGGTAGGCCGAGGCCAGCTTCCCTTAAGGCACCGCGTGGCCGGGAGCACAGAGCTCCGAACGAAAATTCGGCGCGGCGGCCATTTTTAAAAAGGGGCGGTCTCGCCTACTGGCGCGAAGCGCCATTTTGGATAGGGGGCGTATCAGAGCGCCTCAGACCTCTGATTGGGCCCTCGTTTTCTGGCGCGAAAGCCTTTAACCCCTGGCGTGAAAGTCCTTTGTTTTCTGGCGCGAATCTCCTTTCTTCACCCGGTCGAGTTGCCTGCGGGGCCTGGGGGAAGGGAAGGGACTGCCGGTGAGGCGGAGGCCTAGCTCCGGCTGCCAGACCAAGGAAACGGAGACCGAGCGCCCAGGGGGGTCCAGCTGGAGGCGCGTGTGTGTGTGTGTTCTCGGTGTTTTTGGCTCCTAGCAGATTCCCCAGCGGAGTCAAGGCGGTCTGGACGGGCATAGGGACAAAACTCCCTGGCTAGTTTTCCTCGTGACCGCAGGAGCTCTTTGACCAGGCACGTTAGGGGCATTCCCTGTAGCGCTGCCGACATCGGTCTGTGCCTACTAGATACCCGGAAAGGGTGCTTCTTGGCACATGGCAATGGCAGAAGGAACACCGGCCCAGGGCTCAGCGCCCCCTCCGTCGCCGACTAGACGCAGAACGGAGGAAGCGGGGGGGGGCAAGAAGAAGGCCAAAACAAAGCATCTGTCTGAGCCATCAAGGGCGGACGAGCGCCAGGCCGCAAGGAGACACCAAGCCTTGGAGAGGGAGTTTGCCAAGGCGCAGAGACTGAGGGACAGCGGGATGGAAAGTCCGGCCTTGTCCCTCGGGGAGACACCAACCTCCTTCGAGCCTGCAGAGGCGGTTGAACAGGAGTGGTCCCCCAGGGGGGAGACAGAAAGGGAGGTGTCCCCCATTTCGGTGCCATCTTCACCAGAGCATTCAGAGCCTTCCACAAGCCAGGAGGATCCTGAGCACAGAGGTAGGAAAAGAAGGAGATCTGGTAAGTGGCCTTCACGACTTCATTCCCTCTTAGAGGAAACATTAGTGCACCTCAGGGCCTCTAGGAGGAGTTCTCCTCCCAAGAGAGCTCACAAAACACGCACACCATCTTCCCGTGGGGAAAAGATATTGTTTCAGGATTCTGATGGGTCTGAGAACTCTCCACAGGTGGCAGACGAGGAGCAGGAGGACTGGGACGATGAGGATGCCCCGTTGTCAGAAAATGAGGATGCAGAGCCACAGGCGGCCCCAGTGTCAGGTTTATTTGACCATAATCTGTTTTATTCCCTCATGATTAAGACATGCTCTGTTCTAGAACTGCCAGCTAAGACCAAGGAGGCCAGACCGCCGTCCTCAGAGGAGGAGGACGCAAAGGATCCCTTGCTTCACGCACCGGTGTCAGAGGTGATCCAGGTACCATGCACTAAGGTGTTCAGGTCAACGGTAAGGACCCAGTGGTCAAATCTAGGCACCATCCCAACGCCTAATGGCGTGGAAAAGAAAATGTATAATGTTTGCAGTCCACTAGCAACTTTAATAGAGGTGCCACAGGTGGACGCTCCACTAAGCTCTCTTCTTCCTTCCTCAGCCATCCCAGGAGACCTAGCAGAATCCATGAAGGCGGAGGATAGGAAGGTAGAACTTTCCCTCCGCAGGGCTCACCATTCATCTGCCTGGGCCATCAGAGCCGCATCTACGAACTCATTAGTCGCCAGAGCTGCGATCAGGTGGCTGCGGGAGATCCAGGCAAGTGTCCCACCTGAGCAGGTACGTGTAAGACAAACACTAACCAAACTGCGGAGGGCAACGGAATTCATGGCAGATTCCGCACTGGCAGCGTCCAGATACTCAGCTAGATCCATTGCAGGGACAGTGGCAGCTAGGAGGTTAGTATGGCTCAAGAACTGGAAGGCGGACCTTAAGTCAAAATGGCGTCTCGCCACAGCTAAGTATGCAGGATCAAAGCTCTTCGGGGCAATCCTGGATCCTTACCTGATAGAAGACAAAAACAAAAGGAAGGTGCTAGCTCACCCTTCCAAAAGAACGGACAAGGGAACCCAGGAGTTCCGTAGGCAGGCCCCCCGTCAGAATGGGGCCGGAGAATGGAGGCAGCCCTTTCAAGGGGGACGGTCCTGGGAAGGGCCCAGAAATCCGCGCACCTTCTCATACAGGCAGGAGCGCGGTCAGGACCGTCCAGCCGCGGGCAGGGGCCAACCGTCCAAACGCCCTTTTAAAGGGGGGGGAGGACGACCCTACAGACGTTCCAAGTGACTCTTGGAACAGCCCCATCGGGGGTCGCCTGGCACGGTTCAGCGAGGCATGGCAGGCGACCACGACGGATGCCTGGGTCAGGGAAACAGTGACCCAGGGCCTAGCAATAGAATTCTACTCCACACCACCAGATCACTTCATAAGTTGCCCACTATCACGCAACAGGACCAAGGCGGGCCTCATAGTTCAGGCCATTGGACACCTGGAGGAGATAAGGGCCATAGAGCAGGTTCCTCCAGGACAGGAGGGGCAAGGCTTCTACTCCATCCTCTTCCTGGTACCAAAGACATCAGGGGACTGGAGAGCAATCCTGGACCTCAAGCGGTTAAATCGCTACGTAGTATACAGGAAGTTCAAGATGCAGTCCCTCAGATCCATACTGGCCAGCATCCGGAAAGGGGACCTGCTGTCCTCAATAGACCTCACAGAGGCCTATCTTCACATCCCAATAAGACCGGGGTACAGAAAGTACCTGAGGTTCTGCCACAAGGGGCGACACTACCAATACAGGGCACTCCCGTTCGGGCTGTCTTCAGCGCCCAGAGTGTTCACAAAGGTGCTGGCGGCATTGGGAGCGCACCTGCGCATGAGACCGGTGCGGGTCCAGTGCTACCTGGACGATATCCTGATACTCTCAGCGTCCCACCAGGCAGCCCTAAGGGACATCCAGACCACCATAGCCGTACTCCAGAGGCACGGCTTCTCGATCAACCACAAGAAAAGTCAGCTCACACCCTCAAGGAGGCTCCAGCATCTGGGAGCGATCATAGATTCGGACCAGGGCATGGTGTACCTCTCCCAGGAGCGCCGGGAGAGCTTGCAGAAACTAGCGTTTCTGGTAATGCAGAGGAAAGTGGCCACAGTGGTGCAGCTCTCCCAGCTCCTGGGAAAGATGATATCATGCCTGGGAATTGTCCCGTGGGCCAGACTGCACTCCAGAGGTCTGCAGTGGCTACTGCTCCCCTTCCAAAGACAGAATCAGAGCGCTTCACCCAGAAAAATCAGAGTGCCCCCACAGGTCCTAGCCTCCCTGAGGTGGTGGAGGTCGGGGGCCCTGAACAGGGGCACCCCACTCAGGGAACCCAACAGGGTAACCGTCACAACCGATGCAAGTCTGTTCGGTTGGGGGGCTCACTCAGGGGATCAGATGGCCCAGGGAAGGTGGAGTCCAGGGGACCTAAAGCACAGAATCAATTGGCTCGAACTGAGAGCCATCCACCTGGCCCTACTTCAGTTTGTACCCCTGTTGGCAGGGAAGCACGTGCTAGTCCTGACGGACAACGTAACAGCAAAGGCGCACGTAAACAAGCAGGGCGGGACCAGGTCAGTGGCTCTCATGCAGGAGGCCAGGGCGCTGGGCCTGTGGGCAGAGCGACACCTGGCATCAATAAAGGCAGAACACATCTCGGGGGAGGCAAACCACCAGGCAGACTCCCTCAGCAGGGTCACCATAGACCATGCGGAGTGGAGGCTGGCACCGGAGCTGTTCGAGGCGATCTCGAACAGGTTCGGCCGGCCGTGCCTAGACCTCTTCGCAACACCAGAGAACACTCAAACCCACCGCTTCTTCTCCAGGTTCCAGACCAGGGAAGCGGAAGGGACGGACGCACTAAGATGCAGGTGGCCCCAGGGGCTACTGTACGCCTTCCCTCCTCCGCCCCTGATCCAAGCAACGGTCCGCAAGCTCATCCTGGAGCAGGCGGAGGTGGTACTGGTTGCGCCATACTGGCCGAGGCGTCCGTGGTTTGCGGACCTGGTAGACCTATCGCTTTCGCCTGTATGGAGACTACCGCCGAACCAGGTGTCCCTGAGCCAGGGGAAACTCTTGCACCCAGACCCGCAGTGGCTACAACTAGCCGCCTGGCACTTGAGCGGGAGGGTCTGAGTAGGCAGGCATTCTCCCAACATGTCATCTCGGTCATACAGGATGCCCGACGTCCGTCTACAAACAGGATCTATGATGCAACATGGAGGAATTTTTCTTCCTGGTGCAGCAGACAGGACATAAACCCCCTGACCGCCAACATCCCTACCATCCTAGAGTATCTTTGGGATGGCATGGTCAGGGGACTAGCGTTCAACACCATCCGCAGGCAGGTTGCGGCATTACAGACGGTCCTCGTCTGCGAGGACCGGGGACCTCTGTCACAACATCCAGCGGTGAGCGCATTCCTAAAAGGGGCGGCCACTAGGCGACCCCCTGTAGTTCACCGTTTTCCATCCTGGGACCTACACAGGGTTCTACAGGCATTAACCGAGGACCCTTTTGAACCACTGGGGACCTGCCCGCTCCGTTTCCTGACGCTGAAGGTGGCCTTTTTGGTGGCCATCACATCGGCAAGAAGGGTATCGGAGTTGGGGGCCCTCTCGGTCCGACCGGATCTGATCACCTTCGCAGAAGGCAGGGTAATCCTACGCCTGGACCCATCCTTTGTGCCGAAGGTCAACACATGGTTTCACAGGTCTCAGGACCTAGTACTACCGGATTTCTGTCCGAATCCCACTCATCGTCTGGAAAGACGATGGCACACACTGGACGTGCGCAGGGCTCTGCGCCATTATGTCACCAGAACAGAGGCCTACAGAAGGTCCGAGGCCCTCTTTGTGTCATATCACCCAACATCTAAGGGCCTGAAGGTATCAACCTCGACCATTAGTAGATGGATTAGGACATGCATAGCCAAGGCCTATGAGGCGCTGGATCAGCCAGTACCAGACAACATCACGGCGCATTCCACAAGGAGTGCGTCCACATCGGCTGCCTGGCGCACCCAGGCATCACTAGAGGAGATTTGTAGAGCAGCCACATGGGCTTCTCCATCCTCGTTCATAAGAAATTACAAGATAGACCAATTTGCTGCAGCAGGGGCTTCATTTGGAAGGAGGTCTTTGCAGCAGATAGTTCAGGACTAGTAAGAGACATCCTAGACCCCCACCCGAAGGGACTTATGAGGGCTTGGGTACGTCCCATTGGTGGATTCGGAATCCACCCATGCAGGAGAAGAAGCGTTGTCTTACCTGAACGTTCTTTCTCTGCATGGGGGGATGGAGAATCCACACCCTCCTCTAACCGGTCTAGGTAGGAGTTCTCTTACAGGTCATTGAGAAGGAGCTACACGGTCCGACCTGATGGAGTGCTTCGCCTGGCAAAAACTGGGGAAGAAGGAAGCCGGAGGCGGAGCTAAAGTTCGGACCTAGTCTCCCATTGGGCAGAGGACAGTGTTAACCCATTGGTGGATTCTCCATCCCCCCATGCAGAGAAAGAACGTTCAGGTAAGACAACGCTTCTTCTCGCTGCTGTGGTAATATAAAAAAGTTCAGGTTTAAAATCCACTTGTTCATCCAATATTTTTTCTAACCACATATGTATATTTTTCCAATAAGCCTTTGCCTTCCCGCATGTCCACCAAATATGATAATACGTGCCTATATTATGTTTGCATTTCCAACATCTATCCGATATATTTTTAAACATTTTTGCTAATCTTGTTGGTGGAAGGGAGTTGGCACAAGGTTAGATTGCTGCCTTGCCTATGTTATAATGCCTGATCAAAATCTTATTTGCCAGAATTGGAGATTACAAATTCCAGTTGAGACATTTTGTTGATAACACAATGCTCATACAAACATTTATTATAACGTTTTCCAACATTTGATGAGGAAAACTATAATTTTAATAATCTTTTATTTACATATTAATGATTAAGTATTCCAAACTTTTGAGTGATATGTACTCAAAAGATATACTGAGAGTATCTTGAAAAAAAATCAAATAGGCAGATAATTTTCGGTTTCGGAGAACCATAGCAAAGATGGAAAACCTGTTTAAACATGTACAACCGTAATCATTAGATCAGTTGCTACCCTTAAGAGAAGTGTGAAGATTTGGAAATCTCTCCTTTTCTACTAAGTTCAGTAAAAGGCAAACCTCTTTATATTCTATGGAGAATGTACATGTAAGGAATCTGCTATTTTCATTTCATTTTTCAATGAATTTTGATAGGCAGAGAGGTAATAAATGGTTTACTTTATTTCTCTGTTGTTGTTTTTTTAATTTTTAGAGACCACATGGGCAATTGTGTGTTCTCAGTTGCATAAGACACTCAGAGCCCCTCCAAATCGTCCTGGTGAATTCTCCATTACTGCTTTTGACTATTGCTGGCAACTCTTCTTCCCTGCTGGAAGAGAGAGAGAGAGAGATAATTGCTGCTACTTCTTTTGTACTTAGCATGGAAAGAAAGCAACCCGAAGTAGAAAACAGCTCTCTTTCTCCAGGATCCTTCCTTCCTTCCTTCCTTCCTTCCTTCCTTCCTTCCTTCCTTCCTTCCTTCCTTCCTTCCTTCCTTCCTTCCTTCCTTCCTTCCTTCCTTCCTTCCTTCCTTCCTTCCTCTTACAGTGTAGAAAAAAATGCTGAGTGAAAAATAAGTGTACTGAGAGGCAACTGTGAGTTCACAGCCGTGGAGTGAGTTAAGTTAAATTATGAAAATAGAAAATGATGTGTTATATGAAAAAAAGGATGGGGGAAAAGGGTACAATTGCTGGGTGTTCTGCCCTTATTTCTTGAAGATGAACTAGGATGTTTAGACCTATGGGAGTCGTACATAAAAGGATATGTATATGTATAGGATAAATAATGATTGAACAATAGAACAATGAAGAAAAGTATCTGCCTACTTTTGAATTTTTTTTTTAATTAAGACCATCTAACCCAGTGGTTCTCAACCTTTCTAATGCCGCGACCCCTTAATACAGTTCCTCATGTTGTGGTAACCCCCAACCATAAAATTATTTTCATTGCTACTTCATAACTGTAATTTTGCTACTGTTTGGAATCGTAATGTAAATATTTGATATGCAGGATGTATTTTCATTGTTACAAATTGAACATAATGAAAGGTCGGTTCTTTCGCCCCTGCTGTTTAATATTTACATGAGGCCGCTGGGTGAGATCATCCATAGACACGGGGTGAGTTACCATCAGTACGCTGATGATACCCAGTTGTTCGTTTCCACCCCGTGCCAAGTCAGCGAAGCAGCAGAAGTGATGTGCCGGTGTTTGGAGGCTGTGAGGGCCTGGATGGGTGAGAACAGACTAAAGCTTAATCCCGACAAGACGGAGTGGCTGTGGGTTCTCCCTCCCAAGGACAAGACCAACTGTCCGTCCATTACTCTGGGGGGGGAAACTTTGAACCCCTCGGAGAAGGTTCGTAACTTGGGTGTTCTCCTCGATCCACAGCTGCACTTAGACCAACATTTGGCGGCTGTGACGAGGGGAGCATTTGCCCAGGTTCGCCTGGTGCACCAGTTGCGACCTTATTTGGACAGGGAGGCCTTGCTCACAGTCGCTCATGCCCTTATCACCTCGAGGATCGACTACTGCAATGCTCTCTACATGGGGCTACCCTTGAAGAGTGTTCGGAGACTTCAATTAGTCCAGAATGCAGCCGCGCGAGCAATCGTGGGCTTACCTCGGTATGCCCACATTTCACCAACGCTCCGCGAGCTGCACTGGCTACCTATTAGTCTCCGCTCGCAATTCAAAGTGTTGGTTATTACCTATAAAGCCCTACATGGCCTAGGACCAGGTTACTTGCAGGACCGTCTTTTGCCTCATACCTCATCACGACCGGTCAGAGAGCACAGAGTTGGTCTTCTCCGGGTCCCGTCGACCAGTCAATGTAGGCTGGCGGGCCCCAGGAGAAGGGCCTTCTCTGTTGCGGCCCCTACCCTCTGGAATCAGCTCCCTCCGGGGATTCGGACCGCTCCCACTCTTCTGGCCTTCCGAAAAGAATTAAAAACTTATTTGTGTCGGCAGATCTGGGAATGATTGGTGCTGAATGTTGGATGAATGTTTTTTTTATTAAAAATTTGGGGTATTGTTTTATTTTATGATCATTTTAATTTAATTTATATTAGACTTTAATGCGATTGTTATTATCTGTGTTGTAAGCCGCTCTGGGTCCCCTGGAGAAGAGCGGCTTATAAGTCTAATAAATAATAATAATAATAGTGATGAATTACAAAAACAATATAACAATGCTCACTGGAGAAGTTTACTCTTCCTTGCTCAAAAATGTTGGGAGGGAGGGAAGGGGAAGGAAGATTGAAGGGGAAAGGAAGGAGTTGGAGAAGGAAGGAGATTGAAGGGAAGGAAGGAAGGAAGGAAGGAAGGAAGGAAGGAAGAGGGAGATTGAAGGGGAAGGGATGGAGTTGGAAATGGAAGGAGATTGAAGGGAAGGAAGGAAGGAAGGAAGGAGGGAGATTGAAGGGGAAAGGAAGGAGATGGAGAAGGAAGGAGATTGAAGGGAAGGAAGGAAGGAGAGGGAGATTGAAGGGGAAGGGATGGAGTTGGAGATGGAAGGAGATTGAAGAAGGAAGGAAGGAGAGAGATTGAAGGGGAAGGGATGGAGATGGAAGGAAGGAAGATTGAAGGGGAAAGGAAAGAGATGGAGAAGGAAGGAGATTGAAGGGGAAAGGAAGGAAGGAGATTGAAAGGGAAGGGAAGGAGATGGATGGATGGATGGATGGAAGGAAGGAAGGAAGGATCTTTGGAGAGTCATGTTTCCCCAAATGGTGATGAACTGCAATTCCCAACATTCCCCACTCTTCCAGTGCTTTTTAGGGCTGCTGGGGATGGTAGTCTGGAGCCCCCATCCTCATCCTGGCACCTCTTGCGCTCTCCCAGCCGGCCCCCCGGGACCTGCCCACCCCTCCAGCCTCCTGAGCGCCATCGCAGCGGCAGGATCGTGGGAGCCCCTTTCCACGCTGCACAGCCCTTCACCGCCAAACCCTTCCCTGACTCATCACACGCGAGAGGGGTGCGGCCGGAGTGCCAGCTCCTGCTCAGAAGGCGCCGCTTCTCCCCTCCCGGCCCATCCGGCTGGCCTCTGACACACATGCGGGCATTGACCTCTTCCCCGCCGCCTGGAGCCCGGCAAGCCGGGAAGGAGCCACTCCTGCCCGCCAGCCCCAGGGCCACGCCTGGTGCCAGAGGGCTGAAGTGGCCTCCGACGGTGAGGGAGGTGGGCAGGGTAGCGCGGGGGGAAGCTCCATTGTGGAGGCTGGCTGGAGCGGCCTCCGATGGTGAGGTGGGCCGGGTGGCGCGGGGGGAAGCTCCGGCATGGAGGGTGGCTGAGGCGGCCTCTGACGGTGAGGGAGGTGGGCCAGGTGGCGCGGGGGAAAGCTCCGGCGTGGAGGGCGGCCGGGGGCGGAGCGCAGCTGGGCAACCAGGAGGCATGGGGACCGGCTCGGCGCCGCAGCAGCCCAGCAGCAGCGCCAGCAGCAGCCCAGACCCAGCTCAGCTCGGACCGGCCACCCCCACCCTCATACCCCTGCCTGCAGCTACCCCGCTGCTCACCCCGCGCAGCCCCTCCGTGTAGAGCAGGCCCCGCAGCTCCCACAGCACCAGCTGCAGCACGACCCTGGAGAGCCTGGCTGACACGGGTGAGCACGAGGCAGGAGTGCACATGGACTCCGCTTTTTCGGCAGGGCAGAATTAAGTGCTGCTCCCCACCTCCCACCCCTGGTCCTCTTTTACTTACAAATAGGAGATGGTGTAGTTGCTCAGCAGGGAGAGATGAAAAGTTCCTGCAAACTTGTCTTTGCTGCAGACAACTTGCAAGTGCAACATTGGCGGGCTGGGTCTTTTGGCGCGCTCAGCAGTGCAGAGACAGCCGTTAATGACCAGGTCTGGACAATTCCTATTGGCTTTCGAAAGCCAATAGAATGGAGTCTATTGAATAGACTCTTAATTTATTCAATAGATTAAGAGTCTATTCAACAGAGTCTATTCTATTGGCTTTCGAAAGCCAATAGAATAGAGGGTGTAGCACAGCTCATGGAAAAGTTGAAAAAAATCCATCAAAAAAAGGTGCCGGAAGGCGGTTTTGAGCGTTTTATGAGAAAAAAAAGCCCTGGTCTTAGGCGACCCCTGTGAAACGGTCGTTTGACCCCCAAAGGGGTCGCGACCCACAGGTTGAGAACCGCTGATCTAACCTCTA
This sequence comes from Bothrops alternatus, assembly GCA_034064705.1. Lineage (NCBI taxonomy): Eukaryota > Metazoa > Chordata > Lepidosauria > Squamata > Viperidae > Bothrops > Bothrops alternatus. The sequence continues at coordinate 1,653,707 of JARGCV010000068.1, forward strand.
TTTTATTTGGAGGTACCGGTAATAATAGCAGTAACTCCACTGAAAGTTCATCACAGCAATATTGACAAACCTTTTTTCTTTTCCAAAGTTCCCAGAAACGCGTACAGAATTAGGGGTATAGTTGGTTCTTAGTTAAACTTAAACATTTGAATTTCTGTTTATATGGCAAGCTGCCTTGTTTAACTATATAATACTGGTTTTCCACATAAACTACATTACCATATAGAGTCACTGTTTTCAGTGCTGTCGTAACTTTGAATACTAAATGAACTGTTGTAACTGGAGGAGTACCCATACACTTGGTTGCAGCTTGTCTGGATTGTAGTTGTAGTTGTGGAAGTTGATTCATGTACAGGAATAAATATTTATTTATTTAAGCTTTGTAAAGTGCCAACCATTTGACAGCAGTGACTTTGGGTGCATAGAATGATTAAAGCCACAACGACAGTACAAACCAATGACACCATGGTTAAAGAGTAACCTCTAAAACAAAATGCTACGTCACCAACAGAGCTCACCTACCTGCCTGGCCCAAATGCCTGAGCAAGCAATCAGGTCTTGAGAGCTTTATGAAAGGCTAACAGGGTCAGGGCCATCCACATTTCTGTGGGGATGGTATCCAACATAAATTCTACAACATTCCTTTGGCAGTAATTAATTTTCTTTGCTCATTCTAAAACTGTGGCAAAGCTGAAACGCAGCCATTTTTAATGAACCAGTTGTGAATTACTGTCTGGGTGCAGTGATTATTTAAATATACTTAGCTGTGATGGGCATAGAAAAGCCATTACGGTACTGATATAGTAGCAGCAGCATCCTGAGAATAATTGTGTTAGTTTTCTGGGCATATCTAATTAAAATGACTTCTGTGCAGTAATTTACTCTCATAGTATGAAATTTTTATTTAAAGTAACACGTTAGGTTGCAGGAAATCATGCAACCTCAGTGTTAATTATACAGAAAATAAGATTATCTTCCTTGTATTACAAGAGGTATTGCGAGCACTTTCAGATATAATAGCTAGTTACAAAATGTCTGTTTTAACAGAGAGAAAATGGTTAAGCTTGTTCCATAGCAGACCATATAACTTCCCAGCATGTTATATATCTCCTCAGTTTTCTTTTTTCTATGGAGGTGAGCAAACATTCAAACAGGACTGGAGCTGACCATTCTTTTTATTTTCAATGTTTCTGAAGTCTAGTGATTAACTTTGTAGTATGTTATATTTAACTTCTTGTTAACTTAAATAATTACAGATAGTCCTTGACTTCACTTAGTGATCATTTGAAGTTACAAGGGCACTAAAAAAGGTGATTTATGACTGTTTTTCCACACTTACAATTGTTGCAGCATTGCCATGATCAAGGGATCAAAGTCAGATGCTTGGTAACTGAGTCATCTCCCCCCCCCCCAGTGCCTTGTGGATCCCAATCTAATTTTAGATTTAAAACCCTGTCTGAAAAACACTGGTCTAGAACAACCAAAGTCATTTTTCATTGCTGCTTCAGGTCCAGCTGTTATGGTCCTTGGAGGGTGAGAGTCATGTCTCCTTGGTAAGTCTGTGTCCTGGGGTTGTACTGCTTTTGACTAACCTTGCAAGTCTCAGGCAACAGGACGATGGTCAAGTCTGATCATTTTTTGTTCATATAATGGGGTTCTTTGTCTTGTACTGCTGCTATATTGATCTTGGATGGGGTGGCACTGCCCCCAAAAGACCCCCAGTAATCAGGGGGTTCTCCTGGACTTGCAACTCCTGCTCAAAGAGCATGTACTGACGCAGCCTACGCGAGTACTGCTCAACTGCTTACTCGTGAGGAAAACCCCTTTTCATTGAACAAGGCAGGACTTTGTAAGAAAAAAACCCTTTTATTTTGACACAGCTTTTATGAAACAAAACTCCAACCAGTCCTTTAGCTGTTGAGATGAACAAGATCAGTCTCTGAGTTTTCAGCAGGAATGCTGAACACACACACACACACACACACACACACACACAGACAGAAATCTAACAAACCTGGTTAAATATTAAATGTCCAAGAATCCTGATGCAAGAAACCCAACAAAAGAAGCACAAAAACCATAGCATGAACGGTTGCCTTTGGCAACCAGCATCTCCCATGCCTCTCTTCTTTATAGTCCAGCCAGGGCGTGGCTTCTTACTTTGCCTATGCAACCGCCCCACTGCCCTCCATTGTCTTGCTCTCCTCTCCTCTCTGCACACTGCGCATTCAGGACTTGCCCCAGTTGTTCCTCCTCCTTGCTTAGTTCCGCTCCCCAAAACAGCTGTGTCTCTGCCTGAGCGTGAGTAGACGGGCCCAGTTCCACATCTGTCTTGAGTCCTCCTGCTCCTCCGAGCCTTCCACAGACTCCAATGTGAACAACAGAGCAGGTGGCAGTTGTGACCATGAGAGCCTTTGCATAACTGTGGGTTGTGCACCAGTTACGCCCTTTCCTGGATCAACAGCCCTATTCACAGTCACTCATGACCTAGTCACCCCCTGTCTTGACTGTTGCAATGTGCTCTACATGGAGCTGCCCTTGAGAAGCAGCCAGAAGCTCCAGTTGGTGCAAAATGCAGTGTCCGACATGGTTTTGTGTAGACCTCGGTATGGACATGTGAACCAGGCCTGGGGAAACCAAGAGCCAGATGGAGCCCATTAAATGGCTGATATGAGTGTGTGTTGTCAGTGGAGTGGGATAAGGGATTATTGTTTTATTATTTTTATTTCTTTTATATTGTGTTTTTATTTCCTGTAAGCTGTCTTGAGTCACCATGAGCAAGTAGGCAGCAACATAAATTTTCCAAATAAATATTCTAGGGATATGACAATTGTAAACTCTGATGTTAACCCCTTGTAAACTCTGTTGATAACCCCTGTTCATTATGAATGTATCAGCATATAAACTGCATTTTTAAAATATATTTTTAATTAATTTTCAAAAGTAGAAAGTTGAAAAATTAAAACTACAACAAAAAGGGAAAATAGGGAAAGGGGACACAGGAAAAGCTAAAAAAAATGACAAAACAAAGAAAAAAACAAAAATGACATGAAAAATAGTTACTGCCATCCCTATTTGATACAGATACAATTATATAATGACATATTCTCTGTTTTACTTTAGCAAAAAGCTGATGCAAAACTAAAATGTAAAAGATGTAAATGCATCATACATGTAGTACTATACATGTAGTACTGCAAAATACATGTAGTACTGCAAAATACATGTAGTACTGCAAAATATTTTTATAATCAAGTATCGTATACTTTAAGTTTAAGCAAATAGATAAAATAAAATGTATTCTATTAAACTCCAACAATACACAATATCTGCATTCATAGCAGATGTTTTTAAATCCCCAAATCAGAACTTCTTTTTTCTTTTATCAAACAAAACATCCAAAAGTGGTTTCCATGTGGAAAGAAAAGTAGTCAGTTTTTTATCTTTAATCAAAGTTTTTTCATTTCAGCCAGTTCACTTAACTTCACAATACTTGTAAAACTTCTTCCATTGTGGGAATTCATACATCCTTCCATCTCTGTGCATACCAAAGTCTTATGGCAGATATCATTTATAAAAGCCAAGTCCCCTATCTTTTTTCAGTCTATACATCAAACCTAAAAGGAAAGCTTCTGGTTTCTGTACATGAACTTTAAGAATCCTCAGGATAGAGCATGTAAACCGCATTTAATGAAGAACCAAGCCATTCTATTAGCTGTACAGTTTTATTGTAACTGTAATAACATCTATTTACAGATGAACTGACTATATCCCATTTTCTGTCATGCTGAGCTGGGAATTACGGTTTTCAGTCTACAACCTTGTGGCTAGGAAAAAACCAGTATGATTCCTACAATTGATTGTGCTGCTGAGGTTACTCTAAGCATAGCTTACCGGTATATCCTATATAAGGAAGCATACTTTTTTTTGTTTTGGTCTTAAAGTAACCCTGAGAAAGGGATTAAAAAATCAACCTAATTGGGCAATAATATGAGATGATCTGAATATTATGTTTTCCAGGTGATCCTTCTATTTATTAATCTATAAATTTAAAATTGAATGGAGCCTCAGAGATGAATACTGTTGTATACATGTTGTAAAATTGTTCCTGTAAGGACAGAAGAAAGATAGATAAATCATGCCTGCTTTTAACATATTGAAAGTATATCATGAATGAGCTGTATTCTATCCCTGCTTCTGAACTTGGAGATGAACTTGGAGGAAGCAGAGTAGAAGCGTAGAGTTTTGAAAACACAATGCAAACTTGAAAACACAAAATTTCAGTATCCAAATTTGAGAATAACTATATATATTATCCTTGCTTTTGTGCTATAGAAACTGCGGAGTTATTTTTTTTATTGAGAAGATCTGCTGGATTTAATACTGATTTATTGAAATAATGTCCTGCTCTGATGCTGGTAAGGAAATGGTAGACAAAAGTGTTTTCCTGAATCAAAATGACGTAGTGACTATTTATTGACATAAAGATTCAGCTCTAGGGGCAGCATCCACACAGGTAAGCTTTGTTTAATGACCACATATGGGACTGGCAACTTGATTGTTAAGCAAAGTGATCGCTAGGTGAAACTTCAACTGTGCCTATGATCCTATCTGTGCTTACCTTTGCTTTGAAGACCTGCAAAGGTTGTAAATGGGAGGACTGGTCCCAAAGTTACTTTGTCATCACTATCATGACTGCAGATGGTTGCTAAATGATACACTCACTACACAAGGACTACCTGCAAGGCATTCATAACTTACAGCAAAATTGAAGTGGGGAGGTTTGTATTTTCCGAAAGTTTTCAATAATTGCTGCTGACTTTCCAAACAGTGACCTGTCAATAATAGAAATGTTTCAGAGTTAATGTTTTGATATGGTATTTAGAGAATTAATTAGAGCTGTGCAAGCTACCTGAATAGAATGTCTAGAAAGGGCCAGGACAGCAGTTCTCAACCTGTGGGTCGCGACCCCATTTGGGGTCGAACGACCATTTCACGGGGGTCGCCAAACACGGCAGTCCGCCATTTTCCCCCCATTTCCCCTTGGCCGTCACGCGCGCGCCGCGCATGCGCGGTTAGGCCCGTTGCGGCCGTGCATGCGTGGTTAGGCCCATGGCCCGCCGCGCATGCGCGGTTCAGCTCGTCGCGCGCTCCACGCAGGTGCAATTCGGCCCGTTGCGCGCGCATGCGCGCTTCGGGCCGTCGCGCCGTGCATGCACGGTTCGGCTCGTTGTGCGCACGCTGCACATGCGCGGTTCAGCTCGCCGTGCCGCACATGCGCGCTTCGGGCCGTCGCGCCGTGCATGCGCGCTTCGGCTCATTGCGCGCGTGCCGCACATGCGCGCTTCCGGCCGTCACGCACCGTGCATGCGCGGTTTGGCTCATCGTGCGCCACGCATGTGCGGTTCAGCCCGTCGCACCAAGCATTCGCGCTGCAGGTCAGGGTCGCACCGCGCATGGGCGGCGCAGGTGGGGGCTCGGCCTGAAAAAGGTTGAGAACTGCTGGTCTAGGAAATCTTGTTCTTTTTTTTTTTTTTTTGAAAAATATTTTATTGATTTTATGATTTTAACAATAGATGCTTAAAACACACCGTGGCTTTTTGGATAAAAATATGGCGGATTCTTCAAAATATTTTGAAAAAGCGTATTGAGTTTGTACCACAGTTGTTTTTGTTGGGTATTACAAAGGACTGTTCCACCATAGAGACTAAGTTGATTTTGAACTTGACTACAGCTGCAAGATTGTTGGTGGGACAATATTGGAAGTCATCTGAAATACCATCTATTGAAGAATGGACGTTAAAAGTTACCCATCTTGTTGAGATGGCCAAGATTTCGGCATACCTGAAGAACCACTCAAATGAAACATTTTTGATGGACTGGAAGAAATGGATTGATTATATGCAAAAGAAATATCAGTTGAAAGAATTAGATTTGATATATGGTTAAATAGTTTAACATAGTAGTTTAGTGGGGTTTCTTGCGTTTTTACCCTGTATTCATTCTGGGAAGCCTGGGGGGGAGGGGGGAGGGAGATAATATATATTAGTTTATGTTTCTCAACTGTAGTTGGGGGTTTAAGGGATTAGATAATTTTTGTAGGATGCTCGGGAGAATTTTAGTTAGCGCTACGGATGGTGAGGAGGAGGAGCGAAAGTACAAGAGGAGTGGGTTGCTGGAGGGTGTTGTGGAGGGGGGTTCCGAGCAGTTATTTGTATTGTTTTCTTAATATGTAATTTGTTTGTTCTCAGTTGAGTTAATATGTTATTACGTTATAATTGTTAAAAGTTTTTAAAAAATCTAATAAAAAAATTATAAAAAAAAAAAACACACCGTGGTGATTGGGTAAATAAAAATTCCAGAATAAAAACATACATAAACAGCTCAACTTAATACATTCACTTTCATCTTTCTATTTCCCTCACCCACACAAGACAAAAAACCAAAAACATATAAATTTAATATATTCCATTTCTGTCATAAATTTCTGTTAAACCTATTTTAAGACTTTGTCAATTTCATTCCAAACTCTCCCCAATACATATACCATGATATTTATAAGGTGTTACCATACATTCTTTTACATTCATATATACAGTACTTTTAATGAAATGAGGTAAATACCTACACGTAACTTTTGGTGTTGCTCGCCCATTTCCCCTTTCACCACATCCATACTCTTTCTTCTCTTTCTTCTCTACCTTCTTTCTCTCTTTCTTCTCTTCCTACTTCCCTCTTCCCCCATCCCTCTTTTTCCCTTTCTCTCCACTTCTCCTCTTCTCCTCCAACCTTCCTACTTCCTTCTCCCCTCCTTCACTCTTTCTTCCCTCTCATCCCTCTTCAGATGCAGTTCAGGGGTAATGTCCAAGCAACTCCTCTCTCCAAATTTCCCTACATTAATACTTCTATCTCAGTAAATATTTACTGATTTTTCCCATCTTTCCCCAAAAGCTTAAGACACAACATAGTGATCAGGATGTCCAATCATTCAATGACAAAGTCATATAAATGTAGCTCAAATTGAATATGGTATTGCTTATTAAAATTTATACAATTACAAAAGTCATCAAATACATGCAATTATAATCTATATCCTATTTTTAGGCTATACTCCTTACAGTTGTCATACTCCAACTACATTTTAATAAGTATATAATTGTGATTTCAGGTAGCCTTAATACACAATCGTTCATTGAGACAGATTTCCCCCCCTTATGAATAACTCTTTCTCTCTCTCTATTACAACATAGTTATCATATTTAAAATAATAATATAGGTCCAACAAATACAGTTCTTTTTTTAAATATACTCTATCATTTCATCAATCTACATCTTTAAAAAAAATCTTTTTAAGGCCTTGATAAAGTTTATATCTTCAAATACTTGTCAATTATAATATCAGGCAATTCTCCTCTTTCATTCCTAATTAAATCAGACATATTCTCTTTCTTTTTTCCTTTTTTTACTAGATATATTCAATCATTTCATCAGTCTACTTCTATAAGGTCTTTTTGTCCTCTAGCAAGATTAACTCCCTCAAATAATTATCAACCATAGTAACAATACATTGTTAAATCAGAGATAATTTCCAAGCCTTTTTAACCCATCAAGTAACATTTTGTATCACACTTGAACCTGACTCTAGCTTTCTTTCTATGCCAATTTGGTTCCCATAGTAAGGCTTTTCGATTATCAAACCTCAAGATTTGATTACGAGGCTTCCTAACAAATTCAAAGTGAACAAATTTTCTTTCCCTTTCCTCTTTATTGTAATTTCCGAAAAGTTGTGTCTGGGTGTCAATCTTTGTTATTTTTGGTAATTGAATTGGGTCAATTACAGTTATTTCTTGATCATCAAAATTGTCCATCAGTTGTAGGTAACGCATGGCATTAATTGATTCAATGGTTTCCACATTTTCTCTTGATGCAGATTCACAATTAGGTTGTAAGAGTAGTGTCTCTGTCTCTTTAAGTTGTAAGTAGGTCTGTTCAGACAGTTGTAGATAATGCGTAGCATTAGTTGATTCAGTGGTTTCCACATTTTCTCTTGATGCAGATTCACAATTAGGTTGTAAAAATAGTGTCTCTGTCTCTTTAAGTTGTAAGTAGGTCTGTTCAGAATTATTCTGTTCATCTTCTGTTATTCCTTGTTCCATAACTTGATTCATTATTAAAGGATCAATATGAAATTCCAAGGTGGCATCTTTGGATTTTCTCCAAGATTTCCAATAATTTTTAAAATCTTCTCTGACTTCTAATATTTTTTCCAGTATTAAATCATAGTCAAGATGAGGATAACTTTCAGCCATTTTGGTGGTAGCTTTGCCTTTATTAGAGACTACTTAAGGAAAATCCACAAATATCCGCCTCCAAAAGTCTAATAGCCAGCTTCACCACCCAGCTGTCCAGTTATTTTTTTCTCTTTTTTTATCACCTAAATCCAATCCTCTCGAAATAACAGGGAGAAGTACAGTTGAAATTTCGCTTTTTCACCACCAGATGTCCTCAGTGGACTATAAAGTCTTTTTCTTCTCCCCCCCCAGTTAATCAAGTTAGAGACAGTTAAAAAAAGAACAAAAAAGGAAAGTTTTCTCTTTTTCTTTTTCTTAAAAAAACCCCAACCAAAACTATCTTCTACATTATCAAATTAAAAAAGGAAAGTAACAATGTCTCTTTTTCCCTTCTTTCTCCTGAAATTCACCCCACAGCAGTCAAGTAATAAAATAGTAAAAAAAAAAAGCAACCACACACCCAAAAATTAATCCTTTTCTTTTTGGCTCTTCTTTCCACATATAGGCAGCTGCCGTTTTCTTAATAAAGGAAAATAGAAACTCTTACAGGAAAGATCAGGATAGCGAGGGAAGGAAAGGTCTCACCCGGATTCACCACGGTGGTTCTTCATGCTTAGTTGTTCTTGTGACTTGCGGTTGGTGCGGCTAGGTGAGCGGCCATTTTATAGCCGGTCTTCTGCTCCGTCGGCCCTCAGAGTCAGCTCAGACAGCTAGAGGAGCCGCCGCTCCTTTGCAGCTGAGTGTAGCCTCGTCGACGGTAGTCGCGCCCTCCAGGCGCAACTTTCAACCCCCGCTGGGGTCTACCGACGGAAGGAAACTAGCCGGACGAGGAGACAAGTCTCCCCGTGCGGCTAGAGGCGCCGCGATCCGGAACCGGAAGTCAAAATCTTGTTCTCATTAAATGAATAAATTACAATTTTTGGATTCTGAACTGACAATTTTTAAAAGTTCATTTTATGCTTTGCAAATAGTTACGGTCTGAGAGGCAACAACTTTGTCCACTGACAGATTGTTTGTTGTGAGCAGCTCAGGAAAGTGTAAACTCAGCTAATCTAGAAAAGTCCATGAACTTCATTCTAGGTGAAAGATAAAACATTTAGTGTCTCCAGTTCTGATAAATGTTATGCAGCTACTTTGTGGCTCACGTTCTACAGTCTAACATGTCTGGGAAACAGTAGGTTGCTAACACATTGAATCACTTTTATTTAAAGGAATAGAATTTAGAATTTAAATAATGTTTACAAAATTATCATGCAGATTGAAATTTAGTGAGTGGATTCATTTAATAAACAAATCCTATCTCTGCTTGTATAGGTAGTTTCAATTTATAACCATAGTTGGAGTCAGAATCTCAGTCATTGAGCAAACTTCTTGCTAACTGAGATGCTAACGTGACTCCTTAACTTAACAACTGCAATCCTGACACCCAGGCTGAAGGAGCAAAAGAGCTGCCTGCTGAATTCAGCTCTTCATGGGCGAAAAGGGGGCCCACAGGTACAGAGCTGGGATCCTCAGGATCTGACCTCCATTTCTGCAGCCTGACGGAGAAGTTGCCCACCCTCTGGCAGGCAGCTCTTTCACTTTTGAAAGGGGAGAGGGGAATTTCAGTTCTACACAGAGCAGAAACAGCTGCCTTTCAGGAAGGAATTTCAGCTCTATGGCAGAAACTTTTTAAAGAGTCAAGCAGAGAAGATTGCATATGGCAATCATATGATGATAGGGTGCTTGTAGGCTGATTGTGAATATGTTACAAGTGCAACAAGTGCTTTTCACAAAGGGTGCAAAAGATGATGACATGACCCTGGGACACTGCAAAATCTTACGGTAAATATGATTCAGTTGCCAAGCATCTGAATTTTGATCACACTACCATGGAGATGCAAATGTTCATTGACGTATACTACACATAGAAAATAATTGGCCATTTTTGTTCTAAACGTTTGTCTAATTCTTTGAAGCTAAACTATTTCACTTATGTGTAAATTTGTGCATATATGATTAATATTTTTATATATGTTACTTACATGCCTGAACTTAAGAAGAATTGGATTAATTTTTACTAGTGCATTGAATGCTAGTGCATTTGATTGTCATTCAGGTAATATCTATCAGGATACATACTGTCAGTTATACAGTTAGATTGCTTTTTGTTTCTCAATACAACAGAACTTAAAAATGGAATTCTATAACATCTAGTTTTCCATAAGGCTACAAATATTAATGGCACTATTTCAATAAACTAAATTAAACTAAGAGCAGTATTTTGGTGATGATTGCAATTATTGATAAGAATATTAGCCTATTAAATGCAGATGATTGGATTTCTTTGCTTATTTTGTTTCTTATGAAGAAAAGAAAGCAAAACATTGCAGTATTTTAGTTATATAACGTCTATATAACTTGATGTCTTAAGCATTAGATAGGACATATGTCAAACTCCTGAGGGACTGCTATTTATTGGAGGAAAAATATATTTTTTCAGTTTATTTGTAGCCAAATTATTGAGTTGTGCAAATTGATCATGTTAAAACAGAGTCCTTAGAGGTGAGGTAGCTTTATCAAACTTGAAATTTATTTCATATATCTTATGACAGTTTACTCAAAAGTTTCTTAAATGCTATGATGGCTTTTTTATTTGGAAGTGCAAAGCAGAAAAATGTTCTATTAGGCACCTCTCATTCTTTTATGTGTAGTTGAATTTCTGAGCTGATTTTGATCCTGTGGACCAGAGATATGGTGTCTATCTTGAAGTAGCAATCATACCTGTGTTTCCCCGAAAATAAGAATGGTGGGTTTTTTTGCCTCCAAAAAAGGCATCAGTTCTTATTTTCGGGCAATGTCTTACCTCCAGCACCGACAGCCCCATCCAGCCGGTCCACTTCTTCTGTGGCCGAAGGAGCAGCTTCATTCTACAGCTGCATTCTGGGCTGCATTTTGCCTTTCCAGAAGGCTTCTGCAGAAGGCCTCTGGATTTTATCCATAGCTCAGTTCTCGGCTGCAGAGGACTTGCCGAACCAAGCTATGGATTGAATCCATAGCTCTGTTCTTGGCTGCATAGGCCTTCCAGAAAGGCCTGTGACTGCGAAATACAGGCCTGGCTGCACAAGACACTGCAGAAGAAGTGGGCTGGCGAAGAGAGGCCTGGCTGTAAGGTAAGTAGATGTGGGCATGTGAGGCAGATCCACACCCCTACCCCCACCCTACTTTGATTTTTAAGTGTGCCTCGCCCCAAAACTAGGGCTTATATTAGCCCCCCAAATCAAGCTAGGGCTTATTTTCAGAGTAGGTCTTACTTTCAGGGAAACATAGTAATAAAATAATAAATCTTGGTCTCACTTCAGCTTCTCTATCTGAACATATATTAGAGCAAGAAAAAGAAATAGATATCAAAGTAATTTAAACAATGTTTCTTTCTCAAAAAAAGTGGGGCAAAGATCAACTTTATAAATGATAGGTATGCAACTGATATACTTTGCTTCTTTGATAAAAATATTGTTAAGATAGAAAAATGAAATGCCAGCTGTTAACCATGTTGTTTGACAAGATTCTATCTTACAGTATTGCTCAGGATTACAAGTAGGTGTATATCATGATATAAAATTCTGATTTGAAGATAGTAATGATTTTGGTTTGTTTTCATTTGAGGATGGAGACTGTAAAGAAAGTCAGTGATATTTTAAGTCAGATTTGGTTTGTAACTCTAATTCTGTTATATCTAAAAAGTAATAAGAGGTCAGGAAAGACATTGTCCTAAATAAGAAGTTGAGCACAAATCAAGAATAAGTTATTTTAGATTGCACTAACAAAAGCATTCTTTTCAAGAGTCAGGAAATAAGGGTGGTGCTGTTTTGGCTCTAATAAGAATCTAATAAGTCTCTACCCAGTTTTAATGGTTCAAGTCTTGATCTGCTGGAAAAAGTCTATAAAGGTTATATATATCAGAAAAGCATGAAGCTGAGAGAACCTCTATTTTTTACTAAAATAAGTTTTAGTAACACACCGCTCTTTTCATATATTTTAATTGCAAGAAAGACTGATGTCCATCCACTGACAAAGTAGATTTGCCAGAGGATCCTTGTTTTTCCAGTTCTGCTAAGTATTAGGTAGAGGCTAGATGAAAGTTTCAGATTTGAAAACATATGTGGGGGCTACAGGGAAAAAAAGAGGATGCAAAAACATTGCTATTTAAGGAAAACATACTGGATATAACCTAAATGACTGATAAAAAGATAATATTTGCTTATATGACTTTATGAAAACCATGCAAAATGTAAAACAAAATTCCTTCAGCTTCAGTATGCCAGTAGAATAAGGAGAATTGTTGGATTTGCTAAAGATTGACCAGTATTTGCCCAAGTACATCAGATCGTTTGTTTGTGGTCACTTGTTTTTAGAAAAGATGCAAAGAAGAAATATACAAGGCCAAAGTTCTAAAACTTTCATGCATAATTCAAAGTGATTATGAAAGCCTGGGATCAGTTCACATAGTCAAAATTTTCTCAATGTGACATATCTTAACAGATCAGGAATTAATTGTGCAGGAGTTAATATTTGATTAGGTTTATTTATAGATGCCAACACTCAGAAGAAAGTTCCACATGGTGATGAAGTAAATCCAATTGCTATTATGGGAAGAACTTCCAAGAGATCATTAAGGTTACAATATTAAGGTTACAAATTTGTTCTGTTCTTTCTGTTTTGAAAATTCTGAAACTGTGAATTGGACTTTTAAATAGCAGATTACAGTTTACATTCTGTGTGTGTGTATATATTACCATAATAATTAAAATATAACCTATATCATGATCTGAAGTATGTTTATCTGATTTTTAATAGCAATATTGTGGTTTTAATTTTGTAAGTTTAAGGGTAGTAAGGACTTGGCGGGATAAGGATTTGTAGGAAACACAAAGATTTAACAAGAATGCATAAATCCTCACTTTTCCTTTGAGTCACATCAGTTCTATTTATGATTCGATTCAAGAAATAAATAGTTCTTTGTCACATGAGATTGAAATATCCTGTCTTTGGTTTTTTGGTCGTCTCTTGCCAAGAACCAGAAAATACAGGAGAGCTGAGTGTTTCAGGAAAAAAGCAGGTTTCTGAGAATGTAACTTAACAATTGTTAATCAGATGAACACATGCTAGCTCCTTTGTCTTCAAAGATGTCTGAAAATTTTTCCTATAGTATTGTCTATCCTGTATATGCAGTAAATACAGTCTATGGTGTTCATGCACAGTTTGGATTGATTGCTATGAGATTTATGTCATGGTGCTCATGAGACAGTACAGGTTTTTTTTTCTCTTCAAAGGCATGAAACAATTATGCAACACTTTATAAATAATGCTTTTAACTCCCTCCCCACATTTATAAAAAAAGTTGTGAATAATTTGCGATAGTTTATTCAATTTATATCCAAACTATGTTTTAAGAAAATTGTATGATAAGTAATGAGTTATTTATAAAAAAGTAAAGATGGGATGAAAAAAAATCTAAAAAAAATATACATTGTGGTTTATTGACATACCAGAGTAGAAGTATTGTTTTTGTTTTGCTCTTTAAAAGCACAAACAATACTTACTATCAAGGTGTAGAATTAGTAAACCCTACTAGAATAAGATGGTAACCAGTTTCTCTTAGACAGGACAAAGATTGTGCCTTGAGAAACGATTGTTAAAACTTTCAGTTGATCTCTTATTTCTCAAGGCTTTTTTCCCTTGTAATGAAACTATTCTGGTAATCTATAGTAATCTCCTTTGAGTCCCCACAACCCTTGGGCCTGCCTCCCTCTCCCCCACTGGGTCCCTGGCAGGCCTTTCCCTCTGTCCCATCCCTGCAGTTGATCACAAGAAGTTCTTGATGCTCTCTGAGCTTGGTTATTTTCTTACAAACGTTTTCAATGCTAGTAGGGGATTGGGGTTTGCTCTTGTTTATAGTTTACAGCCCGACCAAAGAACCACTAAGACCACTCCCGCTAATACTGACAGAATATAAATTGTGAGCAAACATCACTTCCCACTAGCACTGATGATGTTACCTAGTTTGGATAGTGAAATGTCTGCAAAAAAATAACAAAACTCAAGAGAGCACCAAGAACACCTCATTTCAACCCTGAGCTACAAATATTCTCTATCAGTTGGTCATAAGGGTGAGCCACCCATAACTTTGGAAGTGGGTCATAAGTATTTTTGGGAGAGGGATCTGCCACAACTTCAGATGGTCATTAACCTATCAATTGTTAAGAGAGGACTACTTGTACACTAGGGTCATAAAAAACAAAGTAAACATATATTTATGAGCCAGGATTGTAAATTTGGGGTTGTACTCCTTTTCTGACACTGAAGTATAATCTTTTTTTGCTACCTTCTCTCTATCCCTCATATCATAACATCCATAATTCTTAAAATTTATAATTTAATATTCTTTAAAGCCATTGTTTTGTTAATACATCATGTTCCAACTCTGTTTTGTCTGGACGATTGTGAAATCAAAAGTTGATTTAATTGAATATACTGCCACTTTGCATTTTAAGCAATCCAGTTTCCTCTTGTAGTAATTCAGGTGCTTTAAAAATGTACTCTAATTGGCAGTGATCTAAACCTTCAATAACACTACTTGACTAATAAAACTTGAAAAAGAAATTGTCTGCTGTTTTCACACTGGGATTACTCCAGAATGTGTCATATCAATAAGGCTCTAAATTACAGTATAAATTTTGTCTTAACATCTTCCAAATACTGATTGTAGATTTTAATGCAGGGGGATATATTATAGAACTTAAAAATGGAGCTGTATGGTCTAGGTTCCCCCTTATTGTTTAACAAATGAATCACAACTTGGGAAAAATTGAAGAAAGTCTTGTTATCTTAGTAGTTTGGTTTCTATGCATCTGTCTATGTGTCTATTTTAAGTGGCTTTTATATTCATAGTAAATAAAAGAGATTAAATTTTAGGTGTTTTATTTCATTATTTTAAACTTTTAGTTCATTGTAGGATTATTTTTCATCACTGGGGGGTGTTCTGTTTTGTTTGGGGTAATTTAATATAGTATTTTATCTATTTTCATCACCATATTCCCTCTCTCTCTCCCTCTCCCCCCTCTGTGTTCATGTACCGTGCCACTGGCAAGTACTTTATACAAGAGAAGTTGTTGTTTGTTTATGACTTTTTCAGTAAAGCAATCAAAACCTAAGGGATTATCACTTAGCTGAGAAGTGATCCAAAATGGTAATTCAGCACTTCATTTGAAACTGGAAATTAAGCTCAATCCTTTTTTTATCATATTCACAATTTAACATGCTTTAAATATTGCCATTCAGGGAGTAATAGAATATTTATAAATAAAAAGGAATTACACATAGTATAATCACGTACACACCCCAACTACCAAGGAAAATTATTTCATGCATCCTCAAATGGATTGTACCGATATTCATCAGAATCCCATTATTTTCCTTTTACAGATGAGTTCTGAAGTACCAAAATTGTTCTTCTGTTTTGTCAGCTCTGTCTAGTGTTAAACCTTGGCATAATCTTAATAATAGTTTTAATTTTCTTCTTTAGCTGCCCAGGATGAAGAGACAAAATGTGCGTTTAGAGACTCCTACCAAAATAATCATGGGATTAGTGAAAGTCAGATTTCTCAAGAGAATGGTACAGTTTTATGTATGAAAGGAAGTACCTGCTATGGTCTCTGGGAAAAAACCCGAGAAGGAGAAATACATCTTGTGAAACAAGGTAATTTCAACCATCGTGGTGCTGTTTTATTTTTTTTACTATGGCTTGATGTAATATTTTTTAATGAAGATCTGCCATGGATTACTAACCTTTTTGGCACAGCAGGTATTTGGAAAATTTAGAGCTTATTATGGGAAATGGCTGCTATTGAACGTAGCTTATCCCAAACATCTATTTATCAGAAATATAATCTCTAGCCTCCTGGGATATTCTCTGCTTATATTATTTTTCCTGAACAGATGGACCACTTCCAAACTCTTAAGATTTTATATCCAGGTGAGATATAAAAGGAACAATAACACAGTATTTATATCAACTAAACAGTACATAGATTGTACAGTACATGATTTATCTCACCTATTATTACATTAAAGGCTATAGTCTACACCAGGGGTGTCAAACTGCCGGCCCGTGGGCTGGACGCGTCACAAGGAAACTGCGCCCACCCCATTGCTGGCAATGGGAAAAAAGTTTTGATAGGTTGCACAATGTCATGTGACATCGCAAGTTTGACATGTCTGGTCTAGACTCTACCTTTGAGAATTTTTAGTCAGACACTCATTGCTCATAGTTTTGGCTCTTCTTCAAGAATCACTGTTCAGTTTGTAATAATCATAGTCCAGGAACTGATTTATTAACGTATATAATGAAGAGTGTTATGCTTACTAAGCAGGGGATGTGGATCTTGGATTATATCAGAATCAGTAGAGTTTGTTACTGGTTTTTGAATCCTGGTTGATTTCAGTATTCAGAATCATAATTCCAAATTCAGTGTTCTTTAATATGTGCTTTCTAACAAGTGTTTGTGCTTGTACAAAGTGTGGAGCTACGTATGTTATAGATGCTCCTTGTTCATATTATAGTTTAGTAAGTTAAGATTCCTGATTTATTACAAGCTAATATGGCCACAAATGGAACTTTACTGATGTATCATACAATATAACTGTTGTTCTTTTATATTTAACTTACTGTTGTGAAGTGATAAATAAATAAAAAAAATATCTGACTGTGCCAGTAGATTACTTTTCAGTTTGTTTTAATTTGGTTTGGTTTGTTTTAATTTGGTTTTATAAAGGACTAAAGGATAAACTCTAAAGATCAACTCTGCTTGATCTAAATTGGTAGACAAAGCCTTGAAGAAGAAGGTTTTCATGGTTCATATATATATAATTCCAATTATATTAATTAGTTTTTATTCTCTATAAAATTAAATATCTTCCTGTTAGTTTAAAATGCACATTACATTAATTGAGAAAGTCATTTTAAAGTGATTGTTTTTAAAAAAAGTTGTCCAAACTTTTTTTTTAAGGGTTTTAAAATTTGTAAGGCTATGAGACTGCACTTTGAACCAGATCCATCATCCCCTGAAGATACTTGCTGATGCTAGGTGATGGGGATTGAGGGAGCCCCCAGTTTATTTAAAATTTTTGATTACTTGGTATCATCTAGTTCTGGTTCCTTGATGCCTTCTAGGACAAAATTGGATGAGTTTGGTCCTTGTTCTCCTTAGAGAGCAAGGGCAACAATAACCCTAGAGAAAAAACCACTCTGCAGAATGAAACAGAGAAGCAGCACTCCACTCAGCATTCTGAATGGAGCACTTTTGAGTATACACGGACAATGAAATATTGTCCTCTTTCTCCTCCTGGATAGAAAAAGGTTGTTTATGCAGAATAAGGTAGGAAGCGTTACCTTGAATATACCAGCTATATCTACCCTGCCTTTTCTCTCACCTTGGAAAAGGTGATTCACAATAAGAACTGAATGAAACTGATGTGCTGTTTTATTTGCCATTTGTTTTAGGATGTTGGACTCATATAGGAGACCCCCAAGAGTGTCATGCTGAAGAATGCATAGTAACAACCACTCCTTCCTTGATTCAGAATGGGACATACCGTTTCTGTTGCTGTAGTACCAACCTGTGCAATGTCAACTTCACAGAGAACTTTCTACCACGAGTTCCTATAAATCCAACACCTTCTGGTGAGTTACCCCAGACTGAGTTACAGTTAGTACGGAACAGCAGTTGTGGCTTAAGGAAGAGCATTATTGCTATCTTTATGGAGTCCGTTGAGTTTGAGATGCTAAAAAAAATCCTATTATTTTTCTGTTGATATGTAAATGATCCCATATTTATTTAATCTAAAAGAGCACAGAGACTTCCTGGTTTCATCTAATACTTTTTTAAAAAATTCGTAATACTGTGCTACAATGATGTAAAATTAATACTTTAAATATAGGCTTCAATAAGTCTGTTTCACAGACACGTGGAAGAGTTCATCATACTACCGGTAGTATAAAATTTTAATTGTGGGGGTTGGAATTGTATTTTAAACTTTAAACTTTAATTTTGAATATTCTTTATTAGATAAAGTTATGTGTTACCCTAGGATGTAATCCTTAAATGCTTAGACATATCCTGTTATAAAATGGGATCTTTGTGTTTTCATAGTTTGTTAAATCATTACTACAAGCCTAACTGCACACCAAGTAACTCTTGGGATCTGAGCAAAGGATTCATCACTTTAGTTTTGGCTGCAGTATTTTGTTTCTTCTCAGAATTTTGTTTGTGATAAATAGCTTAGAGGAAGGGATTTAATCAGATGGCTTTTGGATAAGAAATAGCACAATTTTAGTTAACTTTCAAAAATTGCAGGAGACGTTCTGTACACACTCTACAAACACAAATACTATGTAGTGTTAGCTAAATAGATATTATTTCATAGGCTACATTGAAATGTCAGATTCTTCAATGTTCTGAGTTGAAAAAAATCTGGTTATAACTATTAAAAGTAAAATAAACACTTTTAACTAACATTGAATATCAGCTGTTAAGAGAAAAAATATTACTGTACAATGAAAGATTGTTAGAAGGACATAGAAGCAATTTAATTTTTTTCTATGGTTTTCAGTATAGGATTAAGTCATAAACCAGAATCTAACAGCAAGAGAATAATATTGCTTAATATCTATATGCCCAGTTAGGTGTCCTTCAAATCATAGTCAGAAGAATTAAATTCCTGCTTCCCCAATCCCCTGTAGCATTGTACTAAGAAATTGCCTTGTTCCGTTAACACCAAAATGCAATACTTTACCACAAGGTTGACTGCTTATTTTCAAGGCATATTCTCATTGGCCATTGTTTGTGTCTTTCTTTTTAATTTATAAATCAGCATTTTTCTCCGTACATTTCAGAGCATACTAAGGAATCATCACAGGACTACCAACTTAATTATTGGTAGAAATGTAATGAAAGTGCTGGAAAGTGCTGGCATTGGCTTGTGGATAATGAAGGCTATAGTACTGTACATCAAGTTTGCGATAGGAAGAGAAACTGTCTTCCTTGTATTCTTATTCCCTATTCCCTATTGTCTTAATATTTACATTATTCATGATAGTGGAAGAAACTGACAGTAAAGTGATATTGACCAGTACTATGGGATAATCCAAGCTTCATCTGAAAAAAATCCAAATCAATATTCTTACTATTCCCTGTTGGAAATATAAAGTCGACTTCAGCAAGTGAATAATAAGAAAATAACAGAGTATGTGCCCCTTGCACATTGATCTAAAATACATTAATGTATTTGAGGACTGAGATATGCTTCCTGCATTGTTAATCTTAATCCTAAAAGCCCATGGCCGACACATCCTAAAAATTAATATGGCCTGTTTCTTATATTCTACACTATAGGAGAATATATCAGTATATGAGTAAAGAAAAGGCCAACATGTTAATAGTGTTGTTGTTCTTAACAAGAGAAAGATTAATGATTATATTCTCTATAATTCTTATTCATTTTTATAAAACTTGCTACCTATAACTGAGAGAATGGTAGTGGAAGTGAATGTATGTATTTCTAGTTCTGCTTAGCCCTTAAGGTCAGAAGACAGACAAACTCTGATACAGCATGAAATGTTTCAAATATGATTATCCAAAAGGTGCTTTGGAGCACACAGAAGCCCTTGTTTGACATCTTAACAGTAACAACGTCTTTAAAGTGTCACAGGTAAGTGTGGTATTCCTGCTGCCCAGTTACCTATTTAGAGATCAAATCCAAAATACTACCATAGCATTGAGATGTGTTGCATTAATTGGAGGAGGAGAGTGTTCCTTCAGTGTCTGCCAGTTTTCTTCTTTGTCTGCAGCTCTGAATGTGTTTGGCAGTGACCCTGGTTTCTCTGGCTAGAGAAAAATGGTGTTGTGGCAGCTCATAATCTCATGGGACATACTTTGAATGCAGCACCACCGTTCATTGAATGGGAAAATGGTATCAGGAGTTAGTTTGGCTTTTCACCAAAAGGCAGGTGCTTTTGCAAGGAGGATGCAGATTATATAGCTGCTGGAATGTTTTGTTTCTTTAAAATTATTTTTTAAGCTTTTCATTCCTGCGCAATAAAAATTATGTGAAATGAATAGATTATGAAATGCAAAGTGTTTAAAGTATAACTAGTGGTAAAGTCCTGCAAAATTACCTCTAAAGGAAAAAAACATTTGATAGTAGAACTAATCTAAAACATTTACAAATTTGAATGCCAACATAGGGCATAAATGTTTGCCATTAATATAAAATAATCAAATATCCTTATTAAATTTAGCAGCTGTTTACAACTGAGGCTCATAATCTCCATTTTATGAGAAGACATTACATAGGAAAGGTCAGCAGCATAATTCTCATGGATGCCAATTACCTACAACACTGCTAGGTGGCATTCAGAGATGTCATACATTAGCGAATAAATTTAAAGACTTTAAAAATTCAGGAGATTGTGCAATTTCAGGCAAGATGACAAGACCATATATCTGGTCTCGGGTATAATTCAAAAATGAAAATCTAAAGGAAAGCTTCTGACTAGCACATTGGCAAATAATATTTTAAAAGTAAATAAAAGGAACATTGCTCAGTTGCTATGGAAACTTATCATTTTAGCAGTGAATGGGCCATTTTGCGTGATCCATTTTAGTAAGTGCTAGTTCAGTGACAAGTCTAATATTAATTATAACGTATTTTGTATAAATAGTATTCAGAACAGAATAAATGAGAATGTGCTACATTAAGAAATGGATTTTTTTTCAGCTTTTGTAGAAATCCTTGGATTGACTCACATATATGCATTCCTGTATTTATTGAGTCAATATGTGATAGTACATAGATTTGTTTAATGTTCTTTGGGTTGTTACTGAGAAGGCAAATCATTCAAGGCTACCCTGAGATTTTGCAAAATAGATAGCTTCCACATTTCAACAAATACTGTTTTTTATCAGCATGGTCTAATTCTTTTTAATAAGAGATTGAGGCAAAATAGGGAATGTTATCTATGAGACAACGTTCTTAGGTTACATTCTGACCATTGGCTCTTGTTGATACTGAGGAGTACCTGAATGACTTGTTTCCAATGGAATTAGTAAGGCAGAAAATCGATAGGTACAGTTAGAAGTAGTAAGAATTTTGAGAGGCAGTTTGGGGTAGTGGTTAAGGCATCAAGCTAGAAACCAGAAGATTGTGAGTTCTAGTCCTGCCTTAGGCACAAGCCAACTGGATGGATGACTTTGGACTAATCACTCTCTCTCAGCCCTGAGAATGAGGCAAGGGCAAACCATTTATGAAAATGCTGCCAAGAAGATTTGAGGATTAATTCAGGCAGTCACCAGGCGTCAACACTGATTTAGTGATTAAAAAAAAAAGAAAAGTAAACTTTTCACACATACCGTATATGATCTGGCATCTGCCAGGATTTGAGCCTTTTTGGTTTTGTTTTGCTTTTGCTCCATAACAGATATCAGAATAACAGAATAACAGAGTTGGAAGGGACCTTGGAGGTCTTCTAGTCCAACCCCCTTCTGAAGCAGGAAACCCCATGCCATTTCAGACAAATGGTCATCCAGTCTCTTCTTAAAAACCTCCAGTGTTGGAGCACCCACAATTTCCGGAGGCAAAGCATCCCACGGATTAATTATTCTAACTGTCAGGAAATTTATCCTTAGTTCTAAGTTGGTTCCATTGATCATCCATTGATACCAGATTTTGTCAGTTGCACAAAAGCATCTTTCCTCATGGAAAAATATAAAATGTTGACAAATTTGAATAGGAATGCCTTTTTTAAAAAGTCTGGCTATAATGCCTATGGCAAATGCCAAAACCTGACCATTTGCTGTTGGTACCTATGAACAAATGTATAGCAGGAATACACATTCCTTCCAGTTGTGAGAAAAACGTTAATGAAACAAAAGTTGGGTTGCATTGTTGCCATTACGGTTACGAAAATGACCTCTCTTGGCTAAGGGGATGGAATTTGAAGATAATATTTGATCATTTGCTCCTACTGAGCAAGCCCAGCAATAAACATTTAATACATTTAGTTGTGCCTGTCTTCATTAATACCAACTTTGGAAGTTCTAACTAGTGGGGAGAGTTTACTTTTAATGTATGGCACACTATCCAGGTTGGATTATTCAGTGCATGTTGTCTCTTGCACATACAGTGTGGAAGGCAAAGCAAAGAAGGGTTTGAGATTCATGTTTTCTCTTTTTTCCTTGTATGACAGTGAAACACGTGCAGAGGGAATTGACAGGAAGAAACCTTAATGGTCTACAAGTAGTCCTTAACTTACAACAGTTCATGTAGTGATAGTTTGTTTTTTTTAAAAATATGGAACGCTTCACGAATTTGCGTGTCATCCTTGCGCAGGGGCCATGCTAATCTTCTCTGTATCGTTCCAATTTTAGTATATGTGCTGCCGAAGCGAGCACCATGTAGTGATAGTTTGAAATTACAATGGCACTGAAAAAAGTGACTTATGACCGTTTTTCACACTTAAGATTGTTGCAGCATCCCCATAGTCATGCAATCAAAATTCAGACGCTTGGTAACTGACTCATAATTACGACAGTTGCAGTGTCCTGGGGTCATGTGTTCACCTTTTACTACCCTCTGACAAGCAAAGTTAATGCAGAAGCCAGATTCACTTAACAACCTTTAACAACAAATTAGTAACAAATTAGTTACTAATTTAAGAACCGCGGTGATTTACTTAACATCTGTGGCAAGAAAAGGCGTAAAATGGGGTAAAATTCACTTAGCAACAGAAATTTGGGGCTCCATTAAATTGAGGATATCTGCATATGCAATGGTGCACAGCTCAAAATCATTCTTGAAGCAAATTAATTACCTAAAGTGGATATTTAATGCAGGGTAGTATACTAAATTAATTATTTAATTCAGCAGCATATTTTGGATAGTGGAGGAAGAAATGTAATTGTTCTATCTGAAAATGTGAGGATTTTAGATCAATTCCGCAAAAAAGTAAAGTAATTTTTTTTTGGCTGGAAGCCTTTTTTATGTCTTGCCTCTCAGGAAAATATAAATACTGTAATCCTTAAATTATCTTTTTGAATGAGGTTGGTGGGGGAGCAGGGAAAGTGAACCCAGGATAATACTGTAGGAAGGCTCTGCTTTGCTGCTAGCATACACAGAGTTGTACATTCTTGGAACAGCACCACTACCAGACAAAGACTGAGTGTAAGCAAGGAAGCAGACGGCCCGCCTCCAGCCAGTGCCCGGTCTGGCTCCAGGATTTGTAAACAGAAACAGGCCAGACTCCAATAAGGCAGACAGCAGGTGGCTCTCCCTCCCTCCCTCCCTCCTTCTGATCTGCATGGGGGAGATGCCTACTTGTACAAGCCTTTCCATTGCATAAAAGTATCTAGGTGCTATTTAAATTAACAGAACTGCCTTTCTCTGAATGCTGGAAAAGCATGTAGCATTTAACTGCTTAAAGGATCAAAGTGTGTTTCCTGAACAATACTATGAAATGTAGGACATGGTGTCTGTTAATATCTGTAGTTATAAGGATACCCATCTTAGAATATAAGAATCTTCCTATTCTTATATTCTGTTTTGTTTCAAAGAAAGTGACGTATTGCCATCAGGCAAATGAAGCAATGCTACAAAAAACTCCAGGGCATATTTTCTTCTGACTGCCCTTGGGCACATATCTGCCTTTGTCTTCATGGATTTCCTGCCTCTGAGTTCCCTTCTCATGGCCAGCCTTGAATTTCCTCTCCAAATGAGGTTTCCTTTTGCCTGTCCATGTAGGCAGTCCATTTTAACCTCCTTAGAACTCCAGATTGGCTAGCAGACAAATCTTGTTACGGAGGGAAAAGGTAATTGTTGTATAAAAGTGTGGGTGGGCTGTTTTCTTTTTTTCTAGGAAATTAGTGATACAGACTTACCATTTATCGTGTATTCTGAACTGAATCTCATAGCATAGAGTTCTCATAGTAGCAAGCCAATTTGAATGGAAAGATAATACATTATATAATACACATTTTATTATAACGCTTGTGGAAAAACATAACTCTGAAGCTGATATTTATTGCTTAGTCCCATTATCATTGGATTCATCTTGCTTTCTGTGCTAGTCAGCATTTTAATAAGAGTTACCAGAAAAGGTGATCTGAGAATGTGGAATGACTAGCATGCTAATGACATACCAGTGATTCAAGTGTGCCGGTATGAAATAATAAATCTCTGTTGTTTCACAGTACAAACTAGGGTACAAATGATAATAGTTCATTTCAGGAAGAATGGCAACCACAGGCTTAAAGTGATGCTTTTCATGTAAGCTGCTTCCTGTCTTTATTAAGTAATTATCAAAGCACTAATCGGTGTTAATGGAGTTTGAAAGCTCTTGGAATTTATTAGAAGCATGGCTGTTTCAGTTTTTATTAAAAAAAACCCTATCATTTCAATTACTAGCTCATTTTGCAGAGACAACCTTATATTTGGATAAACAAATCTAGTTATTTATTATACATGTCAAAGGAAATACTATAAAATACTGAGTAAATAGGTTCTCCAGCACTAGGAGATGGAGAATCCACCAATGGGTTATGACTGTATTCCTGCCCAATCAGATCAAGTCAGCCAAAGCTGCCACGCCCCTTCCTGGACCCTTTCCCAGTTTTGACTTGATCTGGCCCAAGAAGGACATGTAACGTGGCTCCTAGGCAGATATAGTCATTTATTGGTGGATTCTTCATCAGATTAGAGCAGGTTTTTTAGAAAATTGCTTCAGAGTAAGCAGGGATTGGGAACTTGTCTCCTAGATTCCCCTAGAAGAAGCAAGCTAGAAACAGCTCCAGGTAAGGGGGGAAAGGACTCCTCCTTTCCTCCTCCCCACTTGAATCGCCCCCCCCCACTCACGATCCGACAACCGAGACCAGGTAGGTAACATTGGTTGGCGCGGGGAGGGCGGAAGGAAGGGGGGAGGCGAAGGGGAGGGGGGTCCCCTCACCCTTCGCCGTTCGTGCGGTTCCCCCCCCTTCCAGGGTCCGTGGGTAGGCGCCGATTAGCTGATCGGCGGCCCGTGCGGCCTCGGTTCTTTTTTTGCGTTCCCCTCGGCCCCAGGGACTGCGGGAACGCAGATAATTTCAAACGGGCGCCGATCAGCTGATTGGCGCGCCACGGGGCGCCACGGTTCCTCACGGGAACCGCGGGCTTTTTAAACGAAGCGGGCGCCGATCAGCTGACCGGCGGCCAAGGGAACGGCGCCGATCGGCTAATCGGAGGCCTCGCCGCAAGGCGGCGGAGGCCGCAGGTAGCAGCCAGCGCCATTCGGCGGAGGCCGCAGCTAGTAGCCAGGTTCCCCTTCTTCCCGGCGCCACGGTGGCCTCCATCTTGACCACGCGGCGCATGTGGCTGCCGAGAATAAAGAAGCCAGCGCTGATGAGCTGACCGGCTCCGGAGGCCTCGCTAGCCTGAGAGGGGAAGCCGGCGCCGACCAGCTGATCGGCGGCCGATCACTGGGCACTCATAGGCCTCGCCGGATCGGGGCTTCCCCTTTTAGACCCTGCTGGTGAGGGGATGCGGGGGGAAGCCACGCAGGCCATTTTGGCCACGCGGTGCGACCACAAAGGCTGAGCAAGGTTCCCCCCCACACACCTCAACAGGCCCAGCCGGGCCAGTAGGCAGGCCCATTTAGGCCCCTTTTTTGATAAAATTCTACTCCTTTTGCGGGGCCTGGTGTCTCCCATTGTCTGGTGTCTCCCATCGTCTGGTGGCAGCTCCTTTCAGCCGGTTTTTTTGGCTCTTTTGACCTTGGCTCCGCTTGGATTCCAGGCACCCCCATTAGTGTGCCTGTCGTTATCTGAGCAACCTTTACGTGGATTCCAGGCGCCCCCCCACAGTGGGCCTGTTCTTATCTACTGTATTTCTAGCCGGATTCCAGGCGCCCCCTATAGTGTGTCTGTTGTTATCCGTGCACAGCCTAGTGGGTTCCAGACATCCCAGCAGTGTGCCGCTCCTTACCCACACGTAGGCTGTCCCTGGGTTCCAGGCGCCCCCTCTCGTGCACCTGTTCTTATCCAGTGGGTTACACTCCCTAGATACCCGGGGCCCCCTCTCGTGCCCCGGCGATATCGGAGAATGGAAGAGGCCACCCCGCCTTCTTCGGGAGCCCCTCCATCCTCATCAGGTCAACCTGGTCTGGAAAGCACCACCAGGTCGGCAGCCAAATCTAGTGTTAGATCTGCCACCATGACCTCTAAGAGAGCAGACAAGCAGGACAGGAGGAGATACCAGGCCTTGGAAAGGGAGTTCTCCAAGGCACAGAAAAGAGCAAAAATAGCGCCGGAATCACCTCTGGGGCCGTCTACAGACGATCTTCAGCCCATGGGCAGCGAGCAAGCGAACCTCCCTAATGAGGACCGTCTAGCCCTACTTATCGCCCAAGCAGTGGATCGAGCCCTGGAGGCCAGAGCGCAGGCATCCGCCGCTCGCAAACGCAGCCCACACCGGGAGACGAGGGCATACGATAGCCCCGCATCTCCCTCAGCATCCCAGGCTTCGGAGGAATCGTACCTAGAGGAGGCAATAGCAGATCAGGGGGTACCAATGTCTGACGAGGAGGAGGATCCACCGGAGGCCCCCGCCTCCAAAGGACTATTCAACCCCTCCTCCTTCCTGACCTTGCTACGGAAGGCCGCATCCACCGCACACCTGGGGCCCGAAATCCCAGCGGCAACACCCTCCGACCCACAGGACATGGATGCAGAGGCACACCCCAGCTTCGTGGAACCGGTCACGACCAAGCACCACATCCCCTGTCCCTCCATGTTCCTGAAAGCGATCAAAATACAGTGGACATCACCGGCCTCTCTTCCCATGCCGAGCAGTACCGACAAGAAGTTGTTCGGGATGGCCCCGAAATTGGAAGAGACACTGGAAGTTCCTACCGTGGACGAACCCCTAGCACCCCTAGTGTCGTCCACCACCTTCTCAGGAGACCTCGCTGAGGCCCTCAAAACTGAGGACCGCAGGGGCGAGGCCACGTGCCGCAGAACGCACCAAGCAACCGCTTGGGCGATCAGAGCCTCTACTTCCGCCTCATTCTTCATTAGGGCCGCCATGGTTGGCTCCAGGAGCTTCAGGGAAAGATCCCTGCGGAGGACTTCCGCACGCAACAGGATCTCAGTAAGATAGTGGCGGCCACAGAGTACGCAACAGACGCGACTCTCCAGGCCGCTCGGTTTTCATCCAGAGCTATGGTTTCCAATGTCACCGGCAGGCGCCTGCTCTGGCTGAAACACTGGCAGGCAGACTCTAGGTCCAAGTGGAAACTCGCAGCGGCCCCCTACCAAGGGGGAAAGTTGTTTGGGGATGCCTCGAACCCCTATACAACAGAAAACAAGGACAAACGCAGGGTCCTTAAACACATGTTTAGGAGACAGGACAGGCGCGCCGGAGCCTACCCACGGCGACAGCCCTTTCGGGCCGGAGCCAGGTACAACCATTGCCAGACATCCCAGTCCTTTCCGACCAGGCAGGACAGACAGGCAGACAGGCAAAGCCCCAGACCCAGACAACAGCCTCAGAGCAAGCGGCCCTTTCGAGGCGCCAACAGGCCTTTCCGGCGCTCCAAATGATACCTCATCAGGACCTCCCATCGGGGGCAGACTCTCCTTGTTTGCCCACCAGTGGGAGGTCACCACCACGGATGCATGGGTACTCAACACCATCCGTCACGGCCTCTCCCTGGAATTTGTCTCCACCCCCCCAAATCGGTTCCTCCCTTGCCCAAGCCCTCGCAACCGAATAAGAAGGAGGTTGATGGACGAGGCAGTAAACCATCTACTTCAAATACGGGCCATAGAAACAGTTCCGATGGACCAGAGAGACCAGGGATTCTACTCCATCCTCTTCGTAGTCCAAAAGGCATCAGGGGAATGGAGAGCAATTCTAGACCTCAAAGGACTAAATTACCACCTGGCATACCACAAATTCAAGATGCAAATGCTCCGATCCATCTTGGGAAGCGTCAGAAAAGGGGACCTCCTGACATCTATAGACCTCACGGAGGCGTACCTCCATATCCCGATCTCTCTGGCCCACCGACGGTTTCTACGGTTCGCATACAGGGGACGTCACTTTCAGTACAGGGCGCTCCCATTCGGCCTATCCTCTGCCCCAAGGGTCTTCACCAAGATCCTGGCAGCCCTAGCAGCCAGCCTACGGATGGTGCCGATCAGAGTCCAATGCTACCTGGACGACATCCTAATCCAGTCCGCGTCCACCCAGGCCGCCGAGTCGGACCTACAGTTGGTGGTAGGGCTACTCCAAAGCCATGGGTTCTCTGTAAATTTTCCCAAGAGTCACCTAGTCCCCTCAACAAGGTTACTCCACCTCGGCGCCATCATAGACACCGTAGAATGCCGGGTCTACCTATCCCAAGAGCGCCGGGAAAGCATAAGAAGCTCGATCCTCCAGATTCGCAGGAGTCGATCAGTAACATTGGCCAGCCTATCCCAGTTGCTAGGAAAGATGATTTCGACCATTGCAATCGTGCCTTGGTCCAGGCTCCATTCCAGGGAACTCCAATGGTTCCTGTTGCCCTTCCAGAGGCAAAACCTCAGCCCCTCCCCACAGAAAGTTCGCCTCCCGCCACAGGTACTACATTCCCTCAGATGGTGGCTATCACCAGCTATAAGCAGAGGGTCAGACTTCAGGGACCGCATAATACTCACCACGGACGCCAGCCCATTCACAGTGGGCACAGGGCCAGTGGTCCCTGGCGGACCTCCGTCACAGCATCAATTGGCTTGAATTATGGGCCATCCACCTCGCCCTCCGTCACTTCCAGGACCGAGTGGCGCGACAACACGTCCTGGTCCTCACCGACAACGTGACAGCCAAGGCTCATGTAAACTGTCAGGGGGGCACTCGGTCCCGAAGCCTCATGGCAGAGGCTCTCCTTCTGGGAACCTGGGCAGAACACAATCTAGCTTCCATCAGGGCCGATCACATATCAGGGGAAGCGAACACTCAGGCCGACTTCCTGAGCAGAACAATAGTGGACCACTCGGAATGGCGACTTCATCCGAGGATCTTCAAAGAGATCTGTCACCGGTTCGGCTTGCCACAGGTGGACCTCTTTGCCTCCCCACACAACGCCCAGCTGCCCCGATTCTTTTCCCGTTTTCCAGCCAGGGAGGCAGAACAGACGGATGCCCTCCGGAGTCCGTGGCCACAAGGTCTCCTTTACGCCTTCCCCCCTGCCCCTCCTCCCAGCAGTGATACGCAAGATCATCAGGGAACGAGCAGTGGTACTCCTAGTGGCCCCCCACTGGCCAAGGAGACCATGGTTCGCTGACCTGATGAGTCTCTCCCTGGTGGAACCCTGGAGGATCCCCCCGGAACGGGTGTCGCTCAGTCAGGGAGACATTCACCATCCGGATCCTCAGTGGCTCCAGTTAGCCGCCTGGCACTTGAGCGCTCGATCCTGACAGGGGAACTGTGCTCCCCGGGGGTCATCACCATAATCCAGGCCTCCCGTTGCCCCTCCACCAACTGCATCTATGATGCCTCGTGGAAAAACTTCCAATTGTGGTGCTCCAGGCGGCGGCTGCCGCTTAGGGACCTCACAATTGCCCATATTCTGGACTACTTGTTAGCTGAACTCGACAGGGGCCTGGCCCCAAACACACTGCGCAGACAAGTTGCAGCCCTGGCAATGGTGCTCACATGCGACTCAGCAGGTACCCTGAGTCGCCATCCCCTCATCAGGTCCTTCCTAAAAGGGGCCTCCAACTCCAGACCCCCTACTGTACACAGGTACCCCTCGTGGGAGTTACCACGGGTCCTCCGGGCTCTCACTCAGCGGCCCTTCGAACCCTTAGCGACATGCGACGTGCGCTACCTGTCCCACAAGGTGGCGTTCCTAGTGGCGATCACGTCTGCACGACGCATCTCCGAACTGGCAGCACTCTCAGTCAGGGATGACTTGTGCGTCTTCCATCAGGATAGGGTGACCCTGCGCCTGGATCCCACCTTCACCCCGAAGGTAAATTCCCTATTCCATAGGTCGCAGGACATAGTGCTACCAGATTTTTGCCCCAATCCGTCACACGATAGGGAGCGACAATGGCAGTGCCTGGATGCACGTAGGGCGCTGAAGTGTTACATCGCACGTACAGCGGAATTCCGTAGGTCCGAAGCTCTATTCATATAGTTCCACCCTTCCTATAAGAGTCTGAAGGCATCCTCCTCCACAATTGGTAGGTGGATCAGAGCGTGTATCGCCGGGGTGTACCAGGCGGAAGCCTTGCCGGCCCCAAGAGGGATCACAGCACACTCCACACGAAGCGCAGCTACCTCCACGGCCTGGTCCACACAGGCATCCATCGAGGAGGTATGCAGGGCAGCCACATGGGCTACACCATCCCCATTCATTAGGCACTACAAGATTGATAGGTTTGCCTCGGCCGAGGCAGCCTTTGGCCGGAGAGTTCTCCAACAGGTTATTCGCCAAAGTGCCACACCGGACCAGTCGGCTGCCCACCCTCAGGGACAGTAGGCTTGGGTATGTCCCATTGGTGGATTCTCCATCTCCTAGTGCTGGAGAAGGGGCGTTGTCTTACCTGAACGCCTTTTCTCAGCACGGAGATGGAGAATCCACCCCCACCCTGGTAGGTCAGTTAGACCTAGGATTAGCATAGTGGAAGGAGCCACGAGGTCGCACAGTCAGTCAAGGGCTAGGCTCGCGTCAAACCTGGGAAAGGGTCCAGGAAGGGGCGTGGCAGCTTTGGCTGACTTGATCTGATTGGGCAGGAATACAGTCATAACCCATTGGTGGATTCTCCATCTCCGTGCTGAGAAAAGGCGTTCAGGTAAGACAACGCCCCTTCCCAAAGTCTGCACTGCCATATTCATTGTTTTCTCATTTTTAATCTGTAAACAACCCAAAGAAATAGTAAGTATGAATTCACATTTGCAGAAATATACCATGCTCAATTTTGTACAATGTATAATTATCCTGCCTTCAGGTGCTTGGGTTGACCCCCTCTTCTTTGTGGCATCCTCTCAAATATTGGAACACTGCTATCATGTCGTCCCTAGCCCTTCTTTTCACTAGACTAGACATACCCAATTCCTGCAACTGTTCTTCATATGTTTTAGACTCCAGCCCCCTAATCATCTTTATTGCTCTTCCTTCTCTGAACTCTAATATAGAGTCTCAAAATCTTTTTTATATTGTTAACAACCAAAATTGGATGCAATATTCCAAGTGTGGTTGTACCAAGACCTTATAAAACGTTACTAACATTTCACATGATCTTGATTTTATCCTTCTGTTAATGCAGCCTAGAACTGCATTGGTATTTTTGTCAGCTGCAGCATTCCTGGCTCATATTTAAGTGGTTATTTACTAGGACTCCTATATCCCTCTTGCAGGTAACTGCTATTGAGCCAAGTTCCACCTGTTCTGTACCTGTGCATTTGGTTTTTCTTGCCTAAGTGTAAAATCTTACTTTTCTCAAAATTTCATTTTGTTAGATAGGACCCAGTGTTCAAGTCTACCAAGATTGTTCTGGATCTTGAGCCTATATGTTGGCTAGTCCTGCCAGCTTGGTGTCATCTGCAGATTTGATGAGTTCCCCATCCTCTCATCTACATAATTTATAAAAATGTTGAAGAATACTGGGCCTCAGACAGAATCTCTGTGAACCCCACTGTATTCTTCCCTCTGTAGATGTAGCTCCATTAAGGGCTACACGTTGAGTGTGTTGGTCAGCCAGTTAAAAATCCATCTGATGGTGATGCTGCCTATCCCACATTTTTCTTACTTGCCAAGAAGTAGGTTGTGGTCTATTTTGTCAAATATCTTATTGAAATTTATGTATACTATGTCCACAGCATTTCACTGGTCCACTAATTTAATCACGTCAAAGAATGAAATAAGATTTGTTTGGCATGATCTGTTTTTGACAAACTCATGTTGGCTTCTGATTATCACTTTTCTTGCTTCTAGGTGTTTGCAGATCTGTTTCTTGATTATCTTTTCCAGAAGGTTCCCAGCTATTGATGTCAGGCTGATTAATCTGTAGTTTCCTGGATCCATTTTTTCACCTTTTTGGGAAAAGAGAACTACATCAGCTCTTTTCTAATCTTTTGGTAGTTCTTCAGTGCTCCAGGATCTTTGAAAGATAATGTTCAGTGGTTCCTAGATCATGTGTGTCAGCTTCTTCAGAACTCTGCAATGTAATCTATCTAGTCCTGGTGATTTGAACTCATCTAGGCGGACAGTGTTGTCTTACCATTTTCCTGCCTATTCTTGCTTGTATTTCTAGTCTGTCTTTTACAGTTCTGCATTTGATAGGATGGGCTATTTTTTCCTTTTGCATGAAAAAGATGCAAAGAATGAATTAAGCAGCTCTGCTTTCTCCCCGCTATCCATCACTTCCTTGCCATCTTCTTCCTTTGGTGGACCAATTATTTCCTTGACTTTTTTCTTGTTTTTTACATATTGAAAGAAACTTTATTATTTTTCACTTTTGTAGTTCATGCTAAGACTTAACTTTCTTGACTTCATCTTCAGGCTCTATGCTAGTATTCTGCCTTACTTATATGTCTCTTTTTACATTTTTTTGTACTAATCCTTTTTGTCTTTCAGTTGATCAGAGAGTACTTTATACAAACGTGGTGGCTTCTTCTTGGATTTCTTGTTTTTCTTTTTAGTGGTATTTAGTGGTTTCCCCCCAAAAGTTGCCTGTTTCCCATAGTTGCCTGTTCCAGCTTGGTTTGCCTTGCTGCCATCCAGTTCTCAAACTCTCTCTCACACAGATGCAGACAGACAGACAGACAGACAGACAGACAGACAGACAGACACACACACACACACACACACACACACGTGTCACTGCACCGCAGCTGTTCATGTGCAATGTGATCAGTTTCTGTAGCTTAAGTCAGCTGTTTTGTGAGGCAGTATATTCTTCACTCAACATTAGCCTAAGCCATATCCTCCTGCGCTCAGCCTTTACAAATTTCTATAGCAAGAGTTCTTCAGACTACAAGTCATGATCCCATATGAAGTGTTAAACAACTTAGGGAGGATTCACAAATGTTTTTTAAAGGCTGAGAAGACTAGCACAGGCAAAGTAGGAGCACAGTCAAAACTTGTTCCTATTCTGCCTTGGCTTGCCCATCCAGAATTTGCACAAGCAAAGTGAGAAGCAAATGCAGCAGGAGTTTTGAGGATGTTCCCACTTGAGCAGGCAATGTATGGAACCGTTATGAGGTTCTGTGGTTTTGACTTAATTTAAAAGCTTGGGTTTAATTTTTAATAGTTATGCATAGCATCATATTAACAGATTGTAGTCTTAGCTGTGCTTGTCTGTGTTGCGTGATTGCTGAAATTTCACTTTGTTATTAGCAGTTGAAGTGAAGTATTACAGGTAGTCCTCAACTTACAACCACAATTGGACCCTGGATTTCCATCACTAAGCAAGTCAGTTGTTAACTGAGTTGTTCCCGATTGTATGACCTTTTTGCCATGGTTGAGCAAAAGTTGTTAAATGAGTCACATGGACATTAAGTGAGTCTGGCTTCCCCCATTGACTTTGAAATGACACACAAATTGATTCGGCAGGACCACCATAGCTGTGTATGTTTAGATATGTGGACTAGCAAATGTCTCGCCAATCACTGAAGATTGGTTGGCATCTTCAGGTTGGAATAGTTGCAATTCTATTCTAGGTGTCTAGAATTTTCAGGCATTTTAATTAGAAGGTTGTCATTAACTCACTTTATATACTATTTTTAAATAAGAAGTATTGACCATCCCTTAGCATGTTACTGAAATGTAGACTAGAAGTTAAGAAACTATTACTTCTCCATGAGACATGTCAAGATACAA
Organism: Bothrops alternatus; assembly: GCA_034064705.1. NCBI lineage: Eukaryota > Metazoa > Chordata > Lepidosauria > Squamata > Viperidae > Bothrops > Bothrops alternatus. The sequence continues at coordinate 1,687,931 of JARGCV010000068.1, forward strand.
AGGCAGCTGTTTTTCCACTGCTTGGGATCATCTTTAGGAAAACAAAGGCATTGCCTAAAAAGTAATACATTGTTCTGTATCATGTTGTATAATAATTAAAAATAAAAGTACAGGGTATTTTTGCAGTTTTTATGTGTAATCCTGTCACATACTTCATTGAGGTAACTAAATGAAATGCTTTTTTCTGTAGCACCTGTCAGTTTGTTCTACCTATGTTCAATCGGTCAACTTGTAGGATTTCCTTGTTTCATAGAATCAGCAACAGATCCTTCAGCATATTTTTCTAATTGACATACTCATGTGAAGTTTCATAGAACTCAGAAGTTCCATAGAAGTATGAACTTTTAAGATTAATACACAAAGCATTACGAATTATGGCAATTTTAGAAAAGCAAATTTTGTCTGATCACAGTGATAGAAATAATAGGCTTCTCTCATTGCTGTTCCACTACCAACCCACATTACCCCCTTACTTTTCATGTAATCGTTATTGCCATAATTAAAGATCTGTTGGCAGGAAAATGTTGCTTCCTTGCAGTTTCTTCCAGAAACATTCTGGATGGCAACGTCAGCCAGAAGATCTGCTGAGGGCTGGATATGATAATTTGTCAGATCTTTCATATATAAAATCATCCATATTTTGTTCCAAATAAGATGGTAGGTGAAAGATATAATAGAGGCAAAATTTGATGTTATCTTGGAGATTTTTGAGCCTATGGATCATAAGTCACTGAATAGAGTCCTTTGGAATGTGAGGTCCACTATTTATGAATTTAATCCTTGTTCCACCAGGCTAGTTAAAGTTGGGGGGGGGAAGCTGACTAAAAGTTTAATCTGATTGTGATCAATTCTTTATTGAGGAGTACTCTGTGTCCCTCCTCAAGTTGCTTCGTCCAGATTCAACAATATTTGACTGTTATAGTCCTGTATTTAACCTTTGTTGATATATAGTGTGTATTTCATTTTGAACACAATGAAGCTATTAATATGTCTTTTTCATATTCTTTTGTGTATAACATTAGGCAGAAAATATGTAGTATCTGAAGCAGTTTAGAAATTAACTAATACTAGCTAGTTCAGATTCATAATAGAACTTGAGCATATGTGAAGAAGACCCATAATGCTAATGTGGGAATGTATTTTGGAACTGTGCTTCCATCTTTGATTATATAAAGAAGATTGAAATTGATAAATCAGTTATAGTTTTATACACTATATATTCTTAGATCCACTCTTAAGAGTCTATCAGAAGACTCAGATTTCAATGATGCAGTTCAGCATTTTGACAGTGTCTTACATTTCACAGATAAATTAATTTGCAAAAAATGTTTTCAAGAATAGCTTATTATTACTATTGATATAATTTTATTCATTCAACTTATATGCCACCCTCTTGCATGGTGGCTATTCTAGGTGGCTTACAATAATTAAAAACAATAAAAACCTTAAAGTGTTAAGTAATATATGGTAACATTAAATTAATTAAAATATGAACAAAGATATGGAGCAAAATACACATGGGGGAAGTGGGGTCTTAGTCTGTTAACCAACTCCAGAATGATATGCCCCCATGATATGAACTCAGTGGTGGGATTCAGCCGGTTCACACCACTTTGGTAGTAGCTAATTTTTTGTTTCCCAGGCCCAGAATGGATTTCCGGAAGTGGCATCCACATAGAGAACCGGTTGTTCATATATTGGAATCCCACCACGTATGAACTGTATAAGATTTGACTGTCTAGTTTATAATTATGGAATGCGCAATCAAGTGATAAAATGTAAATATTAAAATTTAATTGCTTTCATACTTAAAATGATGAATTCTGTCTGGTACTATGTTGATAACCACAGAAATAATGACTTAACACATGGTTTACATTCCAGTTCAAACAGCGACATTCTAAAACAGTGATGGCGAACCTTTTAGAGACTGAGTGCCCAAACTGCAACCCAAAACCCACTTATGCATCGTCGGGTGCCGGGTGGGCATGGCCCGTTGGGTGGGCGTGGCTGCGGTGGTAATGGCAGACTGAGTGGGACTAAAAAATTCAATCAATCAATTCCAACTTTGCAAGATCTTTATTTTTCTCATGAGAAGTTGAAATTGACTGATTGATTGTACCTTTTTTTTTTTGTACACGGCGGCAGAGGCCTAAAGCAAAAAGGTTTTATAAAACCCAGCTGAAGGCCTAGGACTGGGGCAATGGCACGTATGTCCACAGAGAGGGCTCGGAGTGCCGCCTCTGGCACCCGTGCCGTAGGTTCGCCACCACTGTTCTAAAACATCCAAACAGTCAAATCACAAAATGAAAGAAAGCAAGAAAATAAATCAAACTGAAGGTGTCAATAAAGAAATAACCAATTTAACTTTTCAGACAAGGAAGTTTCTCAGCTCACATATTGCAAGGTTCATGGTGTTTTAGGTGTTTTAGGCTTGATAGGCAATGGGTAGCAATTTCAGACACACAGAAAAATAAATGAGATAGGAAGGCAGCTTTTTCAGTGGAACTTTCTATCACTTCTAGAAGCAAAAACATTCTTTAATTCTTTGGAATGTCTTGTTAAGTCGATTTATGTATATAATAATATATGGTGGAACACCTGGGTGAAAAAGCAAAAGCTTAGAAAAAATAAAGCAGCGCTGGCAATTCAGCTAACTCATTCCTTCTTGACATTTGTTACATAGTTACTTTCATAGTTAGCTGAACTGTATTTAATTACTCATTTAAATACCTGAAATTTTCCCTTGAGTATTAAAGTCACTATCGTGTATTGAGTTGAAGGTTGAGACAGCAATGTCAAAAAGTTGTATATGTGAAGAGGAAGGTTTTAATGGCCTCCAGTGTTTTCAGTACATGTATAGAAAAGAGAGGATAATTGATGGGAGTAAGGCAAGTTGCCTGGAAGGTTGTATCTGCCAAGAACTTGTCAGAACTTATATATCCTTATTATGATCTAGACTTTGAGTTGGAGAAGATAAGGGAAAAAGATACACGTGTCAGTTTGTGATTAGAGTATTGGGAAATTAAAGTACATCTTTTTCAGACTCAAAATCGGATTCTCTTGTCATCACTATTAAAATGGAGCAACTACTCTAATATTCTTATCCCTAACAGATAGGTACTGTAGTTTGTAACGTGCACCTGCAGAATGGAAAAAAGAATCTACAAACTTGGGTGAAGAATGTTTTTTTTTTTTTGCCAGTTGTCTAATGTGCTTCTGGTGTGATTGCAATTTATAATTAGATATATCTAAACTGAGAATAGTAAGTTGCAATCATACCGGAAATAAAATAAAAACCACTTTATTTAAATTGCAGAGCTCATCCTTGCTTTCCTCTAACTGCAGTAGAAACACATCCCAGTAATGTTTTTTAATGCTACATTCTGACGATGTGCTTTTCTCTCATCCCACAGTTGAGACATCTTTAGCTTTTCCTATTTGAAGTATACTGTATTTCGCCTCTTCTCCGATCACTAGCTTTTTATATTGTTTTTGAGGATATTATCTAGGCCAGAGGTCCCCAACCCTTTTGGGCACCAGGGACCGGTTCCGTGGAGAGAGGTTTTTCCATGGACTGGAGGGTGCGTGGTTTTGGGTGCTGCCTGCATCTCACGGATGGGGCTTTGGTTGTTTGTGCGGCCCGGTTGCTGGAATGCCGCGGGCTGGTACTGGTCCATGGACCGGGGGTTGGGGACCCCTTACCTAGGCCACTTCATTGACAACATGTTTGGTGATACTGGGATCAGATCTGCCTACCTCCTCTTCAGGCTGTTGTAGCTGACCTTCTCACCTTTGGTCACTTAAAACTGCCTTCTGTGGTCCTTTGAGTTTGGACTGCAAGGAGGGACCAGACTCCTAATTTTCACAGAGACTTCCAACTGCTCAATGCCTGATCCTGCTTTCTGAACTATTCTGGTCTTATGCAGGTCCCTCTTTAATACCTCTTGAAAAAGTGTGTTTAAAAAACAAGACTAGCACTAGACTCTTGTGAAAGAACAGTAGTGCTGCACAATCTGATTTAAACTGAGAAAAAGAGCTTGGTTGCTGATCAGTCACGATTGGGTACATTACGGTTTTCTGCTTCTTCTGACAACAGAAGGTTTGCATGACTAAACTTTTTATTGGTTATCTGAGCTTGGAGGGACCATGGCACTCCCTGGCTCATTCTTATTTCATGACGATCCATGGGGTTCTTCTGGATGTTTCTGGCCACAGAGAAAGAACTGGATTCACTTACTGTTTCTGGCATACAGTATATGTCAAGAGTGGAGTTCTTTCCTTATGGACTGTTCCTTGTCCCTTCATTCTATGCTCTTCCTCTATACCTGCAACCTGTCAGCTTGGTACTTTTGGATACAGGTTTAGCATTCTTTCAGAAGGCATGGCTATAGACATGGACATCTCTTTTATATGTTTCTAAACTAGTAATTGGACAGTAGTCCCAACTAAGGACTACCTATAGGAGCAATATATAGAAAACCTAAATATTTATAATTCTCTTTCAATACGTTCTTTAAATTAACAGAACAATAAATTTATAGGCATATTAAAATTCATGTTATTTGCAGTTTTATATTAGTTAAATTAATTTTACTGTACTGAATTTTATACTTGCCTATTATGTTTTATTACATTGTTTAATGCTTTTTCACAGAATGCATTCTCGAAGCAAAATTCTTTTGGTTGGAAGGAATGTAGTCAGTTGTAGGACAAAATCGATTAGTATTAAATCTGACAAGCCAAAGACTTTAATAGTAATGATTTTTTCTCAGTTGAATCACTCTAAATCAGAAATTGCAACAAGAAGTCAGTTAAGATTCCTGGTTACAGAGTAAATTTACTAGCCTTTCATTGCAATGAATTGATTTCTGATTTATCCTTTATTTTGTAGACTCACACAGAATGCTGGAATTATAAGGGAATCTAATCTTAATTTTGGCTTTAAATATAACTGAATTTGTTCTAATTATGAAATAATTGTCTTACTGAAGCCCAGTAGTGTATCACAGTTCCCTGCTTCTTTGAGAGTATTTCAATGTTATATAAGCACATAGGTAAAGTCAATTTAATTTGTCTAATTGCACAGAAAGCCAGTTTATTATGAGAGCAGGTTTGATAACTTGAAGACCATAAGTTCTAGTCCTACCTTAAACACAAAGCCAGCTGAATGACTCAGATTCATTCACTGTCTCACAACCCGAGGAAGAAGGCAATGGCAAACCACCTTGACAAATCTTGCCTAAAAACTGTGTGGTCTTGTTCAGGCAGTTGCTACCGGTAGGAGTGAAGACTGACTCAAAAATACATATGCACACTCAAACAATCCCAATATAATTTAAAGTAATTTGGTAAATGGGGAACGTTTCTTTACAGAGCATTTCTGCCAACATCTTTTTTAAAAACAGTCATTTCATTAGTGGTAGATGTGCAATTTCAAAGTACCATCTGTCCTTTTTTCTGTGTGTGTGTGTGGGGGGGGAAGGGGGTTGAAGTCAATTCTCCATCATCACCATCTTTTTCGATTTAAAGCTAAAGAAAACTGTAGCTAAGAACTCTCTCCTCTTTAAATTAAAAAGTAATTAAATTAAAATTGCAGTTGGCATTGAAATACATCTACAGGAAGTCCCAAAGGTGCTTTTTCAAGAGGCAATTGGATTTTCTTGTTTTCTTTGAAGACGTTTCACTTCTTATCCAAGAAGCTTCTTCAGCTCTGACTGCATGGTGGGCAAGTGAAGGATTTATATTCCTTACAGACAGTTGGTCATTAGAGAGTTGTTGAGACCCCTTGGAGGTTTATCTGTGTCCTCAAGGTCACCTGAGTGGTGCACTGATTTTGAATTTTGAACAATCCTCTCAACAGAGGGGGAGGAATATGACATCATCTATCTCCAGTCTACAACACAGTCCTTTCAGCAGTTCCAAGAAGGCTCCACACCCATTTGCACCACTCAAGTGACCTTGAGGACACAGATAAACCAAGTGGCCTCAACAACTCTCTAAAAAAATGCAAATGGCCAGCTTCTGCAAGGAATATAAATCCTTCGCTTGCCTACCATGCAGTCAGAGCTGAAGAAGCTTCTTGGATGAGAAGTGAAATGTCTTCAAAGACAAGAAAGTCCAGTTGCCTCATCTTTGGGACAACAATGACCTGGATGACCGAGAATCTCTATAGATATCTACAGGAAGCTAAATTGGTTCCAAATTCAAAGATGCTAATATATTTTGGAAGCCGTGCATTTAGAAAGGAGAAAAACAGGAAAGTGGTAAAAGCTGGCAAATAGATTTGTCCATTTATTTATTAAATTTCTATCTTATCTTTCCTCCAGAAGACTGAAGTACAAGGGCACGAAGAGGGACACATAGTTTAATCTGGCCAGAATAATCTAGTTGTCTCCAAATAGATGATTGTATGTATACTATTTGTGTTCCTTTTGGAATTTGTATTGAGGACCCTTGGAGCTTGGTGATTCTTACTCTTATTCATAGAAATGGGCAGCCTGTGGCCCAGAGCCTTCATATGATATTGTTGCCTAAATTTTGTTAGTTTCATTATTGCAGTTCATAGAGGTAAAGGTGAGGATAGAAGCTGGAGCCTTCTAGAAACAAACTGTGGCATTTCGGGGCTGTTTGGAGAGAAGGCAGAAAAGAGTGGAACTGCTTATGGGGAAGGGAAGAATGAATCTAGTTTGCCTAGTTTGAGCTTCCCTTCACATCCCTAAAAAGTTTAATCCCTCTGAAAAAACGTCAAAAAGAAATCAATCCTGTCCCTTATTGTGATGTCACCGCCCTTACAATAACATCAGCTGCAGCCTTCCCATTGTGTGTGTGGGGGGGAGAATCGTATCCCTCCAAATTTGGGAAAGTTGCATGTCCTTAATGTAAGACCAAAAGTACTGTAGGAACACTTATCCCACACAGAACATTTTGCGACCTGTGTTGACTACCATTAATCTTTCAGAAAATGCTATTTGCCTTATTTTCTCATAGTAACTCAGTTCAGATCCAGTAGCTGCAATGGTAAAATAATGACTTTTAATGCTTCTTTGTTTTGTTACGCTATAATCTGATCCATAACTAGAAATAGAAAAATGGATTTGTAGTTTCTTATTTCATTCATTTATTGACTTTCATGTTGATTCAGTTTAGTTGGCTTTTGGGACATCTGTTGTTTATGTAGTTTGTATACTCCAAAGAAATAACATTCCTCTTATAATAGCCCATTATACAACTTTGAAAGGGTGAAGGAACTAACAACTATAATTAATATTAAGGTGAGATCTGGAATTTGTGGAAGAAAGGATGCTGTTTTCATTAACAGAATGCCTCTGATAGTGATAAAATGATGGTTTAACCAATTTTCATTTATTTTCCCTTTCCTGTACAATTGAGGGGGAAGGTCTCCAGCTTAGCAGGAGATGGGAAATAAGGAAAAATGGTCTCCCTCCCATCTTTCTCTTGATAAGAGAAGAGAGTCTTCTGTGGACTCTGCTTATTGGATTCAGTCTGTGCATTTTGAAAGTTGTCTTCCTAGCTCCCCTCCCATGAAAAGGAGGGAGAAATGCCAAGATAATTGATAGCAGGTCAGAATGTTAATTTAATTTCTCCTGAAAAATTGACTATATATGAAGAGACAATCATAGAGATTTGATTTCTTTCAGATCCTCCGCAACGAGATGACACAGTTGTAATAACTCTGGCATCAGTATCTGTACTGGCTGTTTTGATGGCTGTTATTTTCTTTGGATACAGGATGTTAGGAGGTAAGCTTTTATAACATTTTGCCTCTATTTTTCCTTGAGATAATGTTCACATTGCTATTATATTTGTTTTCTTCAGTTACTTACTCAGTTTTGCTATATATTTTTTTTAATATTCCACCTACCAACTCCTCAGTATGTTACAATCTGCTAGACAGCAATTTGTTTCTCTTCTACTATTAGACATTCACAGGAGAATATAGGGGGAAAAAACCTTTTGTCTTTAGGCATTACACTTGAACTGGAGCACCTTACATTCCAAAGGATTCTGTGACAAATAGCTCTAAATATCAGAGTAAAGGCATTGAGTACCAGACCTGAAAAAGTAAAGTTTGGACCCTTACAATATTATCCTTGCCACATATTCCTACCATAGCTTCTTCTTTATTAATGCTCTCTGGCATTTCTTAATCTTGGGTTCCAAATGTTGCACTATAATTGTCAACATCCTCATCCATCATAGCAGTAATGGATTGTGGGAATTAGTTAAATTTTATTGCTATCATAGACCTGAAGGATTGTGGAACTTTATTCTTTATTCAGCAACATATGAAACACAGTGCCGTGTGCCACATTTTGAAAGAGGTTTCCTGGCTAGGTTAAATTCAGCCACCATCATCATCATTTTAGCCATTGTCTGTCCACTGCAGAATGAAGAACTCTTCTGCCTCTTTCCAACCTATACGGTCCTGAGCTTTCTTTTGTCAGTTGGGTCCGCAGTACTTGCATTGTATTACTTCTGCTTTGTTCTTTTCTCTTCGTATGAGCTTTGAAACAAAAGGAATAGAAGTTCACAGACTCAAAATTATGGTTTCTTGTGCTCAAACAAATCAAGTTTTGTCAGTCAACAACAGATCTGATTTAAAACCACGTTATAGTTTTAACTAATATGTATGCACTTAATTATAATTCTGGATTCAGACATCACACCAAGTCTCCTGTGCAGTTTACTTATTCTGCCATAGGAAGTAAAGAGCAAAGCACTGCAGATAGCCTGAGTGAGTTGACCTATATATCTCATTCACTGTGTGGTTTATAAGTCAGAATTGCAGGACTATTGAAATAAATCAAGAAGTTTGATCAGTTTGAAGGACAATATAATTCATATCTTCATCTTTCCTCAGGAATCCGTAAAAAAGGCCTGCATACTATGAACATGATGGAAGCAGCAGCTTTAGAACCCTCATTAGATCTGGATAGTTTGAAACTACTGGAGGTGAGTTTACCATTTACAATTTACAATTCTGTGTCTTTATAATTCACATGATTTATTAATAACATTATGTAAGAATTTAGGGTGATTTAATAAGAACAAGAAATCCGAAGAAGACATAATTCCTTCTCAATTAACATTTGAATTAGAACATGCATTATTTGGGGATGAAATTCAGTATGCAAAAGAAAGGCTTCAAACCATGAACACATAAAATGCTGAAGGTCATTAAAATCAATAGATTGAGTGTCCTGAACTTTAAAATGTAACTGTTTCTTTCTTTAAAAAATTCACAGCTTATTGGCCGAGGGAGATATGGAGCTGTATACAAAGGATCTTTAGATGAGCGTCCAGTGGCTGTAAAAGTATTTTCTTTTGCTAATCGTCAGAATTTTATAAATGAGAGAAATATTTATAGAATCCCACTGATGGAACATGACAATATTGCTCACTTCATTGTGGGGGATGAGAGATGCACTGCAGATGGACGGATGGAATATTTATTAGTAATGGAATATTATCCCAATGTAAGTAATTTCTTTTATTTCAGACAGCTGTAAGAAAATAAAGATAAGAGATACAATTATTTTTAAAGGATTATTTGAATTGATTTTTCAATAATCTCTGGGTGCTATTCATATGGTAAACTTTTCTTAGAAGGGCATAAACACTATTTTTGGTCTTGGTGAAAATCACAATGGATTCAACTAAATATTGCTACTCATTTAGTGAACGCACCCATTGTAGTCGGTAGTTTTCAGGCCAATTTTTGGGAGCAAGGTCTAAGAACAGCAAAGGCAAAGCTACCATAGCTTTTTTATCTTCCTCCAAGTTTTCTGTCATCTACCAGAAGTTGTTCCTTCTTCATCTGTGAAATAGACTGAATTCTCCACTAGCTGCCCAGGATCCTTAGGATTCTTCTGTCCTAGTATCAGCTTGAGAAATAGTCACTATTAAGGTTTAGCCCACCCAAGTCTAAACACAGCTAAAAAGGGAGAAAAAAATACTGTTTCATTGCATTCCTGATTCTATTCTGGCAATCTTTCCACAATGGCCATCTCTTTTCTACAGCCTTTTCAGTTCCTACTGTACAGCCTTCAGTGACGCCTATTTAGGCATAGAAGTTGATCTCAGAAAAAGGAGACTCATGATGGATTCTCCTTCAAGTTTACTATTCCATACTGTCCTCTTATCTGTTTCAGAGAACTGTGAAGATATGGCTATTCAAGAAAGTATTTATAGATAATGAGGATTAGCCTGTCCCCATTGGATGGTGCAGCTGGTGCATGTTTTTTTATATATTGTGATTAATATTGTTTCTAACATTGTTATTCTAACCTATGTATTAGTGAGGATAAGACCAAAGTCATATTGATTGGGAGTCGCCCTCCTAACACATTAATCACAACTGGCAAAAGCCAATAGAACATACCTTGGCATGTTCTGGCAACAGTTTACATAACTTGGTAGAATCTTATCACAAGATAGAAGCAAAGATACAGATGTCAAAGACAGAATTGGTAAAGCCTCAGCAGTATTCCAGCAGTTATGACCTAGTATTTGGTCAGCCCCAACAATAGATAAGACCACGTTACAGCTTTATAAGATTTTACCAACATCATTTACCAATAGCGATCTATGCCAGTGAAACATGGACAATAACAGCATGCACAGCACAAAAGCTCAATGTGTTCCATCAGCATTGCCTATGGAGAATTCTGGGTGTCACTTGTCACAACTGTGTCACAATGAAGAACTTTTCCAGCAGAGTGGATCTTGGAAATTGCAGACCATTGTGATGGAGCCACGAATGTGCCTAGCTGGCCATATTCTTCGCTTGCCAGAACATCGATGCCCAAAAAAGTTGTAGAATAGGAGCTGCCAGAGGAAAAGGGAAGGCAGGGCAGACAATGCAAAACTCGGTGACAGACACTAAAAGATGATGTACGGACAGTGGACATAAGTGGGAAGATGCCAAAGATGCCACCTGTATAGGATTCATTGGAGGCAGCTTGCTGTCCTATGCACATCACGTGAAAGGAACCAATGATGATGATGATGATAACCTTGTTATTTATGAATATAATATTCTTGGGGAACTTAGCTGCATGTAAACCATACTAAATACCAGGATAATCAAAATTAAGAATATCCCCTTCAGCTGATTCCAGATCACTGGAACTGTAGTCCGTCACATCAAGTCCATTCTGCTTCTGAAGGTGTCTTTTTGCAGTTTCAGTTGGATCCTTGAACAATCACACTGATTATACAGTAATAATTGTAAATAAAATGGATCCTGGAAATCTTACCAAATGGGGTAGTTTTTAACGGAACCGGACATCTTTATAATAAAAACAGTGTAGCAAAATGTGGATTAATGTTTCAGGATCTCATTCAAATGTAGAATCTTTGAATGGGATACACTGTAATTTTCCTTCAAAACAGCTACTGACATGTCCACTGATAGTTGGAGGATCTGGTTACCTTCTTGGTATCTTCTGCTATCTTCTTGGAAGCATTCCACAAAGGTTTTTCCATGCAGCTAAACGGAAATCTTTTGAAGACCTTTGATTGGAAATAAAATTTTTAATTCTGTTTGGATCTCCCCCTCTCTGCAACCTCTTGCAACTATATTCTGCTTCCCCCGCTCCCCCTTTGATAGGAAGTACTTTAGCCTGTAGCAACCCTCTTATTCTCTGTGGTAACAGTAAAGCAGAAACTCTTACTATCATTGGAAATACTGATTTGCTCTTTTGGATATTCATCATGCTTTCACATTTTACCTGGACTGTACAGCACTGTTTCATTAAGGCCAGTGTTTATTTCTTGTTTTCCAAGACCAAAGCAAACAGTAACCAAAAGTGCATTATTCTTATTGACTATCATCACTGTCACCCTCCATGCTTTCAAATGTTGAAATGGCATCTTAGAAACACAGATTATATAAACGCATGCAGAAGATAAACACTAAGAAAGTTCCTTCTTATTTTCTCCAGGGTTCTTTGTGCAGATATCTGACTCTCCAGACTAGTGATTGGGTGAACTCTTGCCGAATGGCACATTCTGTAACTAGAGGCCTGGCATATCTTCATACAGAATTACCACGAGGAGGTAAGATAATAAGTGTTTCAATTCTGAATTCCTCCTTTAAGTTATGTCAAACTATGGTACAGTTTGATACCTATTGTTAAACATAGAATTTCATATAGAAATGAAAAAAGAAAAAAAATACAAAAACCTAATAAAAATGACCACATATATTATTAAAAATATAATCTTAGATTCATGGATCTGAAAGGAATAATTTGGAACATGAAATTCAACTCTTTGCTTACTGCAGAACAGGTGCACTGAACAGTCCAGTTTAGAGGAGCAATCTAATCTGGCAGTTGAAACAGGAGCTTTGAGTCTTGGAGAATCTCCAAACTACACCCTAGTTCTATATGTGGGAGTGCCACCCTACTCAGAACCAATGGTGAAGAATCTGTGGCACTGGAAAAACCATGCATTCATAGTCATTCAATCTTGTCAGGGTTGAGTGTAAGCCTGTTTCTCCCCATCCAGATGCAGTAGCCTGTCTATGTTATCCAGAATTACTGAGAGATCAAGATGAACCAGGATGGTCATACCTTGACAGATCATCAACAAATATCTATGGAGATTCATCCAGGTCATGGTTGTCCCAAAGATGCTTTTTCCAAAAAAACAAGCTGGCCTTTCTTGGTTGTTTTTTTTCTTTGAAAATGTTTCGCTTCTTATCCAAAAAGCTTCTTCAGCTCCTTCAATGAACTGAAAAAGCTTATTAGATGAGAAGTGAAATAAACCAAGAAAGGCCAGTTGGCTTTTGGAATAAGCACCTTCGGGATGATCATCAACAAATATTATTGGTGCTATCTATACATTAAGCCCCAGTTGTGTGTGATTATTGGTGTGTATCAGGCTCTGAATAACTTGAGCTCAGGTCCGTGGCTGCATCTAAATATAAACAAATACCAAAACACTCATGTTCCTCTTCTTTGTTGAGCCTAATTTTCATATAGAAAAGTATTTTTTTGTACGTGAAAAGAAATACTTTTTTATCATACATTCCCCTCTGAAGTTGGGACCATGTCTCACTATACTGACAGAAATATTAGTTTTCATGCATTTCATGATATTTATATATAGTTTCTTAGACTGTAAAATACTTTCAATTACATAAGAATTCCCACTGGTTGCTTTTGAAACAGTAACCTTTCCAATGGCAGCTAGAATTTTAAAAATAAAAATCACACTAATTAAAAGCTATACATCTCTAAGCAAAACTGAGACCTATTGCAATTAAATTAATTATTGAATTATCAAAAGTGTAGACTTTTCGATTTATAGAAAAGGACAACATAATGCCTCAAAAAGCTCAATCTATAGTTGACCTCCTATAATTACTTGTTTGGCTGTATTTCCTGTACAGATATGGATGTCAATATAAATTAGTTTTTCCATACTTGAACCAGAAATACCTGGTACACTGCTTCTCTTGGGGCTAGCTGTGTTATGCCAAAATGACTCCTATATTTAAAGATGGTTGATGTATAACTGCTCTGGGTAACAGTGCTTTATTGTGTATAGAATCCCTTTTCTCTTTTTTAAGGTAGGTCTAATATCTAATATTCATACAGCATAACAGGGATATATTTCTGTAGCCAGGGGTCAAGCAGTGGAATTATTAAGTGACTTTGCATCATGATACAGGCATCAAAATAAAAATAAAATGTTTATTTTAAAAATAACTTAAATTGTGTAAGAACACCAAATCTTTCCTGTAGATATTTTGATGTTAGAGAATTTTAATTTCTGTGTTGGTGAAAAAATAAATCAGAAGCTCTCACAGTTGACTGCATTTAGCTGATTCAAATAAATTTCTTTATATTCATATCAAAATATTTACAATACCATACATTCTTCTTTACAGCAACATAACTCAATGAATACTTCTTACAGAGAGATACAGAGACAAACCTGAGACTGAAAATTCAGCTTCTAACTCAATACCCTTTTTGCACAGACTCAGTAGCACTTTCGTCACATTGGCTGACTGAGTTACCACATGACTCTTCCTGTTTATGAATATTCCAACAGATGTCATGATATATTGAAAGTCTCATAAGATGTATGGCAAAAAACTAAAATCTCAGAAAAAAAATAGCAATTTAGTGTTTAAATTTGGCCACTTAGTTTTATTGTTATTTTGCATAAGTTTCTGCAGATGCGGTTTGGGAAGTTGCAAGAAGTTCCTGAAAGTTTTATAAGAATTTGTCTGCCCATGCTATCGGTAGTTCTTGTATACCTAAAAAATTAATAGATTTCTCACAAATTTTAAAAGTATTTTATTATGAAATATTAATGGCTGAGTGACTCCAGCATAGAAAGATGAAATCTATAAATAATATAATATTTGAAGAGATAAATAAGGAAAAAAATCTAGGTTGTTTCTCTCCTTGATTAGTTTCCACCCGTTGCTTCTTGTTCTGCCTTCAGGCGCTTTGGAGAATAGCTTGACTCCCTCTTCTTTGTGGCAGCCCCTGAGATATTGGAACACTGCTATCATGTCACCCCTAGTCCTTCTCTTCGTTAAACTAGACATACCCAGCAACCGTTCTTTATATGTTTTAGCCTCCAGTCCCCGAATCATCTTTGTTGCTCTTTTCTGTACTCTTTTCTAGAGTCTCAACATCTTTTTTACATCATGGTGACCAAAACTGGATGCAGTATTCCAAGTGTGGCCTTACCAAGGCATTGTAAAATGGTATTAACACTTCACGTGATCTATCCCTCTTTTAATGCAGCCTAGCATTGTGTTGGCTTTTTTGGCAACTGCAGCACACTGCTGGCTCATATTTAAGTGATTGTCCACTAGGACTCCGAGATCCCTCTCACAGTTACTACTATGAGCAAGGTACCACCTATACTGTACCTGTGCATTTGGTTTTTCTTGCCTAAATGTAGAGCCTTACTTTTTTTCACCATTGAATTTCATTTTCTTAGATAGCGCCCAGTGTTCAAGTCTGTCCAGATCCTCCTGTATCCTAAGCCTGTCTTCTGGAATGTTGGCTATTCCTGCCAGCTTGGTGTCGTCTGCAAATTTGATAAGTTCCCAAATCACTGATGAAGATTTCATGTATTCCTAATTGATATGTAATTATGGCATTCTTTAATAGTTGTTCCTAACAATTCCTGTTTAGTTACATATACCTGAATTGCCATCACAAGAGGATCATAAAACTGATAACCATAAAAGAGTTTTCATCTGCTCAAAGTGTTATCAGTTTTCTTGAAGTGCCCATACTCTATTTTATTTTATATGAAAAGAAGCCAGTGGGAATAGTAAAACAACGTAATTTATATATTCAAACAGATCATTATAAGCCTGCTATTTCCCATCGTGATTTGAACAGCCGCAATGTATTAGTAAAGAATGATGGAACATGTGTCATTAGTGATTTTGGCCTCTCCATGAAGCTAACAGGAAATAGACTGGTGCGCCCAGGTGAGGAGGATAATGCTGCAATTAGTGAGGTAAGTAAAACAGAAAAATACATTTTGGAACCTCATGAACCTCAGAAATGTTGACACCAAAACCTATCATAAGTTTTACGCATCTGTTTTAAGAATAGTGGATTTAAACACTAAAAAATCTTTACCATATCTGCTTTCAGGTAAAAAGAACAATGAGCTTCAAATATATCTTTCTTATTCTGATTTTCATAGGCAAGAGTAATTTTCTTTTCTTAAATATATTCTGAAGTGAGAAAGCCAACTTGAAACACTTTTAGTTGCTCATACTTTACACAACAAATGTATCTAACTAGCCTGCATCATACTGCTGTAGTATGATGTCAGCTTCAGGTTGCCTGACTACTAATCAAATCTGAAGTGGAAGACAGAAGATTTTTTTTCTGTTTCCAAACACAAAAGAGATTGACATGGGGAACATGGAAAGATGGCATGATCACTAGGTTAATGGGTGAGGTACATTTATGTTGACTAAATAACAAAATAAAATATGTTGGAAAGATCAGACATTATTTTAAATGCAAATAATAAGATTGGGATTCCACAGAATGGGTCTTAAGGAAGCTTTATGCTTATATTAATGCTGTCTTGAGGATGAAAGTGAATGTAACTAAAAAAAATTCCTGTTGAATTACTTGAAGGACAGTGAGCAGTATTTCATAAATACCAAGCCAATGTAAGAATGCAACAACGTGTCTTTACAGGTTGGGACAATTCGCTATATGGCCCCTGAAGTGCTGGAAGGAGCAGTAAATTTAAGAGACTGTGAATCAGCTTTGAAGCAAGTCGATATGTATGCCCTTGGACTAATCTACTGGGAGATCTTTATGAGATGTACAGACCTCTTTCCAGGTAATAGAAGAATTACTGGAATGCTGCATGCTTTTTCACTTACAACAGCTATTCTATTTGTTTATTGTTATTGCTCTCCTAACTCAGCCAAAGCCTATAATTCCTTATTGTAAAAAATTTGGGTATGTTGGTTGTCAGGTTTTTTCTTTTAACTCTTTTTTGCTTTGCTTGTCAAATTAGTTCAGTGCCATCTAGTGTTACAGGGTGGTATCCACCTTTCTGCTTTATAATAACCTTGAACCTGTATTAATCTTGACAGTAAGCTTTAAGTATTAAGGGAAGACATGCTTTTGAGAATATTTGTCGGTGGTAGTAGACGTTGGCATGTCACTCAAAACATCATGGCATGGCACTATGATATACATGTCATAGTTTAGTTCCGGTAATGAAAATCAGTTCTAGGGACGGTGTATGATTGGAAGCACCATATATCCTTTTTAATTTTAACTATAGCCTTTGAGTCACCAGCTGGGTTCATGCTTAACCGGTCAGTTATGAGACCTAATGGCTGCTGCCATGCACAGTACATTCAGTACATAACGTTTTGATTTTCCTGGGGTTGAGGGTGTGGCTCAGTTTATTCTGTCAACCCAACCACTTGCCAAGTGGTGCACTGTATATAAGACAGGATGGGTAACCTTTTTGCTGGCAGAGTTTCTTCTTTTTATTACTTTTTTTCAATCAGCATTGAATATTGAGCATTGAATATTTTGGGAATGAGCCCCAAATCTCCGCTTTTGGGGGGTTGTGGAGGGAGATATGTTGAAATAAAGTGGGTAAGCTTTATTAATCTTTTCTTTTTTTGGAAAGGAGCAGTTTAATCCACTAATCCAGTTTTTTCAGTTAGATTTGGCCCTGCAATTTGCTAGAAAAAAAGTGTGTGGAGGGGGAGGAACTAGAGACTGTATGCAGCTTACTGGCCACATACTGCCTTCCTCTGATCAGAAAGATCTAATGAAAAATCAAAGGCTTCAGTTCTGAAGTCTGCCTTCCATGTACCATTTCCCCCCTAAAATACTTCAGTTTGTTTTTCAATTGAACTATAAAACTTATATGTTATATTAAAGGTGGAAACAATTCTGAAGTGATTTATCTTGGTCTGATTTATGTAGACTTTCTATAGTCACTGTATTTAAACTTCTAGTTCATACTGTAGACTGTAAATGCTTATATATTAATATATATCTAAAACTACATACACATGCAAATTGTATGCAGCTTATTTCTTAGCTGTGAGTGTAGTTAATTTTAAATGTCACATTAATTTTTTAAAAATAATTGTTATTCCTAATTTTTTGAACTTTTATAATCTTTTTTTAGTGATATTCTTGATATGATTATTATGTTTCGGCCTGAAATTGGACAATAAGTACATAAAGTTTTTTTCTAAAAACCCCCTCCTTATCCTATATTTTGTCAAGAATTGAGGAAAAGATGGATAATTCTCCTAACTTTTGCAATACTATAGAGCACAATAGAAAATGATAACCCAGCCACCAATGATGTCATAATGCAAATCCTGTTATTCTCCAGCATGTGGATTCCGAATCCACACCAGTGGGTTCGTTTCCGTCTTCCTACCCATAGACTAGGACCAAATCTCTTAGCTCCGCCTCCAACCAGGGCTTCCTGTCCTCCGACCGGACTTCCTGTCTCCCAGTTTTTTCCTAGTCTTCAGCCCGTCAACAGCTCCATGAGCAGGCTCCAGAGTAGGATTTAAATTTAAAATACTAAAGTTAGGTAGATCCAACCAAAATACATATATGGAACTATAGCATTTACAGTATGTAAGATAAACCATTAAAAAAAACAACTACAGAACTGTTCCTTCATTTATGCAACTCAAAAGTTATTCCAAAATTAGCATCCTAAAGTAGAGGGGACATGAATGTGCCACCAGAAGGCTTTTGAAATGTTTATAGAATAATTAAGAATTTTGTTTAGGTTTAGTTAAAACTTTCAAAATATTTCCAACAGTTTATATACCTTTTTTTCCTTATTTATTTTCTGCCTGTACAAATTAATAAATCCAATCTTGTCTGTGAAGTAAGGAGAAACAATACAATAAATACATTTTTGTTAGATTCCAACATTTCAGTATCAACCCTGTTTTGTTTTATTTTTTCGGCTTCGTGATAACATTGACGTGCCCTTTTCTGCAAACAGGAGAATCTGTGCCAGAGTTCCAAACAGCATTCCAAATAGAAGTTGGAAACCACCCCACTTTTGAAGATATGCAAGTCCTTGTTTCTAGAGAAAAGCAAAGACCAAAATTCCCAGAGGCCTGGAAAGAGAACAGCTTGGTAAGAAAAGCAAAAGAAAAAAGAAAAAAGCTACACTGCTTTTTCTTTTGAGTTGACGATGTTGTTGGAATGTGAATGTAGAAATGGAGCACTGTTATTATGAAATTTTAAGTGCTGTAACCAACATTTAAGTGCAAAAGAAAAACGTAATGTATCTATGATAACTTATATTTTTGTAATGCAAAATGCTAGTTATACATTGATCACTAATAGGCAACAGCCGCAGAATTATAGTTTTCCAATACATTGAAGTCCAACATAACAACAACAACAAATATACCATTACTTATTTGTTTGGAGAGTTTTGTCACATTAGTGACAACTAGTCATGATTTATGAAATCTTCATGATCAGTAGCATACTTTTGAATGTCAATATCAAGAAAACAATATTTGGAGAGAATAGTTTTTTGTCCAACATCCTGATTTCTTTTAAATATCTAGTGAGTTGTTTTGGGAGACAATGTTAGAATGGATAAGCCTTGGCTCTTATCCAATACTACTCTTCCTAGACCCAAATGTTTTTAATAGTCATACATGATGCAACTGTTGATCATTAGCAGAGATATTGAAGAACAAAGGTTAAAAAAAAGAGGTTGAGAAAATGTCAACTTGTTTTCTTTGGTAGGCTGTGAGGTCACTGAAAGAGACAATCGAAGACTGCTGGGATCAAGATGCTGAAGCTCGGCTGACAGCCCAGTGTGCTGAAGAGAGGATGGCTGAACTCATGATGATTTGGGAGAGGAACAAATCTGTCAGTCCAACTGTTAACCCTATGTCTACAGCTATGCAAAACGAACGGTATATAGTTCTGTCTGTCTGTCTGTCTGTCTATCTATCTATCTATCATCTATGTATCTATCTACACAAGCTCCACATTTGTTGCACATGCTTTTCTTGAAAATTTGATTTCATTGCAAGAACATCACATTTCTCCAGCACTTAATTTTACATATATAGAAAAAGCTGTTTTTCCAATCAGTAATACCTTCCTCTTGCTCTGATTATTCATGAGTCACAGGCTATATTTATTGTTTGTTTCTGAAGTAATTCCTTAAGAATTGTTATCACATATACAGTAGCTTCATGTTAGCTACATACCTGGAAAAAGGAACCTGAACTCATTCAGTATTGCAGTGTTGAAATCGTGGTGCTCTTTAGGTAAACATAGAAAAATACCTTCAACTGCACCTATGTTCCTTTTATAGGCTGCCTCAGCATGAAACTGAAAATAAATACAGGAAAGTGTTTCAAAAAGAGTTATATACAGTTAAATACAGTTGTGGTTACTCTGAAAGATACCTGGTGACATACATAGCATCGTTTGAGTTGAAAATATCCTTAATTTGGCAAGAAAAGGACCCCAGCAAAGATTTTTTTCTATTGTTCAGGAAGGCGGGAATTAGATTTGTAGATGTTTCTTTCTAAACTTGGTTCTCCTGTACTCTACCCGAGTTCTTTTCCCCTGCTTTGCCTAGGCATGAATTTTTATATTTCAACCTCTTATCTTAGAATATTCTCTGTATCTTAGTAGCTTTTATTGAGTGACCTTTTTCTGACCTAATAAATCAGGTATATGGTCCACAAAGAAGGAATAATCCTCTGTAGTGATCCCTCTGTCGTATCAGAAGCAAATAGTGTCATTCCCTCATCTGAGGAATGTGTTCAACCTTCATTCTTCTCTGAAATCTTCCATTCCTTCAGGCAGAATTTCATTCCCTCAGGCAGGATCTTTTCCTCTAAAGTATCACTCTCATCCAAACCGTATCTGGCAGCTTCATTAAATGCTACAGATTTTGAAAGAGTGCTTCAGAAGGTTTTCTTCTTTCAGAAGATGGCAACTGCAACTAAAGATGCAGCCGCCATCTTCTCTAACGATTAAATTGTCACATAGCCCATTTTTGTTCGTCTCTATGCCCCAAAGAACGAAACAAAGAACATTTACAAAATACCACTGTTTTTTTTAAAAAATCATAACCATAGGCATGCCACTTCTAAAGAGAAAGGGAGAATATCAAGGAGCTTGTATGGAAACATGAAATATCAGCACTATTGCAATGCTCCAATTTGTACAGTCCCCCTTCTTGGTTAAAATATCCTTCTTTGCATTAAAAAGGTTTTAAGATGAAACTCTTAATCCTATTATCTTTTTTTTCCCCTAAAGAAACCTGTCACACCATAGACGAATGGCAAAGATCAGACCATATCAAGAGTATTCTTCCTCATCTTTCATTGAGGATTCAATTAATCACAGTGACAGCAAAGTGAAGAACATTTCATCTGAACTTTCAGTGTCCAACACACCACTGACAGTTGGGGAGAAGAATAGAAATTCCATTAACTATGAACGGCAGCAAGCACAAGCTCGTATTCCAAGCCCTGAGACTAGCGTTACCAGCTTGTCAACCAACACTACCACCACCAACACAACTGGCCTTACTCCAAGTACTGGAATGACCACCATATCTGAAATGCCTTATTCAGGTGAAACAAACATTTGTGCTGCAAATGGCATGCAATCATGTGGGCCAACTCCTGTTTGTCTGCAGCTAACAGAGGAGGACTTGGAAACTAACAAGCTGGATCCAAAAGAAGTGGATAAAAACTTAAAAGAAAGCTCTGATGAAAACCTGATGGAGCATTCGCTTAAGCAGTTCAGTGGACCAGATCCGCTTAGCAGCACTAGTTCCAGTTTGCTGTACCCACTGATAAAATTAGCAGTAGAAGCAAATGGACAACAGGACTTCATGCAAGTTGGAAATGGCCAAGCATGCCTAATTCCAGATATTCAGCCTGCTCAGGTCTACCCTCTTCCCAAACAGCAGAACCTCCCAAAGAGGCCTACTAGCCTACCCTTAAACACCAAAAATTCAACAAAGGAGTCTCGGCTGAAATTTGGAGCGAAGCACAAATCAAACTTGAAGCAAGTAGAAACTGGAGTTGCCAAGATGAATACTATAAATGCTGCAGAACCTCACTTAGTAACGGTTACCACAAATGAAGTGGCAGGGAGGAGCCATACAACAAACTCTCATGCTGTGTCAACACAGTATGTCAATGGGACAGTGCCATCAGGCCAAACCACTAGCTCAGGAACACACAGAGCCCAAGAAATGTTGCAGCATCAGTTCAGTGGAGAAGATAGTCGTCTGAATATCAATTCAAGTCCTGATGAACACGAGCCATTATTAAGAAGGGAGCAGCAAGTAAGCCATGATGAGGGCATTCTCGATCGACTGGTAGATAGAAGAGAACAGTCACTGGATAATGGCCGGACAAATACCAACAACAACAACAATAGTAACCTGTGTCTAGAGCAAGGTGTTTCTGCCCAAAGCAGCCAGAGAACAGCACCAAACTCTGGACCGACCCACACTAAAAGAGCACAGAGGCCTAACTCCCTGGATCTTTCTGCCACAAATATTTTGGATGGGTGTAATATTCAGTGTGAGTTCTGCTGGGATACGTCAGTGAATCCTGGCAAGATTACTTTCAGAATTAAGCATGTTGATTTTAAGTGACAAAGTTGTTGTTTGCATCCTTCCCCCCCCCCCAGAAACAAAGTATATGTCCATTTCTGTATTTGTTCCATTGCTGCCTGCCTCATAGCTCAGTTAAATTACCTTTGTTCTTTCCACTGAAGCGTATCCTTTCATCTTGTAAGCATAAATATGTGCTTATGCTTATGGGATCTAAAAATAATTTGTGCAGCCTTTTTTTTTTCCCTAAGAAAGCTGTGGCTTCAAGAACGTGCTTTAGCAAAACTGATTTTTTTTCCAAACATTTGATCTTTGGCTTGTTATACATTCCCAATGTTATAATAGAGTCCTTTGAAAGGCAAAGAATTAGAAGGGAAATCTCCTATCAGTGTTTTCAAGTTGCATGAAACAGAATGCTTTCAAGGCTTGAGTAAACCTGCCATTGCCTGATAAATGGCTCATTACGAATTCACTATATTGTTATATTCTAAATCACTCTGAGCAGTAATTCTTTTACATTTGAGAAAGCTACTTATCCTGTAATAAGCTGCATAATGGAAGAACAGATATACATATGCATGTACATATCCTCAGTTTTAGTTGAATACCACCAGAATAATTTATTTTTATCTATATAAAATAACAAACTTATTATCTTGTATCAGATTTGTATAAAACATTGCATTATTTGATTTAAGATTTAATTAAAGAAGGAGCCTTCTTCCCAATATAGTTCAGTAGGAGCTGGGTAATTCCTTTGTCATACTACAGATAGTCCTCATTTAGCAACCACAATTGATAACTCATTTGTTAAGTGAAGCAGTCACTAAATGAAACAGTGATGGCACTTATGATCTTACTTCAACTTTCCTTTGCTTTACAGATATGTGAGGTTGTAAATGAGGGCATTGATCACAAAGTTGTTTCTACATCACTGTCATAACTGAAAACAGTCATTGTACAAGGCAGTTGTTAATTGAATACAACCTTTAGTTCAATGAAGCCTTCATACCAACTATGCATTCAATATATTTTAGAACTTTATGTTTGAAATTTCAAACATCAGAGAAAACCCATGATTTAGAACATTTTTGTGTATTTTAGTTTTTTCATGGCATATCAGTCTCCTTAGTGTGGTAGTTTTCAGAAGCAGAGCTAAGAGTATAACTAGTCAGTTTAGACATGCAGCAATAAATATTTCAACAGAAAACTTTTATAGATTATACTATTTTTAGAGCAAAATAGTAACAATTTTTTTGGTGTTTTTCAAAATTTTTTAATAATTGAATGTTTGATGCTTCTCCATTTAAAACAATTCCTACACAAATAAATTATATCCTGGGAAGTTATGGTCAAAGTATTTGATATTCTTTGGTATTCTGTTATTTTGAATGGTTTTCATAGTAATAGTGCATTCTCATTTGCAGTCTAACATGAACTATACTTTAAATATCCTGTTTATTCTGCTGAGATCTGCCATTCAAGAATAAGTCAAAAATAATGCCTTAGTTGTGACAATAATGCAAACATAACAACAACAACAACAACAATAATACTCAGAACTGCCTATATACTCAGACACTATCTTAACAGCTCTTAAGTCCTTGATTAGGACTTGAACTGTTAAGTTTTTACCAGTCCCAGACTGTGAATCGAATTGAAGATTAAATTAATAATAATAATAATAATAATAATAATAATAATAATAATATAAACTAGGTAGTAAATTACTTAATCTTTCATTTTAATTATTGTACTTCGACTGAGTACAGTATATGATTAAAGAATATTTATCCTCTACTAGTCACAGATTTTGCTCTTTTTATTGTTTTATTGCTCTTATGTCTGTTCTTATTGTCTATTCTTCCTTTTTAGTGGGTGAATCATCTCTTGAGGGGAAATCCGGCTCAGGAGAAAAGATCAAGAAACGTGTGAAAACGCCTTATTCCCTAAAGAGATGGCGCCCTTCAACATGGGTCATCTCCACAGAACCCCTGGATTGTGAGATTAACAATAATGGGGGTGACAGGGTGGTTAGTTCTAAATCCAGCACAGCTGTTTACCTTGGAGAAGGAGGTACCGCAACAACTATGGTATCTAAAGATGCAGGAGTGAACTGTCTGTGAATTGTTTAAAAGCTTACACAACTGACATTTTTGCATTCTGTTAATGAACATGCAGAAGACATTTTATATTTAAAAAAAAAAACTTCCTGCTTTCTTCTGTCAGTACTCCTTACCAAGGACTTGCTTTAAATAGATTTCAGCTATGCAGACAATTTTTAGCTTACGCTTCCATAATTTTAATTTTGTTCTTCTTTTTTTTTTTTTTTTTTACATTTTTGCACTTTTTATTTAGAATTGCAAAACTTACATCTGTTCATCCTTGACCACGGAATTATATATGTATGTATCAAATACTGTGGTCTCAAAAAAAATTTTTTAATCAAAAACAAGAAAATGTATTGCTGATAATCAGTCTGGACCGGTTTCTAAAGGTCACTAAACAGCTAAGCCAGTGGACTGTGGTGGCGTCCGGTGTTCATGGTTTGAATTGTATGCACAAATCATTTGTATGTTTCTGTGTAACAGAGTGTATTATCTTTCATACTTTATATTTTACACTTGTATTATGTTGAAATGTGCAATAGTCTGTAGTTCATAATATACTTTGTGTTTCCATTCCTACACTACATTCTTTTTTTTTTAGTTAAAAATGTCAGTAGCTGTGTTTAATCTGGTAATTTGGCAGCCAGTGGTTTCTAACCATGAACTCTGCAAGCATAATCAGCTTGAAGTAACTGCTTTTAATCTATCAGTATATGTGCTCTAAGATTAATGCATGATTTTTTCCCCTTCCTTAAGACTCTTTTTTAAAAAAAATTGAAAGAACAAATCTTTTATTTTTCATACTTCCAAATTAGAAGTTTAATTTTTCTTCATAATGA
The DNA here is from genome assembly GCA_034064705.1 of Bothrops alternatus. NCBI lineage: Eukaryota > Metazoa > Chordata > Lepidosauria > Squamata > Viperidae > Bothrops > Bothrops alternatus. The sequence continues at coordinate 1,713,036 of JARGCV010000068.1, forward strand.
ATGACATAGGTTTGGGAAAATTTTAATCAAGAAAGTGTTTAAGAAATGTAAGAAATCAACAATTATCTTCCTGATTAGCGTGATACTAATAAATGTATTTTCAGTTAGCAAATTTACAGGGTAAAGGAAAGTTCTACCTTGGACAGGTGATTTATGGTTTATTTTCACCAAGCTAAAATGCATGTGAGAATTAGAAATATAAAAACAGCAGAACTGGAGGGGGTTATGGCATGGACGGAGGAGAGCAAAGATGAAATCTCTTGCATATGCTTATGGGTGGTTGGATGTAGCCTCTTTTGTGTGCATTTGTGTGGCTGGCTGTCATTCTTATGGTCTATTTTATGCAATTTGTCAGTTAAATATAGTATTTATGTATATTTTTCCTTAATGCTTTTGATGCTTGCTGGAAATACATTTTTGTCTAATCTTTGTAATTTATCTTAAACACATTGTATGCAGGTTTAGACATATTTTTAAGTAGAAAAGCTAAAACCTGGATTCATTTGCTTGATTTCTATGCCTTCGTTATTGTCACAGCCAAAATGATCTACTTTAGTGTTGACATTAGGTTGCCTATATCTGATTGGCCATATAAAAGTTTGATGAAAGGATCCAATTCATTTCCTCTTTTTTTATTTGTTATTCTAGAATATGATTCATTCTTATCCCAAAAGCCTATAAGTCTTTGGCTGTTCTGACTAGGAATCTTAGAAGTTGTAATCCAGCGCTTCTGGAAATCACCCAACAAAAAGAATCATATAGAAGAGGCGTGTCCAACCCACAGCCCTGGACAGCTAGTAATGCACCCCAGAAGATGTAATAAAAATATTAAAAAATAAAGGAAGGTCATTATTTATATACATTAACTTTATTATATATTTTATATGCAGCCCAGGACAATTCCTCTTCACTTAGTGCAGCCCAGGGAAGCTAAAAGGTTGAATGCTAATGATACAGAACATATGTAGAACTGTACATAATTGTGCATGACTATTACAGCCTCTGGGTCATTATCTTGAAAATAGGTGGGGACATTTGCTTAAATTGAAACTAGTATAAACACTTGCCATAGCATGAACCCAATTGCTATGCAGGTAGGCAGATTCATACAATACATACATATGCGCATACAACATAGCACCTAACATGACAATATTCTGAGTGAAATAATTTTATTCTAGTACTATTTTTCACCCTCTTATGGCCCACTTTAAATAACTTTAAAAGTCACCTCGTTGAGTTCTGTCTATTATTTACTATCTTTCTAAAAGCATTTTGCTTTTATTCTTCGAGTCATAGCATACCTACACCGTGGCTACCAGTTTTCTTTGGACTTTGGCCTAGATCAGGGGTTCTCAACCTTGGCAACTTTAAGACTTGTGGACTTCAACTCCCAGAATTACTCAGCCAGCTTTGCTGGCTGAGGAATTCTGGGAGTTGAAGTCCACAAGTCTTAAAGTTGCCAAGGTTGAGAACCCCTGGCTAGATTCATGCAATAACACATTTACAGAAAGTTGTAGCCCTACCATATTTAATTCAACCTTGCTTTTTATTGTACAGCTATTCATGGAATTAAATTTTCTTATCAACGTTTACCTTTTGAGTTACACTGAACTGTTCTGGGGGGGAGAGGGACACAGCCAGCTTTCATGGTAAGCAGTTTTACAGTTTTACCAGCTTTTCAAGGCAAGATTTGAGGTATCCGCCTAAATTGCTGTGCAGTCCTTAAATCAGCCTTAAAGAACAAGTTTAGACATTTTTTGGGTGGGAAAAAAAAACCACACCATTGAGCTCCATTTCTCACACTTCTCAAACTGATTTCTCAAGGTAGCAATATTCAGGGCCAAGGGAAAATTTGATTAGTGGCACTTAAATACTTCTCAGCTGCCCCAGAGTGCTGTACTCCAAAAGGATTTAGCAGAAAAGGAAGCCTTATTTTGAAAAGTGAATTGCCTAGAGTCCATTAGCCTGAATGGGCCCAGTTTGCCTGGCTGCTTCCTTTTTATATTTCAAATATCCAAAGGGTCAGAGAAGAGGTGGGTCTTATTCTATATACTTTCTTTGGACAGATGGCTCTCCCTACTTCCCAAAAACAGGAAACGTGAGATTTTTTTAAAGCATTGTGTAGATTTTTTAAAAATGTGAGAAGCAGCTAATTAAAAAGAAAGCAGAAGGGAATATTGGTGCAAAGAAAAGTCTCTGAAAGTAGTTCAGTTCCACTTTATATATGTTTGCTATTAGATGTATCAGAATATATTGACAGTGATTGTAAGGTGTGGCTATTATTTCACTGTGTCTCACATCTATATAGTTCAATGACCCAAGTTTAAAAGTTAAAAAACATAATTTATAATATTATGTTTCCCAAATATGGTGTATCATAGACATTTTGCTCTTAGTTAACTTTGCACAGTTATGGAGGGGATGCTTTCTTCCTTAAAATTATACTGCTAGTAAATGATCAGTTGAAAAGTGTTTATTGAAAATGTACTATCCTTTATCAATATTTTGAATAAGAAAATATTGCATGATGAGGTACATTATTTGTAAGAACAAATTTCCAAAAATGAATAAAATGGTGTCAGAATTCCATTGCTTAGCAAATCAAAGACAATTTATTTTTCTAATGTCAGGCTCATTGTTTCACTGTAATTCCACCTCCGCTCCACCCATAATGTGATGCAGGGGAAGGAAAATAATGTGCAAGTTAAACAATTGCACTCTTAGTGTATAAATTGTACAATAAGTGAAGAATTTTTAAAAAATGAAAGATACGTTAATTGCATTTTAAGTTCACAGAGAACAATATTAAAAGCATGTATTTTGTGTTAGGTATAACAAATAGAATAATTCATGCTACCTTTGTTATCACATTTGAAAGTAGAAAGTTATTCTGCTCAGTAGTCACGTTTATTTTAATTGAATAAACAACATAAAATGCATAAATGATAATTCTGCATTGTTCCTCAAAAGCTGTTTTAATCATGAATACCCATACCTTGTGGGAAGGAACACAAAATAGGTTTGTGCTTGAGAAAGGAATTTTTTCATCCACACTATTTGTGATATTCTAAACAGTAAACCATTGCACATCTGCTGCATCTCTAAGCACTACTTCTGATGTTTTTTCCCCATGATTGTTTTTAATATAGGATGTTAATATAACGGATAAAGAGCCTATTTCGTCAAAGGATTATAATGAAGAACAAATTGTGTTTCATTTTTTACCATACATATATCTTTTATTACTTTTTCCAGTTAATACCATCCAGTTCTCTGTTGCAATTTTTGAAATATTAATTTCATTAGGAAAATATGTGATATAAAGAATAGTCTAAATACTTACCTTTATTTTTCCTTGGTGATTTAAACTATCTGACAAACTTAAAATTAATTTTGAACTATATATATTAATCTAGCCTAAACTAAGTCACTAATTTGGTTTGCTTTCTTTTTTGCAAAGGAATTTCATATATGGCTTTCATCTCTTTCCCCGAGAATAGCAAAAGGAATTTGAGTAAGCAATTTTGAGATTAAAAAGTGTTGAGCAATCCAGGTTAGATACCCTTGTTACTGTTTTTATTTTATTCTACCATACATCCATTCAGACATCAGAGTTAAGGCCATAGCTTGTGGAATCTAGATTGCAAAGACCTTGGGAAATAAGTGAAACCGTATCTTGCATTATTTGCATTTTGAACTGTGACCAGTAAAAAAAAGTTTTCTTGGGGGAATTGGCTAGATTCTCTGCAATGAGCCATACTTGCTATAACTGCTACTTTAGCAGCATCTGGGGGAGGCAGCAGTCATTTTGTATTTTTCATAAGTTGAGTAAGCATTCTGCCATTTAAGCTGAAGAGGGCCGATCTTTGGGGCACAGTTTAAATGCCTGAAAAAGGTAAAAGTTTTTTGTCAGTTCTAGAGTGTTTCCAGAGACTTTTAGCCAAAGCATTGGGTGCTTCTTGACCAACACAAAATGATGTACTTTGAAGCCAAAGGCAACAGAGAGTGAAAGCATGAGCACTCGTAGCCCTCAGTGAACCTTTTCAACAGATGTCATTGCTTATTCCAGTTTCATTACTTTGCCAGGACTACTGAATGCCTATTATCGGATCAAGTGTGTACTCCATTTCAGGATGCTCTGTTGAGTTGTAGAGGGAAAACAACTCAGACTTGAGACAGGCAGTGGTCCTGTTTGCAGATTTAAACTGAAGCATTTGCTTTTCCAAGCATGTCATTCAAATTCCCGAAGTGTCCCTGCCCATTGTATACTTGCTTCTGATGTGGAAGTCCATATCTAAAATTACAAACACAGATTCGAAAATACTGGCTTTCCTTTGTCTAATATTGTTACATTTTAAAGGGAGTCATTTAAAAAGACAAGAGGTTAAAATGCCATCTTAATCAATTTGCCTATTTCTTTGTTTTATAGAATTTATTTCGAGACATAATAGTTGGCGCTGTTAAAAATTCTGGTCTCTTTATTGCTCAAAAAGTAAAAATGTTCACCTTCCTTTATGGAAGATATTCAGATATTAGATACTTGATTATTCTTTTTTCAATAAGGCTTATAATGCAGGGGGTCTTTGAGAATCTATTTACAAAGCTATTAGAATATTGGAACTGAAGCAAAGATTCTGGGGAATACTTTAAAAACTACCAAATTTATTATGACACGAATTCATGGACACGTGCTACATAAAGTAGAAGACAAGCCACACGGCAGGTAGTGCTTAACTTATAACCATTTGCTTAGCAACCATTCAAAGTTATGGTGGCGCTGAAAAAAGTGACTTACAACCGGTCTTTGCACTTAACGACACTCACAGTATCCCCACGATCATATAATCAGAATTCAAGTGCTTGGAAACCAGCATGAATTGATGACAGTGTGCCAGGGTCATGTGACTGCTCTTTGCAACCTTCCCTGCCAGCTTCCAGCAAGCAGGGTAATGGGGGAAGTTGGATTTGCTTAATGACAATGTGTTTCACTTAACCGTGGCAAAAAAAAGGTTGTAAAATCGGGCACAGCCAGTTAATCACCACTTTGCTTAGCAACAAAAATTCTGGTTCCAATTGTGGCCGTAAGTCAAGGACTACCTATAATAAGTACAGAGAAATAGAAGTAGGGAACTCATCTATTTGTTCACACCCCAAATGGGAATGTCTCAGGCTCGACCATGTAAATAAATAAATAAATATAAAATGCAGTTAGAAATCAGAAAGTGCCCTCTTCTGACTTCGTAAAAAAAAAAAATAATTTTTTCCCCAGATCCTTTTAGAGCACTTAGTTCAGAGTGATTATTTTAATTTTGGGGAATTTTGCCAAATATTTCTATCTTAACATTTGTTTAATACTAACATTATGGTTGTGGTTTTTCTTTTAGCTTTAGCCCTGGTATTTACATCGCTTAGATTTGTCCATGAAAAAAATACAAATTAAATGGGAAAGGCAACTAAAAATTCAAAAAAAGAATCATTCCGTCTCTAATATTTGTCTATCTTAGTTTGCGTTTGTTACTCAATATCAAACGATATCAGTGCTGCATATTTGTTTTCTTATACTAAAGGAAATGTACTGGCCACCATGCAAGATTGAAACATACCTTTCTTTGCTTCAGATTAAATGTTTTCTAAAAAGTGTATTGGGACAGTAGCCAAATACAAGACGACATTCACTGAAGTTGAAATGTGAAGCTATATATATCCTCTAATTACAAAATCTTGAATAATCAAGCCCTCAAATATTTATAAAAAGATGAGCTGAAGAACACTAGTTGTCATATTGTAGTCCTATTGTACTATCTCCCACATTAATGCTGAAATAGCCAGTTTATAATAATCAGTTTTATTATTTTTGTATAAACTGCCCAATATTTGCTATGCTATTTAAGTTGTGTATTACGGGATAATGTGATTTAATTACATTTATTGCTTTTTTAATGTTTTATGGAGGCCACTATGAAAGCTGACATTACTGAAAGCCACTTTAGAGTTTTCTATGAATTCTTGTAACAAAATGCCTTGTGATATATGAATCTGAATAAACAGACTGTTTTAATGAAAAGAATGGATCAGAACATTTTAAAACTATCCTTTAGGGGGTCTGTGGAGAGGGGAAAGGCTTGCTGTAAAATTATGCATTAATCCATTTAATAAATATCACTTCATGAAAGTATGACGTTTGTTGTACATGTGTGTCACTTAAACATCTCTAAATTGACCAATAGGTGTCACTCTTACATGCAAAAAAATGTTTTTATATTGACCTGATATCTTTTATGATGTTTTTCAGTTTAGGGAGTTTTCAGTTTTTCGGTTTATCCCCATAACTGCATAATAGAGAAGAATGCTAAAAAAAAAACCAGTCAGGAATAGCTCATTCTTATCTGTTATTTGCCAATCCTTTCCTTTATGCTTACATGATCTTGTAAATCAAGCATATGAATAATAGCTACTTTGATATTTGAGAATTGCTTCCAGACAATGAATTGAGAAACTTATAGAAAAAGAGAAAAAATTAAATTTTAAAATTTTAAAGAGAAAATCTTTCACTGTCCATAGGACACTAAGGAATAATGCAGATTATGTATATGGGATAAGCACTGACCACTTTTAAAGGTTCACAATAGATTAGCCTAAAAATAGAAATATTGTCATAATGTATACAGAATTCTAGAGTAAAAATGTAATTTAATGATATATTTTATAAACCAAACCTGCTAACTCAGAGTCTGTACAAAACTGAAGGAGGAACACATACAGTTGTCATATTCGGTCATTTTAAATCTACTGCAAAACATATTTTTTAGGCAATTGCATAATTTGTTTTACAATAAAGGCAATTTGACAATTATATGTTCAAAATCCATGCTGGTCTTTATCAAAGGAAAAAGATTGATGGAAATGCTATTGTTTTTAACAATTGAAGTTTGTTACCTAAATCAGCTCATTTACCTCCCTAAACCCGGGGACCAATCACAATTTATCCTGGGTAGAATGTACTGGCTAGACCAATTCGAGTAGGAGAATGCAGTCCTGCAAATAACTTGGTGTTGAGCCATGTAGAGCTTTACGGGTCAGCACCATTTAAATTATACTCAAAAGCCTACTGTTAACCGATGTAGGGCCTAGAGCACTAGAGTCATGTATTTTCACCAGGAGGTGCCAGTTAGCTGCTTCATTCTGAGCCAACTGCAATCTTTTTTTTTTTTTTTGCCTTCACTTACTTTATTCAACAAGTCCTTTTTTAAAAAAGAGAGGGAGAGAGGGAAAGAGAAAAGAGAGAGAGAGAGAGAGAAGGGAGACCGGAGGGCCGTTTTTTTAGCTTGGGGCGGCGCGCTGAAAAAAACCAGGCAGCCCAACCGCCACCATCTTTCTTCCCCCCCCCTCTCCATTGCGATCAAGCCTGACCGGCCCGGAGGACGAAAAAAAGAAAGAAAGAAAGAAAGAAAGAAAGAAAGAAAGAAAGAAAGAAAGAAAGAAAGAAAGAAAAAAGGGGGGGAAATGAAGAAAAAGCCAACTGCAATCTTCAAGTAATCTTTAAGAGCAACCCAAGGAATACAGGTAGTCCTCAACTTACAATAGCTTGTTTAGTAATAACGGCATTGAAAAAAGTGACTTATAACCATTTTTCACACTTAACAACTTGCAGCATCCCCGTGGTCACGTGATCAAAATTCAGATGCTTGGCAACTGATTCATATTTATGATGGTTGCAGTATCCCGACCTGACAAGCAAAGCAAAGGGACCGCCTTCTGCCACATACTTCTCTACGACCGGTGAGAGCGCACAGGGTCGGCCTCCTCCAGGTCCCGTCAACAAAACAATGTCTGGCGGGCCCTAGGGGGAGGGCTTTCTCTGTTGTGGCGCCCGCCCTCTGGAACCAACTGCCTCCTGAAGTCCACGTTTCCCCGACTCTCCCGGCCTTCCGAAAGAATTTAAAAACCTACCTCTGCCGGCAGGCCTGGGGATGATTGTTGATTGTGGTGTGACTGATGAGTATGTATGGGGTTTTATTTTTAATGTTTTTTGTTCGGATTTAGTTGAAATTGTTTTATATATACGTTGTGAGCCGCTCCGAGTCCTCGGAGAGGAGCGGCATACAAATCCGAACAAATAAATAAATAAATAAAGTCAATGGGGAAGACATTCATTTAACAACCATGTTACTAATTTAGCAACTGCAGTGATTCACTTAACAACTGTGGCAAGAAAGGTCATAAAATGGGGGCAAAACTCAACTAAAATTAGTAATATGGTTATTAAATGAATCTGTCTTCCCCACTGACTTTGCTTGTCAGAAGGTCGCAAAAGGTGATCATGTGACCTGGGGATACTTAACAAATACATCATTTAGCAACAGAAATTTTGGGCTCAATTATGGCTGTAAGTCAAGGACTTCCTTATGTTGCAGTCGTCTAAATGGATGGTGAAAAGGGCATGAATCATTGTAGCAAGCCCTTCTCACCCCAGATAGGGACACAATTGGTACCAACTTAAACTACAAGTCCAGAAGGAGCCCCAAGTCACAGACCTCCTTCAGGGGTAATGTCACTCTTAGGATAGGAATTCAATGGCATCATTAGTCCAGCCTGGGTATCATCAGCATACTGTGATACTGGACCTCGTACTACTAGATGACGACTTCTAGTAGCTTCTGTGAACATAAAATGGGGGAAGATGTCAGCCATGTAGGGTAGACAAGATTAAGAGATCAATAGCATATAGATTTGAAACTACTTGTACTGAAATAGCAGTAGTAACAGAATATTGCAAGTCTGAATGTGCTTTATCGCCATGTGAATTAGAGATAGGCCTCTAATTCCTCAAATTAGTTTCTTGAAATGGGCTTAAGTTATTCTTTTCTGATTGTTAGTATGGTAATGAATCTTCCTGCCTTTAATGCCTCTACAGAAAGAACTGACTTCTGTGGCATTCACAAGGGAATAGCCACTGGACCATTCTCTCATCCCACATTGACTGGTACCACCTACTGAAGGAGTAGAACCACTGTAACAGTGCACTTCCAACCCTTCACAAGAAGCCCTGAAGGATACTATTTTCAATGGTGTCAAACGCTACTAAAAGGTGTAAATAGATAATGGTGGGTGTACTTTTCTCAGCCAGGTTTCCAGACAAAGGTCATCCATTAGCGCAGCCAATGCACTCTCCATTTCATTCCAAGCCTAAACCCTCACTGAAAATGGTCCAAATAATCTGCTTCTTCTCGGGGGATGCCAGAGCTGACTTCCCACCAATATCTCAACAACCTTCCCTTAGAAAGGATGGTGACTTCCCACTAATAGCTCATCAAATTTCCCTTAAAAAAACAAGTTATCTAGCAGTTCTGGATCCAGAGAGGGCTTCTTAAGGAGTGAGCATAGCAAGCCTCCTTCCAAGCTGCCAGCGGTGTTCCTTCCACAGTAAGGCATTAGTAATCCCCCAAGCGCCTGCTGGAAACTCTCTGAAACCATGAGGCACTGGGAACTTATGCAATAAGAGGAAATGGTTAAATCTTATTTCACTCCCATGCCATAGTTTTGATTGGTGTTTTTGTTTTTTGTGATTTGGGCTGGTAATCCTGAGAGTCAAACCAATTATTAATACTGTACATAAGTTCACCCAAACATGATAATTACTGAAGCATTTACTGTGGAAGCAAGATCACCAATTAGCTGTGATTAGTTAACATTAACCATGGCTAACTTGGAAATAAAACTGGATTTTCTTGATATAGCACAATTATTGTATACCATTATTTATTTTTGTCTTTATTTACAGAATTATAGATTTTTACCCTAAATTTCCATGGTATTGCTACAGCTGCATTTATACAATAATAAACCAGCATTTTAAATAATTAGTGGTTTATTTCACAAATAATTGTAAAATACTATCTGATTAATTCATCATACTAAGCCAAAACCTTCCTATCAAATTATATATTATGATGCAGTGATCAGATCACTGAATTTTATTTGCTTTTAAAATCGAGACTGCCAGATAGTCAAACAAAAATGAAATACCCTCTGGATGAATGAAATGGAACATAATAAATTCTTACTAAGTAGCAAGTAGTGTCTGCAACAAAATGTTCTCAGTTTAAGGAACATTCTTAATAACAGCTTCTATCAACCTTGAAATGCAATGCAAGCTTTACAATGGTGTGCATGGGAGTGTCCATAGGAAAGTACATAAAAAATAAAAAAATAGAAAAAAATAAGAAAATAGCAAAGAAAAATAAAATACGTAAAGAAATTATTTTCCCCTTCATCGCAAGAAGTATAAACGATTTTATTAACAATATCTTCTTCCCATATTCATCTCATCTATAAACAAAGCCTTATTGTTCAGTCCTGATCAGCAAAGCCCATTGAGGGTGGGTAATCAGAGATAACCATATATTGTTTTAATCTTGATCAAGTAAAGCAACTTTTAACGATCTTTAGTCTCCTCAATAATATCTTAGAATTTGATTTTTTTCCCTTTTTTTCTTTGCTCCTTTTCAAAAAATTCTTCAAAGTTTTAACAATTTTTGTAAAACCAATGTAGGAAAATTGTCCAGATCGTTCTCTTGGTTTATTATCAGTGTATCCCTTTTAATTATTATGACATCAGCTAGCTTCTTTTGTATGTCCTGTGTACCATATTTTTCCATATCATTCTGGTGGCCTTCATTTTTAAATCCACTTTCAGATCAGACTCAATCCTGTCAGGTGAAACTCTTTCATAACATTTTTGAAACACAATCTGTCTGTAGAGGGATTATAAAATAAAAAATTAACTTAAAATTAACTCTTAAAAAACTTTTGAGTCCATTAAAATATCCTTCAATATATCCAATGTTAAAATATTTTGCTTCATTCTGTAGTAGTCAAATTTAACTGTTCTTTAATTGTAATCTTTAGTTCTTTCTGATTCCCTCTAAAGTCCAACATTCAAACTCTCACGCTAACATTTTAAAGAGAATTCAAAACAAAAGTGTTTTTTCTTGGGAAGGATTCTGATAATTCATTCCAAAATCTTATTTCAAATCCACTTAGTCCATGTGTAACTTTCCAAAATCAAAGTTTGAATTGACCTTTTGCTGTTTGTTCCAAAAGAAAAAAAAAGTCCTTAAACTTGTATTTAAAACTTCTTTTTCTAAGAACTGTAGGAAACTCACCTGGTACTGTCAAACCTATCAATCCAAAGGTTCTTCATAGCCGCAAAGCTGTTAACAAGCAATTTCTGAAACTGATTAGAAAAGGAAGAAGGCCATCCAGTGTCCTTTTGACAACCAAGAGGAGCAACTATGTGGAGCATTTATGAGTAATCTCAAGTCCCCTGCTTGTCCAGAAGGAATTTTAAAGAACCAGTCCACTTACCAGCTCTTCATTCCACTACAGATATTGAATCTGCTTTTAGCTGAGTTTCTTCAGATCACCATTTCTCCCCCAGAAGTTAGATAGCTATTTTTAACCTGATGACTTCCAGATGTATTGAACCTCTATTGCTATAATTTCTAAGCCAACACAAAAAGTGTCCTTTTTTTTCAAGACAGTATTCAAATATATCATCATTAATGGATTCACTTTTTACAAAACCAATGAACCAAACTTTTGAAGGTTTTATGTAAATAAGACAATCTGCACAATTAATACCTGCTTTGGATGCTTTTAAGGCATTTGTAGTTGTATTGCTTATACTTCATGGAAAAGAAGAATAAGACTTCTAAAAACTTTAAAAGAATAGAAACATTCAAGTACATATGTAAGACAACCTCTACCAAAACTACTAAAGCTTTTAGTAGATTGGAACTGAATTACCTCGAAGAAATTGATTCAATTTGAAAATATGGAATTCAACATAGAAATTGAATTGTGTTTTAGAAATAGATTTACAGTAAATCTACTGTTTGCTTTTAGATATGTTTATCAGAATGTACATTTTTGTGAAGTTTTTCTTGGTTTTGCTCTTAAATTTTCCTTTTTAAAGCCAAGTTGTAAAAATAAACAATATATTTTTTTATCTTTATGAACTTCTTTCAGATTTGCCCCTTTTTCAAGATTGTTCTTTATTTTTTCCAAGAAAAAATGGTTACCATACTCTTATTAGAAAATTTCCTGTGAACTTTATCCAGATTGTATAGACATTCTTAGAAAATAAAAGTGGAGGAATGCTGCCAAATGCCATCTGTTCAAGGGAAAACAAATAAAGATAAATTGGAGTGATAAGTGTTCTATCCCTTGATGGACAGGGTTTTATATGACTTTAGAGGAGGGCATGGCATAATGTAACATCTCATTGCTCTGCTCTGAGACCTTAAGGCAGGGGTCTTCAAACTTGGACCTTTTATGACTTGTGGATTTGAACTCCCAGAATTCCTCAGCAAGGCACGCTGGCTGAGGAATTCTGGGAATTGAAGTCCGCAAGTCATAAAAGGGCCAAGATTGAAGACCCCTACCTTAAGGAAAGATGGACCATTCTGATAGAGATTTTAGGTATCACTTCCTGCAACCACTTAGCACCAAGTCCTGAATAGATCCTAAAGGTAATACACTGTATATATTTGTCTGAAGTGTGATGGTCTATGTGTTCAATTTCTGGTAGGGTGTTTGAACCTCACAGAATAACATCTGGCTACCAATATGTGAAGAGTCCCAATAAAGGATGAAAATGGACATGTATCTCCTGGTGTCAATGTAACGAGTAAAAAGAGATCACTCTTAGAAAGAGGGTAGCAGGAGCAATTTAAGTGTTGTTTTCTGGCAAATAGGGTTTGCTTTTTACTAGCAACATCTGCAATGGCAGCCATTTTATGACAGTACTTACAACACATTCTCTAAATTTTAAATATGCCCACCAGCTTAAAAAAGTTTTTCTACCCTTGCCTTATATTTTGTATTGCCATGTTGAAGAATATTATATAAGTTCCATTGGAAAATGATTGATTGAATCCTGACTGATACACAAAGCATGATGCAAAAGCTGAAAGGCTGAAAGGACTAAGAACAGAACACCTGTGCTGTTTCCCTGACCAATAAATGCAATCAGGTAATCTTTGCTTGCCAAGATCTTGTTCTGAGGGATCTGAAATACAACTCCCAAGTGCCCTTGTGTGCTTGTTGCTGGATAAGCACAGGAGCTTCAGCTCTCGGCACACAAAGCAATCATGGCTTGCCTCCTCATTGAGTGGCTCTGCAGGTAAACAGGGTTAAGAGTGATCAATAATAATTCCATAAAGAAATCTTGACCCATGCATATTTCTCAGCTTGGTGTTGTGTTCTGTTTTCATTTACAATTGTGTGTTCCGTTTTATGCATGTATTTAAAGCCTGTTTATATTGAAGTCTAATGTTTCAAAACATCTCAAAGCAGTGTACATGTTTGAGGAAAATATTATAACACAACAAATGTATGTATTTTACTCATACTAGAAATTAATATAAAACATTGAGAAATGGTGGCTTGGGTTCAGACAGCAGATATTATTGTTATCCATAGCTTATAAAACATCCAGGTCAGTTCCAATAAAGTATTAAATGCTTTCAAGAATTGCAGAAATATATAAATCAAATTGTGGCTTCAGTAAGGCAAGATTTAAACTAGTTGTGTGCCAGCCATTGTATTATAGCTGTATTAAATGGGATATGTGCATACATACAATCCGATTTTACAAGAATTCCTGTTTAACCCTTGCTAGCATTTTAAAATATGGTAAAGAAATAAAGAATGCAAAAAACTACATTATCTTCTACATGTGATTGAGTAACTCCAATGGGATTTCTGATTGATTTCCTTACCCCATTGACATAAGTGAGTTTAAAATAGAAATTATCCTGAAATTGTTTATATGACTTCAATTTGCCATTGAAAATTGCAGCAATACTAGACTCAAAATAATTCTTGATGACTCATACTCTAAATAAAGGAACCAAAGGGGAAGGCTTAAATAAAAATTAACCCATGTTTTTAATTTGCAAGCCACATTAGATTCCCTCCCTTGATCCCTCATCTCAGACTAAAATTGGGAAGAACTGACTCCAAGTATTGTAACACAAACATCTGTTCCTAAGATCTAAATATTTTTATATTGGCATAATTGATGCACAAACAATGGGGAAATTATGCTCTTGTATAGAAGGATGAGGTGAGGGGGAAAAGGTTAGATGCCAATTTTTTCTTTGGATGTCACCCTGAAAGGTTTCCTTCATTCACCCACTCTCTTGTGATTGCCTTACTTAACGACTCCCAACACTGCTCTCCCTGATGCAACTGTTAAGTGACTGCATGGGTCATTAAGCAGAACACATGATGCTTCAAGAATAGGGGAGGCCCTGGGAGGCCTAATAGAGATCCAGACCTGCCGCCCCAAGCCTCCCACAGTCTCTAAGCCACTCATATTCTGCTTGTCACCGACCAGATCTTCACAGGTATTGGGTGTACTTCATACCCCACTAGGCCCCAACCCTCCTCCCCACAGCTTGTCACTGATTGCACACTTACCTTTGGAAGATCTCCGGAGCTCATGTTGGGGAAGGGCAGATTGCTCCGCCGCTCAGCATCCCTAGGTCAAAATTGCTCATTAATTACTTTTTTAGATTTAGAAACATTTGAATAGACAAGGTTGAAAACACTGGGTGAGTCTGCCTTTAATTCTTAATGAAATTTTAACTACAAGTTTAAGAATTTAAAAAAAAATAAAAAATAAACAGCAAAAGGTTAATTAAAACTTTGATTTTGGTGTAAAAATAAAGAGGGAACATTTTATCATATGTGGTGGCAATGTCCCAAAGCAAAGACTTATTGGGAGCAGATAAGGAGATGGATACAGGAAATAACAAAAGAACAAATTGAACTTAAACCCGAAATATTCCTATTAGGCATAATCAATCCAAAAATGGAAAAACAACTTCAATACATCATTATACGTATAATAACTGCTGCACGCATTGCATATGCGCAATGCTGGAAAAGGGAAAATATACCAACAAATGTAATGATTATTTACAAGATACTAGAATGTGCTGAGATGTACAAACTTGTTCTAGAAATAAAAGACAAGGAAGTTACAGAATTTTATGAGATATGGGACAGGTATTACAACTGGTTAGAATTGAGGAATAAAAAAGTATGAGAAGTAATGTAAATAAGTATAAATAAATGTAAGAGATATAGGACATAGTATTGTTAAGAAAAAAGAAAAATGTACTTTGTATTTTGTTTTTTGCAAAGAGAAAAAGAAAAAAGAAAAATTAAAAAAATTGATTTTGGAAAGCTACAAATGGACAGATAAATTAGAAATAAGATTTGGGAATTAGTAACAAAAAATCCTATCTGTTCTTTGTTTTGAATTTTGAAAAAACATAGTAATTTTTTTAAAGAATTGGACACAAAAGTAAACTAAAGATTTCAATTAAAGATGTGGTGGAAGGTAGTCCAGATACCTAGGAGAGTACAAAACAGCACCTCCCTAGGACTTCTCAGAGTATATTTTTAATGCTACAAGTAGTCTGTTTCTGTCTGTAGGTTAGGAACAATAAAGGAAATTGTTTTGAAGTTATTCATCATGTCTTTCTTGTTTTTGGAGCCTGACAAAAGGCCTGACATAAACTTGATAATAGTTACAGAATGATGCAAAATATTCTAACACTGAAATTACTGAGGGTTATCTTCAAAAAATGGAGTCAGACATTAATATTAACAATGTCAGCAGTCCTATGCATAGACTGCGTCTAAAAGATATTATAGAGGAAGAAAAAGTTTTACAGACAAGACAGAGACTGAATTAAAAATGGACTTACAAAGAATACAAGTATGACATGGAAAGGATGCTATATTGAACACAGAAAGAAACTGACTGATGTTTTAATAGTCAAAAGAATGATACAAACAACAAACCAAGAGAGTGATTTGGATAATTTTTATATTTACAACAGAAATTTGTTAAAGCTTTTAAAAATCTCAAGAGAAGGGACAAAAAAGAAATGAAAAGACATCAAATTCTACAATATTATTTCAATGAGCTTAAGATAAGGTTCTAAAAAATAAAGGAATATATAGATCAGTGATGGCGAACCTTTTAGAGACCGAGTTCCCAAACTGTAACCCAAACCCCACTTATTTATCGCTGGGTGCCAGGTGGGCGTGGCCCACTGGATGACCATGGCTGTGGTCATGGCAGATTGGGTGGGTGTGGCCAAGGTGGGTGTGATCACCTCAATGTTGCTCATGGGGAGGGACGCCTATGGGGGCCAGGCAGGGTTGGAGATCCAGGGGGTCTCTGGCAGGTGGGGTGGTGGGCAGGAGGCTTGTCCTGTGGGGTGAGGCGAGACAGGTCGGGGGTGCCAGTGTCACAGGGCAAGATGAGGCAGGGGCCAGGGCGGCTGCTGCCTGACACCATCAGCCCCTGCACACAGAGGCCAGGGAGCGCATGGGTGCTGGGATGCATCCAGCCATGTGGGACCTCGGCGAGTTAGCGGGTGGCTGGTTGAAGAGGGATGGTTGCCATCTCCCAGGCATGGCGCGTGTGCCCGCAGAGAGGGCTCTGAGTGCCGCCTCTGGCACGCATGCCATAGGTTCGCCACCACTGATATAGATGATTTATTTGATCAAAGTTAAAATAGATGTTGTTTGAGGTAACACTTACTGGATTTTTATGCATATTAGGATCAAAATGGCAGTATTTTGTGGATTTGTTTATAGAAGAGAGGTAGGATAAGGAAAATAGAAATCATTTGTTGTAATTTAAGAGAAAGTTACTAAAATTGTTTATACTTATTGTAATGAAAGTTGGGAGTCATTTCTTAATATATTTCTTTTCTTCTTTACTATATTATCATTTTTCTTTCTTTTCTTTTTTCTTTCTATTTTTTTCTTTCCTCTTTTCCTTTGCACTTTTTAATAAGTTTTTACTGATTTTTTAATACAATTCAACAGTGCTTATTCAACAAGCGTGTTATCTGAGTTTATCATTCACTAACACAAATTACATTCCTAATCCTTAGTTCATTTCTCCAATCATTGATAATTTAAGTACCAAGTTTGAAAATATTCTGTTTCTTTATTTTCTTTCAGTCTCAAAGTAAGTCTATCCATTTCTCAGTCTAGTATTTTTTAATTATTTCTTCCTCTGATGGTATTTCTTCATTTTTCCAATATTGTGTGAATATAAGTCTTGCTGCTATCACATGCAAAATCTAATATATACTTTGTTTGTCAAGCTTTCCTTTGCACTTTTTATTTCTTTCTATTTTTTCTCTTTCTTTTAGTTTATATTAGTTTTTTGCTATTTTAATTACAATCTTTAATAAATGCACTTCATATATTGTACTTAAAACATTGTAAACTGCCCAGAGTTGCTTGATAGTGATATTGGCAGAATAAAAATTTAATAAAGAAATATATTTGTATAAAATATAATTTAAAACAAATTTCCCAGTAGTATACAGGTAGTCTTCGACCTATGACCATAATTGAGCCTAACATT
The DNA here is from genome assembly GCA_034064705.1 of Bothrops alternatus. Classification (NCBI taxonomy): domain Eukaryota; kingdom Metazoa; phylum Chordata; class Lepidosauria; order Squamata; family Viperidae; genus Bothrops; species Bothrops alternatus. The sequence goes on from JARGCV010000068.1 coordinate 1,730,509, forward strand.
TCCGTTGCTAAGTGAGACATTTGTTAAGTGAGCTTTGCCCCATTTTACGACCTTTCTTGTCATAGTTATAAAGTGAATCACTGTAGTTCAGGGGTGTCAAACTTGCAACATCACGTGATGTGTTGTGACTTGTTTTTCATTGCCGGCAATGGGGTGGGCGCGGTTTCAGCATGATGCATCCGGCCTCTGGGCTGGTAGTTTGACACCCTTGCTGCAGTTGTTAAGTTAGTAACATAGGTGTTAAGTGAACCTGGCTTCCCCATTGACTTTGCTTGTCACAAGGTTAAAAAAAGGTGATCATATGACCCTGAAACACTGCAACCGTCAGTTGCCAAACATCTGAATTTTGATCACGTGACCACAGGGATGCTACAACAGTTGTAAGTTTTCAGTGTTGTTGTAACTAAATGAACTGTTGTAAGTCAAGGACTACCTGTATTATAAAACAACTGCACCAGCTTTAGCTCTCTCTCAGCTGTTCTTCATTTTATATAATAGATGGTTGGGAATTTGTTATTTATTCAGTTCTCTTTGTTTTTTTTTCCCATGAGTGGGTGACACATGCAGTACATATTGAAAGAGAAGATAGCCAAGTGTCCATTGGATTGTGGCAGGATATAAATGAATAATAACATTAAATGAGTAAATAAATAAGATTTTATAAAGTGTGCTGTTTTTTATTTTTTGCTAAGTACATTTTCTGATTACTTTTCTTACTTGCATAAGAGCAGAGAAATAACTTATGGTGTCTAATTTATATTTTTTATGTATTTCAAAGGAGAATGCATTGGGCCAGGTAATGATACCATTTCACATAAATTAATATGTATTCTATATTTTTCCCCCTGAGTCTGAGGATCATTTGCATTTTGTTCTTTTAAAGGCAATATAAAGCCTGCTTAAGAGTTTTCATCTACAGCTATCAAGAAGCTGTACAAGAAAGATTTTTGAGCCATAGGTGGCCCATTTCTTGATCAGGCTGATATTTTTTATTAGATCAACTCAAAATTATCTCCTTCCCCTAAATGCAAATTTCCAAGTCCCAAACTTAATTTTTTCTGCCAGAGAGACCTGGAAATCTCAGAAATGTAAACATTATTGAGAAGTTAATAAAAATCTATATGAATCTATATAAATTTCAGAATTGCTATTATTAAATAGCTACATTTGTTTTTTCTACTATGACAGCAATGTGTTTATAGATATATAAATGATATAAATATACATTTTCACAATATTCTCCAGTTCAGCTAAGGCTATTTAGTCTAATCTTAGTGATTGATGCAAGTACTGAATCATGATTTGATATATCATCAGAATATAGAATGCATACTAGTTATAGCTGGCACAACAACATAAAGACTTTTCTGGCTATTTTCAGGCAGATGTTGCCCAAATCTTTCATTTGGATGACACAGAGCTTCAAAAAATAAATAAATAGATATTATGGTAACCACACTGCTCAGGGATAAGTGACGAATAGTCAACTCTCTGCTAATAAGGCTTGTTATATCATGTGAATTTCACATTTTGTTCAGGCAGTAAAACCTTTATTAGAAGGCACCTGGGTTGGTTTGGGCTCACTCACCAGACAAATTACCCGGACACCCAGAGGTTGAATCTGGAATTTTTAACCTATTCTTGGACTCAGTTTTGCTTTTCCTTTCCCTTCCCCCAATTTATCATGAAGTAATGTAAGAAACAAACACTGGCACACTGCCATAAATAATAGTTTGGAGTTCTTCCAATTTCTGTGTCACAAGATTGCTATTGCTCTAGGAAAGTCCCGGAACTGTCTTGGCTGCCAGAACTGCATTGTAAATGAAATAATATAGTAATTGCATCTGTTACCTTGTTTCCCACATCTTTTGTAAAAGCAGACAGGCCTAAACTGCCTAAGTTCTAAAAACAGCCTACTTTCACACCCATTTTCAATGTATCTTACTGGCTCAAACTGATCTTCTATAGCAGGGGTTCTCAACCTTGGCAACTTTAAGACTTGTGGACTTCAACTCCCAGAATTCCTCAGCCAGCTTTGCTGGCTGAGGAATTCTGGGAGTTGAAGTCCACAAGTCTTAAAGTTGCCAAGGTTGAGAACCCCTGTTCTATAGATTTAGGCCACATTCTTAAATACTCCTTAGGCGGGGTTAACACCTTCTCTAATTCCATTCCATTCTCTGCATATGGCAAACAACAACAATTACAACAAAGAATAAATCAACAATTCACTACTTCAAATGAGTTAAGCCTCTGAACATAGCAACAGCAATTTTTAATGACATCAGTCAAAACACAAAGACATGTATAGTCACATGTATGTTCCTAAGAAGAAAAGAGTATGAATATTCTGTTATCAATGGGAGGAGGAGCCAAGATGGTGGACAGGCAGCAAAGGCTGTAAAGAGCTCCTCCAAAAGTAAAAGCTTTCTTTTCTTTTCTTTTTATTTTAACTTTTTTACACTGCATTTTAACCTATTTTTAACCCATTTTAACCTATTTTTAAATCTGTTTTAACCCTTATTTGACTTTTTATAATAGTCAAAGACTTTTTATAAAGGATATATACTGGAGAGGCTATCATTGTTTTACCTACATTTTAACAACTCTACAACCCAGGATTACCAAGAATGGGGGAAAGGAGAAAGAGACAGTGTGTTTACTCGGCAGCACAGAGTTCTTCCAAGCCACTGAAGCAACAGAAAATGGAAGATTTTGCTGCAAATAGACAGTCTGCTCCAGTAGGTAATTCATCTGTATGTGACTCATTGGAATGGGATTTACAAACTGAACTTGAAAGCAAACAGCATATAGAACTTTCTGTTTCTCTCACAGAAAATAGTTCCCCTCCCTGGATTTCAGCACCCACTTTTCTTGCACAGGATGGGATAGTAACAAACTTAGTAAGGGAGAATGAAACAGATCTCCTTTCCAGATAATGTTTGCTCACAGCTCAAACCGTAAATTCAATCTACAAACTTTTATCAATTGTCACAAATAAGGTTGACTGCTTGAAAGAGTCTTCTGCAAAATTTATCAGCAAACAAATATTGCCGAAGGACCCAGGAGGACACATAATGATAGACATGGGATGGCTAATGCAGAAATGGAAACTAGAATAGGCCCTCTCTCCCTTCTATAAATGAGGAAAGAATATCCACAAAGAAAATAACACTCAATCAGATAGTTCTAGAAGTGACCATTATAACCTCAGTTTACAGACCAACAAGGTTACCTTGCAAATCTATGACAACAGAAGGAATAGAGGACATTGGAGTGATAGAAAAGCTGTTAGTCAGTTTCTGAGCCAGCTGTTCCACTGCGAGTATACTCAGATTGATTTATTACATGCAGAGTGGTTGCCAGCAAGAAGGCAATGTATGTGAATTTTGTTATCCTTCAAGCAGTCTATAATTCCCTCAATACTTTTTAGAATGAAGCACTTTTTCAATATTTCCAATACATGTCTTCCGCTCAGGGAACCTGTGCCCACTCCTGGTTCAGTCTCTCCATGAGGGAACTATTGCTTTAAATCCAAGCGGCAACAGACCTCATACTGATAAGTTTGAAGCAGGGGCAGCTGAATCGACCTTGAGAAAACAGAGAAGTGATCCACACAGTTACCCAGTCACTGATTCTGCTGAGGATGTGCCAGAAGAAATGTTGATAGACTTTAATGATGTATTGCCAGAACCTGAGCAAGCTAATAATACACAGAGACTGGATGGTTTAAAAGAAGCATTGACAACAACTACTCAATCTAATGCATCAAATAACAATTATTATAACTATCCTCCAACAAGTGCCTCTATGGAGAACTTGAACTGACTATATGAAGGCCAGTGCAAGAAAAACACTTTAAACATCATGTCATGGAATGTAGCCGGGCGGTATCAATTTAGAGGCCTTAATCACTCTGATCCTCTGAAAGGTAAGGATATTATATTGGTGCAAGAGACTTGGACTATTGATGATCTCCTGCTTAATGGCTATTATTCATATAAGCTGGAAGCAAGGCCAGGCAGAGGCCCAGGGAGACTGAAAGGAGGGTTGGGTATATTTATTTTTACCAGCTTGAGAGCAGAGTCTACACTTATTACCTCTTTAAACCATTCAGTTATGGCCATTCTCCTCAAGTTGGACTCAGTCCTGCTTTTGATAATTAATGTTTATCTCCCTGCTTCACTAAGAAAAACTGAAACCACTGCTGTATGGCTGGAGTTGAAACACTACGTTAATAAACAACTCATGAAACACCCAAATGCCAGGGTCCTACTAGGGGGAGACTTTAATGCCAGATTGGGACTAGATGATTATACATTATTCATGAAACATCAATACCCACCATCGGAAGTCCCTATACAAACCAATGCCCCCCTCATACCACTCTTTAAAGATAATAGAGCTAACTATGCTGGCTTCTGTCTTGCCAAGTTGGCAAATAAATTTAACTTCTTCATATCTAATGGCTCATGACCTGGTGACTATCCTGGCGAGTTTACATTTATGGCAGGGTCCAAAACTAGCACCATTGACTGTATCATAACTTCTATGGACTTAGTACATTATATAGAAAATTTTGAAGTCCTGCCTTACCTCAGTGTATATACATGAAGCCCTTTATCAGGCAGATACCCTCCAAGGACCATTTTATCCCTGCAATCTCTACAGCAGGCCTAACAAGATGTCAGGTCAAATGGACCCAACAACTTGATCAGAAGGTAAGGAGAGCCCTAACAGAGGATAATTTTCAAAAAATCCGCACAGTCTTTATATCAGCCAACCCGACTCAAGACTTATTAGAACTATATAAAATTTTAGTTTATGAGCTACAACCATTATTAGCACATGACCAAAATTTCTCGGTTAAGAGGTCCTGTACCACCTCCAAAACATGGTTTGATAAGGATTGCATAGAAGCCAAGAAAGCCCTTAACTTGACATACAAGGAGTACAAAAGTGAGACTGGATATGGCAATAAAGCAATTCTTAAACAGATACTTACACTCAAAAAAAATTCAAACAATTGATTGCATTCAAGAAGAGACAAGACACAAGGTCTTCCTGGGAACAGCTCATCGTGGTAGCAAAGCAAAAGAACTCCTCCTTATTTTGGCATGTAATAGTTTGCCACTCTGAAAAAATCTACACCCCATTAGATTGCCATATATCTCCTATAACCTGGGAACTTCATTTTCAGAGAATGTATGAAGACCCCTCCAGCGAGAGTACAAGGTCTATAATGAAGGATTTACCTGAGTGGCCTCCAGTTTCAGAGTCTGAAATTAAATCCCTCATTGGCCAACTCAGGATCAGGAAGGCTCTAGGAGCTGACTTCATTTCAGCCGAATTACTAAAGAATAATATGGAGTGATGGATACCTGTCCTGGCAGCATTATTCACCTATATTGACTCCACCAGCCATGTCCCAGAAGATTGGGGCTCGGCAATTGTGATCCCAATTTATTAAAAGGGAAAGAGAGACGATCCTGCAAATTACAGACCAATAGGTCTGCTAAATATAATCAGCAAACTTTATGCCAAACACCTTCAAGATAAATTAAAGGAGTGGCTGGATCTTCAGCTGGGTTTAGAGAAGGGAGAGGCATCATGGATCAGTGCTTAGTTCTTCATCATTTGATTGAAAAATATGCATCAGATAGACCTGTATCTTTATACGCTGCCTTTATAGATCTTAAGGCAACTTTTGACACGATTACAAGGACTAAGCTATGGGAGAAGCTGGAAGCTACCTCAATTGATCACAGACTCCTCCATCTGTTACCCTTACATACCAAAACATCCCATAAGGTGAGGTGTAATATGCAAGGGTCTCTCTCGAGGTCAGTTGAAACTCAAAACGGGGTTAAACAGGGTGCATTTTGGCCCCCTTGCTCTTCAATTTTCACAGAAATGATATGGTAAAATGGTTAAATAATCCAAATTACCACCCCCCAAAAATAGGTGACCAAAGCATTGCTCTGCTGCTCTATGCAGATGACCACTGTGATTCTCTCCAGGACTCCAGTTGGCTTTAAAAGAGCCTTGTGAGCCCTTGTCCAGTGTTGCAAATATAATAAACTGGACATAAATTATGAAAAAACAAAAGTTATGGCTTTTGCAAAAAGGCCAAAACAGTACTCATGGTATTTAAATAGCCACAAAATAGAGCAGGTAACCACCTTTAAGTACCTAGAGGTGGTTATCCATGCCACTGGCTCACAGAAAGCCCATGGAGAATATGCGGCTACCTCTGGCCAACAATCAGCAAATCCATTCTTAAATTTTTCTGCACAAAGGGAGGACACTATGTTCCAGCTGCAATTAAGCTCTTTCTGGCCAAGTCGCTAGCACAGCTTCTCTACAGGACCTTGCTCAGACTGTCAACTTCATGTTTTACACCACTGGAAAGAGTTCAATTCAAATTTATCAGAACAATTCTCCAGATGTCGTGCTGTGTCCCAAATGCACTTCTGTGCCTGGAGACAGGATTGATAAAAGTCGAAGCAAGAATCTGTATAGCTTCCTTAAACATCTGGCTAAGGCTTAATTGCTTTCTGCAAGATAAATTCTTCAACATAAATTCTCCTCTTCATGGATCAAGACAGTTGAGTCCAACCTTGCCAAACTAGGCTTCTTGTCAGTCTCAATTCTCAAATTGGACTATGACCAAGCAAAACAAACCTTGCGTCAAAGGGTAGAGGACATTGAGAGGCAAGCAGATTTAGGTATAGCTCCGCTGTTTCTGGCTCCAGACTCTATTAGATACGTGGTTACACCTGCCAAGTATCTTAGTCAGTTGGAGTCAGTAAAGCACCAGAAAGCATTCTCGCTTGCATGGTGCCATGCGTTTCCATCGGCCCTCCTGTATGGCAAGTATAAAAAGACACCATTGGCTGGAAGACTCTGCTCCTGTGGCTCAGGAGAGTGGAGACCATTGGACACATACTCCTTCGATGCTCCTTCTATAGAGCTATTTGGAAAAACCATATCCTCCCCATAATTGATAGGTATCCTGGTCATTCGGAAAGTATTTATCTCCAGTGGCTGCTTAAGGATGAGCAGGCAGTGATCATGGCGCAGGTGGCTAGATTCTGTGCAGTAGCATTGGGGATTCGCCAGAAACATAAACATTTTAGATATTTTTAATAATCTTTTATAATTAATTTTATTACATGTTTTTATCCAGCATTAGACTATATTCAATATATTTTTATTGTCAGGTCAGTATGATTCAGTTTTTCTGAACCTAGCTAGTTTTTGTTATACTGTCTGTAAAATTAGGCAGATCTTGGTCACCCATTGATTACATCATTAATTGTAATACATTGCTATGTCTTTTTGTGTTGGTTCTGTTTAGTTTTGTTTTATTTGAATGTTTAATTTATGTGTTGGCCTTTGGCTGTAATAATAAATTGATTGATTGATATTATCAATGGCTGAATAAATACATTTGTTTATGATTGGCAAATAAGGGATTAATATTGCTTCCCTTCATCCCAAAAGACATACCTCTAGAAATAATTCTTTTTGCTTTTGTATGATATCCTGAAACATCTGTTTGCATCCATACAGCTGTCTCCCCAGGCTATCAGCTCAGAATTTTTGTGGAAAGCTGACAGAATGGCCGCATAATCCATTGAAGTGTATATAAATCAGTGACACATGTTACAGCATGTGGTATAGAGTGGGCAACCAATAACAAACTGTGGGCATGCAGAGAATGATGGCTCTTATGCAGACTTTCTGGAAGCAGGCATTGGCAAGATGGTTTGGGACACATGAAAATAAATAAACTCAAGCTCAACTTAAACAAGATTTTTACAATTTGATGAAGAAATTATTATCTAACTACTACTGTTTGTCTTTAACTAGGCATAATGGTGCAATATTTTTTGAATTAGAGTACCTTAAACTGGCTAACTTACAGAACGCATCCAAAATTCAGGACCCATGACTCCTGTGGAATTAAAATTTGGCAAATTTTATTAAACTTTTTATGACATAAACATTATCATAAAACATATAATGATATAATACAAAAGTCATAAAACATTTATTCTGCGCTCAACTCTTAAAGTTTAACTGTGCTATTTTCAAGGCAGATACATCTCTGAATATCACCCTAAATTTTTAAGAACATTTCCAGTGAAGGCAGTAGATTAGAAGCTCTGCCATTGTTGAAGGCACTGAGGAAACTAGTAAAGAAATACCTCTGAAATGATGACTCAGTGGTCATGGTTGTCTAGTGTTGTTATTTTAATAATGGAAGAATATAACAATGCCAGACAGGTTTTACTGAAAAGCCATAATTAAAGAAAGGGTTTAAAGTTACACTCAAAATCTGTGAATCTAGTCATTACAACTGCCACTCAAACAATGGTGAAAATAAACCATAGTTTCAAATGACTGATGGATCTAACTGCTGACTAAATTTATAAGACAACTTTGGACAGAATATTTATAACTGTATAGGAAAAAAGTGCTGGTCAGCTCGATTGAATATACTAGCACTATGTAATGCTCAGGATTCAATTTCAAAAAGGTGCCTTGGAGCACACAGGAAATGCAAATATAATATCTATATACAAATCGCAAGTAATTTCCAAGAATTATACATCAGCTTGCAAGGGGCTGTTGCGTGATTCTAGGAAAAAGATGCAACTTTTTAATTAAAGACTTGCAGTGAAGTTCTAGGTTGCACTCTTGCACACTCCAAAATACTTTTTCTAATTACTGCTGAAGCACTGAACAGCCATAGTAGAAACTACCTTTGTTTGGCTCTGAAATTTACACTATATTAATCTCCACCCCACACAATTACTGCATAGCTAAAATATTGCTCTCCTATGATAAGGTGACCAACTTTTTTACAATGAAAAGGAGGACACAAATAAATTGAAGAAAAAAATATCGTAAATAAAAGAAGCATTTTATTCATTGCAACAATAATACAGACAACTTGCAGCAATTCCTATTGGCTTTCGAAAGCCAATAGTGGGAGTAGCACAGCTCATGCAAAAGTTGAAAAAAAACCCATCAAAAAAAGGTGCCGGAACGCCGTTCTGAGTGTTCTATGAGGGGGGAAAAAAGCCCTGCAGATTAGTCTTCAAATATCGAAAAGGACGACATGAAGGAGGACACCTTTTGAGGGAGGACAGAACTTACAAAAGGAGGACTGTCCTCCCTAAAGGAGGACGGTTGGTCACCTTACATGAGGAAGAATGGAAAACAAATACAATAAATAAATATTTTGGTAGAAAGCTGCAGCAGTAGCAGATGGACAGGTTTTCTTTTTTTCATACAGCAATAAGACGTAGAGTGGGTTACACAGGGTGTGGGAAATGGATATTATTTCTTAATCAGGTTTAAACCTGTTCATTTGATTCCTCAAGTAGCCCCACACCCTTTTCTCAGACTCAATAGATATTTAATATGGGAAAAGGTTGCAGCCTCAGGCATTCAAAGAACTGCTGTAGCATGGGATGGGAAATTTGGTTTTGTTTTCAATGTAGTAGGAATCAGGTGAAGCCAACCTGCTGCCACCAGAACTGTTGGATTATCTTTATCAGCCAGAGATCAGTTTGTTATAGAACAAAAACAATGAAGGTTGAAAGGGATCACAAGATTATATAAAACTAGTATATATTCAAGTCTGTATTTGTTATATTTGTGTGTGTGTGTGTGTGTAAGCATGCTATTAGAAAAATATTCACACAATGTGTTTAATCATGTTAAGATAAACCATAGCTTGTATAATTTTCTGGATCCACATAACATACTATACATACTATACTATACATTTGATCAGAAATCTGGATTCATAAAACCCTAGATGTCTGTTACCTGATTTGCGCTTCAGTGGAGCAATGCCATCACAATACATTGCTTGATGACAATCTGGCTAGTACATATGTTAATCTGTATTAGTGCTTTCTTCAAAGATAGGACGTGCTGAGCTAGTTGGCAAGCTGCACCGAAGTAAAATTAATTTAGGCCTACCATTTATTTATTCCTAAACAAAGTGATTACCAGGAACCCTGACTGTACTGTTATTTGCTAATTAAATCAATAATTCAATATATTTCTATAGTTGCTTGCTTTGATAACATTTGGAACTGTCAGAGGAAGGAAGCTTAGAGTATCTGATATTCCATGTCTCTTTTTGGAACAAAATAAGGATCAGTGGCGGATGGGCTGGCGGATTGTGGGACAGGAAGCAATACATTCCCTGCAATTTCTGCAGGGTGGACTGGCACATGCTGAAGACATAGTGAGTAGGCCTCTATTTGGCTTTACGTGGCCAAAAGGAGAAACTGCTCGTTCATATATTTAACTTCAAAGCTGCGATACTGTGTCCAGGATAGAAACGTAAGCAAGCATTCAGCATTTCCTAGATGAAAGGTAAGACTACGAGGGCGCTGCATCAATGGCATTAGCAGATCCCTCCCTCCCTCCCTCAATCGAGTACTAGGCACACAGGCGTAGACAGCGCCCTGTCATACGACTCACGCACCTTCCTCTTACGTAGCCCAGATCGGGCCCTGTCCCTTTAAGCCTCACACCCCCACGCCCCTAGACCACGCCCCCCAGCCAATCAGGACGCTGTAGCGGCAGGAACGGAGTCGATGCGCCTCCAATGGGAGAGGCTGGTGAGACTACTATTGTTGATGAGGCGGCCGGAGAAGCCTCACGAGTGTCTCCCCGTGTGTGAGGATTCAGTGCTGGTGTGGGGGAGGGACGGGGAGGACGGTGGGGGTTTTATTTGCTTCCGCGCCTCGCTATTACTACTGATCCAGCTTCGGGCGGGCGCCCGGAAAAGACCAGCATGTCTTCCCAGCCGCGCGTGAGGCGCAGCGGCTCCCCGACCTCAGCCACCTCCTCGGGGGGAGGGGGAGCCGCGGCCGTGGCGGCGACGACGGCGGCGGCCGTGGTGGCGACGACGGCAGGCGGGGCAGCCGGCACCAACAGCCGCCTACAGCCCATGCGGGCCACGGTGCCTTTCCAGCTTAAGCAGCACGGCAGCCCCACGAGGAGCGGCGGCGGCGGCATTCCACGAGGGGCGGCGGCGGCGGCGGCGGCGGTAGCAGCAAACGCCCCACTCCAACCGCCGCCGCCGCCTCCTTTGCCTTCCGCGCGTGCCGCCAGCCCCACGCGACCGACGCTTGGTAGCGGCAACAACGCTGGCGCCCGCGGGGGCAACACCAATCTTAGCAGCAGCAGCAGCAGCAGCAGCCCGGCCGTGGGCACGCAGACGCTTCTTGGGGCGGGCGGCTCCGCCACGGGGACCCCCTCCTTGTCCTCTTCTTCGGGCTCCGCGCGCGGCAGCCCCACGGGCGGGGGAGGGGCGCGTGGCAGCCCCCCTCGCCTGCCGGCCCCGCCCCTACCCGGTTCGACGCCTTCGCCTTGTTCGTCCCCGGTTTCGCCTCCGGTGCCTGAAGGCAGCGCCTGTGCCGCCGCCGCCGCCGGATCAGGAGGAAAAATCCGGCATCGCCAGCGACGGCATTCGCCGGAGCAAAACAGGGCCTCTCCGGAGAGCAAGAGTCCTAGTTCTCCTGTGTGTAAAGGTGAGAGAAATGGTTGTAATCGTGCACTTCAAGTGGGCGAGGGGATTTGGGGCTGAGCCTCCGGGATGGGGCCGAGTGCTTATCTTTTGTAAGTCCCAAGTTCTGCAGCCCCGCGAGCTGACCACGAGGCGCTAACTTTGGGCACTTCTCGTTCTCGTTCTGAAGCTATCGTAGGGAAGTTAAAATCGGATAGAGAAATCTCCTCTTTTCCTCTTTTTTTGTTTTTGGGCGAAATTCTTTCACTGCTGGGCTACCTTTTTCTTCCTAATTCTAATGGTCCCTGGGAGGGTGGGTGTGATGGTATGCCACAACCGGCAGAAATAAAATGCTGTGAAACAACAAATGTTATGTCTACAAAGGGAGTAAGAGAGATTACAAGTACATGTCTCGACTTGTCTGCTTTTAAGGCAGATATTCATATCTATTTTTAAATTTATGCCCTGCTTTTCTTTTTATATAAACACACAAGACTTGCAATAAAACAAAGTATAAAAGTTTCTTACAATGATTAAACAATAAATCCTAACCTAGAGAGAACAGTCTTGTAGAATTTGTCTCTATTTAATGTCTAAGAATGACATTGGTATGTCTTTAAGCTTTATTTTGTCTGATCTCTGAAAACACAAAAGACAACTATGCAGCAGGAGAAAGAATCAATAGCTACTTTGGGGCTCTGTTACATAGATTTCATCCTCAGTCCAGGAAGAAGGTGGGCCTGTAGGAAACAGGAATAAGATGAGATAAATGAAAATGAATGTAAATAACTAGCTTCAGGAAAAAATAATAATTTAACTGTCATCTACAAAATTTGTTCTTACTTTTATTTACCTGAGTAAAAATGCTCAGTTACAGCATTTTTACAGGCAATAATAATATCTTGCTAACATGCATCTCCCACATTTAGTTAGATATGCACCACCGAAGCTAGCTGTTTATCTAATGGATTCATGAATGTGTAGAAATGAAATGAGATTAAGTGATTAGTTTGAGATTGGCATAATGCTATAGTAATAGTAATGTAGACTACCTCATTATTTTTGGTGACTTAGCAAGAGTGCCAGGGAAGAGTTTGCTTTTACTCTACAGCTCCTCCCCCTGCCCCAAATACCATAAATAACCATATTTTTGTGCCTATATTAAACATGCTTTAAAATGGCATGTTAGGTATTAAAGAGGCCTATGCTGCTATCATAGCTTATAATGGATCATTTCCACTGAATTTCAAACACACTGGGCAGTCTTCTGATACGTCGAAAAAAGCATGCCCGTCATTGGTTAATTCAGTGCAATCTTAAATTTATGCAGAAATAAACTGCTGAATTCAACAGTACAGAATTATAGCTAAAGTTTTGGCCCTACTCTGCAAGTGACTAAATTGACTTGTTATTGTCAGTTGCTATGGTCTTTGGAAACAGTGACTGCTTTTCAACCCCTCTTCATTCTTGAAGAGAAAGTGATATCTGAATTTTCCAAGTGAAACAATGTAGCTATTAGAATGCCTTTGCTGGGCAGGAAACAAGAGAAGATTCAGGTTTGAAGAGGCCAAAGTATAGTGTTTTATGGTTGAGAGCATTTGGTGTAAGCAGCCTGGGAGTGAATTCTTAAACTGTGTTGCTAGACAGCTTTCCCACAGATTATAGATAATCTAAATATAACTTCTTATAAACTCCTATAATGCTGCCAAAAAAACCTATATATGCATAACAATAATGTTTATATAAGTCTGGGTCTCCAGTGTTGGGACCCCCATCAGGAGATAATTCCTCTGGTTACTGGAAAAGAGGATTTAATTTTTACAAATCTAGAGGGCAGCGATGATGTGCCCAGAACATAAGCTCAGGAAGGTTTGATCACTGATAGTGTTAGTATTGAAAGAAAAGTTTCTTCCTTTACAGGAATACATAAAGTTGGAACTAGAATGTAATGGCATACATAAAGTTGGAACTAGAATGTAATGGCATTACCCATCCACCTCCACCTCCCAAATCTACAATAAAAATTGATTTGATAGAGGTTAATAGTTTTGCAAAGTTCAGGTAACATAAATAAGACTCCACACATTATTGGATGAGCGATGTCAGAATCAAAATACTGTAAGCTACATAATAGTAAACAGAAAGGCATCTAGTCAGTCAGGATTCCAATATATTTGATACCAGTATCAAATATACAGATTGAAATTAGGAAAAGTGGAGATGTTTAAACAGTATCTATTTGAAAGAACTCACATTCAGAATATAAGATAAGTGCAAAGAACAGATTTGATAAATTTATGAGAAAAAAGCCTGAATAGCTACTGAATGGAATGAGACATTGTTAATGTCAAAGTCAAAACATATCTCAAAATGTCAAACAGGAGGAGATGCAAGTGGGTTTCAGGACAAACTATTACGATAGTGAGATACGATGGAAGATGAAAGTCTTGGGCAACAAGTAGGATGTATGATGGCTAAATACAGACATTCAACCAAATGGCAAAGAAAGATACTTCACTTAAGAGCATCAATAGGTTCAGGAAAACAACAAGAAAATAAAAATGAGAGAAGTCTTTTAGGAAAATAAATCTCTAGAAGATTTATAGATGAAATAGGACTGTTCATATAATAGAGACAAATGAAGTTAAAAGAAAATGAAAAGTTCAACCTTTAAGAATCAAGATTGCAAAATCAGTGGGGCACAGAAACAGATCAGATGGGAAAATAAGTTATTATTATTTATTATTTATTAAACTTATATGCCGCCCTTCTCCCAAGACTCAGGGCAGCTCACAACAAGAATACAAGTATAAAAAACATAACATAAAATCAATTAAAATTACTAATTTACAGTATAAAAACTAGGTAATTTATTTCACTCATACAACACACAGTCACAATCAAAGGCCCAGGGGCAGAGTGCAGTTGGGTAATAGAGCAAGAGAAGAGGTGCACCTTTGCTTTCTTGACAGTGACCTTTATTTGTAGGTGATCTCAGCACGTGGCACGCATTAAAGTTAATGAGAGTGCCAGAGTAACTATTTATTATTTGAGAAACTTATACAAATGAACATGATAGGGCTATAAGAACATAGTTTGGAGAACAATTCAAACTAGGAAAGAATGTGAGAGAAGAATACATCTTTTTTTAACTTTCAGAGTGATTATATTATGGCAAAATGGCAAGATTGGAAGAGATGACAGCAAAAATAAAAATTGTAAACTGAAATACTAAAAAATTGAAATATGAAAAAAATGCCACATTTCTATTCCAAAATAAAGAAAATTTACAGGACCATATTATGCAAGTAAAATGGAAAATAAAAAATCTTAACATTTTAGTGGATTTATAGTTGATCACAAATGTGGCAAAGTGTTTTGTTTTCTTGAATTCTGCAATATATAGCAGACACTGGAAGATTAATCTTAGAGGAAGGCAGTGACAAGCTTAGGATCATAAAGGATAAAGAAAGGTATAATAAAAATCAGAATCAGTAAAGCAATAGTTTTTCCTGTGAAAGGTGGAAAATGAGAAAGAATGAGAGAGAGAAAGATAGTATGGACCCATAATTCAGAGTTGTCTAAGAGTACTATGAACTACAAAAACAATCAATTGTCCTGAACCAGTAAAGACAGTATTTGAGGCAATTATTTTTTTTTTTTTATAAAAATTCTTTTATTAAAACAATTAACATTGAACATAAAAACATATTATGCAGCAATCATCATGATACCTGGTATACAATACTAAGTATTAGTCTTTGAAAACGTCTGAGTTAGTAAGCCTTTTTCCCCACTCCTCGTGTCTAGCCTCAACTATACTCCTGTTACATTTTATTTTGAGGCAATTATTAAAAAGCTGAAACTCACACTCTTTGGGCCTGTCATGTGTGAATTGATGGCTAGATAAGCATTTATGTGTGGCAAGACTGAGGATAATAAGAAAAAGAAAAGTGGATAAATGCAATTAAAAATTTCCTTGAGTATTCCTGGAAATATTCCTGAAAATATCCTATTTTATTTCTAAGATCCCACATTCGGGTAGGTGCATGTGTGTATACGTGTGTGTGTGTGTAAACTATAAAATAGTATGATGCAAAACATCAGTCAAGCATAATCTTTATTTTGAAGAATATTTCTGGGGTATAACTTAAGAGGATCCTTAGAAAATAAAATAATGATTGTAGCCAAAGAAAGAAAGAAAGTTAAAACCCCAGCAATATAAACATATTGGAGTAATAAAATTGAATACACTTGAATGGTTTAAAGAGGCTGAGTCAAAAGGATTCTTTGTCTTCTGTTGAGTTTAGATTGTACTGCACTGTAATCACTACAGCAAGCAATATAATGTTAAAATTCTGAATGTGCTTACAGACTCAAGAAGATTGAGAACTCATTTTCATTATCTTGAAAAATATTATTCATTTTTCATACCCAGTGTTATGGCTGGGTATGAAGTTTTTGTAAGCAACTTGCTATCTTGCTGAGTGTTCCTCCTTTCTTAAGATGAGTTAAGACATTTTTTTGAAGAGCTATCTTAAATGTTCAGGAGTGTAATTAATAAATTCTTTTTAAAAATATGTTTTGTCTGCTGATAAAATTCACTGCTACATTCAAGCTAAAATTTGAAAATGAAAGCTATAATTCCATGGGAGCAGGATTTTCATTTTGTACTCTAGATGTGTACAAACATGTAAGGAAAACTAAACAATATATTGAAAGAGGTAAGAACTAGCACCAGAAGCAGTAATTTAAAACTATAATAAGGTACATAATAATTTGAAGAAACAAAAAGCAATTAGAGATCAGCTGGAACTTATTTGTAAACCTCCAGACTCTTTGAAGATAATGCAGAATATAAATATAACAGGAAGTTAGTTTTGACTTTTTGGTTTTTATGCTGCCTTTTGTTGTTTAAGACTTTGTAATATCATCCCTTGTTTCTTTAACCTTGAATTTTGTCCAAAGTTGTATTGGAAGATAAAGAAACAAGATTGAAAGTTCAAGGAGTGGTAAAGTTTATATATAAGTTAAAATGCTTACAATATTCACATAGACATTGTGGTTTGCAGACTAAAGTTCTTAAATATCCTTGTTTATATTCATATTCTTTGTCACTCAACTCTGAAAGCTTAAGTTTTAAAAATACTAATATGTATTATTCACTGTTCCCTCAAAATAATTATTCCACAGTTAGTCATTGCATATTGAATCAGTTTTGGAAAGTGATTGTTTTAAGTGTCAATTTTTTGTTTTAACGCAACATGCTACAAAATTAAATGTGAGAAAGGTGTTTACTTTAATTCTCTGTGGCATCAAAGCTGTCTTCTTTAGCAATCTAGGTGATCATTTGCAGAATATATTCTTCAGGAGAATAGATGGATCATAATGCATCTGCAAGAGTAGTAGAGTTCTGTTTCTTGTTGGGCTTTTTGGAAATCAGCCAAGATTTAAGCATAAACTAATCTATGCATAATAGAATTTGAAATCTTGCTTATATGCAAGATTTTTCTGTGGGAACAAATAGTCTAAAAAACACACATCTGCATCAGATTCAAAGCTTATCTGCTGTTTTCTTCCATTGTCTCTAATATAGTGTTTCAGTACAACTTTACTTTCTTATATGGTGGTTCATTGCATAGGAAGTTGGCTCAGGGATAGATCCCAGTGTGTGCTTGTTAACAGGACATTGTCTAAACAGAGACCAGTCACAATGATGACTGGTACGGCAATGATGATATGATATGACAGAAAGATAGCTACCGGTAGGTAAGATTTTCTTGCTGAAGACACAAAAGCGTGTAATAGAGCTGACATTATTGGGAGTATTTGTAACATGGAAAATTATGTGGTATTGCTGGAAAATTTGTCAAAAATGTAGAGTCTGCAGTTCAGTGTCTTGCACTTGGGAACATGGAAGCTTCTTATGAAATACTTTGTGAATGAAATTGCTCTCATCATTTCTGAACTGGGTGCTGTTTGAAAATTCATCACCCGATTATTGCCCCAATAAACCTAATGATATAGAACTAGCAATTGCTTCTGAGAGAGAGGAGGCCTCCTGTATTTTTGAAATGATTTGTATGGAATTTGTGTAGTAATTAGAGGTTCCCATATTCTGTACTATTTTACAGTCAGTGAGGTGACTTAGGGTTTAATGGTTTCTTGAATTTTATTGATTTCTTATTGTTGAGAAATGGAGGTATCCTTCTTGTCTTTTCAAACTTGTCATCCAGGATATAGGTATTCTTCGACTTACGTCCACAATTGGGACCTGAATTTCCATTGCTAAGCAAGGTGGTTGCCAAGCGAGTCATGCCCAATTTTATGACCTTTTTGCCACGATTGTTAAGCAAATTACCACAGTTGCTAAATGAATCACTCATTTGTTTAGCAAAGCCAGCTTCCAGCATAAACTTTGCTTGTAGGAAGCCAGCTGGGAAAGTCACAAATGGCAAAATCACATGACCTTGGGATGCTGCAACCAGGGATGCTGCAACCATCATAAATACATGCCAGTTGTCAAGTACCCAATATTTGATCATGTGCTGTGGGGATGTTGCAACGGTTGCAAGTGTGAGGACCGATTATAAGTCACTTGTTTGGCACTGCCATTATAACTTTGAACAGTCACTAAATGCATAGTTGTAAGTTGAGGACTATCTGTACTAGGGGGAAAGAGAAACAGAACATTTTTTCTTTAAATGCTGAAATGTATTTAACATAGTATACTATTGACTACCAGACTCTCTTGATGGTATACAATGGAATTTGTCATCCTTTTGTCTCCTGAAATTCAAGTTTGCTGTAGGTATGAAGATTTGGTAGATTTTATTAATGACTCTTGTCTACAAATAATAATTATATGGATTTTATCATTTGAAAAAAGAAATGCCACTGTAGAGCCTGGAAAATAAATGGAGAAATGATAAACTAATAAGCTGAAATAATTCTCAGAAGCTTTTGTTGAATATGGAATAAGATAATTAGGACTCATTCAGATGTCTTGGTAGCATGTTTAGCATTCATTTTTTAAAAGTACAATTTATTTGTTTGTGGGCCTATGTGCAAAGATTTATATTTTGGTGCCTTTCAACAAATCATGTGGTTGATAAAATTGACAGATAAGAATAAGATAAGCTTCAGGGCTTCTACTGTGACATTATGTAAATTGTAGGGCATCTTATTGAACTTTTCCTTATATGCCAATGCTGTATAAATGCATAAATAGTACTTTTCAGCTAACTTTCTTATCCCTATTTTACCAATCTTTCAGTCTGAGTTAGCTAGAGAAGTAGCAACTGTTCACATCAATTTTGGCACTAGATTATATTCAAATTGTTCATTAGCTATTATGCCTACTATGTGTCAGAACTTATGTGCTGGCATATTATGCAATCTGACATGAGTTTGGCTACTTGAAGTTCTCTCTGGATTGTTGCATACAGTATGGTGACATGATGAAGCACCAGTTTCAGCTAACGGTTAAGGCAGTAGGCTAGAAACCAGGAAACAGAGTTCTAGTCTTTCTTGAGAGCTGGCTGAATGACTTTGGATCAGTCTCCCTCAAGTTCTGATAAAGAAGCTGGTTGGTTATTCCTGTTGCAACCAATGGATCAACACGCAACAGATCCTTCAACTTGTGGGGAAAACATTAGGAAAAAATAGCAAATGTAATGACATGATGAATGAAGGAAGGGCTAGCATTTTATCTGATTAGATTTACTGGTAGTTAGTTTATTGTGCAGTAATTTATCCATTAAAAGGTAAAGGAATCCCTGCAGATTTTACTCTGCTAGTCATTGCCAACTATAGAGGGTGATGCTCGTCTCCGTTTCAAGGCCATTGAGCCAGCACTGTCTAAAGACATTTCCACGGTCATATGGCCAGCATGATGTCACGGAGCACTGTTACCTTCCCATCGAAGTGATACCTATTTACTCACATTTGCATGCTTTAGAACTGCTAGGTTGGCAGGAACTGGGATGAGGATGGGAGCTCATCCCGTTGTGTGGTGCTTGAGTCTCGAACCTGGGCTGCAGGCTTTCCAGCTGTCAAGCCTAGTGTTTTAACCACTGCGCCTCTCCAGTTTATCCAGTGCCCTGTTATTTTTGAATCGGAAAGCATGTAGTCCAGATGCCCTGCAAAGAAACCCAATTCTGTTTCTGTGGTATAAGAGTAGAAGCGTTGATGCTACTATGAGGAGAGACATATGCCATTCAGTTCTTGCTTCTGCCCTCAGTTATTACTTTTCTTGATATGCTATTTTATAAATTATAGTCAGAACAGAGTAATGTTTTGTCTTAATGCTTATTATAAACATTAATGAAAGCAGATGGTTAATAAAACATGCCACATATGGACTGTTTTAGAACTATTCTGAAATGGTCTCTGTGCTATAGTTTGATAGCAAAAGGCACAGGCTGCTCCATTTTATAATAATGGATTTCTCTACAAGGGCAACTTTGTTATGGAGGTGACCAAGACACTTCTATTTTACTGGCTTTTATTAGCACAAACAAATCAATTATTTCTGGATTGTTATTTTTTAAAAATGCAAAAATCATGTGCATTTTATTGTAAAAAGTAATCTTTGATAAACTTTTTTATGGATTTCAGAGAAACATTGGACTAGAAGCATAATTATTCCTCTCTGTTCTTTTTTTTTTTTTAAATGCAACTCAGTTTCATTTCCATAACAGGATTTTTAGGATTACCAGTCCTCCCTATTCTAAATACAGTCAATGTTGCAGATCTTTATTTATTTATTCATTCGTTCATTTATTCATATTTATATAGCCACTTGCTCATCTCATCTATATGACTTTGGGCAGCTTACAAACAAGACAAATATAAAAACAAGGTAAAACAATATAAAATCATATGGAAACATCATAAATGCACAAAACTCACAGCCAATAATCCATTCATCAAAACAGTCAATGTAGCCATTATATTGGCTGCATCACATTCACTGTCACTATGCCCATTGGCAAAACCATCTCTTTAGGTTCTTATGAAGCCAGATTGTATATTATCCAAGTTGTAGTTTTCCCAGGCATGGGAGTAGGGAAATCCAAGAAATAATTAGCTGAGAAATAATTTTATGTATTTTAACGAGCCTGGTTATATTATATTAGTTAACCAAAATTAAATTATAAAGATGCATTTGTTTTTCCTAGATGAATTAGTAATTGATTTCCACTGCATTTTTAATATTTGAGTATAATTTAAAGACTATATTGAGTTGCAATGAAACACACATTAAGCAAGCCATTTTATTTGCTGATACTGCTTAATTTTTAGTTCATACAGGATGTCAATGAATTTTTACCATAGATTTTTTTCTGTAGTGAAGTGAGTCCAATTGAAAAATATTCAGGAATTTTGTGTAGGGAGCTAACATGGATTCTGATTTTTTAGTGCCTCTGGAAATGTTTAATCTATATATATTTATCTGTATAGTACATGAATATTGTGTGTTTGTTACAGAAGAGTTTATACTCATATTTTGAGAGGAGATCATCAAACTGAGGAAACACTGAATTAGTTTTGTAGCAATTGAGCATAGTGTAATTTGGTCCAATAAAATGAAGGCATTGCTCAAATGCCACTACTGTTCTCATCAGCCCAGCTGTTGTAACTGCTATCTTGAAGCAAGAATATCTCTTGTTATGTAGGTCACATCGTGTGAAGCTAGCAGCTGGGCAGTTGTGGGGGAGGGTATGAATAGCAGAACTAAGGTGAAATGATAATGAAAATACTACATGGGGACAGATTGTATTTCATGAAATATTTTCAGACAAGGAAATTATATGAAAGAAAATGGATTCAGAAAAAAAGTTTTAAAATACTTTGTTGATAGAATTAAGTATAGGACTACCCATATCTAGGTAGCAAAAATCGAGATACCCCCCTCCCTGTTAAAAAAAAGCAAAGAAATTGTTGCCTTCTAAAGCAGAGGTCCCCAACCGTTTGGGCACCAGGGACCGGTTCTGTGGAGAGAGTTTTTTTTTTGCAGACCGGAGGAGGCATGGTTTTGTATGCTGCCTGCATCCCGCGGATGGGTTTTTGCTTATTTGTGCGGACCGGTTGCTGGCATGCCATGGCCCAGTACTGGTCCATGGACTGGGGGTTGGGGACTCCTGTTTTAAAGGGTATTTGGAGTTTCGCAGTTCAGATCTGGTAGCCCTAATTAAATAAAGCTTGATATTTGCAGTCTTGAAACTGCTCATATATTTTGGCATTTGCTTAATTAATACATCTTTGTATCTGGAATTAAGAATCAGTCAAGATGGACAACTACCGGTACTGGTACAGAAGGGTAAAATATTTCTGGATACTACCGTATGTAATAAATTGAGCAAACAAGCCTCAAGGTTATAAAATAATGAGAAATTATCAGTTTAGTTACAGTTGTCTGAAGTATTATGTGACAAGCTGTGTGTCCGTAATATGAAACCACACAATAAATTTCTGCTATGCTTTTATGTTTCTAAGTTGACCTTCTATATATACCTTCCCTTTAATGGCTTAATGTGGTGGGCATTTCATTAAATCTGAACATCTGTTGAATCCAAATGAAATTTTACACTTGTGTGTTTTGTGTATGTGCAAAATAGCAGATGGGATTCAATACACACACAAAAGCATATAACAGTTGGAAGTCTCAAAAACATACGTTTGTTAAAGCAAGGATTTATTTTACAAACCCAATACGAATTTCAGTTTCAGAAGAAACTGGATGAAATGGGGAAATACTAATTGTCTTGTTGTATATGTCTAAATCAGGTCTCTGTATATCAGGTTTTTTCAGTTTTATAGTGGATTTTTTAACAAATATGTTCAGAAACAGTGGCTTTGATTGAATTGCTATATTGCTATAATTAATTAATGCTGATTCAAAATGAATACTTCTTTTAAAATTGTATGAATAAATTTTTCTATGTATACTGTGTAAGCAATTGAGTGTTAGTAAATAAAGCTGCAGGACTGTGTGCATCATTCAGTAGCTCAGCTTAGATATATCCGAGTGTGATACTAGCAGGATTGATTTTTCAAGTGATTTAGATCTCTGTTTTAAATTGTAAAAAGAGAGTAAGAGATTTACAACAAACCTACCTTTAAAATATGGTTCCTGGTAGGTGTATCATTTGTGTACTAAGTGTGAAATACCAAAAGTGGTACCTACCTCGTTTGCACTACCTGCCGTAGCTTGATGAAGAATCCAAGTCCAAAACATCAGTACATTTGTGCAAACCAAAATACCAGATCCAAATCTGCATAAATTGATATTGAAGCACATGATCCAAGGATCCATATTGCAGCAAAAAAAATCAGCGTGTTGGGAAAATGGTACATGCAGTTAGAGGTACCCAAATGGACACATCCTTCCATTATTCAAAGATGTCTGGAAAGAGAAAGGATTTTGTTGCAAGTTGATGATCATTTGCAGCAAACCATGGAAGATGCCAAAATAACAAGAATCCCCAGAGCAATGAAAAAAATTGTTTATTGTCTTGTTAACAAACATTGTAATCAACAATTCCATGACAATTGTGGAACCGGTTCAAGAAGTCTGAAGATTTCCTACAAATCAAGAGAACTATCAGTGATCCTAATATCATGATCAGTGAAAGGCACTGTGAACATGTTCTTCTGTATTTCTAAGACAAACTTGTGAAATTTGAAAAAAAACTCCTGAAGATTATAATTTGCTAAAACCGACAAATGATGCAATTAATCCAGATTTGGTAATCTGGTTTATTGAAGTGAAGTGCAGTACAACAGACAGCAGGAATTTGTACTACACAATGAGCCCCTATTGAACATTGAGCAACTGTGCATGTAACTACTTGCAAAGCAACCTTTTTTCAATACTTTTCATTGACGCACCAGGGGTAAAGGAAAATACATTTGTCACCAATTTGATCCTTGCTAAAGCCAGGGGAGATGGAGATGTTACTCTTGCTGTAGCATCATCTGGTATTGCATCAATTTTGATACCTGGTGTGGGACAGTGTATTTAAGAATCAACATACCCCTCATGGTGAATAAAATACTCTTTGTAAATATTGAAGGAAAAACCCTTCCAGTTCTGTAGATTTGCTTTATCATACTTATTTTCTGGAATGAGAACCCAATGATTAGGAGGGAGGGTTTTAAAGCTGTACTCTTTAAGTTATATGTGGCAAGAATGAGTCCTTTGGAGGAATTTTAACCATTTGCTGTGGTGATTTCTACAAGCTTCTACTAGTTGTGAAAAGAGGAAATGATGTTAATATGAATTATTCATGTATCAAAAAATCATACTTATGGAGAAGTTTTGTGAAGTTTTAGTTAAAATGCAACATGTGGGTGGGTGAAAGAGAAGAAAGATATTCTGAATTCTTATTGAATATTACTGAAGACAAAATTCAGAAAAATGAAGATGAAGTAGAAGTGTAAACTAGACTGTGCAAATTTCATCTACCTAACATTCAACAATCCTGCAGAATTGGTCTCAAATATCTTAATTCCCTTAAATGAAATGATGAGAAAAATAAATTTCACGTGCCTTAAACACTTTCCTGGAATGATGAAAAATATTGTTCTTTAAATGCTGTCAGTGAAAAAACAAACTCGGCTCATTCTCCAGCAAAATTTCTTGATACATTGAACTCTGGATTGTCACGACATAAACTGGAATTGAAGATAGAATATCCCATCATTTTAATGAGGAACTTCAATCTTCCAAGGCTTTGTAATGGAATGTGGAAGATCTTGGAAGAACTCCCCAAGAATTGCTTGTAGTGTGTTCAAAAATGTCATTATTCCAAGAATTTCATTCAATTTATCAGGTGAAGATATCACTCTTCAGTGGACCCAGTTCCCAGTATATAGCCATGCTTTGCTTTCAGTATATAGAAAGCCTAAGGACAATAGAAAATGTGCTGATTTATCTGAAGAAACTGGTATTTCAGCTTGGTCAGCTGTATACTGCTTTAAGCCAAGGAAAAAGAAGTGAAAACATTATAGTATTCTTAAAGAATGGCAGATCAGCCACAAATGTTTCATCAAAAGCATCCTTTATTAAATGAAAAGCATCTATATTTGCCTGCTATGCATCCTTCTTTAATAAAATGATGTTTTCTTCTTCAATTTTAAAACCAAAAGAATAGGTGATCATTCTGTTTCTCTGTTTAGGTATGAAAATATCTCTGAAAGGATGACCCACTGGGTAACACCTTGTAGTATAAATTGAAATGCTATTTCACACTAACAAGAATAATTTTAAATTGCATTACTGTAAAAGTGTTTCCCCCTCCTGATTGTTGCTATAGTTAGTTATGTCCTCTAAATTATTATCTCCTAGTAATTTATATATGTATAAATTTTAGCAAATGCTTACTAAATTTGGCTTGGTGCTCAAAAATGCATGGAACTATATATGTTAAAAAAAAATAAAAATAAAGTCAACAAGGGACAATTCCAGGTTTGAGTAATTCTTAGGAAAAGTGCCTTTGGAAGCTTAGAAAATGTACCTAATAGACCAGGAATGTCAAATTCCTGACATCGTGTGACGTATTGCGATTCCCCCCCCCCCTTGCCAGCAATGGGGTGGGTGTGGTTTCAGTGTGACGCATCAGCCCACGGGCGGGCAGTTTGACATGCCTCTAATAAATAGACAACAGCCATTAGGCAGTGAATTAATTTCCCATAATGCCTCTTGGAGACTTACGTTAGGATTATTGTAGAAAATTGAAAAGACATCTTTATTTACTTACTACATTGGGAGTACCGAACTAGGAAAAAATAAAGGATTTGTAAGCATTAGGGATGAGCTCTGCTAGTTTGCTGTGGGCTTGGCAGCTGCCCAAGGCCACCTCATGCTAGATTAATGGTAGTTCTGGACTCAGATATGTACTCCCTATTGTCCATTGTGCACTTCATGCATTTGTGTATAGTCTACATTTTAGTAATCT
The DNA here is from genome assembly GCA_034064705.1 of Bothrops alternatus. Lineage (NCBI taxonomy): Eukaryota > Metazoa > Chordata > Lepidosauria > Squamata > Viperidae > Bothrops > Bothrops alternatus. The sequence goes on from JARGCV010000068.1 coordinate 1,756,012, forward strand.
ATGACTATGTTGTTTTAGCGTAGGATACCTGAAAAATTGTAAAGAAAAATATATGCTAATATACTGTAAAGGCATTTATTTTTTACAAAGTAACAAAAATATAATGAATTTAATGAAGTCTGCAATGTGTATTATTTTTGCTGATAGAGTCATATGTGTGTCTCCAAGTAGATAAACCACGGCCACCATCATCAAGCCCTTCTAGTATTTCCCGCCGTACCCCTTCACTGGACATACTTGCTGCTCCGTATCTTGCTGGGCAGTGGCCTCGTGATAATCATGGGCAAGTCACACCTTGTATGAGAGATAAAGCCACACAGGTAAGACAGCTTCCATATATTATGCAAAAGAAAGAAAAGATTTGTTTTTGAAGCTTTATAGATAAATCTTTATTAAATAAATGCTTCTTTGATTTAATCATGCAGATTATAAAATATACATTCTGTTGTGATTTAAAAAAAGGAATATAGATGAAAAGGAAATGCAGTTATGAATATGCAAAATCTAAATGCAAATATTAAAATTACATGTTATTTTAAAGATAAACACTATAAAACTCTTCTAATTAAAATAGTGATAAGCAAATTAGGCAATATATGTGTTTTAATACAATAGATGGTTTTCCTAACTTTAACAAGTTAGACTGTGTTTATGAAGAGTATCATGAATTTAGTAATGAACAATTGGTTTTATATATATATTAAAATTATATATATTATATTTATTTCTTGACTTCATTTACTGTCCCTGGGCAGAAATAACATGCTAAATTGTGGGAAAAAAATGCTGATTATCTTTGTATATACTGGAACTTTTGTACATATTTGAGAAATTTTGGTGAATGAAGGGATCTATTGATAATAACAATACAAAAGAAAACACGGAGAACCCAGAGAACTATAGATCAGTCAGTCTGACACCAATGCTGGAGAAGATTCTAGAATAGATCATGAAGATCAGTTTGTACATATCTTGAAAAAATGCATGATTGTTAGAAGATGCATTTGTCAAGAACAGGTTCTTATTAGATTAAATTTATCTTGTTTATTTTTTTTTTTAAAAATGGTTATTAACTTAGTAAGGATGTGGTGAAATACATCTTCAACAAAACATTTGGCAAAGTAGTCCATAATACTCTGATGACCAAATTAATTATGGGTGATGTGATTATCAGATGAATAGTTATCCTATAAATATGCATATGTACTATAAAATAGATAATTTTTTCAGATTTTTTAAAATACCTTTTTCGTTTCTATGTATGCATGCTTTCAAGTCAGTGTTGACTCCTGGTGATTGCATGGACTAGTCCCTGCAGTTTGCTTGGCAAATTTTTGAAAGTTGCTTGCCTTTGCCTTCTTCCCAGGTTTGAGAGTGAGTGACTGGTCCAAGGTCACTTAGCTGGATTTATGCTTGAGACAGGACTAGAACTCACTGTCTCCCATTTTTTAACCTGATGCCGTAACTCAGACATGTCAAACACAGGGCGGCCGGATGCGGCCCACGATGGGCCGATATTTGGCCCGCGGGGATGCCCTAGAGATAGTGAGGGACTGGCCCCTGCTGCCCTGGACCCAGCCCTGCCCAGTCTGGTGGCCCCCAAGGCGCACGCACAGGAGATGGTGAGTGCACGGGGGCTGATGGCGTCTGGCAGGAGGGGCTACGCAGCCTGCTGTGAAAACCAGGCTGGGCCTCCAGCAGCAGTGCTGCAGCGGCACTGGCAGCATGCGGAATGGAGGCATGTGATGCACACCACTAGACATGCCTACTCCGTCCCATCTCTTTTTGGTTGGAGAGCAAGTTGCCACTGGTCATCTCCTCAGCCCCTCATGGGTCTTGCCCTTGGCTCACGGGTGGAGTGCTTTCCACCTGCCGTAGCCATGACCGCCAGCTGCTCACGCAGATCAATTAGGCCATTGCCCAGAGCTGCAGGCCCGCCCAGCATGATGAAGGTGAAGCAGTCGGCTAGGAAGCCCCGAGTAGAGGTAGTAGAGCACGCCCAGAGCCAGCAAGCAAAGGCCACCCCGAGTGTGGAAAGCCGGTTCTCCATCAGCAACATGGGCACCCAAGCCCAGCAGAGATTTGGGGGGGAGGCACGCAATCGTGGCTGGGACTGGGCGGACATGGCACCAATGGGGATCTGGTTTTCCCCACTCGGGGTGACCTTTTGCTTGCTGGGCATGGCAGTGCTCTGTCACCTCTACTCAAGCTTCCTAGCTGGCCACTTTGCTTTCTTTGTGCTGGGCGGGCCTGCTGCTCCGGGTGGCAGTGATAGCTTAATGGACCTGCGTGACTGCTGGCGGCAGCGGCCCGAGGTGGGGCCAAGGTGCGTTGGGTGAGCGAGGGGAACAGGCTCCACATGCGGTCAAGATCTGCAAGGTGGCTGAGATGACCAGCAGCCACCTGCTCTCCAACCGCAAGCAAAAACAGAGGGGACATAATAGGCGCGTCCGGCGGTCTGTAGCATGTGCCTCTCCCCCTCCCCTACTCTGCCTGCTGCTGGTGGGCTGGCCCAGTATTCGCAGCGGGCTGTGGAGCCCCAGAGTGCACTGGTCGAGGGGCCAGCAGGCTGTGGTTGCTGACGGACACTATTGGCCCCCATGTGCTCACTGGCCTCTGTGTGCGGGGGCCGATGGCGTCAAGCAGCAGCAGCCCTAACCCCTGCCCCGCCTTGCCTTGCCCCAGGGCAATGGCACCCCCACACTGCCCCCTGCCTCGTCTCGCCTCATCCCGCGGGATGAGCCTGCCCACTACCCCACCTGCCAGAGATCCCCTGGATCTCCCCCAACCCTGCCTGGCCCCCACAGGTGTCCCTCCCCATGAGCAATATCAAGATGGTCACTTCCACCCAGGCCATGCCCACCCAGTCAGCCGTGACCACCACAGCCATTCCCACCCAGTGGGCCACGCCCACCCTCTGAGGGCACCTAATGCTGATGCGTCCCTCAATGAAATCAAGTTTGACACCCCTGCCGTTACCACTACTCCAAACTGGCTTTCTATGAATATTGAGGGACATTAAAGAATAAAACCTAATCAATAACTTTAGAAAATTGATTTTAATATCATAAGCCTAAATCAACTGCCTTTGTCTTTTTTCTTGAGACTGAGAGTGCTTGGGCTGAAGAATACTTGGAAAAGAAAAAAGGATCTCATAAGCGCTCGGCGTCTTGGGGCAGCACAGACCAACTCAAAGAGGTGAAGAAACATGCTGTTTTTCTACCATCTTGATAATAGTTTAGTATAATAATTATACATGCCAACAATTTCACAGCTTAGAACAATGAGAAACATTCTCTTTCTGCATTATAAAATTTGAATTTCCATTGAAAAGGAATTGCATCAATAGGGTGAATCCTATTCATAAAACTGAAGTCAGTGATTACTTTTCCGTGCAGCCTTCCAGCTCAAAAGAAATGATGAACAAAGGGGTAATCAGGAAAAATCATCCTCCCAAATTGTCAATAGTATCAGAGCTTCACGCAGAGTAGGCTGCTACCATTGGAATATAATTTGGATCCAAGTCAGTAAGAAATTCCACAAAACTGAAAGTCCTATTCTACATGGTTTTGCATATCCCAGAAGGACTACGTTCACAGTTTGGGGATGTTTTTGAATCGGATCCGTCCTCCGGTTTCTCAGACTGAGGCAGGTGTGCTTGTGTTGGTGTTCCCCAGGTTTCATTAATACAGTAGTTCCCTCTTTGGGGCATTGTCTGATCCAGAAATGCTGGAGGCACGGTGGCTGCTCAGCATTTGAGCATTTGTTTTCTTTGTTTATTTTTTTTAAGATACTTTTTGAAAACAAAATTTAAAAACTCTGTGATGTTTATTATTTTCATTTTTTAAAATTCTCTTTTCTGCTTTATTCTGTCTAAGCATCTGATACAATAATGTTAGCAGGAGCCCTTATGGTGAGGTTTGATTCAAAAACTCAACATTTTTGTTGTAGATTAAAAAAGAAATAACAAAACAATTGTCCTTTCAGATTGCCAAGTTACGCCAGCAATTGCAAAGAAGTAAACACAGCAGCAGACACCACCGTGATAAAGAAAGACAGTCTCCATTCCATGGTAATCATGCAGCTATTAACCAGTGCCAGGTAAGATGAGCTCTCGATGGAAGGTTTGTAAAAGCTGTTGCCAAGGAAGTTCAATATATTTCAGGCACTGACTTGCCAAAAAGAATGTCTGAAAGCTGCTAGCGCTGCAGGAGGAAGAGACCGTACTAGTGAATATGGTTTCCAACTCAGTTTATTTGAACAACTTGAAAATAGTTACACAGCCCGTCCAAATTATTTTACTTTAGATCAGTGGTTCTCAACCTATGGGTCGCGACCCCATTTGGGGTCGAACGACCATTTCGCGGGGGTCGCCGGACACCGAGGTCCGCCATTTTGTTTTGTTTTTTTCATTTTTTATTTTTTTTATTTTTTTGGCGTGCGCGCGCGGTGCATGCACGGATCGGCCCGTCATGTGCGCGCGCCGCGCATGCGCGGATCCACCCGCCGCGGTCCGCCATTTTGTGTTTTTTTTTAAATTTTTTTTAAATTTTTTTTTGAATTTTTTTTGGGCGCGCGCGTGCACCGTGCATGCGTGGATCAGCCCGTCATGCGCGTGCTGCGCATGCATAGATACGCCCGTCGCGATCCGTCATTTTGTTGTTTTTTTGAATTTTTTTGAATTTTTTAAATTTATTTTTTATTTTTTTTGGCGTGTGCGCGCGCCACATGCGCGGATTGGCCCATCGCGTGCACGCGCCACACATGCGCGGATCCGCCCGTCGCGGTCCGCCATTTTGTTTGTTTTGTTTTTTTGTGTTTTTTTTTTGGCGCGTGCACGCGCGCGCGCCCGGGTCGGGGCCGCGGCGCACTTGGGCGGGGCAAGTGGGGTCTCAACCTGAAAAAGGTTGAGAACCACTGCTTTAGATACTTGAGAGTGGTTGAAGTCTAGTTCTGACTACTCTTAAAGAAAATGGAGTCTTGGTTGCCTGAATGAATGATCTTCCTTGGTTGGTTGCTCTTGCTGCCATTTAACCAAAATATCTGCTGAATTACTTTTGTGATTTGGGAATAAAGAGTGCTATTTTACAGTGGTGCCATTTGTGCCTACAAGAGGTATCACAGTGAGTAGCACTGGAAGAACTAAATCTTTGGCAACTGTGACAACTATAAGGTGCCATCTTGTCTGTATTGCAAATGAAATGTAATATCTTTTCTAAAATTTTCAGGACTCTTTACCAAATCTGAGTATATTTTTGGATTGTTTTTTCCCCCTTTATTGTTGATGATTGATCCTAAAAAGCAAAAGCTGTTTACCGTTTTAATATATTCATTGTCAGTTCTGTGGCTGTTGTCATTAATTTGGTTTTCTTTATATTTAGCTCCCCTTTTTTCACTGTTCGTTGAGGACTTTTATTATCAGATCTTGCAAATCCTATGCATTTCAGCTATGAGAGTAGTATCATAAGCATAATGCTTATTGATGTTTTCCCCTCCACTTTTAAATTCATACTCATCTTCTTTTGATCCAGTTTCCATTAATATATATCCAGCACATAATTTGAATAAGGAAAAAGATACTGTACAATTTTGACTCCCTCCTTGGTCAACCCAGCCTGTTTCTTGATCCCAACTATCTATGTTATACTGTAGTTTCCTATTTTGTATACAGGTAATCTTCAATTTACAATCATAGTTGGGATCAAAACTGTCATTAAGCAATGTCATCGTTAAGTGAATCGTGCAGTTTTTTTGACATTTTTTGCCATGGTCATTAAGCAAGCCACCACAATTGTTAAAAAATATCACATGGTCATTAAGCAAATCCAGCTTCCCCCATAGATTTTGCTTGTTATTAGTTCTCTGAAATGATTGCAAATAATGCTTATGTTACTCCAGGATGCTGCAACCATTGTAACTGCATGCCAAGTGCCTCAGTTTTGATGCTGTGATTACTGTTAGTGCAAGGATTGGTTGCAAGTCACTTTTTCAGTATCCTCATATCTTTGAATGAATGTTAAACAATTACTCATAAGTTGAGGACTACCTATATAGGTTTTTCACATAAGAGAATGAGATGTTCTGGGATACTGATTTTTCTAAGTGCCTTCCATAGCTTAATATGATCAGCACATTCAAAGTGCTTTCTATAAACAATAAAAACACACAGTAACATCTTTTTATATTCTTGGGCTTCTCAATTATCTAGCGCAGCGGTTCTCAACCTGTGGGTCGCAACCCCATTTGGGGTCAAACGACCATTTCACGGGGGTCGCCAAACACCACAGTCCGCCATTTTTTTTTTGGTCAGCCATTTTTTTTGTCCATTATTTTTTTCCCCTTTGCGATGCAGGCCGTTGCACCGCGCATGCGTGATGTGGGCCTGCCATTTTTTTTTGGTCGGCCACGCCATTTTTTTTGGGTCGGCCATTTTTTCCCCTTTGCAATGCGGGCCGTCGGCCGCGCATGCGCGATGCGCCCGCCGCGCCGCGCATGCGCAATGCAGGCCGGGGTCGCGCCCCGGAAAAGGTTGAGAACTGCTGATCTAGCCTATTTCAGCAATAATGTCTCTTGGTGCTTGGCCTTTTCAAAAGCCTGCTTGAACAACTGGCATTTCCTTTTCCATGTGGGACTCGAATCTGTGTTGAAAGATGATTTTGCTAGTGTGTGAAATTAAGGATATTGTACAATAGTTTACACACTCTGTTAAGTCTCCTTTTTAATACTGGAATGTAGATTGACTTCTTCCACTGTGTTGGCCATCATGTTGTTCTCCGAGTTTCTGGCATAGCTTAGTTAAAACTTTCATTGATTCTTCTTCGGTTGCTTGTCATATTTCTGTGAGTATTCCATCAGTTTCTCTAGCCCTCTGACTTGGTAAGGACTGGAGTGCTGATGTACCTTCATGTACTAATACTAGACATACTTGTAAGTAGGAAATAGCTTATAAAGTATCTGGGATGTTAATATATCTATTGTACATTATTTCTGTATATTCCTTCCATCTTTTAAAAAAAATTCTTTGAATCAGTTACTATCTCTCCACTATCATTGGAACCTCCTGAATTTAGAGATCTTTTGGAAGTTCTTTTTACAGGTCTGTTTCCATCTTCAAAGTCTCTACATTCGCAATTGTAATAGTGCTTCTTCCAACTGTTCCCTGAAGCTTTGTTAATTTTTTTCCTGAGATTTTTGTCTTTCTTGGCTTTGACTTCTCATTGTGACAACCAAGCTCAGAGAGCACCAAGGACCCCACTGTATTTTATAGTTTGGAAAAGAGTTATAGTTGAATTCTGTCCGGGCTATCATTTCTTGATAGGTGGTGTATTAACAAAGTAAGTAAAAGAAGTAGAACAATTCTGTTTTAAGTCTTGACAACTGGTTACTTCACTCAGATCGATGCTTCTTTGAGCCTCCAGCAGATACGTACACCTTTGACAGAAATATATAAACTTGGGTTGAAATTCCCAAACCAAACTCTGTACTTCAGGCTAAATTGCACATTAATTTTTCATAATGCACATTATGATATTGTGTATCTTGCATCTCCATAACAAAATAACTGAAACTGTAGATGCTATGAAAGTGCTGATGGAGAAGCAGAACATTTTCATTGAGTATTTTCATTTCATGAAACTGATAACTAAATTGAAGTTAAACTGAAATTTTTGAACTAAATTGATTGTTATGTTTGCTATTTATCTGTTCCAAAACTTTTTGAAGCACTAACCTGAGAGGTATTTTAACTTCCTCTTCATATTTCTAGTTTTGATTCTGAAAACAACTGAGCACCCATTTTAAAAATTAATATTTTAATTGTTGGGTCCTTCCTGCTGGGAAGGATACTTTTATTATTATTATTATTATTATTATTATTATTATTATTATTATTATTATTATTATTATTATTATTATTATTATTATTATTAATTTAATTTCTATGCCGCCCTATTCCGGAGAACTCAGGGCGGCTCACAGCATAATGTATCCACATTTCTATACAGAATTCAAGGAACAAAGATTATAAATACAAAAATGTACAATAATAAAATTATACATAATCATCTAAAATTCTCCAAATAAACCAGATGCGTTTTGTTATTATAATAAAATCTTATAGATAATTTGGTTTTCTTTTCTAAATTATATGATATAACCCTGATTTTCTTTTACCTCTGTTGGGTTTTCAGGCTCCAGTCCCAAAGAGCATGCTGGTTCCTGTGATACCAATAGCTAAGTCAAGTGGATCCCGTTTCCGTAATAGCATAGAAGGGCTGAATCAGGAGATTGAAATAATCATAAAAGAGACTGGAGAGAAAGAAGAACAACTTATTGTGAGTATATTTGTACTCAAACAGGCCTTCAGACGAGGAGAGCTGAGTCCGTCGTGCCTATATATAAGCATATCTTGGTATACATGAGCATATGGAGTATGAAAGAGAACTGTTACATCAAGACCTGTATGGGGAAAATATAATATTTAGAATTATGACATTCAGCATACATAGACAAAGCCAGGAATAAGCATCATGCCTACATACCAGTTTCTTATCACTACCCCTGTTTCATGTTAGCGTTACCCTTTAATTTGGATTTCTCTGAAATTATAGTTCTTCTTGTCTAAACTTGGGAACTGTATTAATGTCAGTAATAACAGAATCTTAAACCAGAATTAGGCCTTTATTTCTAGTTAACACACTTACAGTGAGCCTTGTTTTCTTGTGGAATATAAGGAGGAACAGTGGTTGCATATGTGCATGAATTGGAGCTCTGAAGGGCTTCTTTATAAGACTCCCAATCCTTCTTATATTTAGTTCAGTTTCCTTTTTTTGGGGAGGGGGGGGACCTGAAGAATAACTGATTTTCAGTTGAAGAGCTTTTATTATTGGCAAAGCATTAAAATCGTCTTTATTTTTCATTTTATTAAAGTCACCAGTCAAGATTAATAGTGTGTGGTGTGTAAGAGGTGTGTAATATGTTTTTGTTCGACAGCCACAGGATATTCCAGATGGGCATCGAGCGCCACCTCCTTTAGTGCAGCGTAGCAGCAGTACTCGCAGCATTGACACACAGACTCCGGGTGGAGCAGAGAAAGGCAGTAACAACAGCAGCCGATCTCAGTCTATTTCCCCTAGCTCCTTCCTGGCTATCTCCACTGAGGGCAGTGAGGAGAGCCCTTGCTCTGCAGATGACTTGCTTATGGACCCCAGAGATAAAGGTATTTCCCGAAAAGTGTTCCAGTGCTTTCCTTAGAGGGGAAGCTCTAGGGCAGGGGTTCTCAACCTTGGCCACTTTAAGACTTGTGGACTTCAACTCCCAGAATTCCTTCCTGGGAACCCCTGCCCTAGGGACTAACCCTTTCAATTAAGAAACCTTGTTTGTTTCCTGGGTATTTTGAGTTACAGGCCAAAATTCACAGTTTCTTTTGTCAGTGCAGGCAAGGTATTTATCACCTGCCAAAGGGAAGCTCAACTTTGAGTCATATCATAAATCACTTTTTAAAATGTTTCCAGTTTCCTGTGCTGTATGAAAGTTTTAAGCACAGGATCTTGTGGGCTAATAGAACTACTTTTTTCATGGGGGGTGGGGGGGAGAGAGAGAAATGGGGGAATAGTTTCTTCTTCATTATTACAAGTGGGAAAAGTTGTATTATTTTAGCTGGGGTTTTTTTGGTAATCGTTCCTCTGTTGTCTACCAGTTTAATTTTATATTTTCTTTCTTTGTACTTAATGGAGGTATATAAATGTTTAAAAATAATTCACATAAGGAGTTGATTGTTTTGATTTGTTTTTACTTAACATGCATATACATATCTAAGTAGGCTCAAAAAGGTGAAGAAGGGAGATGGAGGGGTAAATTAAATCACATTTTTTAAAGCAAATGAATCAGTGTCTGCCACCTGGATAGTTATGCCTTTGTTTAGCTGTAGGGTTAAATGCTGCCAGAGGTAATAGTTCAGCTGTTACATGTTGATGAGCAAAATGCTTACATAGGTCAGCCAGTAGTAGGTCTGTGCTTTTCAGCAGTCCAAACTTGACTAATGATCAAGAATTATGTAAGTCATCCAAAACATCTGGAGAGTACCAGATTGCTTATCTTTGTATAGCAAAAACCATGCAGACAGTAAGAAACTGCTTTATGCCAGGTGATCAGGCTTTTGTTTGCCTTTTAACATTGTTAATCAAGGAGTATGAGAAATGCAAAAATAATCTCATATGCATGTTGCAATATATATATATATATGTGTGTGTGTGTGTGTGTGTGTGTGTATAACTGGCACTTTGCTCACTACAGAGAATGGAAACAATTCTCCTCTGCCCAAATATGCTACATCACCAAAGCCCAACAACAGCTATATGTTCAAACGTGAACCTCCTGAAGGCTGTGAGAAAGTCAAAGTTTTTGAGGAAAGCTTGTAAGTTGCTATGATCTTCATAATTTTTTGAATCATAATATTTCACTAGGTGCCTGCTTAACGTTTCTTACTTTTTGGGGTAAAGGAGGACATATCTATACATGTAGCTTTGTGTTTGTTTTGGGGGGAGGGTTATAATTATTTAAAGCAGTTCCTAGACCACTTTAGAGAAAACAGGGATCATTCCCCCTTCATATGCATTTTGCAGAAATGTATTGACAAAATGTCTTTTGAATGTTTCCCCTTTTTTGAGATCTGCTGAAAACCTAAAGCAATGTTTCCCATTTTGGCAACTTCCAAGTATGTGCACATCAGCCCCCAGAATTCTCATCAATGGCCCATTGATTTCTGGGATTTTTAAATCCACACACCTGAAAGCTGTCAAGGAACCATACCCCATTGGATTTAAAGTGTCAATGCAGCGCTTTCTGTGTGCACTTTGGGAGGCTGTGGCCCAATACAAAGATGACAACTAAGAATAAAATATCTGATGCTTCCAGATATGATAGAATCAAGGGTAGCCAACTTTGGCTTCTTTAGGGTTAGAGAGGAAAAAGAGACTGGTCCTTAGATAAAAGTAGTCCTCAACTTAATGACAATTCATTCAGCAACCATTACAACTGGTCCTTGAAGTAGAACCATTGCAGCATTCCCATGGTTGTGTGATCAAAATTTGATCAGCCTTCCCACATTTATGACTGCAGTGGTGCTTTAACTCACTCCTCACCTATCTCCCTCTCATCTATGCCTTTTTGGGCTCCTACGTTCTTCAGCCCCTCAGCCTAACTGATCTTTGCCATTTTGCTCCTGCTGCTGACCAACCATACCTGGCCTGGCCCTTCACAAGGCAGCTGCTGGGCTGCACAAGGCTTTCTTCCCAAGGTCATCATGGACAGCAGTTTCCTCATGAGACCTGGGGAAGATGGCTGACATAGCCAGTAGCTGCCATGCGTTGTCAGCAGCAGGAGCAAGAAGATAGCAAAGATTAGCTGGGAGCTGGCGGACAGGGCAGCAGGGTCTTCGAAAGGCAGGGTGGCAAGGGTAATTGGGCTTGGGCAGCGGTGCTGTTGGGCTTCCCAGAATGCTGAGGCTTTGTGTCACACTATTGGGGCTTCCTGAGATGCTGTGACTTTGCACTGCACAATTGCATCACTTAGCAGCAAAACTTCTAGTCCCAATTGTGGTAGTAAACGGAGGACTACCTATTGTATAATAGGTGTGCCAACATGTTTTGACTGCTTTATAAATAAACTTGGAGATAAAATTGCTATTGTATGTGGCAGTATTTCCCTCCCCCCCATTTGTGGACAACTCTCATTTAGTTGGGACAAAAAGAGAAAAATATTTCATGCTATGTTATACAACATACCGTAAACTTTAGGTAATTCCTTGCAGCCTTTAACTTTGCTAATCTTTAACTTCCAAATGTTAACACCCTGTGGTGTTGTTTTTCTGTTTGTAGGCCAAAACCTTTGCATGAAATTCCAGCCTTTTATTGTCCTGACAAGAATAAAGTTAACTTTATTCCTAAAAGTGGCTCTGCCTTCTGCCTTGTCAGCATTCTCAAGCCCCTTCTTCCCACACAAGATCTTACACTCAAAGGTGCTACTCATAATCTGACCGTCACGACTGGTATGACCCCCACGCTGCTGCAACCTCTTTCCATGGCCTCCCTTTCTGCAAACACAGACCAGGAGCGGCTCTCTCGCGGAACGAGCAAAGTAATATCACAGATGTCTGTGCTCCAGCAGTCAGGACATAGCGAAGAAACTGAAGGATAAGCTCCGCGTGGCTGTTTGGGGGGAGGGAGGGCGGTTATGGAAACAACTGTGATTAAACTTTCCAGATGACATCTCTTTACATCACAGCAGACGACCGTTCCATAAACAGGTCATAGGTAGTATCATATACACCCTGCCATGAATGCCAGCCTCCTGTGAGATCTAGGAAAAAAAGGAGCAGCCGAGAGCCAACTGCATTTGTCTTGGGATGATTCAGGTGCAGACTCTGAGCATGCTGCTTTGGTACCATAAAGAAGAGAGATCTCCACAACTCCTCACAACTGGAGGGACCTTTTTTTTTTCCAGATACTTTACGTTTCAGTGTAAACTTTTGAGTTTGAACAATGAAAAAGACATCCCAACTTTTCTTAGCAGAATATCTGTTTTCAGGAGAAAAAAAAGGAAATCATTAATTCATATGAAGATAGTATTTACAAATGTGCATTTTTTTTAAATTTCATCAGGATAATTGCACTTTCCTTGCTACATCTTTTTCACTGGGACCAATGGATTGAAACTTTTTCAGTATTCTGTCATAAGACCAGCTGATTTTGCTCCTTTTCCCAGATTAGTGTAACATCATTCAGACAAAGAAGAAAAGCAATATTGTCACATGCTGAAGGGCAAGGGAAGGGGAAAAAAGCACATGTGTGGAATTTCTTGTCTGAAAATAGCATTTTAGTGCACTTCAGCTAATTATGTCATGATTTATTTCTAATGTTGTATTTCAGGACATGTTTCCATCCTTTTTTCCCCAGAACGCCAACTAACTGTCACAACGGTGCCTCTTGGGACAACTTAGTTTTTTATGTTACTGTCAAAATCTTGAATTGCCTTTGGCATATATACCTGATTCTATCATGTCTTGCCACTATACTATATAAACCCTGTAGTCATATGATCTTAAAAGGGCCATGCATGCATGGTGGTTTTTGCTTGTCAAAGTACTGTTTTGTGGGTCTGTTGAGGGTAATAGTTTGTCAGGCATGATATTGTTGAAGCAATTTATTTCAATGGACATGTCTCCTTTTGGAGTAGCAATATTGTTAGGGTGTTAAGCTAAGAATCTTTTTATGCTTTCATTGATGTGGCCCATTTCATTTTTAGTGCTTTTTTAAAAAAAATGAACTATACTTACGGAAGAATTGAAGATAAGAAATTTCTGTTGTTACGTTTGCTTGTGAAAGGGTCTGAGCTAATAATGGATAGAAAAGTGTATTTACCAAGCTGATTAAATGGCACAAGATAGAGCAGTTGGGGGAATAGTTAGAAAGAAGTTACATTTAGAAAGCAATATATTCCGGTATCTTTAGGTAAACAAAAGTATCATAGCAGTGTAACCTATTCCAGACTGGCAGATAAACAGACATAGCAGCATCAGCATGTTTTTGATGCAGTGTTAGTTGGAAATGGACCACATCCACCTCAAGTGGATCTTCTATTGGTTTTGCTGCATTAGTAATAACAATATTTTAAATAATTCCTCCTACATTGTTTGGCCTCTTGGTTCTTGTTAAAAATAATCAACTGAGTAAAAACTTGCATTTTGACTTACCCAGGTAGATGGTTGCTTTGTCCACTTAACAGCATAGGTTCTGATGCAGAAACGCTAATGCTATAATAGAGCTGTTCGTTTTTTAGGTACCAAAACACTTCTTTGCATTGGCTGCAAAAGGTATTTCCTGAATTGCAGGGAGGGGAGAGAGGAGACTGCACTTACAGAGCCCCCTCCTCCGCCAACTTTCTCCAGCCTGACATACCGGTACCAGTAGAGGCTCTGAAAGATAGCTGGACTTGCATGCAAGATCACGCAGGTGGTTAATGTGATCCTGCATTCTGCTGTAGTCCATTCCTAAAGCAAGTGAGGAGCAGTATTTGCTTTTATGGTACATGAATGTACCAGACTAGAGCTCTTCCAACTTTTTTTCTGAACATATGGAGGTTTGTGAGAATAGAGATGACATTATCTCCACCGGTCCAAGCAAATGCATGAAGGGGCTGGACAGACAACACTATCCTTGTGGAAGTCTTTTTAAAGTATTATTTGATTGCTGTTGTATTTCGATCCTATATTGTATTGCTTTATTTTTATTTCTGTTTTATTCTTATTCAGATATTTTAGCAGAGCCAAATAGTCTTACACCCATTCCACAGTCTTAAATTTGTGGGTCATCTAGATTTACTGTATGAAACATTTATAATGGGAGAGCTAAGTATTTCTTACTTGACTTAAAGGTATTTTAATTTTAGTTTAAAGCAGATGTAGGTTGTGTGAGAGAACAGTATCTTGCAAAAAAAAAAAGGCATTGCTCAAACAATGTGAAGCCTCTTTTACTGCTAGACACATATGTGCATTCTTAAATTGTTTAATGCTCCAACTTTATGAAACAAGAGCATTGGATATATTTGTGCAAAAGGATATCTGCACTTTATATCAACTCCTGTTGTCTCATGTTAAGGAGCAGTTTAGATTTGACAGATTGTGTCAAATCCTTCAGGGGATTTGTGGAAATATTAAAGGGCCGAATTGCAATTAGGAATAATGAAAAATAGTGGGTCTTTGAACCCAAAACACTTTGTTTTCATGGATCTGTGTAAGGTGTGTTCAAGTTGAATATATTGAAATCTTTTAGACATGGTTTTTACTGTCCTCATTGATGCCAGAACATCAATGTGTTAGTAGTAAATGACTCTCAAGACATTTGAGGCTGGCCTTCAAATGCACATTTAAAAAAATGACACTTCAACTTTTATTAAGAGAACAGAATGTATTTAGCCCCTGTGATTATAATAAATTAAGGATTTGTATATCATAACCAGCAAGGGCTTGATTAAAATATTTCCATTTTTATGCAGTGAGAGGACTCAATTGATTTGCAGCCACGAGATGTTAGCTCATAGCAATCATAGTTTTTGTTTAAAATGGCAGTTTTTATGTTTCTTCAAACCTCATATTAGCTGTCTGTGTGGTAAGTTACCCTTCTGTGGTATGCAAGCATTTAAGCTAATGATTTCAAGAGAGGTAGGAATGATAAAGTACAAGGAAATTTGTAAAAACAAGGCAGAGAAGTCGGGACTCTTTTCCACAGTCAGAGGCATTGTACTTCCAAGTCACCTGGAGAGCTCGAAGCATTCTCTCTCTTCCAAATGCAGCTAAAGAACTTGGGAGATTGTTGAGAAGCATTTTCCAGGGGTTGGTTTGAGAAAGAAGATGGTTTCTTTGCCTTTTATGATTCATGGTTAATAGTTCACGAGGCCTACTATCTATCTGAAAAAATGAGAAAGGATAACTCCTCTTATTCCTAAAGGCAGTCCCCAAAGTGGAACGGGGTGTTCTTCATGTACCCTTGCCCCTTGCTCTCTTTTGTCCGAGAGCTGCCAACATTCCCTACTTGCAGTCACGGGAGTCCATCTGATTTTCACCCAACGTGTAGAGAAACAGCAACATTGAGAGAAGGGGAGAAGAAAAATTGGGAAAATGAAAGAAAGCAAAACAGAATACCCAGAGTTGAGGACAAGTTTCAGATGGCAAAATGAGATTCAATGAACAACACATAAAGAAAGACACACTTCTTTCTTTATCACTTTGCCTCTTTGCAAGTTAGTTAAAAATGTATACTACATGAGTTGCAAGTTTTTGGAGTTGAAAATCAAGAAAAAGACAGAAAAATAATGGCCTGTTTAATATAGAAGTTGTATGCTGACATGAAAATTGAACAGAAGTGGTCATGTGGCAAAGATTCCTGAAATCTCTCAAAAAAAAGAATCAAATTATTGTATCCCGTATTTGGAAATAGAAATTACAACATAGTAATGTAACTTATATGAAGACATTAAAAATCTAATGTCTTCAACTGATTTGTAATCATGTTCAGTGTAGCATATAACAAGAAATGCATTATTAAGAACTGACTAAATAATACATATTTGCTGACTATTTTCTACACATTTGATTATAAAAGATAAGAGAAAAGGGGATTCTTGCCAGATCAAAATTCATCAATAGGCCTGGTCTGGAGTGTAGTATATAGTTTATTTCCATCACCAACAGAATAAACAATGACATGGAGAACAAAAATCCCTTGATATTGTTTTGTACACCCTAATAATATTCTGTTCATGTTTTTGGAGTGCATTTAGGGAAAAGAGGAAACCTGAATAATGAGAAGTCTCAGGATAGCATTGAATTTTGCCTTGGTGGTTGGTTTGTTACTCTAAGGCAGGGGAGTACTTTAAATGATACAGATAGCAAAGTTCTGCCCTGCAAAGGCCTTGGAGAACAATGCAGGTATTCCTCAACTTATGACCACAACTGAGTCCAAAATTTCATTGCTAAGCAAGCCTTAAGGTAAGTTTTGCCCCATTTTATGAGCTTTCTTGCCACAGTTGTTAAGTGAATTGCTGCAGTTGTTAAGTGAATCTGCCCCCCCCGACTTTGCTTGTCAGAGGGTCACAAAACATTCTCACATGACCCAGGACACTGCAGCGGTCATAAATATATGCCAGTCACATGACCATAGAGAAGCTACAATAGTCGTAAGTGTGAAAAACAGTCATAAGTCACTTTTCTCAGTGCTGTTCTATCCAAATGGTCATTGAATGGTTGTAAATCAGGGAGTACCTGTAACGAATTGCATATATACTTAATGCTTACAACATAAGATGCTGCATTTTTTACTTCAGTTTGCACCAATGCTAGTCATCATAGAAAAAAAGCATTATTTCTGATGAAATGGTTGTCTGCTTATGTAAGCTATTGGTGACTTGAAACTGGATCCTATAGAGAAGTTTTGTGATTGATTTTCACGTGAAGGTAGCTGCACCACTTGACTAGACAGCAAGTTTGAAGATTTTTATGTTTTATAGTACGTGCTTCAGCATAAAACTATTCAACTACACCTGTGGCTAATTGAGGTCATCCGTAGAATATCAAAAAACATCAAAAATATAAAATTACTCTCTGTGACTTCCTGTCTCTGTCTCTCTCACACACATGAATAGCTAATTTTCAAACATGAGTTAGTGAGCAGGAATGTTTTTATGAGTTCTGGTTTCAAATGCCAATAAAATGTTTATGAAGTTGTATCTTTCCTCCCACTCTACTTCTACCTAAATATTGTGTAAGTAACCTCTTTACAGCAGTTCACTGCCAGTAGTATGGGGTTTATTTTCCTTCCAGGTTCATCTTTTCTTGCTAGAGCCAGTACTAAGGATAAAGGTGTTACAGCTATGTGCTATAATTGCAAAGGCCAATTATGTTTGAATATGTAAGATTTTTTAAAAATTTTCTTCTCAGTGCACACTGGTGTGTTTGGGCATTTGTTTTTCTATTGTTTTTATTTTAATGATTGATGTACAATATGTCAACAAGAAATTTTATTGAATTTTTTTACAAAAAATGTTTTCCTCACCTTTATGGAACTTGTACACTTTCAATAAATACTTCAACAAAATCATGTATTGCTTCTGTTTTTTCCCGTTTGGTTATAACATAACACAGAAATCTGATTTTGCTTACTGGAAGGTTTAAAACGACTGAAAAACTGAGGAGTATTTGTCAAATTGCTTTATCCCCACAGAAACACTGGTGTAAAATTGTTTATTTTAAAACCAATTAATTAAGGTAATATTTAAAGATTTTCAAAAGTTACTTATATTGTAGAAGTTTAATCAATTGTTTGACATGGATATTGTTCTTCAGTGAGCTGAATTCATACTCTTTCTCTCTCTGATGAAAACCCTGAACAGCCTTCTCTGAAATGGAGTTCAAACCTGGTTGCTTTAAAGATGAAATGAGAAGAATGCACAATGTGTGTATGCTAGCTACATATTATTAAAACATTCCAGTCTGTCTATAACCTTCAATTGGGCAAAACAGTGCATCACGTGGCAACAGCTTTTGAATCAACAGACCTGTAAAGGGGTATGCTAACTTAAAGAATGAGTTCAAAATCCAGAACCCATTAACTCCATGGGAATTACATTTGCCGTAATAGCGGCCACTTCAGCACTGCCATGCTGCTGCTGTCAGCCACAGTCAAGTGATGATCATTCCCAATGCTCCTTGCTGGCTTCCACAAGGCAAGTCAAAGGAGAAGCCAGCAAGGATTCGGAAGTTCTGGTTTTTTTTCCTACCTATGGTCATTCTCTTTAGGTAAAGAATTATGTCTGAAATGACCCAATAGATCAGGGGTTCTCAACCTTGGCAACTTTAAGACTTGTGGACTTCAACTCCCAGAATTCCTCAGCCAGCTTTGCTGGCTGAGGAATTCTGGGAGTTGAAGTCCACAAGTCTTAAAGTTGCCAAGGTTGCCTGGTAATTTGTAATTACTAAAATATGAAAGGAATTTTGCTAAAGGACATTCTAAATAATCATAGTTATTTCTGTTTTCAGTTGTTTCAATATATTGTTGACTCTTGGAATAAAAAAAAATCTTTAATTTGTTTCTTCCTAAAATGCAGTAGTAAAATATCAATTCTTTTAAAATATGTTTGTTAGAAAGCATATACCAAAATAAGCTATAGATTTGTAATGTGATCTTGATTACATAACAGCAAAAAGACTAAAATTGCAGGGGTGGCTTAATATAGTTTGAAGTGGATTTTGTTTACATCATGGCAGATACTTCTTGCTATAGATAACTGTAGCAAGAAGATAATGTTTATCTATAAAAAACTTGCTCTTAGGTGGTGGCACCACAGCTGGGGAGCAAGTGAAATAGCTAGACTTTAAGGAGAAAACCCTACACAACCTCTGACATTATGAAGTTCAGGTTAAATTCAGCATAAGAAAATGTATTGGAGGAACTACTCTATTTCATCTTTTAAAAAATCCCTTTAAAGGGAAAAGTTGAAAAATCTTTGAAGTATCTGCATTGCCTCCATTATCTACCGTGCATTCAGAAAGTATTCAGACCCCCATCACTTTTGTCAATTTTGTTATGCTGAATGTAGATTACTGTATGTGAGCATGTCCCTCAGCCTATGTAATTCCTAAATTGATTCTTCAGAAATAAAAATGTTAATGGCCCCAGACCAGTGTTTTGTTTGGCTAAGGAACAATCTCAACTGCTGGTTTTTCATATATATTGTACATACATATGTGTAGATGTATGTGCATTATTTGACTTATCTACTATGTCAGTCATTTGGTGAAACTAGATTAATTCAAAATTTGTTTCCAAATATGTGGAAGAACCCAAAAGAGTTTTCTGATTCTGGAAAAAAAATATATGAGCGTCTCAGAACTTCTGAGTTTACAGAGTTTTTCCTCAAGCCTATTGATTACAAAAAAGGGCATGTTTGTTCTGCAAATAAACATATGTATAGATATGCATACATACAAGTGGGGAAGAAAGAATCTCAAGGGGAGAAATGCAAAGTATGCCAAAACACTTTTACCAATTTTTTTGTTTGCTACCTTTTCCTGAAAATAAAACCTTACAGTGTTTGTATAAATATTTCTATATACATCCTCCAAGGCAGAAACAGCTTTATTAAATTACAAAACAACATTACTTCATCAATTGATCTACTAAAACAAATACTGTACTGTGCTAATATTTGTTAAAGTACTTGACAACTCATTCTGGATTCTTTATTAAGGGAGGTTTTTGCATGACAAGATGTGTTAAGTTAAAAAGTTAATTAACATGCAAGTACCACAACTTTACTTCCACATCCACCCCAATTTAGTGCTGCATTTTAATCAAGCTTTGTGGACATTTGTGTTGTCTGAACCTGAAGCAGCTGCAGTTTGAATTTTCCAGAAACTGGGAATACATCCAAGATTTCTTTGAATGTGAAGGAACAGTTTTTGGAAACCAAGTATGTCAGCCATTTCACGCTGGGATGTTAACGTTTACTTAATGAGCTATGTGCAGTAGGGTGGGATCCAGAAATGTTCTCTGCTAGAGCTTATTTTCTGACTGTTGAAATGTTGTGGTCAGATATGTTCTCTGCTGCTTCCTCGGTCAGAATACTGGAGAAAGATTGTTTTGGCTATATACATATTTGCCTTAAAAATGTATAGCACGTCTTCAGCTTATGAGCACAATTGGGACAGGCATTTTTGTCATAAATCATTGATTCCTTCTTGAATCTAAGTAGAGCTCAGCCACAACTGGAGTTAAATTCTTCCTTCTAGCCATGTGATGTTTCCAGGGATTTTTTTTTTTTAAAAACCCCGTATGTTGAATTCTTCCCTTGCTTGTTAATTTCAAGGACCTTAAACTTTCTTTACTAGAAGAAGGTGTACCACTCCACATGCTATGGTGTGCAGCTGATCACAAGGGCATTTCTAAAGTTTGCACTGTTAAAAAGATACCTGTTATAATCCAAAGGTCTGTGTGCATACACCATTCATCCTTGTTCCCTTTACCCGGTGCTGAAAAGCTACCAGGTTTGCCTAGCAGCAAGCTTTCCTAAAAGTGATCTATAAAACTTTGGGTGCCACATTGAGAATCATTAGAAGACATCATGATTTGCCTAACTTATGATTGTAGGAAAAAGTGGAACATTTATGAGATGAGCGGTGGATTTATATACAAAGGCACTAGCTGCAAAGAGTTTTCAGGTTTAAGCATTTCCCATTGAAACCATGTAAGGAAAGTTTGCTTTGCTTTGAAAGTTTGACTTCTCAGTTGGCACAATAAAGATAGGCCTCTGTGCTGTGATGATTAGGATCATCTAGGGCAGAGGTAGGCATTTGGCTCTTTTATGACTTGTGGACTTCAACTCCCAGAATTCCTGAGCCAGCCAGGAATTCTGGGAGTTGAAGTCCACGAGTCATAAAAGAGCCAAGGTTGCCTACCCCTGGCCTAGTAGGAGGAAGATTTAGGTTCAAGGTCACCCATAGTCAGGCATCCTTTCAGCCCAAACTACCTTCTATTGTTGCACTCAGAAGGATGTAAGGAGAGATCCCCTTGTATAAGGGGGTTGGAGTACAATGGTTGATCAGTTCTCTAGGAGCCAGGCAGTTTTGTTGCTGATTTTCTCAGGTGTGCCTGAATGCAGGCATTCTTCTCAATTAATTGGGGGTGGTTTTTTAATTTTAATCTGGGATTGGAGGATCCCTTCAGGAGGGGGGGGGAAGAACAAAACCCAAATGAATAGATTTCCTGCAGCACCTGCAAATGATGAATCTTCTGAGAAAAATGGTCAAAATATTAAAAATTGTGTCTATTTGTTGCCTGCCTGCTGCTTTGGTTGCCAGGTGACTGAGGAAATGCTTTGCATAATTCTATGGTGGTAGTTGTTTTCTGTAGTGTAAAGTAATAGGATGACTAGGCATGTTTCTCCCTTCTGAAGGAAGGGAAAGGTCTTTGCTTCCTGCTTTCAAGCTTTCTATCAAGATCATTAACATTTGGAGACAGTGGCAGTTGGCTCTTGTAGTGTGCTCTTAAACCAGTGATTGAAGAGATCATACTGTATCCTAATTGCTGAAATCTTGATACAGCTTTGTGTGGTGTGTGCAAGATTGCTGCCTAAGAAACAATGTGGATATACAATGGAATGTACTTCTTCGTATTATGCTTCTAACTAATGGTGATGAAAAAATATGAAAAAATACTTGGAGCCCTGACTAGGATTAGCCAGTTCCAAACCACCACTGTCTACATTTCACTCAAAGAAGATGGATGCTGCCTATTATTTACTAAGGGTTTCTGCTAGGAACATGTGATCATTGCAATCAGTGGTGCTGCCAGCAAAGCCTCTGATTACCGGTAGTTGCCACTGGAAATAGTTCCTGGAAAACAAGAGTGACTGATGTTTTACATTTATGTAAATTATGTTTTTTTCCCTTCTCTCTTTCCAGCCTGAGCCACTACTAATCACCATCGCTATTTCACGAAGTGGAAGCGTATGAGCCATTAGCTGAGAGAAAAGGACTGCTGTCCATGAACTATATTGTGTGTTTGTTTGTGCGTGCATGTGTGTGCATAAATGTATATCTGTATCCAAACACAGAAATGAGGCTAATGCTAGGTTACTATTTACCAGCTGCAAGTAAGAGATTATAATGCCAGTGTGGATTAAGAGAAGCAAAGGCTTAATACTTAAGTAGTTATCTCTAAGAACATTCCTATTCCACGATTCTACAAATCCTTAGCAGTCTTTATGTTATATTTATATAAAAGGAATCCAGAAAATAAATTGGTACATTCCAGTTAAATGTAAAACAACTTATTTAATAAATATGTGTATACATGTCTACATTTATGTAAATCTGTTTTAGGAAAAAATCATTTTTTCCTCAGCTATATTTATAGAAGCATAGCTCAAAATAAAGAAAAAATAGTTATATTCAAATCAGCTGACATCAAAATAAATTATTTACTTAGCATAGTGATCTTTTCAAATACTTTTTCAAAAGAACATTGTTACCAAAACCTAAAAGTATTTAAGACTATTTTAGTTTTTTCTGAATATAAATTATAGACAATAGATAAACTGCAATCAAGTTGGCCTGATAGGCTCAGTGGAATATAATAGTTTGCTATTCAGTGAGGCTTACATCTGAGTAACCATGTCTAGCATCTCACTTCAAGTTTTAGGACGAGCATCTTTTCATCAATGCAGGTTGTAAAACAAAGGAAAATTCATTTCATTTGTCTTCTGGCTTAGATTGCCTGACCAAATTCTCTGCTTTCACATTTAATTTGTCCAAGCACCAGCTGCAAAGTTCTCTAACAGAGCAGTACCATTCTGTTCTATAGCTAGCACTGTTTCTGGTACAATTCCCTCTGCCAAAGTTAGCAAGTGATTGCCTAAGCACAATTTAATTACCTACCTTGATAATTATATTACCTGAATACCTTAGTACAATTAGTAGTTTGCTTCTTAAAAACAGATCAAATAAATGGAGATTTTAATTGCTTAAATTTAATACACGCCTTTCAAAATAATCTAAAATTACCAAACTATTTCGTTAAAAAAAACCTTACATTACTATAGCAATACGCAGTGAATTATAGCCCAAATAAGGGAGCCAGTGTGATATAATGGAGAAGATGATGACCTAGAAATCGAGAGATGGTGAGTTCTAGGTTTCAGGATAAAAATTTAATAATAATATATTGTATCACTCTCACTGGATCAAAAAGCAGTGAATACAAATAGCATGAACATATAATTCCTTTATATTTTTCAAAGAATGTCCTTTTTTAGCCCACATTGGCCTGCAGGTATGCATCAAGAGACAGATCAAAGCTTGCAATTCTATTAACATTTTAATAGTTTAAACCACAATTTTCTATTATAGTACAGCTGCATCATAAATGTAAAAGGTTTGTGAAGATTGCATTGACTTTCCATCAAAATGTACTTAAATCGTAAAGGGAAAGCAAGTTTGTAGTTGCTGTGTTCATGTGCTACACTCAGCCTAGTCACCGAATTAAGTCATTTTCTAGGTTCATACAATCTTTTCATTTATTATATTCATCACATTACTATATTGCCCATCTCACCAAAGGTACACTAACCAAATAATATAGACTAGGCCTGTGGTGGCGAACCTATGACACGCGTGTCACAGGTGGCACGCAGAGCCCTCTCTGTGGGCACCTGCACCATCGCCCCAGTCCTAGGTCTTCAGCTGGGTTTTATAAAACCTTTTCGTTTTAGGCCTCTGACACTGTGTGCAAAAAAAAAAAGGTTCAATCAGTCAATTTCAACTTCTTGCGGGAAAAAAAGGTCTTGCAAAGTTGGAATTGATTGATTGAACTTTTTAGTCCCACCCAGTCTGCCGTTACCACCACAGCCATGCCCACCCAATGGGCCACGCCCACCCAAATAGTCACACCCACCCAATGAGCCACGCCCACCCGGCACCCGATGATACATAAGTGGGTTTTGGGTTGCAGTTTGGGCACTCGGTCTCTAAAAGGTTTGCCATCACTGGACTAGGCTCAGATAGTACACTAGACTAGTTGTTCTCACCATGGACCCCCTTTAAATACCTTTTGTGACCACGGACCAGGGACACAGACCACCAAGGCTTAATTTAATATTTAAATCATAACATTTCTTCAAGCTTTCATGGACCCTGTGACATCATTGCTCCCAGGGGTCCATGGACCACAGGTTGAGAACAACTACACTAGGCCATGATGGCGATAGTGATGATAATAATTTTGTCTGTGAGAGCCACTTTGGTGTAGTGGTTAAGGCACCAGGCCATAAACTTTAATCCTGCTTTAGGTGTGAAACCAATTGGGTGACCTCAGCCAGTCACTCACTCTCAGCCTTAGTAAGAAAGCAATGGCAAGACACTTCTGAAAAACCTTGCCAAGAAAATTGGAAGGGATTAGACCAGGAATCTGGCATTAGACCAGTCAACAGGAATTAAGACTAACTACATAATTATTATTAACATTATATTCCAGGCCCATGGAGGCCTACCATCCTGAAATTATAACTAGTTTCTAGAAGGCCATGTAAGCAGGAACTCTTGTTGCCCGGGTGTTCTGCTTCCCATTTGCTACAGGAAATCATTAGCAGAAAAAAACTAGCAGAAAAAAAGCTGGTTTGTATTTTAGGGAGGAATTAAACCCCCAGTATAACTAGCAAATTAAAGCATATGTACTGTAAATACAATAAAAATATGTCAACCATATTGAGAGTAAAGAGAAGTCCTGGCAATATAAGCCTGGGGAACATGACTTTTTCAGGACTCTTGAAAATCCAAAGATGATGCCACCCAAGGGGAATTTCACATGTGAAACAGCATTCCACATCACTCCAACTTCTTCTTCTGCATAATTCGTGCTTAGCCAAATATTGAGCTGGGATGAAATCGAGAGGCATTGTTTCAGGCTGACCATAAATGCATCATTCAAATAAATAAGGTCACCAATTAATTAGTCAATATAGCAATGCTAGTCAATAATATTAATTGAATTACAGAAACAGAATCAACCAAATTTTATTAGTCCACGTGGATTAGATATTTAGGAATTACAAAAGACAGACAGCAAAGAAGGAAAGGTAATTATGACTTTTTGCATCAGCAGAGAAGACTTTAAGATTATTTTACTTCAGCATAGCATGCTAGAATAACTGCAGTTGAAATTCTTTTTCCTAAAAAATTTTTCCCAAATATTTTCAATTCCTTTGCTTATTTGATTCTGCATGAGGAAAATAAAATCATTCTTGGAAGAATTACGTATTGTAAATATGTAACTCTAAAAGAATCAGATCAGGTAAACCATATCATATATGCAAAAGTTATACATACCAAGTCCTAAATATAATTTCATTGCTTAATTAATACTATTTGGAACACAAAATATGCTCAACAGATACAAGTTGAGTCAGCCTCCCCAATCTGTCAAGACAAAACCATTCCTCCCCAATATTCAGAAAACTATATTTAAAATTTGCTCCAGAAATTGGAAAAAAAGTAGAAACAATTTCCAGCCCTAACTGCTCCTTTCTTCTCCTATTCTGGGGTAGGCAACCTTGGCTCTTTTATGACTCGTGAACTTCAACTCCCAGAATTCCACAAGTCATAAAGGAGCCAAGGTTGCAGATTGTGCAGAGGAATGAGGTTACTTTTCCCTTTGAAAAAAATGCATCTTTTGGGACAAACTTAATGCATAGCAATATTCAACGCTGCAGAAGGCTCAGATATGGCCCTGTATTCTATTTGAGTGTGACTACTGATGAATCTCAGGCTTCAGTCACCAGATGGAATAAAAATAGGCTGTTGAAAACGAAAGGCACATTGGATTAACTGTAGATGCTCCCTGCCCACTCTTGAAAACAAATTATCCTGATACGCATGAAAATCCATTTTTGGTAGTCTAACCAAGAAATATGCTTAGCTGCAGATATTCTATGCTATACCCCAACTAGGATTAGACCTATATTCAGTTTGAAGTATGCCTGGCTCCTGGACAACGTATAAACATAAAAACAATACATATAAAAAGA
Source organism: Bothrops alternatus (assembly GCA_034064705.1). Taxonomy (NCBI): domain Eukaryota; kingdom Metazoa; phylum Chordata; class Lepidosauria; order Squamata; family Viperidae; genus Bothrops; species Bothrops alternatus. The sequence goes on from JARGCV010000068.1 coordinate 1,782,142, forward strand.
GATCATGGTGACTAGTTGCACCAAGCTACAAACCAAATACAAAGATTATTGAGGACAGCAAATTTTACTAGCTCTTTCAGTGCCACTGTAACTTCGAACAGTCAGTAAGTGAATAGTTGCGCCTGTATTTACATCAATCTGGGGTACTAAAACTGGACAGGGAGAACTGCTAAGAGCTAATATGATGGAGTGATTAGGTTGCTGCACTAACATGAGGAGATGCTGCTTCAGATCAATCCTTGGCCATGGAAACATACAGCGTGACTTCGGCTGATCAAACCGCTCAGTTTTTATTATGGGGAAAAATGGGGGGGGGAGTGGAGCACTCTGCACAAGCTCTTGAATGAAACACATGATATACATTTAACAAACAAATGATGATATGAGCTGCCTGGTACCCTTTCAAACTGTTCAATTTTCTGTTTTTTTTTTCCTTTGTCCCCTCTACTCTACACATTTCTCTCTTCTCCTTTCCCTCCCTTATTTGACCATTATTTTAGCTTTTCCTTGTATTTTTGTTTTATATTTTGATAAATTAATAAAATGTTATTACTAAAAACACTTTTTTAAGCAGTGAGAAGCACACTCAACCCGCCCCCCCCTACTTTCTCCATGGCCCCAAAGTGGAAGTCTTTTACAAATGTTACTGGTTGTTAAAAGATCTTCTGCTGTCTTTAAAGATGCACTTACACTGCTAAAGTATCAGGAGGGACCCCGTTATAAGATCAAAGGGAAGAGGCCAAGGAATCCATGCTAAATGTTGTCCAGGACTTTAGAAAGGCCCAACTGACACACCACAAAAATCCTTTAAAAGCAAATGCTTTTGGGTGTCAAAGAAGAGGTACTTTGCTGAATATTACATAGGTAATTAAGGAACAGTCTAAAAATATTCAAGACTTCATTCAGTTTTGGGCAGAAGAGGAAAAGGCATTTATATGGAGCAAGGCGCTATCAGAAAGAAATATGAGCAGAAGTATGTATTGTCACCTCTAACTCTCTGAGAATGTCCATGAAGTAAGAGGAAATTTTCAAATTGGCTCTCGGAGGATCATGTGCTTCCAGAGCCTATTTCAAATTCAAAACGTCAAAGACTTCCTCAAATAGACATCCAAGGTACAGTAATATAATAGTGAAGAATTTGGGACTATCAGTAGGAAATGTCTTAACCAAGAGTAAGACTGACAATGTCCTGATTCTAGCTGCTTCTGGTAACTCAGCTGAAATGGAAGGCTTCAAAGGTTTCTCCCCCCTCCCCCTCCCAAATAACCATGCATTTCATCTTATCATCTCTTCTCAAAGCTAAATGTATTTATTTAATTAAAAATTCTTAAAAACATACATTTTATAGAATCACCATTAGCCATCTGCAATAAACAAATTTCCAATTTAAGGACAATTCTTCTCAAATGGTTTAGGAAGCTGAAAATTATAATGAATTGAAACATTTAAATATAGTTGCACCAAATAAGATTATGTTAGTAACTGACATAAATACTATACTGAAATCCAGTATCGTGTTTAAATGGTTAAATTTTTCTGTACTGTTCATATATGTACATTTAAAAAAGCTTTAAATACAAGGACAGCAATTTCAACCCTGAAGAAAGACAAGGAAATGAATTTTGCTCCATGCCACAAGAATACACATTTGACTGGCTCCAGAACATCCTTTCTACAAATAACAGGACACTTTCTGTTCATATATGAGAGGAAGATCCAGCAGAATCCTCCCTAGAGGGAAAAGAAATTAAATTTTACCAATTCATCATTGCTAACCCCTAGGTCATTTCCCACACACTGTTTTGGAAAAATCGTTAGAATCTAATGGGAAAAGAAGGAATGGACAAACATCACCTCTTTAAAAGGCAGCCTTGAACTCACAAGAATTTTTGGATATAGCCTATGATTTGTCTCGCTATTAAACAATCCATTTTCTACATATATGGTAAACAAGGTGGCTGTAGGGCAGTGGTTCTCAACCTTCCTAATGCCGCGACCCTTTAATACAGTTCCTCATGTTGTGGTGACCAACTATAAAATTATTTTCGTTTCATCATCATATTTGTAATTTTGCTACTGTTATGAATCGTAATGAAAATATCTGATACGCAGGGTGTATTTTCATTGTTATGAATTGTGGCGGCAATGGCGGAGCAGCCCAGCGGCAGCCTTTAGTAAATTTCCTCTAAATAAGCCATTGTTTGTCTGGCTGAAGACAGTTTTCTGCTTGGATGGCTTAACAGGGCAGCCAAGCATTGATTTATGGTGTGTAAAAGAGGCTCTGTTCATATATGAGAGGGCCAGAGAATACTTTTTACTGTCTCTTGGAAAGCCAGAATAAGAGAAAGGACAAATCCTAAATCTTGGCTGTTCGGCGCGGCCGCACACGCAGCTGAGCTGGCCCGGGTGGTGTCGGGGGTGCGCGCGATGGCACTGCGGTGGCAGGAACAGGCGCTGTCGGAGAAGGGTGCCTTGGAGGCGGAGGGGCCGGCGGAGGAGGGTGGTGGCGGTGGCCGGATAGAGGAGTAGTGTTTCAGTTCCTAAGACCATTGGAAATATGTGTTTTCTGATGGTCTTAGGTGACCCCTGTGAAAGTGTTGTTCGACCCCCAAAAGGGTCATGACCCACAGGTTGAGAACCGCTGCTGTAGGGGAAGAGTTTTTGCGTTAACTGCCCTCTCACTTACTTTCATGCTCCAACATCTGAAGTGGCTGCTTGGTATCTGTAGCAATACAGTTTGTTGTCTGCTCCACCACTCAGCAGCAACTGTAACACAGAGGGGGAGAAGATCAAATTATAAGAAGACACTATTACAAACTAATTGTTTTTCCAATCAAAAGGGATAAAAATGCAAAGTAACGAAGTCCCTGAAAACTGTATTATTTAAATAATAAAAAAACACTATGACTTTTGTTTCTCAATAATTTCCAAATAGCAGGAAAATATTCTCCTAACAGCATTATCCCCAATATGGAAAAAACAGGAAAAAAAACTTCTCATGTTTGATCACTATTATCATCAGAGTATGATGTGGAAAAAAAACCAGTAACATGATTCAAAATGTAGTGTATCCCTGGGAGGTCTCTACTCCTGTATTTGAAAAGGAAGCATTTTTATATGCAATAATATTTATAATTGCTTGGCCATGTTCTGTTTCTTGTTCATGTAACTTCCAGCTCAATTTCGTATCATGATGTTGGCTAGATTAACCATGCTTTAACAAAATGCATCAATATAATTTAATAAAAATAATTAACACAACATAGGAACCACTCAACTCCAAATTAATTCTGGGAGATGTACAATAAAATAGAAAGTGCAATATAATCATTATAAAATAAATAAATATTAAATAAATAAAGAAGAACCAATAGTGAGTCTAGCTAACAGGAGCCCCCAATACTGTAACCAAGGCCTGGAAGAATAGCCAGGTGTTTAAGACTTTCCAGATGCCTCATACTGACAGCAGGAGGAACTTCACTGCAGATAAAGCACACTTCCTGGTTCACAGGAGATGACATTGTTTAATTGAAGGGCCTCAGCATGCCAACTCTTTTATTTATTTATTTATTTGCCTTGTATACCATGGTAGATAGGCCAGGTAGGGCTTTATAGGCCATAACCAGCACCTTGAATTAGATGCCAATTGGAAATATGCCAATAACCAGTGCAACTGATAAATCAGAAATGATCCAGGTGTACATGAAGGCAAATTACTTAAGACTCATCTTTGCCGACAGGCCTGGGGCAGTTAACACCTGGCCCCAGCCAGTGTATGTATGTTTGTATGTTTGTTTTGGATGACGGGTTTATAAATGTTTTTTATATATTAGATTTCTACATGTAGTATTTATGTTGTGAGCCGCCCTGAGTTCTTGAAATAGGGCGACATAGAAATCTAAGTAATAAATAAATAAATAAATACCTATCAGAATCCACACATTTGCATTCTGGATCAGCTGGAACTTCTAGGTATCTTTAAAGGCACCCTTGTGGAGAGAACACTGCAATCTAGGAATCAAGCCATGATGGTTTATTTAGAAAGTCTTGTTTAAAAAATCACTTGTCATACTCACTTCACATAAGGAGTGACTGTTTAACAAGACTTGCTAAGTAAACCATCATGGCTTCATTCCTAAATGTTTAAACCATAAACAGAAGGGCAGTTTTAGTAAGGAAATAGTAGTAACTGTGAGAGGTATTTTGGAATCCTAGTGGACAATCACTTAAATAGGAGCCAGCAATGTGCTGCAGCTGCCAAAAAAGCCAACAGTGCTGGGCTGCATTAACAGAGGGATAGAATCAAGATCACGTGAAGTATTAATACCACTTTACAATGCCTTGGTAAGGCCACACTTGGAATACTGCATCCAGTTTTGGTCACCACGATGTAAAAAAGATGTTGAGACTCTAAAAAGAATACAGAGAAGAGCAACAAAGATGATCAGGGGACTGGAGGCTAAAACATATAAGGAAAGATTGATGGAATTGGGTATGTCTAGTTTAACGAAGAGAAGGACGAGGGGGGACATGATAGCAGTGTTCCGATATCTCAGGGGCTGACACAAAGAAGAGGGAGTCAAGCTATTTTCCAAAGCGCCTGAAGGCAGGACAAGAAGCAACAGATGGAAACTAACCAAGGAGAGAAGCAACCTAGAACTAAGGAGAAACTTCCTGACAGAACAATTAACCAGTGGAACAACCTACCTCCAGAAGCAGTGAATGCTTCAACACTGGAAATTTTTAAGAAGAGATTGGACAGCCAAAATAAGGTTTAGCTTATTTTGTTAGAGTGGGCGGTGAAGGGGCTGCAACTGCTTGGGAATTTTGCAAAGAGATCTTTTTACACGATTGGTTGAATCACAGTGCAAACAAAACAAAACAAAACCTGGATGCAAGAATGAGAAGGAAGGAAATAAATAATTTGGATCTGCTGAAACACAGTTCCAGTTTACCATCTTTTTCTTCAGCCAGTTTTTATTATTAACATAGCTTCCCTTGGTTCAATTGTTTTGGTTTTGAAGAAAAATGAATTCTAAACATTTAGAATAAAGCTGGGATGAGATTGAGGAAGAGGACAGGGCCCTTGGGACTGCAAGCTCAACCATTTGTTTATGATACCCATGTCCCTCCAGGCTTCTCAAGGCTGCTAGGAAGGTGCTATGTGATTGGATCCATGCAGCAGTGGGGAAGGAGTGTTTCTGTTGCCTTGAAGGAAGCACAGTGCACCTCCTCCTAAAAAAGCTACTGCTGGATCCAACACTGTGGAAAATTTCTATCCTGTTTTCAATTCTCCTTTTTAAGAAGTGGCTGGGCTATAGCTCCAGATGGCCCTTTTGGAAACATCTTATCCAGAGTTGGGATGGAGCACTGCTGCCATCTTCATTCTCCCTGATCTCTCAGTGGCTTTCAGTTGATCATGGTGTTCTTCTGGACCATCTGTAAGGATTAGGAGGGGCAGCATGGTGTGGCAGTGCTTCTCTTCCTTTCTCTGTGGGCATACTGTTCTAATCAACTGGGGTGGGAGGGGTTAAGACTGAAGCCCCTACTTGTGGGGTGTTTCAAGCCTTCACACTTTTACCCCTTCTGTTTAATATTAGCTACATGAGGCTGTGTGTGAGTCATCCATTGATTTGGGGTTGACAATAATGCTGTCAAAATCTTGTGCAAGTGTCTAATAGATGTCAGGATTTGAATGGAGAGAAACAGACTCAGGCTCAACCCTAACAAGACTAAGTGGCTTCAGTATTTGAGCCCACAATCCCAGAAATTTTCTGGATGGGCCTTGTAGGCAATCTGAGTTTTTCTAGACCAGGGGTGTCAAACGGCCAGCCCGCGGCCCGGATGAGTCTCGAGGAAACCGCGCCCACTCCGTTGCCGGCAATAGAAGAAAAGCTCTGATATGTCGCGCGATATCACGTGATGTCGTGAGTTTGACATGTCTGTTCTAGACTCACAATTTCTGCTCAAAGAACAGAAGGAGGTCTTTGCACTGGTCATTCACACTCCAATCACCACACAGGATGATTACCGCAATGTGCTGTAGACAGAGCTGTCCTGGGAAACCACCTGGAAGCTGCAAGGGGTCCAGAATGCAGGGATATGGGCAATGATGGTCATGCTGTGATATGTAACATTGCTGCTCCACTACTGACCACTTATTTGATTTTCAGATACCAGCTCCTTTATGACCACAATTAAGTCCAACATTTCTGTTGCTAAGTGAAACATTGGTTAAGGGAGGTTTACCCCATTTTACAATCTTTCTCATCATAGCTGTTGAATGAATCATTGCAGCTGTTAAGTTAGTCACACGGTTGTTCAGTGAATCTGGTTCCCCATTCACTTTGCTTGTCAGGAGGTCGCAGAAGGTGACCACGTGACCCCAAGGCCCTGCAACTGTCATAAATATGAGTCAGTTGCCAAGCATTTGATCATGTGACTACATGGATGCTACAACGGTCATAAGTGTGAAAAATGATCATAAGTCACTTTTTTCAATGCCGTTGTTAACTTCAAACCATCACTGCATAAACTGTTGTAAGTCGAGGAGTACCTGTACAGATTTTCGTGGTACCATTGTAATTACAATCTTTCATAAAATTATTATTTAAAAAAGGCCTCCATGGCACAGGATCTTGCTATTTGAGGATCTACCGATCTCTGACCCATCCTGTACAATTATATAAAGTGAGTATGTTCTGTATCCCAACGATCAAACACAGTCATTTGATGGGAGTTGGCCTTCTCTGTCATGGTAACTGCCTCTCATTTTTATAGAAGATTCCTGGGGCGAATGTGCTTAGATATTTTAGCCCTTTGAGGTAATCCTGGAGAAATTAAGGAGTTGTTTCATTCTAAAACAATGCTAGTTTGGAGGCATTAAGGAAAAAAAAAGGCATTCCTTAAGTCTCTTGAAGACTTAAATCCTCAACTAACAGATCCTAACAGATTGCAATGTCTGATCCAGCCATCTTAGAGGGATGTTATTTGACTATACCCTTGCTTTAAAAACAAGGGCAATTTTAGCCCTAAGAAAACCGACTCTGCCCTATATTGTCTGGGCTATTTCCCCCTTTTTTGGCATTTATACATTTGCATTTGCATGCATTTGTATGAGATTCATGTGAGTTTACTTATGCAATACTAACTTCTGTAGCTTTTAACATTAACAATAATTTCAATTAATTTTAAGTGTCCTGTTGTGAGTTTGGATAGTGGCTATAATTCTTTCTACTGAGAAGTAAGAAGCATCTATTTCCATAATTAAAGATTTGCAGCGCCCACATCTGATTCCTGCGTGTCTCATACCTGTTCTGTCACCTGTCTCTCTACACACCCAAGTTTACATATTCACACAAACAGAGGATACTGACAAGAGTCCTGGAATATTTTATGTGATGCAGAGTTAAACATTAGTTCTGTACTCAGTTTTCATCTGATTCTATACTTTCTTGAAATATCAATTCTTACCCCAGCTTCGGTCCACTCCACACAGAAAACTTTGTCTTCGTGAGCCGCCAAGTCATAAAGAGGAGCTTTGCAACTGATGAGATATAGATTATTACAGCCAGTTTTAGTGTTGTGTTGTTAGTGTTGTGTTGTTACCTCAATGATATGACCCTGATAGTTCTTTGCTAAAACAAATAAAGTTCCCTCTCAATCCATTTTATCTTCAACTCCTCTTTCTCTATTTTCTTTTTCTTTAAATCTAAATCTACCAGGACACACATATTGTCCACCCATCTAAGATGAAAGAAAAATATTACTTAAGTTGATCTTGACTCCTGGTAATGTCCCTATAGAAATGCTATTTTCTTTGCTATGATTTTTTTCAATTTCCGAATGTACCATGTAGCTTTTTCAAGATCAGGCATGGTATGATAGCCTTGCAAGTCCTTTAGTACTAAATTCAGATTAAAAAAACATGTTGGGCTCTATTCACAAGTAAAGTGATTATATCACTTAATTTATTTAATTTATATGGTGCCCATCTCACAGTCACGGGACTCTGAGCATCTTACAATGTCATGTATTGCACATGCATTCTGGTACAGAATCTGGAGGCACATTTTGCAAAATTCATTTGAATGTTCAGATCTAGTGGCTCACCAAGAGTATCCTTGAAGTAAGATTTATTAACCAATGAGTATATTTTAAAGCAAGAACTTGCAAACCCTTAAAACTGCAGTTCTTCATTTTGTGTGTCATATAATAATCTGAAATCATATATAAAATGCAACCAATGAGAACTTCAGATTTCAGCTTACCTCCTTGTATCCCAGAGTTTGACAATGTTATCTAAAGAACCAGAGATAAGTTGCTGCTCTTGAGTAGGAGACCATTTCACTGAAGTCACCCAGCCAGTATGTGAGGTGAGAGAAAGTAACACCAAAGAGCCATCTGAAACAAGACAGATTCAATAGCGACAAGGTACAATATAATATAGTTATTGAAAAGAAGCCAAGATAAATTCATACTTGATACAAAAGCTCGTAATGGTCTTCTTGGAAAAAAAAAACCAGCCAGAAATACAAAAAGATTATTCCTTTGTAGGGTTCCGATTTTAGTTTGCTAAGGTAGAAGTTGATAGTGGATGCCATCTCAGCTAGACAGAGAATGATAGGGGAATAATCCTATCACAGTCTTACCTGTGCTATTTGTGACCACCATTCCAGAGCTCAACCACTCATGAGCTGAATAACTTCCTTTAAAATGTAAACTGGATTGTTAAAACAAAGTGTCGTGGTACTGATACAACTATAGAAATCGGACACCTATTGGCCATGAGCAGTGGTGGGATTCAAATATGTGAACCATCTGTTCACTGTGTGGATGCCACTTCTGGAAGTCCATTCTGGGCCTGGGCAACAAAAAATTAGCTACTGGTTCTGCTGAAGTGGTGTGAACTGGCTGAATCCCATAAGGAGAGATAGGGGAAGCTGCCATATCAACTTCACTGATATGGTATGACTAGTAGAAATGTTGCAGAGAATAAGGGAGAGATCTTTCCCATCATCCCAACCCTAACCCTCTTTGATCTAGAGATGCTAGGATCTTTTGCAAGTAAAGTATGTCCTCTATCATTGTGTTCGCAAGAAGTGAAAGAGAAGGCGAGACGTGGCCATTACTTTTCTGCCATATCAAGAATGCCACGTTATTATTCAAAGAATAATAAACCAATTTAGGCAGGCATTACAGAGGTTTCTCAGTTCCACAGTTGACATGTGAGTAACCACTCCTGGTTTGAAAGCCTTATTAGAAAGCACATTCCAAAGTACATGAACTCTGTACAATGCTACGTCAATTAGTCAACTAAGTAAATGAGTGATCTTAAACTTTAATAATCAAGGCACTGAAAAAAATCTCTCTCTCTCTCTCTCTCTCTCTCTCTCTCTCACACACACACACACACACACACACACACACACACACACACATTCACTTCTACTCACCTTTGCTCCGAGGATCCCATAACCGAATGTGTCTGTCAGTGCTTCCAGAGGCTATACGCCGACAAAGTGGTGAGTAGGCTATTGAATTAAACACTTTGTTTCCTGTCTATGATATAATAAAAAATGTAGCAAGTAGCATTTTATACTTACTTTTGGAAAAAAAATAAAACAAATTTAAATGCAGAAAAGTCATGTTAAAATGGCATTTACCAAAGTGGATTTAAAGCTTCCAGTTTCAACATCCCAAATTTTAATTGTGTGGTCCCATGAAGCACTGCAGATTTCATCTGTATCTGACCAAAGTACTGAAGACACGGATTCAGTATGACCAGAGAGGGTTGCAACAGGAGTCTAGACATGAGGAATAAAGACCAATAAAAAATAGCTAACACTGGGTTTTTAAAAAAATGGAAAAATCTGATTATCGATTAAAAACTAAATTGGGGAAATAAACCAGTAGAAGACACTTGCAATCCAGTTGCATAATGTTGCCAAATAACATGGAATTTTCCACGTAGTTAGTAAGCTTGAGAGAGATGTTACTTTAGAAAGCATTAGCAGGACATACTGGTATATGCGCAGATGAGTAGAACCTAGGCATGTCCTAGTCATAGTTACCTTCCTTGAGAGTTCAGTTATTTAAGTGAATTGTGAATAAAGCTTGCCATGTGAACCACTAGGGGGGGATCACTATCAGTCATCAACCCTGGCAGCTGCCCACATGAATCAAGCCGAGCCTGACTCCACTCATTCCTCTTACTCTTGTTAGTCCCAGCTGCTCGGTTTTTTGCTTTTTCCTCGGTCTGTTTACTACTTCCTCCATCTCTGCTTCATCCTCTTCATCGGCAGGCACTGAAATGAAAATGAAATAAGATAAAAAAAGGAAGGACAATAATCACACGCTCATAATCTCAAATAAACACAAATAGCCTAAATTAGCTATAAGTTATTTCAACACATTTTCAAAGCTCATTGAAGGAGATGGAAGAAGAGAAATAATCTGGATCTTTTCTTGGATGTTATTAAGCAGGCACTCTGTCTGTCTATTATCTACCTACCTACCTTCTACTTATTAGCATTTTCTTTAAGCATTGTCCTCAATCCAGCCTCCTGAGAAAGACCAACCTGTTTTGCCCAGAAATGTTCTATCTCTGATGTCTTGAGTCTAGGCAGTTAATCAAAAAATTATTTAGTCATGAAATCCACCTTGCTAACAACCCTTGTGGAATGAAAAAGTCTAGCCTTCATTTCTTTATTGTATAAGTGAGATGAACATATGAAGAACGGCTGCAGGACTTGGGTTTGGCTAGTCTAAAGAAAAGGAGAAACAGGGGCGACATGATAGCAGTATTCCAGTATTTGAGGGGCTGCCACAAAGAAGGGGGGGTCAAACTATTTTCCAAAGCACCAGAGGGAAAGACAAGAAACAATGGTTGGAAACTGGCCAGAGAAGCAATCTGGAATTAAGGAGAAACTTTCTAACAGTGAGGACAATTAACCAGTGCAACAGCTTGCCTTCAGAACTTGTGGGTGCGTCATCACTGGAGAATTTCAAGAAGAAACTAGACAGTCACTTGTCTGAAATGGTATAGGTTCTGCTAGAGCAGGGGGCTGGACTAGAAGACCTCCATGGTACCTTCCAGCTCTATTCTATTCTAAAAGGGGATGGAACTAAATTCTGGAACTGAATTCCATTTATTCAGGCTTCTCACCATGAAATTAGCTTATCATATGCTTTACAAGATGTGCCATTTTATATATGACTGCTTCATACACTGCAACTATAGAGTCAAAAGTAGTACCATGTGGGTAGGAATCCGCAATTTTGCACTAAAGTGCTACATTTAGAATTGTATAACAATAAACACAGCATGTTTGCACCATGGAAGTACATTCACAATTGTTAGGAAGATACATGTGTTGGAGGGGTGTGCTATGGGCAAAAAAAATAATGCTTACGTCTAAAATATTTCTCTTACCTGCAGACCATATCTTCAGCATTTTATCCCAGGAGCCACTGCAAAACTAATAAAAAGCACAAAATTTGAATAAAATGGTAAATATCTGATTTGATCTGGTTCCAGCCTAAATTAATACGCTTGGTGTTCAAGCCAGATTTGCACTGAATCCTGGAAAGTTCCTCATCGTCTGCTCTCCCCACATGTCCAGCCTGCCCTGGGGTAGAGTTGCTGCTGCAGCAGAGAAGCTGATGCTTCAATTACTTCGAGATATTGTCCATCAGTGGCAGAAAAATATTCCCAAGTGATTCCAACAACACTGAATTGTACAGAGGCCTCCAGGGTCTTCTTGGCCTTAAAATGTAAAATCTCGGTTGCCATAATGTTTCCCAACACTGCTGCCCCCATTATTTCACTAATCCAGCTCCACCTCAGATTAAGAGACATTAGTGTCATCAACAAATAATAATGCAATTCATACATGATATGACAGAAATGCCTAGAAATTCAAGGATGAAAGAAAGGGAGGAGAGAAAGCCAGCATATGTTATTTGTTACAGTAGATATATAGCTCTCCTTTCCCCTACCTGAACCTATACTCTCCAGTCCGAGTCCATTGGCTTTTGCAAACTCTAAACATCTGTATTTCATCAAAACTTTGGAAGCAAATGCATTTAAAGCCCTTGGCAGTTAAAACTGATGTTATTTAAAAACACCATCCTTAGGAGTACTTGGGAAAAGGTCAATTAGAGGGCCAATGCCAGCCATCATCTTACAAGACCTGTGATGGAATGTCACCTAGATTCCCGGGGGGGGGGGGGTAGGAGTACATTCCAGAAGAGCAAGAGACAATGCAGTTTAGATAGTTTGTGTGAGAGAAAGAAGGTGCAGATGAGTCCTCCCTAATAGTTTCCAGGGTATATGATTTAGGGTGCAAGTAGACTGCTTTAGTTTGGCAAGTGTCTATAAGTGAGGAACAATAAAGAAATCTGCTCACAAGAATCACAATGTGTCTTTCTTAATTTTCAGAGCCTTACAAGACCATGTTGTAAGGTTTTGATCTGAATGTTCAAAAGAACTGCAGTAGTGCTTATAGTACAGCACACCTGTCTACTTTTTAGAATTTGACAGCAGAGGAGGAAGGCACATAACTTACTTTGGTCCTTGAACTATCCACTGCTACAGATTCCACACTTCCTGCATGTCCTCTGCAGCAATGAAGAGCCCTCACTTTGTTCCTTTCCACGTTCCATTCCCAGAGGAGGATAGTCTGGTCCATAGAGGCGGTGAGCAGCAAGCATGACAAGCTGTCTGAAGAATATAGGCAAGGATACACTGAGCAGCATTTCCTAAAACCAATCATCCAATTTCACTCTACCCCAGAATCTGGTAATGGGACTTAAAAAAGCAAAATTCTACAGCAAAACCATAATTAGATTTAGAGTATTTAAAATGGGACGCTCCACTATACCTAAAGGAATACATACACTTTAAGGAATATGAAGATCAGTGGTAATCCATAAGTATTGATTACTATCGTATGAACCAATAATCCTATACAAGTAGGATCTGTCTGAAAAAGTAATAGGAATACATGGGGTTCTGAGAATCATTTAACCCGCCTCTTAGGCCATACAGCTCCTCTCAGCTCCCGAAGGACAACCTCTTGGACAGTGATTGCCTACATTTCTAAAGGTGAAATCTAGATGTTGCTTTAAAATCTGAAGACACCAGGTTGTTTTTTGTTTTATTTTTCAGTAAACTTATGGAATCTAGCTACCATATTCCTTTGTATCTTGCTGAAATGCCAACATGGGTCAATGTTACGTAAACAGATACTACTAGAAAGACAACACTTTCTGATGCTGTAAATTAGAGACATAGCTCCATTGCCATTGTCCACAGCTATGTCAGAAACACAGCTGAAGGATAAAAGCCAGTCAAACATCCTCTTTTATATTAAGGCTGGGTCATAACTGGGTCCCTTTCGCTAAATCTAGAGTAAAAATTAAGCCATATTTTTATGCATTTTAAAATAACATGTAGCTCAGTCTTAAATAACATAAACGCTCCCCCCCCTTTCCCCAGTTTCATTATCTCTCAAAACATGAGAGGCCAGGAAAAACACCATGGCTTCAGGTAAGCAGAAGTCTGAAGCCTCTTGCACACAAGCAGCTCCACACAATTGCCTGGGGAGGAGGGGGAAGGCTCTGGCGGAGACCCAAGCGGCGGCACCTCCGGGCCTCGTAAGTTGTGTGAAGGATCCACACGCCTTGGAGCCATCCTCTCACACCTGCCAACCTGGAGCCCCCCATCCTCATCCCAGCACCTCTTGCCCTCTCCCAGCCGCCCCCCGGGACCTGCCCGCCCCTCCAGCCATTGCAGCAGTGGAGTCACGGGAGCCCCTTTCCACGCCGCGCAGCCCATCGCACGCAAGAGGGGTGTGGCCGGAGTGCCAGCTCCCGCTTGGAAGGCGCTGCTTCTACCCTCCCGGCCCAGCCGGCTGGCCTCCGACGCACATGCGGGCATCGCCGCTTCTCACCCTCTTCCCCGCCCCCCTGGCCACTTCCGAGGCCTGGAGCCCGGCAAGCCGGAAAGGAGCCACTCCTGCCTGGCAGTCCCATGGCTGCGCCAGGCGTCAGAGGGCCGAGGCGGCCTTCGACGGCGAGGGAGGCGGGTTGGGCAGCGCGGGGGAGACTCCCGTGCGGTGCGGAGGGCGGCCGGAGGACGGCTGGGCAACCAGGAGGCATGGAGACCGGCTTGGCGCCACAACTTAGCTTAGCTGGCAGCGGTTTTCTCGCCCTTCTCCTCTCCTTCCTCCTGCTGCCGCCAAAGCGGCTCGGGCAGGAGCTGGGAGAAAGAGGGGTGCCTGGGGGGAGCAGCCGGGCTGGCAGAGGGGCTGGCGGGCCACACAGCACCAGCCCCCATCGCGGCTCCATTGATGGACGGAGGACCAGTGCGGGGGCGGCGGCCGCTGCTGCATCATTGGGGGTCTGGCTGCTCCTCCCCAGGCACCCCTCTTGCCCTGGCACCCGCCTGAGCTGCCTTCGGGGCAGTAGGAGGAAGAAGGGGAGGAGGAAGAGGATGGCAAGGAAGCCACCGCCCAGGAGGCGGCTCTCCTCTCCTACCTTTGCTGAATCTCCTTCTTCCTTCCCGGGAGTCTGGACTCCGGCGCGCCTTCCTGGCCAGCGGGTCTAATGGTCGGGCTGGCTGGGGATCGCAGGGGCTGGTCTCCCTTGGGCCGCGGCTTGTGGGAGGGCTGGCCCGCTCAGCGGAGCCTCCAGCGGGCCACTCCCAACAGGGATCCCGGGACTTCCCCGGGCGGCTCCAAGGCCACGAGGCCCTGGCCGCGCTTCTCCCAGGGGGTGGGGCATCTGGGCACAGCACCAATCAGGAGCCCTGCAGGAGGTAAGTCCGCCTGAGAGAGAGAGAGAAGGGAAGCGAAAGTGCCTCTCTCTCTCTTTCTCTCTCTCTCTGCAAATGGCAGAGGAGGCCATGCGGAGACAGATGCGGAGCGGTGTCTCGGTTCCTAAGACCATCGGAAATATGTGTTTTCCCAAAAGGGTCGCGACCCACAGGTTGAGAACCACTGTGTTAAAGAGACAGCCATCACTTAATGGAAAGCAAAACAGCAACAAAAAAACTCAAGAGCTGACTACAATAAAAGTCTATCACAAGGTTCTGAAGGAAATCTATTTTGCCCTTTTTTACTTACCTTTTTTAACCCAAGCTACATCTTTTACCACATCTACATGTCCAGCAAGTGTCATGATAGGTTTGCCTTCTACTGACCAAATCCGGGAAGTCTGATCATAGGAGCCAGTCAAGATCCTATGGAAGTCAGAAGTAAAGAACATTTTTGAAGATGTGCACAACTCTTAATCAGTTTCTCCTCTAAAAATTTCAAATATACCTGTCATGGTTCCGAGAGATGAAACCAGTAAAAGAACTTCAAGGCAAGAATTCTTCCTTAAATAACATTTTATTAGGAAACAAAGTATTGGCACTTACATAGTTGAACCCAAAACTGAGATTCCCTCTCCCCAGATACAAAGTAATGTTGCAATTCCCATCCCACAAATGCTGTCATAAATCACATTCTCCAAATTAATGCAAGACATGCAGCATCTCAGCCCACCAAACCCTTATCAGACCATGTCCTTGAGTTCCCACACTTCTACATTGTTATGGCTAGCTAAACCCTCAAGCATTCATCCCATCCCCCCTTTCTACATCTGAACGCTAGAAACAAAAGTAAAAATGGCTGCTGATTCTCAGTTGTCAGAGCGACAACATCCATTGTCACAGCGTTGACAATACCTGCTGAACAGAACTTTCAGATTCTATGCAAAACCATATTTTTGTAAATGTAATGCCAAGATGTGACTGGTAATGAATTATAATTCTGTGCATAGTTCAAAGCAAGTGACATTCTCCCATTTTTTCTAGAAAAATATAGCTATTCCCCAATAATTTTATTGTCCATGTAGCCATATAGCAA
The DNA here is from genome assembly GCA_034064705.1 of Bothrops alternatus. NCBI lineage: Eukaryota > Metazoa > Chordata > Lepidosauria > Squamata > Viperidae > Bothrops > Bothrops alternatus. The sequence continues at coordinate 1,798,056 of JARGCV010000068.1, forward strand.
CCATTACAGTTTACTATTTGAACGTCATGTCAAGGTGTTTATGAGGTTCAAACTCCATCTGCACTCTTTTGAAATTCCATTATTTATGATTTGTACCAAAAACAATTTAAGTCAGGCCAGAACTTGGCTATTACAAATCTGAAAATACCAACTCCACCCCATATCCATTCATTCTCCCGTTGATTTACAAAGAAAAAATCATGGCAAAAAAAGTAATCATCTTTTATTTTGCCAATCATTCTGTGAGAAAAAGAGCCACTAATATAACATGCATGCTTAATGTACCCACTCAGTTTAAAGCAACAGTACAATCACTTTTGGCATTTGTCTGAAAAGAATGGAAGGAACTTATAATTTAAGCTTTGCACCCTTATTTTTGAGGCCTCAACGTTTTCTATGATAGCAGCTATATATCTGGAAAGACCGTTTTAACCTTATTGATGATGCCATTTAATTTCACTGCTTCATATTTTTTTTTTCTTTTAACAACCTGCATCGGAGTGGAGTCAGGGCAACTAAATGAAGTTCATGCGTTTACTAGCCAGATGCCCTTCCTGATGCCAATTACTCAGTGTGCCCAGAGAAAGAAATATCTGCCGCTATGTAGGATCAAACTCACCACCTCCTGACTGTGAGACAAGAGCTCTACCTCTAGGCCACCATGCTGCTCAATTTCACTGCTTTATATATTTATCAAAAATGAATCAATAGAAGGAGTATTTATTTATTTTCTTATTTTGCCTGGCTATACTAGCCTAGGATAAACCCATTTTGAATGCATCATTTACCTAAAACCTCGATGTAGGGAAGGAAGGTAAATTATAAGAATTTCTGAAAGAAGCAACAGTGCCTCAAAGAAATTGTTTTAGGGGGTTGAGCTTTTAGATAATGTAGTGGGTTTTAAATGATTCTGGGCCAAACTGTTTAATCTATTTTTAATTATTCTACTTTTTGTATGTTGATGTTTTTAATTGGGCTGTACACCGCCCCGAGTCCTTCGGGAGGGGGGCGGTATAAAAATCACAAAAATAAAATAAAATAAATAAATTAAATAAATTAGTCTTAAAACTGATTTAAAAACTTTTGGCAAAGGACAACGACCGTCCTAATATAGCTGATAAAATTTAAGTAGTTTTGGAATGAGCATCTCATTCCTGAACTACTGATGCACAGAAGAGAGAAAGGGGTAGGGAAAGATGGATAAACTTCTAGAAGAGTAAAGCACAGGAACCTATTTACAAGGAAAGCAAACTTATTATACTGTATTAGTGCAGTAAGCTGTATCAGAAATCAAAAAGAGCCAAAAGCAAATTTAAAAATCCCTTGCCATTCTTCTGTAGCTTCAATAGAACTGATCCAGTCATCATGTAGTATGCACTCTTCAGGCTGGGGTGCTGTATACTTCTCTACATATTCAATTTCTACTACATCTTCCTGTATGTGGAAGAAAGAAAGAAACATTAACTACTGTACTATAAAACAAATCCAGGAGATAAGCCTACAATCCCACATGTTAGGAATGAAAAACATGTTGCTATATTACATAAACCCCATCAATCCTAGCCAGCATGGCTAGGCCAGTACTTAGGAATGCTGGGAGTTTTTATCATCATCATCATCAGGGCTTTTTTTTGTCACAGAACGCCCAGAACGGAGTTCCGGCACCTTTTTTGGATGGAACCTTGTAGGGTAGGCAAGGCGGGTTGTATGACATGTGTGAGTTCTGGCACCTTTTTTTTTTTAATAGAAAAAAAGCACTGATCATCATCTAGAAAATGACAAGTTTCCCAGCCTTGCTATTGTCCCTTGCTGCGGTTCAATGGAATCAAGGGACTATAATTTCAAATCAACATACCACTTGCCCATCCACTCATCCATTGCATTTGCACTCTAGAACTGTCCATTCCATGGTGGAAATTACTGAGTTAGAGTCAGAACAGTAGTATAAAGTTTCTACTGATCAAAAATACAATTAAATGTATAACCTAAAAAATGTAACTTCTTACAATCATTCACTTTTCATTAAAGTGTTTTTGAGTTTGGGAAAAGTTGAACAAATGTTGTTTGTATCCAGTTTTGACTTCCATCAACATAACAGGTACAAGGAAATAGATCTGATTTTTTCTTCTTCCTTCCAAATATGCTCCAGATAGTTGGGGGACACTTTGTATAGGTCTGGGTGGTGCGGAGTATGGATAGGTAGGAACTCTGCTGCTGGGCATGTTCAATCTATTCACATGAGACTGAATCTTACACTTTCAAAATAAAATACATGCAATATTTGCTTAAAAATAGTAATAGGCACTGGAACAGTAGCCAATTACTATTGTTAAGCAAGAACCTCACTTCAGACTTCTTGTCAACTTCCCCATTGACTTTGCTTGTGGAAAACCAGCAGGGAAGATTGCAAGCCAAAATCACATGACCATGGAATGCTCTGAAATCTGGGCTGGTTGCCAAGTGGCTGGAACACAATCACAATTGCAGGGATACTGTGGACAATTGGAACTTTGGGGACCAATCGTTAAGTGCCACTAATTCAACACCATCAGAACCTTAAGTGATCACTGAATGAGATGTCAATAATTGAGGACCACCTGTAGTATATTAGTCTTATATCTGTATGCTTGCAAGTCTGATAGTTTAAGTCATCATTAGAAAAGGCATCAAATCATCATTAGAAGTGGCTACCAATGTACCTATTAATGTAAGTGAATACTGGTTGGTACTATGTATCTCAAAACCCTACAATGCACGAAGCAGAGATTAAAGATAAATAAACAGGTAGCATACCCATTAAAGTCTTCCGCATAGCTGCCAGGAAGAAAATTGCGCTGCATTTTTAAAAATACATTTCTGAGAAATGTTAAAAAAATCATAACATTCACCTCTTTCCTCAAAAAACATTAAAATGGCTTACTGTTGAAATATTTTCCATTTCCATGTGTTTGACAAGAGACATACGCAAGAACTGTCCTTTGACAAGGAAGTCAAATTCCACATATTTGTGATCGTCTAGAAACAAATCAAAGGATCAAGTTACATAAATTACAACTTACATTAAGAGCAGATTTGGAAAACGTATGGTCTCTAAGACATAGTTTTTCTTTCATTGTTCTTGAATTTCTTTTAACAAGTTTATTCTCCAGATCACTAGTAATATTACCAATACATATAAAATGGAATGCAGCATCTTAGTTGTTTTCCTAGATTCCTTTACAAAATATATTACTTGCTCTGGATTTCTTTGTAAAAACAATCATGAGAACAAAACTGAGTTGCTATTGCAGACAATCTGGCTTCATTCCAAAGCTGCCAAGATAAAAAATTGTCTGTGTAAAGATGCATCCCGGAAAAGGAAGATTTTTTAAAAAAAAGTTTGCTCTCTTTATAAGTAAATGAACATTCAACCATAGGTAAATACTACTATATTTTGAATGGAATACCCAGCCTGACATCACTATCTCTCAGTCTAATCTATTTTTCCATACTGTGGGAAACTCCGTATGCCCTGTCCTGGATTGGTGAAAGAAAGCATAGAGAAATCAACAATCCATTATAATCTAGTGCATGGATTACATTATAATCATCTCTAATCTGTTTGATTAAATAATATTGAATCTGAAAAATATATAGTGAAGCAATTAGTTATCAAAATAAGTCAAGTCTGCATAATTATAAATACAAAATAAATGTGATTAGTTGTATGTTTTTTATATCTGATTTTACAATACCCCAGAGGGTTAGAATCAATATTAATGGAATCACATCTCAAATATAAACATACCATTTTTAGCTTCCAACAATTTGTTGATAATGTTACTGAGGTCAGCAACTTCAGAGGTAGCTTGGATAGAAAAAGGAACATCATCTACCGTATATCTATAGAAAGAAAAGAATCACATTTTTTAACAAAACATGGCATCTCAGACCTTCAGCTCTCTCAGGGAAAAATATGGCTAATAATTTGGGTTTTCAAGACTTCTGCTCAGACAGGAAACAAATGGGGAGAACTAACAGACATTTTTAATAAGAATTCCACGGGAGGAAAAAGTAAGTAACTTCAAAGTCTTGTATTCTGCACGATGGTGGGCTTAGCTGTGAGCAATGAAAACAGTGTTCTCCTGAATGGCTTCTGTTTAGAAGATCTACTGAGATATGCTCATTGCCAGTGTGGGTGACTGACCAACTACTTCCTACAGAGTAACCAGCAATTCTTAAGAGGAACATAATACAGCCTGGTTCCAAGAAAAAGCAGACTCCAGAATGTTTTCCAAGAAAATCTGTACCATTTTTTCCTTAAGTGAAACGATCAGAGGAGAAAACATGGAAGAAATGAAAGCCCTTCTACTGGTGGTACCCTAAACAGCCAAAGCAAAGATTAAGATGTTTGTCATTTGCAATTCCTGTAGCATATTTATCTTACTGCCTGAATAAAGCATATATTTATAGCCAATGGAAGCTTGTAGGTATCCTTCATGAAAAAAATCAAAGGACGGGAGCAGTTAATGGCCACACTTCAGTTGACAGATTGTTTGCTCAAGTTTGCTATAATAGTTGGCTGAACACTACCGGTAGTAGAAATCCTACAAGACAATTTCCACTTCTGAACGGTTGCACCAAGAAGCTCTCATTGGGGTGTGAGTGAAACATCCTGAAAAAAAGCTTGATCAACACCTGAGCATTGATCCCCTGAAGCTTACATACTCCCCTCTAAGGCATGTAAAGAATGACAACTTATTCGATCAAATAATACGTTTATAGCAGAAACTGGCAATCAACCATAGAAGCAAAGCTAGTAGGTGGAATAAGAACCAAAAGCAAGTTTGAGATTGACAGAAATATATTACAGTAATGAAAGAACTATCTCATGGCTAAATCCTTAGGTGCTATCACTGAGAAATTCTAGCATACTAATGAAACGCTAGATGCCTGGGGAAAGTAAACATCTCTAAATTTATCAACAAGGATTTAGGGAACTATAAATCAGTCAGTCTGGAATTGATACTTGGGAAGATTCCAGAGATATTGATCTTAGGAACAACATAATAAGAATGGGACTTTCCATAAATCAGCATTAAGAATAATCTAAAGAATAATCTAATACTTTTCCCAGGCATCTTATCTCACATTTTGATCGATATGGAAATTCTGTATATCTCAACTTCAGGAAAGAAATTGATAAAGGTCTCCACTGATGTGCCAGTTACTAAGCCAATGGTCAGGATGAAATAATTCAGTAGGTACAAAAAGTAGCATGCTTGAAAGTTGTATTCTATAGATCAGAGACCCCCAGCCTATGGGCCAGGCCGCTTGAGTGGCTGGCCAGTGCATGCGCACATGTGCATGTGTCACCTGCTTGCACTGGCTCTAGCTGAGCCATGAGCCTCTCACCAGCGCTAGCCGAGCTGTGAGCTGCGTGCCAATGCTAGCCAAACCATGAGCCTCTCGTCGATACTAGTCGAGCTACAAGCCGCGTGCCAGCATTAGCCTAGCCATTTGCAGAGCACACATACTCATGACGCCGTTCACGCACATGCGCACACAGCCGCATTTGCATGTGTGCACATGCATACATAAAGGTGCCTGCTCCTTCCTTTCCCACCAGGCCGCCAACCCAGAAAGGTTGGGGACCCCTGCTATAGATGCTCATCAACTGTTCCTCACCAAATTGGAAATAGGTACCACAACGATCAGTTTGGGATTATTTGTTTATTTAATTTTGGATGAAAATAAATGTTGAAATGTTAATCAATTCTGTAGATGATACAAAATTTTGCTAATATCCTACAAAATAAATAAAATTCAAAACAATCTCAGGTGAGAGAAATGAAATCACAGAATGACATTTAACAGAAACATAAAATGTAAGGATGAATATTTGGCTTGGTAATGGTACTTATAATAAAGTCTTGAAACAGCATGTATTGCAAATAAAATACAAATCAACAGTTTGATGTGGCTGCAAAAAAAAGACATATGCAATGTTAGGAAAAATTCACATTTATTGGATGTGTTCAAGCAGAGTCTTGACAACTGTCTGTCTAGATCAGGGGTGTTTCATCATACCAGAGCTGCGCCCACCCCATTGCCGGCAATGGCGAAAAAGCTCTGATACATCGCGTGATGTCACATAACATCGTGAGTTTGACATGCCTGATCTAGATACTTTAAGTTCTTATATTAAGTTGGTGGTTCAGTGCTCTAAAAATGACACTTTGTAGTAATATGATTCTAAGAAAACCAGTATGATAAACACAATACAACTGTAATGCTTACGAGGATACAGGTTTCACATGACTTTTCAAACACTAGTGTTGATATTAAAATCATAACTTCCTGTTATAAGTCCCAATCTGTATAAAGCTAGTCTACCTCACAGGGCACCACAATGGCACCACAATGCCACAACCAATTCAAAGAAACCAAGTTCAATAGAAATGAGCACCCAGGTGGTAGAAAGCTTTCATGCATTAAAAACTATACAGTTCTATCACGTTCTCCAAGCAAGTTAGTTTCAGATTAAAGCTTCTACAATTCCTTGTCATTAGCCATGCAAGCTGAATTTGGTGGGAACAGAAAATGCAGCTGTTTGGAAGGCACCAAACTGCCTGTACATGTTTTATTGTATTTCATTGGGTTTATTAGAGTATATACATTCATATAACTCGCCTGCAGAATCTACGAGTTAATAATTTTTAGAATTTCTTTTTATTTCTATTATACATCCCCCCCCCAAAAAATGGGAAAAAAGTGTTTTTATGAAATAGGCTGAATCAGGCAACGCTATCTACATACAACAGGTTCCCCACAAGATAGAAAGTAGGCGTGGTTCCATTTACTACGGAACTGGGTAGGCACAGCTCCAGGGTCTTGTCTACTTTCCTTCCTTCCTTGGTTTGATTAGGAAACAAGAATTCTTGCCCACAGGAACTCCTCTGCACAAAGACTGATATGGTTGGTTATGTACTATCAAGTGAGTGTTAACTGCAACAAATATCACTTCAAAATCCCGTTTTTGTTTCAATTATAACTCTATTGCATTCAGTGCTTAACAAATGAGCTGACTGCCATTCCAAGAACCGGCAACCGATACAGTTTATTGTATACAACGTTGCTCCCTGAAATCGTGGATGCTGGGTTTTTATCACTCAAATTACATTTGGGCTTCCCCAACAAAAGGCTACATGGCCATTCAAATACAAACTACCTAAGTTATCCAACTGCCATAGTTACTACTGAAAGCTTGGTTACAAAACGGTACGTTTGCAAAGCCCAGATGCGCTCCGGCTACGAAGAGCGGCCCGTTTCCCGCACAAGATCTTGGAGATAGCTCTCCAAAATTGCTTGGGTGGAGATGCCCTCCTCCCTCTCAGCTTTGATTTGAATTAAGTCGAAGAGGGCAAAAGCTTTCTTTCACTTTCTGACAAAAAAGGAGAGGGAGAGAGCCAAAGCTAAATTAGCGATGGTCCCAAGGAGAGACCCTTGAAAAGTTACAGCTCGTTCTTTCTCTGAATCTTTCCCGTTCCCACTTACGTCGTGTTGCTGGTGAAAAAGCGAGCCTGAAGCTGTGCCATAGCAAAGATTACGGCCGGCGAGCTCCACAGTGGGCACGCAACACGCGAGTAGATGATGCCCGGCCTCTCCAAATCCGAAGATCCCACGTGGCTGAGAGTCCCCTTCGCCCAGTCCTGCAAGGCTCATGGATAGTTCAGGGAATGATTAGTAAGGTCTGTTCTTAAAGGTCAAAACCCAAGCCTGGGAGTTTTAATATTTCTTCTTTCCACGAGGAGGAAGGAGAGATCCGTGATTTGGGGAGCATTTTCTTCCCCTGTGCTGTTTTTTTTCTTCTTCTCTTCTATAACGCCGAGCTTCCACCACGTTTATTCTTTGAGAAACACGAACAATACTCGGAAATTTTGCAACGGCGTTCGTAGGGATTACGAAAGCCCGGCTCGTACAATTCCAGACAGAGGATGATTCTGTCAATGTCAGTATTTTGTATTTTATTCTCTCGTAGCACTGATAATATAGTAGCCCAATGGAGGGAAGAACGACTAAATGTGTCCAGAAGATCGCAAATCATTTCTTTAATTCTTTTCTTTTTATTTTTTTCCTCTGTTCTTTTTTTCCTCTTGCACTTTCTGTTCTCTCCTGAGTTTAGTTTGTCTTTTTATTATTTAAATAAATAAAAAAAATAGAGTAGCCGAATGGCGACTGTTACAATGCTTGGGGATTTTTGTTCGTGTGCATGCTTTCTTTTTGCAAACATTTGCCTTACTGCTGCCGCCGCCGCCGCCTCCCAAAATTAGCATTTCTATATATACTCGTTTAAGTCGGATAATGTAATTCAACCGTTCCCAAGCTAGTATTTTCTCAAATGCCTGGGAATTAGAAGAACAAATCCAGCCCAAAAAAGTGCAATTAACAACAATAATTTTCTGGTGAGGCACGGGTTTCCCAGCTACTGTACTCCTTTTCATTATTTCATTAGCTAATTATCATTTCAACCCTCTGCAGAATAAATTTAAGAAAGCTCTTTCAGAGAGTACGGGAATTCCCATCTCTGGAGGATCACATTACTACCGCATAATTTAGTAAATTTAATTTACTCAAAAGTAAATCCCTCTTCAGTCAGGGCGAGTCATGTTGAACTGAAGTTTAAAATAGGCACCCGCTTTCTTCCGCTAAAGAATATGAGGTGAACGGAGAATGTGTGCACAGTATTTAGGACAGAACAAGATGAATGAAACGCGCGGCCATTTTAGACTACAATTCCCATGATGCAACTCGCAACCACATCATACTTTCGAGCAGCGACTTCAGCTCCTGCCTTCCATGCTATTTTTATCTGGGACGAAAAGCGGTGACTTACTATGTTCAGTAATAAGTTATACCGAATATATACTGCTCAAAAAAATAAAGGAAACACAAACGCATAGGATCCTAAACGTTTGAGTTCCCTTCATTTTTGTGAGCAGTATATAAACTATGAATTCCGGGCTGCCTTAGATAGATTGCTCAGGTAGGCAGGATGAAAATATTGGAAAAAAAAATCAGTTTTAAAAATTCGAGCTTTTGGATATATGCCTACAATGTGGTTTTTGAATGCATAGCTCACTTCAAGTACGGTATGTTACTAACTAGACAACCCGTGCCCCGGTTGGTTCATCGTTTCAGAATCCTTACCATAATCCTCAGTATCTTCAACGAGACAGAGCTTCTAATGTACTTATTGCTTTCACTGGAAAAGTTGGGATACATTCAGAAATATATCTGCCTTGAAAATAACTTATGTTCTGAACAGCACAAACGTCAGCATAGGAAATGTTTTATGACTTTTTGTATTCTATCACAAACTGTTTTTGATATCTCAAACTGTTTTATGTTATCTCATCAAATGTTTTATAAAATTTTCCAAATTTAAATTCCACAAGAGTCAAAGGTCTCAAATTTTGGACACATTCTGTATATTAGCCCATTTGAGATACCCTAGTTCAAAACGTTTTGCCCTATGGTCCACCGTTTTGCCCAGTTAAAGTTTACAAGAATCTGAGTTTTAGTAGTATAGATACCGTATATAGTATATTGGCATTGGGAAGCGTTCCAAACAATTTTTTTTAAAGAAGCCCTTAGTCACACAGCTTGCAACAGTCAAGTGTGCTTCTAAATCTAACAAAAATGGATTTCCAATTCAGAATTGAAATTTTCTATTTTCTCTCTGAAAATCATGTAAAAATAACTCATTTATAAAACTGAATATGGTCATTTAAATAGAAAGTGAAATCTTGGTGAAAGTGCCAGATGGATAGACAAGAATGAAAATCAGGAATGCTAAATATTTTGAGAATGCTTATGCTCTAGTTCACTTGTAACCTCAATGTTTAATAAATTGATTATAGTATTAATTCAAAAATTTAAAAGATTAAGACAAATTAAGAAACTATTACTCAAAGAAATGTTAAACATTTTTTGGGTAGTAGTAATCAACGCAGTTGCGAACAGCTACATTAAGAAATAATCTATGATAAATACGAGCCGCATTGGGGAAATACAACCTATTCCGCTTGAAAGCGTTTACTTTTTCTTTGTAAATACAACTTTATAGAATACCTATAGCAAAGTCGATTGTGATCTTTCCCTAATTGATCCAACAACATAATTGAAGGCTAAACCTCTTCTTAATAACTTTTATAAAAATCCTCCAACAACTACTGGAAACAAAGATCGATTTTTTTTTTTTAAATTTATTAACAACCTCGGAACCGGAAAAGGTAAAAACACGTCACTTGAAGAAAGGCCTCGCAGGGGACTAGCTATCAGCGACAATCCATTTCCGGGAAGTACGGTGTCGCATTAGGTTGCCTTGAAAAGCGTTCGCGTGATGCTTTCACTGCGCCTGCGCCATACGAATGATTCTATAGGACGTACGTGCTAGCTCCAAGACCAGATTGGGTAGACTCTTTCCCCCTCCCCCTGTTCTGTGCCTATTGGGTGCTGAATCAGGGCTGAGTCGCCTCCTCTTTCTTCGTCCCTTGGGTACGTGTGGCCAGACCTCCCCGTGCCAGGGTGGAAACCTTGTTCCTTAGCTTCCACCCTCCTTCGGCTGTTGTCTGTCATTGCTGTGAAAAGATGCCCCGACGTGGAAATTTGTTTACTCAAGGGACAGGCAGAAACATGGGAGGGGAGGAGGCGTTTATGGGATTTGTTAATCTGGGGTGGGCGGAGAGTTGACTATCATATTAGCTTTCCTTTCTTCTGTAACCGGGTATCAATGCAACCTCTAGTGTTGGAATTATAATCCCCATTATCCCCATTATTTCTCTGAAAACGTCATGAAATTCAAAGTGAAAGAGTGATTGGATGTCAGAGCTCTGAACAAGTCAGAATGGGCAGAAGATTTCCTTCTGTTGTAAAGAATTATGGTAGAATATCTACGGTATATAAAGTTAAAATTCAGTATTACTGAAATTTATGAGATTCAAATAACTAACAGTATAATGTTTCTGTATTTGTAAATGTAATTTTTGTTTTCTGTATGCACATCTGTTTTCTGTATGTCCTTCTAAGCTTTATCTTTATTCCTTGTACAAAACCAGTTTCCTAAGAATGTTTTCCTTTATAGTTAGGGGTGATTAGAGTGGGGTTCATTAAGGTGCTTATTTATGGCCCCCATTTCTATATAAGTTCCTAAATCCTATTGTTCCATCTCTAGCTTGGGAAAAAGTTAAAATATTGTTTGTTTCACTATTCCAAATGTTACATTTTACAGTTTCATGTTATGTTCCCCGTTAATTATAAATATTGTATGGATATCTAAATTTTCATTCCATTAGCATCAAGCTATTATTTGAATGATAAATCCAATTAGACTTTTACCTTAAGTATCATTTCTGCAGGATTGATTCATAGTACTTGCCATACTGTATGATACTCTCTGTCTTGTTACTTTGGAAATGTATATTCGCAAACAGCCATTGGACCGTTGGATGCAAGATGTGATCTGACAGTTTCATTTGTGGCTTGGAAGTGTGAGAAGGAACATTTTATGAATTCAGGTTAACAAGAAGTATATAAAGAGCAGCAATTCTAGCGGAAAAATCTCACTAATAATGGTTTCCCCAATTTTAGTACTACAATTATGGGAGTAGCATGCCTAACCAAGCTGCTTTTTAGTTCCTTAAATATGGAATTGGCAATGCTCAGTACTTTGATAATCAGGAGTTATTTGACAGCTCTCATAATAAATCTAACATTTATTTCACTTATTATATTTGGGGATCTTGGTTCAGAAGTCAACTGTAGGTTTTATTTAAATATAAATTTGATGCCATTATCTTTCTAGATGAGTCATAAAGATACGTTGGCAGCTGCTTTTCCTTTTATTTGAAACTGTTACAGGAAAAGAGTAAACTCATCTAGACTAATCAATGTCAAAAGTCCACTTTTATAATGAATAGTCAATGTGCTTGGAATAGCATTCCAAAATTGGGATTCTTATCCAAATATCTATGAGTTAAATGAAAGTAACTTAGGATCAGGCACAAGTTATGCACAAATTAATACTATAGTTATGCAAAGATACTTTCTGAAATGCTTAACATTCTTGTTTGCTATTAATAGCTTCTAATATTTAAAAGGTTTAGAAGAAACCATTTTTAAGCTGAAAAGATTTACACTTGATTTTGTTAATATTAAAAAGTCAATGATTGGTACAAATGTGTAGCTCATTTTTTTTTGTATACATTGAATATTCATGTTGAAATGCAAACCGCTGAGGTTCTTTTTATAAAAAATGGCATGTTTCTAAAGACAATATTGAAATGGTAAAGCTAATTCCAATCAAGATACATCTTAGATATTATATTCAAAATATAATCCTGTTTACTTCAATATTTACAGACAGGAGCCTTTTTTACATCAATCGCCAATTTCCATTTTCATGGAATTTTCAATTTTTGAATTGATGTAGTAATGCATAATAGGGCTGTGCATCAATCTGGATTCAAAATGGGAAAGATGATTCAGGTCATGTGCATGTGCATATTTTTTGTTGGAAATTCATTAAAGACAAGGAAAAGTCAATAGGTGTGATGTGTGTACTTTGGTCACTGTTTTCAGATCTGGACTACTGAACAAGCCTATTCCAAAGAAAATGTATTAACAGAGTGACAAACCTATATTGAGTGATGGGATATCTAAACCAGAACTGAAGCCTAATATGGTGCCTCCAGATGCACGGCATTTTCAAATTTCAGAGGGAAAACACTTCCTGACATTCTTCTGAAAGGTGTAGTTGGCATCTCAGGTATTGGCTACTAGGAGGGTTCACAGAAATCCAGCTCCACCATGTTCTCAGTCTCTATGTGGCCAGTTAGGTTAATGTCTGGATCCTTGTTAGATTAATCAGGTCCATCCTAGTAAGGAACATGAACTATATAGCTCACTAAGTCAAAACCAATCTCATAATTTGATGCAGTATACAAACTGAGTCCAAGTTTGCTTTCAAATTCGTATGTTAATCGAATTCTGAAAGCTTCTCTTGGGGTCTTTTGCTTTGATGCAGCAAAAGCTCCCTTTGCCCAGATAACTCAGTCCCTAATGATATGTCCTCCAGTCATGCTGTTCTTCATGATGGTAATTGCTCATTGCTATATTTCTGCTGACGATGGAGAGAAGCTATTTTGAGAAATGAGACAAATTGAATAAAATAGGATGCTGTAAGGAAATAAGTTACTGAATGAAATATTTTAAAAATGAACATTAGAAGATCAACAAGAGTAGGAGATGTATGTGGCTGAAAATGTTTGTATTACTAATATGTTTATGTTATTGCAATAATAGTTTATTTTTCTGCAGAATCTTTCCCACTGAGATACTCTCTCCCCAAAGTAGGCATACCGCTGCATAAAAAAATTCTCTTTCCAGCTTTATACCGGTAGGTGGTTTGTGTCTTCCTCAGTCTTAGGTCTTCTATCAGAGGCCTGGGAGTTTGAAAGTTCTGCAGAGGATCTTAGCTGTTCCAACACTGCACACTTTTGGACAGAGAGCTTTGTTGTTTATTAAACTTATTTGCTGCCCATCTTGTATCAAAACAATTCTGTTCCTGGGAACTGTTGGAGTCACTCTCCCAGTTTAGGAGTCATAGTCCCAAGTATTCCTACCACTTTGGCCTTAAAATTCCATATCCTTCCAGGTCCTCCTTCAGGTCCTGATAATTCTCCAGCTTTTTCCTGATGTTGCTGTCACTTGGCATTGTTACATCTATCATCACTGTTGTGTTTGGTTCTTGTCTATTAACATGAAGTCTGGTTGATTGATTAGTATCTGTCTGTCTGGATCTGACTTAGCTTTCTTATTCTCCGCAACGTTCTGTGGGATCTCCCACCCAGACCTAGGACAGTCTAGTCCAGGGGTAGGCAACCTGGGCTCTTTTATGACTCATGGATTTCAACTCCCAGAATTCCTGAGTCAGCTATGCTCATAAAAGAGCCCAGGTTGCCTACCCCTGGTCTAGTCCATATTTTGTGCAGACGTTCTTGTACACAATGTCAGCTCCTTGGTTGTACCTTTCAGTGTATGCTGTTCCTGCCTATATCACCCTGCCAGTATGTGTTGGGCTGTCTTGAGGGCTCTCTACATAGTCTGCACCTTGGATACTGTCTAGTGTGGTAGACTTTTGCTTCTGTGGATCTGGAGCTTAGAATCTGTTTTTGTGCTGTTCTGGACAGTGCTTCAGTGCTGTCTTTTTGTCCAGCCCTTTCCAGCACTGGTAGGATTTCCCAGTCTCTATCACCTCAGCTATCTATCGATGGGACATTCCATGCAGGTTCTTGTCTTGCCATGCCACTTCTTCTGCTTGATCTTCCTGCCATGTCTGCTGCCTCAGGCGTTCTCGCATCAGCTCATCTTGGGTGCCATCTTACTGATGTATTCCTGAATACTCTGGGTTTCATCCAGGACTGTCACCTTGTTACTCACCAGACCCTGACAACCCTCTTTTCATCTAATTTACAGTCCATGAGTTTTGGACTTGAGTTGGAAACCTTTGTACATTGTGACGAGCTACCAGATTTTCACATTGGCAACTTCTATGTTCTTTGGCCAGCTCACTATATCAGCAGGATATCTGATGGCAGGACATATATGTTGACTGCATAGATCTTGTTTTTCCCATTAAGCTGGCTCTTCAACCTTTGGTGGATGTTGCTGTCTTCTTTGCCTCCTTCTCATGGTCCCTATATGATTTAGTGGGATACCAAGGTACTTGTAGCTGGTCTGTATGTCTGCTATGTGGCCCTCTAGTAGTTCCACCCTATCAGTCTTAAGTACTTTCCCTCTCTTGTCTACCATCCAGCCACACTTCTCAAGTCCAAATGACATCCCAATATCATTACTATAGATCTGTGTCAGGTGGATCAGTGAGTTGATATTGCATTCACTGTTTGCATACAACTTGATATCATCCATGTAGAGGGGTGGCTGATGGTAGTCATGCTTGAACTTGCATCCACACTCAGTCTTTGTGATATCTGGCTGAGGGGGTTCAGGCCTATCCAGCATAGTACGTCCCACTTGAGGACCCCTTGTATGAGCTGTCTTGAGTTGACTTCCAGTGTTGTCCTCCAAGTCCCCTTGAGTTCTTGAAGAAAGTCCTTAGTGTCTTGTTGACTTTGCATAGCGCCAGGTGTTCACAGATCCATACATGTGGCATTGAGTACATACATATACGTATACATATACACACATATACATGCATACACACACACACACACACACACACACACACACATACATATAATACATATTTCAAGAAAGGAATAATAGCACCACAAAGAAGGAAGCTGATTAAACTCAAGCTTTGGCATGAAATTTCTAAAGAAACTGCCATTTCTGTTAAATGATTGGGGGGGAGGAATTATTTAGGTGTATTGTAAGAAATTGAGATACAGCTGCTAAGTGCTTTTTAAATATTGAGCTTCTGAAGCCTTAATAGCCCCAAGTGTTGAATGTGGGAAGCAGTATAAATGCTAAGTGCTATTGCTATTTCCATGTACTCCATTCAGAGCAGTGAAAAGAAGAAGAGATAACTGTCTTCCTTCATTTAGTTATAAAATTCCATGATCATTTGGATAATGTAATACTGAACCAGAACGTTGCATGAAGTGGATTTCCAATCTGGTAGATATCTACCATAATTCCTAGGAGCTGTTTTGAAAAAAAAAATGGAATGTAGATTGTCTGGAGAATTCTGTTGGATGGTTCTGTTACAGTTGGTCCTGATCCTATTACAAAATGCTTTGGGTTAAGTCATCTCAGTCTCTGCAAGAAAGATGACCCTAGGAAATCCCTAAATATGCCTGGCTCACTATGGAAAAAACGTTTGCCTGCTACAAGACTCCTGCTGCGCCCTTGGCTTAGTAAGCATCAGACAGAATAGAATAATTTATTCTTACCTGGTGGAAGGGAAAAAGGAAATTCTGAGTTTGTATTTGCACATTGTATTTTTTTTCCATACCCAATGACAGGGTTATTCCTCTTTTTCATCACTCCTAGCTGGAAATAATTTGTTCGAGAATTCAATTTCCTAAACATCATCATTTCATTTATATTCCCTTTGTCTCATACAGTCTTCTCAGGAAAGGATGGAGTGAAATATACTATATCATCATCATCGTCACTATCACCATCACCACCACCACCACCACCACCACCACCATCATCATCTCTTGTCCTTTCTGGCTATTCTGCCAGATGGCTTAGGCTAAGCAATAGTACAAATCCAAACTAATAATAGGTTGTGTTTAACCAGGGATTTGTCCTTTATCTTTATCTTATCTTTATTTCGACTTATATGCCGCCCTTTTCCCCAGACTCAGGGCGGCTCACAACAGAAATATAAGTACAGAAATATATAGGTCACTTAAAATAATGGTACAATATAAAAACTGTAAAACTATAAAAACTATACTCATACAACATACACTCCCAATCAAAAGCCCAGGGGCAGAGCGCAGCTCACACGCCCCAAGCCTGTCTGCAAAGATGTGTTTTTAAAAGTTTACGGAAAGCTAGGAGGGAAGGAGCAGTACGAACCTCTGAGGGAAGTTGATTCCAGAGGGCTGGGGCAGCAACAGAGAAGGCCCTAACCCTAGGTCCCGTCAGACGGCACTGTCTAACATAGGCCAACCCTATGTGCCCTAACTGGTCGCTGGGATTCATGAGGCAGAAGACGGTCCCGCAAGTATCCTGGCCCATTGCCATATAGGGCTTTATAGGTCATAACCAACACTTTGAATTGTGTTCGGAGACCAATTGGCAGCCAATGCAGCTCACGGAGGGCTGGAGTGACATGAACATGTCTTGGGAGACCCAAGACGGCTCGCGCGGCCGCATTCTGAACCACCTGCAGTCTCCGGACATTCTTCAAAGGTTGCCCCATGTAGAGAGCATTACAGTAGTCGAATCTCGAGGTGACAAGGGCATGGGTGACTGTGAGGAGTGACTCCCGGTCCAAATATGGCCGCAACTGACGCACCAGGCGAACCTGGGCGAAAGCCCCCCTCACCACAGCTGAAAGATGGTATTCTAAACTTAGCTGTGAATCGAGGAGGACACCCAAGTTGCGAACCCTCTCCGACGGGGACAAAACTTCCCCGCCCAGGGTAATGGATGGACAGATGGAATTGTCCTTGGGAGGCAGAACCCATAGCCACTCCGTCTTGTCGGGATTGAGTCTGAGCCTGTTAGCACCCATCCAGACCCCAACAGCCTCCAGGCACCGGTTCATCACTTCCACTGCTTCACTGTAATGATGCGGGGTAGAGATATAAAGCTGAGTGTCATCAGCATACTGATGACAGCTCACCCCATGTTGACGGATGATCTCACCCAATGGCTTCATGTATATGTTGAAAAGCAGAGGTGAGAGAACAGACCCCTGAGGGACTCCACACGGAAGAGACCTCGGAGCCGATCTCTGACCTCCTGCAAACACCGACTGCGACCGGCCAGAGAGGTAGGAGGTGAACCACTGCAGAACGGTGCCCCGCACTCCAAGCCCCTCCAACCGGCGCAGAAGGATACCATGGTCGATGGTATCGAAAGCCGCTGAGAGGTCAAGAAGCACCAGGATAGTGGAATAACCTCTATCCCGGGCCCGCCAGAGATCATCGGTCAGCGCGACCAAAGCTGTTTCCGTGCTGTAACCGGACCTGAACCCAGAATGCTGAGGGCCCAGATAATCAGCTTCATTCAAGGACCGTTGGAGTTGGAGTGCCACCACCTTCTCAACAACCTTCCCTAAAAAAGGGAAGGTTGGAGACTGGACAATAATTATTTAAAACAGAAATGGTGAGGTTTAGGGATATTAGCAAAGATGAGCTATACTTATAACAGTATCTCTGCTTGTTTTTCACCTTTTCTAAGGCTAAACAGGTTCTTTTCTGAAAATCTAACAGGCTGCAGGAAGAATTAACTTTCCTCCTTTGAAGTTGCTCGCTTTAACTTCATATGGGCTTTTGGTGATTGATTTTTCAGGCCATCACAAAGTTTGTTGGGATTTGACCAAAAAGGAAGTGGCTAATAAACCATGACCATTGCTTTGGTGTGAGAAATGTTCTGTAGATCATCTTTACCACCATTAGGCATTTCTTGCAAACATGAGCCTTTACCAAATTCTACTCTCTCTCATTTGATATCTTTTGTTTGAAATTTTAAAATATGCATGTATTTAAGCCTGTTTTGTGAAAGGCAGGAGGTCTGTAGAAAGCCCTCAAGTTCTTCATATCCTGGTCCCTCCCTCCTGCTTTGCTGTAGCAGGTTGGTAGTTTTTGATAGTTTTTGCTGCCATCACCAGGGGGTATCTCACTTAAGTATTCAGACTATTACCTGAGGGTGTGTGAGAGTGAGATCTCCCACCCTGTTGCTTCATGAAAGCAATCTAGAAAAGATATAGAGTGATAAAATGAAAATGGTCTTCAGTGAGACTCAGAAAAGTGCTTAAAATATCAAGACATTGAACATTTGATCAAAGGCTCCTCCAAAGAGATAATTGTATTTTGCTGTGCGTAGGAATGGCCTTCAAAACAGTTGAAAAGCTGCAGCCTGTTTTGAACGCAGGAGCCCATTCTGATATAATTGAACTTGAGGAGTTCTCATCCCCCATAATATTTCCATAATTGGGGAAGGGCAATGTTTTGTAATATTTGACTGAGAGATACAATTTCAAAGTTATACTTTTGTAATTGCCACCCACCCCACCCCATCTGTGCCTTGGTTATCTTAAAAAAGCAATGATTCCTCACACTGAGTTTTATTATGATCTTCTGAAGGATGCTAAAGGAAAAACTGAGGTTCTAAAGAACCAATATAGACCAGATGCTTTGGCTGCTTCAGAGGCACCTGAGCTGCTTTTTTACTTGGTGGAATCCATGAAAGAAATCAACCAATGATATATCTCTATCAAAAGCTCAAGGATATTTGTGAAGTGGACATTTATGGGATATTTCAAAAAAGATACTAAATTTCCAAAGAAGCCACATCAATGGCTTCATGTCCTTAAACATGGTAAAGTGATATCTACTGATTTCAGCTTAAGATTGAATTAGGATTCATTGGACTTGCCAAACAATGTATTTGAAAGAATGGAAAACACATTTTCTGTGCTTGGGGTGTAAAAACTTTGAGGCTCACTGACTCAAGTGATCATTTAGTATCTTCAGGATAGTGCATCTATCTTATTAGATGTTTACATATCAAGGGTGTTACTGTAATGTTGAAGTATATTCCGAACCTTGGAATCTGACTGTTTATCAGGAATTGTGGTTGTATAGAACATTGGGGAAGGGTGGTGGCAAAAATATATTTTTTTGACTTTATATTGTTTCTTTTTTCAAGATATCAAGGAATGGTTGTCAGAAATATGTGATTTATCTGTTTTGGAAAAGGCAATATTCTCCACTCAGCAATATGTGTTAAATGGCAATAATTTTGTGATTACAATACACAATAATTTCTTGTATTCTTTATATTATAGTAGTGACTTCATGGGTAAACTGTAACTATAGATAAGTATAAAATACAAGACAGATTTTTCTTTTTTTTACTTATTAGTTCGTATTTTAGTTGTACTTTTAATTTGTTTTTAAATTTTCTTCTCTAAGATTAAAATTGCCTGATTAAAAAGGAATAAAGAAAAGGATTACAAAAAAAAACAAAAACAGATCCATTTTGGGAGCTCCACAGAACAGACATTAATCTCTTCACTGCTAGGGTTCCTGAACATATATCCAAGTTTTTCTAGCCTTCAGGTTCTCACTTGTTGATGTGGTGATTTTGACTCAGGAAAAACCTCCCAGATCTGCTACCTTCCTTCAGTTTGGGCAGTCTATTGCAGAGACCAACCACAGTGCTTCTAGATGTCTGTGGAGATTCTCAGTCATCCAGGTCATAGTTTTGAAACAGCACCTTTAAGAGTGCTTCTAGATGTGCTTGGTGTTTGTTGGGCTGTCTTCGGGCTCTGGCTATCTGTCATTTATAGAACTTGAAACTAAATGAAGCTCACCAATCCTACAGACTCAATGAAACTCTTGCATCTTCACAGCATGCTAGGGTTGGATTCAGCCTTCTAAACTATTCTCCTCTCAGCACAAGAATTCAAGAATCTCCAGCAAATGGTGATCTCACTTTTATTTGACCCCACCCAGTAAAGGGGAGCTATTGCATCTCTGGATAATTGGTTTCGCTGTCCTTGACCATTCAGAGTTCCAAAGGATCTTGCTTGGAGTTACTTACAATCTGGATTTGAAGTTCAGACTGTCCCCCATCTCCACGCCCACAGTTATGTGGCTGCAGTTTGGGAACTCGGCAACTGGGTTGTATTTATAGCCATTTACAGTGCCCCGCAGTCACATGACCACAATTTTTGACAATTTTGCTGAAAATGATATTGACATCCACTTTTCAGCAAAAACAGCCCATAGTAAACCATGGGTTGCTTGATGACCACGGTGTTCCCTTAATGGCTACTGCAAAAAAGATAATGAAATTGGCTTTGTCATGTGACTGGCCCACTTTATGCCTATCATGAGTTTAACAACCATGATTGGAAAGTTCCACTACAGTCGACTTCCGGTTCCGGATCGCGGCACCTCTAGCCTTATGGGGAGACTTGTCTCCTTGTTTGGCTAGTTTCCCTTTGCCGGTAGACCCCTGTGGGGGTCGAAAGTCACCCTGGAGGGCGTGACCACCGTCAAGGAAGCTGTGCTTGGCTGCAGAGGAGTGGCAGCTCCTCTAGCTGTCCGAGCTGACTCTGAGGGCCGACGGAGAAGATCGGCCATAAAATGGCCGATCACCTAGCCGCACCAACCGCAAGTCACAAGAACAACTAAGCATGAAGAACCACCGTGGTGAATCCGGGTGAGACCTTTCCTTTTCTCGCTATCCTGACCTTTCTTGCAAAGAGCTTTTATTTTCCTTTATTAAGAAAGCGGCGGCTGCCTATATGTGGAAAGAAGAGCTAAAAAGAAAAAGATTAATTTTTGTGTGTGTGGTTGTTTTGTTTTTTTTACTATTTGACTTCTGTTGGGTGAATTTCAGGGGAAAAGAAGGAAAAAAGGGACATTGCTACCTTCCTTTTTTAATTTGATAATGTAGGAGATAAATTTTGTTGATTTTTAAAAAGAAAGAAAGAAAACTTTCCTTTTTTTTCTTTAACTTGATTAACTTGGGAAAAAAAGACTTTATAGTCCACTGAGGACATCTGGTGGCAAAAAGCAAAATTTCAACTGTATTTCTCCCTGTTATTTGAAGAGGGATTGGATTTATGTGATAATAAAAGAGAAAAGATAACTGGACAGCTGGGTGGCGAAGCTGGCTATTAGACCTTTGGAGACAGATATTTGTGGATCTTTTTCAAGTAGTTTCTAATAAAGGAATAGGCAAAGCTACCACCAAAATGGCTGAAAGTTATTCACATCTTGACTATGATTTAATACTTGAAAAAATATTAGAATTTACAGAAGATTTCAAAACTTATTGGAAATCTTGGAGAAAATCCAAAGATGCCACCTCGGAATCTTATATTGACCCTCTAATAATGAACCAAGTTATGGAACAAGGAACAATAGAAGATGAACACAATAGTCTTGAACAGACCTATATGCAACTTAAAGAGACAGACACTATTTTTACAATCTAATTGTGAATCTGCATTGAGAGAAAATGTGGAAACCACTGAATCAACTAATGCTACACAACGTCACCTACAACTGATGGACAATGTTGAGGACCAAGAAATAACTGTAATTGACTCAGCTCAACTACCAAAAATAACAAAGATTGATACCCAGACACAATTTTTCAGAAATTACAATAAAGAGGAAAGAAAATTTGTTCAGTTTGAACTGGTTAGGAATCCTTGTAATCAAATCGTGAGGTTTGATAACCGAAAAGCTTTATTATGGGAACCAAATTGGCATAGAAAGAAAGCTAGAGTCAGGTTTAAATGTGACATAAAATATTATTTGACGGGTTAAAAAGGCTTTAGAACAGAGGTTCTCAACCTGTTGGGTGTGTGGCTTACCTCCCTTGGGCTGGGCCAGCTGGTGGCCCAGCCCATGGTCGCCCTGCGCCGTCGCTGCCACAACCGCCCAGGAGCGCCTGAGCACCTGGGCCTGCCTGCCGCCGCTCTGAACGGGCGGCGGCCTACGCCTCGGCCGGTGCAGGGAGCAGCACCGCGCATGCGCGGGGTAGCACCGCACATGCGTGATGCAGGTCGGGGTCGCAGCCTGAAAAAGGTTGAGAACCGCTGCTTTAGAAACTGTGTCTGATTTAATGATATAGATTATAATTGCATGTGTTTGATGATTTTGTTTGATTGAACTGTACTTAAAATTGTATAAATTTTAATAAGCAATACCATATTCAAGAAATAGAGAGGAAAATTTTGATAATTAATTTGAGCTATATTTATATGACTTTGTCTTTGAATGATTGGACATCCTGATCACCATGTTGTTTCCTAAGCTTTTGGGGAAAGATGGAAAAAACTAGTAATTTTTTTTTCTTTAAAAAAAAGAACTATATACCGAAAAGATTAGCTAAAATAGAATTAATGTAAGCTTATTGTATATAATACAGATAGGGAAATTTGGAAAGAGGAATTGCTCGGACATTACCCCTGAACTGTATCTGAAGAGGGATGAGAGGGAAGAAAGGAGAGGAGAGAGAAAAGAGTAAAGGAGGAGAGAAGGAAGTAGGAAGGTTGGAGGAGAAGAGGAGAAATGGGGAAAAAGGGGAGGAGAGTGGCGAAGAGGTGAAGAGGGAAGTAGGGAAGAGAAGAAAGGGAGAAAGAGTAGAGAAGAAGGAGTGTGGATACAGTGAAAGGGGAAATGGGCGAGCAACACCAAAAGTCATGTGTAGGTATTTATTTCATTTCATTTAAAGTATTCTACATATGAATGTAAAAAGAATGTATGGTAACATCTCATAAATATCACGGTATATGTATCGGGGAGAGTTTTGAAAAAAAAATGAAATTGACAAAGTTTTAAAACAGGGAAAGATGAAAGTGAATGTACCAAGTTGAGCTGTTTATGTATGTTTTTATTTTGGAATTCTTGTTTACCCAATCACCACGGTGTGCTTTAAGCATTTATTGTTAAAATCATAAAACCAATAAAATATTTTTCAGGAAAGTTCCACTACAGTCATAACGCAAGATCTACCTGAACTGCTAGAAAAAAATTTTCAACCAATCATTCAGAGATATCTGGAAGGGAACAATTGAAGGAAGTATGTGAGTAGCCAACGAAAGCAGCACCCACTGCCTCAACTGCATAGACTTCCACGCTTGGATTACCCAGTGTGAATCAATGCTGCTAGGAATGATAAAAGCCCAATTCCTATACTCTTTCTGTGTTTTAAAAAAGATAAAACCTTTCTCCAATTCCAGCAGAGGGTAGAGCAAGAGTTACCTGACCTAGCCTGTGTACCTGACAGTGAGCCATTTCTCATTCATGGGATGTGGATTGTGAATCTGAATCTTTGTACAAATTACATCCAACAATACTCCATTTCTTTCCTTGCTGTTCGTATGATAATCTATTTCTTCCATCTAGAGTGGATCAATATGATAAGTAATGGAAAAAGGATAAAAAAGGATATAGGCTGTTGCATATGTTCTGGAAAATCTTCTCCGCTTTCTCTTGATATATTTTTCCATTCATAGCTAGAGAAAAAATATAGGAAGAAATGTTTATCTCTGTGTGCATACAGATGTTTTCAGTCCAAAGAAAATAGGAGAATTTCAGCTGATGGAAAATATATTAAAGAAAAATAAACCCACAGCCATTTTCTTTTACAGGTTACAAGGACAAATTGGTTAACCACAAAAGGGGAATTAAGGTATGCTACTTCTCCTATGTACTATACATATTTTAATTTTTAGAACAAGGAAACATATCAACATTAACATTATCAACAGCCAGTGATAATGAAAACAGATGCATTACTAATCGAGGGGAGAATGTAAAGATATTTGTGTAGGCTAGTTTGTGCTCACACATGCAGTAACACCTTTATTTTGTTTCGAATGTGTTAGTCAAACAAGGTTATGTGGCTTTGTATATTGGGTAAACCAGAATTAGTATGTGAATGATTTATAAAAAATAGGATTGTGCATGCATCAGAAATATATATGAAAAGAGACTGTTGACGTCCCATGAGCACAATGCCACTCTGCTGTTGATGTGTATAGCTCTATTTATGTGGATAGAAATTGACTGAGATAGTAAAATAGGGGATTTAAAAAGATCTGATCAGGAAACAGTGTATCTTTAACAGTGTATCTTCTAAGGCAGTGGTTCTCAACCTGTGGGTCGCGACCCCATTTGGGGTCAAACGACCATTTCACGGGGGTCGCCAAACAACGCAGTCTGCCATTTTTCCCCCTTTTCCTTAGCTGTGCTACGCCATTTTTCCCCCTTTTCCTTAGCTGTGTTACTCCCTCTTATTCTATTGGCTTTTGAAAGCCAATAGAATAGACTCTGTTGAATAGAGTCTAATTCTATTGGCTTTCAAAAGCCAATAGGAATTGTCCAGGCTGTCTCCGCCCTGCTGAGCCCGCCAAAAGTCCCAGTCTGCAAACGGTGCTGCAAGTTGTCTGCAGCGAAGGCGAGCTCTCCGGAAGTTTCCACCCCTCCCTGTTGAGAACTACTAAAACTGTAAGTAAAAGAGGGCCAGGGGTGGGAGGTGGGAGGCCGGCGGGCGCAGGGAGGGTTTTTGGCGTGCGTGGGGCCCGGCGGGTGGCTTACCTCCCTTGGGCTGGGCCAGCTGGTGGCCCAGCCCGTGGTCGCCCTGCGCCGTCGCTGCTGTGGCCGCCCAGGAGCGCCTGGGCCTGCCTGCCGCCGGCCCAAATGGGCAGCAGCGAAGGCAAGGCTAGTGGGGCAGCGGCGGGCGCAGGGAGAGTTTTTGGCACGCGTAGGGTCCGGCGGGTGTCTTACCTTCCTTGGGCTGGGCCAGCTGGTGGCCCAGCCCGTGGTCGCCCTGCACCATCGCCGCCGCAGCCGCCCAGGAGCACCTGAGCACCTGGGCCTGCCTGCTGCCGCCCCAAACGGGCGGCGGCCTACGCCTCGGCCGGCACAGGGGGCAGCACCGCGCATGCACGGGGTAGCACCACGCATGCGCGATGCAGGTCGTTGCGCCGCGCATGCACGGTGCAGGTCGGGGTCACAGCCTGAAAAAGGTTGAGAACCGCTGTTCTAAGGAAATCCAGTTGGGGACTTTTATCTCAGGTAAGGTCTTTGTCTTCTATGTACTTCCCAGCTTTACCTCCTTTTATGAGTTGGGAAAAGTAATAATTTAATTTAAATCTTACTAATAGAAGTAAGTACTTTTTTCCAGGAGATTCCCAGTAAAAGATAATTATTATGGACTATCATTAACGGAATTGAAGACATAATTTTTATCTTTTGTTATCCGTTCATATTTTATTTCTGGTCATTTTTTTTTGGCCTGAACAGAGGTAATTTACTGTATTTAGGCAGAAATGACTATCACAGAAGTGCAAATTTCTGAAGGTTTCAATCCGATTCCAGGAGTAAATCCAGAACAGAGACTTACCATCACAATTCAATGGGATTATCTACATCACGAACGAGAGAGGACAAATACATCTATCTGGTTCTGCTGGGCTTCTTAGTGGCATTCAGTACCTTTGTCTGGGGTATCCTTCTGGTCATACCTTTCTGTGGTGTCATAGTTATAGCCAGATCAGATTAGTACGGGTTATATTCAGAAGTACATTTGAAAAATCTCTGAAAACTATCATTTATTTTGAATGCGGGTCCAAAAAAGTTGGGAGGATTATATTATGCCATCCTGTAAGAGCTATGAGAGTTGCCAATTTGTTTCCAGTGACAAATCAAAGTATTGGTGATAAATTTTAAAACTTCAAATGAGCTAGGTATATGGTATTTCAGAAATTATCTCTCTCATACTGGGCTGCCTATTCCCCTGCCATTCTGATAGAGAAGTCATTCTCTATGCCCACTTTTAGAAGATGTACATTTGATTGGAATGATAGAATGACCACATCTAACTACTTTATAAAGCCTTGGTGAGGCCACACTTGAATATTGCATCCAGTCTTGATCACCACAATATAAAAAGTATTCTGGAAAGAGTGCAGAGAAAAACAACAAAGATGATTAGTGGGCTGGAGGCTAAAACATATGAAGAACAGTTGCGGGAATTGAGTATGTCTAGTCTAGTGAAAAGGACTAACGATACATGATAGCAGTGTTTCGATATTGAGGGATTACCTCAAAGAAGGGGGGGTCCTATTTTCCAAAGCACCGGAAGACAGGACAAGAAACAATGGTTGAAAACTAATCAAGGAGAGAAGCAACCTAGAACTTTATGTCAGTGAGAACAATAAACCAGTGGAGTGGCTTGCCTTCAGAAATTGTGGGTGCTCCATCAATAGAGGCTTTTAAAAAGAGATTGGACAGTCATTTGTCTGAAATGGTATAGGGTGTCTTGCTTGAGCAGGGGGTTGGACTAGAAGATCTCCAAGGTCCCTTCCGATTCTGCTATTCTGTTAAACTCTGAAACGTTCCACTTTGGTAATAAATGGAGAAAGCACCTTACTATCTTTTTTACCGAACCAATAAGATCTTTTTAAAAAGAAGTATCAGCAGAAGCTGCTGTCTGCTTTGTACTTTGTTTTAGAAATTTTTGTGTTTTGTTTTTATAGATTTTTTTAGTATGGTCTTCCTTTTTTTAATCTGTTAAACATTTTAAATGTTGCACTGATTTTTAAGGTAATCAGCTACTTTAAGTGAAATGGGTGCATTAGAATGGTAGGATATCAATCTTTATAAAAATGAACAAATGTTCCACCATATTTTGTTTTGTCCTAAGTGAATATTTTTTGAGAGAGTTGGGATGACTTCATAACCAATGATGTTCCTTAATCCTGTTTCCTGCCCTTTCTCTAATACCTCTCCCAAACAGTTCCGAGGAGGTACATTTAATTTTTTTCCACAGTGGGTTTCTAGAATGTGAAAAATACTGAGACACCTGAGATTAGCTCTGTATCTTGTCTTGATGCCTTGTATACCTGGACTCGTAGAGTAGAAGGAACATTTTCCAACATATATACAGATTTGGGTGATCTATTTGCAATGTATTGTTTATTCTAAGGATATGGTTATGGCTACTCTCTGTAGCCATATGTAATGCTGAAGAGATGGGTAAAATGATCATCAGCTTTTTAGAAAGTGGCGCCACTATACTGACGGAAAAACTCCTCTACACAGTACTGTTTTAGCAGCCATTGTGAATCCTGCTACCAGATATTTTGTTTTCTTGTCTCCAAGGATCAAATACTTATTAGAGAGGACAGTGGGTTAGCATGCATAAGGCACTCTGCTGCAGGATTTATGGTGATACAGATGACATATGTTTAATATGTGACCAAATTATTGCATTTTCCCTTCCTCCCCCCAAAGAATTTTCACAGGCTCATTGTGAACATTATTCTGATGATAAAAGCATGCCGAGGATTCCGCAGCGCATTGAAAGGATTCGCAGGTTTTGACTTAATAGAGAAAGACTGTTGTCGGGAAATTGAAGGTGTAAGGAGTTCCACAAAAAAATCTTTTACTATTATTGATTTTATTTATTGTTGCTTTTTAACATTAACTTCTATTAGTATTCTACAATATAATCACAAGCCATAAATATAAAATAGAATTATTTGTTTAAAAACTAACATGAAAGTGTAGAATATTTTTAAGCTTTTTTTTTTTTTGCAGAATTCTGTGTAAAATTAACTGCCATTCAATGTCTGCCTTTTAGGACATCAAAAGTGCCAATGCTGTGTTTGATCGACATGAATTCAGCGTTTCAAAGGTTTGGACAAGCCATACATTATTGTTTTGGATGGTTTTTTGCATTTGCAGCAACAGACAACTAGAGGACAAGGGTGGGGATATAGCAGTGGGGAAATTGAACAAATACTTCAGAAGATGACACAAGAACAACAATTTAAAATGTTTTGACCCAATGTTTTAGTTGGGTTTTTCGGTTCTGAGTTCAAGGTGAAATACATTGTCAACTTCCTGCATGCTGGTTACTGTTATTTAGTCCTGCTTTACAGAACCACAGTAGCAAAAACTTTTGTGTGTCTGCTGCAGGAGATTCAGTATTTGAGCTTGACTGGAGGTGAGTGTGAGATGCTTGAGGGAGGAAAGGTGTGCAAAAGAGTGAGTGGAATATATTGAAATAGATGCACTTCAGTATGAGCATGGGGACTAAAGGCTGTCTTCCCCATCCCTGGATTGATTGGTAATATCTCTGCAACCATCCCTTAGTGACCATGTTCATGTGGGCTGGGAAATGGTGGAATTATAGTGCCATAGCTGCATAGCAAAAGATCAGGAGGGAAGCTTCACATAATTGCTGAACTGAAATACAGTTCACACTCAACTGAGTCATTCCTGCATACTGTGTTGAAAATTAAACACAAACGGTAAGCAGCATAGCTGAAGCATGGGAGTTCCGGAGGGAATAAGAGGATGCTCTTATTCCCAAGAGCATCTGCAGGTAGGGGGAGGGTGCCAAAATGTCCTTTGTGACTGCATGATCAAGGAGCCACCCCTTTTAAAGATGATCATACAGACCGAAATCCACTTTAATGCCCCTTCTCTCCTGCTGATGCTCTGCTTATTACATCCACAGCCGGCTTTCTTCTCAGTTGAAGAATGCCTCAACATTACACAAGCTTTTTTCTGAAAGCAATAACTCCCCCCATTATTACTTTCATTACTTCTAATTATTTACATTAACTTAGGCTTGTCACACAGGCTTCTTACTGACGGTGGGAGGAGAGGCTTGTGATGGGAAGGGCTTGGGTGGACTGGGAAAGCTGTAGAAATGCTGAGGCCAAAGTTTGTCCGGTTTCCATCATTGCAATGGAACTTTATTGCTCTTTTGTGAAGGTGGAAATCACACATTTCTCCATGGAACTGAGACGTAATCCCAAGGAGACCTGATAAAATACTGATCAAACTAGCAAGCAATATTAGGACTTTGAAGTTACATCTTGGGAGGCAAATGAAAGAGAGAGAGCAAGAGAGAAGTAATGATGCCTAGAGTCTTGAGAGAATGACATTGCCATCTTTTACTGCTGCCCCTGTGGATATTTATTTTTAAATATATTTGATATTGCCTTCAGGAACATTTCCCTTTTAGAGCAATCCAAATAACTAAGAAGCCACCAACATGGAGGACTGAATCAGAAATAAAACACTTGCGCAACCGCTTACAGCTTTTAGAAAGTTACCGCCAATATAGCCCAACGCTGCAGTATCTGTTGGCCAAAGTGATTCGCTTTGAACGGTAATCGGGAAGGGAAGGTGGGCTAGGGAAGATAATACTGGCTTTGGAGCAATCCAAACCAGATCTGTAGCTTTAAAAGTCTCCAAGTATCCCAATTAAAGGTAATGTTCCATCAAGGTTACCCAACATATTTTATTGCAGGAATTGGAATAGCCTAAGGTATCCCACTACTTTGCATTCTTCTGCTGTGGATATCACACAAGACCTTTATAAAAATCCTAGACAGTTTCTATGGAAAATCTCTGCAAGGTCTCACTCTGCTTTTTGGAACTGTTGTCATGTATTTTCCTGACTCTAATTCACTCTGGAAAGCTGCTCATCCTATTACCATTTCCCAAAGTGCCCAACACCCCTTTGTTGGTAATAGGGGGGATTTCCCTCACCCCAGCTGCTGCCATTAGAAAAGATTGTAGCTGGAGGGGAGGTAGGTAGATCACCATCCCAGATATGATATATGTATTAAGTAATCGTCAGTATAGATCAGTGTGCTTCCCAAACATTTGCTAAGTGGACATAGTTTCCTTAAACATGAAAGCTAGATAGGCCATGTCTTTCTTTCTGTATTCTATATTCTTTTTTATATTCTTTTTTATATTCAGTAGAGATATTGGCTTTCTGGCTACCCAAAGAGCCATTTATCTGAAACTAGTCTGGCATAAAATTTACTATCTTCATTGCCTATCTGTAGCTTGCCTCCACTGAATCTGTTCCAAGTTACTGCCCTATAGGTAGATTGTGATTTTGCACGTATCATTCTCCTCTGACTTTGCTGTAACCAGGCCTTCCTATGGATTCCTAGGATTTGATAGAACACATCAGACTTTTTTTTTTTGTTATCAAAAAGACTGTGACTTTGTTACTACTCAGAGTATCAAAAGAATTGTTTTAGGCCAGAATTCTAATCTCAGAGTGGCCAACGGATAATTCTCCGGTTGCTTAAAAGGGAACGCAGCAGCAGCCTTCTGTTTTTGCTTCCCAGTAATTGCTAACTAGTGTGAGAAAGAAAAGCCTTAAAACTTCTTCTCCATTTAGATCAGATCTAGCTTGAGTTTCTCATAGCTGCTTTAGTAGAGAAAAGAGGGAGTCATTGGAAAGAGATATACTGAAGAATATCATTATTCCAATGTCTAGATCAGGTGTGTCTAACCTGTGGCCCCCAGGCCACATGCAGCCCTGGTGAGCTAGTAATGCAACCCCACAAGTTTGTAAACTTTTAACATTATTATGTGGTTTGCATACATTATATTGTATATTTACTATGTGACCCAAGACAATTGCTCTTCACTCAATGTGGCCCAGGCAAGCCAAAAGTTTGGACATTCATGATCTAGATTGTCTCTTTCCCCCCCACTTTTTAAAGATATCCAATAGCTGATTGTGTTTTCAGTCAAGCGGTCACAAGATCTTGTTCTTTTGGCTTTAACCTGACATTAATAAAGAGGAAAGGAACAGATAATGATCTTAGTTCTTCTCTGAGAATGATGCTTATTCAGACACAAAAAAAGAAGATGCCTGCTACATAAAAAATAGCAAACAAATCTGTGGGGTGTAGAAAGGCAAAAGAATATAAGCCATGCATTATTTCGGTGTCTAACTGAAAATTACATGATTTGGACATGTCCCATATTGAGCCAATAAAAAAAACTAGATGTCTGGTAGCATCTTCTCAGACTAACACAATTTTTTTTAAAAAAAGGCATAATAAGCTTACTTCATTGGATGCATGAAGTGGCTAACCTGAAGTAGGATTTAAACTGGAATGAGGTGGCAAAGGAAAGAGCAGAAGACAGAAGATGGTAGTTATAGAGACGCAGATTACAGGTTTCTTATGAATTAAAATTTGTTTTATATTAAAAACCCATTGTGTTTGTTAAATCCTTTTGAGATTAATATATATATATATATATATATATATATATATATATATATATATATATATATATATATATATATATATATATATATATATATATATATATATATATATATATATATATATATATATATATATATATATATATGATAGCAATAGCAATAGCACTTAGACTTATACACTTAGACTTCATAGTGTTTCGCAGGCCTCTCTAAGCGATTTACAGAATTTGCATATTGCCCACAACAATCTGGGTCCTCATTTTACCAACCTCGGAAGGATGGAAGGCTGAGTCAACCTTTCATCAGTTTTTTATTCAATTTTACTCAGTTGTGCTGGTGAAGCTTCTTCGTTCCAGAATAGCTACTTTAAGGTCTGTTACAGGGTATATTGGCAGGTCAAAATGCTGTTATTATTATGCTCTTGTCTTGAGTCCTGATGTCAAACTTGTGTGCATTCATTCTTCTACAGAAGGTTTGCCCCATTTGTCCTTCCTAGACTCCAGAGGGTGTTAACCTTGTGTGGTAGTCCGGACAAGAAGCATAACCAGGAATACTAGTTCTACCTTTATTGAAAGGTTACATTAACATTACATTTCAAAATTGCATCCCATCCGTCACCTTTATTCACCCCAATACTAGGGAGAGTTCCTTCTGAGCCATTTTCACTAGTTGTTCTCCTTCAGATTTCAAATTTCGCTTATCGGACCATTGTCTTGGCTGCAGCTCTTCCTCCTACCTTCTCAGATCATTCCTACTTTCCATTAAAGAGAGACACTGCTGGCAGATGATGGCATATCTCATGTCAGAGGAAGAGCTTGTGAAGATACCCTTAATCTGTGTGTGAAGTTGTGAGGGCTGTGACTGCACAGCTGGTGCAGTGCAGATACCCCCTGTAATGTCTATAGTGTCATTGAATCTATAAAGAAACCTTGAGGCAAAGAAAAAAAAACAGCTTTTAGGTTTGTTGGCCTGGAATTCTTGAAACTGTACTGTTAATCCACCCAGAGTCCCTTCTTTTGTGAGGTAGGCAGCTACTGAATATAAATTTGAAAAATAAATGAATAAATCCATACTCAAAAGGGCATCAATCTGAGGAAGGGTAGCGAACTATGCTAGTGCTTTAAGTCTTCTTCTTCAGGTTCATTTTTGCCAGCTTGTGATGTCACCTATGATCTGTTTTCCAGATTTGGCCGCCGAAGAGTGGTCATAAAAAAGGGGCATGAAGCAACGGCCTTTTACTTCATTTTTTATGGTATAGTTGCTATCACGGATGATGATGATGGTAGCAGTGCCTTTGTGGAAACAGCTCCAACTACGATTCAGAGTGGTGCTTCTTTTGGTGTGAGTGTGATCTGCAACTGTGGTTCTCAACTTTTCAGTATTAGCAAAGAAAATTATTCTCTCCATAACAGAAACACACACATGTGCACACATGCACCTTTTTCCACAAAGGAAATATCTCTGCATGCTTACAAGCTTTGATAAATGTTATGCCTCTAAGCATTCTCAATATAAAAGAATTATACAATTGCTTTTCCAATTGAAAAATGCTGATCTTCCCAAGCACTGGGAAATTTCAGCTTCAGGATCCAGCAGGGAGCATTGTCAAGACAGGTAACTTTCAGGGAAACTGATACTCAGAAAATCTTGTTGAATGAGTTACAAAGATAGCACAATGTAAAATGTCCAGGAGCCATAAAATCCTTACCACAAAAATGAATTTAAATAAATTTGAAAATCACGGTGACATATTGTGAAGCCAATTCCCATCATCCTGGACCATCTGTATTTCCTATAATATTGTAGGATTCCAAATAGATTCAGCAAAAATGATGGTGGCTTCAAGAAGGCTTCTGTTGATAGATTTACTCTGCTGCCTAGGAAAAAGGAAAGGCAAAGTTGGGAAAAGCTTGAGTTTAGGAAATATGAAGGGGGGAGTCGACCGATGAAAAGGATGAGAAGAGAGAAATTAAATAAAAGGAAAAGGATCAGGTGTATAATAGAAAAAGAGGAAGAATCAACCATGGCAATATTTGCTCTCATTTATCTCTTGCTTATTGACAGGAAATTGCCCTTTTGCAAAAAACAAAAAGAAATGCCACTGTCGTCTGTATGGCGGAAACGGAATTGCTGGTGGTGGATAAAAAGGATTTTTTTGCCTATAACCTAGATAAGGAACTTCAACGGGAATTCAAAATTCGCTACGATTATTTGAGGTATTCCTTATATCGCTGTTGTCCATTGTTTCTATCATTTTGGCTTTTGTTCAACTAATCAAACTTTATAGAAAGAATTCCGTAGATAAGGAGTGTTTCTTTTTCAATAAGACATTAAGCATTTCACCCTCTCAGCAGCTTTTGAGACCATGATATCATTCAGAAATGGTTTTGGGGACTGGGAGTACGGTATTGCCTTGTTTTATCTCCTTTCTTTGAGACTGTTTCCAGTTGGTGCTGATCGTGAGTGAGAGGTCTGACTTTCAGGCCCTGCACTGTAGGATCCCTCAAGAGATAGTGCTTTTCCCACTCCCATTTAACATCTACATGAAACTGCTGGATGAAATCATCTGTCATCGTGGAAGTAGATATCATCAATATGCTGATGATACTCAATTGTATACCACTGTCTGTGGTGAGTTAAGCTATGCTGCAACTACCCTTTCTCAGTGCCTGGATGCTGTTGAGGTCTGGATGGGGAGGAGCAACTTAAAACTAACCCCTGGCAAGATCGAGTAGCTTTGGATCTGGGGCTTCTTGATTTGTTGGAGAATTACAATTTTTGATTGTCAGTGGGTTTGCACTGCCCCAGATAGACATAGTTCATAATCTGGGGGTTCTCCTGGAATCATGACTTCTGCTTGAAAAGCAGGTGGCAGTCATGGCCAGAAGGGCCTTTGCACAATTTTGTGTGGTGTGCCAGTTATTCCCATTCTTGGACCAATGGCCTGTTCTCATGGTCACCTACAAAGTATTCACTTTCCCTTTGGACTATTGTAATGTGCTGTACATAGAGGTGCCCTTGAACAGCATCCAGAAGCTTGAGTTGGCTGAAAATGCAAATTTCCACAATGTCCACTACACTGATTACCAATTTGCTTCTGGGTGCAATTCAAAGTGCTAGCTATCACCTTTAAAGCTCTGCATTGTTTGGGGCCAGGTTATTTGACAGACCACCTCTCCCCAATTACATCAATCCAGCCTATCAGAACAGGAAGGCAGAGTATATTCCAGGTCCCAACTATCAAGGAAGTACATCTGGTGGGACCTAGAAAAAGGGCCTTCTCTGTGGTGGCCATGAGCTTCAATGAGGATAGATTTGGGATGATTTGGGCTCGTATTTACAAAAAAAATAAGTTAGCTACTATTACACTGCTGCAGAAATCACAGTTAGGGGTTTTTATCCTTATTTTCCCCATTTACAGAGAATTAAACATGCAGCTCTTTCTGACCCAGCCTTTTATATTCTTTCCCTTTAATAATTCCACTTTTATTTTATTGTTTCATTTCAGCCCATTTCATTTTATAGATGGGTGGAAAAAGAGCCAGGTTTTTAAGCATTCACTGTTTTTTAAATTTAATAAAGCAGCACTATAGAGATTGTCCATATTATTGTTTTTCGCTCAGGATTCTCGAATAAGAGAGGGCTTGAGAGAAAAACGCCAGTGTTACTGCCTGAAAGAAAATCCAAATGGTGCCACTCTCCAATCTGGAACAAATGTATAATACTTTTGCAGGAGGAGACATCGGTTTGTGCCTTCATGGTATTTCTTCCTAAGGCTGCCTGAAGCAGATAGCTTTGATATATTTATTGACTCAGCTACACCATTGCCTATCCCCAGAACATCCAAGGCAGCCACTTCTGGAAGGCAGACGCTTCACCTTCTCTGAATCCCCACTCACCTTCACAGAGCACACAGTTTTGCCCTATTTCTGCAGTACACTTTCCCCAATTATATTGCCTCAAGCATTGCTGTCCATTTGGGCTAGAGAATTTCAGATTATTGCAAGCTACCCTTCACAGTTCATGGCTTCTTTGCAGAGGTAGGAAAACACCTGAAATTTAGCTCTGGGCCTTTTTAGACCTCTCCTTTACCTTGCCTGTAACTTTTGCTTCACAAATCAAACGTTGCTGATTAAACCTTGGAGAAAGATTGATTTCAGCCCTACAGGTGGACCAGATCAGAAAATGGACTCCACAGACAAAGCTAGAATTCTGCTTTACTGAGATAGGCGCTAGTAGCAGAATCTTGCGAGTCCACCTGTGTTTTGCCTTCCGTCTCTTTTAAGCTCCAGAAAGTCAAGGGGGAGCTGGCCTGAGTCTCTTCCTGTCTTGTGGGCTTAACACAAGCTTCTTCTGCACCTGTTGTTTTCTTAACAGCTGCTGGATGGTTTCTCCAAGGTCATCTCCAAGACTCCTTACAGAAACCTGGCAGGAACTATTTCAATTATTCTTCTTCCTGGACTTTCTCTCCTCTTCCTCTTCCTCCTCCTCCTCCTCTTTATTTGTCACTTGCTGTTGCTGTTGGTGGCAGCTTGGGAACAAGAGAGAAGAACAGCGGCAACAGCAATGTATATATTATTTAGAATTTAAGCATCTGCTCCATGCTTTATCACCATTTTCATTTTTTCATAATACAGCACAATAGGCACAAAGATATGTAGGACATTGTATTTCAGAGGACTTAAATGGTTGGTGTCTGTTGAGCTGCATCAGGCCAACAAAATAAAAGACCTATTTCACACGCTAGGTTTAGAGAAAAATGATGATTGAGTTTCCTTTGCCTGTGTTTCCCTATAACTTTAATGGAGTTCCTTACATAGTAGAATAGAGATGAATTTAGAGATGAATATCTCAGAGCCATTCCTGAATGCTTTGATCTATAGTTAGCCAAAAGCTTTCAATTTGTAGGATAAGTAAATAGTTGATGAGAATAGCGACATTTTTTTTCTATTTTCAGGGCTATAGATCTTTTTCAAACACTGCCTGATTCTTCAATAGATAAAATAGCTAATTACTGCAAAGTTGAGAGATTCTATTGTGGACAGGTGATTACCACTGATCTTGCAGAAACCCACAGTATGGTATTTATTACCAAGGTGAGATTTATTTTGGTTTCATGTTTATAGTATGGTTTGCACCCTTTTCTTTCTACTAGTTAAAGTTTTTTTTAATCTACAAATTCACAAATGGGTGGATTTGCACACTGCATTAAGTCAGCAGTTCCTAACAATGAACCTATGATCTATGCAAAAATCAGATTATTTCAATGATGTATATTGTATGTAGAACACCAAAATCCAGTATGGTTTTGCAGTCTCATGAGATATATCCATTAAAAATATATCTATGCCAAACTAAGGGAATCCATTAATAGAGACCACCAGTGGTCCCTGAATCACAGGTATCTACTGTATTATACACCATCATGATATCAAAATGATGACATACATGTCATATCACACAAATAACAGAAAAATGTAATTTGCATCACTTGTACCATGTTGAACATAAATATATAAGTTGTATCTTCACCTGTATTTCATAAAAGGATGACATCTTGACTCCTATGTCAGCATTCATTTTCATTCCTCTGTACACATCTATGACTTAGCTTCTTCCACACTTCCAAATTAGCTTGGAAAGTCTTTTGATGATGTTAGGAACTGTTTAAGACAGACATGTCAAACTCGCAACGTCACGTGATGTCGCACATTGTATTGGGATGGTTTTGCCATTGCCAGCAATGGGGTGGGCGTGGCTTCTGGATGACGCATCCGGCCCATGGGCCGGCAGTTTGACACCCCTGGTTTAAGATATCTTTGCATAACGACCAGTTTTAGCCTGAGAACCATTGAATCCACCTCATCAGCCTCAGCCTTTACATTTATACTTTGCTTGTAGGCTGCAGCAATGGGATTGTGCTAGTGAGGAAAAACTGTATGGCCAAACATGATATGTGAAGATTGTCTTTTGCCTGAAAATGTCCTCTGATTAAGATACCTGGTTTAAAGGAAAATATCTATGGAACAAAATAGCCAAAACTTAAATGATTTTTCTCTTCAACAATTAGCATGTGGACAGTAGAGTTAGCAGGTAAAAAGTATCACATTTTTATTCTAGTATTTCTATTTTCTTCCCTCTTTCTCAAAGCATATATAATATTTACGCAAATCTGTGTCTTATTTTCCACACATGTTCTAGGTGATCTGTTTTCCTCTATATTGGCAATAAATACATGGCAATCCCCTGAAAGGCCCTTTGGGGCATCTGATGTAATCAACCCTATGGGCCCTTTTTTATTATTGTGAATGGA
Organism: Bothrops alternatus; assembly: GCA_034064705.1. Classification (NCBI taxonomy): domain Eukaryota; kingdom Metazoa; phylum Chordata; class Lepidosauria; order Squamata; family Viperidae; genus Bothrops; species Bothrops alternatus. The sequence continues at coordinate 1,835,650 of JARGCV010000068.1, forward strand.
TTCTTCTTGTCAGTCGTTCTGATGTTCATACACCCTCAATAATCATCTGTAAGGGACAGATGTTCTTTATAATCTGGGCACAGACAGATACTACAACCATTCCCTGTACTAAATATGGAAAGGATTTTGGCAGTGGTTTGTGCTCTGAGCTTTCCGTTTAGCTCCTGAACATTTTGTTACAAAGCTATGTAACATCAGCAGCAGGACTTCATTTTTAGTGTCTTGTCTCATTTCTCTTCATCTTAAATAGGTCTAGTGTGGTAGGGTGGTCGTGTGACTAGCTGGTTGCATGGTGCAAAAGGCAGCTGGTGAGGCGGTGGTCGGTTCTATCATTGATTGATCATTCTGATGGTCCAGTTTCTTATGGGTTCATATACTGGTTCCAAATCTATATGTTTGTTGATTGAACCATTTGTAGAATACCAGACTTTGGCAAATTGGCATGCAGGGCAAGTGTTGGCATGGACAATGATTCTTATTCCATCCCAGTTGAACTGGAGTTGTTCAGGGTCAAGATCAGTGAGTTTTGGTCATATCACTTGACCGCTAGCCGGTGTTCATGAATCCTTGTTTTTAGTTGTCATCCTGTTTGTCCAACATAGAACTGGTTACAATTGTTGCAACTGATTTTATATATTATGTTGCTGCTGTCTACTTTCTGTTTTTGGCTTTGATCTTAGAGAGCTCTTGTCAGAGAATGGATGTGTGTTTGTGAGCCACCATTATTCCCAGGAGATGTAAAATCCTGGCAGTCATTTCTGATGTTCCTTTGATGTATGGTAGGACTTGTTTCCGTCTTGCGGTTGGCTAAATGGTACCTCAGGGTTTGGATGATATGCATATGAGTAGGCTCTTCTGAAGAGGGTCTAGATGCAGCTCCTCTTGTGTGCAGTGGGGTTGCGAAACGAAGAATCTGGTTTGTGTGTGTGGATTTTCCCATTATGCTGGTTGTTACCGGTAGTTCACCATTATCCTGTCTTCTTATGTCAATGTCGAGGAAAGAGAATCGTTGGTCCTTTTCTTCTTCATATGTGAAACTGGTCCCAGTGAACACATTATTAAGTAGGTGGTGTGTTTCTTCTAGTTTGGAGCGTTTAATGATGACAAAAGTGTCATTCACATAATATCCCCAAAATTTTGGCTGGATAGTTGGTAGGACTGTGCATTTAAGCCATTGCATGACTGCTTCTGCTATCAGGCCAGATATGGAAAGGATTCATTTGGGTTTTTTTTAAGAACAAAGCATAGTTGAACTGGGGAGGAGCTGGGAGAGATAGGCTGGAAAAGAATGCAAATTTATAACCAAGTAGCCTCTGATACAAGAGGTTCTCCCCAGAAAGTTGGAGGTTATCTATGTAATGAAGCAGGGGAACTTTTAGTTCGAGAGATTGCTATTTTCGGTAAAAATGGGTAAAATTTCAGCCAGAAAATTATATTAGATTGTTTCTTTCTGTTTTCTATGTGCTGCCAAGTTACACTTAAAAGTTCTTATTTCTCCGTACAAGTTAGGATGCCATTTGTTTTACTGGGCAAGAAGAAATTAATTTTATTTTTAGTTTTCTAGTGGTCCACAATATCAAATTGCAAGTACTCCTGTTCACTAGGAGAAAGTATTCATTGAGAACTGACAATGCCATTTGTCATTTTCCTAGAACTGTCAGACCCGAAACCAAGAATAACATGTGACAATTCTTCTAAGCTAAATTTTTTATTATTTCACACCTATAGACAAAATCTTGTCAGATTAAGGACACCATCTGCAACCACAATACACTCTCTGAACTAATAAGGAGGGGCTATCTTCACTCTATTTCTCTAACACTTGATGTTTGGACTGAGTTGTCCTTTACTCTTCTGGAATGCACCCCTTTCCTCCTGGGGAATCTACCTTCTCACTACATTCCATCACAGAACATTGTCTATACTTTTGTAATTTTATTTTAAGGTAAAACAGGTTTCATGTATATATCTTTTTAAAAAAATAAAATTTGATTTTCTTTAATTCTTGTGAGGTTGGCCTATTTCCAAAGCCTTTAGTCATATGCCTCTAAGCTATATAGTTGCATTATAGCCATTATTTCAAACCTACTCTCATTTTTACCTTTTAATTGACAAAAAGCCTATACAAATTGTAAAAGTTCTACTTTCTCATACAGTGGGATTAGAGCAGCAGTTCTCAACCTTTTTCAGGCGTGACGCGCGCGCGACGGCCCGCATTGCGCATGCGTGGCGCGACGGCCCACATTGCACATGCGCGGTGCTACCCCGCGCATGTGTGGTGCTGCCCCCTGCGCCGGCCGGGGGGGGGGAATGGTGAACTGCGGCGTTTGGCGACCCCTGTGAAATGGCCGTTCGACCCCAAATGGGGTCACGACCCATAGGTTGAGAACTGCTGGATTAGAGAGAGAGTGTCTAGTGCAGTAGTCCATGAAAGATAGGCTGTGATAGTGGGAACCACCAAATCACTCCCCATTTGTGTCAGAGGCGCATTTAAGGCACTTCCAGGTTGAAAGAATTAGCTGGTGACATCACTGTTGCCCGGGGGATCCCTGTCAAGGGGCTGGAGTGAATGATGGGATTTCACCCCACCATGCAGCAACACTCAGGTCTCGAAAGAGGGCTTGCTAAACTCCAACCCAGCATCCTAACCACATCAGCCACCGTACTCCCACCAAATTACTATCTCAGAGTAACGAAATAGTGCCAGAATTTGAAGAACTAGGAGATCTCCAGCTGTTTATCCCAATTGGTTAGCCATTCTGCTATCCAAATAGTTTTGGACCTGAGGCAAATTTCATTCACCAAAACATTTATGCTCAGCTGAGCAAATATTCATGATTAAATGCATACTTGAAAAAAAATCAACAGTTAAAAAACTCTAGATAGTATGAATATTGTTTTATAAGTAGTACTTTAGCCTTACTTCTTCACTAGAACCGTAGGTCTCTTCTAAGGTAATGTTTCTGTGATACATGTAACTGCAGTATACCTTTTATTCTAAAACAATCATTTTGGCCACAAGCAAATATATACAGATATAATCAGTGGTGGGATTCAGATGGTTTGCACCAGTTTGGCAGAACCGGTAGCTAATTTTTTTGTGGTCTTCAGTGAACCAACTAAAACCCTAGCCCTTTTCTGCAATGCCCAGAACAGACTCCTGGAAGTGCATGGACGCCACTTCTGGAAGTCTGTTCTGAGCCTTGCAGGCCTGGGAGAGGCCTCCCTGGACCAGAACGGCCCGCTGGAAGTGCGTGGATGCCACTTCTGGAAGTCCATTCTGAGCCTTAGAGGCTCAGGGGAGGCTCCGAGGCCCCAAACAGCCCACCAGATGTGTGTGGACACCACTTCCAGAAGCCTATTCTGGGCCTCGGGGGCCCAGGCCCAGAATGGACTTCCAGAAGTGATGTCCATGCAGAGAACCAGTTGTTCAGGTATCTGAATCCCACCACTGGATATAATCAATTCATTCTCAGGCAAGTAGTAGCTTCCAAGTCATACAAACTCTTTTTTAATGGAATACAAACTGAACCACTTCAAGTCTTTCCCCAGGACTGCAGTTTGGCCCCCTTTGCCCTAAATTATCTTTAATTTTTAAAAGTCCTTTTCTGTCTCAAAATTAAAGAAAAATTCTGAGGTAGAAATGTAATTTGAGAAAGCATTCAGAGTTGACCCTTCCTAGTTCTTTTTAGCATAAAGTTGGATGTTGGCAAGTCACTTTCAGACTTTCAAGATTCTGTTACTGTAATCTTATAATAATTGTAGCATTAGCATTCACAACTTTGGTTTCCTTCACTGATCTACTTCAGACTGCTGATGAACTCCCAAAGAGAGTCTTAGATCACATATGGATTCTGAATAATTTTGCTAATTTCTGGTTTAGGTATTGGTTTTTAAAACTCAGACTGATTATTCAGGTGAACAGATTTCTTTTCTTAACATTATAAGCTGCCTACACTTTCAGACCGTATTTGTTCATTCATTCACCTCACAGATCTCCATTCAACAAAACAAAACAACTGATTTTTGTTTTCATTTTGTTTCATCAGGGCATTTGTGAAGTATTGCGACTGGTTAACCTGAGCACTTGTCCTTCTTATCAAAAATGGATCGCTAAACAGCTGCATTTTCCCAAAAACAAAACATCCAAAAAAGAAAGGCACCAAATGGATTCTGGTATGTTACACGTTGACTTCTGTAAAGGTGTAATTCTTGTAAACATAGCATATGATAATGGTCTTACAGTCCAAAGAACTAGTTCTTTGTGGGCAAAATATTCAAGGCAAACATACTTTTTGATCGGAAGGTAGATACCGGTAGAAAATATCAACTCCAGGTAGTCTTCGGGTTATGACCAGTTTTTCAATGACTGTTCAGAATTACCACAGTGCTGAATAAGGGGAGCTTGCAAAGACTCCTTAGAATTCAGTATTCCTTCAGTTATAGGAATCATGATCAAAGTTCTTTTCTAGCCAGCTTATTATTACAACACTCCAGCAAGCTGTGGTCATGTGATTGCAATTCCTGAGATTTCGGAATTGCCATGGCTAAGTGATATGGTCATGTGACATTACACTTTATGACTGCATTGCTTGGTTCCCAGTCCCAATTGCCATCATAGCTGAGGACTACCTTAATCTTTTTATTTTGTTTCTTATTGATGATGTGCTGTGTATATAAATGTATACACACCAGCACAAATCATTTTTATTATGCAACTGTATACTCATCTCTGTAAAATTATTTTTTCCCAATTTAATTGGCAAGTGGGAATCTAAAAATATTAGAAACTAAAATTTTAAGCTTTGATTATGATAAAAAGCAGATATGTCATAGTGTTCTACCAAGTTTTATTCTCCTTTGCTAATCTTTGCATGAAATGCTTTTCAGGAAAGCATGTAATCAAGCAATTTAATTTATGTTTCCTTGGAACATTCTTGTGCAATTCTAGACAAACCTGTTTCTATAAAATAGTTTTCTTGTTCAAATTTTTATTGGTTTATCAAAATATAAAATACAAAGAGAAATTCAAAAAAGTAATAGAAAAGTAGGAGGAGGGGGAGGGAAAGGGAAAAAAAGATATAGTGTAAAGAGGGAAAAAGAAAGAAAAAGGCACCAACTTCTGACACTCTTTAGCACAGTGGAAGGTAACAACATTACAACCACAACTTTTTACTTTTACCCAGCAGTATGTACAAGCCATTTCTATAACAATAAACCTATCTAATTAGCAAAAACAAAAGGTTTCATTTCTTTTTTCACTGCAAGCACAAAATCCGGAAGCAATTTCAAAATAGAAACAAGGTTAGATATATTCTCTTCTTTGGATAAAAGAATCAGTTTAACCATCTCTGCTTCCCTTTGCTGTGGGGAATAGTATATGCTTTTATTAACTCATTAATCTTTATCATAATTCATATCAAGAAAATCCTCTATATTATTTTAATTTTTTTAACCGTAAAGGGAGAAAACACTTTTTCTAATTTTGATATTTTACTAACTTTAAAAACATATTCAAGTAACTCTTTCACTTTAAACCCAAAACACAATACTACATTAGAGCTTTCATTCAATATATAAATCATACCAATATCAGCCCAATTAATTTCAATTAGCTCATTGAATTCAAATTTCTCCCTTGAGTTTATCCTCATGGAGTAAATCTTTTTCTTCTCTTATTTTCAAATTTAATCAATAGTATTTTATAAACTTTGGGAATTACTCAGCATTACATAAAAAGACAGAAGACATGCATGTACAAACTCATTTTATACATACCAAACTATCTTAAAGCTTTCTTTCAATACATATATCAAAGTTATAAAAATCCATCCTAACTAATTAAGTCATTAAATTTAAGTCACTCCCTCCAGCGTATCTTCATAAAATGAAATCTTTTTCTTCTCAGGAGTGTCTATCAACTCTCTTTTCTTCAAGAAATTCTCAGCCTTATTTATATCCGTGAAAAAATATCTCAAAGTTGTTCTGTTAGATGTTGTAGATTAACCTGGAGGAGATCCTCATAGAATAAAGTTTCCTTCTCTAAGATGTCTATCATGTCTTTTTTTCTTCAAAGGATTCTCGGCCTTCTTAGTATCTATGAAGAAAAAATCCCAAACTTGACCTCTTAGGAGTTGTAAATTTACTTGGCACTCTTGTTTCAGTTACATCATCATAATAAAAGCTGGTGTCAGATTTATATTCCAGAGGTACAATTAAGTTATTTGCATTGTCCTGCATTTGTAAAGTTGACACAGTGGGTTGGTGATTTTCTACATCTAGTTGTGTCTCTTGTTCCTCTGTATAATTAATATCTTTGGACCCTATCAGATTTATGGTATAAATTATTTTCTGTATGGACTTTTCAAAGATTTCTTTGATGACAGACTTCAACTCAGAGCTAAACATCTTTATAGCTTCCTCTAGTGGTCAAATAATGTTTCCTGCCTGCCTGCCTGCCTGTCTGTCTATCTATCTATCTATCTATTTTTCTAGCCAATTAGAGTTCATTAAAATTGGAAAATTTCAACAACCACAACAAAACAATACAGAGTTACAGATTATTTTAAAAGTAGTTAATTAAGATCACAACTTTTATCCTTATATTTCAAAAGGAAAAAAAACACTCCATGCTTCCTTATTTTAGCTGCCACCACTAACCCGTTTCCTTGTCATTTAACAATAAAGAAGTCTCAAAAATGGTGATAGCTTCAAAAAGGAGTGATAAGCCGTAAATAAAGAGAGCGTCTTTTAACTAATAGAGATATTGTCTCATGAATTGATTAAGAAATGAAGGGCACAGCTTATTGTCTGTTTGAAAAGTAAATTCCAAAATGGCTGTTTTATCCAACAACAAAGTGATTTCAGTCCCACCCCCCAACTTCAGCTCACCAACTATTTTGAAGCATGGCTTCTAAAACTGCTTGCAGACCGTTGCTGTTATCGGAGGATCTTGAGGGATGATTCTGGGACTCTCCCTAAACCAGAAGGAACAAATAAATGAAAAGAAACCTGTTCCTTCTGTTGTTAAATTGGAAAAAATAACAGTCCAGAGCAGTGGTTCTCAACCTTGGGGTCGCGACCCCATTTGGGGTCGCGAGACCATTTTGTGGGGGTCGCCGGGCACCGCCGGCCGCCATTTTGTTTTTTTTGTTTTTTTAATTTTTTTAAATTTTTTAATTTTTTTTAATTTTTTTTAATTTTTTTATTTTTTTTTTGGCGCGTGCGCGCACGCTCAGATCTGCCCATCGCACCGGAAAATTTTTTTTAAAAAAAATTAAAAAAAAAATAAAAAAAATTAAAAAAAATAAAAACAAAATGGCGGACCGCAACGGGCGGATCCGTGCATGCACGGTGCGTGCGACAGGCCGATCTGCGCAGGCACAGATCCGCCCATCGCGGCCACCATTTTGTTTTGTTTTTTTATTTTTTTTAAAAAAAAATTTAAATAAAAAATAAAAAAACAAAATGGTGGCCCGCGATGGGCGGATGTGCGCATGCGTGGTGCGTGTGACGGGCCGATCCGCGCATGCGCAGATCCGCCCGTCGCGGCCGCCATTTTGGTTTTTTAAAATTTTTTTTATTTTTTTTAAAAAAAATAAAAAAAAAACCAAAATGGCGGCCCGCGACGGGCGGATGCGTGCATGCGTGGTGCGTGCGACGGGCCGATCCACGCATGCGTAGATCCGCCTGTCCCGGCTGCCATTTTGTTTTTGTTTTTTTTATTTTTTAAAAAAAAATTTAAAATATTTTTTTGCGCTCGTGCGCACACACGCGTGCCCCCGGCTCGGGGTCGCGGCGCGCATGGGCGGGGCAAGTGGGGTCTCAACCTCAGAAAGGTTGAGAAGCACTGGTCCAGAGAGAGGAGATTCTCTGGGCATGTCAGGTGCTGTTCAAGTCTTCACCGGAAGTCTCTATAAAATAGTTATTGATAGAGAGAAAATGTCCTATTTAGTTAAAGAAGGTACAACAAAACAAAACAAAATACTTGAATACTGGAAGTCCGCCTAAACTAAGAAGGAAAGGAATAAGCAGAGTAAGGCTTTTCTTTAAAATATACTATACTATACATGGCATTGATCATAGAGAGAGAGGGAGGGTGGGGCAAATTCTGAGGTAAAATGCAGGAAATAGGAAATGGGAGAAAAAAACTGAAAACTGTTTTTGTTTGTTTATCATTTTCAAAGTTTACTGGAGAATAGAGAGACAAAAACAAGAAAAACATCCATCATTCACAACTGAAAAGCTATTCCTTTTTTCCATGTTTCAGAATCGGCATTTGGCCTTAATAACTTTTTTACCCAGAAGTTTGCTTCAACTGCATGGCAGCACTATTATCAAACCTTCATTATTATCATATTTATTTGCCTTTTCTGTGTTCTGCCCGAATTGCAATATAATATTGCATGGATGAAAACACTTGTAAGAACAAACAAACAAGAAAGGTGGAAATGTTCTAATTTAATTCCTGACTTTAAAAGCATACTCAGATATGAAAACAAACAATAGACCTGGATTGAGTAACTTCTGGAATATCTCTCCCTCCCTCCCCCCCCCCACTTTCTAGAGATTGCCTGTGTTGATAGATTCAAAAGCAGCATGTGGAGCTCCTATTCTGGACACAAATTGAGGGACCTGAAAACCTATTACTTAAAGAGAAAGGATTTATCCTATGAAAACTATAAAAGAGATGAGAAGCAGATCTGTCGCTCCAATAAGAGTTGTAAAAGTGTAGTGATAAATGAGCAGAAGTCTGATAAAAGGTGAGAAAAGCATTGCTTGGGTCTCTAGAGATGGCATATTTGTTGGCACTGTCAGCTTTCATTCCTGGGAGGTCTCGGGCCTTGCTCAGGGCAAGCTGCCATGGTATCCAAGCATGATACAGGTAAATTGAAGAGGGGGGGCAGGGTAGAGTATAGAGCAGGAAAAAGCTGGTGATCCAGAACTGGGGGCTATAAGGCTCTGATACTGTTGTGTAGAAGATAAACGAATCATAGAAATACTGTGAGAGGCCAGTTTTTCAATTTGCCAAAGAATTTTCATCAAAGTAGGCACTTCTACACCAAGGGCTGCTGGGTTAATTTACTGGGTAACTGGCAAGGATCAATAAACTTTATGTCCAGCTTCTATTACAATGGGACAGAAGGTAAAAATCCAATGGAAAACCACATCAAATCCTCCATTGCAATCCTGACATGCTCTTGCCTGGATACATCTGTGGTGCACTTGCCTGTGCCAAATGCAGCTTTTCTTTAAGAGGAGCTAAGTAGCCTGGCTCTCCTGCAGCGAGTCTGTGCCTCAAGGAACAGCAGATATTGGAGCTTGGGAGAGCAATTTGCAGGACTGGTAGCCATGGACGGTCTGAAAAGGAGATATATCTATGGAGGAATGTATTGAGTTGTTGCATACAAAGTCTGCAAGAAGGCAGTTTTCATCCAGTTGTCCTGCTGAGAAAAGACAGATCACAATAGTGAATGGAAAGCCCAGTCCCAATTATCATAATCATAATGAACTAAGGCTTGCGACTAAAGTCAAAAATAACAAAAAAAGCTTCTTTCAACATGTAAAAAACAAGAAAAAAGTGAAGGAAATGATTGGTCCATTAGTGGGTGAAAGTGGCAAGAAGGTGACAAGCAATAGGGAGAAAGCAGAACTATTTAACTCGTTTTTTGCATCTGTCTTTACACAAAGGGAAAAAACAGACCAACCTATCAAAAATAGTGCCATAAAAAACAGTATAGAAACACAAATTAAGATAGGCAAGAAAATAATAAGTGAGCACCTGTCCAGCCTAGACGAGTTCAAATCACCAGGACCAGATGGTTCTGGTGATTTGAACTGGCAGATATGATCTCAGGGAACTGGCAGATCCTAGAAATTTAAATGGATAAAGCCAGGAGCCTTTCCAACTCTGCTATTGACACTTTTGTGATGGAAAAGATATAGCCTCTGGCTCCCAGTGGACATCTGGATCATGAGTTTACAGCCAATAAATGCCCAGCAGAGTGGGGAAAGAGAAAGCTGTGATGCCAAGTGATAATAATTCTATATGATCATTTATTATCAGTTGCAAAGTCATCTCTTGTCTGGACCACTGCTATGCATTCTACATGGGGCTGCCCTTGAAAAGCATTTGGAAGCTTCAACTGGTGCAGAATGCAGCTATATGTGTAGTAAAGGGTATTGGATATTCCACATGTGTAACACCAATGCTTCATGGGTTGCATTGGTTGCTAGTGTGTTTCGGGGTGCAATTCAAGGTGCTGGTTATCACCTTTAAAGCCCTTCATGGCTTGGGGTCAGGTCCCAGATATTTCTATCCATCAAATTTGGTCAAGCAAGTTGGTATCCCATCAGTCAAGGAATATTGGTTGGTAGGGACCTGCCTTCTGAAATATTCTCCCTTCAGATATCAGGATGATTCCGACACCGAGGGCCTGGAATCCTGAGTGTGTTAAAAGCCTTGTTGCCTGGCTATATTACCATCCATAGTAAAAGTTTTACTTGGTATCATATATATTATTTTGTGCTGTCTTGAGTGTTTTAATGTTTTATAATATACCCTGCCCAGAGTTGCTTCTTGAGATGGGCAGCTATAGAAATCAATCAATCAAACAAATAAATAAATATTGTGTGTTGTAGAATAGGACCAGCTCAAGCCATTTTCCATCAATAGTTTCCACAAACATTGGTTTCTCTGATAAACAGTGTGGACAATTTAAATTGCTGCACTATGGCCTCATCTATGAAGTTAGCTGCTGAATATAAATCTAAAAAAAGCAGAGCCTTGTATTTGTATATCTGAGAGTGTACAAAGAGTAACATGGGTAATTTGCCTATTGTTGATTGTCTAAGCCAGTGATGGCGAACCTTTTAGAGACCGAGTGCCCAAACTGCAACCCAAAACCTACTTATGTATCGTTGGGTGCCGGGTGGGAGTGGCCCATTGGGTGGGAGTAGCCCATTGGGTGGGCATGGCTGCGGTGGTAACGGCAGACTGGGTGAGATTACAAAGTTCAATCAATCAATTCCAACTTTGCGAGATCTTTTTTTTCCCCACGAGAAGTTGAAATTGATTGATTGAAACTTTTTTTTTTTGCACACGGCGGCAGAGGCCTAAAGCGAAAAGGTTTTATAAAACCCAGCTGAAGGCCTAGGACTGGGGCGACGGCGTGCGTGCTCACAGAGAGGGCTCTGTGTGCCACCTGTGGTATGCGTGCCATAGATTTGCCACCACAGGTCTAAGCTCTGCTTAATTGTTGAGGGCACCGCTGTTACACTCCTGGGAGAAGAGTCTGCCATGTTTCCTGAAGTTGAGACTTTTGACCAATTTGGGCACTTGCTTGCCACATGGCATACAGTTCCACAAGTGTGGCACTTACAGCAACAATAGAATCAGAGATCTATACTATAGCAGGGGTTCTCAACCTTGGCAACAACCCCTGATACTATAGTATACAAGCTCTGGCTATAATCCTCTTGGTTTAGTGTTGCTCTCCTAGCTATAGCATCAGTTCTAAGTCTTTATCTAAAGTTCTGGTAACTTCCCGTTAAAGAAGTGTTGCCTTCAGTGACTGGCACAGGTCATTTGACTGTTCCTTCTTTCAGCTGGCTAGTAACAAAATTCACTCTGGAGCGATCTATAGGAAATTCTGCTGGTCGACATGTCACAAAAAAATTCACAATGACTTGTAAAAGTGAGAAATTGATCCTGGGCTCCTACAAGCATTTTTAACAAAAACCCCATGAAAGTGAAGAAATACTGAAGGGACTGTTTCTTGCTTGGGCAAGCCTAGTCCCAAATGCTACGTTAGTTTGTTATTTATACATTCACTTGCTATTAATGTTGTAAAAATGTTTTAGCAAGTTGTTCTGTGGGCAACTCCCCCCCCCAAGGATCTGGTGCGCATTTCCACAATCAAAGGCATGATTAGATGTATCTTTGAGTAGAGTACTGAAGCATATAAAATTGATATAAACACTTTGAAGTAGGCTAGATTTGGAAACAGACACCCCAAGGATTCCTGGAACTTTGTAATTATAGAATATCTTGAAAGCTTGGTATGTTTTTCCTTAGTCTCTTCTTATATGGATGAGATCCAAGGCAGGATTATCTTAATTTGGATCTGGGGGTCAAATTCCTAGGAGACATGTTCTGCAACCAAGCCCCCACTCCTGCTATCCTCACCACCCAGAATGAAACAGGAGATGGGAACTGTTCTGTCTGGCCCCTCTCAGCTCATTAAAATCCACATAAATATGTCTTTAAGAGGTTTATTTAACACATTTCAAAAGAATTCACTTCAAAGCACGCTGCTGGCATTTTGCTGGCAGAAACAGCCAAGTCCCATGTATTTACATTTAGATTAAAACATACTCCTTCCACACCTTCCAATTAACTCACTCTTTCTTTATCACATTGGCCAAGACCTCATTATTCCCCCGTAGATTTCCAAAACATCAGAAGACTGAATTCAAATGCACGGCTCCAGATATCAGGCTACTCCTTGATTAACGTTGCTCGTGACAAAGGCGTAGTCTCTCTGTCCCCTTCTAATATAGTGTCCGATACGTCACTTCCCCCCATTACTTCCTTTTTCCACTTAACTGACACCTTCGTTTATCAAACCTTCGAAATCTCGGATCAAGCCATCTATCTTCTTGATCCAAATCTGACCCCTCACTTTGTGAATCTGACCCAGACTGCCTGTACATCTCCTCCCTGTCTGGCTCAGCTGCCGGGAGGGGAAAATACCCAGAGGGGCCTGGCTGCTCTTCCTCGGCTGCCGGGAGGGGAAAACACCCAGAGGGGCCTGGCTGCTGATCCTCATCATCTGATACTTCCCAAGCTGGTCTAGGGACACTCACAACAGGAACATTGGCAGCATATCAGCTTGATGGCCATATCAGGGTTGATTGGCACCCTTGGTACAAAAGGTTTTATGGATGCCCATTTTATTTACATAGAGCATAGAACATTGGAATAATAGAGTTGAAAGGGACATTGGAGATCTTCTAGTCCAACCCCCTGCTCAAGCAGGAGACCCTTTACCATTTTGGACACTTCTTGAAAACCTCCACTGATGGAGCACCCACAACTTCTGGAGGCAAGCCATCCCACTGATTAATTGTTCTCACTGTCAGGAAATTTCTCTTTAATTCTTGGCTGAAACTTTCTTTAATAATCTTCCATCTATTATACCTTGTCCTACCTTCAAGTGACAGCCTGGGAAGAGGGGATTGACAGCCATTCAAATATTGGAACACTGCTATCATGTTACCCCTAGTCGTTCTCTTTGTTAGACTAGACATGCCTAGTTCTTGCCACTGTTCATTGTATAATTTAGCGTCCAGGCTCCTTATCAACATAGTTGTTGTTCTCTGCACTCTTTTTAAAGTCTCAACATCTTTTTTAATATTGTGACCAGAACTGGACACAGTATTCGAATTGTGGTCTTGCCAGTGCATTATAAGCTGGTATTAACACTTCACGTGATCCTGATATTATCCTTCTATTGAAGCAGCCTAGGACTGCATTGGCTTTTTTGGGGGCAGCTGCAGCACACTGCTGCTTCATATTTAAACGGTTGTCCATGAGAATTCCTCTCACAGCTACTGCTATTGAGCCAAATAACATCTATTATTCTATACTTGTACATTTGGCTTTTCTTGCCTAAGGAAGACTTACTTTTCTTACCATTGAATTTCATTTTGTTGGATAAGTGTTCAGGTCTCTCAAGATCCTTCTGTATCTTGAGTCGATCTTCTAAAGTGTTGGCTATTTCCCCCAGCTTGGTGTGATCTGCAAATTTGATGTCCCCCTTCTATACCCTCTTTTTAATCATTTATGAAGATGTTGAAGAGTACTGGGACTAAAACAGAACCTTGACAGATCCCATTGAATGCTCTCCTTGATTTAGATGTAGTTCCATTGAGGACTACACATTGAGTGTGGTTGGTCAGCCAGTTCCGAATCCACCTGGCGGTGATGTTGTCTATCCCACATTTTTCTGTCTTACGAAGAAGTAGACTATGGTATACTTTGTCAAATGCTTTACTGAAGTTTAAGTAAACTATATCCACAGTATTTCCCTGATCCTTCCTTCTTTCTCATTTTAATTTGTTTATGTTTGAAAATATATTATTCCTTTTCACAAAATTGTGCTTCTTTCAATGAGAAATGAGGTGTTATCTACAGACTGCTCCCGCAAGGTCATAACAATTAGCTAGCTGCACATTGCTTGAAGGAGTCTTTAGGGCAGGGGTTCTCAACCTTGGCAAACTTTAAGACTTGTGGACTGGCTGAGGAATTCTGGGAGTTGAAGTCCACAAGTCTTAAAGTTGCCAAGGTTGAGAAACCCTGTTTTAGAGTATAACTGAAAAGCTGCACCTTCTCCTCTCTGGATTTGCTCTGGATTAGGGGAGGCTCACATGGCCAGGAAGTGAGGGAAGGGAACTGAGAAACCAACCCTGAAGGAACAATTAACACTTATCTCTGTTTCTTCCTGCCCAGCACATTCTGGCAAAGTGGATGTGCTCCAGGTCTCTTTTACTAAATGTCATTTTATGGGACTGAGGAAGCAAGCCTTCTCTGTCATTTTTTATTTATTTATTTATTTATTTTACTATTTTTATACCGCCCCCCTCCCGAAGGACTCGGGGCGGTATACAGCCCAATTAAAAACATCAACATACAAAAGGTAAAATTATTAAAAATAAATTAAATAATTTGGCCCAATCATTTAAAAACCCAATACATAATCTTAAAAACAATTAAAAACATCAAAAGATAAGGTTATTAAAAATAGATTAAGTAATTTAGTCCAATCATTTAAAACCAATGCTTAATCTTAAAACTCAATCCCCTAAAAACAATTATGGCCTTGTTGGAACCGAAGCTACTATCCCAGGCCGGCTTGTCGAAATAAATATGTTTTTAATTCTCGACGGAAGGAACGCAATTCCGTCAACGTACGGAGTTCGGGGGGGAGCTCGTTCCAAAGCGTTGGAGCTCCCACAGAGAAGGCCCTCCCCCTGGGGGTCGCCAGCCGACATTGTCTGGCCGACGGCACCCTGAGGAGACCGACTCTGTGGGAGCGTACCGGACGGCGGGAGGTATTTGCTGGCAGAAGGCGGTCCTGTAAATATCCGGGTCCGATGCCATGGAGCGTTTTAAAGATGGTCACTAACACCTTGAAACGCACCCGGAAGGCCACCGGCAACCAGTGCAGCTCGCGCAGGAGCAATGTTACATGGGAGCGCCATGGCGCTCCGGTCACTACCCGCGCGGCCGCATTCTGGGCCAGCTGAAGCCTCTGGGTGCACCTCAAGGGGAGCCCCATGTAGAGAGCATTACAAGAGTCCAGCCCTCACTGTCATGGACCCTCACTGTCTGCAACAGCATCTCCCCAGAGTTGTGCACAGCATCCTCCCCCCCTGAGGTTCCAAAAAGTGCTTAAGACCTGGCTTTGATCCTCAGCCTGCAATTGTAGGACCCTTGGTTTAAGTTGTTACTCTTTGATTGTTTTAGTCCAGGCTGCTTATGAAGTTATATATTTTTACTGATTTATATTTGTAAGCCACCTAGAGTCTGTGGGAAAGGGTGACTGTAATAAAGCAGTTTTGCTTAGCTGGACTCCCTGCAAATTAACAGAATAACAGAGTTGGAGGTCATCTAGTCAAACCCCCTGCTCAGGCAGAAAACCCTATACCATTTCAGACAAATGGTTGTCCAACCTCTTCTTTAAAAGGGGGAAAGTGTTGGAGCATTCACAATTTCTGGATGCAAGTTGTTCCATTGATTAACTGTTCTAACCATCAGGAAATTTCTTCTTAGTTCTAGGTTGCTTCTCTCCTGCTGTTCTGAGGCAGTCCAACATGACATGTGCTGGCTGAGGACTGTTGAGATTTGTGGTTCAGACTCATCTCACTGTTAGGATATAGAGAGGCAGAGAAATGGCCTTGAAGCAAATCTTCAGAAACTGAGGGCAGATGTATTCCTTAAATCTTGGGAATAGAGATTGCATTAAGAGGAGACTCAGGTCGAGTCCTCCCTCCCTCCTGGGGTATAAGAGAGAGAGGAGAAAAAGCAGAATCAGACTTGCAGGATTTTTGTATTAGAACCCACCTAAATAAAGTAGAATTCTGGTTCTCCTGCAGAATTTGCTTCCTGATTTGGTCTTCCTCCAAGGTCTGATATAGGGAAGGAAAATAACAGCAGGGGCTGCCTTGTTTTGAAGATGTTCATTTTTTTTGTTTTTTGTTTTAAGTTGGTTCTTATTCTGAATTCAGAGGGGAAAGTATTGATGTTTGAGAGGAAACCCTACATCGACCAAGCAAGAGTTAATATATAAGTTTATTTGCTTAAATTCAAGCATCCTTCAGGAACTGGTACCATCTGATGAGATGGTGCAGAATGTTGTATCAGGAGTATTCAGACAGAAATCTGCACACTCTACAGCCTATGGAGAAATGCCAAATTCTGTTGCCGCAGCTGTATATATCCGACTAGATCAATTCTATAAAGGAGATTACATAGTAAGTAAATCTGTAAGCTGGCACTTGGGGATAGTAATAAATAAAGTTACAATGATACGTTAACATGAAAAAAGCAAAAATAATCCTGAATAAGTGTGATCTAGTTAGTGGTGGGATTCAGCCAGTTTGCACCAGTTCAGTAGAACTGGTAGCTAATTTTTTGTTGTTCAGGCCCAGAATGGATTTCCAGAAGTGGCATCTACACAGAGAACTGGTTGTTCACATATTTGAATCCCACCACTGGATCTAGTGTATTTCCTTTACTTCATTTATTATATAACTTGATAACCATATGTGGGCTGTCTCTCTGTGTGTATATATAGTACTTTATCAGGATCAATGACTAGAACTCCATTTTTGAAAAGTAAAAATTAAAACATACATAATAAAAAAAAATAATCAAGTTGATTCAAGGGGATCAAGGATCAAACACAATGGGGGGGGGGAAGAAAACAATAGTTTCAACCAGAATGAAAATATGTATAGCCACCTTCTGGTCTCCAGTTCACACCACCTTTGTGACAAAGGACCACTTTAGGCACACTTAATTCTTAATTAATTAATTCATTCTAATTCTTACAAATTTAGATTTTAGATTTTGCTTTATAATACTCCAACATAATTAAGGGCTATCTGCTAATAGGAATAGAGGGATAGGAAGCTGCTGGTATTTACTCAGCAATTGCAATGCCAGTTGTTGCACATATTTTTTCAAGAAAAAAATATACGTTTAAAGATTTAAAGTTAGATTTTGTGAAAAACCTGAATCTATATGGAAGTGGCTTTTTGCCCTGCTACCCATCTCAATGATATGTATCAAATGGTCTGAATGCAGCACTAGAATCCCCCCTTGCCCAATATTCCATTGGACCATTGAAAACATTAAAAAGTTGCTCCAAGATTACAATGGCCATATTTTCTTGGAAAAAATAAAGGGGAAAATCTGAAAGAGCTTCCTAAGGATAAAAATGTTTAATTGCTTATGTTATAACTTTGCTTTATAAAGAAGATTCAAGAGGAAAACCAAGACATTTTTTTTACAAAACACATATTCTAATAAAAATATCTAAAAAGCATGAAAAGCTATTAGAAGCAAATATTTCTGCAGATTGTGCATTAAACGGTGCTCTTTTTATGTTAAAAGTTAAATAAAGGACAAAAGTTGAGTTTTTGAAAAAAATAAATCCAAAGGATAGCTTTCTGAAATAAAGGAATGTTCTTTAGAATAAAGAACATACAGCCATTGTATCACTGTATCCACGATATAAGCTGAGAGGTACACTGTTTGTATTTCTTAGGTAAATCTGGAAGACAATCGTGTCATCGTCATGGTCAGTCATGGAGTTGAGCTAATCCGACTGAAAAAGGAAAAGATTGAGGCATGGGCTGATGACATTATTCTCATGAAATTGAACAAGCTAAAAGTTAAATATCCCAGGTGGGTGTAGTTGAGCCTGGCAGTTACTGAATTTGACAACATTGTGTGGAAACGCTCGTGATCAACGATGGATCACGGTCAAAGAGATTTATGCAGCATTTTCAGTATCTAGTGAAGGTCTTGCAGAACTTCTTTAGAATGAATGGAATTCAAATTTTAAAATTATGTGCGGAACTCCAAGCAGCTGCCTTACTTTTTTCTTTGGGATGAAAAAGAAAGCCAGAATCCTTTTACAGAATTATCACCAGTGTGATACAGCAGATAAGTACTTGACTAGGGTTGGAGAGACCCTGATTCAAGTCCATGCTTAGCTATGGAAACTTATTGAGTGATGGGGCTTGTCCTATGCTCTCAGCCCTCCCTTATCTCACAGGACTGTGGTTGTGGTGATAAAATGAAGGAGGAACCCTAGGGAAGCCATCTTGCTCTGCTGGAAAAAGACAATTTATCTATTGAACAGCTAAACAGTAGTGTTACTGCTGCTGTTAATATTAGTAATATACACTTTTTGTCATTCTGGAATTGGAAATCCTTTGGTCTGTAGCAGGGGTCCCCAACTCCCGGTCCATGGACCGGTACTGGGCCACGGCATGCCAGCAACCAGTCCGCACAAGCAAGCAACGCCCCATCTGCAGGATTCAGGCAGCACACAAAACCACGCCCCCTCCGATCCACGGAAAAACCTCTCTCCACGTAACTGGTCCCTGGTGCCCAAAAGGTTGGGGACCTCTGGTCTATAGGGAGAATTGGAATCACTAGAGTCTCCTTAATATTCTTCATCAGGCATTTTCACTCTGATAAAATTCTTCAAAAGGTGACTTATGTTTGTCCTTTCCAAGGAAAACAGTTAAGTCATATTTGAAAATAGACAAAGTGGTCAGGTTTTTCTTCCTTTTTCTTTTAACAAAAATGGTCCATATACCCACAGCTACACGTGGGTTTCCTTAAAAGCTAACTCTCTTCCTGACCTAACCAGGTGATCTAAGGATAACTATGTAAATTTAACTTCCCTATTCTCCTCCAATATTTATTACA
Source organism: Bothrops alternatus (assembly GCA_034064705.1). Classification (NCBI taxonomy): domain Eukaryota; kingdom Metazoa; phylum Chordata; class Lepidosauria; order Squamata; family Viperidae; genus Bothrops; species Bothrops alternatus. Next base: position 1,854,659 of record JARGCV010000068.1, read on the forward strand.
GATGTACACTGTCCTCTCCTTCATAATTAGGCACACTGTAATACGTAAGGGCAGGTTTGTAAGTAATTTAGAGAACAACTGGATGGATGGCTATGAAAGCAAAAGATAGAAAAGGTGGGGTTACTTTATCCTCCAAATACCAAACTTCTGCTTAACCACATCTTTTACCCTTCCCAAATTATTCAGAATATTTCCCAAAACAGTTTTAACGGATTAAAACTTTAAGCAGCAGCTCGAGTCAGGAATGCCTTATTTTCGAAGTATTGAACAATCATTACTAAATAATTATGAGTACCTCTGAGTGTTCAAGAGGATCTGTGTTCCAGTGAGAGCAATTTTAGTATGGTGGTTGCAAGGAGCAAAGGGCCTGAGGGAGTTTTGAGAGTTGATTAATAGAAGAATGGTTCTCATCCTTGTAACAGAGAGTTGTGTGTCCAGCATTGTGGAATCTCTATAGACATGCAGTGGGTGGGAAAACATGAACTGTCAGTGTGGAATCCAGCTGATTCAACTTCAGCACTTTTTGTAAATCAAACCCCAATGAGCACTTTAACTCTCCCTTTCCTCCCCACCATGCAATGTACTTGACTAACTGTTAAGAACAGGAAGTAGATAAAGTGTAGAGACAAAGAACAGTATCTAAAGTGCTTTCCCCATGGGCATAATCAATTTATACATACATACCAAAAATGAGGCAAATATCTGTGTCCCAGGATAATGTTGCAAAATCCAATCTGGGTCAGTCACCGGGATCAGAGATTTACTGAAGCCCATCCTCGGAACTTGAGCCCAAAGCACATTTTCTGGTAGAGAGAGGATGGGGGCTCCAGCATGAGTTCGAAAGCTCAGAAGAGTAAACCTCTGGTCCTGGTGACCAACCCAAGATTAGATCTTGCATACATGCCATAGCTCAGCCTACAAATACAAGTCAGGCATCAGGTGAGATAAGAAGCTTCAACCAAAAGAAACAAAAGGAAACAAGGGGAGCCATCATGACTTTCTAAATACTACAGGGAAGAGGGAATGATGCTGGTTGGATGTGGCAACCATGGCTGATGAGTTCATTCAGGTGTAGAGAAACAATACTTAAGACACTTAGAAATAGAAAGAGCGAAAATACTCCAGAGATCTGCTGCTTAAAAAGAGGAATCCAGTTCTTAATGTTGCTTCCGCTTTTCAGTGACGACGAGCTGTGTCAGATCTTCCTTCGACAGAATGCCTGGGAAATGTTTAAGAAAGATCTATTGAAACTTGTGATGGAACCCAAACTCATGAAGATGGTATATCCTCCACATCCATGCCCTACAGCTGAAGTCTATGATTCCTGGAGTTTGAATCAAGAAGGAGTCTTGGATCTTTCTCCTTTGTGTTACAGAATGCCATATCCACCACCTGAAGTCAAATACGTTCCTGTTCAATTAAGCCAAACAAAAGAAAGTCTACCAGTTATTCTACCAAAGCTGATTCATGGCATCTCAGTTGTGCGTCCCAATTTGGATGGTGCATTTTAATAGCATCAGCGTTTGGATTCATAAGTCAGCCACATAGATGCAGTTCTAAAAGACTGAAGGATGATACTACTTATGTGCTTAGCTTATGACTATTTGTACATAAATGTGCATTTAATTGTCAAAGTCTACATTTCTTTCTTTTTATAACTGATTGATTCTGTGATTTGTGAGTCTGGTCCATTTCATTTTTTTTCTGATATTGCAGGGAGACAAATTTCTTTTATAAGGTAGGTTTCCCCATGCATATTCTACATGCATCAGTGAAGTCAGGTTTTGTGTTTAGTGCTGAAATGCTTACATACTATATTTAATTTATTTTTATTTATTAAATGATTATGCCAGCCATCTCTGCAATAAGATGACTCTGGGTGGCTTAAAGCACACAAAAGCTACAGGATATCTTGCTCTCCCTCTGCATGCTGATCTCCTGAATCTTGCCATTCTTGAAATATTCTGCAAATTTCATATTAATACAACATGCATGGTTGAATAAAGTGTGACCTACTGTTTCAACATGAGACTGAAAAGGAAACATATACTTCATCATTTTAAGACCAAAAGCTTTATAATCAAATAGCAATATAAACTGCACTGGTTGTACTATAAAGTGATTCAGTGTTTTTGGAAAGCCAATAGACCAGAAATGGAGATGTGGCCTTCCAGATCTCCTTAGGTTTCCATGTTTGCAATGCTACACGTGATGGAGGCTATAATGTGGAATAAGGGTATTGTGCTTTTAAGGAGAGTTGATAGCCAGCAGATGCCCATTAGCTAGTTCTAATTAGTCCGATTCACTTATATATTTCAATTGTACTCTTTCCTGAGCTGCTTACAATCACCTTACATGTACTGGTTGCGGTGTGTGCTTGGCTCCCTTCATATGACTAAAAGAACTTGCTTGACATCTGAAGTGACTGGGAACCTTAGAGCCGTGATTTATCTGGACCCTTTTCACTTAGGATTCAGGCTGAGCTATACTATAGATATTGCATTGGCTACACTCATAGATGACTTTTGGAGGACTTAGGATGGGGGTGGTGTATCCATCCTGGTACCTGTGGATCTCAGAAGCTTTTGATACCATTGGAATGGTAGTTTGTTGACCAGCTCTGGGGAGCAGGGGCACTGTTTTGCTGTGGTTTGCCTCCCTTTTCCCTGATCGATATTGATCGGTGCTAGTTGGGAAGAAGAGATGCAGCCTTAGGCCCCTTTGTGGGGCTGCCTCAGGACTCAAGTGTCTCTTCCCTCCTATATAATAATTGTATGAAGCTACTGGAAGAGATCATTCTCTGGCACGGGACTCGATGTCATCAGTATGGTATGCAGTTGGGGAAGTGGTCCATATAAACCTACAACTCCTGCTGGAAAAATAGATAGCAGCCATGGCCAGAGGGCCTTTTGCACAAATCCATCTTGTGGGCCAATTGTATCAATGGCAAAGCAACCAAATAATACAATTTTCTTTTTAAAAAAGCAATTCACTGCAGATTTTTATAGCTTCTCTTTAAATATGGATACCTAATAGTCATTGCTGTGTGTTATAAATATGTTGGGTAGGAAACAAACAATTGTCACTACTTTTAATGTTGGGCTTTAAAGAAGCAGGATAGGAAAGGTATCGATGCCTTTGACCTTTGGTGTTGGAAAATACTCCTGAGACTACCGTAGAGAGCCAAGAAAACAAACTGATGGATCATTAAACAAATCATCCAGAGTTCTCCCTCAAGGCACAAATGACCAGGCTCAAATTGTCCTACTTCAGACACATTATGCAAAAATCAGCTTGCTGGCAAAGCCTCTAATGCTGGAAAAGGTGGAAGAAAAGAGAAGGTCACAGCGGCAATGAGTGCACCATTGGAAGTCTTGAAAAAACAGGGATAGATTGTTTTAGAGAAAGTTCATCTATGTGGTCACTGGAAGTTGAAAATAACTTGATGGCCCATAGCCAACTTTTAATGTATTTATTTCGTATAGTTCTGGTCAGCAAGGAAAGTCAATCTGAGAAAAACATAGATTATGGTAGATTAGGAAGTCGTCTTATTCCATTTTGCTCCAAAATAGACTTCTTTCCCTACCAGCTGCTCCTCTTCTCATCCCTTTGCTTTGGGTTGTCCTAAAAAGAGAGGCAGTGGGGGGGGGACAGAGCCAGCAAGAAGCCAAGTTTATTCCAGAGGTCTCCAGTTTCCTATCCTAATTATACAGTCCTAAAGAAAATGAAACGTCCCCTATTTGAATAGTTACGAGAAGGTTTTCCTGCCTTAAGGGGAAAGTCAGGAAGTCAGACAATGAAAGTCCTTGTATTCTCTTAGGTTGTGCCTGCTTGTAATATCTGGCAGAATTCAGTGCCTCAGTGTGTCCGTTTACCAGGGGAACAGTTAACCATTGAGGTAGGTTGCAAATAATTAATCCGTGGACTCAGGCATACCGTGACTTTATTTAATATGGCTATTAAACTGAGAATTACATTACACATAGTCAATATTGTTTTCTGAGTAAAGATTTTTAGAAACTACAGTTAGTTTTAGAAGTAATAAAAGCTACAGTTAGCTATTGCGTATTGTCACACTAAACCACAAAGAACTACCTTGTGTTGGTACCTTATCTCCTCCTGGCAAAGGGCAATAAACCGTAACTGAAAATAGACGAAATGCATATTCATGAGTTTTTCCCCATGTTAACAGTTTTCTGTAACATAACATAACATTAGATCCATATCAGTAAGTAGAGACTCCTTCTATAAAGTGGTTGTGGTAGATCAGGATCCTCACCCTAACTCTGAAAGGTATAGTATATTGCTTAGGTTTGTCATTGTTTTCGATTAGCATTCAAATCTGACCTAAATATAAGCAGAGGTGCAGTAATATTAATTTTTATGGGATTCATTTAGGGCAGTGGTTCTCAACCTATGGGTCGCGACCCCATTTGGGGTCGAACGACCGTTTCGCGGGGGTCGCCAGACACAGAGGTCCGCCATTTTGTTTTGTTTTTTAATTTTGTTTTTATTTTGTTTTTATTTATTTTTTCATCGCGCGCGCACCACGCATGCGCGGATCGGCCTGTCGCGTGCACGCCGCGCATGCGCGGATCGGCCCGTCGTGGTCCGCCATTTTCGTTTTTTTTGTTTTTGTTTTTGTTTTATTTTTTTTTGCGTCGCGTGCGTGCCGCGCATGCGCGGGTCAGCCCATTGTGGGCATGCGCGCACACGCGCGCACGCCCGGGTCAGGGTCGCGGCGCGCATGGGTGGCGCAAGTGGGGTCTCAACCTGAAAAAGGTTGAGAACCACTGATTTAGGGTTAAGGTGACAGCACTGCTTGGAAAAGCAATTAAAGCATCTTAATGTATTAAAACTGTCTTCTACTTTGATTAAACATTACCTGGAGGTATAGAACAATAAGGTGGCCGAGTCTGCTAGGCATTTCTTATTTATTTGTTACAGTATAGTGCGAAGAGGACAGCTACTAGTATTTAAGTAGGATCTCGCCATTCTGCATAATTATAATTAAAAATAATCCTTGACTTACACCCACAATTGAGCCCAGAATTTCTGTTACTAAGTGAGACAATTGTTAAGTGAGATTTGCCCCATTTTACAATCTTTCTTGCCACAATTGTTAAGTGAATCACTGCAGCTGTTAAGTTAGTAACACGGTGGTTCAGTGAATCTGGCTTCCCCATTGATTTTGCTTCTCAGAAAGTTGCAGAAGGTGATCGCATGACCCTGGGACTCGGCAGCCGTCATAAATATGTGTCAGTTGCCAAGCATCTGAATTTTGATCACATGACCATGGTCAGGGGTAGGCAACCTTGGCTCTTTTATGACTCGTGGACTTCAACTCTTCATTGTACTCTTCCTAGAGTCTCAACATCTTTTTTACATCATGGTTTCCAAAACTGGATGCAGTATTCCAAGTGTGTAAGGTAGACAAATTGATGATTTGGACACTGTAAAATGAATGAGAATGGTGACTAGTACTTCTTAGAAAAATATTTGGCTTTGAATTGGGGGCTTAGATTAAATTTATTAATCCATAAACATCACTGACTCGATAAAAATAATGAAGGTAAAAGGCTGATAAAAAATTCTCTGAAGTCCACGAGTCATAAAAGAGCCAAGGTTGCCTACCCCTGATCATGGGGATGCTGCAATGGTCGTAAGTGTGAAAAATGGTCATAAGTTACTTTTTTCAGTCCTGTTCTAACTTTGAACAGTCAGTAAATGAAGTGTTGAAAGTTGAGGATGACTTGCACTACACCAGAAGGACAAAATTATGCAAAATATATTGCTGCAATCTGAGCAAGTGGTGACTAATCATCATAATTTTTTTGTGCAAACAATCAGCATGGAAGGTCAGGTTTGGGGATTTTAATGCACTAGATTCCTTCCCCACAGGAGTTTTCCCATGAAAAAAATTATTACAAGTTGACATCAATCAGGTTGTGCCTCCTAATACATTTTATTTTGTCTGGTTGGGAAATTTGTATGTAGTATGCAAATGCAACTATGTAGTTTGGCAGATGTGTAGGCAGATAAGACTTTAATGACTAATTCTTTTTAAATAAATCTGTAGTTATTAAAACGTATTTAAGGAAGAGGGAAAAACAAGGAGATATCACAAATAAAAAATTCCAAATAAAATAAACAAAGTCAAATTAGGTATGTACTACCAGATTAAATAGAATCTTGGATTTTAAAGCATATATAGAGTTCATTCACAGATGATGTGGAGAGAGAGAGAGAGAGAGAATTTTGCGTACGTGAAAGAAAGCATGTTAGCATCCAACGATGCCATCTTTTTTTAGTTTGAAGGCAAACAGTCTTGCAATTTTATAAAATGCAATGATAACAGTGACAATATGCTCCAGTTCAGAAATCAGAAGTTTGGCCAGCAAAATGATCCATTTTCCTAATGAATCATCCATTCTGATTTTAAATAATAACCTATTGTGTGGGTTACTTTAGTTACTTTGGTTGGAGAGAAGCACATTGGAACAGAAATACAATCTCTAATCTGTTAGTCCTTCCAATATGGGGCCATCTTACTCTATGGAGCCCTGTTGAGCCATTCCAAAATGGCACACATTAAAAAATGGTGCGGTTTTGACTGTGCAATCGTTGGTGCCATCTTGAATGAGATGAAAATTAAAGAAATCAAGAAAGGACACATCTAATTATTTAAAAATTTTTGGGGGAGGAACGTAATTACATTTCTCCAAGAAATTTTACATTTTAAACTGCAATCAGATTCTTACAAATTAATTTACAAAAACAATTATTATAGGTTTGATTGTCTGAATGTTGTTTTTAAGGCACTGACCAAAATTTTCAGTTTGCCTTACTTTTTTTTGAGCAGGTGCAATAGTGATATAGTTAGTTGGTACTTTTAGACTATGGATTTAGTGAGGCTTCTTTTAAACAGTCATGTTTTACAGGTAGTCCTTGACTTACCACAATTGAGCCCAAAATTTATGTTGCTAAGTGAGACATTTGTTAAGTGAGCGTAGCCCCATTTTATGACAGAGTTAGATATCCTGCATACCTCAGCTAGAAGTTAGAAATAGGGATGGCCTGGAGCAAATAGAACGTGTATTAGATAACTCCTGGAGCATTCATTAGCCAAAGTTAAGGAACAGGGACAGCTAGAGACCAATAGAACAAATGGCTAGAATGTTTATTAGATGATATTTCTTATATATCCCACCTTGTCCTGCCTTCTGCTTTAGTGAAATTGTATAAGGCTTTCTTAATCCATTGTTCTGGGTCTTGGCATTTTGCTGGCTGGGACTCCTTTTGCTGAAGCACTTCAATAAAAGGAAACAAAACCTGCATCGCGTGTCTGATGTTTTTCATCAGCTTTAGGGACAACATGACCTTGGGGATGCTGCAACAGTCGTAAATATGAAAAACTGCCATAAGTCCCTTTTTTCAGTGCTGTTCTAACTCTGAACTGTCACTAAATGAACTGTTGTAAGTTGAGAACTACCTGTAAGCACAATTTCTTGCAGAAAGGAGTGTTTTTATCAATGATTAGGGCATCAGATTAGAAAGCTGGAGACCATGAGTTCAAGTCTCTCCTTAGCCATAAAAGCCAGCTGGGTGACTTTGGCCAATCTCTCAGCTCAATCCACAGGATTGTTGTGGTAGGGAAAACAGGAGGAGGAAGGTGTGCTGGATATGTTTGCCGCCTTGAGTTATGTGTAAAATAATAAAGGCAGGATACTGAATAAATAATAAAACAAGCACCTATAATTACTGTATCTGTCTGTATATCTAGCTAACTGTCCCACTAGACAAAATACTTCTTGAAAAAATGTTTTCTTTTTTTGTAGCTGATCAGCTGTAGGACAACACTTCAGCCAGAACGTTCACTCCTACCGGTAGCTACGCCACTCGGCGCTGAATAAGCTAAGCAAACGTGAATGGGGCGGCGTCCGTAAGGCCCTGCTCCTCCCTCCGTGCTCATTCAGATCCTAAGATCTAAGACGTTAGAATAGTTGTTCATTTCCCTCGTCTTCCATTCCGGGAAAATAGGAAGGCTCGAACACAAAAGGAAGGCTAGAACGCGAATGCCCCGGCAGCAAGAAAAAGTTCCTGCGAACTCTTAAGCACTGGGGCTGGGAAAGGGAGGAAACACAAATGCCAGGAAGGAAGATGGCTACCGGCGCTTCCGATGACACCATTTTCCTGCGCCTGCAAAGGGAGTGGGCGGGTGTGGTGAGGAGGAAAGTGGGCGGGGCAGCCAAGGAAGCGCTGGAATGTGGGCGGGGCGGCGAAGCGGGCGATGTGGCTTCCTATTTGCCAGCAGCCGCAGCAGCCGACTCCTCCGTTGGGGCTGAAAAGGACCGTGGCAGGCGAAGCCCCTCTCCGGGGAGTCTCCTCCCGGGGTCCCCGGTAAGTTACTTCGGGGGCTCTCCGAAGAGGCTGTCCGGAATGATGAAGACAGGGAGGCAAGACATGGAAATGGGTCCAGAGGCGGGGAGGGTCGAGGAACCGGGAAGGAGGGTTGGCGGCAGGGCTCGCCTGGGCGGGGACGAGCAGAGGGCTCGGAACGAGAAGGAGAGGAAAAATCATCGCCGAGCCCGGAGTAAAACTTGCCAGGGCAAATGAAAAAAAGCGGTGGCGAGGGTGGGTTGGGTCGAGAGGAGGCATTTTTAATAAGAGGGGGGAAAAAATCCGGAGGGCAAACATTGGAAACTAGAACGCGAGATTGGCTTTCCGATTATTTACTTTTGGAAGAGTGTAAGAAATTACACTTGACTCTACTGCAGAAGGGTATTTCTGAAAGAAAACGAGGAGTTCCTCTCGTTTTCAGTCAGTTGGCCATCTCATTTTGCTCATCAATGTTTGAAGCTTGAAAGGGAGACCTTTCTTTGAAGTTTAGTATTCAACATTAAAAGGGAAAGCATTAGACACACGGTGTGGAAGTACTGAGCCTTCCATGGGAAAAAAGATTCTTGCAAGGGGTCTTTGATTTGAATCTTTACTTAAATAAAGCATGTCAACATTCATATAATTTAACTAGGGTAGCAGATTGAGTGATTGAAATCGGGCTTATGTTTCCAAATGCAGGATTTTTTAAACTGATAGTCTCCTTTTTTTTTTTTTGGCAGGTGCCCCATCATGTTGTTTGCCTTATTGGAGAATTAAAAAAACATCTTCTGTTATTGCTAACAACTACTAAATGTGTCCCAGGATATCACAATTGGAAAGATGTTGAAGACCTAAAATTAAATGGGATTATACTGACATTTAATCCATCTACAAGAACATTCCTTGGAGTCTCTTGAAGAATTCTCCTTTGTTTTCTTGCATATTCTGTATCCATCAACAAGCTTAATTTTATTTGGAGGAGGGGACAGATTTTACAAAGTGCCATTAATGAAAAGGAAAGGGCAGATTGTCACACTTTCTTATTTAAACTGTGCAGTGGTGTTAGAGACTAATTCTGTTCCTCTTTGGTTGTGTCCATGAACTGAAGCTAATAATTTAAACTGAAACGGAGAATGTTTGGATCCTGATTAGAGGATACTTCACAGCCAAATAAGAGGGAGTTTAGAATGGCATCCAGGGAGAGGCTTTATGAACTTTGGATGCTCTACTGTAATAAGGTAACTTATTTTTTTAAAAAAGTTGTAATTAGTTGAAGTTGTTTTCTAGATGCTGAATAGCTAAGGTTACAATGAAGATACTGCATAATACAGTGATAAAATATTTTTCAGAGTGTATTTTCCAGTATCATGAATTAGCCACCAATAATTAAGTTCTGCACAGATTATAATTTTTTCTGTTCATTCAGATTGTGAATATCGTAAATATGCTGGCCATGCCATCATGCTTGCCGTAGGGCTTGTATTAGCAGCAATTTCTTGTAGATGCATTGGCAAACTTAGCCTTGTTTTTTCACAAATAATTCTTAGGATTCTTAGGTTGAAAATGATTTAAACTGAAGAAATAGCGAGCTTCCTACTAACAAAATGATATATGTACATCAACTTTATAATGTTATGCACCATCATATCTATCTAGAAATTATCCTTGGTTTTGTTATGTGGTATATTTCTTGTATTTTCTTTATCTTGACTTTAGTTTTGTAACCATTGCAATATCTTCAACAGCTTTATTGTACAGAAAGTGACATTTGTGCACTCATTATTATGTAGCAAAAAAGAAGCTGTAGAAATGCTTGTCTGAGCAAAGATTGTTGAATTTTTAGTTTTTGGTGCCTAAGCTGGCAAGCTTTTCAAATATAAATACCCTGTTGTTTGACAAAGCTTATGAGCAGGTATTTAATATCATAACTGATACTGAACTAGAATTTACAGTAGGGGTAATTTCTAACTTTTTATTTCTAAGAGAACTTCTTAGAACTGCTCATAAGGTCATCCTTATTGTATCTTTGTAGGTTGCAATATGTTCTAAGAACATTTTGAGATATCAGAAAACCAATTACTCTCTGTCTGCTATTGCTGACTTCACATATTGATGTGGTTTGGTGTTATTTGATTTGAAGCAATGTGTAAAATTGCCCATTGTAGCTTATTAGCTATGGTTTAAGGTTTAGTATATCTAATTCAACTTTCATGGTTTGTTCAGTTAATGATAGCTTTGCAACAATGCATGGATTTTTTGGGTTCCTTTTCCACTTAGTACTGGCATCTCCCTATATGAAGATTGTTAATTGAATATCAATTTCAAATAATTAAATTCAGAACCATTGCTGACAAGTTTCTTATTGGAGTGGTCTCTGGTCTTGGATCAACAAGTTTTATTGGCTCTCAAATACTGAGTTTCATATTTTCTAACAATGCAAGCAATGATGTGGGAGCAGTTGCTTGAGGAAGGCTAAGTACCATAAGTAGAAAACAGATATTGAGGATAGGTTTATGGCATTAGACAAACAGTTGTTATGAGTTTTTGCCATAAATAGTAGAAATACATCTGTTTTTAATATCAAAACCTAATATAAAATGGTTTCAAATCACATGACTATCTTCCCCATCATGATAAAACCTGCATTCTGAAGAATTCAGGCTTACGTGAATTTTTGTTGCCAGCAGGTATGATTGAACAAACCAGAGCTTCAGTGATTTGTTCCACTGCCCTCATTGATAGAAGCCAGACAGGTGTATCAGGACACCTTGATGAACAGCAGCTATAACTCTTGAGAAATTGACTTACCATGAAATGCTTCTGCATTCCATGAATTGTATAATAACTAAGTTAATAATGGCTGCTAGATCTCGGTTGCAGACTGCTAGATGGCAACAAAGAGATACAGAAAAATATAGCACTTTGCTCCTGTTTTGTAGTCATGCAGAGCTTTATAGCCCAAATCTAGGGGCTATGAACCTAAGCCCCATTGATTTACTTTAGATATGGTAAACCATGAAACCAAACAAAAAATTTACCAGAGTCAATATACAGGCTCTTTCCAAGTGCTAGAAAGAATTACCATGTCCTATAGAGTAATATACAGCAGATAAAATTAGGTTTTCAAAATTCGTCTCTACATTTTTTAAATTTAAATTATTAGAACTTTGACCAGAGTGCATTTTGGATTTCTGTAGAAAATTTGAATATATTTCCTCTTTTTATATCAAATTGGTAAGTGCATATTACATGAAGACTTTGTTCCTTTTTAAGACATTTCTTTAAATATCTTCATATAACATCTTCCTGCTAAAAAGCAGATGAAGAAAAAAATTGGTCTGTCAAGAAAATTGACAGCAGAAAAGACAGTAAAAAAAAAATCTTTTAAAGGCAGAAGTTCCTCTGGCCCAGTTTATTTTCCTATAGGCAATTTCTAAAGTCTTCTAATTCTTCAATTCAGTCATTGTTGTTCCAAAAAAATTGTAATGAGAACGGACTTTCTCTCACTTCAGCATGTTTTGGGTGATGCTGTGAAGATAATATAAATCACTTACTGGGAAAAGGCTATGGGATCACTATTTGCTGCTGATAATTAAGTTCTTTTGACTAACAATTGAGAAAATACCTGACTAGTTGCGGATTTATAAACAGAGAACCCATTGATTGGTCTAGATTGTAATTATCAGTTTAGAGATTATGAAAAATTCTATTTCCTCAGAGTCAATTCCATTTATTGAATATCCACCAAATTTAGTGGTCCTGTCCAGTGTCGCTGCAGATTTATTAGCTGAAGTCCTGTAGTCTTTTATTTGGACTATTGCCAGGATCTATGGGCAGATCTTCCTGTGTCCTCCTTGCAACTACTGACCTTGGTCCAGAAATTGCAGTATTTATTGTTCTTGACCTCCCTTCTTTTTTTCTCATGTTTCCTTAGACCACAGGGCTTCTCTTTTAGGGCCAGAGCCCAATGTAAGCTCTTGATTCTACCGTTTAAGGCCAGTAGTTTGCTATTCTTTTCTACCTGTCCCAGCTCCTGCATTAGCATGATCCTTTATATACAGCATGATCAATGGGACAGGGTCACCTTTTCATTCCTTCTCTGCTCTTTACTCCATTCTTCATATGCATTTCAAGGCTTGAATCCATGATTATGGAATTATTTCTCCACCTCCAGCTCTTTATACTTTTGGATACAGTTAAGAAAGAATTGAAAACTTGGTTATTAAATAAAGCCAGCTGATTGATGGAACTGGTTGTGAGCAGATGCTGAGAATGACATTGACAAAAGTTCAGTAACAGGGCTGTTTTGTTGTAAATCTAATTAGTAAAGGTAGACTTTGAGGATAGAATGGTTTCAAATCACATGACGATGTTCCCCATCATGATAAACCAGCATGATATAAACCACTTTGATTCTATAGTTGTATGAATGCTCTTTTTACACTAGCTATAAATATATAACAGTGTATATTGATTTCTTTTGTGTAATTTTATTGTTTGTTAATTTTTATTTGTAAAATTAAGTGTTGGCCTGAAACCAAGATGTTTGTATATAGGGTGTAAATCAAATCTCAGGTTCTTGTTTTGTACCCAAGTAGACCAAGAAGATGTTTGCTTTCCATTGTTGAGAGCCTCATCTAGTTGTCCATGTAAGCTAGTGAAGTGATTGGATTTGTATGTATTTGGAAAATTATGACAGCTGTGTCATAATTTTAGAAGATTTTTTTTCTTGAAAATGGTTTAGTGAAATCTACACTAGGTAAAGTTTTTTGCAGATAATGTTTAAAAGACTAATATACTACAATGTATTAAAATATTTTTAGAATTTAAAATTTCAAAACACTTTCCTTGAAAGTATTTAAAGAATACTTTAAATAAATAGATCTCTCTCCTTATAAGCTATTGAATCAGCAACTTTAATGTCCTGAAACGTTCCCAGAGTAATTTAAAAGCCTTTGTAGTCATAGGTCAATAGACAGCTGTTGTGTGCTACAAATACTTTTGTCAGTGAAATTCTGGTTACAGCTTTGAAATGAAAGCAAATAAGGTCCTTTGGCAAAGAAATTGCTGGGTATATTTTATTCTAATTGCATTTTAGTTCAGTGTATCTGGCAGAGAAGGGAGAGAACATTTCTGTGGGAAAGACTTACGGGTGCTGCTGAATGCTGGGTGCTTAGAGCCATTAGTAAAATCTGCTGCACATCATAAAAACATTTTTTACCAAAAATTTCATAAACCTATCTCTAATCTAACAGGACTTTTATTGTTCTATGGTATTTAATGTCATTTCTTTCTGCTGTATATTTAATCCTTTTGCAAGGGCAGGGTGGGGAGAGGGAAATGGGTTATATTTTAATCTGAAATCAAAACTACATAGTCTAGTCATTGGGAATTACTCTGAAACTTATGATAGATTTGAAGCCTCAACTTTGTGGAAAGTGGATTCCAGTGTTGACCTTGTCACCAACCGTATGCCAAATTTCTATAATTGATCATCCACTCATCCTTATAATTCTACTAAAATGAAATGTTTGTTTCTCACAATAGTCAGAAGAGTCATTCACTTTTCAGTACTTTGGAATTATTTTTATTGTAAAGCTAGCTCTACTGATGGCAATTACTTGACAATTTGGCTTGATTTCTCTAGGGTTGGGCAGTGTAAATGCTCTTTCATTAATTGATAAGCTGAATGTATCTGTTTTTGTTTTATTAAACTTGTTATGAAAAGCTAGTGATCTGTATAGATCACTGTTTAGTGGAAGCTTATTATTTTGAAGTTTGGTTGAATGAAATTGTTTTCTCATATTTTGGGTGGCCTCTTACTCAGAAAAAACTTTTATAATTTGAACATCAGGATTATAGATTATAGATAAAATAATTAAAAAATGGTAAACATTCTACTTAGAACTGTATATGCTTATAAGGTTTCTGAATTAATTAATACTATTATAAGACTCTTAAATATTTTATAGTATTAAAAGCCAAGAAATTTGGATGAACTCAAACTTGTGTTCTTCTGTCCTAACAAAGTATGGTTACAAAAATTAGGAATGAAATTAGTGGGGAGTACCCAACAGATGGAGAATTCTTAATTACCAAAGTATTGTTTGGCACTCTGGGTGCACAAATATATAGGAATATTATCAGATAGGTCAAGTGTTTTCCTATTTTTTTCTTAGTTATAAAATCCATAGCTTTCATTATAACAAGGGGCAGTAAGGGGATGAACAAAAGTCAGAAGGTTGATTTTTCAACAAATGTGACAAACTGAGGGGATTCTACCATTGTCTACCTGGAGAAAGATCAGCTCAAAACTAAAAAAGAATTATTTTTTCTTCTTTGCAGCATCCCCTGTTTGCACATTATGCTAAATTTTGAATTCTGATAGGTGTGTTTTCATAAAATCATTATGTTTGCTTAGTTTATGAATAGTTTTTTTTGTTTTACAGTACTATATAGATAACTATATCTGCTTCTGGCTTATCTTTTCCAAGGCATATTGCTAGATTATTGAATTGTAACTGGGATGCAAAGCTCTCATTTTAATTGGGTTGAGGTCTCGGACATTGTGACACTAACTTGATTCATACACTGTATATGATTAGTAATCATAGTTTGCACAGAGTAATAGCTGGGCTCCACACATTATGCAAACAAAATCACACAAGTGATGAGTGAAGACCATTAAATCTTCTCTGCCTGATAATTTAAAAAAAATTAATTTCTCTTTTCATTTATTCTTTTTCATATATACTTAATCATATACTGTATGTCTTATGGGCATGAAGTATAAATATGACCTCAAGTGGTCAGATAAAAATTGCATGAAACCAAAATTCCTTATTGTCCCAATAAGCATTATGATATTAAACATCAAATAGATCAAATGTTTTATAAGAGCAGTACAGTGTGATTATATATATAAAATAAATTTTCCAGAAACTTTCAATCAGCTAGGTGGCATGTGGGCTAAGTAGCATGACATTTCATTGATTTGGTCACATGACACTGATAATGTCTTATGGAAAATCATTCAATTGGGCTTTTAAACTAGAGAGGGAAAGAAGTTTCCTATGGATTTACTAAAAGTTTTGTCTTTTTGCTAAGGTGTCATAGAGTCTGTTATGCAGTGTGTGTAGTTTAGCAGAGGCTGAGCTACACACCATCATGATGCCTTGTCTCAAATCACTATTTGTTAGGTCAGTGCATACAGTACATTTCATATACAGTATGCCCCATTATAAGCCTTGCCATTTTTTTTAATAGCAGTCAAGCTTCTGTCATCAAGTAGTCTGTGGTTCTGGTAATGGATTTCTTGTAGAGCAATTGCAACAGTCACTCGATTGTTTTAGGAATTGTTCCTCCCACCAAAATGCCTTCAGAAAATGAAAGACTTATGCTCAGTCATGTCATCCGCAATCCTCACACATCTGCTGTGGCAAAGAGAGCTGTCCAAAGGTAGAAGAGGTAAGTGGAAAATGCAGGGATTCAGACACAGATGGTTGGAAAAGTCTGTCCTTGTAATAGAAGCCTCAGAATAATTGATCTCAGTTGATGCTTCACTTGGATACTCCTCAGCATTCTTTCTTAGGAATTCTATAAACATTAAATCACTTCAACATTCTTTTGTCATTGTTTGATGATCTTTGTCAGGCATAGCTACGAGGGTTTTCATGATAAAGACATGCATTCATCATCATGGAAATTTTATGTATGAGTTAACAGTTGCCTTGCACAATTAATTGATTAGGTTTTTTTCTTCCTTTTGTTCATGTCTGATTCTTTAAGACTGCCTGGCAAGTCAGTCAGTTTTCTTGGGACGGTTATTCAAAAGTGTCTAAATCAGTCATCCAGGTCATGGTTGTCCCAAAGGTGCTTTTTCTAAAAGGCAACTGGACTGTCTTGGTTTTTTCTTTAAAAAGGCTTCTCTTCGCATCCAAGAAGCTTCTTCAGTTCTAACTGACTGGTGGGGAATGAAAGAATTTATATTCTTTGCAGTCACCTGGTCATTAGCACTCTGAGGATTAGTTCTCTGAGAATTGTTGAGGTAATTCGGGGATTTATCTCTAGTCTCAGAGTCACCTGAATCAGAGTATAAATGGGTATGGAACCTTCCTGGGACAGCTGAAAACTGCATTGTAAACAGGAGATAGGTGGTGTCGTATCCCTCCCCCAATTTTAATATGGATGGCCTCTTTGACTCCTCTTTGAAACCAGTGGTCCTCTCTGTCCAGAATATCAGCTTTGCTGTCTTCAAAAGATACAGATACAGATGGATTGCTGACTCTTCTCCTGATGAGTTTGTTCTCCTGTGTTGTGCCATGCATTTGCATGGTGGTTTGTTTTGGTCTACATATGTCTTACTGCATTACATTACATATACCACATTGCTCTGTTTGTGTCTGGGTATTTTGTCCTTGGGATGGACAAGCATTGGTCTTAACGTATTCCTGGGTTTAAAGTGTGCATGTATATTGTGTGGGTTAAAAGTCCTTTATTCAAAATTGCCACTACCTCCTGCCTAGGGCTGAGTGAAGTGATTGGCCCAAGATCACCCAACTGGCTCTATGCCTCATGGTATCCTGGTTTATACAAAATAGTACATTGAGGATGGGGAAAATCGTACTCAAGAAGTTGTAACTTTAAATCAAATGACTTCAGGATAATTGAGTGTTCTTTTAAAAAGACAATCTAAAGTGAAATGATAGATACTTAGTCAGGATTCCAAGGAAATAAATACAAAATACCTTTGACTATATGTCTTAAACTTTCCATTAGCTGAAGACTAATTCTTCTGTAATAGAGCTACTTCTTCTTGGAAGGTAGAATTGCTTCATAGTGCTTTTGGCAAATTGTACAGTCTAATTTTTCCATCCTCCCAATCTCTTGGGAGCCCCTTGCTAGTAATACTTTCATGAAGCTGTGATTTTTTTTATATGGATAGCTCAAGGGGAAAAAACCCTCAAAAACATGGATAGTTGTTTTTGAGACGAGGGAGACCAGGTTGACTTAGACTCAAGTTAGTATGAAATTACAGAAATCACTGTAACAACTACAAGAAAGCTGCATTTGACTATAGAAAGCAAGCTTTCTTTCTCTTAGTTTGTACATAGTAGATTCAGTATATTGGATGTAAAGTACATTTGTTCCATATAATTCTCTATAAGCAGAAACAAGTCCTAATTTATAATTAACTTTTCCTCTTTCAGTGAATGGGGCCTATGCTGAATAGGCTTAAACAGAGTTGACCCTTTCTTTATTTCTGGAGAAGCCTATACCAGCAGCCTGGTACTTTAGTGCAGGGGTAGGCAACTTTGGCTCTTTTATGACTCGTGGACTTCTACTCCCAGAATTCCTGAACCAACCATGCTGGCTCAGGAATTCTGGGAATTGAAGTCCACGAGTCATAAAAGAGCCAAGGTTGTCTACCCCTGCTTTAGTGTCTGTTACCAAAATGCATTTCTTTAGAAGGCTTTACAGTAATTTAATTGGATTGAAATGTGCAAGTCTGGGAAAGTTTTTTTAAAATTATTTCTTCATTACATAAAATCTGAGAACTGAGTTGGAACTTAAACATGATTCTCCTCTGCTGTTGCTAATATCATAGGTTCAAGTGAAATATGAAAATTTAATGTGGGGATTATCAAAGATGGAAACTTTGTATTGGCTCAACCTTTTACATGCAGAATCAAGAACTACATGGAATGTAACTGTCCACTTTATTGGAATAGTGTTACTATTCCAATACATGAAATATATAAAGTTTTGAATAAACAAGCACTGACTTTTGAAACAGTGATTAGAAATCATTATCTACCATTTTAAAACTTGGCTTGAATATGATGGGTGACTAATGTAATGATTGGTGGAGTTATGATGCAAAATGGTTTATTTCTGATTTGAGAAGTGACAGATCTTTCCTCTTAGAGAGTGGAATGTTGTGCTGAAAATAGCCACCGGCTAATCCAGTTTTTGTTTATAATAGTCAGCACTTCCTGATAGGATAATAAACTGTGCTGAACTTTGCTCTTCAAATTGTATCAAGTCTGATTGAAGCTCAGTAGATACTATGGGTGATTCTTCAAAATTTTGGGAAATATAGGTCTAAAAGCCAGTTAAAGTAACTAGTGGTCTTTCCCATCCTTCTGTGGTATGGCAAGGGAGATGAACTGCTTTATCTGGCAGATTTCACAAGATTTTCCAAATTAAAGACAGGAATCAGTTTTTTAAAGGGTCACACAAATTAAATACAGGAATTTGTATTTCTAGTAGAGGGGAGAAGAGAGAGCCATGAGGACAACTTTGGGATTTGGCTTTGCATAACGAAAAATCTCGGTTAGCATGGCATATTGTCCATACAAAATAAATCTATTGCTAAGCCCTAAGGCTATTGCTTTCTAAAATGTCAGAATCTGATGTGAAACATATTGTCTATAGAGATCATTAATTGTATTGCATTTTTTGTGCATTTTTTCCTTTTCAAGTCAAAATAAAAGTAGAAGTTGTTTTGGGTAATTTCCAGATACTGTTAGTTGCTTTTATCTCTGAAATTAAAAAAAAACAAAACACCAGTTGCTGAAGAAGTAAGTTGGATACAAATCTCCTAGCAGAATCTATGCCTCACATGGGACATGACAAGATTGGCTTGAGGATAGTGTTGAGTGAGTTGTCAAAATAGAGTTTTGTTTTTGTAGTACTAGCAAACCATGCAAATATATTAAGGGCAATAGATGTCAGGCAGTAGAAAATGCTTCGTATGTACAATATGTATCCTCCTAGGAAATTTTATATTCAAAATTAGTTTCACTGTCACAAAATGGTTGCTTAGTGACAAGTCACTTCAATAAACCGCACAATAGAGAACAAAGAAGTAGATCAATTTGCTTACATCTTATCTTTGGCCTTCCCTTAACTCACTTAGTGGCAATATTCCAGGCTACCCAAACCATTATCTGTCAACCAGTCATTATAAAAATTGTAAGTAAGGAAGTGTTTTTTATTTTCATTTTGTTTTATTTTTGTTCTATTCAAGTATTTTACATTTTATGCAATAGATCCTCATATTAGTGTTTTGTGGTAAACCTCTTCTAGGATTTTATTTCTGGCTAAAGCAGTATGGAAATGCTTTAAATAAATTGTATGTAGTGAGAATTGTGGGCTAAGGTAGTTTTTAAAAGCAACTAGATAAATTCATGATCATAACATATGGTAGAAACCACAACTATATTTCATCAGTCATGATGCCATCATCCAAACCACATTGATTATGCATCTTGCTATTTGTAGTTTGTTATCATGACACAAAATATATGCCCTACATAATCCGTATCATTTGTGCAATAGAGTCATGATGGGTGTGACAGTTTTTTTCACCAGGATTCATGTTCATGAGCCATGCATTTATCTCCTTATAATTAAATATATGCAGGAAACTTGTGAACTGACTGCCAGAATAATCCTGTCTTGGTTTCTTGCTGTGTATGTGTGCTGAAAAATTCACTTGGGGACAGTGGATCAAAAAATGATAAACAACAATTGTTTTCGGTTTGATTTAGTAGCACAACTTTTTTCTTAGCATTTCTAAGGTTAGTTCGAGTGTTAGAAAATCCCTCTTGAAAATCAGAACATCGAAGAAGGCATTCTGACTCCAAAGACAAGCTTCTACAAGACTATTCCAAAGGCAATGACTTTTAAAAGTCCATTTAAAATAATCTCATCCAAATACAGGTAGTTCTCGATTTACAACAGTTCATTTAGTGACTGTTTGAAGTTACAACAGCACTGAAAAAGGCGACTTAAGACCATTTTTCACACTTACAACTATTGCAACATCCCCATGGTCACATGATCAAAATTCAGATACTTGGCAACTGACTCATGTTTATGACGGTTGCAGTGTCCTGGGATCATGTGATCCCCTTTTATGACTCAACAGTGCTTTTTCAAAAGGCAACTGGATTTTTTTTCCTTGAGGAAGGGAACCATCTCCTTTTGTGACCTTTTGACAAGCAAAATCAGTGGGGAAGCCAGATTCACTTAACAACCTGTTAATTAACTTAACATGATTAAGTGATTCACTTAACAACTGTGGCGAGAAAGGTTGTAAAATAGGGCAAAACTCATTTAACAAATCTCTCACTTAGCAACAGAATTTTTGGGCTCAATTGTGGTTGTAAGTTGAAGACTACCTATATAGGTTTTTTTTAGATTTGATAAACCTACTTTTGAAAAGTTATTTTTGCTGGTCTGTGATCATAATAAAGACCTGATTGATTGATTGATTGATTGATTGATTGATTGATTAGTCACTGACAAAATGAGACTCTCTGGTGATACTCCCTGGGCTGGGCCTGGCACTAGTCAAAGAAAAAAAAATCCCTCCCTCAGTTGGCTGTGACCATTGATGCAGCTATGTTTGCCAGAGAGTATGCTCTACACACCCTAAATTTTTTAGTTCTTCAGATGTGGTAGGGATTGGTTTGCTTGGCTTTCCACTCTGTTTCTTCACAAGGAAAAAGGAAGCATTTGGTCTTTTAGTTCAGCGGTAAAATGGCTTGTTCCTAGAGTCTCTCGTGAACTATTTTTACTGGGTTTTCCTTGTTTCTTGACTTTCAGTACTGTATTCAACCTTTGTGGAGTTTCTGAAAACTAGCAAGAGTTTTACAACTATCAAAGATGCAGTTAAATCAGTGGCAGTATTAACGACTGCCTAGCGACTCTCTTTCTACCTGGCGTTGTTTGTGTTATAAAACCAACAGTTTTAATTAATACAAAACTAAACAAAGACCACTTGTATTAGTGGGTCATTTTGGGGGCATTGAAATTAGAGTCACAATCTTCTTCTTGCCTGCAACTTATTCTGTATAGGAATTTGTGTGGGCAGCCATGAGGCCATTCTGTTCAGCTAATAAATGAAGCTCTGCATGGAAGTCCTAGAAATGCATGTATGTATTTCATTTATATGCCCACCTATCTCACATTCTTGACTTATTATTTGTCCATTTGTTAGATTTATATGCTATTTTTCTCCAAGGAGTTCAAGGTAGTGTAGATGGAACTCCCTCCACCAATGTTTCTCTATAGCAGCCCCACAACCTGTGTTCTTCTGTATTGTCAATTCTACAAGGGACATTTGCCACGAGTTGATTACATCTCTTTTATTTAAATTTCTGGGCCCTATCTGTTAAATAATAAAGATGAATTTATTTTTTTATATTAAAATTAAAAATAAAATTATTTATGTGTAAGCTTTGCTAATGATTGCCAATTCTTGTTATGGGATAGTTTTGTGTTGTTCATTTATTAATTGTATTTTTATTGCTCAATGACTGAAAGTTATGTCTCTCTGTCTTTAGCAACTTGGGGGGGTGCAGGTTGAATGGGAAAAAAATCCTCAGCTCAGGTGGGAACTGGAATCTGAATCTCCTTGATATTAGTCAAATGAATGTTCTACCTTTGTCTTTGTACTAACTGTGAAGGTGATTACAACAATAAAAGCATACAGAGCGTTCCGCATTATATCTGTGGAAAACTATATTTACAGTAAGTAATAAAACACAGAAGGGATTTATAGGTAACTTCCTTCTCTGTTTATGCTCATCAAATTCCTTCCTACTTTTAGTTGTCCATATGTGCACCAGAGACATATCTGAAACAGTTGTTTCTGAATGTGCTTTTGAGAGACAAATTGTAGTTTGCTCAAACTGTAATTCAGTTTAAAGATAAAGGTGAATCATAATTTTCTTGAGTCCTCAGCCTTTGAATTACCTCTTTCTTGGCTCAAAGGGAGACTTAGCAATATGATTTCATGCTACCATGGTTTAATTTGTTGTTTGAAACTTGAGCTGTACTTCTCTTTTAAACACAATTGTTGTATTCATTTTTTATTTGAGGGATTTTGTTTTTACTTTAATCACATGTGCTGTTTTTTATATAATGCTATTTTGGGATTGTAAGTGAATTGTTTTAACTTATGTTTTACATGTCTTTGTTATAAAGGATGATGGTGATGATTATATGTTTTTAAATTTGTCTGGCTACTAGCTATACTGAATTAGGAGGTTTTGTTTCTATGAAAGGTGATTATACTGTATCTGATTTTAGGTGGCACTAGCAAATCTGATTAGAACCCTACATATTGAATAATTCTAAGAAAAGCTTCAAGAAAAAAATTACTTAGCATTATTTTGAAATGATTGTTAATTTTCTTCACATGTATTCAGTCTAGTTTGTTTCTGTTTTACTTAAACAAGGCCTTTTAACATTATATCTTGTTAAGTTTGCTCAAAGTTAACCAAAAATTTCTCCTTGTCATGCCTATGACTTCTTGCTTCTTCAACATTAATTTGTGGATAATGGCAACTGGAAGACTTAATGAGGAACACTTGCATTTTAGATTGTATATTTCTTGGGGCATCTGTCCTTTTGCGTTGTATACAAATGGCACTAGATAAATAGATGTGGGTGTGTTCTGCCTGAATGAAAAAAAAAACCTATAGTAGTAAAATATGATGCCAATTATTCCCTGCCTTCTGGTATATTAGAAGTAAATAGATTATTGCAAAAACAGCACTTATTCATTGCCTATCAATAGAGGATAAAACAATTTTAAAAAACCTATCTTGCCTACATTTTTTCTTCTGTTCAGTTGTGTCCAATTCTTGGAGCTGCTTGGACAAAATTCCCTGCAGTTTTCTTGGCAAGCTTTTTCAGAAATGATTTGCCATTGTCTGTTTTCTAGGGCTAAGAGAGAGTGACTGACCCAAGGTCACTGGCATTGTGCCTAAGACAGGACTAGAACTTACAGTCCCTGATTTCTAGGTTGACTCAGCCTTACACCCTTCCGAGGTCGGTAAAATGAGGACCCAGATTGTTGGGGGCAATATGCAATATGCTTAGAGAGGGCTGCAAAGCACTATGAAGTGGTATATAAGTCTAAGTGCTATTGCTATTGCTATTCTAGTTTGATATCTTAGTCTGTAGCCCAAACTGGCTTTCTCCTGACTGCTTTCCATGATGTTAAAATAATTCAATGCCCTTTTTGCTGGAGCAATGTAATTAACTTTGGAGCTACATAATAAAGAATAGAACAACTAAACCTCATAGCTGTTTCCTTTAAATGAAGAGGTTTGTGATGTCAAAACCAAGAAAACTTATAGCAAAAACAAGACAGCAGCTTAATCACAGAAGAAAAAATCTTGGGAGAGGACATTGTAATGTAGGCAAGTTTCTAACTCTCTGTTGGCATGTTTGCTATTGCCACGTTGGGGTTTATGCTGATTTGTCATCTGGAAAGGATAGAAATGTTTTAAAAATAACACAAGAGTCTAGTGATGGATGTCTATTTACTCTGAAACCTAGTCACCCTCCCAGTCTGATTTTTCAATATATGTTTTTGCTTTGGAATGAAGTTTTAATGTCTTATCATATTCCTGATTTTGGGAAAGATTCTTTATTTCCTTAGATACTGAAATTGTGTCCACTTTTTACCAGTAGCTAATTCCCCCAACAGGGAAAAAAATCACTGTGTTATCCTGTTTAAGGAACGTTTTCTTTCCTAATTCGTGTTGCAAGATGTTTAGTTGATAGTGCCAAGGTATTCAGAAGAAGGATTTCATAGCACATGACTCTCAGAAGCTTTGTAGAAAAGACAAATTTGCTTGTGTTTACAAAATATATCTGATATTGATAGTTGGAATTGCAAAATCTCTATTGATTTCCTTGAGACTGCTTATCCCAATAATTGGAATAATCAGAATAAAATTATTGTAGAGAAGCTCAATGGCTTGAGAATGTGCTGTGATTTTTTAAAAATAAACTAGTTGTGTAATACCTTGATCCAATGTTGAAGGATATCTTAAACCTACAGTTACTTACACTTGTTTGATTTAGATTTCACAAGGTTTAATCATAATTTATTCAGCAAACTACAGTCACTGATTTAGTGCAGACTGCAGAAGTTAAGTTTGTGTAACATATAAAGCCAGATTGAAACACATCGCTTTGTTGCTGGATTTGTTTTATGAAGCAGACCAGTGAATCAAATCATTGATCCATCTCACTCAGTATGTGCTGGCTGTAGCTCTCTGATATCCAAGTCTTTTCCAATTAGTTTTCTGTAAGCTACTTTAGGTGATACCGGTAGGTATAAAACCTGTGTCTTTTGAATGTACGCACCCTACCACTGATACTTGTGCCTTTCTCTTTACTCTCCAGTCTTGTTTAAATGATTGGTTGGAATAGGTTTTTTTCAATTTAGTAAATAGCTTCTCTTTTTCCATTCAGTTGGATAAAATGTAAAGTTTCCTTTAAGTTGAGCTGAATTCACGACTTCATGAACATATAATATCTGAATTGATGATTAAATGGGAAACATCTAAATTAGGCATGTCAGAAGTACAGAAGGAGTATACTGGGGCAAGCGAAGTACAAAAACATTTTCAAATATTTCTGGGATTAAAAAACAAAAACAATGTATTAAACCAGTCTGTTTTTCTTCACAGAAAGATCCAGACTACTTGAAGCTCTGGTTGGACAGTTTTGTTTCTAGCTATGAACAGTTTCTGGATGTGGACTTTGAAAAACTGCCCACTCGGTATGTTGAAGTAGATCTGATTTGATCTGATATATAATATGGCTAAATAGATATAAAATATTTGTGGTAATAGTTTTATCAAGTATAATATGCAAATACATACTATAATGAATACACAAATCAAAGTGAAGAATTCAGCACATCTTTTTTATCTGATGGTCAACTTCTTAATCCTGATAAAATGTATAGAATGTATAATGTCCCCACATTTTGTGCTTATTTAATTTTTTCCTCACTATTAATGGAAAATGAAAGCTCCTCTAATATTAACTCTGTTATCTCTTTGAATCATATTTTATATTAACTTCTCTTGAAGAACTCATGCGAAAATGAGTTTAAGAAGAGACTGGTCAGTCACTTGTCTGAAATGGTATAGAGCAGTGGCGGCAAACCTATGGCACGGGTGCCAGAGACGGCACTTAGAGCCCTCTCTGTGGGCATACGTCCCGTTGCCCCAGTCCTAGGCCTTCAGCTGGGTTTTATAAAACCTTTTTGCTTTAGGCCTCTGCCACCATGTGCAAAAAAAAAAAAAAGGTTGAATCAATCAGTCAATTTCAACTTCTCGCAGAGAAAAAAAAAGATCTTGCAAAGTTGGAATTGATTGATTGAACTTTTTAGTCCCACCCAGTCTGCAGTTACCACTGCAGCCATGCCCACCCAATGGGCCACACCCACCCGGCACCTGACGATGCATAAGTGGGTTTTGGGTTGCAGTTTGGGCACTCGGTCTCAAAAAGGTTTGCCATCACTGGTATAGAGTCTCCTGCCTGAGCAGGTGACTGGACCAGAAGACCTCTAAAGTCTCTTCCACCTCTATTCTGATTCAGTGTGCCTCCACACACACACACACACACACACACACACATTGTGATGTAAGTGGATAAAATCTGCAAGGTAGTGGATTAGTATCATGATTGAATTGTACATAGATACACATTGCCATATGTACAAAAGGGGTAGAGTTTTTACCATGACAATCAACACACCATCTTGGAGATTTTAAGTCGTCCCTCCACGGACATTCATGCACACATGCAAATCTAAAATGTGAAGCAGCAGTAAATGGAAGAATGCTGCCAAAATGTAAATCTTAGCTGCTGATTTTTCTCTGCAGAAGACCTGCAGGAGAGCAAGGCTTTCTGTTGGTTGCCAAATTTAGTTTGGGGGAAGGAGTATTGCATATGTGCATCAATGTACTATCCCCAGATTTGGAGATACAAATGGTAGCACATGGCCCCCTGTATGTTGATCCCGATGCACACAAAGTGCACAAACATCACATGGCCTGAAGACCTAAGCTGTTGTTCTTCTCCAAAGGTATACTTGGAACCTGACACACAAAGGTTCCAGTCTATTTTATCTCATATCTTACAGGTCATTTTGTCAGCAAAATGATCAAAATCAGTAGTGCCCCAAGCCAAAGTCGTGGTATTCATCAACTTTATTTTACATTAGGATATTCTCCCTTTGTTCCACACTGGTATTTCTTGTCCTAGCTTACATTCTTCAAAAATGGGTTTTCAGCTGTTAAATTATAGAGTCAAGTAAACATTCTTGTTTGCTTTAAACCAGGAAATGACCTTGGAATGTGCTTTTTGAATGTACTTACTTAGCCTAAGATAATGCGTTCTCTTAGCAGCATGAATTCTTTGTGTGCTTGTTCAAAGGTCAGTCCTTGTGGTCTCTAGTGGAGCTTACTCATTGGTCAAGATGTGGAGTTGTGTGGCACTTGGGACAGAAATCCGGTCCCCAGTAGAGTGATCAGGAATGTTCTCAAATGCAGCACAACTGTAGTCCATCTACACACGGAGTGTCTGAGACCATGAAGTCTTAATTCTAAAATTACCAGTTTGCATCACTGAATAATCAGGGTGTAGCCTGATAATCATGGATGGATTTTCATTGTTCGACTCAAGTTTGACTCAATTTGACTCAAGTGAAAACAGGATACTGAACGTAGGATGAAGATTAGTAACATTTTGTTGAAGGAACTCCTTCTATCAGCACAACCAACACAGAGTAAATTATTTGAATCAACTTTAGAGATTGGACTGAATAGAGCATTTAGTGGATCATTAGTTATAGTCTCCTGGTCACAAAATTCTTTAGTTGTGCCTTAATATTAATTTTAACATATTCTTAAAATAAAAGTAATTTTGAAGACCTACAAATCAGTTTGGATGTTTACTGTATGGTTAATAACTTTTAGATTAAGCCTGAATTGTTTTATTGTATCTTAACTAATAGTATTTTTAGGTATCAGCATATTAAAATATTAAAAGGGAGAAAGTATACAATCTGTAGATCAGCAGTGCTGTTTAACTGTTCAGTATAAAATCTAGAGTTTTGCTCTGATGTTATTGACAGGATGTTATTGACAGGATTACTGTGGAGTAATCTTAAATTACAGAAGATTCCAGTTGAAGAGTTGAAGAAACTTTCTAATAGTAAAAGTAATTCAACGGGAACTAGCTATTAAAGGAGACAATTAACAATGTTCAATGGACAAGTTTAAATAGGGGCTAGGCAGCTTCCCATCAAAAATGTTTTAGGTTGGGGGGGTTGTCCTGGGAAGGGACAGGACTGAGTGGCCCAAGCTCTATGATTCTGTGAGGTTATTCTTGATCATTACATTTGAAAAGCATAGGATAAAGTCAGTTGACTTCAGGGAATCCCTTCTTGTAGGCATTCTCCTAATATTTTTTTCTCACCCAGTTTTTTTCTCAAGGTAACTCAACAGACAAGGCTGATATTATATTACAGGAAGAATGTTATTCAGAGGTGCAGGCTTGTAAGGAACATATAGACCAGGGGTGTCAAACTGGCGGCCCGTGGGCCAAATGCATCACGCGCAGGCCACGTCCACCCTGGCTCCGCAAAGGCAAAAAACATTGCAATGCGTCACAATGTGTCATGTGACGTGATCGAATTTGACACCCATGGTATAGACCAGGGATAGACAACCTTAGCTCTTTTATGACTTGTGGACTTCAACTCCCAGACTTCCTGAGTTAGCTATGCTGGTTGCCTACCCCTGGTATAGACCAAAATCATCATGGTGCTTTGCTTCTCTTTTAAGGGAAAGCCAAGCACTCTATATTACAGTCAGTTTTTTGGCAACTGTGCTGATGCAACATGAAAGATTAATTTCCTCTCCTCCTTTGTATGTTCCAAAGTTCCTTTGACATGTTGTTTTATTTATATCTGAAGAGGTAAAAATCTTCCTACCTGTTTGCCTTATTGCAGGGGAGAGTTTTCTATTGGGAAGGAAATAAAAATATGTCAAGTTCTTTTTTTCCAATTACTGTGTTAAACAGAAGGCATGCCAGCTACTAAGGTGACTCTAATAATAGAGATGCTTATCTCAGTTTTGGAATTTGATTCCATATAAAACAATCATAGAAATGAAATTAATACACAGCAAGCTTTTTGTTTAGACTGAGGTTAGCTAATCATGAGGAATCTAGTGTTATACTTTAATTGCTCTTAATTACCATGTAGATCTGGTGTCAGTTGGGAAAAACATTGAGGAAAATCTTGAGAGGAATAATAGAAGAATTATGCAGTACTGGAAAAATTTCTGTAATTATTTTCTGTTTCTGTAGTCCTCCATGTATTTCCAATCATCAAATGTGCTTAAGTTTGAGTATTACTATTATTTTTTTAAGTATGCCACTGTTAGGAATATCACAGGTGGCTTAGCACTGAGAAACTGGAAGTTTTTGCCAAGGGATATTAAAATAAATATCCACAATATTGTTAAAAGAAACAAGCACCTGGTATGAAGGAATAAACTGGAATTCTGACAAAAAATGCCCCCGCTGTCCCCTGCTAAGTTGTACAAATTCTCTGCTTTTTTCTTTAATTGGGTTTCCAAAAATGGAATATAGGGTTTAAAAACATACCATTATGAACACCAGCCTGAATTCACAGTTCTTCAGAGTCTCAGCCTAATTCTACCGGTAGGAGTCAATCAGTCTTTACTCTGAATCAGGCCGGACTTGGGTTCTATGCTTCAGTTTGGTTTAGGTTTGGTTTTACCATTCTCCTAAAGCACAGAAGGTGGGAGCCAGTCTTCCTTCAGGGGGAAAGCTGTTGCCGATGAGGAGGTTGCCACTAAGGTCATCCTTTGTACCCCAACTTTTTTTAATCTCTTGAGAGACCTTGTCCTGCAAGCAGATGGTACCTGGAGAAAATAGAGTCGTAGCTAAGAAATTCCAAAGCTATAATTATGTCAATGACTGTTGCTTTTTGTCTCTCATATTTACTGGCTTTATTTTAGGGTGGATGACATTCCCCCCGGAATATCTCTGCTTCCTGATAACATTCTTCAGGTTTTGAGGCTCCAGCTGCTGCATTGCGTTCAGAAATTGTCAGAAGGGTTGGAAGAGCCACAACAAGCACTGACACTTCTCCTAGTCAAATTCTTCATCATTCTTTGCCGGTATCTTTTTTCACCGAATTATCTTTTCAAAATACACTGGAGAGTGTCAAGAAAGAGATCCCTGATATATTCTATTTCCATTATTTTTCTTTCAATTTTTTGTTTACTGATTTCCGAGTGTACCTGCTCAATCCCCTCTCTCTGTGTATTCTTCCCATTTTTTTCTCTCCCCTCTATCTCTTTTTCTCTCTTGGAAGTATAATATCAAGTTAGTCTGGGAGTTACAACATTGGCTATATCTATGGTAACTGAATTTCACATTATCAAAATTGCTATGCTTTTATTTGGATTGTATATTTGTTTTTATATTGTGAACAGCCCAAGTTGATGGGACCCTGGCTATGTTCAGTCAAAATAAATACATATTTGAAAAAATCATTTTCAGTCATGATTTGATTTATCTGTGGGTTGTTGAAGAAGGCATAATTGTAAGCAACTCATATTAACTCATGTTAACCTATAAGTTGCTTTCAAAGCTAAAATAACGTGTCATTCCAAACCAGAAGTAACTATATTATGGTTAGCATAACATGTGGTTAGCTATATTGAAAATATAGCTAACTGGTCATTCTGATATTAATACATTTGCTATATCAAGGTTTCTAAGGTTATAGATTGTCATTGTCTAAATCTATCTACTGCTCTGAATTATTTGAGACTACATTACCAAGAAAAGTGAGATTTTAAAACATGTAGCCTGTCATAGTTTGCATTTTGGGATATTTAAACATTTGTGTAGAAATAATTTTGGAAATCTCTATAGATATTCCTTTCCATCAGTCCATTTCTATCATACAATTTCTTCACCTCTTATATGTTTCATTCTATTTCAGAAACTTAGATAATGTGGAAGAGATTGGGACTTGTTCCTATATTAACCATGTGATTACAATGACCACACTCTACATTCAGCAGGTAAATGAATTTGCAATGGCCAGAAGGATGACCACAATCTGTATTAGAACTGTAAAGGGTTTAAGCAGTGGGAGCACACTGAGGCTAAAGTAGTCTGTTCACTTGGAAACCAAACATTAAAACTGAAGTCAACAATGATGTATATTTAGA
Source organism: Bothrops alternatus (assembly GCA_034064705.1). Classification (NCBI taxonomy): domain Eukaryota; kingdom Metazoa; phylum Chordata; class Lepidosauria; order Squamata; family Viperidae; genus Bothrops; species Bothrops alternatus. The sequence goes on from JARGCV010000068.1 coordinate 1,885,141, forward strand.
TATAGACAGGATATATATTTCTACAATCACTATTTTGCTCTAGTTTTGTGCTTTCCTTTTTCACTACCTTTTTTAGGGTTGGGATTTTGGAAAGGGGAGAGAGGAGAAGTATATTTATTATTCTAAACTAAGCCAAAGAGCATTAATTCAGCATTTTATTTTTATTTTTGTTGACATTGTGTAGGTGCATGATGCCAGGGAGTGATTTCATTATGTAATTTGTGCATTTTATTTATGATTTGTTAGATTAATTATTGTTAGAGCTTCAGGAAAAAAAGGTGGAATATGAACGTATTAAATAATAATGATTATTTGGCAAGCACATTGTGCGAGGACGCTGTCACAGATGCTCTCCTTATGCTTTGATATGCCAATTAGTTAATTGGTGAGCTCTTGGAGTTTATTGTAATGCTAAGAGCCTTTTGCAACCAAATGTGTCCTTATCCTCCTTTTGGTGTGTGCTCCACCAGGTCATGACTAAAACAGCCCTTAGGATCAAAACATTTGCCTGACTGTGTTATAGCTAAAAACAGAAAAGCAAAACTGGTCGGATTAAAACCTCCTCATTCTTATTTATGTTCATAGTGATCATATGCCATGGATTGGTTCACATATAATTTGTGGTTTGTTAGAGCTAGGTTTCTTGAACAAGCAACATTGATACATTTCTACATAGGTAGCAAACTGATGATGTACAGAATGTTTTTAATTCAAGCCATTGAAATGTTTGTAAAGCGCTACTAAAGTATTTTACACTATGATGAAAAACTTGTTTGTTACTTCTTTAGCTAAAGACGAAAACAAAGGAGAAAGAAGTGGCAGATCAAACATCTATAGAAGAGTTTGTGCGACATGCGCTGGCTTTTTGTGAAGGTCTTTATGATCCATATAGAAACTGGAGGCAAAGAACTGCAGGGTATGTGAGAATATTATACAGTATTAACACTCTGTTCTTGTTATTTTAATCTCTTTAAAGTAAAGATACAAAAAATATAATCCCACAAAATGTAGTGTTAAAAAGAAAATATATTCATTAGACAAGAGGATTGAGGCCTCATGTAATTCTGCCTCTCATATTGCCTACACTTGTGATTTGCTACCAGAATAAATTATAAGCCTCCCAGTAAGATGCTTCAGGACCCTTCTGTATCATCCACCACAGGGGAGACAGAATGGGAGGCTACATCCAGTTTATGCTAGTAAAGAGATTAGATGGACCTCATCTTTTTTTAAAGTTTGAACAGATTATGTCATAAAATACTCAAATTTTTATCTGGTGCTGCACTCAGATATTCAGACTGGAAAATAATGGTTATCCATTTTGGAATAAGACAGGATGTTAAACAATAAATTAAAACAATGTTTTAATTCTAGCTTCTTTTAAAATGTTTAAAATGGAAGAAGGGAATACTATTCATAAAATCGCAACAAAAGGCAGAGTATAAATCAAATCAAAGAAATCAATTAGAATTTTCCTTGTTTGATTGCTTACATCCTGAAAATTTTATAGGAAAAGGCTTCTTTTGGATCTGGGCTTTTTAAATGGAGATGTACTCATACAGGTATAATCACAGCTATAAGAGTTTGTTTAATAATTTTTTATTGTACGGAAGAAGCCATCACTCTTAGGAGATAGGAAGATCAGTAAAGTCCATTGTTTATCTAAATACTGTGGTTTCTCTTCAGACCATATAAATCTTTATGTGAATAAGATCAGATATATTTATAAAAGTTGCACTGTTAAAGCCACATTACCTTAAAGTTTATGTTTTTGGCTTGATGCAGAAATAAAAACAATCCAAGGGGTATTTTAAGAATGTCATGTGAAATAAATGATATACAGAATCAATGTATTATTAATGTACATATGTTTTGGTATAACTAAAATGTGTTTTGAAGCTTTATTGTAAATGAATATGATTTTTTGTGTCAATATATTGTAGGCGTATTCTGAGCACAGTTGAAAAAAATAGACAAAAATATAAACCAGCTTTACTCACAGTGGAATTTGTTCCTTTCTTTTACCGTGAGTACTTTATTATAATGTCCTACCATTCAGAATTGTTTTAAACTGAGAATCTTTCAGAAATGAGATAGATTTGCACCATAGTTTTCAATTTGAAGGTGCCGGAGCTCTCTGAGCTAGATTTAGCTCAGAGAACACCAAGGACCCAGAGTTCAATCCTGAGCTACAAGAATTCTCTTTTATCAGTAATTTGAAAATGATAAATAATTAAGCAATTTAAAGACATTATTGACCCAGATGCATTCTGGATAATAAAGGTACATTTTCAATGCTATAGCATTGTCCTCAGATGTGTGTGAAAGAAAGTATCTTGCCCAAGGCTCCTCCACTCCTGGTGGGGTCCTGAGATGCATTACAGCACACGTTCATCTGTATGTGGTATCATTTTTTGAGAACTCACAAGAAGTGCCCTAAAACTTGACCGCCTATGAATCATAAATCTAGTATATTTTTTATTTTCCCTCTTAATGGATCTGTCATGAGTCACAGATTGCAACTGGCTTAATTGCTCTTTTCTAATTAAAACACCTTAGATTTGAAATAGGTGCTACCAAGAACAGTGGTTTTTCATGAAGTGTGAAGAACACTCATCATCTAAAACTCAGAACCCAATGTAGCAATTCTTTAAACATTATGGAAAATGTTGCAAAAATGACTATCACAAGTTATTGGCACAGTAATAAAAGCACTTTTTGAAAGTAATTATGCTACATTTCTTCCTTTGAAATCAAGTCTGCAATCATTAAGACCCATACATTTCTGGGGGGGGAAACCTGTAACTACTGTTGAAGTGGGATACACTTTACAAAAGGCAAAAAAATATGAATTTTATATCTAGCTCTGTTAAGTATTCAGAGTTAAAATCCCTTTTAGCATTAATGTGGATCTCCTTATTATGTTTAACTTGCACAGTTAAGCTCTTGAATGCTCTTTTTGTTTCAAAACTTGTTTTGCGTTTGATTACACCTCTCTCTTGAAGATTAAACAGTGATTTTGTAACAGTGCAGGCTTCTGCCATTACTGGGAACTTCTCAAGAAGCTAATTCCCAAAAAAATAATCTGTGGTGGTTTTGGCAGCAGCTATGTTATGGGTCAAGCTATTGCTATGGCAACAATTTCCAGGTTAATGTTTATTACTGAGCAAAAATTCTTTAGGTCAGTTGTAATTGCCTTCTATGAGGTAAGGTTTAAGTTTAGATACAATATAATGATTTTTTTAGTGGCAATTTGAGTCAACATCCAGTTTGGGCATAAAACATTAGCCTTCCCAAAAATAATATGGGGAAGTATGGCTACTTAAGGAATTTCATTACATTAAACATATTGTATTTAAATATTTAAAAGCTGTGTAACCCTTTGAATGGTTTTAGAACTTTGCTTGATACCCTCCTGATTTTGGACCACAACTTCCACAATCCCTGGCCATTGAGCAGGGTGGTTGGGACTGTTGGGAATACAAAGCATATCTGACTAAACATCTGGAGTCTTTTGCTTTGGTTCCAGACTAACTGCCTCTTTCAGAGTGAATTTAAAACCAGATAGTCTTAGCTACAATTAGGGAAGAAATGGATCTCTAATTTACAATGATGGCTTGGTAAACACCATTTAGTTATATTTTACCAAACTATGGTAAAGGTGACTTCTTGTGAGAGAGAGTAGACCTCATTCAGCACTGAGAAAAGTGGCCAATATCTTATGAGATTAATCCGAATATTAGCTAGTCAAACTACTTTTAATACATTTTTTTTCATATGGTCTTTTAAAACAAACTTATTTCCCAAACTTATCTGGTATAGTCAAGGTACATTTCACTGTTTGAGGGGAAAAAACATTTTATGTAAGCTGCCAGTAGAATGAGCAGAAATCTCTCTTGCAGGACAAGATGGCTAAGCTCAACCTTATCTCTTAGCTTTTCAGTTGTGCTTGCTTTGCCCAGTTAGGGAGGATTGGATTCCCTTATATTTATGGCTGCAAGTGTAGGATGGTAGTGATTTCTTTTGTACTGCAAGTTCATATACAAGGATTTTGTTCTTTGCTTCCAGAGTGTTTTCAAGAAAGTGAGCATCTCAAAGAGAGCCTCAAATGTTGTCTATTACATCTCTTTGGAGCTATTGTGGCTGGTGGGCAGGTGAGAATATATTAATATCCTTTTCTTAATCATTGGGATGTAGGACTTACATCTTTATTGCATCATCACTTTGTGGCTTGTGTTTTATGAATACTTTCCAAGAATGAAGAATTTGGAGTAGAAATAGGTTAGTTATGACAAGATGGAGTGCAATTGCTGTTTTATGGGACAGACTGTAGTTCAGAGGTAAAATGCACTCAGGCTCCTTTAATATCTTGAGAAATATCCTTTCCAAGGGAGACAGAACTGAGCAATGAAGGTGAAGAAAATGGTCCAATATGCTGTGATTGAACTCTGATTGCAATCCCATGTGCTAATTGCTTAAAATAATAAAAGAGAGTCTATATCAGTCTGTTACACAATACCCAAACACCACACTTTTGTTTCCTCTTGTCTGAATTTATGACAAGGCAGCTGAAACTATTCGGAAGAAAAGTAAGAAAAATCATAGATATATTGTATATATGCTAGCATTCAAAGATGTTTTGGTTTTTAATCTTGTTTTTCTCATCAGGATTCAGTTTAACATTAAAACAATGGTACTTAAGATGTTCTAGTAGTGAAACTGACTCTTTTCCATTTTTCTTATGCAATCTGATTTCATCCAGTTGCAAAGATGTATAATTAATGAAAATCCGTTATAAATGGCTTGTCCTAAAAGATGTTTAGGCTGAGACAATATCTTAAGTAAATAAAATAGTGCTGTTAGGTTCAAAGAGAAAGAATGTGTTCTTTTTCCTGAGATTGGTGAGCATAATGTACTGAAAGTAAAGTTGTGTAATTTTATGTTAAGAATTTTTCTACAAGAATACACTGAAAATATAACAGTTCTGGCCAATACATATCACAGTGGAAAGCATTTCAGCTACAGCAGGTGTGTCAAACTACCACGGCCACCCCATTTCCGGCAATGGAAAAAAAAAGTCATGATACGTCACGACATGTCACGTGATGTTGCGAGTTTGACATTCCTGAGAAAATTGACTTATATTGGGCCACACTACTTAGGCAATCTACGTGTGTTTTATTTCCTTTAACTGTCTGAATTTCCAAGATCTCTCATGAGAAGAGTTTTCTTCTGACCCTTAGTGCTTGTGTGTGTTTGTGTGTGTGTGTGAGCATGTGAACAATGGTACCACATGACTCAGTAGGCACATGGAATTTTGGGAATATTTTGCGACATTTTTCTTTCTTTTGTTATTAATTTTTCTTAACAGTTAGCATACTGTGCAATTTTTGCTTAATTTCCTCCTCATAAATAGCAAAATGTTGTCTGTGTTTGACAATTATCACCACAACCACATTTTGATGGCATGAAATTCTCGGGAATCTGAGCATGTTTGACGGCTAGGGTGAAACACGAACACATCTTCAATAAGTTCTTATGTGATTCCACTATCAAAGGGAAAAGTACTTTGGTATCCAAGTCACATGATTTCAAACTTGTTTCATGTGCCTATTTATGCTTCTTAAGGAGGAATTGTTCCTGATTATTTTGATAGTGAAGAAGTTTTATTACTAACTTTAGAGAAATGCTCTTCAAGCCATCTCTCCTGCCACTATGGAAGTCTTGATGCGTGTCCTGGCAGATTGTGACATGTGGGATAACAGAGACCCAGATGAAGTGAGCAGGAAGGCTGAGCTGACGTTGAAGTGCCTGACGGAAGTGGTGCACATTCTTCTCACTAGTAGTTCGGACCAGCGGCAAGTGGAAACCAGCACCATACTGGAGAACTATTTCAAGCTGCTGAACTCGGATTATGAGGCTTTGCCTAACTCAAGGAGGTCCCGTCAATGGGAAAGCAGGTTCATTTCACTGCAGATTCAAATGCTGAGTGAGTAACAGATCATTTGGGGAGAAGAAAGGCAGGCAGGATGAGATGCTGGGACCATATGTCAGTAGGAAATGGGGCCCTGACCATTTCATTCTCTCTCTCTGGCTTTTGCGATGGGATCACTTTTGAAATAAAACTATCAAAATAAGAATCAGTTTGAAACATAAAGTCACAAGCAACATTAAGCAGCTGAAATGTCCATAGCTACAATAAAATGACAGTTCTTCAGTAATCAGTGCAGTAAGGTATTTCCCTGATTTTCAGGGGGCATGGCATCTGCAAGGGCATATAGACCTCTACACACAGTTTGTTTGCTTTTTTAACTAGCTAAATAATTAAAGTAGAAACTTTTAAAAATTGTGTTGCCTGAGCAGGAATTAGAAGATAGAGTTTGTCCTCGATTTATGATTTCTGGCTTATTAGGAAATATCAATCCGGGGTCCGGTTTTTAATGACACACTAGACAAATTGGTCCCCAAATTGGTTGTTAAGAGAACATCACTTGTGAGAAGAACCAAGTGGTATGTTGCATGCAAGCATCTTAGCACTCTACAGGGCTGACTGACCATTCCATGCCAATGCAGCAAGTGTCTCTTTCGTGAGCTTCAGTTAATGCTCCTGAGTGAGGAGTGAGTACAATTTCTATCTATTTAAATAATTTCGGTGCTGACTAAATATCCCTAGAGTGGCTTACTAGAACCAAATTGCAAGAATTGTAATCAGCTAAGTATTCCACATTCTTTGTCCAGTTCACTCAGAAGAGGCAAATCCTGTAGAACATCTATTTTCTAGGCAGAAAGATTCCCCATAGGCATTTAACAATTATTTGACAGGCTGGCTTAAGGATTTCAAGGAACTGTATTCTTGTACTTCTTTAAAGCAGTGATATTGAGAAGGCAGCTTCAGTCGGTGGCTGTTTTCTTTTCCTTGGCATGATTTTCAGGATACAAGAAAGTTCAGGAGAATGAGTATCCCTCAGCTATATCTTTCTGGCTTCTCTTCTATTTGTATTGGCCAGAAATTGCATTACATCTGTTGTTGTTAGAGCATTAAAGAGAAATCTCAGATACTTAACAGTTTCCTTTTACTTCTCCTGGACCTGTCCCTAAGAAGCTTTAGTCTGGTTCTGCTGTTTATTCTGTCTGACTTTCTAGAGATCTCAAAGGGGAGAGATGCAAGCTTCTGTCATTCAAATTGTTATTTAGATTTCTGGCCTTGAAATCTAAAAACATGTACAACATACATAGGGATGTCACTGTGTGTGTGGTAATTTGAAATGAGATAAAATGACACATCCAGAATTGTCCAATGAACTCCAAAATCAAGCATAGGACTGTCATTTCTAGGCTACAAAATCTGTAGGACTACTAGATGTCAGCAGATTGATATAAAAATTGAAAAAAAATTCTTTGCATCTCAGTTTCGTTAACCCTAATCAGTTGGGGGTTTGAAGCTCGTTTTCCCTGTGACCAGTTTAACACTATACTACTTCTGCTAAGTAATCAAAAAATAGATCAATGTTTTTAAAAAAGGCAGGTGGGTTTGATGCCGTGTGCTGTTGTGAATCAACTGTATATATTTTTTGTTAATTGCATTTTTACTAAACAAACCTGTTTTAAAAGTACAATTCTATATTGGGGGGGTAGGAAGAATTGTATATTCACTCCTTACTTTATATAAATACATACACATACATATAAAATATTACTCTTACATAATTAGCTATTGCCTTTATGTCCCAATTTGGCTTCTTTAAGCCATCTGATTGTCCAATGTAAGAGATGAAGATATATCTTTCTGATCCATTAGAGATTTTTCTAAACTTTGGCACACCATAATTTTAATGGTAAAAAAAATATTTCCTGCTTCTTTTTTGCTAACAAAGTACCGTACTTCTGTTCCTTTGGAGGGAGATTAAAGTAATGTAATTATTTTAAGATATGATTCTTTCCTCTTTGATTTTTAGTTTTTTCTCTTTTTAAGATGCAATCACTGCTATGTTGGACTGCACAGATCGGCCTGTCCTACAAGCCATTTTCCTTAATAGTAACTGCTTTGAGCATCTTATTCGACTGCTGCAGAATTGCAAGGTAAACAAAAGATTGTAAGAAAGATATTCATAATCTTTTGGACATGTATTTGATTATAGTTTTAGCAGAACCATTTCAGTTATATTCTAGAAGAAAACCTGATTCTTTAATAAATTGAATTCAAAGAGTGGATCCAGCTTACTTTTACGGTGACCTAGTTTTGAATAGGTTTTAAGAGTAGTGTCTTGTCCGTATAACACCAATATCAGGGAAGGGTATGAATAATAATAATTATTCCTTCCATATATATCCTTTTTATTTATCTGCAGTGCTATGTGAATTGAGACAGCCTTAGAATTGCACTATAGTTATTACATTTTTTTTTATAACCAAAGACTTTGAATGTCTTCTGAAAGCAGTTTATTGCCATTCAGGTGTATGCGCTACAGTACTGTCTTTCTCTTTTCTTGTTAGTATAATATCTTTTGTTTTTCTTCTATTCTTATTATCAGTTACCTTGGAGTAAATCTTATTTAATTTGGTGGGACTTTAGAAATAAAAGAAATGCCTAGGCCTGCAAAAGCAGACTGGCATTTTTCAGTGTTTCGTAAGTTAGTTAAAGTAGGGTTCCTTTGTAAGTTGGAATTTGCAAACCTGGTTTCCAGGATTTCCAGTCCCTTATTAAAACAAGCCTGATTTGTAATAATAAATGTTAGTGGTCATAAATATATAATTTAATTCAAAATTCACCAAATATTTCCCTCTTGTAATGGGACTTCAGTTATGGGAATGATATAGGTTGAAGCCTGGTTCATATAGAAGTCATCCAGTTGGACAAAACATGGACAATGGTGACATGGGTATTAATATTGGAAAAAATAAAAAAGGAGAAGAGTAGTAGGATTTCCTGTCTGAAAATTTGGAGAGGCACTGGCAGACAATGAAGACCATGCAAAGGTCGTAGAACTAGTGGACTAGGGATGTGCAGTATTTCAGATTTGAAGAGGAAAAAGTCCTAAGTGCCCTGGCACCCACATTGCTCTATAGGCAGTTCCTTAAATGAAGTGCATCTTTTCCTGGAATCATACTATACCCTGGAAGACAGCTACACAATTCCAGGAAAAGATCAGCTGCTTTGTGGAATTATGAACAAATGCTGCAGAAGCACATTCAAATACATGCTAATGGCTGACACAGGGAGGGAGAAGTGACTTGTATCAAGAGACTGTTAATTTGTTCTCCACACTATGTGGAAAGATTGATGATCAAGTACAGTGGTAGGATTCAGTTGGTTCGCTGGTAACTAATTTTTTGTTGGCCAGGCCCAGAATGGACTTCCAGAAGTGGCATCCACACAGAGAACCGGTTGTTCACATATTTGAATCCCACCACTGATCAAGTACCATACCTGAGTCTGTATAGACAAATGACATCATTTTTGTGGCCCTCCAGGGTCCTTTTAGAGAAGGGAGCATTATGTTTGCTAAACATAAATTCCAAAGGATCTTCTTAAGTGGAGAGTTGAAGTTTGCAATTTGGGCTTTCTGATAAATTAGGAACTTCAGCTCTTTGTCATCTTAATATTGTTCTCACCCAGTAGGAGTTACTTCTGGGCAGACATGAATAACATTGGACTTAGTTTTATTTTGTGTGAAAAAATTTTATTATCCATCATGAAATGAAATCCCATAATTTATTTCAGTGTTTTATTAACAATGTCATTCTTTTTGCAGTGTTTATGAACTTGTTCAATCTAATGCAGCTAACCGAATTTAACATTAGAGTTAATCAGATAATGAAACCCTATATGTAGCTACCTTGTGGTTTAGGGTTTTACTTCAAAAGTCTTTGTTAGATATATGTTTTGCTGCACATCTATAGGGGAATGGGGTGAACATCTATAGGTTAGTCATGCTTCGTATCCATGTTGCATTCTGCATATATGTAGGGGAATGGGTGGCTATCTTTTGATTAGTTAATCTTCATCACCCATGTTGCATGGGATTCTTTTAATTCCAAATAGATCAAGGTTGGCTAGTCTCAGTTGGGAGATCATTGAGAAGCCATGTTTATCTCTTCTTGGGAGATGAGTCCTCGAAAAAAGGCACCACGATACTGGGTTTTTGTGTATGGTGCCTATTGATTATGTCTGTGCAAATCTGACTCATACCAGTGCTCCTAATTTATTAATCATTCCAGAGAATCTAAATATGCCATAAAAATCACGCAGGTCATCTTACCAAAGCTTTGAGGCAAAATATCCTAACATCCCTTCCCTTCCCAGCCTCAGTTATGGTTAGTACTTACCTAATATCTTCCTTAACTAGATTATGAAATTGAAAATAACATGGAATTGCAAATTCTCAGTAGGAGGAAAATTTAAATATATATTAACAGCTGTAAACCCTTAATTATGGTTGAAATCACTAGAGTGTAAAAATAATCTGTCAGAAAGAGAAGCTGTTGGAGAAAGCCATTCTATAGACCATCTTTGTTGAAAACAGTGACAGTATTTTCCACTGAATTTAGACATAGGACTTACTTGCAAGTTCATTATTAATATATTGTTTGGAGGGACAGGGAAGAGCAGAAATGCCAGATTTTGGCACTTTTCTATCTCACTTGACCCTTTAGGACTCCCATCTTACATTTGCTTTTGCTGTGAGCTCATTTAGAAAAGAGCAACAATCCTAGAATTATTTTCTTTGTGAAAAGAGAACCCTTATAGTACCTGCTGTAAGTATTCTGGTAATTTGTAGAGGTGCACATAACATGTAAGTTATGTTTTGTTTTAAACTTATAGTAAAACATGCATTTTGAAATATATTTCAAGTTGGCTGGATTCTGACAGAAGAAAACTGGAAAGGATTTAAATATTCCGACCACGGGGACAGTAGGAATTTGAAACAAACTTTCTTCTCCATTGTTTTTCATCCTGGAGCCATAAAAGTACTGGACCAATCTAGGGTTCCATTACAATGAAGATTTTTTTTACTTATTTTAAAAAAGGCTTGAGCTAATCTCACTAACATTATTTCAGGTAGCAACTAATCTCTCCTTAAGGTAAAAAAAAGTCAGCCAGCCAAGCAAAATCAATTAACAGATTTGCTGTGCCTTTAGTTCATAGCCTACCTCTCAGGCACAGTGCCATTAAGTCAGCAATCCACTCTCCCCTGGCAACTGTGTTTTCCATTTCCCATTAATTTGATGTGGAGAGATGTCTCTGGCATTTATTGGCCTTCCCCAACTTGGAGTTATCTAGATGTAGTATAAGACTACATCTCCTCTTTCTCATTATATGCTTTGGGGATGATGAAGTTTATTACCCAATGCATCTAGAGTGTAGACCATTGCTTTTCAGATTTGGCAACTTTAAGATGTATGGATTTCAACTCTCAAAATTCTGCAGCCACCACACTGGCTGGGGAATTCTGGGAACTGAAGTCCATACAACCTAAACTTGCCAAGTTTTGAATATACAGATCTCGAGGTTAAGGAGAGCTATGAACTTATTACACTGGCTGTGGGTGAGCTAACTAACACTTCTGTTACCATTATTCTTATCTCCCGTTTTAACAGCTATTTTTAAATGTTAACAATAAGGTGGCAGACAAGAATGAGAAAGACCATGCCAACAAATTACTGGCAGAAATGAATCAGGAACAGGTATCTCCTGCGACTTCCATTTTGTTCTTAGCTGAAGTCAAGGCCCCCATGGCAGGTGGTTATGAACTATTTCCTGGACTTCACTTTGAATATGCTTCCCGAATGAACTAGATGAGTTTTGACGCATGTTTTAAATCTAAATTTCACTGTGCTTCGAGATATGAGATATCTAATTCATATAATATTCTATGTCTCTTTTTTAAAACTGAGAAAAGTGAAGTCCAAGAATGGGATTCAAATTTGAAAACAATCAACTTGGTGATTCTTGTTTTAAATTTTTTTTTTACTTGCCCCTCCTTTCTTGTTTCTCTTCCCCTACTCTTTCATCTGTTTGTTGGTGCATTCTGGTGTAACAAGCTGTGGGGCTTTCTGGTATCTCTGGAATTTTATTTGAAATCTTGATTCTGTTGCCAAAAGATCAGAGTTCATATTTCAATGGACAATCTAAATCTGAGAGGGGAGACGTAATTGGTGGATTTATTTTATAATGTTTCCTTTGACATTATGAAGAAATGAACAATATCAGTTCTATTTTTTTTCTTCTTTAAAAAAAGATATAGAGGCCTTAATATAAGAAGTTTGCATATAATTAAAAGTTAATGTAAACAATGCATGTGAAACTCCAATTCTTTTTAAATGTAATAAATTATTGCATAAAAGTTAATTCCTCTAACATTTTATAAACTTGTTCGGATGTATTGCATTGCGAATGAAATAGTTTTTATTTATTGTTCAGGCTCACAAATTAACCAACTGATTTGAATGGCAATATACAAATATAATGTTTTAAACAGCAAAACTGTTTACCAATAAGATAAAAAAATCAAAAGATTTATGGTTCTTTTGAAAGGAAAGTACTGGGATATCTTTTGTGAGGCATGGGCTGTGAGGTGAAGATATAATTGAAGTGAGTAATTAATTTATTCACACTTTAGTACTAATTACCCCAACTATTTGCTAAGACCAAACTGTTTCTCACCAATATGTGTGACAAAAGTTGCTCGATAAGAAACTGCAAAGGTTTTCCTTTTTCATACCACCTTTTTGAGGTTGTCCATTTAAAACATGAGATTGTCCATTAAAGCATGAGGAAAAGCTGTCAGTCAGGTTGTCTTAAATGAGTACATGTGAAGGATTCTCTTCTCCTTGAAATGGCTTCCCTTCTCTTGTGTCTTCTTGCTTATAAGCTATGGTGTTATAAAATCCAATTCTTTTCCTGGGTTGATGATTGGGAAGCATGCCAAGGAACATTTTTCTTCATCGTGGCACAAGAAGGATGGGGTGTGCCCATTGGTCAAATTTGTCCTTATATGCCTAATATGTGGTTTTTTTTGTTTGTTTGTTTTTAGGTATTCCAGGGGCAGCTGGACCATCTGGCAGTATCAGCTATTCAGGCTCTCACAGCAGTGATGCACAGATCTCCAGCTGCCAAGGTCAGCATGGCTTCCTCAGAGCAGTTGGAATTCTTGTCTTTGCATACCTCTTTTATTGTACTTGCTGAAATGATGAGGACTAACAATAGTGCATATTAGAGTTTGAAACAAATTACAGAAAGTGCAAATGCCAGAACAGTGAGGCAATGCTACTAAGGCAGATCTCACCATTTAGCAAAATGAAGGCCACTAGACTGGATGGCTGGTGTGGTACTGTGGTACCCAGTACAAAAGTATTGTAAAGAAATCCAGCCCCTCAAGAAAAGATCTAGGTTATAACCTTTCACGTTAATATAATAGAATACAAATGTCAGAATGTTCTTCACATTCTTCATCTGTGGTGTCACTGTATGATAATGTTTTGCTTCACTGTCTTAATTCTGCCACAGGATATTTACAGTTCAGCTGAATGTCACTAGATCTTTTCTAGCACTCTTCCATCTTCCAGATAGCTTTTGCTGTCATAGCCTTCACCTGGGCTAGATAGAATGTGTTCTTAACACTCCTAAAAAGTCAATTAAATGGCATTTTTCTGCAGAATATCTCTGTTCTTGGCCACTGAAGGAAGTTGAATCAATTGCCCATATCTTCTGATACTGCTCTTTTTACTCTCTTGAGAATAAAGACCCAATTTCTCCTTTCTTGGCAATATGTGGTGGAAACTTGGAACATAACATCCTTGCCCACCATCACTTAGTAGATAACTCAGCAATGATTTTCAGGCACCTAGTAAAAATGTTCCTAACTCCAATTGTATTGCAGCTTAGTTTTCCAACCCAGAGGCATCTTATATAGAATCTGATTATTTTACTGTATTTATCTGGGGGCAATTCTTGACCACGTTATTATAATGAGTGTTTGAATATCTCAGTTGCTGTTTATATAGCAAAGCACAATCACATTCATTTAATGAATAAATATTTTTGCCATTTGAATTCTGTTGAACCTCTACTCCTGTAATCTGGTTTTTAAACTTTTTCCTTTGTTCCATGCAACTTGCTTAGTCATTTTTTATCCTATTTGTTTTTTTCATCTCTTTTCATTTCATTTGTCAAGAAAATACATTCCACTTTGGCTATTGACCATACTAAAAGTTGTTGCTATTACTATTATATTAACTACTGGGGGAAATTTTGGTTTTATAATGATTACTAAGAAAAAGCAGGTCAATTGAATTTTGATTCAATATATATTAGAATTCCCTTAAAATTATGACAGGCTGACAAAGTTGTGAAAATGCATATATTGGAGCACATATATAAAGTATGACTGCTTATACTAGTGGAATTTGAATTGATCCTTATAATTCTTTATTGTTTGTTATATTAAGCATTGACTTTCTTGGGTATATGCTGCTAACATATACTGATAATTTTACTCTTCAGGAAGTGTTCAAGGAACGAATTGGTTATGCCCATATATTTGAAGTACTAAAATCAATGGGTCAACCTTCACAAGAACTACTTGAAGAACTTCTGAATATGGTGTGATATTTTTCTTGTTTTGAATATAATTTTAAATACAATACCTAGGTTAAATTATCGCAGTCAAAACAACAGAGAATCTTCTGCCTCTTTAAAGATTAGCAAGATTTAATTTTTATACCTCCAAATCATGTTGACAAGATGCTTGAAATATAACCTACAGCTTGCATACACACACAGAGGAATAAATTAAAATGACAAGGTTAGTTTGTTTTGCTAACTCATAATGCACACAAGATAGAAACAGGACTTGGTTGTGTCTCTTATCTTAGTTACAGTTTGGATTTGCATAAGGATGTCCCTAATTGCTATTTAATTCCAGTTCTTTTTTTTCTGTTTGATGGCTTTTATGAATTTGTAAAAGTATGTACTTATATGTAAACCTATGTACTTTACGTGCATAGGCATGTGTAAATGTTCTGCTCATTCAAGACTTTTGTTAACAGTTTAATATTCTGCATTATCTAAACTTCTCTTACTTTATTGAAGCAGATAATAATTAAAGGGTATCACTTTAAAGGCTAACCAATACATAAGTTTTGGCAGACTAATTCCAGAGAGCTAGACAAGCCAACAACAGAGATCTGTCAAAGCTTAGCAAAAATTATTGCCAGAGGAAAATTAGTATATCTTTCAGGGGCCACAAGATTCCTTATTGTATTCTATTTTTAAAAAATCTTGTTCTTAAGCAGAGTTTCTACACATGTCAATTCCTTGCAGTAATCTTTAATTTGCTTTTCACCAAGGCGGTTGAAGGTGACCATGCATCAGTTGGGATGTTGGGCATAAGCAATGTTCAGCCTTTGTTGCTGTTAATCCAATGGCTTCCAGAGCTGGAGTTGCATGATCTCCAAATCTTCATTTCAAATTTGCTGAAGCGGATTTGCTGCATTAACAGACAGAGTCGTGCAATTTGCGTCAACACAAACATAGTCATCCGTATCATTGAAACACTCAACAAGCACCCTCAGCTCCATGGAGCTTGTGCTGAGAACCTGATTGCCCTCTTGGGTTCTTTGGGGAGCCTGTCAATGAGCTCTGAAGAACTGCATAAGCTAATTCAGCTGCTAAGGACTAAAGACTCAAAGCTGGCTCATCCTTACGTCATTCCTGTGATGCGTGCAATTCTTACAATGGCTCGAAAGCAAGACTTGGACAGCGCCTTGCAGTATTTTGACTTGTCCCATAGCATGGCAGGCATAGCAGTGCCAGCTATTCACAAGTGGCCGGGTTCTGCATTTGCTTTCAATGCATGGCTTTGCCTGGATCAACCTCAAATGATTCCAGATGCTAGCAGCAAGGGTGGCAAGAGGAAGCAACTTTACAGGTATGGCTTCCAAGATGGAAAGGTGAAAAACCAGCCTAAGTGCAGTGACATTTCTTAGGTGGCCTGAATGATGAGTATATTTTTTGGTCTTACTAATTTTCTATGTGTATCCTATACTGCATTGTTCTAATCAAATATTATTGTTGTTTGAAACAAAGAAAGCTAGAATGCTTCAAAGGATATCCAAAGTAGCATACTCTGTGGTTACCAAAGTCAGGAGTTTCTAATGAATTCTTAATTAGTTTTCTAAGACTCCAGAAGTACGAGGGCAATTCAGAAATAAACCTCCATTTGATTATCAATGACAGACACTTGCAGATACAGAACTTTTATTATACACACTAGAAAACTACATTACATTACTTTTCAACATAATCACCATTCTAATGGAGGCACTTCCTGTCCTCTACCATATTCTGGAGTCCATTTAAGTTCACACCTACTGCTTCAGTGACTCCATCCAGCCACCTCATTCTCTGTCGTCCCCTTCTTCTATTGCCCTCAATCATTCCCCGCATTAGGCCTTTCTCCAGTGAGTCCTTCCACGACTTCGCAACTAACAACAACAAAAAATTGAGGCACTTGTCATAACATCCTACAATGTTTGAAACTCCTTAGTAGTAATTGTTTGGCACCAAATCTCGGGTATGGGGGGGGTGATCAAAAACATCCCAACTTAATTGCTTCAAAAGTTCTTGGGTGCATCTAACGGTGTGCAGGCGAGCATTATTGTGAACTAACACCGGAAGGGGTGTTATAGAAAATCTCGCCAAATATGAAGATGCCAAAGGAGTACTGCTAGTGGAGTTCATGGAGCATGGTTCGATCATCAATTCAGAAGTCTATTCTGAAACGTTACAAAAACTCAGACGAGCCATCCATAACAAGCATCAGGGCATGTTGACTTCCAGTGTGGTGTTAGTTCACGGCAATGCTCGCCCGCGCACTGCTAAACCGCGCCAAAGAACTTTTGAAGCAGTTCCATTGGGATGCTTTTGATCACCCCCCCCACCCTCCCCATAGCCCAGATTTGGTGCTGAGCGACTACTACTAAGGAATCTCAAACCTTGTAACACATTATGACAAGTGCCTCAATTTGAACGGCGATTATGTTGAAAAGTAATGTCATGTAATGCTGTAGTTTTCTAATGTGCATAATAAAAGTTCTGGATCTGCGAGTGTCTGTCATTAATAATCAAATGGAGGTTTATTTCTGAATTGCTCTTTTATAATGGTAATTGCAGTAGGTAATAATAATAAAAGTAATGGTAACTTCAATGTGTAAGGCCGCCTAATAAAAATGACTTGTCCATACAGTGAATTAAAAACATTAAAAAACACCTAAACAACTCTAAATGTGGGAATAACAGCGCATTGGGAAAATATACAGAAAAACACTATCCCAAAAACCATTCAAGTGGGATCAAAAATTGGCCTGGCTAATTAAAAAATAATACAGGAACATTGGCTAGGAGAAGAAATTGTGTTTTAATTTGAATCTTTTAACAGTTGTATCAATAAACAATTGGAGGATGACATTATTTAGGATATATTTCGGAGTTATTTAAATCTAAATATATTATTATATTAGGGTATATATGGATATATATGTATTTCTACAAATTGTCCAGTTTTGATTAAATTGCCAGAAGACATATTTATATGTTCAATAGCATATTGTTTATAATAGAATGTTTGGAATTTAATACAACATTGCTGGAGCTGAGTGCCACCTACTGAAGTGGGATCATAATTTACTATATATTTATGCATTTTAAAACTGCTTTAAGGCACAATTTCTGTGCCTTAAAATAAAATATTTTATAAAGAGAAATTATAGTGGTACCTAAGAATGGAATAATAAAAATGTTGCCTGCAACAAATTTATAGGAAGCAGACGGTGGGGCCACCTACAGAAGAAGCTGGGGATGCAATAGGGTAGGATCTCTGACAAACCATTCCATAGCATAGTATCAGTGATGTGAATCATTGTGACAACTCCCCCCCCTCCCAAATGTTAAGTGTGACTATCTGATAATAAAGATGTCCTGTTCTGTAAACCAGTCTTTAAGAACTGTTGATCAATGGGCTTGGATTTGGCTGAAGGGTATCTGCATCCCACCAGAGTTTTTGCTGGTCCTCACTAATTCTGTAATCTTCCTGCTCAAAGGATCCCTAAAAGGTGAGCAGCCAGTTAATGTCTAGCAGAACTGCAGAGGACTGTGAGAAGGATGTTCAGAGGTCTCCTTCCTTGCCAACTCCATTATTGCTTTGCTAAGTGATTTATAAATCTATATATTTGTTTCTGAGTCTGTGGGTGATTGCCTTTCCACATTTTGCCTCTGGTGCTGCTGGTGTTCTGACTTCAGCTCCAGAGGAATCTGGTTCCTGAGAACCTGCCTGCTCAAAAATTTAATTATCGGGTTCAAAAAAGGTTACACTCCTGGTATGAATTAATAAGTCTTTCTACTGTACCAAAGATCCAGGATGGGACTGGAAAGTATGTCTGTATGCGTACATTTATAGCTTGTGTATAGTTCACAACATTCCATGTCTTAAATCCTGTTTTTTCTCTGTAGCTTTTTTACAGCTAGTGGGATGGGATTTGAAGCCTTCATTACCTGTTCTGGAATGCTAGTAGTTGCTGTATGTACAAAGAAGGAGTATGCTACTGTGATGCTATCCGACCATTGCTTCTGTGATTCTCTTTGGGTAAGAGCAGATGTTTTGAATTTTCTTCATACATAAAAGGGACCCAATGATGGGTTAGGTGCTATTAGCTTGGTTTAGATTATTCTCTAAAGCAGCGGTTCTCAACCTATGGGTCGCGACCCCATTTGGGGTCGAACGACCGTTTCGCGGGGGTCGCCGGACACCGCGGTCCGCCATTTTGTTTTTTTGTTTTTGTTTTTTTTTGTGGGTTTTTTTTGTTTTTTTTTTGTCGTGCGCGCCACGCATGTGCAGTTCGGGCTGTCGCGCACGCGCCGCGCATGCACAGATCGGCCCGTCGCGGTCCGCCATTTTTTATTTTTTTAAATTTTTTTTATTTGTTTTTTTTTTCGGCGCGCCGCGCATGCGTGGATCAGCCCATCGCGGTCCGCCATTTTTTTTTCATTGCGCGGGTGCCGTGCATGCGCAGATCGGCCCGTCGCGGTCCGCCATTTTGTTTTTTTATTTTTTTGTTTTTTTATTTTTTTTGTCGCGCGCACGCCGCGCATGCACAGATCGGCCCGTCGTGGTCTGCCATTTTGTTTTTTTATTTTTTATTTTTTTTGTCGCGCGTGCCACGCATGCGCGGTTCGGGCCATCACGCACGCACTGCGCATGCACGGATCGGCCCGTCGCGGTCCGCCATTTTTTATATTTTTTATTTTTTTTGTTTTTTTTTTCGTTGCGCGCGCGCTGCGCATGCGCAGATCGGCCCATCGCGGTCCACCCTTTTGTTTTTTTTATTTTTTTGTTTTTTTATTTTTTGTCGCGCACACCGTGCATGCGCGGATCGGCCCATCGCGGTCCGCCATTTTTTATTATTTTTTTATTTATTTTTTTGTTGTTTTTTTTGTCGCACGCGCGCCGCGCATGTGCGGATCGGCCCGGCGCACGCGTGCGCACACGCGCGCAGTCGGGTCGGGGTCGCAGCGCGCATGGGCGACGGAAGTGGGGTCTCAACCTGAAAAAGGTTGAGAACCACTGCTCTAAAGTGAAACGCAGAGAGTCATTTTTCTTCCCCTCTTAATTTCTGTTTTGCCTTTTTCCTCTCTGCTTGGATCATTGTACTAAACTTAGAAGTCTTCATTTAAGAATAACTTCCCTTACATCCAGACTGTCATGCCTCCTAATTTGGGTACTATAAAAATGGACTATCTGAAATATAATTGAATGGGACTAGGATTGACTGATTGATTGGTTAATTACTTAATTAATGGGCATCTGTCAAGGAAGAGAAGGGTTGCATGCACAGGCACAATGCTCCTGACTGTTTTTGCTTATTAAAGCAAAATATGATGATCTACATGCAACTGTTCTGTACAACCTTTTCATTGTTTTCTCTGCCTATCACAAGTCTAACCTAAATAATCATAATACATGATTCATAAATCAGTATTCTGACTGGCATTAATCTTGATTTAAATGAGCCTGGGAAAGATTTTTTGCAGAACATAGCTTTGATCTGAAATATACAGGGGTTCTTTGTAGTAACTCCACATTAATTTAACCTAAGATTATCAATGTAAACAGCCTGGAGAAAGAGATGCTAAACGGATTTTGTACAGGGCAAGGATGCAAGATAAATGCAGTGAGGGCATAATTACAGAATTCCTACCCAGTCAGCTTAGGCTGGGAAATGATGCATCTATACGAGAGCTCTGAATAAAATCAGGGACTATCTGGGCAGTCTGTTTTTTGCCCTTGAGGATTTGTTCTGCAGCTTCGCAGAATGCTCTGTGTGCCCTCTAAATTTTCTCTCTTGCCAATATCCCGTTTAGCCATTTTTACCAATCTAAAACAACAACGTTCCCATTGCCAACATTTTTGCCTTCCTTCTTTCTCTCAGATGCCATCTCCATTGTCAGCCCTGTGACTGGGGCGTTCCCCAACATGCTGGGGGTTTGAAAATCAGAGTACTAGCACAATTACTGAATTTCCTTTGTGAGGTTTGGCAGTGGTTGAGTAAATGTTCCTTGGTGTAAAACAATAACATCAATAAGCCACTTGTAACTGTTCAATAGAAATGATGATGATTCCTTGCTTAAATAATTTTTCAACAGCACAATATAAGCATTGTTCACATGCCTGGGAAAAGGCCCTTTGGTCAAAGCCTTGTCTATATTTATGTAAATGGACAACAGAAAGTCTCAGCACCACTTAGATTTCCTGCCCTGAACGAAGTAAGTCTCTTCTTTGTTATTATTTGTATTCCTCCTTTCCCTTAGAGACTTTTGCTGAAGTATCACCAACAAATATACTGAACTTGCCACATGGGCTTTATCCAGCTAACAGAAATGAGCTAATTTAACATGTGCCATAGTCACTTCAAAGTAGGATGATCTCCTACAGAGATTCCAGAATGATCACCAGTTTCTGTGTGAACTGAACAGGGACAAGCTCTGTGTGCAACAGTATTAGCCCTTCAGTATTTCTAGCCTCAGTGAAGGTAGAATCTTAATCTTTGAGACCCTGCATTGTGTCTGCTAATTTTAAGTTTCTTAAGCTTATGAATTTACCAGGTTTGGTTTGCCAAAGTTAATTGTTTCCCCATATTTTTAAGTTTTCATTGAAATACATGATTCTCCAAATGTTTATATTCCTCTTTTCAGTTTTGTCTACCAGAGAAATAGATTTTTTGATCTATTTTTTAATTTTTTTTTGAAATATATGTTTCATGAAATATTTCACAAACATGGGGTTTTTGTATAGGTTTATTAATAATATACTTTTTATTGGTAATATATATTGCAAAATTTGGAAAAGTGTCAAATGATACATTTTAGTTCTTGTATTATTCAAAACTCCAAAATCGAGTAAGATTTCAAAGATAAATTTTTATCTTTTTATCTTTTTCTGGTTGAGTTCTCTGTGTATGTGCATATCCTTGGTAGAAACTCCGACTTTCATCTGAGAAGTGACACATGACAACAAAACCCAGGAACCTGTTGGTTAAAGCATGTTGGCTAAGGTGGCTTTACTGAAATCCCCTTAATACCCCTGGATATACAGACTAAGCTTTTCTTCTTTTTTAAAATTATTGACCAATTTATTCCCTCAAATTAACAGTAACCTAACCAAACATCTCTTTTAGACACTGAAACAAATTTCTTAATGTTTTCTCTAGAATTCTTGATAGACATTTATTTGGGGATACACAGCTCATGTTTATGTTGGGTAATATTTATCTCCATGATGAGTTCTTCCCTTCTTGTGTGACTTATTTCCATATTAATGAGAAAGAAACAAGAATATTCTGACTTTCCAAATAAAATGACCCAAATTTTAAATTTAGCAGCATACGTCTATAATGTAATAGGGCAGAAATGAAACTTGCAACCAAAACAGCTGTTTTCAAACACTGCCAGAAGAAAACACATGTGATCAGACAGATGTTCTGGACTGAAATGAAATATATTATACTAATGTTTTGTAGAAATAACTGGGACAGTGTGTCCATAAGTATAATGAATTCTTTTCTGCTTACCCATCCACTTCACGTACAGTGTTTACTTCAGTTAGCTCCTAATACAGGATGAAAGGATAAAGGATAAAAGGTGATGAGACTTTACAGTAAATGAGCATATTTATCAGAGAGATCGTATGTAGCATAAAATTAGAGGAAAATTAATTTCCAAAACAGTGAAAATATCCATCCAGCCATCATATTTGAATAGCTCTCACAAAATGCGACTCAGGGTAGCATACAATTAAAACCAAATCTTAAAATGAACAAATTAAAAACATTCCACAATTTAAAGACATCAATGTTATTATTAAAAGACCAGAAGAGAGCATATTCACCTCACTAGTTCACCATTCCTTAAGATTACCAAACCTGTTGACACAACCATGTTTTGAGGAACATCAGGACGGAGCAAGTCTCACCTCAGGAGGAATGATGTTCCACAGAGTGGGTGCCATGGCCTCAAGGGTAGGTGTCCTGGGACCTGCCCAATGGAACTCCTTAACAAACAGGAATTAAAATGTCAAAGATAGTTTAAAGAAGCTCCATAAAATTACAGTTAACTCCCAATCAGGGACTGACATATTGTGGCTCCTAAAGTCCTTTTTAGGTACCTTGAAACCCTATTGCCCCTATATACAGTATGTGTGCTTATACAGACAACCCTCTGCCAGTGACGCAAAAAGACTCTGGATGCATATATATCTTATCTTCTTTTAAACTTATTTTCTAGGTTATTCTCTAGATTGGCTATTTTAAATTTGAATGCGTCCAATCTAATTGAACTTAAATGGAAGATGGTAGAGGACAGGAAGATCTGGAGGAACGTTGTCCATGGGGTTGCGATGGGTCGGACACGACTTCGCAATTAACAACAACAACAACAACAACAATCTAATTTTAATTGTTTATCTCTTTCTTTCCACCGGGAAAAAATTCTCTAGCCGTTTACTTTTTGCTGCATTGGTTCAGCTGGTCAGAGAACAACTCTTCCTCCACCGTCGCAAATCCCGGACCCACCTTTTTCACCCCCAGTTATATCCCCTCGGACCTCATTTGGGGGGATTCTTGGTCCAGGCAGCTGGAGTGGCCTTCTGGGGAAACCAGAACTTAGCACCAAGCTGATCTCCGCAGGAACTCAAGACAGTGAGTGGGGCTGCCCCACTTCTCTGGAAGGCCAGCTTGGCTCTGTTATTATATTCCATGAAGCCTTACAGCTATCTCATGTCAAAGCCTTGTATTTGGCAGGTGAGCATTTTCTGTAGCAGATTACTTTTTCTCTGCTGTTCTGACTCAAAAATTTGTGTATCTCTTTGTTTCTCTGATCTGACCATTGCTTTTCGTAACTATTTCACATACAGAAGTTGTTTTTTTTTAATGAAAAACAACTCGCCCTGATTTTTCCTCCTATGCTGTGTTCTGCTTTCTCACTATTTTACAGACTTGACCACCCACATAACACAATGCTTGTATTCTAGTGTTCATTTTTCAGATCCTCCTTCAATTTCTTATTAAAAAGGAACCCCTGGATAATCCTACCCATGTCTGACTCACATCTGAGACAATATCAGACTTAAACACAGTAAGCCTTGCAGAGAATATTCATGTCTCTCAGGCTGAATTGTAGAAGTATTAAGTGTATGTTGTACTGCTGAGTATCGTGATTGGAATAATTCTGTTTGGGTAAATAAGTGCAAAGTAGTGATGAAGTTTTTTTCTCCTCTTGGGAGATGCTTTATTTGTTTGTTTATTTATTTATTTATTAGATTAAAATGAGTAATTGCTAAACGTAATACATGTTGATCTAATCTACCTCAGCTTTTCTTTGTTTGGCTGGGAATTATGGGAGTTCGGTACAGCTGCAAAATTCCAGGTTATGAAATGCTAATCTAAACAACATGTAACTTGTCTTTTAAGATAAATGTGACCTTAGAAAGAGATGAAATTCCCCATTTGGGTCAGAAAACAAGTTTGAAGTGTTAGCTGCAAATAGAGGCTTTCACTCATCTTTCTGTTAGCTCTGTGAATTGGTCTGCAGCTTTTAGGGTGGAGAGAGTTTTCAAACTTAATTTATTTGAAACAAGAGAGAATGCAATTAAAAATGTGACCACAAACGTAAAGTTCAAAGTCTGTTTTTTTGTATGTTGAAGGTCCAAATTGTCTAACTCCTTGGAAGTCCCAAGAATCTGAACTGGCAGATTTGCCGAGCAAAATACTTCTTCACTATGCTCCCAAGGTAGTATTCTACACATTTTTCACCTACCTTGTAGATGTGATTTAGCATTAGAAGTAGAGAGAAATTGAAGGAAGTTCATTTAACCTCCAGCTGTTTGCTGTGCTAACTAAGCAAAAAGTTCTCTCTTCTTTTCTTCAAAAGGAGTAGTAGGGAGTAGACATGGGGTGGAGTTGGTTTAACAATGTCTTTTAGAAGATTTGAAGCCAGTCAATCAGTTTGGATTAAATAGACTAGGGCAAGGATGTCAAACTGCCAGCCCACAGGTCGGTTGCATCATATGGAGGCCACGCCCACCCCAGCTCTGGCAATGCAAAAAAAGTCACGATATGTCACGTCTCGTCATGTGACGCAGCAAATTTAACATCCGTGTATGAATCTGTACTCCCATTTTACTGGATAAGTATCTACTTAGCAGCCACAGGTGTGTAACTGTATATAGTTGCTGAATTAGGAGTAAAACTCCCTTCCTTCCTTCCTTCCTTCCTTCCTTCCTTCCTTCCTTCCTTCCTTCCTTCCTTCCTTCCTTCCTTCCTTCCTTCCTTCCTTCCCTCCCTCCTCCCCTTCCTTCCTTCCTCTCCCCTCCCAACCCCTCCCCTCCCCTCCCCTCTCCTCTCCTCTCCTTTCTTTCTCAACCGCTTATCCCAAAAAATGTGACTCTGGGTAGCGTACAGTTAAAAATAAACCTAATGTGAACAATCTTAAAAACATCCACAATAAAAAAAACAATATTATTAAAAGACTATAAGAGAGCATATTCAGTGTTGCAGACAGAGTAGTTATCTCACTAGTTCATCGTTCCTTGAGATCCCCAACTCTGTTGACATAACCACGTTTTGAGGGAAGGCTACCAAGATGGGATCAGTCTCACTCCAGGGGAAGAATGTTCCACAGGGCAGGCGCCATGGCAGAAAAGGCCCATCTCCTGGCCCTCAGCAGATGGAACTTCTTAATAGATGGGAACTGCAACATACCTTTTCTGCCAGACCTGATGGAACAGACAGGTATAATCAGAAAGAATAACCTATGGTTATGGTAGCACTTAGAAAGTATTGCTGATTCATGAGTTTTTTTTGGGGGGACAGTTGTTTTGTTATTGGGTTTCATATAAAAGAAGAGTGCAAAATATAACCCATTATCTGCTTTATTGAATGTACTGTAGCCCACTTTTTTTCTTTTTCTTTTGAATAGGCCTGCAGAAGCCCTATCTGTCTTGATCTTTCTGCAAATCTTTTACATGGGAGGTTAACAGGGAACAAAATAGTGAACTGGGACATTAAGGTGAGCATTTCCAGTGGCTTAATGTTAATGCTGTGTTGTTTTATAAGACCTGGATGATAGAAATGTCATGAGAAACTTCCACATCATATAGTAACAATGCCTAGCATCAGGAACTGATTTCCCATTCCATTTTTGTTTGGAGGTGAGGGGAACAGTAGATAAAAAAGGGTTGAACATGACAAAAGCTAAATATAAAGCTGCTATATTCCAAAATGGTATGGTAGATTTCTGCTTAATAGTAATAGTTCCAGATGATAAAGGAACTTCCTTCTACAGACAAGTGGACTTTAGATTCATCTCTGTGGTTCTGTAGAATATTAAACATGGCTGATATCTTTGGCTAAATCACTGAAAAGCGAGTGCAAACCCCCTTTTCTTAAAGTATTTGTACAGAATTGGGCTTTTTGTTGTATATCTTGGATCGTTGTATCTGAAATTTGAGAATCTGGATTGGCTAACTGCTTCCCTGAGAAATTGAGCTAAATGCAGCAGCTCATTATTGATTGGTTAATGCGGAACCATTTGTAGTCTTTTGTGGATCTTTATTTTCTCCTATGAAAATGCATCAAAAGGTGTGTTTACCTCTGCTGATGCCATGCACTGATTTTATTTCTGAAAAATTGGCTCATTTTTTTTCTAAAATCCAAACTTTTCTTGGATCTACTACAGATTATTTCTGACATGTCAATTGCTCTGTGCTGTTCTAATACTTTTATGCAGGTCTAACATGTCTTTAAAAAGCCTTTCCTGTTGTTGGTTTCAGATTGGTGATTATTCCTTCTCCCCTTTGTTTCCCTCACTCTGTTGTATTTCTAAAGGATATGATCAACTGCATAGGTGGATTAAATGTTCTGTTCCCATTGCTGGAGCAGAGTAGTTACTTTGATGGGCAATTGCCCGAGAGGCCAGAGATAGACCCTCTGTCCCATGAATTGTTGACACCTGTTGAAGGAGATTGGGTTGTATTAACCTCCACCAAGGCTTCAGGTAAGGACATGATTAGCCTTTTCCATTGTTTTAAAGGGAACAGTGGACCAAACAGAGATGCATTCCCTGGTTTTAATATCTTCTATCATTATGTGATAGTTCTACTCCCCCCCCCTTAAGCTAACATCTACATTCCATTTTTACAGAGGCTCGTTTGGAAAAGAACATCATTGCGACCTTCATCTTGATGATAAAGCATTTCATTCAAAGGCATCCAATCAACCAGGATAATTTTATTCACACTCATGGAATTGCCACCTTGGGAGTCCTTTTGCAAAAGGTATGCAAAACTACAAAATAATTTGAATACTGTATATTGTGAGCTTTTGTTTGCATATCAAACCCAATTTTGCATCTGTGAGATTTGAAAGTTATAATTGCTTTAAATTACCATATTTTGGCAAATTTTGATTTGAAGTTTGAAATACCTTTAGAGGCTCATCTTCCTAAGCTTCATCTCCCTAAAATGCAAGCCTTTTGTTTCATGAATAACAAAAATGCTCAGAGAAAAAAAGCTGATGAAGATATTTTGTTTCAGGATATATATTGGATGGACTTTCCAAATATCTTATTTGGATAATTTGCCTATTCTTCATTGTGTTACAAATGTATCTACAGTACATATAGTCTTGAGCTGCTTATAAGACAACTTATTGGTTCTCCAGTCAGGATGATAATTTCTTCTTGCCTGCTTTACTCCCACTCCACTCCGAGTGTGCATAACATTGTTAGACTGATGCTTGAAGGCCAGCATGGGAAGGTGGGAGATTGTCAGAAAGACCATTTCTTCCTTTGCTGCGAGAGACAAGTACTATAAACATTTCTGCTGAAAACTCGGCAGATGTTTTTCACAAATGAACAAGCAAATAATCAAAAAAGTGACTCTAAAAAAAATTCTTCGACAACAGCCTATTGTTTGAAATATAGAAATCACTCTGTTTGGTTTTTTTTTTCTTCATAAACAGTATATAGTCGCTCCTTTTTTTTAGGTGCCCAGCAGATTTATGGATGTGAATGTACTAATGGCAGTCCAGTTATTGATAGAACAGGTCTCTGTGGAGAAAAATGTCCAACTTTTGCAGCAAATGCATCAGCACCTACTTTTTGACTTCAGCATATGGAACCGTGGGGACTTCCCATTCCGAATTGGTGAGCTTGTTACTGTTGTAACAGTTACGATTTTACTTAATACCCTGTTTATTGATTATATAACCATTATAGAAAACACTACAATAACATCAGTACAGTTGAAATCAAAAGGAATATAGTTTTACTAGACAGCCTATGACCGATTGAGTCATCTTACCTAAACAAAAAAACCAGTATGAGCATAGATGGGTAAAAAAATCAGAGGGAGTGAGAGTGACTTCTAATTTCCTGCTGGCTTCCCCATTGACTTTGCTTGTGGGAAACTGGCAGGAAGCATCGGAACTTAAAATCAGCTGAACATCATGATAGTATAGTGGCCACAACTTTGCAAATACAACTGATATGAAGATCTTTGAAATTTCAGTGACGGGAGTATTGAGTCTTAAATTTTGTATGCATTCCGATTTGAGGTACCTTGGTTCAAAACCTTTTGTACAATGATGTACTTTTTGGCTAATTGAAAGTTACAAACAGACAAATAGAGTTATAGTAGTAAATGAATAGATAACTCTTTAAGTGAACATTGCAACATAATATGCTTTCATTATGAGTTCTAAAGTAATATAATCAGGCTGGCATGTTACAGATTGAACCCAATGAAAAGGGGATGAAGACAAGACTTTTTATTTCACCCCATTGCTGCTGGAGCTACAAATAGGGAGCTACATATCACTTAACCCTGGAGTTTTCCCCCTTCCTTTTCTTGAACAAGAGTAAAGCAGTAGAATCTATGCCATCTCCCACTGGATTTTATGAAATGAAAAGACCTTTTCTGGATTTAGATCAGGCTTTCTGGGGCAAGAAGTAGGAAGAAAATAAAAGCAGATAAATGCCTCTAAAAGATGTCATGCTTTGTGAGCACAACTCACGCTTTTAGGCTCTTAGCTGTGCTTACTTTAAACCATGGCTTAAAGTGTTGCACTAATCAGCTTTCACTTTTACTTTTGCTGGAACTTACGTGAGGTTGAAAAACGGATTCTGGGATCATACATCTTTGAGCTGATTGCAAGCATATAGCTGGGGAAGACATGCTTGTGGGGCTTAGAAAAGGATTGGGAAATTGGGATACAATATAGGAGGTTTGGCTGAGATCAATTGGGATAAATAAAATCCGGGTACTCTTTATCAATGTGGGCTATAGATAGATCACATACAGGTAGATTTTGATTTAACGAGCACAGTTGGGACGAGAATTTGGGTTGCTAAGCAATGTGAGTCATGCCGAATTTTAGGCCCTTATTTTATCACAGGCATTAAGCAAATTTCTGGGGTTGTGAAGCAAACCTGGTTTCCCCCATTGACTTTGCTTGTTGGAAGTCCCCTGGGGAGGTCACACGTGGTGATCATGTGACCCTGGAATGCTGTAACTGTTGTAAATACACGTTGGTTGCCAAGTGCCTGAACTTTAGTCATAAGACCATGGAGGGCACTGTGATGGTCATAAATGTGAGGGCTGGTTGTATGTTGCTTTTTTAGCACCGTTATAATTATGAATGGTTGTTAAACAAGCGGTCCTTAGTTGAGGATTATCTGTACCTAATCAGTGATTCATAGAGTTTACAGGTCTGGCTACTACAACCTTATTCTAATAGGGACTTCTGATTTCTTTCTTAGGCCATATCCAGTACCTTTCCACAATTATCAAAGATAGCAGAAGGCTCTTCCGGAAAAAATATGGTGTGCAGTTTTTGTTGGATACGCTGAGAATTTATTATGGGTATGGAATCTTGTATTCATGTTTGACTTGGTCTTTACTTTTCAAAGTCCATTTTTTTTTCTACATGCTGGAAACTCTTTGAATCTTTGAAAGACACCATATAAATATTGAATTGCTGCTATTGCACTATGCTGTGATTTATTTCATTGTGATTTTAACTGTAGTTTATTGAATAAACCACAATTATCTAAGTTCAGTTGCATAAAGCATAGCTTAACCCCCCCTTTTTCTTATTTGAAAATAAAATAAAAGGCCTCCTTCCAAACACTGACAATAAACAAATGTTCAGTTTAAAATCAGCATTCATACAAAAAAATTTTAAATGGAAAAACTAAAATATTTTTCAGTCTTTCTTTTTAACTAATATAAATACATCAAAGAGAGGGTTTTATAAAAGATTACTCCCCTCCCCCATTTCTTTATTTTTATGTCTTTTAAAAACTCTTACATTTGAGATCCACGTATTTAATCATTCTGCTGTCAGTCTGGAAATCAACCCTGAAATTCTGCCCTGATGACATCAGTTTAATGGACACAGATACTTAAGGAAGAAGGAGAAATGGCTTGTGAAAAGAAAATAGTGTATATTAGAATTGATTATTATATTTTAATTGACAATCCTTGTTTTTGTTAGAAACCACCCTAGAGACAGTGACTTGCTTCCAGATGATCTTAGGACAATCAGGACATCTCTGTATGGACTAATCAAATACTTCTTGACCAAAGGTGGGACACATGAGGAAGTCCAGAGCGTAATCGGATACATAGCAGCCACGAATGATGAGGAGCAGGTAACTTATTATGTCTGTGCTCTTCATCTCCCTCTTTTCCTGTAATTGTCCATAACAATGGGAGGAGCCACCACCATCAATAAACAGGTGCAATGAATAAGGGGGTAGCCAGAATTACTGAAGGTGCATGTATTTCACAGAATAACCAAACTCCCTCAATTCCCCTCTCCATTGCACAGGGATACTATTTCCTTTTATCACTATGAGGATGCAGTGTTTGCACAGATTTGTCTGGTATGCCAGTTGTACCCCTTCCTGGACCGGGAGGCCTTGATTACAGTCACTTATACCTTGGTCACTTCCCATTTGCGTTTATTTATTTATTTGTCAAATTTTGGAACCACTGATCTCATTCTCAGAGTGACTCTATTCTATTCATGGGGCTGCCTTTGAAAACCATCTGGAAGCTATAACTTCCAGTGGGGTGCACAATGCAGTGACGTGTATAATGATGGGTGCCGCTAGGTTTACCCATGTTTCATGTCTGTTGCATGAGCTGCAGTGGCTTCTGGTTTCCTTCTGAGTGAAATTCAAGGGACTGTTTATTACTTTTGAAGCCCTATACTGCACAGGGGCCAGATTATCTGTGGGACTGCATCTCTCTAAAAACATCAACCCTCCTACCAGATTTGATAGGGTGGGCATGCTCCTAATCCCTTCCTTTAAATATTGCCATTTTGTGGAAGCTAGGAAGATTTTGTGGAAGCTAGGAAGCATGCCTTCTCCATAGAAGCTCCTGCCCTATGGAGCACTTTTTCCCCTGAAGTTTGGCAGACCCCACTCCATCCTCCTAGCCTTTCCAAGAACTCTTTAGGACCTGGCTCTTCCCCCAGGCCTTGAGATAGAATGAGATTAATGAGAGGGTGGTGCACTGCTTGTGAAAGTTTATTATGTTCCCAGGTTGTTCTTATTAATTATTTGTGGTTTTAACCGATAGATGCATATATTAATTGTATAATTATGCTATTTTAGCTATTGCTTTGGAGCCACCCAGAGTTTGGTGTACTATAAAAATATTTTAAATGAATAAATACTGCAGCATATAACAAAGTGAATGTGTGATTTTTGCTGCCCATAAGCTCTTAATTGTAGATCCAAAGCTCATCTTGTCCAATTCTTGTCTCAGCATCCAGATTTCTGTTGTTCTTTTCATACAGTAATTTTTAAGAATTAGACTGAGATCACCTTTTAACCAACATTTGTTAACAAACTACTTATTATCTCCACAAACTAGATCTATGGCTGCTGTGTCTAGTCTGGATCTTTCCTTTCCCTTCACAGAAATTGCCCTGTCGGGAGAAGCAGTAAGATTGTCTTCTCTTAGTGAGGATGTCATGCTATGGCTGGAGTGGTCAAATATCAGAAACTCCCAGCAAAAAAGCTAAAATCTATCCTGTATCATCATCAGTTTACTGGGTGTATTATAGTCATTTTGTGGAAGGTTGCATAATCTGCTTATTTTGTGGAGGTTCACTAAGATTTCAGTAGCCCATTTCTTATATGCCAGGTGGTTATTAGAAACTTGCAAGAATAAGTTGATTTGTGTGTGTGTGTGTGTGTATGTGCACGTGTGTTCCCTTTTCTCCATCCCCTTTTCTTTTGTGCTGCAGTTTTTAGGCTGTAAGCCTAAGGAGAGGTAATTTCTTTTTATTGATTGATTGATTTAAAAGCTGCTCTGATAAGCCTTTCCAGATAATAATGTAATAGATTAGAACAGAATAAAAGTGTTCATGGAAAAGATTGTTGGGAAGACTATGAGGTTATGTGAGGCTTCCCAAACGTTAACAAAATCCATCAGTTTTTCCTGGTACTTTTTAAAATTATTTGAGCAGCCATGTATTTCTCTGTCTCCTGTTCTTGCAGATCTCTTTATCTCTGCTACAGGTATCTATGCAGAGGAGATTCAAACTTCAGTTATATTCTGAATAAGCTGAAAAAAATGACCCTTGTCTGAATAACTGGGGCAACTCTTAACAGGAGTTGTTGCTGTTTGCATTTTCAAGCATACCTACCGGTATATTTCAGATAAGTCACTGGTGACTAATGTTGTTGGAATGATATTGAATGTCAGGAATGACTTTGCATTCTAGATTCATAGATGATCATCTCTGTGTGCCCTTTTTTTTTCTTTTTCCCCAAGCTGTATGGGATTCTAGATATGCTCTTCAACCTGCTTAACACCTGTCCAACCCGAGATCAGCTTTTCTTATTGCTTTTTGAGCCAGGAAATGCAGACATCCTTTATGCTCTTCTACTGAATCAGAGGTATTCTGATAGGCTACGAGAACTTGTGTTCAAGGTAATATTTTTTTTTACATCTCTCCTAAAGTGATTGATAGTATTAGTAAGGTTGTGGATTTTATATGAAACATGGATTTTTTGGAAGAAGGAACAAGGCATATCTCCTCTTTCAAAGTATTAAGTTTAGGGAATTGACAAATACTTTTTCTTCTGGGAGATATTTGGACGATTGATAGAGAGATGCTGATATGTCTTAAGTAGCTGAGGTCCATGAGGTCAGGAAAGAAAGCTTAACCTGGCTTCCGTATGAGAATTGTGTTTCTGCATCTCATTTTCTAGCAAAATCACACACAATCTAATTCAGCTGTGTGATTTGCAGATTCCCTTTCCTACATAGACATCATTTGGGCTACAATCATGGAAACAATTATTTTGTACTGTGTACTGTAACATCCAGAAATTCAACGGGGAAATAACAAAGAAGAGTTAAAAAAACAGAGTCACTTTTTCTATGAAAGTGCATTTGAATTCTGTTTTGCCACTGAGGTCTTGCCTACAGGTGGACCTTGCTTGGGGCAAACAAGCTATATAGGCACTGCAGAATTTTCAGTTTGTCCCCTGCTGAGAAGTTCATATATTTTTTTTCTTGCAGATTGCAGAGCAGATGCTGAAATGCACTAAAGTTTATGAACGGAGCAAACAACGTATGAAGCTCAGAGAAGTTGGCTATTCTGGACTGGGTCTGCTCCTGAATGAATCTCCACTTAGCACTTCTCTTATGAAGAACCTTTTCAACCAAATTCTGCATGCTGGTACTCAAATGCTTATTAGCTTTTCCACACAACACATGCCCAGTAAAAGTGCTGTAAACTGTGCAAATAGCACAAATGTGGCTAGCTAGCAAAATAGCAAATATATATTGATAGCCATATTTTTGTACTTTTATGGCATTTTGACAGAAATGAATTTCTTTATTGTTGTAATCCATTTCTGTACTCTGCAGATCCAATTGTGAATTGCAAGGACTTTTTAGCTGTGGTGCACTTGGCTCACAGAGCAGATCTAAACGTAAGAGTGGCTGCCTGTCGAAAGGTTAGTCTCCTTGTGGGGAGGGCACATTAATACTAAATAGTGGTCAGCCTATTTTTTTAATAAGTTTTTATTGAGTACAAAGAAAAAAACATTCAGTGCTTTCATTTTTATGATGTCTATGCGTCCAGTAGACAGAAATACATACTGAAATTAAATTTACTACTTTTGAAAGGACAAATGTGGGCATTGTTTAGGAATTAAATAATTATGGAAAGGATCCTATAATTGGACCTCTTCTTCATGCTCCTCTAAGCCTAGCACCCTAATCATTTCCTAAGGACATATCCTCATAAAGCAGCTTCCATCTCAGTCTTCTGTCAGCATTCTGATTCACCTGGAGAAGGAGCCTAAGGGAGGTTGGTAACTTGCAGGTCTCTAATTATCCTGCTGCAAGACCTCACCCTCCCATCTGGCCATGGGGCTCTGTGTTTCCATGGCCATTTCTGCTTTAGCTGCTGGAGAAAAAGCCATACTAGCAACCAGAGTCCGTCCGTCCTTCCTTCCTTCCTTCCTTCCTTCCTTCCTTCCTTCCTTCCTTCCTTCCTTCCTTCCTTCCTTCCTTCCTTCCTTCCTCCCTCCCTCCCTCCCTCCCTCCCTCCCTCCCTTTCTCTCTCCCTGTCTAAGAGAGGAATAGCAACTTAGTGGAAAGCATTCTATGGTTTTGCTCTTCCTACTGGTAACATTTGCTTCTCCCTCCGCCCCCACCAGGCAATCCCTCTCCAACAGATGTAAGTCCTAGCTTCCTGGTTCACCTTCCTTTTATTGCCCTCTCCTTAATTTCTATAGTTCCTTTTCTTTAGAAGCTGTAGAAAGCATGCTGCTGGGAATATGGGAAAGAGCCCTAGCCAAACTGATGTAAAGTTAATAACAATCAATGCCCTATTAATCTAAATGGGGCTTTTCTAAAGATGGTTCTATTTAGCTTAGTACTTACAATGTACATGTTCATTTAATGCTTCCCTGGCTATTAAGTTAATGTTAGTTTATAGGTCTTTAACAGAAATAAGGATAAGTAGATGTATAAGAAACTGAGAAAGTTATTTTATTTTATTTCATTTCATTCAGGAAACAAAAATAAATCTTAAAACACAAAGCTTTTACAATGTATTGTATTTGAATCCATGTTTTCGGTAGCTTTTGCAAATCCTACATGCCCAACAAGATTCAGCACAACAGATTTCTCAGCAACTTGGGTGGCAGGAGACACTGTCTCGACTGTTCCTGAAAGAGCATGCTGATGTCAGGGATGGTGTGAGGGACACCAAAAGTGACTCTACTAAAGGAGATGACAAGCGTGTAAAAGACCATCACCAGTGTCGTACTTCCAAGGCTGATGGGGAAGATGGTGCCAATTTTGCATCTGTTAATGGTTCCTGTGATCAGTGGAGCTTAGAAGACGGCAAATCTGCGACAGTGATGGAGGATACTACCATGGGGGAGATATCATTTAGGCCTGAGGATCAGGAGGACTTGTGGCAGAAGAATCCTTCACATTTAAGCTTAGACCTCTCAAGTGTTGACTCTTATGAACTGGGTGAAAGTGGGAGCCAGATGGCTGATAGTCTGCCCAGCACCCCTTCCCCTATTGAAAATACAAAGACATTTTCTGGACAGCTTGACAAGGAACCAAATGCTGCAGAAGAGCTGGTATTCGCTGCTGATTTTTCCTTATTTGAAATTCATGAGGTACATGGCTAAAAGACCTCCTTGCTCGGTTGTTCTGATTTTTTAAAAAATAACATTAAACAGTAAGAATTCAGTGAAACATCCCCAGTGTACATAAATGCATACTTGATGCTCCTGCTTCTCTCTCAAGTCTGGCTGTTACCTCCATCTGAGCTGCTTGAGAGTGTAAGCAGACAAGTAGTTAGCCAGTTTCCAGATATGCATCTCTTGGAAGAGCCATGAATCCTCTTCTCTCCTGATATTTCAGAAATGCTTTGGTTGAAGCATTATGGTTTTTAATTTTAATTATATTTATACTGTCTTATTGATGGTTGCCATCTAAGATTACATTGTATAAGATGGATGATGTGCATTTTTTCAACAAATTAATATGAATTAATGAGTGAATGAAAGGAATGAATGAAAATGAATGAATGAATGAATGAGAGAGATGTATCTTTCTTAGAACTGTCCATGCAAATTGCTCTGGGTGATTTATTTTCTTATTTTTGGTTTCTTGCACTTTGCACCTATTTTTAGGCTGCCCCTTTCAGTATGTTGCCTTTTCTTCGTTTTAAAAAAACAGTGTAAGATATGATTGTATAATTTTCTGGGCCCCATCAGTCAAAAAGCTGCCCTTTGTCATTTTAGAATCTGTAATACCAGCAGTTTTTAATATAAGCTGTGAATCTTTGTTATGAAGTGGAATTGATCTGCTTTGTATAAGTAAAATTAGGAAGATATTTTTCAAAAATACTGTAATCTTTTAAAATGCATGTTTTTTTTTCTAGGCATGCGAAGAAGACCTCCTTCAGCTTCTGACAGATATTTTGCTTTGTGTGATGTGGAAAGGCATCGAAAGATCAGATGATGCAGCTTGGATTGAGAAGGGTCAAGTTTTTTCTGCACTTACCAAATTGGGCATCTCTAATGAATTAGTACGACCATCAGATGAGATTAAACTCAAGTAAGTCAAATTATTACTTTTTCAAAATTTGTTTTATGGAAAGAAAAAAGTGATAATGGAAAGCAGAAAAGAGAAATGATGTTAATTAATGTGGTCTGAATTAACAGTATAAACACCACATATGGTATAAAATTTTTAAAGAGAAGGAAAAAGGTGATAAAAAATTTGTCCATATTGCTCAAAAGTATCTTTCTTGTCTCTTTTTTTAAAAAAAATTTGAGTCCATCCTTACAGTATTCAGTAATGTAAATGGCACTTATTCCACAAATCAGTGGTAGCTCTATTTCCAATGTATTATAATTCTTACAGTTATCCCCATGTGCAAAATGATATGGCAATGGTATGACAAATCAGACGATGTGAGTTAATGGTTCAGTTCTTGAATTGCATCAATAAGCAGAGATTTTTAACAAATCCATACTGAATAGTATTATTTGTTACTTGTTAGATATTGAGTATCTACAGTTAACAGTACAGTTAACCCACTGCCCTGCTGTTTGTGGGTACTATGATGTTTATTCATCCTCAAATTCCATTTTGAGCCCTGAATTCTCTGCAAGATGGTCCAAATATTCAGAGATTGGATGTCCAAAAGAGGGGCTTACCTCTTTGTGAGAAGGGCCCAATGTACCCGCGCAAAATAATTTTACGTATATTAACTGCATTTAAGTTCAACAGAAACTAGCTTCTTGTATATTCACAAATCAGACATTCTAGACCCAGAAACTGACTAAATAGTGAATACTGATTTGATTTGCTTCCTTTCATTTCCTATTGAAAGGCATGCTAACTAAAAAGCTTTTTAAATTCTTATGTTTTATTGAACAAATGCAGAATTTCAGACACGGCAGTGATAGCAGGACCAAAATGCCCACATAGCAGTTTAAGTTTATATAACTTAAAGAGCACAGTATCTACTTTCCTCTGTCAGCCCATGCCAGTTCTTCCCACTTGGAGAATCACCAGCATGTGATTATTCACTTTTTGGGGGTATGCAAGGCAAAAATGGAATGGGTAAAAATCTATTTATGTATTTATTTATTTATTTATTATTAAATTTATTTATCATCCATCTTGCTGTGGGGCTACTCTGAGTGACCTACAACAATAGAATAAAAATTATAAAAAATGTAAATATAACAATAAAACATAATAAAAGCACAGCAACATGAATCAAAAGATGGGCGAGGAGGGAGCCGGAGGCATGGGATGAGGTTGGAGGTCTGCTATTATCCTAGTAGCCATCTCCAGTATGGTACCCCCAAGTTGGGTCCCAAGGGCAGAGCCAGGTGTTCAGGCTCGTACAAAAAGACAGAAGAATCGGGACTTTTTGGCTCGACAAGAGCAGCCCTTTAAAACAATGGGACTTTCTTATGGGAACTCTTTTGTTTGACAATCCAGCGTAATTCATTTGAAAATTAAAGTAGAACATAACTTTTTGTAACATAACTAGACTATTTCATAACTAGACTATTTCACAGAATATAATTTCTTGGTTTGCAATGGCAAAAGCTAGATAATAACAACGTTGGGTTTAGTTCTGTTTTCCTGTTGCCTTTCCATCAGTAACTAACATTCACAAAAGTTGCTTATTTGGTGCCACCTCTTTCTCTTTAACTTAGTTTGCTAGAGAAGATGCTGGAGTGGGCAGTCACTGACACAAGAGAAGCCAAATCCCTCCCAGTGTATGCTGAAAATGCTTTCCGTCTGTTGTTCATTGTTCAGGATTTCCTGCAAGCAGAAGGTCTTGTGAATTCAAGACTCTGGACAGAAAAGGTCAGCATGAAACTATATAGCAAGAGCTTTGGAAACATGTTATCAGGTGCCATTTTCATCCTCTTTGAAAATACAAGAAATTTATTTAAACAGCTACATTTAAATCTACATGGATTTGCCCCCAACTATTGTTGGAGTATTTGGTAAATTCTCTAAGAATATTTTTTTCCAAATTTAATTGTTAAATGTAAGTTTTAAAAGCTTTAGGATTAACCAAGAAATACATTTTAAGGTTTAATCAAAGATTCTGTGAGGAAGAAATGAACAAACAGTGATGACAAATGTTGCTGTTTAGCAATTTCTATTATCTGCTTGACATTTACCTTCCACTTACAAAGCTTCTGTGAAATGAACAGTTGAATTACTTCACCAGTATTCTTTTCTCAGTTTTTCCCCTCCCTCCTTTTTAGGTGACAGTGTTGTCCATAGGTAGACAGGGCTATGTCAGTTATGCTCTGTCTGTGCAAGTCAGTCTTGATTTGTTGTGATTATCCAGACAAATCCATGCAGCTTTCTTGGCAACATTTTTGGAAGTGATTTACCATTGCTTCCTTCTTAGGAGTAAGGGAGAGCAATTGACTCCAAAGTCACCCAATGATTTTCCATTATGGATAGTCCCTGCCCAGCAACACTGTACTCACTGCTTTATCACATTGGCTTCTGCTTTATGACACTGTGTGACTCTTCACCTTTGAACGTTTAACCAGATGTGGAAAAAAATAAGGATCACTTTTCTCTAGCAAGGGTTTAACATAAATATTTTCCAACTCTTCTGATCATCAACAAATGATAGTAAAATCTATCAAAATCCTCCCATTGTCAAATAATAAAACTTGGGTCATTCTAATTCTATAGTAGTTTTCACCAATCATTAAATAGTTTTAATTGTGAGAGAATAGAAAAATTTTAAAAGAACGTAATTGAACATTATATTTTCTTGTGTCCTGGGCAATGCATTCAATCTTCCACAATTTACAGTCTTAACTTTTTTTGTCTTAATTCTGGATTTAATTTTGCACAGCTTTTGGAAGAACTGGTGACCCTCATGGATACTTTGTCAATCTGGTATTCTTCTGGCCTAGAAAACGTGAAGCTGTATCAAGTACAAATCCAGCTGCTTCTTGGATTCATTGGACAAGATAATTTACAGGTGTGTTCCATTATTGAAGGTTTCTGTGCACAAATATGATAAAGTGATTTTCTTTTGCAAAGAAATATGTTCTGTCAAATTTGGGGTGTGAACATCTTTACTTTACTTTTTCCCCCTTAATACACCAATAAAAGATAACTTTGGTACTTGAATGGATTTAAAGTATAATTGATCAATGTATAAATGTACGAGAATGTCTAAATACAATTTGGGAAAAAGTGACAGCTTCTGCTTTCTCTGATTAGAATATGCTATTGTACAAACCATGGTCCCATTCTTTTGTTTAGGCCACTGATTTGTTTCAGATGGTAAATGCCCTTTATATTATATTATATTTATATTAATTCCATCTATCTGTGGAGAAAATCACAGTATTTTCTTCATAATAAATAATAGTTTATCATTAGTTTAGAACATAGGTGTCAAACTCGATTGCATCACATGACATATCGTGACATATCACAAGGTTTTTTGTCTTTGCAGAGCTGGGGTGGGCGTGGCCTGCGTGTGACGCATCTGGCCTGTGGGCCGCCAGTTCGACACCCCTGATTTAGAATGTCATTTTTTAGCCTAACTTCCTTAGAGAGACTTTGAAAGGATTCAGAAAGAAGCTGTATATATTTCTGAGACTTCTTGAAAGAAGGCTTGAATATAAATATAAATAAACAAACAATAAATACATTATATGGTGAGCATATGCTAATAATCAATATATAATTTGGATGCACTAATAAATGCTTTTGATATGTCTAATTTTGTTGAGTTGTGCTTACATGGTTATCATAATAACAAGTAATAAGGCCTGAGCCAACCGAAAGTCAGGAACAGGGGCGCAGTGCTTTGAGTTATAAAGAGAAAAAGCAAATGTGGATTCTCCCCTTATGTAATAATTTGCTTCCTGCTAAGCTTCCTGCTCTACTTAATTTATCTTGGGACAATGATATCAAA
The DNA here is from genome assembly GCA_034064705.1 of Bothrops alternatus. NCBI lineage: Eukaryota > Metazoa > Chordata > Lepidosauria > Squamata > Viperidae > Bothrops > Bothrops alternatus. The sequence continues at coordinate 1,925,239 of JARGCV010000068.1, forward strand.
TGGGAACCAACAAACTGCAAAACAAACATCAGCCTCAAATACTACCTGAAGTTTCAGTAATGCCTCTAGAGCACAGAAATACCCTTGGAAAGGCTTCAGTGCAGTGAGTGGTCTGTCTTCTAGTAAATGAGTGTCTTGTGATTGGCTACAACCACCATCAAAAACATTTCATTTAGTGTGCTCTCAACATTTCAAATCTGCCCAGGACCCCAAAATGTATGAGATTTGAAGAGATGCAAGTGGAGAATTGAAATACTTTTTGGGGGAAATGTATACCTGTAACTTGTTATTTATATTCCTGTTTGCCCCTGCTCCAGATTTGTGCAATGGCTGCAGCCAAGCTCAACACCCTCCTTCAGACCAAAGTACTTGACAACCAAGCGGAATCCTGTTATCTGCTGGGAAAACTGGAGGGCATCCTGAGCAGATCAATCCAAGAAAAGACTGAAACTTACTCCTTCTTGATCCCTCTAGTTCGAACTCTTATTTCTAAAATATATGACCTTCTGTTCATGAACTTGCACTTGCCTTCCTTGCCTTCTACTAATGGAAGCCCTTCCTTTTTTGAGGACTTCCAGGACTATTGTAGAACTGATGAATGGCAAGCTTACATCGATAAATATGTAAGTTGTAATTTCTTAAAATGCTTTCTCTCTCCAAAAAAAGGGAATGTGTTTTAAACTTCTTTCCCTTTATGAACTAGATTACCCCTAATATGAAGCAGTACGAGCTCAGCATTTTCAGTGATGGCAATGAACGTATGGCGCTCTATTGGAAGGATTGCTTTGAGGCCCTCATGGTCAACATCCATAAACGGGAACGAGAGAGAGGAGAAAGCAAGCTCAAATTTCAGGTAAAATCTGAGTGACTTTTTCAGGAGTTTGCCTGAGCAAGAAAATCATGAGAGGATGGCAAATACAGATAGTCCTTAACTTACGACCACAATTGATGCCAGAATTTATGTTGCTAAATGAGAAATTTGTTAAGTGAGTTTTGCCCTATTTTATGATTTTTCTTGCCATATTTGTTAAGTGAATCGCTGCAGTTGTTAAATGAGTAACACGGTTGTTAAGTGAATCTGGCTTCCCCATTGACCTTTCTTGTCAGAAGGTCGCAAAATATGATCACGTGACCCTGGGACACTTCAACTGTCATAAATATGAGTCAGTTGTCAAGCATCTGAATGTAAATCGCGTGGCCATGGGGAGGCTGCAAAAGTCGTAAGAGTGAAAAATGGTCATGTCACTTTTTTTGGGTGCCATTGTAACTTTGAACAGTCACTAAACAAACTGTTGTAAGTCGAGGACTGCCTGCATTTTAAGACTGGATTCTGTAGGACATGGTGCCAACCATTTCTCTTTCATCAATATTATATCTTTGACAGTGAAGGGACCGAACTCTTAAACGCTAATTCTCTTTCGGCTGCTGTTGGAATCAATTTTTCATTCAAAGGTTTGCCTCGGCTACATTTGTTTTTTTGACTGGTAATGCACAGAGTTATATTTTTTTATATGGCTAATGACTCAAAAATACATTTGCTTCTACATATTATATGCAATTTGGATTATTATTTTTGTTATTACAGTAAGCCCTCATACAACAGGTTTTTCAAGTTCTTTGTTCTAGCCTTCCTAGGCACTTCTTTTAAGATTTATTATATATGTTTCTGTCTCTAGGAATTTTTTGTAGAGCCATTTAACCGGAGGGCACGGCAGGAGAATATGCGTTACAATGGCATGCTAAAACAGTTAAACAATCAGCACACAACAACTCTGAGACAGTGGAGAGCTGCCAAACTTTACCTTATCTGTGAACAAGGCCCTTGGGCTGAAAGGTATGGGAGATCAGCATGTTTTCTTTCTCCTTGGAGCATACTGTACCTTTTTTAGAGCAAGACATGTGGCTGAACAATAAAAAAAAGAAAAAGAAAATCCTGGAATTTTTTGCAGCATATTTTGGGATCTGATGATGGCATGGTTAGTTTTCCAGGGTGGGCGGAATTTGGAGTGCTTGTTGGCTTACAATAATTTGGCAATAGTTCATTCCCTATTATTCGCCCAAAGTAGAAGCAAAACAACTTTCTTTTTCATGCTTAAATGATATTGCTTTTGGTAGCACACAGTAAATTCTCAATTTCTTATACCTGGAACAAATTCCTGGGTTCAAGTTATAAAACTGCCTTTTCATTTATTCATCCCTCTCTCTCTTCCTCCCTCTTCCTCCCTCTTCCTCCCTCTCTCTCCCTCCCTCCCTCCCTTCTGTTGATTAAACTTAGAATTCTAAAGGAAAAAAGTAGACCCTACCAAATGGAATTCTCTCACTCTAGCTTTGAGATATCATGGTCAGTCCATTAGGTTTCATGACTCCTGTTAAAGCCTTGACTTCACACACAATAAAAATGCCTAGTTGACCTCCCTCCCTCTTTTTTGGGACTGCTTTGAGCTGTTGGCAGAGATAATTCATAATTATAATTCTCAAAGTGAGATAGAAAATTCCCTATATGATTCTAGTATAACAAAGAGACCCAGCTCAGCTTGCTTGGAGGTCATTTTCTATAAGAAAGAATCAAGTTATTTTCCCCAGCTAGAAGGATCTTCATGCTTCCTCTGGAACAGTATGGAGAGAAAAAAATACGAAAAAGAAAATTTAATTGCTGCAGGGTTTTTTTTTTAAATCTTGTGTTCACATCTTGTCGTTCTTTTCAGTACAAACAGTAATATCACATGCCTAATGTTGTTCAATTTCTTTTGGTATATTCCTTTCATCAGGAAACCACATCTCATTCATTGGAAACTTTCAAATGTGGAAAACTATTCACGAATGAGGCTAAAATTAGTGGAAAATTACAATTTCAACTCTCACCAAGAGGCCAGTGCCCTGAGGGATAATCTAGGTGAGGCCAAGTGGCTATGATGCTTGTTAGCTATTGTCTTGGCTCTTTAAAATATTCAATCCTGATTTCTCACTGGACTTTTTAATTTCTTTCAAGTATAGAAAATTCTCTTTTCTGTTTGTGTTAAAAGTGTTCCCTTTTCTCAGCAAATCTGCTTTTGCTTATCTGCTAAAATTGCACTATAATATAAATAGAATCATGTGATTTAATAGGAACCTTTCTATGGATTGGGGGATGCTTGTGTTGGCAGTCCAATAGGCAAACAGAAATCAGTAGGTTTTTTTAGGATTTGAAGGAAATAGGCTCAGACCAGTGTGAAATAACCCAGAATGAATTTATTGAATGAAATAAAAGTAGATTAAAATTAATTAAGAGAGTTAACAGAGAAGGGTATGCTAATCTACATCCTTTCAGTATGTCAGGAACCTCAGGAATGGCGGTGGTTGGACTCCAAAGCCAGTAATTGTCCGTGTCCTCCCAGAACTTTGAATCTACATGGAAATTCTTAAAAGAGAGGGGTTATAAACCATCACACGTGAAGATGGCTTGGTAGCCTACTTTATCAGAGATTTGATATAATTTTAGATAGTGGAATCTTTGCCAAAGATTTATCTGGCAGCTTTTGCCAATTACTTTTATCTCTAGAGAAAACATGATCTCCAGGAAGCAGCACCTGCAAATATTAAGTGAGCCTTTTTTATGAGAACATTGTTCTTAGGTAGTTAGTGTTCTCCCTCCTCTTGGAGGATGTTAGATTAGGGAGCCCCTGTTGTCTCTTTATCTTAATGGCTACCAAATAATAACGCAGATGACCAAGCATTGGCAATACAATATTGTAGTCCACAAAGCTCTGCTAAGTAACTTCTCTTAAGTACACGTGGTGGAATAAACAAACAGCTTCAGCTGTTAAATAATCCTTTCTGCATAGGTATTACAGAGAGAGAGAAAAAAGAGTCCTACTGTGATGCCAATACATTGTTACAAAATAACAGAATAACAGAGTTGGAAGGGACCTTGGAGGTCTTCTAGTCCACCCCTCTGCTCAAGGAGGAGACCCTATACTAGTGATGGCAAACCTGTTAGAGACCGAGTGCCCAAAAACTGGTTTCCCCCCCGCTCTACCCCCTGCCCCGTCCCCACCCCGCCTGCCCGCAGGGCCACTCACCACCTCCAGGGCCTGTTGCAGATCACCCAGCAGCGCCATGGCAGCCACGCCCTCTGCCCACGCCCCACAGCATCAACTGCGCACGATGGGGTGTGAGGGAAGAGTCTTGTCTACGCTGCCTGGCTGCCATGTCCTTGACTGCACTGCTCTGCGTGGGCTACACTCGGGGGCAACCCTTCTCCAGAAGGGCTGCTGGTGAGGAGGGTGTCATGAGGGGAGGCAAGGCTGGGGCAACGGCACGTGTGCCCACAGAGAGAGCTCTGAGTGCCGCCTCTGGCACCTGTGCCATAGGTTTGCCACCACTGCCCTATACCATTTCAGACAAATGGTTGTCCAGTCTCTTCTTAAAATCCTCCAGTGTTGGAGCACCCACAGCATCTGGAGGCAAGTTGTTCCACTGATTAATTGTTCTAACTGTCAGGAAATTCCTCTTTAGTTCTAGGAGTTCTTCATGTTTATTTTATTCATTTATTCATTTAATTCAATGTTCTTCATGTTTATTCATTGAGATACATGCTCTAATAGAAGTTTATTTGCTTAATTGGATATCTTCATTTCATCTTCCAAGGAGTGTTACAGATGCCACCATCAAGGGAAGCTTTGCTTCTGGAGGCAGTGAAGCAAGTAAAAGTCAGTGATATGGAAGATGATATACTTGAACTGCCAGATGAAGATCCAACATCCAGTACAAATATGTATGTAGAAGAGTATGTGAATTCAGAACCAGGTTCCAAAGAATATGGCTGAAATATATTGTGGGCCTGCTCATCAGGGGGTTTTTTTTAAACCTATTTCCACATTGTACAAAATCTATTCAAATTCAGACATGAATATGCATGAAATGGCAAGATTTTTCTTTTTAAGCTTGGAATGAAGCAGTCCACCTAATACGTTAAAATGTCCAAAGTTAGCTGCATTCTGAAAGGTCAAAATTGTTTCATCCCAAAGGAAAAAAAATATTTCAAAAATTTTAAAAACTACTAATAAGAAAACAGATTACAAAATTGTCACAAGAAACAAATACTTTTAATGTTTCATTTCATGATTTTTGAAAATATAGATTTTTAAAAATTAAATATAATATTCTTTGGAATTTTTTTACTTTGGCCATAGATATTAAATATGGACTAATACCACATCTCTTCTGCTAACCAAGTTCAAACAAAACGTTTATCTGTTTACTTACTTACTAACAACTTGCATACCCTTCTAGTTTATTGTTATATGCAAATATTTTGTTTCAAAAACTACATGCGCAAATAATAGTAATAATAATAATAAAGTTGGAAGGGACCTTGGAGGTCATCAAGTCCAACCCCCTGCTCAGGCAGGTAACCTTATACCATTTCGGACAAATGGCTGTCCAGTCTCTTCAGTGTTGGAGCATTCACCGCTTCTGGAGGCAGGTTGTTCCACTGGTTAATTGTTCTAACTGTCAGGAAGTTTCTCCTTAGTTCTAGGTTGCTTCTCTCCTTGATTAAGTTTCCATCCGTTGCTTCTTGTCCTGCCTTCAGGCGCTTTGGAGAATAGCTTGACTCCCTCTTCTTTGTGGCAGCCCCTGAGATATTGGAACACTGCTATCATGTCCCCCCTCGTCCTTCTCTTCATTAAACTGGACATACCCAATTCCATCAACCTTTCCTTATAGTTTTCTTCTAATTATATAAAGATCTAAGTAAAATATACTTTAGAAATTATGTATAGCATCTCTTGTGCTGGCAGTGTAATAAATAAGTTCTCACTGTTCATAACTTAGAAATGAGAAATTTGTTACAGGATCAAACTTTCCTTTATTCATGTTTTTCTCTTCTTAAGGAGTGTTTTTCCTCCGTTGTCACTTGTTTAAGGTATAGAGCAAAAACAACACTAATCCTATTTGATACTAATCAGTCTTTTTATTAATTAGTACTTAGTGATGGACCATTTGTTTAGGAAGTTCAAATACTGATTATTTTGTAAGAAATGCTGATACCTTGTTTTGTAATTTTTGTATTATCCGGCTAATCAAGCCTATCATTTGATATTTCTGCTGTAGGGGTGAAAAAGAAGAGCAGGGTCAAAAAGAAAAACTTGTGCTCTCAGAAGACTGTGAACTTATTACAATAATGAATATAATACCTGGCAGACTGGAGGTCACGACATATCACATTTACTTCTATGACGGCAGCATTGAAAAAGAAGAAGGTGAGACCTTTGGACTTCTGTTGCACCACTCTGTTTGTATAGTTAATTGGCTACATACACTCTTTCACACTGGAATGAATTTCTGGAAGAAATATTTCAAACGTTTGATAATCTAGAATACTCCATTTGCACTGTAGTAGAGAAAAATATTGCTGATTGCCAAACTTTTCCCTAAGTTCTGGGGATCCGTAATCTTTTGTGACTGATGATTTGGGGGATATGACATGAGTACTTTCTCAAAATGGCTGGCATGGTAAACATCCATTTATAAGAAGGCAAGTTGAAAGGGCTCCCCACCCCTTTTCACGCCTCTCACAATGCGGGCAAGGGGGAGGTTATTGGGGCACATTTATTTTTTATTTGTTCTTTTTTGTTTAATGGATTGCAACTATTTTAGAACTTATACTACAGTTTTTGTTTGTTTCCTATCTTAATTATTGATAAATGTTACTATTGATTTTCGGTGACAGGGAACTACAAAAGGGTAGTTTGAAATGATATGATCCCGATGCTGCTGGTTGTTCAGTCCTGCCATGATTTTTATTAAAATTTCTATTTGGGCTCATTCCAATCGACAGTTTTTACTTTTCCAACTATGTTACCAGACCTTTTTGACTTTCATAATTATCATATACCTTCAGTTAAGAATAAACTGAAATTCTTCTTCTATATCCAGGTATAGGTTTTGATTTTAAATGGCCTCTTTCTCAAATTCGAGAGATTCACTTGCGCCGTTATAATTTGAGGAGGTCAGCTTTGGAGATCTTCTTTATTGACCAGACTAATTACTTCCTTAACTTTAAAAAGGAGGTATGTAATTTTACATGTTTCTTGTGCAGAATATCTTGGGAATAATCCCTAAAATATATTTTTCATTACTGGGTGACTTTGCCCAGTGATCTCCTGTGAACAGATGAATGGGTTCTATTCAACAATATTCCTTATTGTGCTAAAAATGAACTCAGCTTGGATGGTAAAGTAATTGAAACGTCTTGTTTCATATTAGGATTTTAGGTGCATATTTAACTTTTTTTTTCATGGTCAGCTGACATGTTTAATAATGAAAGCCAAAGTACGGTATCTAGTTTAAATACCATGTTTTAAGCGGGTATAAGAAAGAAAACCAACATTGATTTTAACAATAGATTGCGCTTAGCTTCAGCGCTTAGCATAGTGGCCCATTCTTGCTGGAGATGACCAATGTTGAGGCAAAGCACTTTAATGTAATATCATTTATTGATGCATAATGAAATGATAAATTGAATTGCATGGATTAGCCCCACAATTGGGTTGCCAAAATAGCAAGCCCAAGTGCGAAAATGGGGACGTTCTGATGATATTATTCAATAAATTAATCTATGTACCTTCACTGTTGTAGACAAGAAACAGAGTATATAGCCGAATTCTGTCTCTGTGTTCTCAAAATATTAGTGGGACCAGATCTCCCCAAGAATTATTCAAAGCTTCTGGATTAACTCAGGTAGGATACTAACCTGAATGGTGGGGGACATTAAAAATAATTCATGTCTCTTTTTCCTTGGTATAATAGCTGGTGTCTGAGCTAATTTTTAAAAATACAGATAAATATATTATTTAAATGGTAACTTCTTCTATTTCTGAGTCTATTCTCTGTTAAAAATAGTTTGTCACTTGAAGAATACAATAAACTTTAAATTGTGATGCATATAGGATGAAATCTATTTTCTTCCTGGTGATGACAAAACTAATAGTAGTTTTATTTTATACAACCTCATCCTAAATGGAGCATTCTCCTGCAGGTCAAGTTTGTTTGATTGCATAGGAAAGTAACAATAATATGATTTTTTAAAAATAATTTTTAATGGTTTATGGTTCTAGTTTTATATGGGCTGAAAGAGTATGGTGACATAAACATTTGAATAAACATGAATGCTACTTTAATTTTGCCATTTTGTTTGCTTGAATTATGCTAAAATGCATTGCTAGCTCTTTTTACACAACATTAACTTCAACATTGGGTTTTCTTTACTTAGAAATGGGTGAACAGAGAAATATCCAATTTTGATTACCTCATTCAGTTAAATACTATGGCAGGACGGACCTACAATGATCTTGCACAATATCCTGTTGTAAGTATTGTTTATGTCCCATTGTTTCTAACTAGACACAATATTATATTTTATCAAAAAACAAATGCGAGATTTGTTTTCCTTTTTGTTCAAGTTTCCATGGATCCTGCAGGATTATACTTCAGAAGAATTGGATTTGAATAATCCTGCAGTGTTTCGGGATTTGTCTAAACCTATTGGTGCAGTAAATGAAAAGAATGTGAGGGCTGTAAAGGAAAGGTATTTCTTTTGAAATAATCACTTAATTGATGTATTTAACTGTCCTTATTATGCACCTGCTTCTTAATGTCTATGCTTGTTCCTCTCTTCCAACTAGTAAGTGGAATGTATTGTTCAGATGGTAGTGAAGAATTGAAGACAGCTGTGCAAGTATTCATTGATAGGTATATTTAGGATAAGAATTTTAAAAATTGTCACAGCCTTTTCAGATTGGACATGGAGGGTAAATAGTAATAAAATTGTGTTGAAAAAAGGAAGTTGATAGCTATATTGCTAAAATAATGGTAATTTATCATTGAGAATTTGGGGCTGCATGTTGCCCTAAAAAAGCCCAGTGGAGGAAGCATTGTGAAGTAGGTGTATAAGTAGGTGTAAAAAAAATTGAATTGAAAGAAATTCTTTGGATGATAGGCAGAATCTTTGTGCTCCTTATTAGTATAGAAAATGTAAAATTGTATGAATATTTTCAGTGCTAAAAATTCTATTTTTCCATCACTTATCATTTTCCTTGCTTTTCAACCCACTCACCCATAGTCATAAACTGAAAAGGCAATATAGATTTACTTTAGTGTTTTTCAAGCCCAGTTCAGCTAAAAAAAGACAAAATTGATAGATCAGCTGCCAGATTTTTTTAAAAAAACTCTTGAGTGTTCTTCATTCTCAAATGGTAAGTCTACCGATAACTTCTCAGAGTAAACTTCTGGAGGCAGATTGTTCTACTGATTAATTGTCCACTGAACAATTAATCAGTGGAACAATCTGCCTCCAGAAGTTGTGAATGCTCCAACACTGGAAACTTTTAAGAAGACACTCAACAACCATTTGTCTGAAATGGTATAGGGTTTCCTGCCTGAGCAGGGGGTTGGACTAGAAGACCTCCAAGGTCCCTTCCAACTCTTATTATTATTATAATAACAAATAAAATAATAAATGCCAATAGATTCACAGTTATGAAAATGTGGGTTTTTTTCTTTTTTTCTTTTAAAGATACGATAACTTTGAAGACCCCCTTGGAATTATTGACAAGTTTCACTATGGGACTCACTATTCCAATGCAGCTGGAGTCATACATTACCTCATTAGGGTTGAACCTTTTACCACTTTGCATATCCAGCTTCAGAGTGGGAGGTATGATATTAAGCTATGTATAAATTTCTGTTTTTTACATAATGGTAGAATTGCAGAATGTATTATTTTCCTTGAAAGTAAACAAGGTATCATTTCTTCACATACTTAGAGTAGAATGTTTATTTCTCAGAAGAAAAGCACCCTTGCATATAATTCAGAGGAGCTGCAAATACAATAAGTCCTTTGAGTAAAGGAAGCAAAGAAAAAAGCCTTCTTTCCCATGAAACAAAAAATATTATTTGTTTGTTTATTTATAAAGTTTATTTTATATACCTTTCTTACTAACTAACTCTGGATGGTTTAAAATATTAAAAACTGTAATGATAAGATGTTTAAGTTATGAGCTTTCTGATACTTTGCCAGGTAATCTTAGTATCTTGGTGATGTCCAAATTTCCCGCCAAGTTTTGTAATGGCCACACATGGTCTTCCTCCATGCAATTTGCTGCTATCCCGAGCTTCATTTATGTGCTAATAGCTAAGTAGAGTTCTTGAATAAACAAGTTTTGTGTTCTAATTCAAAAGTGATGCATGACTGCATGCAAATGATAGGTAGCTCCAGATATGCACTGTTATCCTGGATTGAAACAAATAGGTAAACTACTTTTTGAAAAAAAATTTGTACCTATATTTGATTTTATAGGAAGAGTACTGAGGTAAAGTTAAATGCAATTTCATTATTTAAATGGAATTTCAGTGGAAATACTGATGTGTAATTTGGGGACTTTTCCTTTGTATTTTCTCTCTGTAGATTTGACTGCGCAGATCGACAGTTCCATTCCATTCCTGCTACTTGGCAAGCTCTCATGGAGAATCCAAATGATGTGAATGAACTAATTCCAGAATTTTTCTACTTCCCAGAGTTCTTAGAGAATCAAAATCGTAAGAAGTTAAGCCAATAATAAACTGCACAGAACAATGGGTTCTCACTTATTGTTTAAGTAACACTCTCTCAGGCGCAAAGAATCAGAACCATTCATGTGGATCGCAGCATAAATGACCGAAGTCTATATACAAGAATCTAGTTAACTAACAGCACTAACTTGGCATTAGATAAGAGTCAACAGAATTCAAGAGTGGGGGGGGTGGACTTAGATCTCTTGTGTTAATGCAAAGACTCCAAACTAATGATATGTTTTATTCTGCCCCCCTTCCCCCCAGCTCTGCCTCCTCTTCTCCTGCACACACTGGCTAATATTCTGATGTGATTACAGAATGAATAGAAAATCTGATTTATCATACAAAAAATCCTAAACTACACTTTTGCCATATTATTACAATTGCTGTTATTCTATTACATAATTTGGAGAAGCCATTTCTATTTAAAATAAAATGTGAGACATTGATTTTCCTGATTAAGTATGTTTCTTCTGTCTTCTTCTCCTTTAGTGGTACCTGGCTTAGAAAACTGTAACTTCTAATAAACATTTTGTCATTTTAATTGCACCTGAAATCTTTTTGTTTTATTGCCACTCTGCAGATTTCAATTTTGGTCGGCTCCAGATTTCAAAAGAAGAGGTAAATGATGTTATCCTACCAAAGTGGGCACATTCTCCAGAAGACTTCATTTTCAAACATAGGAAAGCATTGGTGAGTTATAGTCCCTCTGGAGAGATAATGTAAGATTTTAAAATGTGTGTTTAGCACAAAGGACCATCAGTGTATGTGTGTAACTTGACAGAAATGAAATGCAGGTGTGTTGAATACGTTTGCTGCCTTGAGTAATTTGCAAAAATAATAAAGGTGGATACAAATAAATCAATTTAATTTTTTTAAGTAAGGTATTCACTAATGAATAGTATTCATAATCATGTAAAATGATTTTCAGTGGCCTTTCTCTCTTTATTGTTATGAGGTAAGATACAGTGAAGTGAGATAAAACAGAATAAAATATAGTAAACATGATACATTGAAGATAAATAGGTAAGATAAAATAGTATAAGATAAAATAGAAGAAGAGAACTTAATAGTATCAATTGACTGTGTCAAATATATAAAACTGATGCAAAAATGTACATAAAAAGAAAATGTAAATTCATACTATATCGTCACCCCTATAGTTAATTTCAATCTAATCAAGGTATTCTCTCCTCTTTGAAGTGGCCTTTGAAATGAGGAGGGCAATTGTATTAATGATTTGAAGGTTTGTTCCCTGCAATAAGAGTGTTTCTCTTGAGTGCCCCAATTTTTTTTTAGTTTTTAAATAAGGGGCTTAATAAGTGGCCATTTCTGGAGAGTAAAATTTGCAGTTGACAAGAATGTTTTCATTGTCTTCAGTGGCTGGTGCCCCACAAATGCAAAATCTTTCTTCAGTTGGGACCCCATGAAACCTCCCACGTCTTACCATGTTCAAATCAAGCTCTAGAAAAAACTCTTTGGAGATGTTGAGGCATGTAAGATATTTGTTAGATATTTTTCTAACTGGGAGGCTGATTTGAGTTGAGCCAGCCACTTCAGACACTTGACACATTTAAGTGCTGCAATATCATCTTCAGCAGCCACATTAATAACTCTTTGTTTGAAGGGCTTTAGATCTGATTGGGCTGAGAATTGGATAGAGAATCCATATTGAGAGATGACATTTGAAATTTGGATGGCTTAAGCACAATACTGCTCTTCAAAGCACAGCTACCCAACTGGGTCTATGGATAGTAATTAAATACTTAAGTACTAAAATTTTGTAGATATTATCTGGTAATCTGGCCAAGTGTTTTGGAAAAAAATATTTTTATAATTCTTTTGTGATGTAAGTTGTTGTGCTGTCCTTGGAGGTTTTACCACAGCTGAATTAAATTGTACCTGTGTAGTACCTATTTTTTTTCTTCTGAATGGTTACAGAAACTTGGATTTATTTTCTTGTATTTCACAGTTCCTACAGTATATGCGCAAACATTATCATAAAACTAGGATGATCTTTTTCAGTGAATGTAAATATGGAGAGCAAAGTGTATTTGAAAAAAGGCTTTTTTTCAAAAATAAAATGAGTTAGAAGTTTCTTTGAAGAACTTAGTTACTGAACTTAATTTTTTCTTTCTGTCTTAGGAATCAGAGTATGTCTCTGCTCATCTTCATGAATGGATAGATCTGATTTTTGGTTATAAACAAAGGGGGCCAGCTGCAGTGGAAGCTCTGAATGTCTTCTACTACTGTACCTATGAAGGTATGAAGCCCCATCTTTTCTTGGTACATAATTGGATCATGTGTGATGGAAAGGTTAACAGTAGCTTTAAAAGCTAAACCAAGGAAGAGCAGGAGAGAACACAATAGGCTTTGATTATGCCATGGATAAACTGTTACACTATACCAGGGGTGTCAAACTCATGTGACGTGTCGTGACATATCGTAACTTTTTTGCCATTGCCGGCAATGGGGTGGGCGCGGTTTTGCCATGATGCATCCGGCACACGGGCCAGCAGTTTGACACCCCTGCATTAGACCAAATATTTGCTATCTTACAGCTGTATCATTTGATTAGTGCTGCATAGTATTAAATGGCTTATCTATTATTTTGCATTAGCACCTGTACATGGTTAATTAGGGAGAATGATTAACAATGTGTCAGTGATGAACTATTTGGTGATAATATATATATGTACTACATCATGTTTGTGACAGGTGGCAATAGCTAGCTGACTTTTGGCTGCTCCAGAAAAAGCTAAGCAATATCAGACCTTGTTAATACAGGTAGTCCTCAACTTACAACCACAATTGAGCCCAAAATTTCTTTTGCTAAGTGAGTTTTGCCCCATTTTACGACTTTTCTTGCCACATTTATTAAACGAATCACTGCTGTTGTTAAATTAGTAACATTGACTTTGCTTGTCAGAAAGTCACAGAAGGTGATCACATGACCCCGGGACACTTCAGCTGTCATAAATGTGAGTCAGTTGTCAAGCATCCGAATGTAAACCACGTGACCATGGTGATGCTACAATGGTCATAAGTATGAAAAATGGTTATAAATCACTTTTTTCAATGCTGTTGTAACTTCGAACAGTCACTAGGCAAACTGTTGAAAGTCGAGGACTACCTGGGTTTGGATGGAAGGCAACTACAAAATCCCAGAGTTGAAAATATATCCTGGCAAACAGTTTTTGTATAGTTTTATGGGCATGTCCATGACATCCCCATTTCACCAGCACCATGAATCAAGTGCTTCGTTTTACCTACAACATATATATGGATCATTTAAGATTTCATGAGTTGACTTTAAGTGTCAACATTGACGTGATAAAAGTTTTTATTTGAAATGTTCTCCTTAATCCTCCTTCAGAATGTTCCACTCAGTCAGTTCTTACTGGATACTGCAGGAGGAGAGTGTTGAGTCTAGGGTGGCAAAAAAGTCAGGAAAAGTCTAGTAGCACCTTTTCTGACTAGCAAATTATATTAACAGACAAGAGCATTGTCAGATTCATAGAGTGGCTAGACCAGAGGTCCCCGACCTTTTGGGCACCAGGGACCGGTTCCATGGAGAGAGGTTTTTCCATGGACCGGAGGGGGCGTGGCTTTGTGTGCTACCTGCATCCCATGGAGCGGGCTTTGCTTGTTTGTGCGGACCGGTTGCAGGCATGCCATGGCCTGGTACTGGTCCATGGACCAGGAGTTGGGGACCCCTGGGCTAGACTACATGAAGTTTTCAGGCATCTGATAACATTAAATCCAGCTCATGAAAATTTATGTTTGTTAATGACAGACTTTTAGTCAGAAAAGGGTGTTATTAGACTCCATGTGATTGCCACAGAAATTCTAAGGTTAAAATTCATCAACTTTTAAAAGTCTGTGTCTCTCGTGATAAAATGATTCTTCACAGCAGAAATTGAATACCTTCTTTGGGAGGTAGTCTGTGTGTAACATCAATCTCCAAATACACCTCGAACCTTAAATACTTTTCTTCTATTCCATTATGAATATGGGGGAATTGGAAGCTTCTGTTTTTATTTAGTCACAGTTTAGCATGTCATCTAAACTGGTATGAAGTTGCTTTCTATCCACTAATCAGAGTTGAAGAATAACCAGAATTTCTTAAGGCTGAATATTTAAAAAATGGAAAAAAATGCTTTATAAATCATACTGGAGCAAATGAGATCATACAGGTCCAAGGGTCAGTCATTTTCATCATACTAAACTAGGTTTATTCTAGTTCTTCATGTTGCATCCAAATGGATAGGGCAGATTCGTCACAGAGCTTGGCCATAATTAGTATTTAAGCCCTCATGAAATGTGCTCTTTCACTACCAGAATTTGGTTTTCCTTATCCTGATGCATTTTGGAGTTTATAATCTTGAGTAGATCTGAAGGACACCAGATAGAAAGAGAGGATACTGTACATTTACATGGATAAACATTACAATAACTGCAAGGGAGGAAGCAAGTATACTCCTCTCCATAACAACTTCAGGTGATGAAATATTAAGTAATACATACTTGTACAGAAAAGCATATGGATTATTAGTTTTTTTATTTTGTTTGCCATTTGACTATCATTGCAGGAGCTGTAGACCTGGATGCCTTAACTGATGAGAAAGAAAGAAAAGCCTTAGAAGGGATGATTAACAACTTTGGACAAACACCTTGCCAGCTGTTGAAGGTAAATCCTTTGGAAGTACTAAGAGTCCCAGGTACCATCTCCACATGAGTAGCCTGCCTTTGACCATGTTGTGATGGTTCTCATGCTTCAGAGGTTTCCCCTCAGGCCTCACCACACCTCCCTGTCGTACTTTACAGTCACATTCTCTTTATTCCTCTTATTTCAATAATCTGTTGAAGAATCATTGTGTAAGTACATTGTGGACTTATTCTAGGAGCCCCACCCAGCAAGATTATCTGTGGAGGAAGTGCTGCAGAAGCAGACCAAAAATGAAAACTCCACCCTCAATCTGTTCCAGCATCTCCCTGAACTAAAATCCTTCTTCATTGAGGTAAAGATATTTGTTATCAGGTTGCAACGGATAATGTTCCACATTATTTATTAAAAAAAACAATCTCTAGGGTGTTTGGAAATAAAAATAATAATTTCCCACATGATTGGGTACACTAAAAATGGATTCTAGGTCCAAAAAGCTTGATGGCTATAGAGATGGAAGACAGTGCATTACACATTTTCTACAATGATGGTAGAAACAGATCTGTACATTTTTTTTAGTTTCTGGAAATGCAAAAAACCTACAGCACTCTTTAACATTGTTTAAATCTGACTAAAGAAAGCAAAGCAGGGAAGTCAAAGAGGATAGTAACACCAATAGCAATAGCACTTAGATTTGTGTACCGCTTCACAGTGCTTTACAGCCCTCTCTAAGCAGTTTACAGAGTCAGCATATTGCCCCCAACAATCTGGGTCCTCATTTTACCAACCTTGCAAGGATGGAACATTGAGTCAACCTTGAGCCGGTGAGAATCGAACTGCTGGCAGTGTGCAGAATTAGCCTACAATACTGCATTCTAACCACTGTGCCATGGTAACAGAGCTTGATGCTGTGAATGGCTCTCTTTTCTTTCTTTTAAAATTCTGCTGTAGCTATATTATGTGGATGAGGGCTTCCACTTCAACACTGTGGCACACAAAGTGTTAAGCCACAAGAAAATATTCTTAATATTTTTAAATATGTTTTTTGTGGTGATGGAGGTTTTTTTTTGTCAGTCATAGCACAAGCCATAATTGCATGAGGATCCCAGGACATTTTTACAGCTACTTAGCAATGATTGGATAGGAGGATTACATTTTCCCCGCAGGTCATAAAATGTCCAGGATCACATTTCTGGGTATGCTTAAAATCAACCTCTCTACAATCTTATGTGGACCTCATTACAACTTATTCTCTAGAAGATGCCCATTCACTTCAAAGCTGGTCTACTTTCATTGAAGCCAAAACTGTTGGTACTTTGGGAATTACTACTGCTGTTCTTATTGATAGGTTATTTCTAACAGTTTGTCTTTGTTACTAATAAACTGAGATGATCAGTTGTGCTGTACAACAGTCAAAGATGAATTACATAATAGTTTGAGAAGAGGATACTGCAGCATTTTGCAGTACAGCCACATTCATACTGATTTAGATGAGTAGGTTTCAGAAGATAATAATTGCATTGCCTTTTTTCTAAAAAACAGCTGTAAGGTAACAAAGAACATTTAATGTAATTATGAAAACACCTAATGTAATTAGAAAAGTGTCTCATCTCCTGTTCCTCATTGTCTTTAGAGATACTCTGATTTTTTTACCCTCCTGTTCATTCTTTATTTCTTTATATGATTTATTTCACACACATTTGGATTATACAAATATTGTAGGATATTGATAAGTATGGCAATTGAGAGAAGAAAAAGGTAGCAATGTAAAAGCAATCATTATATAAATAGTTGCACAGTTTCCTTCTTATTTAAGAGGCAGACACAATGAACCTTCAGTCTTCAGCATAATTCCATTTCTGCCTGTTCCAGCAAAACTTGGGCAAGTGATTCAGATCCAGGAGTTCCTTCTGCTATCACACTTCAGAATTAGAAACACTTATTCTAGATACTCCATTTAATATTAGCATCCCTATTGGCTGTAGATTTGAACATCATCTACATGCATATGCCACATCAGATTGATTTGTCCTACTTACCATCACCAACCAGCATCTGTTTTCCCCCTAGGGAATCAGTGATGGAATCCCTATTGTTAAGGCCATTGTTCCCAGGAACCAGTACCGATCTTTCATGTCACAGGGAAGTCCAGAACTTTTGGTGAGTGACGTTTGCAAAAATGCTGGAAGCAGGTCTGATGTGAAGTTATCAAAATTACTGGTTATTAATTGTTAACTTGTTGCCTGTTGTTAATTTGTCATTAATCTTTAACTTGTTTCTGTTCAAAGGTGGAAAGTTTATTATGTTATAATGTGTGTTAAGGTATCTGTGATCATGGTTGGTGTGATTATTGTTGTGTTTTAGTGTTTTCTGAGTCGACGCAGTATCTTAATGCAATAAACACATAAAAATCAATAGATCTTCACTTTCAGAACTATAATTCAAAGATTCATAAAAGAACAGCCGGATGTAAAGGCAGGGAGGAAAGACAAATTGTGTTTATAATTGATGTGAGTGAAATTTATATCTCATTTTTAAAAATTTAAACACTCTTTTCTGAAGGTAACAGTAAATCTCAACTTTATTATTGGGACTCATGGATGGCTATCTTATGACCGAAATATTTCCAATTATTTCACTTTCCT
The DNA here is from genome assembly GCA_034064705.1 of Bothrops alternatus. Taxonomy (NCBI): domain Eukaryota; kingdom Metazoa; phylum Chordata; class Lepidosauria; order Squamata; family Viperidae; genus Bothrops; species Bothrops alternatus. Next base: position 1,943,143 of record JARGCV010000068.1, read on the forward strand.
TAAGGATCAAACAGTGACAAATCCCAAGTGAGTAAAAAAACATAATTTTCTGGGACATATTTTGGCATGCATTTAACAAACTCGAGCCCACTTTATAAAATGTATTGATGTGATCCTTCATTGGGGATATGCAGTAGAGAGAAAGAACATTTTCATAGTTCTTCATTGTGTCTTTAATCTGTTTATCCAGAGGAAGGTACAAATATGTCTATCTGAATCAAGCTACAAATAGGCATACATGCAGAAATTTGTATGTACGCACACATACATTCAGCGTGTATTGTCTATTTTGAACTGCAAAGTAGGCTTTTGGTTAGGTGATGAAAGCTTCTGCTCAGAACTGGATACTGTGGGAAATTATCTGAAGAAATCAGCAGACTTTGCTGAAGGATGAGAATGTTGATAAAGGAGTCCATGGGCCCATGGTTAATTTTGGCTTAGTAAACTGGCTCATTGAATTCATGTCCTCTTTGCTATTTAATCAGCTTTATACTGTCCTCTAGACATTTTCCCAAGGATAGATATATCCTGATTAAAGAAAGCTCAGATATGAGTCTGGAGATTTCTGTAATGCAAGATCAAAAGAATGAATGATAAAATCTTAAATCCACAGTTCAGATGTCAGAAACCTGCACAGTTACTGATAAGATTTGGGAGTTTGGTTATAATAGTATACCACAATCAGTCATTATGTGATTAAGCAGGATACTCCATCTTGCCCTCTCCTAACTGGAAGAAAATAGAATTTGGAAGTTGAAACTTGTGCTTTATTCTCACTTTGGTAAATGCTTATATCGTTGCACTTACTATATTGCACTTTTATTTGTACTGAAATTTACTTCATGATTTTGGGTAACAATACGTTTTAATAAATGGACAATGTAGATCTAATTTAAGTATTTGTTTCCAGAACACAACGAAACATCAGTGGTCCTTTTGCACCAGGATTGGAAATTACCTCAAAGTTGTTTGTGATGTCCCATGATGCAAAGTTGCTTTTCAGTGGAGGGCATTGGGACAATAGCATTCGTGTAACATCTCTCACCAAGGGGAAAGTGATGGCCCAGCTTATTCGGCATATGGGTAAGGGATTTTAATTTATTTTATTTTATATCTTATTTTATTTTATGTCTTATTTTATTTTTGAGTGAATTAGACAATGGGCCTCTGTAGAATGTTGAAATGCTCTCACAAAATGGCTGCCACAAAATAGATGGGACGAGGCACATGCCTAAAAATCAAGCTAGGGTGGGGGTGGGAGGGTGGATGTCTTATCTTAGGACTGCTGCAGCCAGGCCTCCCATGCGCCGACACCTGTTACGCCGACACCTGTTGCGATGCTGCTTGATTTCTTCAGCAGCCACTTGCCGCCACTTGTGGCCAGACACCACATGGCACATGTACCCCATACCTGCTGCTGCCCCATGTACCCCACACCCGCTTACCTTACTGGTAGGACTGCTGCAGCCATGCCTCCCACGCCCTGACACTTGTTGTACCGCCACTAGTGGTGCCACTCATGGCAGGAATCTGCACAGCACTTTGGGTCATTGCCACTGCTCGCGGCAAGAGGCCGCCTGGTACTTCACAGCCCTGCCACCGCTCGCAGCAGTGCTTCAGACCGTTGCCGCCACTCAAGGCAGGCCGCTACATGGTGTTTCACGCCGGTGCAGCCACTTGTGGGAGGATGCACGATGTCCTCCCGCGAGTGGCAGCACTGGCGTGAAGCACCATGTGGCCTCCTGCCGCGAACGATGGCACTGACACAATGTGCCACATTGTATCCGGCCGCAAGTGGTGGCAAGTGGCCACTGAAGAAATCAAGCAGCAGCGCAACAGGTGTCGGCGCATGGGAGGCCTGGCTGCAGCAGTCCTAAGGTAAGAAATCCCCTGAGAATAAGACCTAGTGCCTCTTTTGGAGGCAAAACAAATATAAGACCGGGTCTTATTTTCGGGGAAATACAGTAGTACTAGTCATACTTATGAATCTTGGTTTCCTGACCTAGTCTGCCTCCAAGGGTTGCCAAGTGAGGATACTTCTATAAGCACCTGTTGCCATTCTCCAGAATGCTCCATTTAATAGATCAAAAATAATGCTTAAACTACAAACAGGAGTGGCACCTTCTTTCTTAATTCTGGATACAGAGAATAGATACAAATGCACTGTATTCTTCCATTGTGATAAATAAAGAAAATCCATGATGTTGAGAATCTGTAAAATACAGAGACCATTTGGTAGATGTTACTGCTTATTGCATCTCAGGAAATCATAAATGTATTGTAGGTAACAGTATTTTTATTACTGCTGTGTGATTAGCATTATCTTTAGTAAGAAGGTGAGAGGTTACCTTCCAGGTTTTCAAGATGATAATTGTAGCTTGTTTTGTCATTTTTTCCTCAATAGGTTGAGAATAGTGATTGGACCAAAGTCTACTTTTGACTTTCAAGGACCAAGTGAAGTTTTAAAGTAATGTTACTCTAGGCCAGGGGTAGGCAACCTTGGCTCTTTTATGACTTGTGGACTTCAACTCCCAGAATTCCTGAGCCAGCATAACTGGCTCAGTAATTCTGGGAGTTGAAGTCCACGAGTCATAAAAGAGCCAAGGTTGCCTACCCCTGCTCTAGGCCTAGTCTGAAGCCTAATCTAAATATTAGATGGCATTGGCTCAGAAGCCTCTTCCATTCCACTTTCTGTCCACAAGGACCCATTAGAACTCTTGGGAACTCTATAAATAGGCTAAAAAGACCACCAATTAATCTGATATTCTTCCTCTCACACTAGAGTTTCTATTTTTTATCTTCCATAGCTTGGGGCAAACAAGGCTCCTCCTTTGTTTTTTGCTACCACAGATTAGTACTTCTGGAAATAGCATTAATCATGTTGGATTTGATCCATTTAAAATGTCTCCTTCCTGACAAACCCCATAGCAATGAATAGAATTTAGCTTGAAAGAAGGTAAGTAACTGTGCATGAAGGGCTCTGGTGACCCTTTACTGGCTCCATGTCGGTATCCTATAAGAGCTGGCTCTTGAATGACAATATTTGATGGAGGAAAAAAATATTTTTACATAACCTTTTATGTATAAAGCTCTTTTTCCCAGGAGCAGAAATATTCTCTTTAGGAACCTTTATTAATATAATTAGGTGTTCCACACAATACATACAATGTTTTCTAATTTATATACATTCATTTTGCAATTTAGAATAGTTGTTTCATTTTGGGCAAAGCCAGCACATCTATGTTTAAACTGTCACTTTTTTATCTGGTTATTTCAGTTCCTACAAATTGAGTCTTCCTCTGCTTGTTTGTATTTGTAGACATTGTGACATGCTTAGCGATGGATTTCTGTGGGATCCATTTAATTTCAGGCTCAAGGGACACCACTTGCATGGTATGGCAAATAGTTCAACAGGTGAGTTGGCTTTTGTGGAATTCTGCAAGCTGTTTGTGCTGTGGGATGCCATGTTCTCTGATTGTATTAATTTACAAATGGGGCAGAAAAATCAGAAAGTGAGGTATTGTACATTCATTCAAATGTTATAAAGCAGTGATGGCGAACCTTTTAGAGACCCAGTGCCCAAACTGCAACCCAAAACCTACTTATTTATCGCCAGGTGCCAGGTGGGTGTGGCTGTGGTGGTCATGGCAGATTACGTGGGTGTGGCCAAGGTGGGCATGATCACCTCAATGTTGCTCGTGGGGAGGGACACCTATGGGGGCCGGGCAGGATTGGGGGAGATCTGGCAGGTGGGGTGGTAGGCAGGATGTTCGTCCTGCGGGGTGAGGAGAGGCAAGGCGAGGTAGGGTGGGGGTGCCATTGTCACAGGGCAAGGTGAGACAGGGGCCGGGACGACTGTTGCCTGACACCATCGGCCCCTGCACACAGAGGCCAGTGAGCGCATGGGTGCTGGGATACATCCGGCCATGTGGGACCTTGGCAAGTTAGCGGGCAGCTGGTTGAAGAGGGACGGTTGCCATCTCCAGGGCATGGTGCGCGTGCCCACAGAGAGGGCTCTGAGTGCCGCCTCTGGCACACATGCCATAGATTCGCCACCACTGTTATAAAGTATAAAAGGGTTACTTAAATTTCATACAGTTGGGAATTTATATAGGGCTTAGATAGCTCTGAGGGTTACATTGTGGCACATCTGATAGAAGAAGTATTAGTGCATGAAAACTTACATGAATATGTCAAAAGCACTGGGATGAGGTGAGGTAAGACTGGAGTCCAGCAATGCTGTTTGTATTGCTAATGGGTTGGAGAGGATTTGTTCTGGGCTGTTCGTTTTGTTTGGTTTCATTATGATTTTGTGCTACTCAGAATTGTGATGGGTAGCCATACAAGTCTTTTAAATAAATCAATAAAAATAAATTTATAAAAAAGTTGTTCTTGTACTGATAGACTGTAACTCCTTGGAAAATAGTACTGTGTATTTAAAAGTACCAATCCTTTGTTGACTGTTTAGTGCTTTCTTTAGTGTAAATGTGGCAAAATAGAACTATTGCTATATAGGTTAGTTCTGAGGCACAAGTGAAGAAAGAATTCTTTTTTATTCTTTTATACATCCTGAGATTAGGTTCTCTCTTCTGGTTTTTTGAGCTAAAGTTTTGCTTGTGACTCTTAAGAATAAATTGAATTGATATGTTTTCCTCCTATTTTATCTGTTTTGTTTATTTATTTTGGCAGCATTTTCAGAAGATCAAGAGGTTTTTTTTCATAGTGACCAATAAAATGGCAGCTCAGCACCTGCTAGCTGCCATTTTATTGGCAATTATGAGCTGTATTAAGAAGCATTAGAAAGTTTAGAACGAAATGATGACAGGCTTTGGGCAGATTTGCTGCTTTGAAAACATCTTGTCTTTTAATATAATTGTGCTTCTTTTCAATATTTAATTGCAGGGAGGAGTGCCAATAGGTCTGGCTCCTAAACCTTTGCAGATTCTGTATGGACATACCAATGAAGTGTCTTCAGTTGGCATCAGTACAGAACTGGACATGGCAGTCTCAGGTGCCAGGGTATGCTTGCTTGTTGTTTCCTCAGTCTTCATTCAAAATAAGGAAAACTGCTTCTCTGGCTTAAAGTATCTCATCAGTCTCAAGTGAACCTTGAATATGCAATTCATTCTTGCCAGTCCATTTACATTTCTAAGCTGTTCTCTTGTGGTAAATGATGCCTGCAAAGCTATGCCTGCTTCTCTGGAAGTATTTCCCTTTTTTTGAACATCTGCTTCCAGGCAAAATAAACGCATGATAGTTTGCTGGCAAATGTTTTGGAGTTTGGTCTTAAGAAAGTTTCTTCTGTTTTTAAATGTATTTCCAAAACATTCTTCCTTCATGTCTTCTGCAGAAACAATGGAATGCATACAACAAAATGTATAGAATGTTTTTAAAACTACATTGTGGATGCATAATGAATATTGGAGGCTGAGAAGAACTGCATTATTTAAAAATCATTGATGTAGAGTGCCATTATAAATATTTGCTGTTAAAAGTCTTATTTGCCTCCTAAAACATTTCTTAGATAGGATATGACCACCATTGATAGGGTTAATAGTTGAAGGGACCTTGGAGGTTTTCTAGTCCAACCCTCTGCCCAAGGCAGAGGCCTTACACCATTCCATTCAAATGGCTGTCCAATCTCTTCTTGAAAACCCCCCAGTGATGGAGCACACACAGTTTCTGGAGGCAAGCAGTTCTACTGGTTAATTGTTCTGTCAGGAAATTTCCCCTTAGTTCTAGGTTGCTTCTCTCGTTGATTAGTTTCCATCCAATGCTTCTTGTCCTGTATTCTGGTGCTTTGGAAAACAGGTTGACAGGTTGATAATCCATTGAAAACACTCCGTCTGGGTGGATCTCTTCTGTGTGTCATTCTGGGCAGGCTGACTGTTGTAATAAAAGCACAGAGGCTAGTATTGGTTCTCACATTCTTTCAGTTTTGAAAGATCTCTGTTTGGTTTTAACAGGATGGAACTGTGATTGTGCATACCATTCGGAAGGGCCAATATATGAGGACTCTGAGGCCACCCTGTGAGAGTTCTCTCTTGATCACTGTTCCTAATCTGGCTGTATCTTGGGAAGGACACTTAATTGTTCATACCAGCATAGAAGGAAAGACAACTCTCAAGGTATTAAGACAGCCAAGTACACAGGGGCTGCATTGGTTTTGTTTCTAGAGGTGGGGATAAATTAACTATGTGATTGGAGTAGCAATGGGGGCTTCTTATTGTCATTCAGCATTCTCCAGGCTAGTCCCTCCCTCCGTCACACCATGGAATGGTAGGTATACATGTATGTCTAGATACATACAAATATTTACTTGTAATCTGGGGTCCATAGGTGTATATTTATATCTGCATAAACCATAGATTCATATTTTGTTGTCCAAAAAAATGGGCAAAGAGATCATATGGGATGTGTGAATTCAGTTACATAGACTTGACTTAATCAAAATGCAGCAACTTTTGCCTGTACGTGAATTAGTATGGACAAAGTATTGGAATTCATTCTTGATTGTGTCTTCTGCCTCTGTAGTGTAAGGCTGTGCAATTTGTTTGGGAGGAAAGGCTTTGCAACACACAGAAATGAGCAAAGTAACATTGGTCTGAGATTCATTGAAGCAGCCAAAGCTGTTTCCAGGATTGTATGGCTGCTGGAGGGAAATTTCTACAGCTCATTTTCCCAAGCAAGGGTTTAGTATCCTTGTTAGTTTAAACTCAATATTAAGTAACAGAATTACCTAATTTTGGCTGACTAAATGTTGCCTCTTAAATGTTTCAATTTGGTTTTATTCGATATGAAACAAAAAGAGTCCTCTGGCCTACTAGCCTGGAGAATAACATTAATTATTATTAATGCTTAGCTTTAATTACCTTTCTAGCAATGATCCTTTGCAAAATTGGTTATAGGATAAAGTTCAAGACCAAATGCCATCATATATTTATCATTTAATTGGAAAAAGACCATTTTGAGTTCCGTGGTTGTCATTTTGCTTCTAGATATGCATCCTTAGCAGTATTGGAGAAATTGTGGCATTCTGTTTTCCCAAATGACAAGATGCTGCTTGAGAATTTAGAGGTGGAGCCCAGTTGCCAAGTTGCAGAGTCTCTTTCTTGAATGTGATCAGTTCTGCAACTGATATTATATTCTGCAACATTCACTTTTCTGCAAACATTGGCAACCTTTTATTAGCATCTCCTCCGGAGGCTAAAAACACATTCATACTCTCCAATTTAGAAAACGGGGAGAATTTCACAAAGTCACTACATTTTGTAAGATTTTATATTCTCATATAAGACTTTAATTTCCATGGGATCTGAAATTATTAGCAACCCCTAACTTGAAATTTGAAACCATGCAGATCAGGTTTAATAACCTAGATGGGTTCTAGTCAGGATCCCACACCTGTGTATGTAAATACTTTGTGAATTCATAACCCTGAACATTATGTGGAGATTACATGCCACACTATGTTCTTTTTGCAATGCTGCTACAAACAATACTGCTACAGAATTATAAAATTTCTATGGGAAAATATTGTTGCTCAAGGCTTTCTCCTCTCTTTTATTGTTTTTTTTTGTTTGTTGTTGTTGTTGTTTTCTGCCCAGGATAAGAATGCATTGCATCTCTACTCTGTGAACGGGAAGTATTTGGGCTCTGAGAGCCTGAAGGAAGAAGTGTCGGATCTTTGTGTGACTGGAGAATATATTGTAATAGGGAGTCTACAGGGATTTCTCTCCATAAGAGATCTCTACAGGTAAGGGGGAGCTTGAAAAGGAAGGCTGTTTCCAATGACTTGTAATGTTAACAACTTTAATCCGTGGGGGCCTAGGATCAATCAGCAGCTCTCAATTTACAGTCTGTGATCCTCCTCCACCAACTACTGTTGTTTATATGGAAGGAATCCAATATGCTGAAGACTAAGAAGCAAATTAATTCCTTGCTAGTTAGTTTTGTGCTGTTTAGGAATTTGAGCTCTCCTATGAATCCTTTAACTACTAACCGTGTTTCAGAATATCAGGAAACAATCTTTCTGAATCTCAGCCAACTTCCTGATTTGGGTTTTATTGCTGGTCGCAACTATTTTGTCCTTTTTCCTCTTTCTACTTTGAATGTTTAGACAGAGCCCTAGTGAAGAAGTCCTCAACTTACGACCACAATTGAATCCAAAATTTCTGTTGCTGAGCAACAAAGTTGTTAAGTGAATTTTGCCCCATCTTATGACTTTCTTGCCACAGTTGTGAAGCAAATCACTGCTGTACAGTAGTTAAATGAATAACATACTTGTTAAGTGAATCTGGTTTCCCCATTGACGTTATATGTCAGAAGGTCACAAAAGATGAACACATGACCTTGGGACACTGCGGCTGTCATAAATACATGCCAGTTGCCAAGCATCCGAATTTTGATCACCTGACCACAGGGCTGCTTCTCGCTGTTCATGTGAAAAACTGTCATCAGTCACATTTTTCAGTGCCATTGTAACTTTGAATGGGCAGCAAACAATGGTTTAAGTTGAGGAGTACCTGCAGAAGTTAGTTATTTCATGTTATAATATGGTAATTGTGTTGCTATTCTCTAGTTCTGCTGGGTACCTGGTTAATTGTTGATAATTTTCCATTCCAAATTTCCTACTGTAGTTCATACAAACACACACTACACCGAAATACCATTTTGGGGGAGAATTCTGGGAAATTGGCTAGCGGGGGAAGAGATGCAAGTGCAATCAAGAGCAGGAAGATGTTGCACAAGTGGCTTTACTTGCACAAATCTGAATGCAACTCAATAACAGTAATACGATTTTCAATGAAACTCCCTTGTATCAGCCAATTGGGAACAGGAGCAAGTTATAGTTTTGTTTGAATAGTGGATATGCTTGGAGCTATAATTTAATTTGAGATTTATTGTTTATAGATTTGGAATTGTTCTTGCGTTTGAATTTGAGTCTTAAATTAATATCTTTTTTTGTATCAATTCATTCTAATAAATTATAGACATTTAATCTAGGCTGAAATTGACTAGTAAGTTTGATGCATTGAACTGGCCCAGAAGAAAAGGTTTAAAAGTGGCGGTGTCAATCTTGGTCCCAACCAGTCACTGCCTTTGAGGAAATCTTAAGAATACTGTCCTCTTGTGCATTACTGACCATGTCCTAGACACAGATGTCAGAGACCCAGTACATAATCTTCATAAGACTTGCTGGTAGAGGCCAGCAATTTCTATCTTTTAATATAAACTGCCCATTGAGTGTTTTCAGTCTGCTGTAAATAATAGACGCTTGTTATTTCTTTATTTCAGCCTGAGCCTTAGCTCCTCCCCTTTAGCCATGCGGCTTCCAATTCACTGTGTCTCTGTTACCAAAGAGTTCAGCCACATTCTGGTGGGTCTTGATGATGGCAAGTTGATTATCATTGGCGTTGGAAAGCCAGCAGAGGTAAAACCTACCATCAAGAACTTTATCTACCGAACAATGGGAAACTCATTTATTTCTGCTTTCCGGCTGAGCAAGCGATCGCTTCTGTGGCAGGGCAAACTTCAAAGCAAATTTGAGCTTTCAAAGGGGAAGAAATAATTCCCAAGACATTCTTAGAGATTCTTTAACAGGTCCTTCTCTGCTTGGAAAAAAAAAAAAAAAAGAATGTAGAGGGGAACCCATGGGGAAAAGGAGGTGTGCTGAACTAACTTACAGATTTTATTGACTTAGCTTAAGTGCACTAATAGTGCTTTCTAACTGGACTGAACTTGCTTAATGCTACCTGCCATTTAATACTTAATGCTCAACATTAACCTGTCACCACTGTTTACAATGAATGACATTAGCTTCCAGAAGAGCACTGAATAAACAACAGTGAGCTACTTTGGAACTATTGTGGTTTTGCTTAGCTGCATTCATGCTTCATTTAAAAAAAAAATGCCATTAAGGATCCATCTTTTTGTTGCTTAATAGATTTATGCAAAGGGCAGTGCTTCTCATCCTCAAAGTGAATGCAAACTACTTGGATGCCAACTACAATTATGCAGTTTTTATTGGGCCTGTCCTTAATCTACTGCACAAAAGGGGTGTCACCAAAATATTTCTTAGAACAAGTGAAGCAAAGCCCTTCAGTGGCAGCCTGGGCTTTCTGAACTGATGGGATACTGCATTATGGCGTCTGTGAAAATGGTTCTCCTAATTTCAGAGAGATGCCCACTAGTATTTTCTTAACTCAAGCAAACCTCTGCACTAACCTCTTCAGAAGAAGCCAGGAAATGACTGATGCTTATTGATTATTGAGGACAATATAAAATCTTTGCAGGCTGTCTCTCAAGTGTCACATTTGGGAAACTAAGTCCTTTTCAAATTTCTGGAATATCCAGGTTATAACTGGTGAATTAAGCCATTCACTCTCTCAGTTCAAGTTGTCGAGCTGAAGTCAGGCTTTGCTCCATTCAAAGTCAGACACAGTCAAATGTTGCACTATTATCTCGATTAGACAAATTATTTGCCAAAAAGATGTGTGTTGTTTACACTACAAAACTAGTATGCCTTTAATTGCACAACCCAGCCAGGTCATTTGGTGGCTGACCTAGCTTTTGAGTCTTTCTTATTTGTTTACTTATTTATTGCATTATAAATGGCTTCATTTAGCAGTAATTGTTTGCACTGATTAAGATTAATGTAAATGTGTATAGGTTTCCCACCATAATAATTTTCTTCTTCCATTCCCTGTTTTTGCTGTTATTTTTCAAACATTGTGAAGTGTTTTGCCTCTAAATTTATGGTGTAAAGACTATGTGTTCATTTGCATTTTGGCCCAAAGCCTATTTAGAAGACTACCTAGTGAGGTTGTTCAGTTTGCAACCTTAAACAAAATTGATTGCTTTATAGAGGTTCTTTTCTGTTTATATTTTAAAACCAAATAACAACAGAAGGCATCATAATCTTGATATCTATATTCTGGTTTTTTTCAGCCTACAAAGCTTTTTTAGGGCATTTTCAAAGATGCCCCTTTAAAGTCACTTGACAATGTGACCCTTTAACAATGTATTTGATAGAATTCCACTTTGTGCCCTTCGTTTTCTCTAGGATTGTCCAAACACTGAAATACTTTAGAAATAAATGGCCATTGTGTTGTGTATATGTGCTCTTATCTTTTGCTGTCTGCGCTTCTGTAGAATCATCTGAAGTTTTTATTTAATTTATTCCCCTTATCCCAATTTCCCCTTCCTTTTTGTGTCTCTGGCTTACTTTAAACAGATGCGTGCTGGTCAACTCTCCCGAAAATTGTGGGGTTCAAGCAAACGGATCAGTCAGATTTCATCTGGAGAAACTGAATATAATACTCAAGATTCCATGTGATATCTGCTCCTATCATCTCTCGAGATTCATACATTTCTTTAATCTTCCAATCATACCTCCCAACTCTCTCAGTTATGTTGCAACTACAGCACAATTTCCACAGGCACATACGCATATTAATATACAACATCTATTGTTTTGTTGTGCTAAGTAGAAGCAATAAGCTAATTCAGTCCTTTTAAACACATTGCAAGATAGATTAGGTAGATGATAGAGATAGATGATAGATAGATAGATAGATAGATAGATAGATAGATAGATAGATAGATAGATAGATAGATAGATAGATAGATAGATAATTGTAAGTATGGATGTATATATGTGTGTGTTTTAAACTAATGTTGAAAATTTAATTGACATATGAGAAAGCCAACAAACTGGAGTAAATTTAATGACTATCAGCAATGTAAAGTATTTTGATAGTCACTAAATTTGCCTGTAATTACTGACAGTTGAACACGAATGTCAAAGTAAAATGTGGATACCCACTATAACGTTCTATACCCTCCTTTACACAATCTGCTGCTGTTTGGGCATAATGGAACTCACAGTTTGTGTTCAAAGTGGCCTTGGCCACTGGAGAGGTAGTAGCTGTCATGCCAAAAAAGAATTAAAGATCTAGTTTTTAAGCCTTCCTTGACAAAAGGAGTCTTCTGGATCTTGGTCAATGTCCCTAAATTATTTAACTATGTAAATCAAACAAAACAATTATTTTAAAAAAAATCCAATTCCCTTTTAGTTCTTGGATGGTGAATATGAAATGTATTTAAATTCACCTATTTAAGGGGGGAAATGAATGACTGTCAATGAAACTTGCTCTACTCAGAAGTCAGCTTTCTAAATGTAGATCTGTTGAATAGGTTGAAAGTTGAATGGTTAATATATGAACATAAATGACAAAAAATAGAGGACCAGCAGATGAGTTCTTAATTTGGTGGGATTTAGCATAGAAATGTAATCCTTCAAGGTATCTGATTCAGCATTATTAAATGGTGACTGAAACCATTTTTTGCTGCTAAATATTAAATTTGAGCATTAAAACATTAATATATTCCATGCACAAAAACATTGGGATAGTCCTCCTGGGCCTGATTTTACATTTGTAATAGTGGGGAGAGGGAGATGCCATCAGTAGGACTAGATAGTTCTTTTGGTCAGAAGATGGTAGCTCACCAGCTTTGCTTGGTTCTTTAAGGTCCAGTGTATAATATGCACTTGACTGACTCTCATCTCACACATCTGAAAAAGCTACAGGTGCTGGGCTGTTAATGGCAATCATTTTTGTAATGGGAAGAAATCTTCATCTGCAGAGTTATGGTATAATAACATTTCTTAACTGTAAGAATTATTTCAATGCTGGGAAATGTAAATGAGGGATGCTACAAATATAACATATATCTTTTCTATATTTCTCCAGGTTTTATTTTGCACAGTATGAATTGTAATCCTAAATGAGGGTTTATTTTTTAAAGAAATTGGATGTTAAATATAGGCAATTGTGTAATGGGAAAATGATGCAATTTTAGCCTTGGTTGCAAAGAATTTGAGTGAAAATGTTCTGATTCCCCAAGCAAAGACCATCTTTTTGTTATAGTACCTTTTTATGGTTTTGTGTTCACTGTTGTAAGAAAAATTGCAGGCTTATCAAGAGCAGATTACATGAATATTCCAGTGTGCCACATACACAACTTATGGAGGTGGATCTATAACTTTCTCCTGATTCCTTTGAGGCTTAAAACTTGATGAACTACAAGAGAAACACAAGAAAATATGAAGTTAATCTTTAATTTTGGGTTGAAATTTTGCAGACTTTATCACTGATACAAAATTCATTTATTTTTATTATTTCTTCAAAGACTATATTGTCTTTTATTCTGCTTAGATACACACATTTTTAAATATCCTTCTGCAGTCTAAGCTTCAGTCTTTTACTTGGATAAGACTAATTGAAATTAAGGGACTAAAATTTAAGGAGACATATACAGAATGTTCTGGAAAAATGTTATATTTTAGTATTGAGTGTAAAATAATTGTGGGCAAAAAGCACAGATTTTGGGTTAATCTTAAAGTTAAGCAATCTGGATTGTTTAGTACATAGATGGAAGAGCTTGTGGGAGTTGTGAGGTAGATGAGAAAGTTGAAAGCACAGCCCAGAAGAAGGGAACTTCAAGCTATTTCTGTATTGTTGCCAAGAAAGTGATATAGATGTATCCATGAAGTCACCAGGGGCTGAGCTCTACTGAAAGATGACCTGACTTTTTCAACAATCTTATAGATTGGATAGAAGAGACTAAAGAAAGGATACACAAGACTGAACTTCAAAATATGTTAAAAGATGTATGAGAAAGTTGGAATAGAAAATGTTAGCAATACCAAAGATAATCACAAAGTGTTTGATGTTTTTGCTGTGAAGTTGGGTTATGAGAATTTTAAAACTGAAGGATTATTAATCAATGTTGCAGACTGAATCATTTCTTTAAAAGCATGTAAATGCTAAAATATGGGACTGCATGTAAAGGATATTCTAGGGCATTATATTAATGGTTTTGCAATTGTATATTTGGTATGTGTATATTTTGAAATGTTTTTAAAGATTTCAAGTGAGCCAATTCGAAGACCTCCATCCCAGGAAAATAATGGATATTTTCTATATAAAGCTCTCTTACATGAGCTTCAAAAAGCCTCTTGCTAGAAATTTCTCAGCTGTTTACCAGAACCTACAGAATATTTTGATTTCTTAGAGATAATTTATAATTTAAAAAATGAAATGTTAGGGTATATCCAAAAAGGGTAGGGTAACGACATTTTTAAAATGGTCTTTTATTGAAACAGGTAGCGAAAAACATCTAAATGTCCTTTCTATACGCGCTATGATTATTTATTTATTTAAGATATGCAAAAGATTGACCTGAAAGAGTTTCTGGGCACTTTCTTCTGTGAGGCTAAGAATAGTTTTGACAATTAGTTTAGTATGGATGGATGCTTGCTACCTTGGCTGTTTTTAGAAAAAAAAACACCTTAGTATGTGAATTCTGAACACTTTTAATGTTGTGTCATACATTTGAATATCAGAAAAGTGCAGGAACACTATAAGGTGAAAAGATGGCATGGAAGATCTACGTTAAGAATGTAAAGTTGTGCTTTGTTTAAAATTTTGCACAGAGGTTTGCTTTTTGGAAAGTGAGGCTGTCATGCTTGATTCTCTGCGTTACTTAGAGAACAAATATTGTTTTATCTTCTTTGATTGGGCTTTTGCAAAACAAAGAAAAATTGTTCAGCATCTTTACTCAGTTATTTAACAGCTGTACTTCTGAAGGCTACATTGAATGCTTTAGGCTCAGGCCAGGGATAGGCAACCTTGGCTCTTTTATGACTCGTAGACTTCAACTCCCAGAATTCCTGAGCCAGCTCTGCTGGCTCAGGAATTCTGGGAGTTGAAGTCCACGAGTCATAAAAGAGCCAAGGTTGCCTACCCCTGGCTCAGGCTAACAGAATTATGATATATCTCACTGAAATCAAGGAGATAGTGATGCGCTGTGAAAGGAAAATTGGTTGGTTATCTGGGAATTTCCTGAAATCCAGATTATAAACCAGGATCAAGGAAGATACTGATTGAAGGTGCCTGTTGCACAAAGCATTAAGTTAATATTTCTCTGCATTTAAATCAGGCCTTTTTTTAAAAGAACAACCTAGTCTCAGTATTTGCTCAGTTTTTCCAGAACTGTGCTTAGGTTCAGATCTGTCAGATAACACCTCTCAGTGCTCCATGTAATTCCAGTGGCAAACGGTTTAGAGCAGTGGTGGTGAACCTATGGCATGGGTGTCAGAGGCGGCACTCAGAGCCCTCTCTGTGGGCACGCGCACCGTCACCCCAGTCCTAAGCCTTCAACTGGGTTTTATAAAAACCTTTTCGCTTTAGGCCTCTGCCGCCGTGTGCAAAAAAAAAAAGGTTCAATCAGTCAATTTCAACTCGTAGGGGAAAAAAAGATCTTGCAAAGTTGAAATTGATTGATTGAACTTTTTAGTCCCACTCAGTCTGCCATTACCACCGCAGCCATGCCCACCCAATGAGCCACGCCCACCCAATAGGCCCCACCCACCCAATGGGCCACACCCACCCAGCACTCGACGATGCATAAGTGGGTTTTAGGTTGCGGTTTGGGCACTCGGTCTCTAAAAGGTTCGCCATCACTGGTTTAGAGACATCTTTCTGCATAGCTATCTATGCACATCTATGGTATTTGTGATATTTGTACTATTTACATGCCAGTGAAGTTCACCATCACAGGTTGCTAAGCCTAACTTAAAGCAGTATGAGTCACTTTAGGAAAATGTCTGCAGTTTTCAGTGTTGTAGAGAAACAATTTTGTGAATTGTAGAGAAACAATTTCCATTGTTAAAGCTTGCAACACCACTTTGCTATCAAAAATGCATTTATTAGTAGGTGTGAAGTTTGCCTGATATGATGCTATAAGAGACAAAGAAAGTCCCACTGTTTGCAAAGGCAGAGGTTTTAGACTCTCCTCCATTAAGAACTGGCTTTGGAAATTGTGCTGGCACCAAACAAATTTTCTTTTATGAATTTCAGCATTACACCTAACCTGTGCCTCTGCATGTGCTTAAAACATCACACTTAAAAGTAAAAAGAACACAAAGCCTTCTGTATATAAGGGCAAATGATAATCTAATGCTGATTATTCTAATAGTGCAATCTTGACTTCAAATGCCAAAAATGCCTTCAAATTTTGGATGGAAGTGTTTTGATATAATTAAATTTCACCTAGCCATCGTGGAATGTTAAAACCTATTTATCAATCTTTTGTGCAATATCTTTTCTTTATTTCTGGTGCTTTTAAGGTTAAATAATATTCTATTTGTATTAATGTTCCAATGATAACGTTTAATAATTTTAAGCTTGTATGTATGTATGTATATTAACAGTGAACTGGTTTCTGTACAGCATGGTGAGAAATGTTTTCAGAATTGCACTTTGTAGGATTTACAGATTTGTAATTTAAACCTTTTTAAAATGCTTGCATACTTTGTACATAAAATGATTGTCCAATTAGCTTTGTATATAACAAGGTTTGAAGCCAATTAAATTTTAAAAATTGACCTATGACCAGTCTCCTAATGAATGATAGAGTTGTTTCCTATTTCCCAAAACACAGTGCCACGAGCTAGATACAGCCTCATGTGGGGAATTGGAAATTCAGATGTCCATATGGACTTTATAGCCTCTCATTCTCTTCCAATGGTTGCAGTTCTGGGCATGTTCAGAGGAGAGAGTGGAGTATACTGGGTGGGTGCAGTCTTTCCCTTACCTGAAAAGAAGCTTAATTTGTATGTTTTTACTGGGCTTCGTGGACTCCTTCAGAATAAAGCACTCGGATTTACAGAAAATACTCATTTTAGGCAGGAAATCAAATTGTGCCTTTCAAAAACACATTCTAATCCTATAATTATCTGTTTTTAAAACAAACTGGAATGTTTTCAATTGGGAGGGAGGAGCCAGTTCACTGTGCAGGTGGCAACCGCCAGATGTTTTCAATCAAACAGGTTTGGGAAGTCATCATCTCTCCCCCCCCTCCTCCTCCTCCTCCATGGAATAATAGGTGCATTATAGCAGAGAGCAGTGTTTTTGCAAGATATCAACAATGCTTGTGAATCCCTGCCAGCACATCAATTGTAGGTCACAGTCCTTTGCCAACAATTCACACTGTGGTAACTCTCAAGGACGCTGGAGGGGAAAATAGATCTGCAGTGAACATACCATTGTAATCTTTGCTGGACATGTTTAGGAAATGTTCATTTCTGAAACAGCATTTTGTTGAATTTACTGTGAATGATTTCAAAAAGTTAGGATGCCTTTTATATTTAGACAAAAAATGAAGCACAACATTAAAAACTAGCTCATGGATTTCATTAAAAAAAAACAGCAGTTGGCGTTGGGGGGTGGGGTGGGGACAGCCCACCTACTATGCAACCATGCAAAGTATTCTATTTATTTCATTTGCAAAGGGGCAAAAGCCACCCAGAGTTGAGTGTCAGACGACATACAAATTTAACAAATGATTACTATATACCCAACAATGTGAAATCACAACTGCCAATTCCTTAACTGGCATTACTCTTCATATGCATTGATTGTGAAATAAATCCAGATTTATCTAGATGAATTAGCCTTATACAACATTCCCATAAAACTCGGATTTAAAAGGACTTTTATTCCAGTTGAGTACATAACTTTGGTAAGAAGGAAATCAGAAGGGTTTAAGTTCTAGTCACCCCACAACATATATTTTCTGGGATTCTTCCAGAGCCTTTATTTATGTGGCTTTTACTATTCTACTTATTCTGTACTTTTCCCTTATGCCATTCCCGTTTATGTGCTTAGCTCCAAGGAATTCCACGACTGCAAGGTAAGGTATTTGCATATTACTATTACATAGTAACCCAAATGCAATTCTACTGCATTGGCATTTTTGTTTTGTTTTGTTTTTGATAGCCATTGACATTTATCTTGGACCTGAAATTTCTTTTATCAGTCCTTAGCAAAGGAATTCTTCTGAACAATGATGCCAAAATCTTGTCTTGCAATCTGTTAAACAAGGAGACAATTTAGTCTCTGCCAACAACATAATTTTTTCTTCATCTATCAGGATTGCTACTACAGACTGCTGCAATTCAGGTACGAATTTAAGCTTTTTAAGATTCTTGGTTACAATAGCCAAGAAACCGAGCTGTGAGACATTAATTGGCTTTAGGCAAATAACCCTCTCAGATCCTCAGATGTAGACTGAAAGTAGGTCCACTCCAAACTATTTATCCAGTTTGACATTATCCAGTCTGTTAATGTCTTAAGCTATGTTTGAGGCTCACTAACACTATAACTTCTGATTGGGCAACCTGTCCATCCAGAAATATTTGCTTACTAAAAGGAAAATATTGCAGCTTTTCATTTAACAAGAATTCTTTATTAGTATTTTCCAGAACTCATTTTTTTCTGTTGAAAAGGACTGCCATTAAGCTGTGGAAAGACAGTCCATCACCAGCTGTTTGCCCTTCTGACAAATGGCATTTTTTCCCTAGCCTTTTTGGGGAACAATTCTGCACAGGAGAGGATTCTTGGAAAAATAATTACACTATCTTGAAGCTCTCATTTAACAGGAAACTGAAATCTGTTCCATGCTCATGTTCCATTGGGGCACTTCCTCTGCACAGAAAGACAACATTTAAATAATTACTGACAAGTTTAAGAATGAAGTTTTGGAAGTCAACACTAGTTTCATAGACATTTCTGACAATACCACAGAACTGAACACTAAACATCTATATTTGTACATATACATTCCTATCACAAGGCAATCTTCTAACAACAATCAGTATCACATGTTAGAATTAAGTGGCACGTGAATATTGCTGGTGATTAAGAAAACATCTCAACTGCTACTGAAGTCTTACGATGATTTCATTTGAGAGGTTTCTGGGTCTTCCTGAAATACTGTATGTACATGGAAAGCAAGCAGTTAAGACTGGAGAGAAAGAATAATGAAAGAAATACTGATCTAATTGATTCAGTGAAAAGGATGGGGGGGGAACAATCTTATTAACATCTACCAATGGCAGGGACTAACAACATAAGTAGGGTGCCTTTGGGCAGAGATAACAAGGAACAAAATTCGGCTTAATGTGTCTGAAAAGGTAAAGCATTAAGAAGGCTACTCCTTAGAAAGACGTGCCAGAGAATTTATATGAGTTTCAACTAACAAGACTAGCAAATAGGGCCAGTCTTCAGATTACAAATATAAGCAAAATGTGTTGGACTGCCCTTTTTCAGATCATGCTTAGTCTCTGGATTTGAAGCAAAGGTATAGAACAGTTTTTTACCTCACAAACAACCGAGCCCCAGTTTTCCCTTGTAGGGTAGCTTTGTTTCCTTCCACGAGCAGCAACGATCCTTCACGTAAGCCCTTGAAGGTGAGGGACCAAAATGGGTCAGTTGTTTAATACAGGGGAGCAACAGAAAACTCATCTTGAAAAGTACAGACAGGGTCAATCGAGTCAGACTACCACTGGCTGAGCAAGTGTGAACAAATACTAACTTGTATTGCATATCAGGAACATTATGACATGGGTTGAATCTCTGCTCAGAATCGGTCTGCTTGGATTTTCAATACACCAGTTTAACTGTGAATTTTAAAAATTCTTCTCAGGAAGGAATGCTAAAAATCAATAGCACAACAGATACTTGGAATGTAGTGTATCTCAGTTTGAATCACTGGCGCACTCTACAGCAGCGGTTCTCAACCTGTGGGTCGCGACCCCATTTGGGGTCGAACGACCATTTCAGGGGGGTCGCCAAGCACCGCAGTCCGCCATTTTTTGGGGGGGTCGGCCATTTTTTTTCCTATCTCGATGCGGGCTGTCGCGCCGCGCATGCGCGGTGCAGGCCCGCCATTTTTGGGGGGGGGTCAGCCATTTTTTCCCTATCGCGATGCGGGCCGTCGCGCCGCGCATGCATGATGCGCCCCGTTGCACTGCACATGCGCGGTGCGGGCCTGCCATAATTTTTTTTTTGCACGATGTGGGCCGAGGTTGAGCCCCAGAAAAGGTTGAGAACCGCTGCTCTACAGGGCTGTGGATTACCTTTGTTGAAAACACTGGGAAGCCACTGACCATCCTTGAATTAATTCACCCATTCTGCTAAGCTGCAGCTTGCTTCCCCAGACACAACTTATTGATACCGACGAAGGAGAATATTTGTAGCTCAGGGTTGAAGTAAGTAGTCCTTGATACTCTCTGAACTTGGTTGTTTTCTTGCAGATGTTTTATTACCCGAACTAGATAACATCTAGCACTGTGAATACTTAGTTTGGGTAATGAAAAACAACCAAGCTCAGAGAGCACCTAGGGCCCCTCACAACCTGTTGAGCCATAAAGCCCTTATTTGCAAACCAGGATGGCTAGACTCAGAAAACAAGTATACTGAAGAAATAAATTATGGCTTTGGTGGAATAGGTAGCTCATGGAAGGCTAACATTTGGCATGTAATATGAAGCCACGTTTCTCAAGGATTAGCATAAGGCAGAGTTTTATGTTCTATTTATTTATGTTCTGGATAGGGACTTGGCCATGTTTTGAAGGGGTTGTAGACAAGTTCTATTTTGGTAGCATTTGAATTTTCAGAGATAAAAGTCCACACATGTGCAGGATAGCAGATTCAGAAAGGCTTGTGAACCTGGACTCAGAATTGCAGCTGAAGAGACATGCTACCATTGGTTCATGATTCACTTCATATTTCTGGTTGCACATGCTCTACCACCAATAGGCAGAATCAATGTTTACCCAAACACAGAATTTAGGGATCAGCAATTTTAGCATTTTTAAGTGCATCTGGCTTTAGGACATATTCTTTAGAATCATCATATGAATCAAGATGGGAGGGGGAAAAAATCTAAGAATTACTCACTAACACTGGAGGTGTATTTAATTCTTCATGGTACTGCATAATCCTTTTCTCACGAGTTTCCTAGAATAATAGTACAGCACTCAGATGTTAAGAAGAGATCACAAAGTCTAAAGCATGTGTGGCATAAAGAGGACAGTGTAAAATAAAAAGTCATCCCATTTGTAAACTTGCAAGATCTCCAGTTTGGCTCTCAAAAATTCCTAATCAGTTTTGTCTCCTTGTACTAACAAGATGACTAAGATGCCATCTGAGATTCCATTTTAAGCTATAGTTAGTTTATACATATATATGTGCATATAAATATACATATACATACATATTTGTTTTCTGAGGTTTTCGCGGGTGTTTGTATGTAAGTCTTTGGTTATTCGGGTTTTCTCCCACGTAAAATTGGAAGTGTGTTGGCGACGTTTCGACGAAGTCCCATTCGTCATCTTCAGGTTGGTGTTTTCGGCTTTGTGCTAGCACATATATATGTGTATGTATGTATGTATATAAAATTTTAGATTAAAACCTACATTGTGGTTTGTATACTTAAAAAAGGGAGGAGAAGCCATAGTTTAAAACTTTTGTTTTCCTAGACTTTTTTAAGCATCAATTTCTCTTTCCATGTGAAATATGCTATGAAGTACCTTCACATACCCACTCCCATGTCTATGGTAATTGTCCCTGAAGATGTCCCCGGTTTCCTACAATGGGCTACACTCTGGCTCAGTCAAAGTTAAACAAAGTATGTTACAACTTAGTATACTGTGTCTATTCAGCTACCATGGTAGTTGTAATTTGGTTTGTTAATTTAGATACCAAACAGCATTTATACAGGACTTCCCACTGTGTTTCTCGGTTCCATTTCCTAATGACTGCAAACCAAAATTCTGCTATTTAATGTAATCTCTGGATTCAATCATTAATGCCTCCCATCTCATTCAAAGATCTTGGCTTCAATAATAATATCAATGCTCTTGTACCCATCCAAAGAACATGGGGATAATATAGTTCCATCATGCTTTGCTAAGCATTGCCAATAAGTGCTAGAAAGCTGTTAAGAGACTGGATATTTACCCCCATATGAGTGCTATTAACATCTGGGTCCAAATAATGTGGATTGATGTTGAAAGGAATCAATTGGAGAGCTGTCAAAGAAGGTGGATACACAATGGGCATATCATTAGTTGTGTTGATGCTGATAGTTGCTATGTTGGTTCCTGCACTGGATCCAATGTATGGGATGCCATCCTGTAAAAAACATGGAATACAATATTAGAGCAACCTTTAGTGCTTATAATAAATGACTAGAATTCAAAAATCTAAAGATGACTTGAATAGAACTACATAGTTCTACCTCTCTTAAATTGAGCACCTACACTTAGTGTGAATCATTACAAGTACAGATGACGTTCACAAAACAGTGCTCTCCAGATGCATGGCGTTAAAACACAATACTACCCAGCATCCTACTAGAAATACTGAATTATTGAGTAGATATTAGGGAGGGTAGGTAAGAGGACAGTAGGGAAGGTAGCTACACTTTCCTGTACCTGGTAGATTACAGAAAATAGATTTTTCCATTTTAACATACTGGCATGAAAATTAAAGTCCAGTTTTCTCTTAAACTGAAAAGCTAATCATAGGAAGGCCACTCCGATTGCAAATTTCTGTTTTTACCATATTGAAATCTTAAAATCACAAGGAAACTGTCAACTCTGTAGGTAGTCCTCGACTTACAACAATTTATTTAGTAACCATTCAAAGTTGCAACAACAAAGTGACTTATGATCATTTTTCACACTTACACCCGTTGCAGCATCCCCATGGTCACACGATCAAAATTCAGACGCTTAGCAACTGACTTGTATTTATGACGGTTGCAGGGCCTCGAGGTCACGTGATCCCCTTTTGTGACCTTCTGACAAGCAAAATCAATGGGGAAGCCAGATTCACTTAACCAGGTTACTAACTTAACAACTGCGGTGATTCACTTAACAATGGTGGCAAGAAAGATTGTAAAACGGGGCAAAACTCACTTAACAAATGTCTCGCTTAACAGAAATTTTGGGCTCAATGGTGGTTGTAAGTCGAGGACTACCTGTATATTAAAGGCGTTTATAATGCAAAAGGAGATATGCAAATCTGAAACATGACAATTATAGTTAAGCTGACCATCCTATATAGACAAAGCAGAATGTAAGACCTGAAGCTTTATTGAACTTAAATCACGTTTACACCCAAGGAGTAAAAATACTAAAGAATAAAAATATATATTGTAATTTCATTAAAGTCTAGGACAGCAACTACTGGCAAAGTTGCATATTTCTACTCCATTTTATTCTGAAGTTACAATCCTGGTTGCTACCTGAACTCCATTACCTGCAGACAAATCCTGTCTTATGTTATGGCAAATCTAAGACAGACTTTTGGGTATGAAATCTGATTCCAGAGGATGTGGATGGAACATAAAACTTTACAAGGATTACCCTATGTCTGGATATTCTTGGACTACTTCTTTTGTCTTAAAATGTGATCCACCAGGATATTTAAATATCAAGAATTGTCTAGGACAGTGATGGCGAACCTTTTAGAGACTGAGTGCCCAAACTGCAAACCAAAACCCACTTATGCATCGCTGGGTGCCGGGTAGGTGTGGCCCATTGGGTGGGTGTGCCCTATGGGGTAGGCGTGGCTGCGGTGGTAATGGCAGACTCGGTGGGACTAAAAAGTTCAATCAATCAATTCCAACTTTGCAAGATCTTTTTTTTTCCCGTGAGAAGTTGAAATTGACTGATTGATTGAAACTTTTTTTTTTTGCACACGGCGGTGGAGGCCTAAAATGAAAAGGTTTTATAAAAACCAGCTGAAGGCCTAGGACTGGGGCAATGATGCGTGTGCCCACAGAGAGGGCTTTGAGTGCCGCCTCTGGCACCCGTGCCATAGGTTCGCCACCACTGGTCTAGAATATAGCTAATTGTAATGCTAGTGGCTTGGGACTTACTGACTTGTAGCAACAATTGAAGAGAAAGGAAGGAAGGAAGGAAGGAAGGAAGGAAGGAAGGAAGGAAGGAAGGAAGGAAGGAAGGAAGGAAGGAAGGAAGGAAGGAAGGAAGGAAGGAAGGAAGGAAGGAAGGAAGACCATTCTGACATTTAAGCAGACTTCTAATTCTGTCTTACAAGAGAAGCCATTGTAGACAGAGCTGCTGGCCTTTCCAGCTTTGCCTGCGTTGAGAAACCATTTCTATTGCTTCTCAGGTGACTGAATATGCTGAAGAACAGAATGCCAACACAGTTGTGGTTTGTTAAGGAAATTATAGCTTAGCACAACATGCAAATTAAATCTTTCTCTGCTTCAGAATCTGATGGCAGAAAGGATCAAGGAATGTTGCTTTTTATAATTCAAAGGAGGACACTGAGAATCATCTAGAATATTTAGGGAAATATTTAGGGAATGAATCCGGCTGTAATTTTGATTTTTTTTCCTGCATCTATTTTATCCTTTAAAACTCCAGTGTCCTTTCCAGGGGAGGCCAGACTCAGGTTACTTTTGGAGACTGATCCACAAGATTCTATATAAAGATTGACTGGCCATCAAGTCCACAGAAGTTGTACAATCCTAAACCTCGGAAAGACCACCCCCAGAGTGGCAAGCAAGCTTTCAGCTTCAGTGGCTCTTGTTCTGTTGAGCCTAAGGCTTGAGGGACAGAAGTTATGCAAGATAGAAAATCATGCAGAAATAAATATACCCTGTGCAGTGTGTACAATTCCTTTCTCCTAAAATATGCTCCGTTTTGAAAGGGGAAACAAAGTTATCATAAAGCAGGGGTGTCAAACTCAATTTCATCAAGGGCTGCATCAGCATTGTGGTTGCCCTCAGGGGGGCAGGGGTGTGTGGCCAGGGTGGGTATGGCCTACTGGGTGGGCATGGAGTGGGTGTGGCCTACTGGGTGGGCGTGGCCAGCTTTACATCACTTGCATCAAGGGTGCCTGTGGAGGCCTGGGCAGGAGTGGGACAGTTCTGAGGGTCTCTGGCAGAAGGGGGTGGGACCAGGACAGAGCCCATCAAACCGGATATGTGAAGTAGGCGAGGGCCATTTGCTGGCCACTTCCAGGCGATGGTGCATTTCTTCATTCCTCACAAAGGGTGACACCTCTCCGGCATGCACCCAGGGGTGGGGCCAATGCGGCAGGGGCTGGTTCCTCACTGTTTCCAGATGGCCTTGTGGAGCTAAGACTGAATGCATTTCAGCATAGATGTCTACAAACAAAATTGTACATTGGCTCCTGGCCGGCCTGGGCCAGGGCCAAGCCAGCGGGGGCCGTTCCCTCACTGTTTCCAGAATGGCTTCGCGGGCCACATGAAACCACTTCGCGGGCCGCATCTGGCCCCCAGGCCTGTGTTTGACATGTCTATCATAAAGGATACCATATTGTTATAATGGTAGGAAGCCAGTTTGATAGGTCGGCTTTAATTCTTTGCATCTTTACCGAACCCCCTTTGGCCTAGGTATGGCACACATGGGCTACATCAGTGCGGGTGACCCCTATACATTAGCAAAAAGTCTTTTGTATCTCTCTGTAGCCATCTAGTCTTTGCAGCCCAGATCTGGTGAGCATATCTGGATGACAAACAGTTGCCATAGGAATTGTCTGAGGGACAATGGAAATGTCCTAAGAATGGAAAGAAATCCCGGAGTGTCAGTAACAAGCACCAGATTTCTTCTTCAGAAGAAGTAGATGCATATTAACTATTTAATAAACCAAAATACAATAAAAGCCTCCCTTTGCTTCCCATGCTTTTCAGTACAAGCTGCAGGCAAGAAGATTTCAATAAACAGTTGCAGACTTTTTTATTACAATCCAGCAGAGCTGACTCAAAAGATGGCTCCCAAAGTTACTGACTCCTTTCTCCAAATTGTTAAAATTTCACAGGCGTGCCAAAATCTTTCTAGATTTCTGTGGTTCTTTGTGGTGGGAGCTTTCTTATGAAAAGAAAGTTTCTTGTATACGATCTTGGCTTTTTATTTTGTTAAAATTATGTTTTAAGAGTTGATCTGCCTTTAAATGTCTGGTGGATGTCCTAATGCTGACTGGGCTGTGCTATATCTGCACTCAATCTAATGCAGTGTTTCTCAACCTTGACAATTTTAAGGCATGTGGACTTCAACTCCCAGAATTCCACAGCCAGCAATGCTGGCTGTGGAATTCTGGGAGTTGAAGTCCACATGCCTTAAAATTGTCAAGGTTGAGAAACACTGATCTAATGCATGCTGTTATTACAAGGTTCAATTCTGCATTGTTGGGGGGAAAAGCAGGACTCCATTCTCCTACTTCATGTTTGTTTTAGAAAAGCTCTACCACATACTCATTAGCATTTTGCAGATCATTTTCTTTGTAGAGCTATCAACAGACAAATGTTCTATCTAGGTAGTGAATTTTTGAAGCGGCGGTCTTGCTCTCAAGATAGCAATTGTATAAAATCTACACAAGTAATGCCCTGCTTCTACCATACGAATTTGGATTTTGCAAGACCTTTGGGGTTCCAACCATTACAAAGCATTAGAGACTATGAGGCATCACCAGATTAGAACAGAAGCTCTGTATTCCATGCTTATGAGACTCTGAAGGACAGCAGCTGCATAGACTGGTCCTTCCCTATTCGGTTCTGTGCCCTTATTCCAATATAATACCCAGTGTCATTCAGGCTTCTTGGCCTAGCAAAATCATGATTTCCAGGTAAGCACTGATTCTAAATTAGCCACAGTCTTGTTAGCATACAACTTGGATAAGCCATCTTGAACATTCCCTGGCAAGTTGAGGAATGCATGAAATAATCACCTCTAGATGCTTAATTCAGAAAAACAGAATACTTACAAAGAATAAGAGACTCAAAAGGGATTCCCAAGAGAGCTTAACACAGCATGTCTTCAATATAGCTACATGTGAGCAAGTACCAGAAGTTTGTTTCAAAATTGCTTAACTGCTGGTTTATACTACCTCAAGAACTCGTTTCCTGATTGGATGTATCAAATCGTTGTCATAAAGCATTTTCAAAAGACGGAAAGTATTGCCACCACCTACAGAAAGAGAAAGTACCGTTTGATCAAGTTTATTCCTTTTGTTATTTGGGTCCACATACTGTGCATTCTAAGCTACCCAGAAATAAATCCCACTAAATTAAGAGGACATACATTTTCAGATAAATATGTACAGGATTATATCCTAGCAGGAGAAATAATACTTGGTATTTTGATCACTGCAATACAAAAAAGATGTTAAGACTCTATAAAGAGTGCAGAGAAGAGCAAAAAATATGATTGGGGGAGTGGAGGTTAAAGGGTACAGTGAACGGTTGTGGGAACTGGGTATATATAGCCTAACAAAGAGAACTAGTGATGAGATGACAGCAGTCTTCCAATATCTCAGGAGATGCCACAAAGAAGAGGGAGTCAAGCTATTCTCCAAAGCACCTGAGGGCAGGACAAGAAGTAATGGATGGAAACTAATCAAAGAGAGATCCAAACTAGAATTAAGGAGAAATTTCCTCTCAGTGAGAACAATTAATCAATGGAGCAGCTTGCCTCCAGAGATGTGGGTACTCCATCTCTGGAGGTTTTTAATTTAGGCATGAAATCTGAATCCATTGAATTAGAGTCTTCTTCTAAAAGCCCACAAAGGCCATTTAAGAACCTGATCCTGGGGAAAGAGGAATCATTTTGTAATATCCCTATTACCCCCCTGTACCAAATCAAATGAAACAGGCATTTGGGGTTCAAGGAGGTTACACTGGCTACATCAGAGATACAGGGAGTCCTCGATTTATGACTATTCAAAATTACAACAGCATTAGAAAAAAAATGACTAACAATCTGTCAATTCTGCAACGAACCTGGCTGTAGCCATTTTTTCATTTTGGGTTGCCACAAGAAGGGAGGGGGGGGAGACGGTATTTCTGGTAGACTAAACATGAGCAACTCTCATGGGAACCAAGGTCATTCTCATGCCGGAGGGATGTTGGAAGATCACTGAGTTAGAAAAGCCCGCCAAGGGGTTCTATTGGGCAGCATGACTAGAGGGGTGGGAATTGTTACACTGTATTGCTTTAATTCTTGGGGGGGGCGAAGGTTTAGATCTGGTTTCACTTTTGAACGTACCGATATTATGTATCCAATAAACATTTTCTTTGAGGAACTTTCTGATTTATTTGGTCTTATTGATTGGTACCTTGACATTCTCTTTATGACCATTGCAGTACCTGTGATTATATGATTGTGATTTGGATGCTTGGCAACTAGCTCATATTTACAATGGTTGCAGTGTCTTGCGGTCACGTGATTGCGATATGCAAACTTCCCAGCTAGCTTTCAATAAGCAGTCAGTTGGGGAAGCCAGATTCTTTTAAGGAAGATGTGATTCACTTAATGACCATGTGATTTGTTTAAAGACTGCAGTGATTCACTTAATAGCTGTAGTAAAAATGGTCATAAAGTTGGGTTAAGTCATCTGATGACTCAATCACTACATCACTTATCAACCAAATTTCTAGCCCCACTAGTCATAAGTCAAGGACTACCTGTACTTAAAATCTTAACTGTGGGATTTATAATTTTATTCCTGATCATTTCTGAAATGGAAACAAAACAATTTTGCTGCATGGAGAGTCCAGAGTGTAAATGTTAGCAGTGTGGGAGAAGGATCATATATGAGTTGATTCTGCCCACCTCCAGCATTATATCATTGATATATGTTCAGAATCAGGTGGTCTATAGTCAAAATAAGTTCCTTTTTCCTAATGTAGACTCAACTATGCTAAATAGACCAGGGTCAAGGTAACACACTTCTTTAAATGTAAGGCTACACTTTAAGCATAATTTTTAGTTGTTTTAACTATTAAAGCGTGACTGTCTTGCAGATACACATACATTAAAAGCTAATATTCAGGACTCTGCAGAATTTGGAAAAGTCTATGTTTCTGCCACAACACTTAAAAAGCAGAAGTAGAGGTCAGAGGTTTCTTTACTACCTACTACCTTTGCCTTTTTGTATCTTAGTCTATCCTTATCAAGAAGGCAGTCTCTATACAAATACTTTCAAGAGGTTAATATTTACCAATGAATATTGCCTCAGCTTTTCTTACAGCTTCTCTTGGATCACTTGATTCATGGATACTGTCTAGTCCGTAGCCTAAGAAGGAGACAAGAAGTTACATATAAATCAGTAAGCTACAATGTGCACTGTAATAGAATGTAAAAGCAAGAGGTTCCCAGGTCAGAGACAGAGTCCTGGATAAGAACTAAAATACTATAATGAATTTGTGATAAAAAATCAATCAGAGCAAGTTTCATACCTCTGCAGAAAACAGGAAGTTGAAGAAAGGATATTAAATAGCATGGAATGTTGTTGCTATGACCATGTAGAACATCCTTGCTATCCCCCTTAGCCTCCATCATCAACTACATTAGATCAAGCCCTAGGTCCGTGGTGGCGAACCTATGGCACGCGTGCCACAGGTGGCACGCAGAGCCCTCTCTGTGGGCAGGCGTGCTGTCGCCCCAGTCCTAGGCCTTCAGCTGGGTTTTATAAAACCTTTTCGTTTTAGGCCTCCACTGCTGTGTGCAAAAAAAAAAAAAAAAAAAGGTTCAATCAATCACTCAATTTCAACTTCTTGCGGGGGGAAAAAAATCTCGCAAAGTTGGAATTGATTGATTGAACTTTTTAGTCCCACCCAGTCTGTCGTTACCACCGCAGCCATGCCCACCCAATGGGCCATACCCATCCAGCACCCGACGATACTTAAGAGGGTTTTGGGTTGTAGTTTGGGCACTTGGTCTCTAAAAAAGTTTTGCCATGACTGCCCTAGGTAGTATTCAGGATGCTGCTCTGGCTAAGTTACAGTGGATATAAAAAGTTTACACATTCCTGTTAAAATGCCAGATTTTTGAGATATAAAAAAAAACCAGACCATGATAAAACACTTTAGAATTTTTTCCATCTTTAATATAATGTATCAGTTGTATAATTCAATTAAATGATTTATCGTGGTCTGATTTTTTTCACATCTCAAAAAGGCCTTGTCAAGGAGAATTCTGCTGATTGTGACAAAGAAACTACAGTTTTGAATAGCAAGAGGGTCTTGTTCTTCAAGGGAAGAGAATACCCTAAATCAGAGATGTCAAACTGCCGGCCCACAGGCTGGATGCGTCATGGCAAAACCGCACCATCATTGCCCGCAATGAAAAAAAAGTCGCGATATGTCGCAACACATCATGTGGTGTTCCGAGTTTGACACCCCTGCCCTAAATGTTTTCAGGAGCAGCTGTTTCTCTGCAGCTCCTCCTCAAGTATTTTTCAAGCAACCTGTGTCAGTTAAGTAACAGAGACAAGCAGATAAAGTTTGCACTTATCTATTGAGAAGAACCTAATTCACTGGCCATGGCTTGCCAGCAGCTAAGCATTTTTGTCTTAGCTTCTGTTTGGGTTTACAAAGTAAATAGAATTATTGGGCATGTTGCAAGTCACACTATATGGCTTAAGGTATTATTATTATTTATTAAATTAAAGGTACCTCTGGGCTTAGGTAAAAGCCATGTTTGTTGCCAAAGAGGAAGATGAACGGAAAGTCATATATATTAGTATAGTATAGTATAGTATAGTATAGTATAGTATAGTATAGTATAGTATAGTATAGTATAGTATAGTATAGTATAGTGTATTGCTATAGTATAGTATAGTATAGTATAGTATAGTATAGTATAGTATAGTGTATTGCTATATAGTATAGTATAGTATAATTATAACACACACACACATATAAAATCAATATTAAAATATTGAATAGCTTCCAATTTAATGCCTTGGAGCAAAAAGTTTACCCACCCATCTTCTACGTGAATCAAGGTCAGGTCTGACTTACCTAAACTTTCCAGCTTCTCCCTTGCCAGTGTAGCATATGCAGTTTGGTCATGAAGAGCATAGGGGACAAACAGAATTTTCCTCACCTGCCTAGGAGAATCAATTTTACGATAAACAAGCAAAAGTTTGGGATTGGGCAGTATCTCATTTTACCTTAAAAGGTAAAACAATATGAAAGTCCCCTTCCCCATCATTCTGATGTTTACCTAGCATTTTAAAGCAAGAATCCAGCTAAGCAGCCAGTTTGATCACCTATAATAATAATAACTTTATTGTCACTTTGAAAGTACACCAATCAGCATACATCAAAATGAAATGTCTATTAAGGCAGGCAGATTATTTTTAAATAATAGACTCTGAAAAAAGCAATCAATTTACCTTCTTCCACATAAGAACCCTACAGATTTATTGAAACATTCTTTTTCCATAATCAGTTATTCGGAAACACTTTTTGATAACAAGCTGCTTGTTATTTATATTTACACACCAATCCTATATAAATATTGTCCAATGTTAAATAATTTTCTGATTACAGAGCTTCATTTTTATAGCAATAGTAACAACAGGTAACTCGATTCCTGTTCTGGCATAGAAATAGGCAGTTTTTAAAATCTTCTTTCACTCTGAAAAGGAGGCAGCATGTACTGTGCAACCAGCAAGTTAAAAGGAGAAGTCAAGGAACCGTTTGGGGAGGCAAAGCGCCCCCTGGGGCCGTCAACCTGGAAGATGCAGCGCCCCTTCTCGACTAGCCACCGGGCGCCTTATCTCTCGTGTAAACTTACGCCCCCAGGAAGGTCTTGATCTGTTCCTGGCAGTGGTCTAGGTAGCCTCCGCCGTAGAGGGTGGAGTTGGAAATCAGCAGCAGCCGCCGGCGATTTCCCATCTTGCTCAAAAGACGCCGCGGCGTCTCTTCCAGGAAGCCGCGGAAAAGCCACCTGGCGCTGGAAGAGAGGAGGCGACCGGGAGGCTCCGTTTGGAGAGGTGTGCCTGGCTTGCCAATCGGCGGAGGGAGGAGAGGCTGCCCAGGGGAAGAGCGGAATGCGGACTAGCGCCAGCCGCGGAGTCGGGCCCCCGCCAGGCCAGCTCCCCGCCCGCTCGCCCCGCTAAAGACTCGATTGCTTTCGCCTGCCTCCTCGGATCTCCGCCTTCTTTCTGCCCCTCCGCTCTGCGTTGGAGACCGGCGCGGACTTGGACGGGTTTGGTTTTGGAGGGAGGTCGGTCGGTCGGCCGGGTGGTGGGGCGCGACCATCATGCTGGACTTTGTCATTTTCGCCGTCACCTTCCTGTTGATCCTGGTGGGAGCCGTGCTTTACCTCTGCCCGGTAAATAAGCGGGGTGTGAGCCACGGGGGTGGCTGGGTGGGTCCGTAAAGCAAAGCAAAGGGCCACTTTCGCTGCCACGTACTCGTTCCAATGCAATCCTAGGCAACTTTACTCGGAAGTAAGAAGTTGGGGCTTCCTCGCAGACAAGTGAGCTGGGACTATCGCTTTGCAATGTCCAATTCGTGTCTGGGACTCTCTGGAAGGAGCAGTTCCGTTGAGTTTCTTGGGACGAAGAGGTCGCCTACCTCCCATGGTTTTGCGGCAGCGGTTTAATAAAGCTCCTCCTTTGCTCCTTACAGTTTTACTTTGACGGCCGAAGATGGGGCAGAAACTATTTTCTGACCCCTCCCCCCCGAGCGCCTATCTATTTTGGGCTTTCCAGAGACCACCCACCTTGCTGCCAGTGAGACCTTCCCCACGAAAGGGTGTCCCATTCTGTCCCTCCCCCCCCGGCTATTTAATATGTTTCTGAAAGCACAGGAAGAGGATTCCAAAAGTTTTTCCAGCAACACCCATCTTGCTCTCTTCTAGTCATGAAAAATCCGAGAAAAATGCAACGGATGCAGACAAACAAAATGGAAACTTGAGCAGAGAAGCCCTTGGTCGGTTGATTTATTCAATCAATCAGCCCACCACAACTCTGGAGAAAAAAGCAAATCAGAGAAAAGGAGTTCAGTGTGTACTCAGTGTGGACAGCAGGTGGCAGCATTTAGCCAACTGAAGAAATAATGGACAGGATAGGATGGGGTTAATATTTCAAGGGGAGACCACTAGGAATAGTGGCATTCTGGAAGAAAGTAACCATTGACTACTTCCATATTGTTGCCAAAATGTTTCCATTAAATCAAGAGTCAAGCTCTATAACTTCCAAGGAGTGTTTATGTTTAATTTACCAGAACACTAATCCAAAGAGCAGAATTGGTGTAGGTGGGTCTCACACATCAGTAGGGTTCAATTATTTTCTTTTTCTTTGATTAGTTTTCTTTCGCTTCATGTATTCTAATATCCAGATGTATCCACAATTTCAATTTAGGATGAGGGCCAGGATCCTGTCAGGGATAATCTCAAATTGTGACCATTGACCACTGCAAAGCACCCCTTGAAAGGGATGTGAAGGCCCCTTTTCTGCCTTAGAGGGTGGACAGCTCAGTTGGGAAGAAGGTGGGCTTACATGGACCTGTGATCTGCCACAGGAGAGAAGAAAGCTTCCTGTGGTGGGGGGGGGGCTTTGGGTCAGGAAGGGAAGTAGAGAAGGAAATTGTTGGCATGCCGGAGGTGGAAAGTCCAGTCCCTACCGTAGCAAGGATGGGAAACATTGGGGATGGGGGTTTATCAAGGGCTTGGTGAACTATTCCAAATCCTGGACATTAGCACAGTATCAAGGTTCTTCTAATGCAATTATTTTAAATTTTTCTCCCTTGGCTTTCTAAAAGAACTGCCCTTAGAGAGCCTGTAATATGAATTAAGATGAATAAAAATGTAAACTTTACAGTCTGGAAGATTCAGCACAAAAAGAAATAGGATGAGGTGGGAGGAGGAAAGATAATGTTAGCTAGTAAATTAGATTACTATCTAAAAGCATAGAGGAATTAAGCTTCCCTATCTAATATAACTTTTAAATTTGTTAGATTGCATCTGTAATCCAGTTTTGAATGGGAAATTGCCTAAAATATGTTCCCTTGAACTCCATGATAGATCAGCAGCACAAGCAATTTATAAATTAACAATTCTGAATAGCTGGGTTTGAATGCAAATATATGTATTTAGGGTTAAAATAAATTACAATCACATGTTTAATCCTGTAGAAGTTATGATGACTTGTAGTTTTACATTTGATAAAATCATAAGCATCTAGATTTAAGGAAATAGGCCAGTGATGGCGAACCTTTTAGAGACCAAGTGCCCAAACTGCAACCCAAAACTCACTTATGCATGGTCGGGTGCCTGGTGGGTGTGGCCCATTGGGTGGGTGTGCCCCATGGGGTAGGTGTGGCCCATGGGGTGGGTGTGGCTGCGGTGGTAACAGCAGACTGGGTGGGACTAAAAAGTTCAATCAATTCCAACTTTGCAAGATCTTTTTTTTTCCATGAGAAGTTGAAATTGACTGATTGAACCTTTTTTTTTTTTTTTGCACACAGCAGCGGAGGCCTAAAGTGAAAAGGTTTTATAAAACCCAGCTGAAGGCCTAGGACTGGGGTGACGGCGTGCATGCCCACAGAGAGGGCTCTGAGTGCCGCCTCTGTCACCCGTGCCATAGGTTCGCCATCACTGAAATAGGCTAAGTAATATGTTTCTTTTCGTTTTGACTTGATAACATTAACATCTTAATCTTTCCAATTATGTTACCTTCTTTTTTAGTCTTCCCGACAAGCTTCAGGAATCCCAGGGATCACTCCAACGGATGAAAAGTAAGTTACTCCTTTGTATATCATTTCCCTTTTCTACACAGGTGTGTGTCCTTAATCTCTTTGGGTCCGTGGGCATGTTGAAAATTTTAAGAAAATGTTTAGGACTACCACATTTTATTTGAAGGAGGATAAACTTAACATTAGAAATCCCTTTCCTGTTTTCCTGTGTATATTATTGTCTATCTGCTTTTTTTCCTTCTGATCTCAATAATTGCTCTCCCTTTTTCTTTTAAAGACAGTTCCCTTGCCTACTCCATCCTTTTCCAAGCTGATTTTAGTTTTTATCCCCATCTTTTAAACAATGAAGCTGTAATCTGGAGCAACCTCTGCAAAGTTTCTAAGACTGTTTGGATCAAGCTGGTTCAGCAGGGTGAAAAATATTCTTTAAATGTATTGTCCATCTCAGCAACGGTAGTAATGCCTAATTGGAAATGAATTATTCTAATGAAACACTCTGGTCTGGTTGACATAATTAGTGGGTAGAGTCATAAACTGTGCTTTAAATCCAGAAGTTTTGGTCTACAAACTGTGGTTTGTGGGTTATTTGTGCCCAGTTTATTGTGATATTTAGTTAATGAAATAGTTGAACAAATTGTGGCTTAATGTTGTGATTCCATATTAAGTTCTTCATTTCTTCTTTGGAGATGCCAATGAATTTGCCCTAATCTCCTCCTTTTTTTCATTCCAGAGATGGGAATCTTCCCGACATCATAACTAGTGGCAGCTTGCATGGGTTTCTGGTCCACCTCCATGAGAAATATGGCCCAATTGTCTCTTTCTGGTTTGGACAACGTCTTGTGATCAGTCTGGGGTCCATTGACCTCCTGAAGCAGCACATTAACCCTAACAGGACAAGTAAGTACTTTTCTCATGTCTATAATAATCTGAATCAGTGGATGGTATAAAATAAACAGTTTTGGGAGAACATGCGTTTTTGTAATGGATTTCATGAAGTCCACTGAATGTTATACTCAGCTGAGTGATATTTAGACAGATGAATTCAGTCAGAAGAAAGGTTGTAAGGTGGAAAATTACCGGTATTTGTGCAGACTGAAATCAGGAAGCTGAGAAATATGAAAAGATCTGTTCAAATAAATAGAAAAGAAATTCAGAAAGTGGGTAACCTACTTCCAGCAAGCATGAATTGGCAAAGCAACATTCCCATGAATTCTAGATGATGGAAGTAACTAAATACATCTAAAATACTTCAGTTTCAAAATGTCAGGAGTACTTCAGCATCTGAAGCAATGTTAACAAGCTATTGCCAAGTGTGATAGTGCTAAATTTGTAAATGCATGGTTCTTTTGAAGACATTTTTTGTTGAACTACAGCAAAGTTGTTCACATTTGTAAATAGACAGTGAAATACTGGTTTCTGCACTGCTTTTCAGTTAATAACTTAAAAAAATTCCTCTTACTAATTATTGTGGGACATCAATTCAGTTCAGTGAATGTAAGTGCCATAAAATGCTGCTGATGGCAAGGATCATTTTAGAGAATTGTCCAGGTGAATAAAACCTGAGTGATGTTGCTGTTCTTCTGAATACGTCATTTGAACAGATTTGAAAATGTAATAGGCATAATAACAGTTTATGGTATACAGCCTAATCCTAAATTTTATCACATTATTATGACAAAATCGTACAGTCACATTATTAATTATAGGTAGTCCCTGACTTATGACCAAAATTGAGTCCAAAATTTATGAGCTTTTTTTGCCAATAGTTAGCCAGTTACTGCAGTTGTTAAATGAATCATGTGGTTCTTAAGCAAATCTGGCTTCCCTCCTTGAGTTTGCTTGTTGTAAGCCAGCTGGGAAGGTTACAAATGGTAATCACATGACCCTGGGACAGTGCAGCTGTCATAAATACAGCCTGAATTTTGACCACAGGACACTACAATTGAGCCCAACATTTATGTTGCTAAAGTGAGAAATTTGTTAAGTGAGTTTTGCCCCATTTGACAACTTTTCTTACCACATTTGTTAAGTGAATCACTGTGGTTGTTAAATTAGTAACACAGTTAAGTGTGATGACTCCCCCCTCAGATACCTCTTTAGATGTCAGTTGGGGTGGCTAAGTGGACGATGAATCGGGTTCC
This sequence comes from Bothrops alternatus, assembly GCA_034064705.1. Lineage (NCBI taxonomy): Eukaryota > Metazoa > Chordata > Lepidosauria > Squamata > Viperidae > Bothrops > Bothrops alternatus. The sequence continues at coordinate 1,979,682 of JARGCV010000068.1, forward strand.
TGGTATGTCAGGAGCTGAATTGATTGATGGCTCTGAGCAGTTCTGAGGGATTTGGCTGAGGCTCCAGGTGGGGAAAGCATGCAGCCAGTCAGGGAGGAGGAAGAGGTGGAGGAGGAGGAACTGCTTTCCACACATGATCCAAGAACATGTAGGGCAAAAAAAAAAAAAAGGCAGGTCAGCCAGACTACTTGTGAGGAGAAAGCCTCATCCTTCTTGATGGGCTGCACTGGAAGCTGGTTATTTAGCACAGTGGACAGATGGAGGCGATGCTGGGAACCACATTTTTGTTTCCTAGCTGTGTATTTTCTAGTCATTGTGATTCCTGCCTCATTTTGGATTAACACTCTACCTTAACTTGGATCGTGCCTTGGAAACTCTGCTTTGTGAATTCTCTTGAATTGTGGATTTAAGTTTGCCTGGTGGATTTATTTTGATTCAGAAACTTTTAAGTGCCTTATCGACTCCTTGGCCATTACTCTGTGGACTAGCATTGGTTTGCTTGTGGCTGGACTTAATTGGGACAGTTCTGAGTTTTGGTGAAGGGAATTGCTGGGGAATATTAATAAACTCACTAAACGACCGTTACATGTGTGTGTGAGTGAGCAGGATAGCACATTAAGTGAATCTGGCTTTCCCATTCACTTTGCTTGTCAGAAGGTCACAAAAGGTAATCACGTGACCCCATTACAACTGTCATAAATATGAACCAGTTGTCAAGCATCTGAATGTAAATCACAAGACCATGGGGATGCTTCAATGGTCATAAGTGTGAAAAATGGTCATAAGTCACTTTGTTTTGTGCCGTTGTAACTTTGAATGATCACTAAATGAACTGTTATAAGTTGAGGATTACCTGTACTGCAATGGATGTAAGTATGAAAACCAGTCTTGTCACTTTTTTCAGTACTGTTGTAACTTTGAACAGTCACTAAATGAATGATCGTAAGTCAAGGACTACCTATATGTCAATCAATATGCTTCCTTTTTTCCCCTTCTGCTGCCTGTAATAGGCTAAATATAATTATGTATGTAGAAGGAATGTCTTCATACAGTTCTTTTATAATGGGGTTTAAATGCAATCTCATGAAAGCACACTTTGTTTATTAAGGTACCAGAGGCAGCAGAAGCGAACTAAAATGGGGTAGGAATGCAACCCCTGTAGTGTTATGCAAATTACAGTGTACATGTAATTAGATACAGCTGCAGAGTATGTGACTGGCTACAATAGCACATTGCTAGGTTAGGGAGGCAAACGTTTGAGGTAATAAAAATGTTGCCTTTGAGAACACAAAGGCAGCATTTCATAGATATTTTATTTTCTAACAAGTTACTTCTATGAGTTTATCTTATGCCTTGCTTCCCAGAGCCTTCGCTCGCTTCTTAGTATCTTCTCTTAGCTCTGTCAATATTTTTGGGGGCTTTTTAGTGTTTTATGGCTGTGCTGATAGTTTAACACTGGGAAAGAGTATTTAGGGAGCAAGTAATGTACTTGCCTTGCCTAAGATCTTACTTCTGCATCCTATTTTCCCCACAACAGCAGTTCTGTCAGGTGAGTTGGATGGAGTAAATTCTTGGTGACTCTTATGAATTAAAGCTCTCCCACCTGTCCCTTCACTCACTAGGGAGGATATGAAAGTTTGGGAGCTAGCAGCCCCTATAGTTTTTTTGCAGCTTAGCAGAGTGTTAATCTAAACACATTAGCAGTTAAACTTCTCATGCTTTTCAACAGATTCTTGCCTTTAACAAAGGAGTGTGACATTTAACAAGTCTGTTCTTTCAGTTCTTAGACATTTTCTTGGGCAAGCCTGTTTCTTAAAGCTATTGCACATATTTTTAATTAGCAGTTCTTAAAAACATTTCGTATTAAAGACTTAGGTGAAGCATTATGTGAGCAGTGAGTTAGGAAGCCATTTTTTTTTTCAGACAAGCATTGAGAATGTATGAGTGCTTCCTTTTTACTGTCCACCCAACTAGTAGATTTGGTTGGAGAGATGCTGTGCAGATCCCCTCTGAAATTGGAACTCATCCCCTCTCTCATGCTCAAGAGACTTTTTGTTGCATTTCTTCTCTCACCTCTTCGATGGATTGTGAAGAACGCATCACAGAATTTGTTTCCATTTTTCTGTAACTTATCTTGGGAACAACAGAACATTAAAGTTGACATATCACAGTGGTGGTGAACCTATGGCACGGGTGCCAGAGGCGGCACTCAGAGCCCTCTCTATGGGTACGCGCAACGTCGCCCCAGTCCTAGGCCTTCAGCTGGGTTTTATAAAACCTTTTCGCTTTAGGCCTCTGCCACTGTGTGCAAAAAAAAAAAAAGTTCAATCAGTCAATTTCAACTTCTCGCGGGAAAAAAAAAGATCTTGCAAAGTTGGAATTAGTTGATTGAACTTTTTAGTCCCATCCAGTCTGCCGTTACCACCGCAGCCACACTCACCCAATGGGCCACACCCAGCCAATAGGCCACACCCACCCAGCACCCGACGATGCATAAGTGGGTTTTGGGTTACAGTTTGGGCACTTAGTCTCTAAAAGGTTCGCCATCACTGACATAGCCTTTGGCCAGAAAATGTTGGCTGGTAAGCAGTTTTGCAGAGTTCAAGAAGCAAAAGATACATGTAGCTGTCCCAAAGGAGCTTACAGTCTGGGAAAACATGAAGAAATGAGATAGAAAGGCAAAATTGAAAAGAGACGTATTATTTGCTCTCTCTCTCTTGTGTTCTCAGTTTCCATCAGCATGGAAGCTTGCAGCAGTATGGATGCTGGAGGCTAATGGCTCTGTAGTAGAATTTTGAGTAAGAAGGAAGTTTATTTATTTATTTGTTCGGGCTTGTATGCCGCTCCTCTCCGGAGACTCGGAGCGGCTAACAACATATGTATAAACAACAAATTACAATAAAAATCCCAAACAAAAAATATCTAAAAATACAATAAAACACCCACTCAAATTCAACAATCAACCACAGTCATCCCCAGGCCTGCCGGCAAAGATGAGTTTTAACATTTTTTCGGAAGGCCGGGAGAGTCAGAGAAACGCGGACTTCAGGAGGCAGTTGGTTCCAGAGGGCGGGCGCCACAACAGAGAAAGCCCTCCCCCTAGGGCCCGCCAGATGACATTGTTTCACTGACGGGACCCGGAGGAGGCCGACCCTGTGTGCTCTCACCGGTCGTAGGGAAGTATGTGGCAGAAGGCGGTCCCGTAAATATCCTGGTCCCATGCCATGAAGGGCTTTATAGGTAATAACCAACACTTTGAATTGCGCTCGGAGACCAATAGGCAACCAGTGCAGCATGCGGAGAGTTGGTGAAATGTGGGCACAGCGCGGAAGGTCCACAACTGCTCGCGCAGCTGCATTTTGCACTAATTGTAGTCTCCGAACACTCTTCAAGAGTAGCCCCATGTAGAGAGTGTTGCAGTAGTCGATCCTCGAGGTGACAAGGGCATGTGTGACTGTGAGGAGAGACTCCCGATCCAAATAAGGACGCAACTGGTGCACCAGGTGAACCTGGGCAAATGCCCCTCTCGCCACAGCCGACAAATGATGATCCAATGTCAGCTGTGGGTCGAGGAGGACTCCCAAGTTGCGGACCTTCTCCGAGGGGTTTATAGGGGTTTATAGATTCACCCCCCAGGGTAATTTTCAGATAATTATCTTGAAAAAGGGTATCTATCATAAGGTTTTCCTCTCTTGTACAAGTATGTGTGCATGTGGTTATCTCATCTCTCAAAACATCATGCTGTTTTGTTTCTTTCTAAAAACTACATTGATTGGAGGATAATTGAATTTGAAAGAGAAAGAAATTCTCTCCCCCGCCCCCCCCAGTCCACAAGAGCTGCAGGAGGGAAACCAGTTCTTGCCTTAGTCTCATTAAAATGCAAATCAATTTATAACTTTTTTGAAATGAGTTTTTCTGGATTTTTTTTTTTTGTTATTCCATCTCTCACTGTTAACATAAACCTACCATTAAAATTATAGACTGATCATTTCTTTGTCAGTGGGCAAACATACAAAATCAGCAGGGGATCAAATACTTTTTTCCCCTCACTGTATGTTTTTTAAAGTACTTTTGTTGATAGCTGGTTTGCTACTGTGCTCTTGTGGCTTTTCATTGACCTCTTTCTACTGATGCAGATGAAAGTCCTCAATTGTATGTCTGCTACTTGTAAATTGCACTTCCAGCAAAAGAAAAGAATTGGACAAAGATGAACATCTCTTAAGCAGTAGAAATAATAGAAGCACCAGTTGTTTGAGTAGTTTAGAACTGATTTCAGCCTCTACAGATTGCAGCATGAGCTCTGCAGGATATTTTTCCTGGATTTTGTGTGATTTTTTTTAGGTTCATATTGCTCATGACATATTTGCCTTCTATTGCTAACACTTGCCAAGCTCCCTTGTTTAATGCACACTTTAATTTTGCACCATGCTGCTTTTGTTATGCTTGGCTTGGGAGTGGGTGGAAGTCAACAGCACCTAGAGGATAGAGGGTTCCCCCTTTTTTTCTATGAGTCACACATTTAAACGGTACTTGAGCATTTACACAACAGCCAAGAAGGGAGAATAAAATAGCTCTATAGTGCAGTTCTACATATTTATATTAAGATGTAAATCATACGGAATCCAACATAGGTGTTTACTGCTGCTGTTACTTATTGAATAAATTGGGTATCTAGCTCATGTTATGGAAGCAGGGACAAAGTATTTTTCTAATGGAATGCATCTATTTTATTAACTTGCTGGACTTATACCCTACCTTTCCTAATGGAGCTCAGCTTACATGAAAATCTCTTCTCATTTTATCGCCGCATTAACCCTGTGTGTGAGAGAGCAATTGGCCCAAAATCACCCAGTAAGCTCCAGTGCTCGAGGGTGGACTTGAACCCAAGTCTTCCTTGAGTTCATCTTCCATAAGAACATAAGAAGAGCCATGCTGAATCAGGCCAAAGCCCATCGAGTCCAGCATTCTGTGTCACACAGTGGCCCACCAATTGTACATGGGGATCTTGAGCAGAAAGAGAAGGCAAAACCCTCCCTTTCCCTTGACCCCCAACAAATGGTACTCAAGGGAATCCTGCCTGCCTCAACCAACATAGAGGCGGCACATGGACATCCGTTTTAATAACCACCGATACACTTGACCTCCATGAATCTATCTAGCCCTGCCTTGAAGCTATCAAGGCTGACAGCTGTCACGACCTCTTCTGGAAGTGAATTCCATAAACCAACGACCCTCTGGGTGAAGAAATATTTCCCTTTATTTGTCCTCACTTTCTTAGCTATGACCTTTAGGGAGTGCCCCCTTGTCCTAGTTTAGTACTTTGACTACTATGCCTTACTTACACTTGTGTTTCAGTAGACTGTTTTTGTCAATCCTGCTCATCAGGAGCTCTCTCATATGGACTTGGTTTTGTCCCTCTCTTCCAAAGATATTCAGAGAGAAAAAAATTGGCAAGATTATGATTGCAAGGTATTATGTTGAATAGAGATTATGTTGAGTAATAATGGTGGATGGTAGATCAGAATATTTGATAAGGCAGAGCTGGGTCACCTAGTGACCCCTTTGGGGTTCCTCAAGTTCTGGCTGCAGGAACACTTTGTTGTAACATAATTTGTTCTCTGTTAAAATAAGAATGTCCTTAGATTCATTTGAATTAGCATCACACACCCTGTAATTAATGCATTAGGAAACTCAAACATTTCTGCCAAATACATACAGTGTGATTGCACATGCATTTTGAAATAGCTTGTATGCAACCATTGTTGAAGCAGTGTTCCAAGCTGTGAGTCTCCTCCAGTGTCTATGAGACATCCAGGGTTAGCCTCGTGGCTGAAGTATTGTCAGTCCTTCTGGATAAACCAGATGGGAAACACAACTAGGTGAGCTGAATCTACATTATTGCAAGGCTACACATTAACAGAATCTTGCAAATCTGAAGGTACAAACTTCTTGCTGCCACTTTTAGCTGTCTGATGAATTAAGGCGATCCTTCCAAAGTTTCTTTTTCTGACCACTGCCTGCAAGGTCTTCCCTCTCTTGTCTGATTGTTTCCTAGGCAGTATCTCTTTCATTCATTCCTTCATTCCCCCACGGTCATCTACACATTCCATTACAGATATTTCCACCTAGGTTTGTAATGTAATCTTTTCTTTTACTAAGAGACGATATAGGACTGAGACTTAAGACCTGCATGTGTGGCCTTCTGATACATCCACTGCTGCTTTGCGACCTCTGTGACCCTCAGAAGAGAAGTTTACCTGTGGTTAAACTTGTCTACCCACTGCTTCTCGTGAGAGACATATTGTCACCGGCATTATAAACTAGTAGCATTTTTGCAAATTGCCTTGGACAACAGATGGTTGAGAATCTCTGAGCATCTGATAGTACTGGGCAAAGGATATATTGTCAGCAGGCAAAGTGAACTGCATAATCACTATAACCTGGAGCTGGTCCAGTTGGCATGAAGCACTGGTTGGGCTTCTTCTTTGTTCAATATGGATGAAAAACATACTTTAAGGAGGACTCCCTTATTGATCTGGTAAAAGTTACGTTATGTCATTGAAGCGAGGGATAGGGTTATTAAAATAAAAATGAACATCTGCGGGTCTTACCAAGTTCTTGCTGATTCTTACAGGAGAAGCTGATTCTACATTGCTTGAGGCTTTCTTGAGTACCTGATGAGATGACTTTCTTACTCTGAAGACACAAATTGTACTTCTTCCTTTCTTCTGCAGAAGGATTAGATACAGGGGTTCTCAACCTTGGCAACTTTAAGACTTGTAAGCTGGCTGAGGAATTCTGGGAGTTGAAGTCCACAAGTCTTAAAGTTGCCAAGGTTGAGAACCCCTAGATTACAAGAAGCTGTAAGCATGTGTGACTATTGACAAAAATGGTTATTGCAGATTTGGGCAATACAGACATTCCAGAACAAAGAAATGGGAATACAGTTCTGCATCTTCTTGTGTTATTGCTCTTGAAGAAAAATCAGTAAATTTCGGTACCAATCCGATGTAACTAACTGCAAGCCTCTGAACTAATTTGACAGATTTACAGCAGTCTTCCTAACTTCCTCCTTTCCAGCAAAAGCAGTGGTTGAGAACAATAGGAACCAAAGTGAGGGAACTTTTTTAGAGCATTGTAGAGATTGATTGCATTTTTACTCTCTCTTTCAGCGGACCCCTTTGAAACAATGTTAAAGTCCTTGTTGCAGTATCAGTCTGGCCTGGGTGGAGACATGGCTGAGAGCTGCTTGAGGAAAAAACTGTATGAAAACGGTGTCACCAAGCTGCTGCCGAGCAATTTTCCTGTCATCCAGAAGGTGAATAGCTTCCTCTGAGGGCAGAATTTTGCTCTGGAGTATGGGAGGGTCTTCTTTCTAGGAAGATAAATGATTCAGAATAATCTCTTTAAAAGGCTGCGATGCATGGAGAAGAATCAGATGTTTTAAGGTTTTTGAAAGTTGCTTCTCTTGTGTAAGCAGTCGACTTTCTCAGAAGTGACTCTCCAGTATTAAAAAAATCTTGTCTGGTGCATTTCCATTTTATATTTTTCCTGTGTATTCAAGACAAGTTAAATTAAAACTTGAATGAATAGGCCTGCTACTGTTTCCCCACCACCACCACTCCCATTCTGACACATAGTGGATTTTAGCAGAGCTTATATTTTCCAAACTAAAAACAATTGGCTTTTTATCTTTATTTTTTTATGTCATATTGATTATGCAGTAATTTCTTTGTTGTCAGTCATCCAGAGATGCTGAGAGTCAGTCGGCATATACATTTAGTATTATGGTCAAACAGACAAATCAAGCAGATGTTTAGATTGGATTTAGCATTTTTATTCACTTATCAAATCCTTCCCAAGGATCTGGGAAAGGCAGATGTTTGATGGCATTAAAGATGTTACTAGGATGTAAACAGTTCCAAGTAAAGGTGCCTTTTGCAGATGTGGTAATATTCTCAATGCCAATGGTATTCAAGTGATGCTTAAGATATTTTGGGATTGCACCCAAGGCACTATTCCTATTAATATTAAACATGTTTTAATCATGATCAGGATTGCACAGGCAAAAAGAGAGTGCTGATGAAAAATTGGATTTGCCTCATTTTCCCTGCACAAACTGATAGTGAGAAGTTGTGCCAAATACTTTGAAAACCTTCACAGTTTGTCACTTAAAATTTAATTCTTGAAAATAAATACCCGTGTTTCCCCGAAAGGAAGAAGTGTCTTACTTTCTTTTTATCCCCAAAAGCCCCACTATGTCTTACTTTCGGGGTACGGCTTATATTGATTGGAAAACAATTGTCAGTTTTATTTTAAGTATTTTAAGTATATTAAGTATGTTAAGTATTTTAAGTATTTAAGTATTTTAAGTATTTAAGTATTTTAAGCAGGAGGCGGAAGTGGGCAGGAGTAATATGTCTTACTTTCGGGGTACGGCTTATATTAGCCGACCCCCTGAAAACCCCGATGCGTCTTACAATCGGGGGTGTCTTACTATCGGGGAAACACGGTAGTATATCTGGACCTGTTCCAGTCGGGCTTCATATACAGAGCAATACAGGTTATTCTTGTCATGACCCTTGGCAGAGCAGAAATGGAGATGTATATTGATTGCCTAGTGGTTTCTGATACTATTGACCACAGTATCTTTCTGGACTGGCTATGGGGGTTAGGAGTGGAAGGCACTGTGTTGCAATGATTCACCTTCTTCCTAAGTGGTTGGTTTCAGTCAGTGTTGCTAGGGAGAGAGAAGTTGCACCCACAGCCTCTCATTGGTGGGGTACCACAGGGCTTGATGTTCTCCCCTGTCCTATTTAATATCTACATGAAACACTTGGGTGAGGTCATCCATCAGTTTGGGGCTCAGTGTCATCACTATACTGAGGTTACTCAGCTTTATATCTCAGGGTTGAGCTGTGCAGGTGAAGCTGTTGATAAACTGACCCAGTGTCTAAAGACTGTTTGGTGTAGAGGGCATGGAAAAGACTTCAACTCAATCCTGACAAAACTGAGTGGGTATGGCTGTTTAGCCCCTTGGGATCTGGGACATTTTCATCATTGGCTTTATGGGGAAAAATACTTCCTCATTCTAGACTAGTGCACAATTTGGGGGGGAGGTCCTTCTGGACTTGTAGCTATTGCTCAAAGAGCAGATGGCAGCTGTGACCAGGAAGCCCTTTGCACACTTCATCTCCCAGTTGCTTCTTTCCTTGTCTTAAGGCTGTTTAGACAGTTACTCATACACTGGTCATATTACGATTGAATTATTGCAATGCACTCTACACAGGGCTACTCTTGAAGATTATCTGGAAATTACATCTGGTACAAAATGCAGCAATGTGAGCAGTAATTGCTGAATCCCAATATGTCTATGTCACCACTGCTACTGGAGCTGCATTATTATTGTTTATGGCACCAGTTCTAGATGTTTGAGGGATCATCCATCTCTTTTTCTGCCTGGTTGGTACATTCTGATAAAATGGATATGCTCCATGTCTCTTAAATGTTGTTTTATGGGACTGAGTAATCATGTCTTCTCTGTCATAGATTCCATGTTCTGGAACAGCATCCCCACAGAGATATGTACAATGCTTCCTCTCCTGGGCTTCCTAAAAGACTTGGCTTTGTTCCCAGGCCTGTGGTTGATGTAGTTGTGGGGCCCCTGATTTGAATTGTTTCTGTTTGATCATTTTAATCCAGTTTGCCTGCAGGGTTGTATGTTTTTACCTGCTTTTATTGTTTTGTATTGTATTTGTAAACCATCAAGAGTCTATGGGAGTGGGTGGTAATAATATATTTAAATAAATAAATAACAGTAACAATCTATTACTTGCCCAGCCTTAATCCCAATCAAGTCAATTTTATTCATGACATGTGGGTCGCCAAGTTCATTTTTTATAAGTTGTGGTATCACAGAGATTCAGAAGCTCTGCAACTGGCATTTCCACTTATTTTTTCTTGGAGGAAGCATCTCCATGCCCCTCATTTTTTTGATCATACAGATCAAATATCCATCTATGTCCAGTAAAATTACTAGAGGTCTGTAATTGCACAGGTGCTCTCAGCATGCCTTAAGAATCATTGTACCTTTCCCAAAGCACCACTAGATGGGAGACATTATAACAGTAGCTCAGTGGTAATCGGGCATTATGAGTTATGATGGATTTCATTAGAATGGTTTAAAAGACCTGCTTTTCTATTCAACAGACCATGTAACAATATTTAATTTTTGCTTTTCAGTTTCATGGGAATATGTAGGGATAAAAAGATTAACACATGTATTTCTTTTGTTTAAGCTGTCAGAAGAATTGCTAACAAAATGGCTAACCTTCTCTGAGTCTCAGCATGTGCCCCTCAGTCAACATATGTTAGGTTTTGCAATGAAGGCTGTTGCACAGACTGCTATGGGCAGCAGGTTTGAAGATGATCAGGAAGTCATCCGATTCCGTAGGAACCATGATGTGGTAAGTCTCCAGAAAGAAGAGATGGGAATATTCTCTTCAGTTCCATTTTCTACCACAGGGAGACAAATCACATAGCTATATGTAGAAAGGCATTGGCTCAAAGACATAGCTTTGCTAATTTCTTTCAGTTATTGAATAAGTAGGTAACACTGCTTGGCTGACTTTGGCTGATCTTGAAAAATCTAAGCTAAATTGGACCTTGGATGGAAACCACAAGGAAATTCCAAGATTGCAGACCAGGCTGAGAAATTTTAAAAAATGAAAACTCACTTCTATCTTGTTGCCAAGAAAGCGACATGGAATGTACAGGTGGTCACCAGATGCTAAGTTCACCTTAAGGGAAATTTAGATTTCAGTTCTTAAAATAGGCTTAGATAGCCTGACTTGTGGGCCATTGCATGCCTTGCTTGAAGTGGAATATCTGCATTAACAACTTTTAAATAAAGATCCTTACTCCACTGAGCCGAGAGATATTTTCTTAAAAGCGTAGAGCAAACCAAATGCAGATTTAAGTGCAAGTAAAAACTAAAATGCCTTCATCGAAAACTAAATTTGCAATTTCACTGTTTTCTTTCTGAATCAGCTTGCTGTATACCAATATTATTTTCAGTTTCATCTCAGACTTTGTGAAATATCTACAATAGTTATAATTAATATATTTAATTGTCCTATAGTATTTATCCATATACTTTCTATAAATTGGAATAAGTACTATACTACTTCATGTGTGAGGAAGTCCCTCTGTTTTTATAATTAACAGAATAGACAGCTTATGAACCCATCCTTATAAAGATAGTCCTTGACTTTTGATCACAATTGAGCCCAAGATTTCTTTTTTTTTTTTATGAAGAAATTTTATTGGTTTTTTTAATTTTTACATAAAAGTGCTTAAGAAACAACGTGGTGATTGGGCTATCAATTATCCAAGAACAAAATCATACATATATCACACAGATTAATTCCTTAAAAGTTTCCTCTGTATTTCCCACATATTATTTTACCAATTAAAATTATTACATTTATTAAAAAAAAGCTCAATCAATCCAATCGGTCATCAATCACATTTCAGTTATAAGAATCCAAGTCCTGTTTTTAAGCTTTACTATTTTAGAAATTACCATATTCCAATTAAGCTTATATAGACATATTAACACTTTGGGCATCATTTCTCTTTTCCCTATCATGATGATTCTATCTAAAATAAATATATTATCCCAAAAAGCAACATCCTTACATTTTTTTAAACATAGCCTATTGCTTAAACTAATACATCATTTATTAATACTATTATTTCTCTTATCACAAATACCTCCTCTTCTTCCTCTATTACAAAATAGTTATCTTGGTTAAAATAACAATATCAGTCCAAAGAACTACATTTCTGTGTATTTTAAATATATATTCTATCAATCAAGTAAAATTTACCCCTCCAACTACTTATCATCTCTAATACCAAGTATTGTTACAAAAATATCCTTTTACAGAATCACCTATTTCATTTGTTATTAAAACAATTCAAGTGTCAACAATCTTTTTAACCCATTCAGTGGAATTTTAAACCACATTTTTAAACCTAACTCTAGCTTTCTTTCTATGCCAAACCGGTTTCTAAGATAAAGCCTCAGCATCATCAAACCTCAACATTTGAGTAAAGCTATTTCTCAATATATCAAAATAATCAAAGTTCTCTTCTCTTTCTTCCAATATCATTTGAATAGTATACTCAGTTTTATTCCTTATTAAAGTTGTTAGTTGATTGTCCACATTGTCCCAATTTTCAATAACTTGTACCTAAATGTCAATCTCTGTTATTTTGGGGAGATCAAATAGTTCAGTTAATGGTATTCTTTGATCATCAATGTTCTCCATAGGTCGTAAGTAGAATTGTGTAGGATTAATTTGCTCAGTAGTTTCTACTGTAAGTTCATAATTGAATTGTAAGTGCAGTTCCTCTGTCTCGTTCAGTTGTATATCTTGCTGAGTGGGAACCTCTCTAGGGTTGCTCTGTTCTTTCACCGTTATTCTTTGGTCTGTAGTTTGAACCGATGGTTGAAAGTCAATTTTGGTTCTCTAGTATAATCTTTGATTTTTTTCCAAGATTTGATATAAGCTTTCATATAGTTTGTAGTTTCCAAAATATTTTCGAATATAAGTTCATAGTTGAGCTGTGGATAAGCTTCTTCCATTTCAATGGTGAAATAGACTTTGATCAAGAATAGTCTTTAATCTTTTAGTGGAAGCTATATTTCAAAAAGGTCAACAAATATCCACCTCCAAAGGTCAAATTCATCTTCAAATAGCAAAAAAATACAGTTGTAATGGCACTGTTCACCACAAGATGTCCTCAGTGGACTGTACACTCTTTCTTACAAATAGATAAAAAATTATCTCTTTCGGGAAACATAAAAAGCAAAAGCAGGTACCTCCAGTATAATAGATAAAGTAAAAAAATATAGTGTTTCTTTTTTATTCTTTTTTCAGGGCCCCTAGGTATCCAAAAAAAGAGGGGGGAAAATCAAGTAGTCAATAAACCTTTAACTATTTTAGTTCTTTTAAAACTTTCTTTCCCAACTAGACAGAAGCTGCTCTCTTAAAACAGGGAAGTGATCAAAAACTTTTTACAGACAAATAGTCAGAACAGAGAGAGGGAGGAAAGGTCTCACCCGGATTCACCATGGTGGTTCTTTATGCTTAGATGATTTTCTGACTTCAGCTGGTGCAGCAAAGTGATCGGCCATTTTACTGGCCGATCTTCTCCGTCGACCCTATGGAGTTAGCTCAGATTGTAGGGGGAGCCGCCACTCCACCGCAGCAGAGCAAAAGCCTCCTCGATGGCAGTTGCCCCTCCAGGGCGATTTAAGACCCGCATAAGGGTCTACTGGTGGAGGGAAAACAGCCAACAAAGAGAGAGATCTCTTTCTACAGCTGAACGTGCCGCGATCCGGAAGCGGTAGTCTCGAGCCCAACATTTCTGTTGTTAAACAAGACAGTTGTTACTCACTTCCCTTTTAGCACCAGCCTTATCTTAGTACAGAAACCATGTTTAATATTCTGATAAGACTGAAATAAATACTTATAATAAATTAAGAAAGATGATTGTTATTTATTTCTATTTCAGATCTGGGCAGAAATTGGAAAGGGTTTCTTAGATGGTTCACTTGATAAAAGCATGACCAGAAAAAAGCAGTATGAAGATGGTGAGTTCTGTTTTCTATCTATTTGACACATATACCTGGCAAGGTGATCTAATTGAACATTTCTGCATAGCATTGTTTTACTGAACGTTTCAGAAATGCTACTGTTTTACTTAGCATGTATGCTAGATATCTATTTTTCCAAATGCAGGATAGAGTAATAAATCAATCTCATCTGCCCCCCTTCAGCACTCTGCAGTACCTGTTTGCTTGCCATTTAGAGATTGTATATGTTTTCTGTAATTGCTGGAGGCTGACAGATGAAATTTTGTTTCTCCATTCATATTTGCACATACAGACAGACACATATCTGTGAAACCAATGGATAGAACTATAATGAAAATAAATGTATTTCACATCATTGCATTTCATCCATCACAAGGGAAACAGCCTTCAGAAGCCAAAGATCAGCTGCCTGTCATGATATGATATGTTTCTAAGACACCCCACTGTGCTAGCTAGGAAATGACCTCATTATTGTTTGTGCTTAAAGCCCTGATGGAAATGGAGCTTGTCTTGAAGAAAGTCATAAAAGAACGACAAGGAAAGAGCTTCAGCCGACACATCTTCATAGATTCTTTACTACAGGGGAATCTGAGTGACAAGCAGGTATCGGCATCTTTGATGTAATTAACTATTAATGGAGTTCCCTGTAGATTAGCTGCTAATTATGTCCTGATAGTGTTTGATTAATATAATAGCCTCTATTGCATCTCATTTGAGTAGGGTTTTTTTCCTTGCTAGAATTTAATGTGTGTGGCTATTTTGGACCTTTAGGCTTGAAGCCATTTTTTCTTTAAAATGCAGTAATATGTTATGGTATACATTTAACTGCTAAGGTGATGTGGATAAGGTTATTGTTAAAATGGGAGATGCTGTTCCTAATGTATTATTTTAGCTAATTCCTAAATGGCAGGAAATTCTTTGTACCAGATCTAGGATTAGAGTGAATTTTTATTTTTGACAGGACAAGGCCGTGAAACATATATACATACACACACACACACACACACACACACACACACACACATATACACACACATATACACACACACATACATACATTCTGTGAGAAAATCTTCATTGGCAGAATAGTTGGATAGGCGATACGATATCTGGAATATCTGAAATGTTCATCTGGCAGATACACCATGGCAATCGCATGAATGGTCTACCAGATAGCATACCAGATACCTGTTGCTTTTACAGAGACTGCATTGTCTTGGTGAAATCTATAGAGATTCACATAACTGTGGTGGTGAAGAGTGAAGGTACTGCCATTCACACATTTTCTGATCTTTGGTATCTAAGGCAATAGCCTTTCAAATAATGCCCCATTAAATATGGCGGTATTTATCTCTGAGAAATGCATATAATTTACAAAATTGTATATGGAGATGTAGCATTAGGTGTGAGCCGATAGAAGGAAATGCTAGAGCAGCGGTTCTCAACCTGTGGGTCGCGACCCCATTTGGGGTCGAACGACCGTTTCACGGGGTCGCCAAACACCACAGTCCGCCTTTTTTCCCCCATTTTTTTCCCCATTTTCACTTGGCCGTCGGGTGCGCGCTGCGCATGCGCGATTCGGCGCGCCACGCATGCGCGGTTCGGCCCGTCGTGCCGCACATGCGCAGTTTGGCCCGTCGTGCCACGCATGCGCGGTTTGGGCCGTCATGCCGCGCATGCGTGGTTCGGGCTGTCGCGCGCCGCGCATCGCGGTTCAGGCTGTCATGCCGCGCATGCGCAGTTCGGGCCGTTGCACCGTGCATGCACGGTTCGGTCTGTCGCGCGCGCGCCGGCATGCGCGGCGCAGGTCGGGGTCATGCCGCGCATTGGCGGCGCAGGTGGGGTCTCAGCCTGAAAAAGGTTGAGAACCGCTGTGCTAGAGGTCTCAAATCTTCTCTCTGGGAAGTCCTGAATGTCAGTGGATCTGCCCTCCTGCTTTGGTATGGCTGCTACTACTTGTTTTCCAGGGAGGTGACTTTACTCAGCGTCCCTCCTTAACCTCAGTGTATCAGGCAGATGGGGATCCCATAATTTGTGCATTTTATTGTCAGGTAGAAGAAGTTTTGAATCTTATTTTATTTTTATAACTATTTTCTAGCTGTGGGTTATGGAGGCATGTGACTAAAGGAATCAGGACCCCTCTTCTGGGAGATCATTCGCATGGTATAACAGAATTAAGTTTATTTTTTTTAAAAAAGAGAAAGAAGGCTAAAATATCATTTTAAGTGGTCACATGCAATACAGCAAAGAAAAGTGTAAAAACAGAGAGCTAGGAAAGCCATTCATAACATCTCAAGCAAATCTCCGAACTCAAAACTACACAGAAAAAGTGAAATTGGTCTATTAATTAGGAAATATAATCACTGAACATTTGAAAAAGGAAAATATAAATCAGAAAGAGTATATGATCAGGCACCATAAAGCTCCATGCATTCCAAAATAAAAATAATCCTATGCAACATTTCCAGTTACCTAAGTTGTTATTATTTCACAGGGGCAAACCGATGACTACAACAAAGTTTCCTATTTCTCCCTTAGTTCTTCCAAATTCTATTAGATTCTCCGCTTTAATCAGAAGCCCGTGTGCTTTAGCTCCTTTTGTAGCCCTGGTAGCTTGCTTCTCTCCAGAAATTTTTAAAAGATCAAATATTTTTTTCTGCAGAAAGTGGGGGAGGGGGGAGCCAGGAAAGCTCCTTTTGCTAAGCGTACTTATGCTGGTCTATAGCCATAATAAAGATTTGATTGATTGGTCTTTTTGCTATGTGTGGCCTTTCTAAGAGGGATTTTGCTTGACACAGAGAATATGTTTTGATTTGAACAATCTTCATGACATGCAACTGACAATCTGGAGTTCTCTGAAGGCCAATGGACTTCATAAAAGGAGGCTTCTAAATATACATGGAACTGACAGCCTTTCCCATGCATATTTTTTCTCGGCTAGGAGAAGATGTATTGTTAATAATTAATCATTTTCTTTCTTTTTGGAACTATTCCTTTGGTAGCTACAATTAATTTGGAATGCATTTCACATCTATCTGCTTTGACATATGTGAAATGTTTGATTAAATTTTCAATATTAGGTTTAGCAGTAACTCTCACTGTCTTTTTTTCCTCCATGAAACTCTCTTCATTTTCTAGATTTTGGAGGACACCATGATCTTCTCTCTGGCAGGATCCATAATCACTGCAAAATGTAAGTATATAAAACAGCATTTAAGACATAGTGCAAATCATCGGTGGAGGGAGGAGACCTATGAAAATGTTGTCACAGTGCTTATTGTTCCATAATACTTTAGATAATTTGATTTAGTTTGTGTGCTGCTTTGAGAGGCTCCAGGCCTTTATAATATTCAGTTTTTCTTTCTTGGACAGGAAAAGTTAAAATAGGGCAGGTGGAGGGAACTAGGGCTTATGCCTGAAATAGCAAAATAAATGATAAATAACTTGACAATTTTTAATTCCAACATCTCATCATGTAGAGTAAAGAAAATGGTAACAAAAGCCTTGGCAAATTGGGACTGAGAGAAGCAAAATCCCAATATCCCAGGATTAACCAAAAATTTCAGGATATAGGAAGAAAAGGTCCTTATTTCCTTTTGCTTAGCCATGAGATGTGCTTGTCAGAGGCAGATCTGGAAATAGTATTACATGGTTTCCCTCAAACTTTAAGGCAATTGCCTTCCTAGCTGATTGTGATGAACTTTGAAATAACTCTACAGCAGCGGTTCTCAACCTATGGGTCGTGACCCCATTTGGGGTCGAACGACCATTTCACGGGGGTCGCCAAACACCGCAGTCCGCCATTTTTCCCCCTTTTCCCCTCGGCCGGCGCAGGGGGCAGCACCGCGCATACAAGGGGTAGCACCGCGCATGCGCGATACGGGCCATCGCGCCGCGCATGCGCGGTTCAGGTTGGGGTCGCGGCCTGCAAAAGGTTGAGAACCGCTGCTCTACAGCCTTTTTTTTTAAGAGATTGATACTTGAGAATAAAATGAAAAGAATATACAGAAATTCCATATAGTAGAAATGTCAGCATCCAAGATACCCTGGTAGATGCTCTGTAGTACCAGACAATGTAGTTAGATCAAACATTCCAGTCATTAATAAAAAAAAGAATATTTGTAGCTCAGGGTTGAAATGAGGGGTCCTTGGTGCTCTCTGAGCTTGGTTGCTTTTTTGCAGATGCTTCATTACCCAGACTAGGTAGCATCAGTGCTAGTAGGATTATTTCAGAGCATAGGTGCCATGGCCGAAAAGGATCTGTTCCTGGGTCCTGCCAGGTAGAACTCTCTAGTGGACAAGACCTAGTGCATGTCTCTCCTGCTGGATCTAACAGAATGGGTAGAGAATATACAGTGGGGGGAGCTGGACTGAAAACAGAAAACATGGCTTTAAAATTGAAAAAAGGAAATTGAGATTAAATGTAATTTTATGATTAAGATGATATATGATTAAGTATCTCATCAGCTAATGACAACAGGAACAAAAGCAAAAAATTGAACTTTGAAAAGTGAGATAGAGAGAGCAGTGATGCTTTTAAACTTCTGGGTTTCAAAAAGACTCCTGAAAATGCCATGGATACCAAGAAAGCAAGCAAATAGATTACAGGACAAATCTGGAGTTCTTACTTCAGGCACAAATGACCAGGCTCAAAAGATATTTTGGACACAAAATATGAAGACGTAGCACTCTGAAGAAATTTCTAATGCTGGGAAAGGAGAAGGATAGAGAAAAAGACAATGACTGATGATGGATGGATTTGATAAGAATGGCAAGTTGGGGTTGAGGGCAGGTCATCTGGAAAGGGTTTATCTACACGGTGGCTGAAAATTGACAGTAGTTTGATGGCTAATAATAATAATTGTTGAAGGCAAGGAAAAGTGCTATTCTCTCAGTGAATCAGCTCTTCTAAATGTATCTGTAGTGTCTACATGTGAGCATTTTCCAATAAAGACAAGTTCTGAATACAGATTTTCCTTGTGAACATTTAAATCTGGTTCCCTTCATCTTAATTATGAATCCCAGCGGCCAGTTAGGGCCCACAGAGTGGGCCTTCTCCAGGTCCCGTCAGCCAGACAGTGTCGCCTGGCGGGGCCTAGGGGAAGAGCCTTCTCTGTTGTGGCCCCGGCTCTCTGGAACCAACTTCCCCCCCACCCTCTCCGCTTTTCGCAAATTGCTTAAAACACACTTTTGCCGGCAGGCCTGGGGCAGCTAAAACCTTGCCCCTAGCCAGTGTATGTTTGTGGAATGATTGGTTTCTTTTTTAACTTAGGGATTTTTTATATATATTTATGTATTTAATGTAATTTCTATCATGTTGTGAGCCGCCCTGAGTTCTCCGGAATAGGGCGGCATAGAAATTAAATAAATAAATAAATAAATAAATAAATAAATAATAATAATAATAATAATAATAATAATAATAATAATAATAATTAATGTACAACAGAGGATCAGGGTAAGAAAACCAACTAGAGCAAGGCAAGAAAAAGTCTATTCCATGATATTATTTTGGATCTGGTATGCAGTCTGTGAAACCTCCAGACAGCCATTTAGACTTCAACTGAAAGGGCCTAATTCATTCATATCAGAGATTCAGAGTTGAAAGATGCCATTTAGGCAGTTGACCCCAGCCCTTGCTTATTTCAGGAATCTAAATGAGTGTGTCCCTTTCCAGCTATTCCTGTATGGAGATAAGAAAGGAAATTGAAGAAAAAAGAGAGGAAAAGAAAGATAGGGAGGAGAGTATATGTTTAAGGGTGGTCAACTTATGGGGGACTAGTGACCAATTCTGAAATTTTTGGATTGCTCATAAAGTGGTTGTCATGATGGGGCACAAGTTAAATGTTAAGGTGGGCATGGCCAGGGTGGATAATAATCGATGATTTAAAAAATAAAAATAAAAAATGGATTTTTTATTTAAATTGGATTTTTTTGATATAATAATAGTAATAATAATAATCCATCCTGTGACGATATCTGTAATACCATCAAACATCCACATCTTCCTATCCCAAGTCCCTGGTAAGGACTCGATAAGTGGACGAAAATGCCAAATCCAGTCTAAACATCTGGCTGACCGTGCGATGATGATGATTAATAATAATAATAATAATAATAATAATAAGTTGGAAGGTACTTGGAGGTCATCTAGTCCAAACCCCTGCTCAGGCAGGAAATTGGATTTTTTTTTATTTTTATAAAATTTATTTTAATGAAATGCTTTTGGAGTAAAAATCTATCTAAATATAGTTTGCTATTTAAGATACATTAATAATTTAATTTATTCAGTATGAAATGGAGCTTAGTTATGTAGCATGAGGCTGTATATTCTGTAATATTTACATTTTTGGTAAACTCATTCAATGAATCAAAGCTTTGCAAGCTGAGATAACATGCACTGCATTGATGCATTCACACAATTTCACAGTAACCATGAGATAAATCATAAAACAAAGTTCAGGAATATTCCTTTATCCCATTTTTTGCAAATCTATGTACACTACAAACTGTATGATTGTTTGAAGAAAAATGCATCTGTACCAGGCTCTAAGTGTTTTAATTAAATAAAAGAATTTGAGTAGTTCCCAACTATTGTGTTTCCCCAAGAGTAAAACCCAGTCTTATATTATTTTTGCCTCCAGAAGAGGTATTAAGTCTTTTGGGAGGGGGATGTCTTATATTTTTTGTGACATCTGCCTTGCCTCACAGTGGTGGCACCAACAGCCCCATCCAGCAGGCACCCGCTTGGCTGCCAGCCCACTTCTACTGCGGCCACTCGCAGCAGGAGACCGCGCAGCACATCATGCCGTTACCACAACGAAGCAAGGCAGGTGGGGAGGGGCTAGAGCTGCCCCACGCATCCCTCACCCGCTTACTTCAGGGCCCCACTAGCCAGGTCATTCCTTGCTTGGTGACCATCCCTTTCACTCCCCTCCCAAGCCGGACTGCCATGCTATGGAGGATGGGCAGAGTAGGCCATCCCATTAAAGTGAATGGGACTGTCAGTGAGTCAACAGCAGGTCAGAGGAGGAGTTGCTGTGGGACAGAGATGACAGTTGCTCTTTAAAAATTATGATTTAAATCTAGTTGACTTAAATCAAGCCTTTTTACTACTGATTTAAATCAAATCCACCCTGGCATGGCTAATCATAAAATAATAGTAGCAGAGGCAAACCGTTGAGATTTCTTCCTGATACCTGCTTTAGTTCTCCGGGATCCTTTTCTTCATTCCAGCTTCTCTTTATCTTTTGTCTGGGCAGATAGCCACAATTTCCAGAGCAAGCACTGGACTATAGCCTCCCATTATGCTTACTTTCTAAGAAAGCTCATCAAGGTCTGATAAACAAAGCTGATGCCAAAGGCTGACACTTTGCTTTGCAGCATGCAAGCTTCCAATAGACTTTTGCTTTTAATTAGGAAACATTAAATGAAGCAGAGAACCTATTAAGTGGTGCCAAAGGAGGTGCTGCCAGCATGTGGAACATTTGGATGGGGGTGAGGGCTTTGTGTTGATATAGAAGAGTTTGGAATGAATGAATGATGTGGGAGATAAAAGGATGAAGGATGGATGAATAGATGTTTGCATGCTTGGGTATATATGAAATTATAAACTGGAGGTCTTCTCCAGCATGGTGGATGTAGAATCCACATGATTGGGTTATTTCAGCCTTCCTGCTCAGAGAGACTAAGTCAGAGCTTTAATCACGCCTCCCTTTGGGTGTGTCTTCCCAGTTTTAACTTAGTCTTAGGCTCAGCAGTACGCAGGTTTATTGGCTCCATAGGATTTTTTCCCTTAATTTGTTTAAATTGGCTTTTTTCTAAAAAATTTACTAAATTCCTAAATTCTCAGACGCTGTTGGGTTTTGGCTGATTCAAAGGACTTTGTCCTTTCTCGTGTTAGAGCCTTTTGGGCTCCGGTAGGGCTTTTCCCCCCCTTCGAGGCCTTGGGCCTCCTTAGAAGCAGGACTCTCGGGTCGTTTCTTACCCGTCTTTGCAGCTCCGGGAATGGTGAGCTGCTTCACTCAGCCGGAAGCATTGCGATCCCAGGACAGGCGCCACGAGGCTCCAGCGTCGGATCTCCGCAGACTTCCCCCTTCTCCTAAATGCAAGTTCCAGGATGGGGGGGGGGGAAGCAGGGAGCCCTAGCCTTTGCGTTGCCGAGTTTTTTCTCCCGTTTTCGCTTGTCTCCTTCGTTTTAGGAGATACGAGGAGTCGCGGCCGCCATTTTGACTGCGTGGTCGCCAGGCGGCCACCATTGCAGACTCCTTCAGCCGCCATTTTGGTTTGAGAGTCGTCAGGCCGGCTAGGCCGCTCTTTAGGAGCATTGTCGCCTTGACCTGTGTTGGCAGGTCCGAGCGGGGGGAATTCTTGCTTGATTGCTTTTCAGCAGTTTGTGAGGTTTTAGGTGGACGCTATTTTAACCTCCACGCTGATCGGTGCCGGCTAGGCCGGAGTTACAGTGGTTGTCTGGGGGCCGCGTTGGCAGGCCTGATCGGAGGCAACTTATATATTTAGTCAAGAATTTACTGTTTTCTTTGAAAATAATAATAATAATAATAATAATAATAATAATAATAATAATAATAATAATATAGTAGTAGTAGTAATAAGGAGTTTGTAATTTATAAATACAGGGCTTGATATTGCTTACAGGCCCACGGCCCTGTTCCTGGAGTGTGGAGTAGTTTTCCTTGACCGCCTGTTACTGATACTAGTGGCCTTTAGCCACCAGGCCTAATCGGGCAGGACTAACACCTGTCCAGCTGTTCTGCCTTTGCATATCCTGTTCAGTGTGAGGAACGGGTGCATTCCATCTCTGACTGGTTTTGATCTGCGTCCTTGGATTCCCCCTTGTTTTCCTAGGTATCCTTGACAGGCCCTACCTAGTTGCAATGGCAGACAGTTCCTCGCCCCAGGCAACACAAACCTCTGGTGCACCCCCAGCGCAGGCAAAGCGCAGATCTAGTGAATTAGAAGCAGGGGGGAAGAAAAAGGCCAAAACCAAACATTTGTCTACTAAAGAGACTTCCAAGGCAGCCGAGCGAGAGGCCTCGAGGAGGCACCAGGCACTGGAGAGGGAATTCTCCAAAGCACAGTGGCTCTTATTCAGTGGGGCTGAACCAGTTCCCCCCGCCCCACTGGATACCTCTATCTTGGAGCCACCTTTTGCGCCTGTGCAAGAAGCCACTTGGATTAGTCCTCCGGGGGCAACCAAACAGGCAGGTCCCTCTCACTCCTCCCCTTCCTCAATACATCCGAGCCCCGAAGCTGTTTATGCTCCAGCGGTGGTTGGGGCTCCTCCCAGGGATCAGGGGGACATGTGGTCTCAGAGTCAGTTTCAGGCATTCATGAATCATGCCTTTGTTCAGTTTATGTCCTCCTCCAGGAGTTCGCAGGGTCCTTCCCAACATCTGCCTCCTCCCCCAAGTCCCTCTTCTCTGCCGGGATGGACCACGGCGCCGGGCTCAGATATCTCTGAATCTTCCTCTCAAATAGGAGAGGGGGAGTCTGTGAATTTGGCCGTAGCTGACACTTCCATGTCTGAGGATGAGGAGGCAACACCAGACCAGGCATCTACCTCGGGTCTCTTTGATCCATCCCTCTTCAAATCCCTTCTTTTGAAGGCCTGTACTACTACTAACCTGACTTCAGTTCAGGAGGAAAAGCCTTCTACCTCCGCAGATCAGGAGTCCAATTCTTTATTTGCAGTGAAGGTGGTGGACCTAAAACAGATTCCTTGCCCATTTGTTTTTCGGGATGCAGTTGAGTCCCAGTGGGCATCCCTGGCCACCACTCCGAAGGAAAGCAGTATGGAAAAGAAGCTGTACAATGTGTCTCCTTCATTTGCTTCCATTCTGGAGGTTCCGACTGTTGATTCCCCATTAATTTCCTTGTTTTCTACTTCCGCCATCACAGGCAACATGGCGGAGGTTTTGAAGGCGGAGGACAAGAAGTTTGAGTTCTCCTCCAGAAGAGCTCATCAGGCCTCGGGCCTGGCCATAAAGGCTGCGACGTCCGCTTCATTCTTCGCCAGAGCAGCCATCATGTGGCTCTGAGACCTTCAGGCCCTTGTCCCACCGGATCAGGTCAGAGTACACCAGACACTTGTCAAACTGGTCACAGCCTCACAATACATGGCTGACGCCTCTCTCCATTCGGCCAAGTGCTTGGCCAGATCTATTGCCGCCACAGTGGCCTCTCGTAGGCTACTGTGGTTGAAGCTGTGGAGGACGGATCTCAAGGCCAAATGGCGTCTCTCCACAGCCAGGTACGCCGGCAAAGACCTGTTTGGCCCTATCCTCGATCCACACATGGTCGAGGGTAAGGACAAGCGCAAGGTTCTGGTACACCCATCCAAGAAGTCGGACAGGCAACCGCAGCAGGAGTCTCGCCGGCAGCCCTTTCGTTCCTCTAGTTCTTGGGAGCGGCGACAGCCCTTTTGAGCAGGGCAGTCCTGGGATTGGCCCAGAGGCTCATGGTCCTTTCCCCAGAGACAAGACCGGCAACAGGACCACCCGAATACCGGAGCCAGGGGTCAGTCACAGGCCAAACGTCCCTTCAGAGGTTCAGGTGGCCGTCCCTACAGGCGTTCCAAGTGACGCCATAGGGGACCTTCCAATAGGGGGCGCCTGGAACAGTTTTACCAGGTCTGGGAGCAGACCACCACCGACTCTTGGGTCAGAGACACCATCAGACGGGGTCTGGCGCTCGAGTTTCAATCCCTCCCACACGACCAATTCGTACAGTGCCCAGTATCTCAGAACCCCTCAAAAGCACAATTGGTCACTACCGCCATCAAGCACCTCCTGGAAATAAGGGCCATAGAGGCAGTCCCAGGGGATCAAGTTGGAACAGGTTTCTACTCCATCCTGTTCGTGGTCCCCAAGGCATCAGGAGGATGGAGGGCGATACTGGACTTAAAGGGTCTGAACCGGTTCCTAGTATACAGAAGGTTCAAGATGTAGACCCTAAAGTCAATCCTGGCAGGTATCAGGAAGGGAGATTTTCTCTCCTCCATAGACCTCACCGAGGCCTACCTCCACATCCCGATCTCCTGGGAGCACCGCAGGTTCCTGCGCTTCTGTTCCGCACAACGGCATTACCAATACAGGGCCCTTCCATTTGGCCTGTCTTCGGCCCCAAGGGTCTTCACGAAGGTCCTAGCAGTATTGGCAGCCCACCTTTGGATGATGCCGGTGCACGTACAGTGCTACCTGGACGACATCCTTGTACAATCCAGGTCCCTCCAGTCAGCAAAATCAGATCTGTCGACCACCATTCAGATCCTTCAGGATCACGGCTTTTCGATAAATTTCAGGAAAAGCCACACTACCCCCACAAAACGGCTCCTCCATCTAGGAGCCCTGATAGACTCCGACCTTTGCAGGGTCTATCTCTCCCAGGAGCGACGGACGAGCATCCGGAAATTAGTCTCCCAGATTCGGGGAGCGAGGGCGGTGCCACTGGTACAGCTGTCCCAGCTCCTGGGAAAGATGGTATCTTGCATGGGCATAGTTCCATGGGCAAGACTACATTCAAGGAACCTTCAGTGGTTCCTTCTCCCCTTCCAGAAGTGGAACCTCAGCGTCTCCACCAGGAAGGTCCTGGTTCCACCCCACGTACTCTCTTCCCTCCAGTGGTGGTCCTCCGAGGCAATGTCCAAGGGGACCATCTTCAAGGAGCCCCTCAGGCTAGTCCTGACCACAGACGCCAGTCTGTTCAGCTGGGGGGCTCACCTCCAGAACCATTTGGCACAGGGGCGGTGGTCCAGGGTGGACCTCCAGCAAAACATAAACTGGCTGGAACTCAGGGCGATTCATTTGGCTCTCCTTCACTTCGCCTCCCTAGTGTCAGGGAAACACATGTTGATCCTGACGGACAACATGGCAGCCAAGGCTCACGTCAACAAACAGGGAGGGACACATTCCTGGGCCCTCCTGCAGGAGGCCATGGAACTAGGTTTGTGGGCGGAAGACAACTTGGGCTCAATCAGAGCAGAGCACATTTCGGGAGAGGCAGACTCCCTAAGCAGGGCGACTGTGGACCACTTGGAGTGGCGCTTGGCCCCGAGTCTGTTTGAGATGATTGCGAGCAGGTTCAGCAGGCCATGCCTGGATCTATTTGCTTCCCCATCCGACACCCAGCTTCCCAGATTCTTCTCCAGATTCCCCACAAGGGGGGCCGAGGAGACAGACGCTGTCTGGTGGAAGTGGCCGGAGGGTCTGCTCTATGCTTTCCCTCTTCCGCTGTTGCAGGCCACCATTCGCAGGCTGATCCTGGAGCAGGCGGAGGTAATATTGGTTGCTCCATATTGGCCGCGACGACCGTGGTTTACAGACCTAGTGGATCTGTCCCTGTCTCCTCCGTGGAGGCTTCCTCCGGACCGAGTAGCTCTCAGCCAGGGGGAGCTCCAACATCCAGACCCCCAGTGGCTCCAATTAGCTGCTTGGCACTTGAGCGGGAGAGTCTAGCTATAGTCAGGCCTATTCCTCGGGGGTGATCTCTATGATCCAGGCATCCAGACAGCCTTCGACGAACCGGATCTATGACACCACATGGAGAAACTTCTGCCAGTGGTGTGTCTCACACAAATTGGACCCCCTTGCGGTTACAGTCCCTAATATTTTAGACTATCTACTGGAAGGCATTTCCAAGGGCTTGTCCACTAACACCATTCGTAGGCAGGTTGCGGCCTTGTCCACGGTTCTTACCTGTGACAAATTGGGTCCGCTCTCACACCATCCAGCTATCTCCGCCTTTCTCAAAGGGGCGGCCAATTCTGGTCCTCCCACAGTACACAGATACCCATCTTGGGACTTACCTACTGTGTTGCAGGCCTTAACCACTGCTCCTTTCAAACCTCTCAAGTCGTGTTCTCTGCATTTTCTCTCCTTGAAGGTTGCATTTTTAGTTGCAATTACTTCGGCCAGGAGGATTTCGGAATTGGCCGCCCTCTCAGTCAGAGAGGACCTCTGTATCTTCCATGAGGACAGGGTGGTCCTTAGATTAGACCCCTCCTTTATTCCCAAGGTGAACACTGGATTTCACAGGTCATTGGATCTAATTTTGCCTAGTTTCTGACCAAATCCTTGTCACCGTCTGGAACGTCAGTGGCACAAGCTAGACGTACGCAGGGCTCTGCGTCTTTACATCAAGCGTACTTCGACCTTTCACAAGTCGGAGACCTTGTTTATGTCCTTTCAGCCCTCCGCCATGGGTAGGAAGGTCTCTTCTTCTATCATTGGCAGATGGATCAGGGCTTGCATTGCTAGGGCCTACGCGTCCCAGTCACTTCTGGTCCCGGTTCGTATCACGGCTCACTCTATGCGCAGCGCAGCAACCTCTGCGGCCTGGTCTACCCAGGCCTCTGTGGAGGAGATTTGCAGGGCGGCTTCTTGGTCGTCTCCATCATCTTTCATTACGCACTATAAGATCGATAGGTTTGCCGCGGCGGATGCCACATTTGGCAGACGGGTTCTTCAACAGGTTGTTTCCTCTAGGGAGACACCAGCCTAGACCTTCCCTCCCTTAGGGACATGGGGGGCTTTGGTATGTCCCAATCATGTGGATTCTACATCCACCATGCTGGAGAAGGGGCGTTGTCTTACCTGAACGTCTTTTCTCAGCATGGTGGTGTAGAATCCACGCCCTCCCTTGTATAGGGGTCTAGGCTTGCGTATTGTCATTTTTTTGTGTTTTTTGGAGTCATTGCATCAGACTTTGTCAGGATCCTTCACCTCGTCAAAACTGGGAAGACACACCCAAAGGGAGGCATGACTAAAGCTCTGACTTAGTCTCTCTGAGCAGGAAGGCTGAAATAACCCAATCAAGTGGATTCTACATCCACCATGCTGAGAAAAAGCGTTCAGGTAAGACAACGCCCCTTCGCTCTAAAGTCACTGGCTAGCTTTAGTCAAGCCATTGTCTTTCAAGTCTCATTATGTGGGGATAATTAAAAACCATATTTTAGAGAGCAAAGATAATGATGACTAAAATAATAACTATGGTACAAATTGTGCACTTCATAAAAGGTTCTCTGATTGTTAAACTGTAGATTGCGTCAAAAGTCTACTCAGCCTTTAAATGGTTTAATCACCCATGCTTGTTCATTTTCTCACAGGCCACCCAATACTTACTTCTTCCTATGGACTGCTTCATCTGGCGTGGGTTTTCTGTTGAGTTACTCAGTGGGGTTTGCTTTTTCCTAATTTCAGAACATGAACTGTGAACTGTATGCATGTGTTAACCAACTATTATCTTCTGATACTTCTTTTCTTTTTCTTCCTTTAGTGTGTACTTGGGCAGTCTATTTGTTAACTACCTCAAAAGAAGTCCAGCAAAAGCTTTATAAGGAGTTGGATCAGGTTCTTGGGAAGAGCCCTGTTACACATGTGAAAATTGAACAACTTAGGTATAAGTTTTTTATACTCATTTTTTTATTGTCAGCAAATGTCATACTCTTGATCTCTTAACAAGGTGTGAGAAGAGGACTCTTGTTTTCCTTCTTCTTGCCCTATCCATTTCTCACCACTTTCCAAAATCAATTTGAATCCTAGTATAGTACTATATTGCTAATATGCTTAACTTAAGACACAGTTTGCCCTGTGAGTTAGCCAACCCATTCCATTCCAGTACCAGTAGTCCTCAACGTACGACCACATTTGAGCCCAAAATTTCTGTTAAGTGAGTTTTGCCCCATTTTATGGCTTTTCTTGCCACAGTTGTTAAGTGAATCACTGCAGTTGATAAGTTAGTAACCTGGTTGTTAAGTGAATCTGGCTTCCCCACTGACTTTGCTTGTTAGAAGGTTGCAAAAGGGGATCACGTGACCTTGGGATACAGCAACAGCCATAAGTATGAATCAGTTGCCGAGCATCTGAATTTTGATCATGGGGATGCTGCAAAAGTTGTAATTGTGAAAAACAGTCACAAGTCACTTTTTTCAGTGCCATTGTAACTTTGAATGGTCACTAAATAAACTATTGTAAGTCAAGGACTGCCGGTATTTTATATCCTGTACAGAGCAGATGGGGCAATACATGGATTTTTGAGGGCAACAATAGGCAGAACGATGATGCAAAATAGACGAGGCCAAGGCACGTACATGAAAGAGTGGAATTTTCTAGGATATTCCCCTCCCCCCATTGTAGGTTTCCTTTATTTGTAAAACTCTGCTAAGCATTTTAAAACAGAAGAAAACTCTAGTAGTTAAAAGGGGTGCTGAGATCTAAGTGATCCACGCATGGCACTGCACTTTGATTTGGAACAGAGATGGAAGAGAAGTGTACCGGTAATTTGCCCGGGGTGGAGAAGAAGTGTCTCAGCCAACAAGCAGCCATTTGAGCTCCAAGAAACAGAATGAAATTGGGAATATTAAAGTGGAGAGCTGTAGCCAAGTGGCATGTAATTCATCCAAGAACTCATTACTGTATTGTAACACAAGTTATGCCATGACTGGATTAAATGTTCATTAATCTAATCTGTCTCTGGAGGTTGTAGGAATGTGTGTGTTTTAGGAATCTTTTTCTTTTTTAATCAAATGAAAACCTTGGAAATGTTGTGCTTGCAGGTATTGCCGGCAGGTTTTGAATGAGACAGTGAGGACAGCAAAACTAACACCAATTGCTGCCCGGCTTCAGGAGCTGGAAGGCAGAGTTGATCAGCATCTGATTCCCAAAGAGGTAGGATTGGAAGCTGGTGCTCTGATCTTCAATTTTGGTTAAACTTCCTAGAAAGAGATGTTACTTTGTTTTTTTTAAGAGAGACACATTAGTGGACAGCTAAACCAAAACACTGAATTCTTTTTTCAATGAGCTGATTCAAAGAACATTGATTGATGGATTGGATTGGTAAGGCTGCCCAATTCAAGCAATGTGACTCCAAATGATGTACAGCAAAAAAACAACAACAACGAAGAATAAATCCTCCAAATAACCACATATTTTTTAAAAACCCTACCCAATGTATAAAATGGCAACCAAACACAATAATTAAACAACCAAAATGCACTCAAATGCATTTTTTGTTTAATAAACCATTATATGACTGAGAATTTTGTTTATTCATTCAGATGCTTTTTGTGTCTCTGTGTTTGTAAACCTAATTAAGCCAGGAAAGGGCCAATTAAGCAAAGTTTTCCTTTTCCTCTAAGTAGAATAGCAATAATGTTCTTAGTTGAGAACAACTGGATCATGATCATGAGAGCCAGCTCAGTGTAGTGGTTAAGGCATTGGCTTGAAAGCCAGACACAGTGAGTTTTACTCCTGTCTTAGCTATGAAAGCCATCTGGGTGGCCTTGGGCCAGTTACTCTCTCTCAGCCCAACCCACCTCACAGGGTCATTGTTACGGGCAAACAGGAAGAGGAAGGTGTGCTGGATATGTTCACTGCCTTGAGTTATTTGCAAACGTAATAAAGACAGGATGCAAATAGATCTGGGTCTATATGAAGATGAAGGATTCATTTAGCTGTTTGTTTAACTGAGTAACTTAGTAGGAATGCTATTAATAGTTAGTAAAATTTATGATGCTCTGTGCTGAGTTATAGCACAAGGCCACAAGGTAACACATTTGTATCATTAGAATGAGGAGAGATGGCTCTTTTAGTTGTTCATAAAGTACTTGGGGAAGATGCTTAGAGAATAGAATAAATGCATGAAATCTTATTGAGGCTTGCTATAATCACTTTATTCATTTAAGTAAAGGAAAAGGTAGTTCTTGAGGTGATAACCTTTTGTTCCAAATTAGTAAGGAGTTTTGATTAATAAAATATAAATAGTCTATTCTTGCTTGTGCCATTTCCAACAAAAATATTTGCCATATTTACTTGGACATCAGTTCTAGAATATCTTCATCATCCTAATAAACACAATTGTGACTTTATCCTTAAGCTCTTCAAGGTGAGATTATCAGACATCAGGCTTCTGTGAAAGTAGTGAAAGGAGCTGATTTCAAGCACAAAGCTAGAAAAAACTTACGGTTTCTATTGCTTCTGTCACTTTCTTTTTCCTCTTGTAAAATGCAATGATTGCTATAGATAATTACACACATACTCATTTGGAACCATTATGGTCCACTTTATCTTGAAATGCTGTCATTGTGATACTGCTTCACGCAAAGGAAAATTTTCTTAGAGATTACATGGTACTTGGCTGCTGTCACCTTTTTCTGTCCCCAATCTCTTCTTTTCTTGCAGATTGAATTAGTTTTGCATTAAGGATCTAAACTGAAGTTAAAGCAAAGAAAATATATTTCTGTTATGTATTTATACAGCTATTAATGCACATAATAGTCTACTAGTTTGTGTATGCAATGTGATAATGTTGTGCATGTCAATGGGCTAATATGATGCTTTTTAAATTCTCTTACAGACTCTTGTTTTATATGCTCTTGGTGTGGTCTTGCAGGACAGCTCAGTCTGGCCATTGCCATACAAGTATGGAACACAGAAAACTTAGATGATAATGTTTCTTAATGTGAATTCATTTTTTCTCCTGCTAAATTCTGTCTCTTGGTACTATATGAATAGTGGTCCTATATCATGACATATGGTTTGTGGGATCCTCCATTTAAAATGTAGGTGTAGAATTTCATTTTGATTCAAAAACAACCACCACAAAGTGCAGGTAAAAAAAAAAAACAAGCAGATAAAAAAGTAGAATTGTCTAGATGCATTATTTTCTCAGCAAAAGATTTTAGGAGCTTCATGATTTTATATGGTAAATGCAGTTTGTCTATTTTAGAAAATAAAAATTGCCATTGCAGTTTACAAGAACAGAGGACACCCATCAAAAGCTTTACGTCGTTAAAAAAAAAAAAAAAGCTTTACGTCGTTATTTTCCGAAATGGCCACAGAAGAATAATTTTGGCCGCAAAATTTGAATTCCATAGAATAAAAGAAAATGTGCTTCCAAATGGCAACCTTTAATTTCGTCCAACAGGATTGGGGAGCTGAAATAGAGACATTCATTTTGAATCCAAGAGGAAAAGAATTGAATTGATTGAAACAAAATTAACCAAATCGCTTTAATAAATAAATAAATAAATTTGGCTCTGGAAACTGAACCATTACTTTTTGGGGGGGGAGCAGAAGAGCCATTTCCCAGAGGATTCTGTTTCCATTAACAGGGTATACTTTCATTATTAGTTCAAGGAAAATAAATAGCCCTCTGGAATGGAAAGGTAGAGAAGCCAAGCTGAGTGTCAAATGTTAAAAAACCAATTATTTTGTTTTTAATATGATACTTGCAACCACCGGATTGCAGTTGGGTCTACGTATCCTGGGTTTAATCTTTGCAAGTAATCCTGAATTTAGCCTCTGCAGCTAATGTTGGGTACTGCAGCATTTCTCACACTCATTACAGGTGGTGGTAAAGTACAGGATCTCCTCTGACTCCCAGAAAGTTGTTTCGTGTCATCTCTGTGTACATATCATTAATTCTTCGCCACTGCTTAACAAATGTAGTTTTCATTCCACATCAAACATATTTTGTTTAGGTTAGGGGATGAGTTCAGAGAGGTCCGATTGCCCCCTCCTCCAAAAAAGGCTATATGAGCATCAACCAGATGTCACCATTTCCCAACATTTGCAATCCAACGTTTTTTTAACTTTGCTAATTAAAACAAATTAAGGGATACATCGAACAAAACAGCTTTTCCAGACTTTGCTATTTCCCTGCAGAATATGGTTGGCCTTTTAAGGGAACATGATAAGGTACAGCCAACAGACAGCTGAAGGGTTGAACAATAGAAGATTTATTGCCCAATGAAATATCAACTTAATGAAAAACACACATGTGCTATACTATAGATTTAATAAATATTGCGGGGGAGGGGTAGTTGTGTGAAAATAAATAACCAGGCGTCCTTTTGGTTGCTTTGTCAATCCTTTCATTATGAAAATCCTACTGTTAGTTTTAGGCAAGGCTGGATAATTGCTTGTTTACCTCTCCTCCCCAAGCTGAATGTGAAACATGCTTTTCTTTCTAATGAATCATCCACTGCTGAGCACACATTTGCTTGCAGGCCAGCTGGATTGAGAAAAATGGAGGCGGCCTAGTGCAGGCAGCGAAGAAAGAAAAGAGGAAATGGGAAAGAGATAGCAGCTCTGTCTCTCACCAAATTGTGCCAAATCACAAAATGTACACTGGGTGGATCCAGGCAGCCTTGTTTATTCTCTGCTGGAGAGCTTCTTAATTGTTGATTCACTTTTGATCTTTTTCTTTTCTTTTTGATAGATTTAATCCAGATAGATTCGGTGATGAAGCTGCTGTAAAAAACTTCTCTCTCCTGGGTTTTTCAGGAAGTCAGGAATGCCCTGAACTGAGGTGAGAGAAAATAATACTATTTTTTTTAAAAAGGGGGGGGGATGTGCTCTAAATGGAGGGGGGATACTCTATTTTTCTTGTTGCTGAAATTTGTAAAAAGCCTCTTTTGATGTACTTAGAAGATAGAACATAGAATAATAGAGTCTTCTCAAATGAGTAAAAAACACCCATCCCTTCTTCCTTAGCTTCTCATTCCACGCTGTCCAAAGGGTGGCTGATCTACTGTATCAGAATTTTTTGGAAGGATTCAGATGCCTGCAGTAGGACAAACCCAAGAAGGGGGTTCCTTCCATGTGTATCTTTTTTTTTCTTTAACTATGAATTCCAAATATTTGACTGATCTTTTTTTCATGGCTAGGTTTGCCTATACTGTTGCCACGGTTCTTCTGAGCGTGATTGTGAGGAAACTCCACCTGCAGCCTGTGGAAGGCCAAGTCATTGACACGAAGTATGAGCTGGTTACATCACCCAAGGAAGAAGCATGGATAACCATATCCAAGAGGAACAAAGGAGACGAGTGAAATTGTTGGGGAGAAGAACCCTTTTATACTACTGACCCATCTTCCAATGCTTCCTTTGAATCGTCGTAAGGCATTCTTAGCCTAAAATATTTTCCTTCCTTCATAAAAAATTCCTTGGATCCTATAAACAAATCTGTAGGATTAATGGGAAAACTGGACCTTGTGAGGCAATGATTAATTTGCCCCTCACTTTCCATTAACCAGAGCAGCAAGAAGTCGCATATTCTGACCTAGGGGTTCTCAGCCATAAAAACCAAGTGTAAGCAGTCACATTGTGGAAATGCGCTGTGCATTTGGATATAGGAGCTTTTTTAAAACCTATTTTTAAATGAAGTATCACTCAAGTTTTGAGTTATAGCAGAGAAAAAACTAAAAGTGAACCATTGCTCTAAATTAAGATCCAATATGAGTAATGGATTCATGCAATTCAATAAAAATGGCGGAAGCACACTTCAATTAAGAAACATTCCTGTGTCAGTTGATTATTTCTCTTGGGCTTGGGTAGAAATGTTAGTCATAACTGCAACCCACCACAAATAATGGGAGCAGTTTATTGGCAGTGCAACTTAACAAATATTCCATTGTTGTTGTTGTTTTGGTTTTTTTTAAATAGTTTTTATTAAATACAAAGAAAAAAAGGATTAAAAACATTGAACATGGTAAATCATCTTTGTTTTTAATGGGATATAGTCACAGTTAATTTTGATGCCAAGGTGACATTTGGGGTGGGGAGCTGGAACAAAATTAGCACTGCTCATTCTAGACTCAATGCATCTTTCTTTTTTTAAAAAAAAAATCTGGTCTTGTCTTGAGAGATGGGAAAGATGGCATGCTATTTTTTTGTTCTTTCTTTCCTTTGCTACATAAGTGTTGAAACAATTGCACTGCCAGTGCATTATGTTTTTTTTTAGTAACAGTTTTTATCAAAACGATCTAAAGTAGTCTTTATGTGTAATTATGTGAATTAACCTATTATTTGTCAGTTGTCCCAAGGGGAGTTTCACATTCATTTATACCTTTTTTATAGAGCAGTGCTGTCACTCTGCCTTTCCTGCTGCTGAATTTAATAGCAATCTTACCTACTATTTAAATAGTAAACTATAATATAGAAAAAACAAAATCAGTAAATTGACTATATAGGGCAATAGTTTGGAATAGCAACCTGGGGTTTTGCTTTCTCTTAAAATGTGCGATTCAACTTATGTTTGGCGGGGAGTCATATTTGTTATTTTATAAAACCATGCTTTAAATTTGTAGGGGGAGGGGAGCTTG
The DNA here is from genome assembly GCA_034064705.1 of Bothrops alternatus. NCBI lineage: Eukaryota > Metazoa > Chordata > Lepidosauria > Squamata > Viperidae > Bothrops > Bothrops alternatus. The sequence goes on from JARGCV010000068.1 coordinate 2,014,467, forward strand.
GGAGCTTATTTGACACCCTTATCTGTCTCTGGACAGACTGCATGTATGAAAAGTGAAGATGTGTGTAGGTGAGTGCTTGGATAGATCTTCCTTTTTTGTATGGGTGTAAAATGAGAGAAGTTAATCTTCAGGTATTTTCCAGCATAGCCATTCTCCAATATTCTGAAGTCCACCTTTAATTAGATTACTTTGCAGAATGATAAAAGTAATATACATCAGAACTGTATACCTTTAGGTTAATGTATCAGCCATGGAACAGTTGGAAGAATCTGCTGATACTGGTGATCATTGCTGCTTGTTACACTTCAATAGCCATATATTTTAACTTTTTCTGGAAGGAATTCTTGGGGTGAGGGTGCAAGTAGACAATGGACTGGTCTTGAAAGTTTTTTTAAGGTTCTTGCCAAGGAGATCTTGTTGTACAACAGTATAGCCCAAGTAAATACACCAACATTATCTTAGACATCCTGTTTAGTAAAATCCTGTTCTTATTTGCCATCATTCAAAGCTCATGAAGTAGAAATGTGGAACTATCTGAAAGTTGGGGATGAAATAGATTTACTTTCTGTTTTACCCATCAGTATCAAATGTGGATTCTTTTTCTTGCATTCAGTTAATCCAAATTCTGATTTATTATCTTGCTGTTCTAACTTGATCCTAGATTTGTTTGAGTTTGTTGTTCTGATTGTTTCTTTAAAAAAAGTTTATTTTAAATATAGTTTGACATAATTTTGCTTATTCAAGTTAGCATGCTCAGAGGATAACTTAATGGGCTTTTTCTATAAATAGTAGCACTATTATTACACTGTTGAGTAATTGTATTTTACTAAATATTTTATTATAGTTACTTACGCTGTTGTATATTATGAAAAAGAAGGCTTCCTCAACGAATGATTTCCAATTTTAGTTGTCCAGATATTAGCCACAACTTGCCTGAGCCTCTGGATCATCTGGAGATCCAAAATTGAGAATTCTACCTTAAACTGTCCTCAAAACGTCTTGCTGCAGTGAATGTGGTGCTCTAAAAAGAATGATGTTAAAACAAGGCTCACTGAGAAACCAATTATTTGGATGTTCATGTAGGTATGAAATTAGAAGCAGGCATGGGATGAAAGTAGGGAAATAAAAGCTCTTGCTTGCTAAAAAATGCCAGTGAGGATTGGATACTAAACTATATAATGCTCTCTAATTAGCACAGTTGGTTTTAAAGTGGCTTTGGTAAAAATTTTATATAATTACCAAAAATAAATTTTGTCTTAACTTCTGATTTATAGTTTTTCAACAAATGTCCACAAAATACTTGATAAGTGTTATGCTTAATATAAGCTTGCTTTCAGAATGCCATAAGAATTTTGGAATCGTGCAACTCTGGAGACAAGATTTTACTGGAAATATGATATCATGTGTACTTCCGGAAATAGTATCAAGAAGGGAATGCTCTTGCTCAATACCAAGAAGATGGACTAAGTATTGGTAATAGAATCAATTTATGCAAATAAAATGGGGATTAATCCAATCTCCATTACCCTACCATTAAACATGCATTTAGGGGTAACACTAGATCAGAGGTAGGCAACCTTGGCTCTTTTATGACTCGTGGACTTCAACTCCCAGAATTCCTGAGCCAGCCATGCTGAGGGGAAAGGGAAAGGTTTCCAAGCTGAGCCATGCTGGCTCAGGAATTCTGGGAGTTGAAGTCCACGAGTCATAAAAGAGCCAAGGTTGCCTACCCCTGCACTAGATAATGCCAAGGGCTACAACATTAAGGTTTATATACAAAATGAACGATGGGAAATGAAAACAAGTTGTAGGCTAAACAGGGCCAGAAGACTGTATTGCATTTCTGGAGTGTAAAATGACATGTTGAGAAGTCTGCAGGCAACCAAACCATGTTTCACTCAATAATCCACTCATTTCAAAATAACAAAGTATTGAGATTTGGGGAAATGTGTATTTTTGCAACAGAAGTGCTTGCCTTAAGGAACAGACTTCAAATGTGCAGTACTATAACCCTTTAATGAGAGCTAATTTGGTGCAGTGGTTAAGGCATTAGCTAGAAATTGGAAGAGTGCCCTGGCCAGCTGGCTGACCTCGGGTCAGTAAGACACATTTAACTCTAGGAAGGAGACCATCTCCAAAATCTTGCCAAGAAAACTGCAGGGACTAGTACAGGCGGTCACTAGGAGTCAAAAACTGTCTCAAAGCCCCCCTCCTCCTTAAAATGGTAAACGAACTAGTGAAGCCTCCTTCCATGAATAAACTGTTTAATTGGGTTTAAAGGTTGAGCTATGCAACTCAATGAGCTTCCGTGGTTAAGGATAGCCCACAACCTGAATCTCTCAGATTTCCACCAATACCTCTCGAACTTTCCCCTCACATCCAACGTAGGCTCTCATTTCATTGCATATTCCAAAATAATTTTCTTTAGGTACACACATCTTTTCAAAATGATTGAAAACCAAACCAGTTAAAAGTTTTTAAGTTCTGCATAAAAGGGGGGGGGAAGAAATATTGACTTTGGGTTTTGACAGTTAAGTGGGTTTTTTTATAGAAATGGTTATTATTTGGCATAATTAAAAAGTTGATATTATAAGTTTAGAATTCAAACAATATTATTGGCTATAGCCAGAAGGCATTTAGAAGGTATTTCAGAAATAATTATTTCAAATTGTTCATATAATTTAGGAATAAATCAGGTGGTACATGCACATACTTCCCTGTCTGTTACTTCTTTTAGATATTTAATTTATATTACAAATATGCATGTGTGTACTTGTGCAGCAATGTGTGTTGCAAGTTGCAGTGTTATAAGAACAAGGTTTTGGCATTATCTTTATTTACAAGAATGCTTGTGGGCTCATAGGTGTTGTTCTCCAAAAATACATATAACTGACTGATAGCTTCAATCAAGTGCAGCAAAAATATTGCTTACCGGCTCAGGAAATTTTTTGAAAAACCTTAGCTTAAAAAGAGGTGGTAGAGAAGAGGGCACCTAAGAAGAATGATGGAGAAGGGGAGCAATCTAATCAGTTTGCCCTCAGGGAAACCTCAGAGGATATTTTGTGACAACTGTTTTGTGAAAGCATCCGTCACATGTTCTCAACATTCCCAATGTGTCTACCATCATTTCTACTTATTGAGTCAAAAGATAGTCTCAAGCATGTCACACATGCTATCTAACTATGTTTACATTGTAGTGGTTTCAGAAAGGCTTACTCTATGGGGAAATGGGGAACAAAGGTTTGAATGCTTATCTCAGAAGAAGCATTTCAGCAATCGGAGAAAAATGTTTCAGAGAGACTCCACCTTAATTGACAAGTTAGAGCTAAGGCTACTAACAGAGATATAACCTATGTTGAATAGGACTTAGAACATGGGATAGACTAGAAATCCTCTTATGTACTTACTATTACAATACTGGGCTGAGTTGACTGTGGTTGACGCTGGAGTATTTTAGATTATTCCTGGTGGATTATTTCAATCCATTTTGGTTATGGCTTGTTTGTGGTGGCTTAGTTTAAACTTTAGAATTTAAAGCAGCCACAATAACTGATCACAAACTAACACACATCAGTATTCAGTAGTCACTCAATTTGGCCTCTTTTCTTTGGGTGATCCCATTGACATAAATGAGCCACTATCTGGTTAAAATTGGATATACAGACTTTCTTACGTAGGACTATGACAACTGATCTAGACAAAAAGACTGTCTATAGGAGAGTTCCTATGAGTGCTTATGCTGATGTTTCAGTTGAGTCCTAGAATAGAGAACTCATTAGAATTGTATACACATTTGCCTCCAGCATTCTTTCAAAGTCACTAGAGTCAGCCCCATGGTACCTAGAAGGGTTCAATGAGCGGATGCAGCAAAGAAGACATTACAGCACAGGTAGAGAAATTTTGTCTCACATCTGATAATGTAGAGCAGGGATCTCCAATCCCCCCCCAGTCCATAGCCTAGTACCGATCTATGGTCCATTGGGAATTGGGCCACACAAGCAGTGGTCAAGCACACAAAGCTCCATTTGTGCAAGCCGTGGGTGCACGTACATGAAACCATCCCCTTTTGCTCCCCTCCCCACAGCTGCTGGTCCGCAGAGCCAGAAAGGTGGGGACTGCTGATGTAGAGAGTAAGGAAAAGGAACCTGACAGAGATAGGCCAGATCCATTATCAAAACAACAAGGGGAAAACATGGCTTAAGTCCCAAACGAGAAAAGGTGATGTTCAAAAGATTCAGGCAGACACCTTCCTAGTTCACATGACCATAAGGGGGGGGCACGTAAAGCATAGACAGATTTGAAAGATTGTGTTAATATAGCCAAAGTTGATAAAAAATAGTTTTAGTCTTCATGTGGAGTTGATTTTTTGGTTTGGCCTATGTACTGGGGCTGACAATTCCTGGAGATAGGAATAGGCCAGTGGTGGCGAACCTATGGCATGCGTGCCAGAGGCGGCACTCAGAGCCCTCTCTGTGGGCACGCGCGCCATGCCCTGGAGATGGCAACCGTCCCTCTTCAACCAGCTGCCTGCTAACTTGCCGAGGTCCCACATGGCCGGATGTATCCCGGCACCCATGCGCTCGCTGGCCTCTGTGTGCAGGGGCCGATGGTGTCAGGCAGCAGCTGCCCCGGCCCCTGCCTCACCTTGCCCTGTGACAATGGCACCTCCGCCCTGCCTCACCTCGCCTCACCTCACCCCGCAAGACGAGCTTCCAGCCCACCGCCCCACCTGCCAGAGACCCTCTGGATCTCCCCCAACCCTGCCTGGCCTCCATAGACATTCCTCCCCATGAGCAACATTGAGGTGATCACGCCCACCTTGGCCACACCCACCTATGACCATGACTACCACAGCCATGACCACCACAGCCACGTCCACCCAGTGGGCTATGCCCACCTGGCACCCGGCGATAAGTGGATTTTGGGTTGCAGTTTGGGCACTCAGTCTCTAAAAGGTTCACCATCAGTGGAATAGGCTATTTGGGGCAGTGTTATGTTCCCACTTCATCCTTGCCCAACCTGTCTTATATCTTCATGCCATGAAAATCTGGGAACGGACCTGCCAAATATTATTAATTGCCCCCTGAGGAAGGGATGTTGCCTTTCTGTTTAATAGAGGCATTTTCTATACAAGGAGATCCATCAGTCTCCTAGTAGGAGATCTTTCAGAGATAGTCCCACTGCTTTCAAGGCTAACAACCATTAATCCCCATGAATTGGTCCAACCCCTTTTTGAAGTCAGCCAGGCTGGTTGCCAGGATATCTCATGGTTGCAAATTCCAAAGTTTAATTATATGTTGTTAACTTTTTTTTTTTAAATCTCCTTTTATCTGTCCTCCAGTATTAAATGGGTAATCTTTGTTTCTAGTATTTTGGGGAGGGGAAATAGTCCATTGTATTCATGTCATGCATAATTTTGTACACTGCAAACCTATTCCTTATTTTTATCAACTTTGGCTTCATTAAGTCTTCCAAATCTGCCTATGCTTTGTAGATTAAAAAGTGTCCGGTATTATAACCTTTCCTCCAACTCCCTGATTATCTTAGTTGCTCTCCTCTGAAACTGCACTATTCCAGATGCAGTCACACGATTGATTTATAAAGGTATTATAATATTGGCACCTCCATTTTCATTACCATTTCTTCTTATCCCTAACATGCTGGTAGCCTTTTTTTTTCAGGAAATGAACACCTTCATTGAATAGTTTCCCTTTACTCCAAGATGGTTTCTCATCTGTCTTCTACAAGTTCTGATAACCTTTGTTTGTAGTACACATATCCAAGCAAACTTGGATATTCCCCCAGCCATATCTAATTCCTGATAATTTATCAATTCATTAAAAAGCACTGGTTTTAGGACAGGTGGAGTCTGTGGTCAGAGTACTTTTGATCAGCTTTGGCTGTTGGACCATTTGTGTCTTTCATAGATAATAACCTCAAACTTCCAGGTTTGATTTCCCTAATAAGCTCTATGTATGACTGTCTTGTGTATCTCTTGGAAGCTTCAAGTAGTATAAAATTAATCTCTGGAGTCTCCTGGAGAGACCATTTTATACCAGTTTTGAAATGTTTATACTGGTTGCCATTTGTTTCCATTTAATGTAAGGTTTTACTATTCTGAAAGCCTTAAATGGCTTTTTCCTAAGACCCCTGAGGGAAAGCCTCCTCTTAGGAGATTCTCTCTACCAAATAAGATAGTCAGGAAGACCCTTCCTGTGACAGCCACTGTTTTCTCTATGGTTGCCTTATGGTTGTGGAACTAATTTCTCAAGATCATACAGTGATTGCCATCTACACAGACCTCTGACCACCTTTAAAAGCCTCTGTTTCAATTGGCCTACAATGAAAAGAAAAAATAGATCTTATAAACAGGGATTAGCAATGCAACACAACGTCCACGAATGCCAGGACATGTAATCCACCCATAATGCCTGTGCCTCTCCCCAGTTCATTTAAATTTGGTGCAGACAAAATCTTGAAGGATCATCATATTACAGTATACAAGACTTGGATAATTTGGGTGGGTGGGTGGGTGAGGGAGGACTGCAAGTTATTAAAGCAATTCCCAGTGTTTTGTTTTTTTAAAAATTGTGGTCAGGAGATAAGTAAAAGATCCAAGCTAATTCCAGCAAAATATTGATTAATCCTATAAAAATAAATTTTCCTTTAAATTGGGAGGATTTTGTGTGACTGTGGATATATCTTTGTGGTTTTCTTGGAAATGATGAACCATTGTTTTCATTCAGAGTGTTTTTTCAATCTCCAACTCTAACTTGGTGTTCCCTGGGGGTGTACTCTCAAACTGTTTATTAGGCTCAATCCTGCTTAGCTTCCAAGCCCTGACAAGGTCAGTCAGCCAGCCTATAGATAATCTTTTAAATACAGGAAGATCTCATGTGAGTATTGCAGATCAAGTTAAGCACAGATATGCTAGGCATTTGTGCTTTTTTTTTTTTTTAGTACAAATATATCACTGACCCTGGAAACTGATAGCAATCTGTGAGGGGCTGATAGTAACTGAAGGTGTAAATGCAAAGTTTCTCTCCAGTGCTGCAGCATTCAATTATTCTGGCACTGCATGGAGTGTTTCTGAAATTTATGACTCATAATTTGCTTAGCAATATAAGCATCCATTTTTCAGTGCTGAATAATCTAGTTACAATGCCGGCGTTTTTTTGTTGTTTTTTTTTTTCATTTAAAAATATGTGATCTGCTAGCAGTGCTTTCTGATTTTTAAAATAAAAAAATGATGTTTCTGCTGCTGCTACAACAACAAAAAATGTAATCAGAAATACAAATGCATATTCTTTCTTCCTTAGTGTGGTAGACCATGTTCTATATAAGAACCATTTAAAATTAGCTGTATATCAAGCCAGATCAGCCTTGCTGTAAGGAAAAGATGGGGATTGCCAGTCCATGCACTGCATCTCCACTTTTAGGTTAAAATCGTTATACGCTGCACTAAGGTGCCAAAGGGAAGAAAACTGGAGTAGAGGCTGTCACAAACAGAAATATGAAATAGTTTTTACTCATAAGGAGGGGGTGTGGGAAAAGGATAAAAGCTAAGTGTTGCCATGGCAATTTTTGCGTGAAGACACTTGTTTCAATCTATTTCATTCCAACCCCTTCTTCTCTCTCTTTTGAAATGGTGATCTCAAAATTTCCCTCATGCCACAGCTCTTCAGTGAATAACCCCTGCATAAAATGAAGATCGAGGCTGTAATGTTATCTTCTCTGTTAACACTTAACTGAAAATGAGAGCTTCAGAGGAAGCTGGCATTCCCATTGTTTTTTTCTTTAAGGCTCACAGATGGCCTTGCTCTCAGGAAATCAGAGGTGGCAGGGGCTTCTGATTTCATTTAACCCAACTTCCCCCACTGAAAAAAAATTCCACTGCTATAAGATTCCTGACTGGGGGCACCCAGACTCTACTCTGAAATTTCTATAAAAATAAGACAGTGTAACACTGTATTTTTTAAAATCTGTACACAGATTTAACAACACAGCGAACTCGTAGCCTGGGTACCCAAAGCATAATTTATAACCTGATTAAATGTCTCAATTGCATGCATGAGAAAGAAATACAATCATTCAGTTTAAAGATACATGAAATCTTAGAAATGCAAGAGAAACTCCCCTTTCTGCTGGATTTAAGCCTGCTTCCCTATCGTTATGCTCTATGGTAAATAGAATTAACTCATTATTCCATTTGTAGAGAAGAACACATTATTATTCATTGGGCATGCTCCTATAACACACTAGTTCAGTGACCCAATCAACCATTCTCAGGAGTTTCGATTTAACCCAAAATAGTCCTAGTAATACATAGGAAATGCAATCCTACATCTACTAAGTCACTTGTATGGTGGAAATATCTCTTTCATTCAGTCATATCCAATTTACAGAGACTGCAGTTTTCTTGGCAAGGTTTTTCAGAAGTGGGTTGCCATTGCCTTCTTCCCAGACTTACAAGAAAGTGATTGGCCCAAGGTCATTCAGCTGGCTTTTTGCTGGCTCATGGTCTCCTGGTTTCTCACCTGTATCTTAACCACTACACCAAACTGGATCAGTTTGAAGATTTACAAAACAATGAAAACCAACACCTAATAGCCCATTTGCACCATAATTGTTCATTTTAGCACTAGAGGCATTGGTGGGATTCAAATGTGTGAACAACCAGTTCTCTGTGTGGATGCTGCTTCCGGAAGTCCATTCTGGGCCTGGGCAACAAAAAATCAGCTACCGGTTCTGCCGAAGTGCAAAGCGGCTGAATCCCACCATTGACTAGAGGTATTCACTAGGGACAAAAGACAGGGTGATAGAATTATAGGAGTGCAAGTGAAAAAGGAGAGACATGAATGAAGCACATATGCAGATCTCATTTTGATGCTAGAAAATTCTCTGGAAGGAATAGAAATACTAATGGATAAATTGAAAGAATTTGGTGAGTTAGTTGCATTTAAAATTATTTTTTAAAAAATTAGAAAGGCTAATTGCAAATGGAAGAAAAAACAAAAAAATAAAACTGGTTTTAAAATTGAGAGGAAGATAAAGTATTTAGGTATTACTAATATACTGTAATATGAATTGTATGTTGTACTAGCATAATTATGTTAAACTGTGGAATGAAATTAAGAAAGATATCTTAAAGAGGGAAAAGTTAAAACTATCATTGCTTGGTAGAATATCAGTGATAACAATGAATATACTTTCTAGATTAGAATGATGTTTTTATTCCACGCAATATCAATATTGAAAAATTATCTATTAATTTTTAAACAATGGCAAAAAGACTTATCAAGGTTTATAGGGCAAGGGTAAAAAGAAAGAAAGTTTTTTACAAATTGCAAAAGAATGAGGAGGATTAGCATTACCCAGTCTTAAATTGTATTTTACTGCATATTGTTTAATATGGATGAAGGAGTGAATATTGTTAAGAAATAAAAGAATGTTGGAGTTGGAAGATTACAGTTTGAGATTTCGATGACATGATTTTCTATGGTATGACAAAATGAAAGTGAGTATATATATTTATCTGAGAACTATTTTATTAAGAATATGGAATAAATCTAAATCTGGTTAAAGATTTTTAACATTATTATTACAACATAAGGGAAAAATTAAGATGAAGACAAGAACAATTAGCTACAGAAAGATATTTTTTCAATGGTTTTTGATGAAATAGAGATTTAGCATGCACAAAAGGATAACTGGAATTGGGAAGAAAATTTGAAGTAGAGCCATGTACAAATGATGCTCAAAGCTAAAAATGTACAAATTATTAAGATTTGAAACAAGATGAACAGGTTAAAGACTGTATGGTGAAATGGGCTGCAAATTTTGGTTACAATATAACTATGGATATAGGGGCAAAAATGTGGGAAAATAAATTGGTAAGCCAAGCTCTGTAGATACAGGTGTTATTGAGGGTGGAGGCAATGGCATTGTGACACCACTATGAAATGTAGGGTTTCCTGCCTCAGCAGGGGTTTGGACTAGATGACCTCCAAGGTCCCTTCCAACTTTATTATTATTATTACTTACATTGTGATGCTGCAATGAATATTTCATTATGGTTAGGAATGGATGCTTATCCATGTAGACCTTTAAAAGTTAAAATCAGTACTTCGAATTGCACCTGAAACCCATTAGAAGCCACAGAAGTCTCCTTGTAAAACAAGTTAAATGGCTATATCACCCACCAGCTGTATTTTGTATTAATTACAGTTTCTGAACAGTCATTAAAAGCAGCCCAAAACACATGTACAGTGAGCAAGTTGTGGGTGCTCAAATGGTTGCAATGAGAGGACTTGTTCATTTATAAAATAGATGCTATACTGAAGCCCTTTTCCCATTACACATTTAACCCAGTGAGTCATTAATGTAGTCAGAAGTGGCAACATGTTATTATATTAACTGAATAAAAAATCGCCACCTTGGGAATATAAAGTCTCATCCACTTTCTCTTAGATGTGCCTGCAGTGACTTCTTTTGAATTTAATAAAGGAAATAAATCTTTGTAATCTACCTACCTATCTATATTATCTGAAGCATTCCTCAGAAATTGTTAAAATGTCTCTGCAAATAAAATCATTAAAGAGTCTCTTGATATATTAAAAACTAACATATTTGTTTTGACCTGTGGCTTCAGTCCTTAGATCTGGCTTTCCCTCTGTTGTGGAACCCAGGCAAATCCATTCCCTCAGAAGTTTGACGATGAGACTAATTCCAGTTCAACCTGTTGAGTGCTTTCTAATTAACCATGACTCACTGACTGCAGCAAGGTTAACATCAACCACACCTCTTTAACTGAAATACCAGAACATAATAAATTTTCTCATAGATGTTCTATTATATGGAGTGAAATAGCAATATCTTTCATAAATACAAGTTCTGATGCAAATATGTTAACTGAATCTTGCATCAACTGAAAAATATCGGGGGTATAAAATTATTACTCTATTTCCCTTCTGTGCGAATCGGTTATCAACTGTCAGGCTTTCTGGTCCCGTATCTAAGGTCCAATGTGCTCTTTACTTTACTTTACTTTTATTAAATTTCTATACCGCCCCTCTCCCGTAGGACTCGGGGCGGTTTACAACCCAATAAAAACATAATAACAATAAATATTTAAAAATAAATTAAATTAATATTTATACAAGGCTGTTACTAAAACCTATTAAAAACCCAATTCTAAAACCTGAACAGCCTTGTTTAAAAATTTTTAAAACCCGAGGAGATCTAGGCCAGGCCGACTTGATTGAAGAGATAAGTCTTCAGTTCTCTTCTATACGTATTAATAGGGTAAATAGTCAAGCATCAGTTCCCACGCAAAGTCTCATATTGACAGCTCCAGCTTTATTTTAAACTAAATGCTTTCAGTTCTTTTTATATGTACATTTCTGTCAAGATGTACTTCCTGAAAAAGAGAACATGTGAAGACAAGGAAAGTTCATAAAAAAAAGCGAAAGAACTTCTAAAATGCTGTAGCATTTTAATGTCCTGTTCATAATGAGATATACGCCACCACCTCTCTAAGTAACTTTGCCATTAGGTACTTCAGCCCTATGACATAGTGTTCAGGCTACTATACAAGACTGCTAGTTCTCATCTAATTTTGGTAATAAAGGGAATAGTGGAAGTCTACCTGTCTTGTACAACAGAGACTTGGAGGAGAGAGGAAGATGGGCTCATATCTATCTTCCTAGCATCTAACCTATTCTCTCTAATTTTCTTTATTTCACCTTTGAGTCAGTTTTTTTTTACTCTTGTCATTCCCTGGACTAGTTTCTGCAGTTTTCTTGGTGATATTTCAGGAGAGGTTTCCCATTACCGTATTCCTAGGGCTGAAAGAGAGTGACTTACCCAAAATCATTCATTCCACTTTGTGCCTAAGGTGGGAGTAGAACTCATGGTCTTCCAGTTTCTAGGGTGGAGCCTTGACCATTATGCTAAACTGTCTCTCTATATTCTTTAATAGGGCAAGCTTTGATTGATTGCTTTGATGTGATGCCTATCTTGCCTTGAGGAGACTCTGGGTGGCTTACAGCATTCAAGCTATAAAGAGTGGATGGGGAGGTTATATGATTGTGATTCATAAGAATAAAATCTTCCTTAAAAATAATACACAAAAGGTACGATACCAATAAGAAGACCAGACTATATAAAGTGTTTATATTTCAGTCTTGGGACCAGGGATCCAATTGAGGATTCTGTTACTATGTTACATTCTCCTCATTCAATCTCCAGATAAACTGAAAAATTAATCTCAGAGACTGGGATTCCTAGATTAATAGAACTTGATGACTTGTACTATAGACCTCCTACTTCAGGTCTGAAATGGCTAAGGAACTCATAGCAGTCAGAAACTATTTCAGTTAGTCACAGATGCACACTGACCAGGTCGAAGTCAGTATTTTATCCTTCCCAGGAGTTGCCGTTTGGATAAGGATGTCTCTGGTCTCTTCATTGCTTGCTGTATGGTTATATCCCATCCTAGGTATAGTCAGAAGAACAATTAAGATGATCCACTCAAACAGACCATTGAATCCATGATGATATAATCAAGAGAGTGATGGCTTCTCAGCTGCCAGTTGCTTACTTTGTAACTTATCCAATTTTAACCTGACTTCTCCAAGATCCACAGGTTAAGACTATCTTGGCTTGAAAGGGGGATTATTTTTCTGACATCTCAGTGGCTTTTAATACCATCAATCATAGTAGTCTTCTAGATTGCCTGATAGATCTGGGAATAGGAGGCATTGTTTTGCAATAGTTCTACTCCTATCTCTCAGATGGATTTCAAGCAAAGTTGCTTAGAGACAGTTTGCTCCTTGAAATGAAAATTATTTTCCTCTGAGCCCTAGTTTGTCTCCAGTGCTTTTCAGTATTTTCATTAAACTAAGGTGACCAACCGTCCTCCTTTTTAAGTTCTGTCCTCCCTCGAAAAGTGTCCTCCTACATGTCCTCCTTTTCGATATTTGAAGACTAATCTGCAGGGCTTTTTTCCCCTCATAGAACGCTTAGAACAGCGTTCGGCACCTTTTTTGATGTTTTTTTTTCAACTTTTGCATGAGCTGTGCTACTCCCTCTATTGGCTGTCGAAAGCCAATAGAAATTGCTGCTGAGTGCGCCAAAACACCCGGCCAGCAAACTTTGCACATGTAAGTTGTCTGCAGCAAAAGTGAATTGGCAGGAACTTTGCACCCCTCCCTGCTACCCAACTACACCATCTCCTAGTTAGTCCCAAAGATACCTGGAGGAGACTGGAGCAGTGATGCTACGGTAACTTTCTCTTGATCTTTGGCCCTGGTAGGGCAATAATGGCTGCGGGTGCAAGAGGCAGGGGCAGCGGGGCTGCTGTGGGTGGGGGTGAGGGGCAGCAGTGGCCGGTTGCCCCCCCTGCTGTGGGAGCTGCAGGGCCTGCTCTACACGGGACTGTGCAGGGTGGGCTGTGGTGCTGGCGGGGCAGCTGCAGGTGGGGTGTGTTGATGGCGGGCTGCACCTTGGGGCCGGAGCTGCCACAGCTGGTGCTTTGGCAGCCGCGGGGCCCGCTCTACATGGCGGGGCAGCAGTGCTGGCGGGGCGGCTGCGGGCGGGGGCGCGGCATGTAAGCATAATTACAATATAAAATGTTATTGTTACAAATGTTTTTTTATTATGCATTATCATATTATAGTATATTCTGTATTATTGTTGCAATGAATAAAATGTTTCTTTTATTTACGATATTTTTTCTTCAATTTATTTGTGTCCTCCTTTTAATTGTAAAAAAGTTGGTCACCTTACCTCTAGATTTGGATTGGGGGGCTGCCAGTAAGGTGAGAACTTCACTACCAGTAATGGTATTTCCATGAATGTCTACTTATAATTAGAAATAGGTTGATAAGGGAGAATGAGTTGGAACTAAATTCAGACAAAGTTAGGATGCTCTTTGCGAAAGGCCATAGTTTGAAAGAGATGGCAGATCTGGGTGTTCTGAATGGGATTATGTTCTCCTAAAATAATCATTTTGAGTTACTTTTAGATCTGACTCTGCTTCTCTAGACTAAGACAATATCAGGATTACCTTTGATGAGCTTTAGTGGATAACCTAGTTGCTTTCCTTTTTCCTAAAACTGTAGTGCATATGCTGATAACCTCCAAGTTTGATTACTCTAAGACACTTTATATGGGGCTGCCTTTATGTGTTGTCAGGAAATTCAATTGGTGCAGAACTCAGCATCCAGACCCGTCTTAGATTGCATTATTCCTGTGCTACAAACACTGTACTGGCTGACAATTTGTTTCTAGAAGGAACATAAAACACTAGATATTATCTTTAAAGTCCATGATAACCTGGCCTCAAGCTAGTTGGAAAGACACCCCTTTCTACATTTCCCTTATCTGCTTACTGAGATCATCTGAAGAATGTAGTAGCTCATTTCAGATTGTTTTTCTCTATGGTTGCCCTAATGCTCTGGAATGTCTTTCTGGCTCATCTGAGAGGCCAAGTTTTTGCTGGCTTTTGGGAAGGCACTAAAACCAAACAATTGAAAACAGGTACATTGCTGATTTTAATTGCTTTTACTATCTTTTCATATTCATTTATGATGTCTTACTGTAAATCCCTGAGAAACATTGATAGTTGGTAGTCTGACTTAAACAAATAGTATTTTTATTTGTTTTCTTAATCTCTATTTGGCAAAAACTAACCAACCAACCCAAAATCATATCTTGATAGGAGTTGACTTCCCTTTTTATTGAAATGTAAACTGCATATTTATAGCTCCTTTACAGATACAGGAGATAATTTTGGGAAGGAAGGAATTTAGTCAGGCTGATTACATTTTTTATCATGTTGGTTATAGGTAATCTTTTTAGGCAATTTTAGCCTTTTGGTTTTACTACATGGCATTTTCTCTCTTGCTGTGATTTGTAATACATATCCACCCAGGAATTCAGATATATCCAAGCATCAGAGGTTGGATAGTGAGATTTTGCCCCAAATGTTGTCAGAGAAATATGTGATTATACTTTTGTATATCTTTGTGCTGCTTGCATTCTCATTTCATCCATTTCTAAAAGGAGCAGAGGCATCAAATAATACTAGATTATTGCTACACGGAATATTTGAGAAAGCTATTCCCTGGCTTCAGCAGTTCTAAGATGTGTTCACCATTTTAAGCTTTCCACAAACACATTTCTATTCTTTTAACTGTCTGCTAGCCAGCATTGTTCAAATTTGCTGCCACCTTGTCTCCCTGGGATTAAGATAGGATAAATGTCTACCATTTAAGTGCAACTGAAAAAAATATGATTGATTACATGATGTTTTGTCTTTACGTGTGTTTTTAAAGTTCAGAGCAGTTTTTATCTAATTAAAATAAACTCCTTTTATATTATTATATTTTTCAAGCCTACAAACTGTTCAAATCATCACAACATGTGTGGGGCGATGTTTCCTTCTGTAAATCTCTGTAAATAAGAAAAAGAGATATTGATAATATTTTCAGTTGATTTTAATTTCTGCGATTAATAGAGACAGTCACCTGAGACAATCATCTTCATTCTAAAAGGTGATGAAAATACCTTGGGTGTTTGTGTATTTAGTTTTACATTTTTTTCAGCATTGCTATTCCTCCCAATTCAGCCCAGAACAGTTTACAAAAGAACAATAAAAACACTCTTAAGTAGAATAATCAAAGTAAAATAACAATGCTTAGAAACAAGAAATACAAAAATTAAATGAAAAATCCAAATGAAATTTAAAAAGGAAAAAAAATGACACGATTACTACCGGTACAGGAAATGTAACAGACAGAAAAGAGCTGAAACAAGTAATCATTTTTTGTCCTAGGAGCTTCCTATAGTATTGGCTTCCCTCTGTTTTACTAACTGGAATATACTGCTGAATAAAATTGACATGCATGACATTTTCAGTAAATGTTCTCTCAACTTGTCTAAGTCTGGGGGAGTTCCCAATTTTACTGCCTTGTTCTTTAAGAACCACCTATCATTTCCAATCCCTGATCTACAACTGAATCCCCCAAGGCTATTCGCCTGCCTTTGAAAATCAGGCACCCAATTATATGGGAACCATCTATTGTGCATGTCTATTTCAATGACTTTGTTTTTGGTTTTGAGGCTTTTAATTTCCTATCTGCATCAGATGAATAAATATGGGAGAAATCTTTCCGAACAACTCAGCTATGATCACCTATTTTTTTTTAAATGGGACCATTGTTATTATTAGCCTTCTATCCCACCCTTCTTATATATAACTCAAGGTGGTAAACATACCTAATGTTGCATGGCAGAAGTTGGCAAGTATATCTCCCAGCACAAAACCCACTG
Organism: Bothrops alternatus; assembly: GCA_034064705.1. Classification (NCBI taxonomy): domain Eukaryota; kingdom Metazoa; phylum Chordata; class Lepidosauria; order Squamata; family Viperidae; genus Bothrops; species Bothrops alternatus. The sequence continues at coordinate 2,030,802 of JARGCV010000068.1, forward strand.
ATGAACTGCAACAAAAGGAAGTTATAAATCAACAACAACTGGAGAACCACAGGTTTCCCACCTCATTAAAGGGAACTTTCCTCCCTTTCCTCCATTGTATTTCCAATTGTTATCAAAACAAAACAAGATTTCATTAAAATAACCCAAAATCCTTGCACAAAGTTATTAGGGCATTAAAGCAAATGCTTTGCTCTCTTATTCAAGTGGGCGCAGTATACCGTCTAGAGATCTCTCTAAGCAAACCCCTTCTTTGTGTCTCATGAGAACTCAGCCAAGGCCAACCTCTCAAAGTTGACTTTTAATACACTGAATTTGAATTGAATTTCAGCAATCTGAGTAGCTGTTCCTCAGTTTTGGAACTCTAGGCAAAGTAAGGAAGATATTGAAGAGTTTCCTTGTTAAGTTAGCCCAGCCTTCTTATGATGGAATGGAGGTATTATGTTCACTGGCAGCAAAATATCTTCGGCCTGCTCTTGTTTCAAGGCATGTCTTTATTATGAACAATGATCATTTAAAAATGAAGAGTTCATTCATGCAATAGTGGTTTTGGTACTCTTTTAATTTAAGAAAGATTGTATAGGCAGTATTAAATATGCAGTAGTAATGCCATTTTATAAAATTGGCTTCTCAGTTAAAAACAATAGAAACAATAGGCAGCAAAAACCATGTAAAGGAAGACATATATGTTATGCATAGATAAACATCTGTTCTAGCTCTGGATAAAGAGATATTTGTTTAACTATAAATCAGGAGGCATCTGTTTTCCCTTTAAGGTAAGGGAACCCCATTGCTATATATTATCATGTTTTGATAATAACTCCAGCATTCCATTCCACTGATCATGACTGGTTAATTCTCTAAACTACACAACTTTATAAAAAAAAGGAGATGGGGATCAGCTCTTTGCAGCTGCTTGACAACTTTGTGTGAATAAATATATGCTCTTTGACCTCCATTGATATTCTGGTGATTTTTACTCAATTCCCAGCATGGGAAATGAACCAAGAGAATACTAGGTGTTTGATCCTCCTGACAGTACATTTTATATAATTTTGTACATTAAAAATACTGATATTATCTTAGGGAGCTTCAACTTTGCCATTACTTTTTTTCTGGTAAGACTCTGGCACTGGGAACAGTGAACCGACAGGCACAAATGTTAACTGCAGCTAAGAGGCAAAAATTCTTAAATTCACAGTCATCATGACCTCAGTTAAGGCACAGAAATGCTATTTTGAAATACAAAAGAAACATTCCTGCAAAGTAAGCTCACAACAATGCATTTTCATGCTAGTTAGACATGGAATTTTTAATTATGGAAAACTTAACTTTTGAATCCTATAGCTGTTTTTTTAAAACCAGCTCTGTTCTCTTGGGGGCATGGATGGGAGAAAATCAGATACAATATATTCTCCTCCAATTACCCATTTTCCCTGTAGCTAAAGTATGGCATTCTGTAAGATAAAGATAGTCTGTTGTGACTAATTCAAGTGGCCTTGCTCATGTTGGCACAGAATTTAGATAATATGAGCAGATAATGGAAATTGACGAGATATGCGCTAGTTTGTCTGGAAGAGAAGTAGGATTGCTTGCATTTTCGTCAAAGATTTAGTTTGCCTTTTTTGTTTCAAAACAATTGCTCAGGGATAAAGCTGGCAAGTAAGAACATGTATTATACACTGCTAATACATCTTCTAGTCAGTCAAGGTGCTGTGTTGGAGGTGTGAGGCCCCCTTTTTTGGGTTTGGTTGCCTATGATCATCATATGGAACTCAAGCAAAACTTGAGTAATTTTTTTACTCTACATTAGTTGCTGTTCTATAGCCTGAGCAGCAAGCAACTGTCCTAATTAACGTTTGTTAAAATTCCAAGGAGTACTGACATCAAACAGATTGGTGGAAAATAAATAGTCCTTTGAAAATCTGCACATGCTGCAAGTCAACCACTCTAATTAAAATTCAAACTCCAAAGGAGCTATTCCGAATTACTCAGGTTTAAACCAGGTTGCACAATTCCAATTTTCTGCTATAGGAGCTTTATTATGCAAGCATTTGAAAACACAGCGTAAACTATACATTTGGAATCTTCTGTCTAGGGCCTGGAAGGCTTTCTTAAAGACAAAAGTGTCAAATGAATCTTAGGAAAACATAGTATTCCGCTACCAGTCATAGATAATAATCATATTTGCAGAAGTTGGGAGGCTGGGATAATTTCTATTCAAATCCAATAGAAACAAGAGGAATGGAGTTTTGTTCTTCAGAATCGGTAGTAGCTTGGGGCCTGGAGGGGTTCATTTTGGACTCTCTATTAATATTTTGAGAAAGGTAGGAGTGAAGATTTGGGGCTGTATATTTGAAGGACTGGGAAGTGGAAACAGTAGCAGTGTGAAAGCTCCTCACACTCACTCCAGTAACAGTCTGGGCCCTCTATGCTCTCCCTGGATAGGCCACAGGGACTGAAAAGTAAAAGTGGGAAACAAATGGAAAAGGTTATAATATCCTGTCCTCCTGGGCCAGATGAGGTTTCAGTTAAGCCTCCTCTAACACAATAAATGGTGAGTGCTTGTGAAAAGATTAATCAGAAAACTGCTTGGCTACGCACATAGCAATAATGACTATGGGAGCTGTTAGACAGGCAGCCAAAATCAATGTTACATTTTGTTGTGCGAATTGGTCCTCAAGGCCCAGCGCTTGTATGTTGCCAACTGCCAGAAGCATTTACGATCTCCATTTTAAATCCAGATTTTTTTTTCCCAGCTCCTCTTTGGGGGCAACCCCAGCAGACTGTTATGTTTGCCTTGAATGAAAGTTTGGCAAAATTGACAGATGCAAAGCTGAACTGACCTCTGGAAACAGGAAACCTACTGCATGCGTGTGGAGAAGGGAGCTCTGCTCTCTGATGATTCATCCCAAGAGGTTCACGCTTCTAATGTCTAAATTGGATGAGAATGAGTGGAAAACGGTGGAGAGAGAGGATCCTGTCATCCTTATGCTTTTGGACGAAGAAAGATCTGCTGGTTCTGCTTTGTCAAGTGCAAAAGTGTCTGACTAGATATTGTTATGATCGGTGTACATAAAACACATTTTTATTCAGACTAATGCAAGAGGTCTCATTAAAATAATCACGAACATATTGTTGCCAAAGAGATATTTGTTAGAAACAAGCTATTTTTTAAAATGTCAGCTGATGAGAAGAGATCCTAACCCTAACCCTATTGCAAGGAGCCAGATCTTCTGTGTGCATAACTCTGTCCTCCAAACCATAATTAATCCTTATGGAAAATGATTCCTATTTCATATTCACATCTGTTAATGCCAGGTTTTTAATTAGAATACAAATAATCAGTAAGTGTCTGTCCCTTACAGTTCATTTTGTGGGCACTAAAAACTTTTCAGTAACTTATCCCAGTTAGGTCCACCTGTCCCATGATCTTCCAGGTCTTCATTGTTGTAGTTTGGTCCCCTCCTCCTTTATCTTCAAGTGGCACCTATTGCTTTACTCCATCAATCATAAAGCAAAGATTCTTGACTTAGGGAGAGATGGCAGAACATGTTGATTGCTCCCAATAACCACAAAGAACTTTGACATTCCACAAAACTTGAAAAATGCCCCCAGTAGTTGGAATGCCACATATGTGAAGAATTTATTTATTTATTTATTTATTTATTTATTTATTTATTTATTTATTTATTTATTTATTTATTTATTTATTTATTTATTTATTTATTTATTTATTTATTTATTTATTGGATTTCTATGCCGCCCTATTCCTGGAACTCAGGGCGGCTCACAGCATAATAGAAATCAACATTAAAATACATATAAAAAGAACCCCTGAATTAAAAAACCAATCATCCAACAAACATGCACAAAAACATACACTGGCTAGGGGCAAGATGCTAACTGCCCCAGGCCTGTCGGCAAAGATGTGTCTTGAGCAGTTTACGAAAGGCGGAGAGGGTGAGGGCGACACGGATCTCCGGGGGGAGTTGGTTCCAGAGGGCCGGGGCCACAACAGAGAAGGATCTTCCCCTAGGCCCCGCCAGGTGACACTGTCTGGCTGACGGGACCTGGAGAAGGCCGACTCTGTGGGCCCTAACCGGTTGCTGGGTTTCATGAGGCAGCAGACGGTCCCGTAAGTAACCTGGTCCGATGCCATGTAGGGCTTTATAGGTCATAACCAACACTTTGAATTGGGTTCGGAGACCAATTGGCAGCCAATGCAGCTCGCGGAGTGATGCCGAAATGTGGGCATTTCTGGGCAGGCCCAACACTGCTCACACGGCTGCATTCTGCATTATCTGAAGTCTCCGAACGTTTTTCAAAGGTAGCCCCTTTGAAACTGAAGATACTCAGTTTCTTAGTTCCTGAGTGTAAGATTCCCTTAAATCATTGTGAACTTGGGACCGGGGCTTTCAATTGTTTTAATGTGACACTTTTTAAAATCTAATATATTCATATCATATGTGGATCCTCTCTAATATACAGTGCTTTGAACACATATTGTAATTTATGTACCTAGGACATATAACTTATTTATCCAGTCACCAAAGGAGGACTAGAAGTCAGCACAATGTGAAGTGAAATCTAAACAGCAGAAATTCTGTATTTTCTAAAAGTCTCATGCAGCTAAATCATAACCATAATTCTTTTTTTTTTAACCTTAGGAGTTTGGTGGCAATGAGGGAAGATTTATTCTTACTCATGATCCAAACTGAAACTGCAAAAGATATTCCCAATAATTCCCCATGTCAGGTCTATGGTGCCTTTCTATTAAACCACAAAGTCTATGAAAAACATATAAAAACAGTCATATAAGTTATATAAAAAACAGAAATCAGAAATCAGATTTATGTTAGATTATGTTACATTCATCTATAATTTTTTGAAACAGATTGACTTGTTAGAAACTTTGCCCCATATCCCATATAACAGAACAACAGTTGGGACTTTGGGGGTCTTTTAGTCCTACCCCCTGGTCAGATAGAAAACCTTATACCATTTCAGACAAATGGTTGTCCAATTTTTTCTTAAAAACCTCCAGTGCTGGAGCAGCTACAACTTCTGGAGGCAAGTTGTTCCACTGATTAATTGTTCTTACTGTCAGGAATTTTCTCCTTAATTCTAGGTTGCTTCTCTCCTTGATTAGTTTCCATCCATTGCTTCTGTCCTCCCCTCATGTGCTTTGGAGAGTAGGTTGATCCCACATATTAAAAGAAATAAAGAATAGCCTTCAATGTATATGTTGTTGTTTATTTAAATTTTCTTGTCCTGTCTGTCTGTCTGTCTAATCTATTCCCAATCTGTCTAACCTATTAACCAGTACATAAGAACATAAGAAGAGCCATGCTGAATCAGGCCAAAGCCCATCGAGTCCAGCATTCTGTGTCACACAGTGGCCCACCAAATGTACATGGGGATCTTGAGCAGAAAGAGAAGGCAAAACCCTCCCTTTCCCTTGACCCCCAAACAAATGGTACTCAAGGGAATCCTGCCTGCCTCAACCAACATAGAGGCGGCACATGGACATCTGTTTTAATAACCACCAATACACTTTGCATCCATGAATCTATCTAGCCCTGCCTTGAAGCTGTCAAGGCTGACAGCTGTCACGACCCCTTCAGGAAGTGAATTCCATAAATCAACGACCCTCTGGGTGAAGAAATATTTCCCTTTATTTGTCCTCACTTTCTTAGCTATAAGCTTTAGGGAGTGCCCCCTTGTCCTGGTATTGTGTGATAGAGAAAAGAATTTTTCTCTATCCACATTTTCTATCCCATGCATGATTTTATACACTTCGATCAAGTCACCCCTTAAACGCCGTCTTTCAAGGCTGAAGAGACCAAGGCGTTGCAATCTGGTTTCATAAGGGAGGCGCTCCATTTCCTTGATCCAGTGATTAATCTATACGTAAAGCAGCCATGTCTGGAATCCATTCAGCTTGCAAACTCTGCCAAAATTAAAAATTGAGCCAATATCATATAAAAAACAGAAATCAGATTTATATATTCATTCATCTATGTGCACAGGCCCATACTTACATGTGCACACTCAAACACATACCAATATATACTATGACTAATACCCTCATCAGCTGCTTATATATATATCTTAGATTGGTGTTTCTAAGATTATTTTTAAATATTGTGTTTATTTTCCTGAACATGTACCTCTGTTATGCAAAAACCATTTTAATAATAGATGTTCTTCAAAAATGTTTATTATGATTATAAAGACTGTCAGAGTAGACTTTTATCTACTCTGACAGTAGATAAAAGCATCTAATTTCACATTTGGAAACTAATTTAATGGAAATAGTGAAATTAAATAGGATTTAATTACAGCCTTCTGAATTCGAACACTGTATTTCATCATCATCACCTTAATGCATAGTCAGGGAAGTTGATTATGAGAAACCACTGACAGTGACAAGTAGAATTTTCATATTTAAATCAAATATGTTATAGTCTTTTGTTAAGAGGCTTAAAAATAATTGTAAGGACAGCTCTGTGTGTCTCAGTCCACAAGGGAGGACGAAAAGCATCACAAAGGTTCTGCTCATTCCTGCCACCAATAAAACAATTATAGCACTGAAGCTTAAAATAAAACTGACAAGAGATTTATCTATTTCCTCCTTCCCTTTCAGACTGGCTTTATTGGTAGCTCTGCAGTACAGAAACTGAATTCAACACTCATTACTGGATGCAGCAAAATCCTTCCTTCCTGCCAGCACAATCTTTCCTACGTGCTTTGAGGGAAGGAAGTATATAGAAATCTTTTTCTGTGTGTGTTTTAATTGCCTTATTGAGCACTAGCCATTTTATTCAAATTTTGCAAATGTTATAAGTGGACAGAAAATGATGACATATAACTGCAGCATCTTTCAGACTGGTGGTCTTTTCTTGAAATTTGCAAACATATCAGTATGCTGGAAAAATTTTTCCTTGGGAGAGCTTGCCCTTTGCAAAATGGCTGCCATGGAGATCTAAATTTTAATCTCCTCTCCCAGGGATGCTCACTTTGTCTTTTTTCTGAGCAGTTGGCTACATTTGCAAACTATGTTCTGTGCTTCAGTTTCCCATCCTTTCTTCACCCTCTTTCCAAAGCAGCCCTTGAGCTCAAACCCAAAATTCCCTTTATTACCCTGTCTCCACATGGGCAGGGCCTGGGAAACCCATCCACAGACACAAGGGGTCTGCTGCCGGCAAGATGGGGCTTACCAGTGAAGGAAGTTAGCCCAGAGAAGGAAATATTAAAAGGGCAGAAAAATATAGTTTTCCTCAAAAGGATTTTTTTAAAAAAACCAAACCTGGCCCCAAATCTATCTCTCTGCCCCAAGCAAGAGCTAGCCCCATACGAATGCAGATGTAGAACCATCAGAAAGCTGAAGCCAGGGCACTCTAGAAGACAAAGAGAAGATCTGCATGCCCCACCCAAAGTCTAGGAGTGATTAACCCCACCACCTGGCAAGCAGGATATGATAATAGGGTTAAACCACAGATATCAAGTCCTAGAAAAACACTCAGAAATAGCTTCAAGGTTCATGCCACAGGAACAGGAAACTATTCCAAAGGCTAGAGGTGGGACAAAAACTACTGCCCATGTGCTCAAGGTCTCTTTCCTCTCTGCTCCTTGCAAGGACCATCTTTCTGCTTCTTCAATAAACTGTAACCTTCTTCCCAAAGCAGTCGCCATTTTGCTTATTTATCCCGGCTTGGATGAACCAGGATGAAGACTTACTTCTAACAATTTGGCACTCCAGAGATGGGACTCCAAGCTAACCTCTCCAATGGACTGAGACTGGTAAGCCCTATCTTGCCGGCAGCAGACCCCCTTGTGTTTGTGGATGGGTCTCCCAGGCTTTGCCCATGTGGAGCCAAGGTAGTAAAGGGAGTTTTGAGAGTTTGAGCTCAAGGGCTGTTTTGGATAGAAGGTGAAGGTGAGTACCTCTAAATTTTAAGTTTAAAGCCCAGGGGAACAAAGAAATGTGTGTATTTCTGTTTGTGTGAGTGAGAAGCCTTTTTTTCCCAATCACAGTTGGATTTTGCTCCTTCTGATCTTTCCTAGCCACAGAAAGGATCTGTTTAATTGGCAGAACCTGGAAAGCATGGGGGTTTGGTCAGAGCACAGAAACTTTTGTTAGGGAAAAGGGAGAGGCTGTGTGAAAATGAAATGGAATGAATGAATGAAAGAATTGGATTTGGGCAATTAGCTGGTAAGGCCCTGTAAGCAAAGCAAAGTTAGGAAATTAAGCCCCAAAAAGGGAATGGCCACCTACCTCTGAGAGCAAGCGGAGGTGCCCGCGGACATTGGAGGTCCAGGTGTCTGTAAACAGTGGTGAGAAGCCAGCCGGTCAAAGAGTAGCCCGTACCTTCTAACAAGGAAACCAGAAGTGTCTCTGCAGACCCCTTTTTGGTCTGAAAATGTGGCAGGATCCCTCAGAGGAGCCTTCCCACGAACTCTGAGAGGGATCCAGAGTGCTCCGTGAGTCCCATTTTTTCCGGACTCACAAAATCCGTGGTGGTTGGAAAGCAGTCTCACAAGGAGGCTTCAACTGTGTAGTGCCCTTTAGCATTAAAAGGGAAACTCCATTATAGAAGAATGGGGGGTTCCAATTCAAGGGATGAAGTAGGTTTCCCAGTTGAGAGCTTGCTTGGAGCCTGGGACAGGAAACAGCTTCTTGTCCAGGCTGGAATGAAAAAGAGATAGGTAAAGAAACTATAGGGGGAAAAATAGACTTTGCTTAGGGCTTTGCTGGGAAACCAATTTGGCTAAATAGTACTTAAAAGGGAAAATAAGAAATAGTGATTCTCTCTCTCTTCTCTATGCAACCACGTGGTACGTTTAAAATGTGTGCCTTCCCTAACTTGAGTTATCTGAAATTTATGGTGGGAATGACTAGGATGTGTAAAACTAAGACTTCTGTTCTCTTGTCTTTGTGTATATATGTTTGTCAAAGTCTGTGTGTAAGAGGTAAATGTGACTATTAACTGTTTCAAATCCAAAGAGAAAAGAATTTTAAATTCTGCGAGAAATTTTGCTTAAAAGAAGCCACAAAAAGGAAATACCTCACTCTGTTTGTCTGGCCAACAAACAGAGTGAAGAAAAATGTGTTTGTTTGTTTGTTTGTGTCCTCTTAAGAACAGCCTTAAGTTAGCAGGAGGGAATGTTTTAAGTTCATCTGCTAGAAAGATTTCACTCTTGCATTTAATATTATATAATAAAGTTGGAAGGGACATTGGAGATCATCTAGTCCAACCCCCTGCTCAGGCAGGAAACCCTATACAAACTTTATCAAATGTCTTACTGAAGTCCAAACTTTATCAAATGCCTTACTGAAGAAAATTATATCCACAGCATTCCTCTAGTCCACTAATTTTGTAACTGGGTCAAAGAATGCAGTAGGATGTGTCTAGCATGATCTATTTTTGACAAACCCATGTTGGCTTTTAGTAATGACTTTGTTTGCCTCTAGGTGTTCGCGGATTCTTGTTTGATTCTTTTCCAGAATCTTCCCAGGTATTGAGGTCAGGCTGATAGATCTGTTGTTTCCTAGATCTATTTTTATTTTATTTTTGAAGAGGGAAACTACATCAGCTCTTTTCCAGTCCTCTGGTAGTTCCCTAGTGCTCCAGGGTCTTTGAAAAATATAGTTCAGTGGTTCTGAGATCACATCTGCCAGTTCCTTGAGAACGTTGGGTTGTAATCCATCTGGTCTTGGTGAATTGAACTCTTCTAGGCTGGATAAGTGCTTGCTCACCATTTTCTTGCCTAACTTAACTTGTGCTTCTAATCTATTTTTGTGGTAGTTTTTGTAAGTTGGACTGTTTGCTTTTTATTATTTTTGACTGTGGTCACAAGCCTTAGTTCATTTTGAGCCTTAGCTTTCTTCACCTCATCTTTGCAGGCTCAGACTATTTGCTAATATTCTGCTGTAGTTATGTGACCCTCTTTCCACTTTTTATACTGGTCCCTCTTATATGTCAATTTATCAGAGTTCTTTATGCAGCCATGCTGGTTTCTTGTGAGAGCTATTGTTTTTCTTCTTTGTTGATATTGTGCTAGACTGGATTTTTATTATCTCACTTTTCAAAATTTCCCAAGCTTCTTGAGTTGTTTCCCCTTGAAGATTCTCATCCATGGAATCCCTCCCAAGCCCTGTCAAGTTTATTGAAATTAGCTCTCTTAAAGTCTAAGACTCTAGTTTGACCGTGTTCTATTGCTTGTGCTCCCATAATGTTGAATTCCAATATTTATTTATTTTATTTATTATTTGGACTTATATGCTGCTCCTCTCCGAAGACTCAGAGCGGCTTACAACATATATAAAACATCAGTAACAGTCTAAGTCCAAATCAGAAAAGTATTTAAAAATAAAAAGAAACCCAACACACATACATCATTCAAACAGCAATCCACAATATTGCATGATCACCCCCCCCAAGCTTCCTGTGGCTTCATCACCTTTTATCATTTTGTCTCTGCTAGTGAGAATTAGATCTAATATCGCTAATCCCCTAGTTCCCTTTTCTACTTTTAAGAAACAAAGCTGTCTGCAAGTTTTGTCAGGAATCTGTTTGATCTTCCACTTAGTGCAGAGTTTGTCTCCCAGTTGATGTAACTGGGAGTAATTAAAGTCCCCCATTACTATTGTCATGTGCTTCCTACATACCTTAGTTGAGTTCTTATACCCTTTCATGGTTTCCAAAATTGTCATTCCTGATTGGTGAGTTTAAATTTGTCTTTTCTGATTTTTTGGTCAATGTCTGTTGTTGGGTGAATTTCCTTCTCAATTCTGTCTAAAAGGTGTTAATTTTGTTCCAGGGGGAATCCAGTGTTAAATTATTTTATTGGAGTGAGGAGGGGGTGTCCTGACTGCTGGGTCCTGCCCCAAGTTCTAGAAATCATTCTGCAATGTGTTGTAAATGAGTTTGTGTTCTAAATGGATTTTATCTATCTATCCCTTTTCCTGAAAATGTGTGTCTATCTACAAGAGCCTTTTGAAGTTCAAGTCTGCTTGTTTGGGGAAATAATTTCTTAAGTTACTTTTCTTACCCTATCACTAATTGGTGAAACTACAGTGAAACTTTTCTGAAACAAATAAGCATTTTCCAATCTCTAAAATAATGTGGTCTATTTTAGAATAAATGTTAAAGGCAGATTCTCCTGCCCCTGGCAAGTTGCACATATTAAAATATTAGGCTTTTAAAATTATTTGGAGTTTTCAGCATTCTCAAGTTGCCTAGCATTTTTTTTCCTTCCTCTCAAGTTGCAAGTTCTTGTCCTTAATATGTTGCAAATGTTCAAGTTCAAAAGTGAAACATGTCATTTTGTTATTTATTTATTTAAATTTGTATGCCGCCCCTCTCCCAAGACTCTGGGCGGCTCACAACAAGAATATGAACATAGATAAAAAACAATAACAATAATTACATCCAGTTAAAAAAAATCGACACACATACAACAAGCAAACACAATCAAGTAAACACTCAACAATGGAAGGAGATTCCTCAGCCCGGGGGCAGAACAAGGTTCATACCCCCCCAAGCCTGTCAGCATAAATAGGTCTTTAAAAGTTTACGGAAAGCTAGGAGGGAGGAGGCAGTATGTACCTCCGAAGGAAACTGGTTCCAGAGGGCTGGGCAGCAACGGAGAAGGCCCTTGTCCTAGGGCCCGTCAGATAACATTGTTTGATGGATGGGACCCGTAGGAGGCCAGCCCTATGCACCCTAACCAGTCGCTGGGATTCATGAAGCTGAAGACGGTCCCGCAAGTAACCTGGTCCATTGCCATGAAGGGCTTTATTGTTGTTCTCTTTCTGTCCTCAAATCTGTGATTTGCCTATCTGTTCCTCTAATAACTGCAGTATTAATGCCTTTTCAAATTGCCTGCAAGCTACCCCACTTTCTAATTTCTTTCTTGCCCTTTGTTCTCCATACCCTTTGTCTGCCTCTCCTGGGAGAGTCCACCCAGAAAGTGGGGGAGACCTTGTTCTTGTATCTTTCAGCCCTGCAATCCTCCCCCAAACCTTTGGAAGCAGAACACACAGACCCAGATGCTGCCTCCATCCATTTGAGCCTTGGAATTGGGTTTTGAATCCAGCCATCCATTAAAAAGCCACCATGCAATCTGAGTGGAACATCTTCCCAAGTCCTACCATTCCCAGATGCCTGTGAGAGCTGCAGAAGGAAGGAGTCCTGGAGCCACTGGTGCCATGTGAAGCCTCACAAGAGAAAATTAGACTGTGGGGGGAGGGAGGAAACCCACTGTAAACTTTTATTTCTTGCCCCATTTGTATTGTAACAAGCCAGTTGAATGTACTAATGGAGAGATGGCATTTGGGAATAGTTGGCAGAACAAGTACTGAACACCTTGGACTTCTATCTGGTGGGAGGGAAAATTTATCCAGAATGTTTGTATTGACTGTCTTGTAGAAATAGTTGCACACACACATATACACCATTCACACCATTCAGAGTCTATCCCCTCCACCTACCTTTAGTAAAGTCCCCCCCCAGGCTGATTTTTTTTGCTCTATTGCACCAAAGCTTTGCAAGCACACCTTCCTGAAAATTCCAAGGGGGAGGGAACTAGGCCTCCTCAGGTGATTTGCAATTCTTATGCCCTACTAAGGAAGCAACAGGAAAGATCTCCAAACCTCAGCCCTGAATATCTTGCACTGGTAGGCTCAGATTGGGATTCCTAGAGCTCATTATGTGCAATTTAAAGAAAAATTTAATAGCCTGGCATATTCGCTAACCTCAATTGGACATTACAATTGGATGCACTGAACTAAGAGCTAAGGCAGGAAACAACCCTTGAAAATGGGCAGCCAGTGGTCATATACTAAGGAAAACCATGGCTGTGAAGAATTTTGGGAGGTATGCAAACCTACTGGAAGCTACAGGTGACATCCAACATTTGAAAATGATTGGCACAGAATATTGGACACTATAAATTTCTTTTCCACCTAACAAAATTTTTGCCCTGACTTTTAGAACTTTATGGGTGCAAGCTCCCCTTTTGGGAGCCTCTAAAGCAGCGGTTCTCAACCTTTTCTGGGCCGCGACCCCGACCTGCACCACGCATGCGCGGCGGCCCGCATCGCGCATGCGCGATGGCTCACATCGTGCATGCGCGGTGCCCCACATCACGCATGCACGGTGCAACGGCCCGCATCACGCATGCGTGGTGCTATCCCGCGCATGCGCAGTGCTGCCCCCTGCGCCGGCCGAGGGGAAAAGGGGGAAAAAATGGCGTACTGCGTTGTTTGGCGACCCCCGTGAAATGGTCGTTCGACCCCAAATGGGGTCACGACCCACAGGTTGAGAACTGCTGCACTAAAGGGATCTTTTTCTGCTGCCTCCATTAATGTCTTTTTTTTTTTTTGGCTTAACAGTTTAAAAGCTTGCCTACCAAGTCTCCCTGACCAGATCAATTTTAATGTTGTGCCAATAAGTGTGACATTCTCACACTTAAGGCACAAAGCGGGGATATTGAAGGAAGTTAGCCCAGAGAAGGAAATATTAAAAGGGCAGAAAAATATATTTTTCCTCAAAAGGATTTTTTTTAAAAACCAAACCTGGCCCCAAATCTATCTCTCTGCCCCAAGCAAGAGCTAGCCCCATACGAATGCAGATGTAGAACCATCAGAAAGCTGAAGCCAGGGCACTCAAGAAGACAAAGAGAAGATCTGCATGCCCCACCCAAAGTCTAGGAGTGATTAACCCCATCACCTGGCAAGCAGGATATGATAATAGGATTAAACCACAGATATCAAGTCCTAGAAAAACACTCAGAAATAGCTTCAAGGTTCATGCCACAGGAACGGGAAACTATTCCAAAGGCTAGAGGTGGGACAAAAACTACTGCCCATGTGCTCAAGGTCTCTTTCCTCTCTGCTCCTTGCAAGGACCATCTTTCTGCTTCTTCAATAAACTGTAACCTTCTTCCCAAAGCAGTCGCCATTTTGCTTATTTATCCCGGCTTGGATGAACCAGTATGAAGACTTACTTCTAACACCAGTCTCAATCCATTGGAGAGGTTAGCTTGGAGTGCTATCAGGGGTGCCAAATTGTTGAAGGAAAAGTCTTCATCGTGGTTCAGTCCAAGCCGGGAATAAACAACATGGCTTTAGAAAGAAGGTTGCAGTTTATTGAAGAGGAGAGCCAGACAGAAAGATGGCTTTGGAAAAAAAGAGAGAGAGCACATGTAGGGAGTGGCTTTTTAAACTTTTGAGCTTTTGTTTGGAGTTATTATTTATTATTTATTTTATTAATTTGACTTCTATGCCACCCTATTCCGGAGAACTCAGGGCGGCTCACAACATAATAGAAATCAACAGTTAAAAATACATATATATATATATAAACCCCTAATTTAAAAGAAAAACCAATCATTCAACATACACACAGACATACACTGGCTAGGGGCAAGATGTTAACTGCCCCAAGCCTGCCGGCAGAGGTGTGTTTTAAGTAATTTACGAAAGGCGGAGAGGGTGGGGGTGACACGGATCTCCGGGGGAAGTTGGTTCCAGAGGGCCGGGGCCGCAACAGAGAAGGCTCTTCCCCTAGGCCCCGCCAGGCGACACTGTCTGGCTGACGGGACCTGGAGAAGGCCGACTCTGTGGGCCCTAACCGGCCGCTGGGATTCATGAGGCAGCAGACGGTCCCGTAAGTAACCTGGTCCGATGCCATGTAGGGCTTTATAGATCATAACCAACACTTTGAATTGGGTTCGGAGACCAATTGGCAGCCAATGCAGCTCGCGGAGTGATGCCGAAATGTGGGCATTTCTGGGTAAGCCCAACACTGCTCACACGGCTGCATTCTGCATTACCTGAAGTCTCTGAATGTTTTTCAAAGGTAGCCCCATGTAGAGAGCATTGCAGTAGTCGAGCCTCGAGGTGATAAGGGCATGAGTGACTGTGAGAAGAGACTCCCGGTCCAAATAGGGCCGCAACTGGTGCACCAGTTGTTCCTGTGGCATGAACTTTGACCTGAGTTTGAGTGTGCCTTTCTGGTATTCTGATGGTGGTGGGTTAATCCTATTATGTCCCAAAGGTCAATCCTGCTTCCCTGGGGCTATGGCTGATGACTCTTAGATTTTTGGTGTGAGGGATTGTTGATTCTCGGGAACTTTCTTCCTAATCCCAGTTTTCTGACTCCAGTCTTTCTGACAAGATTATCACATCTGCAGTTCTGCAGACTTGGTTTCTGTTTGGGACAGAGAGACTTGGGGGCGGGATTGTTTTCTGCTTTTAAAACCCTTTAGGGAAAAATATTCTGCCTTTTAAATATTTCCAAAAATATTTCTTTCTCTGGGGGGTGGCTGACTTCTCATACTTTTTACTTTCCACAAAAACTGACGAAGCTCCTTTGGGGCTCAAGTGCATTCTTGGAAATAAAGCTGAAGCTGAAGGTTGGCAGCTGGAAATTTAGAATACCAACTTTTCAGATGCAAAATGAAAACTAATTTCTTAAATGTACACAGAACTGCAGAAATAAATGAAATATCAAGACACATTATGCCCCCAGATGAAATGCTTACTCTGCAATTATCCTGCCTTACTCACAGAATGTAAGAATGCCTGGTTTGGCCTTCATTTTCTCAACTGTCTATCTTTTCCCAATACTTATTGTGTCATTTTTTTCAGACAAAATTGGTTAAATTTGCTAAGAAGAAAAAGACAAAATTTACGCACAATACCTTTTAAGTGATAGTGGAAGCATTTATGGTTTGAAATGTTTACTGTATACGAAGCATCTTTTATTCTAATTATCAAGGTTACACTTGTATGTAAAAACTTGGAAAATAACTTACCATTTTCTTAATAATATTTGAATTATTTGGGTTTTTTTGCAAAACTAACAAAGCACAAAGCAGAAACAAACAGGATTTTCTAGGCTGTCTTCCCCAGTTTTGTTTCAGCTTGTTCCCTTGGGTCTAAAATAGATTCAGAATTGTCCCTGGTTGGAAATATGAACTAACATCTCTTTATTTTTTTAGATAATTCAGAGATATCTGGACGATGCCAAAAATCAAAACAGCCATTCTTGTATTTTGTACTATCTCCATGGTTACTTTTCCAACATCTTGAAACTGGCCTGCAATTGTCACCAATTGCACCAAGAAAAAAAGGTTCATTAACTCTAAGAAAATAACTGAAAAATACCTTTTAGTTAAATCACTGAAAAAAGGAGATACAGTTCGAATGAATGATTAATGTGTTTGACTAAGATGCAGGAGAACCAGGAAAAACAGGTTTTAAATTTAATGTCTGGAAAAATGCAAGTAAGTAAATTTAAACCTTGGGCATAATGGCAATGTTTTATTCAACATGCCTTTTGCCTGTGGATATTTGATTAATAAAATGTTACATTCTACAGGTTTTATTTTTATTTATTTAAAACATATACCGGTAGCTACCCATCTTTCAACCAACTCTGGATGATTTCCTCTCAAAAATTAGAAGATATATAAAATCATTTTATAAAATATAAAACTCAACCAGTTTTTATAACATTAAAAACAATAAAACAATAAAACAAACTGGTGCCAGTCTATGCTAATGTGCCATCATCTAATCTCCCAACACTTGGGGGAAAAGCCAGGTCTTTAAAGCCTCATAGAATGCGAAAAGGATGGAGGCCTGCCAAACCTTAGGAGTGAGGTGTTCCATAGGGCAGGAGCTGTACAGGTTGTACAGAGTTATATATCTCTTGTCTGATCCTGCTTCATTTTAGTTATTTTTTTGTTCAAGAGAGCCATCACTTTCTCCCTCTGCACACTTGGTGGCTTTACGTTGCAACCTATAACTATGACTGCAGCTCTTGGAAAAAACATCTGGATGAAAAACTAGGCAGTTGTGACATGACCAATGCTTTCAATAGAAATCTATATATGGAAAAATGTCTTGACAACTCCCTTATTAACACTCAGTTTTGCTGCAGAATGTTCACAAGCACAGAGCATGTACTGAGGACACCAGCGAGGCAGTAAAACAGTTTGTGTTTCTGGCGAGCTGTGTGGAGTGCATGGGGATGTCTGTTGTTCACAGAGCTGCTATATTTCAAAAGGCTGCATAATGTATGATGATTTTTAACCCCCTCTGCTGCCTAGCCAGAGGACTGATTTCCAATATCTTTTCAATATTCCAGGGCTGCACAGCTGAGTTGAAATGCCCCTTGTACAGAATTTCTATGCATGCTAAAGGATCAAGTGCCTATACAGAAAAAAAAAGTCCATTTGGATGCTTTCAGATACTGGCTTCCTCCACATAAGAAACTGGTTTAATAATTAGAATTTTTCTTGAGCTTTCTTTTTAGATAATCACTGTTCTCCGACATAATTAAACCTTCAAAACCTCCTGTTATCTGTAGAAAGGTGGGGAAAACTTTCTAAACATGTTTCCATCCCTGATGGGACTGGGCAACATGTGGGAAAGGCAGCTAGAATTGTCACCAGGTTCTTATGGGAAGTTAATATTTCAGGCTAAGAAAATAATATTGGAATAACATCCTTTTCTGAATGTTAGCAGATAAAACACTTAAATATCTAAGATGTGCTGGGGAAAACCTGCTATCTTTAAAACTAATACATATTTGAATATAGATAAGTATTATTCTAGCGGTAGGTGTGTAATTCATTAGTAAGCTATTTAAATATTCTGACAACTACCCAATACTCTTGACAGACTCAAGACTAGTACTATCATTACTGTATGGGTACAGTATTCCATGCTTATATTCCTGCAGTATTCCACAAAACAGCCAGTTTTGGATGGTCAGTGCATGAACTGAAATGCACATCACTGGACAGGCTGATACCGGTAGATGTGCTGTGTCAGGCTCCTAACAGTGGCAGCAGAGAGATTGAAAAGAACAGAAGGTCCTGGAAAAAGGGAGGAAGCCAGCTGGGAGATGCACAAAGGTGGGAATGACAAGCAACAGCCTTGCCCTACTCAATTTTGTTTCATCTAAAATATAGAGTAATTAATATGTTCCAGATTTTGCTTTTGTGACTTTGGTTGATCTGCTTAATTGAACCAAACAAAACTCTACAAAGTGATGATTTCTCATTGTTTCATGCATACCCCTACCTCCATCCATCACTGAGTATGCCTGAAATTTGTTTTCTTCTGTTGCTGATCCATATTCTGCCTCTGTTGCTGAACTCTGCTGGCCTGGGAATGTATTCTTAACTTACTGAACGTATTCTTAACTTACTGAAATGATCACAATGCTGCGGATCTGATGCCATATTTCATAGCTGAAAATATACTGCTGAGCACTCTGCAATTTTGTGTTTTTTTTAATTATTATAAATTTTTTGGTTCTTAGGTATATGAAATACAGTGGACTTCACTTTCATGGTAACTAGTGTTTTTTGGTAATTGGCTAGGTTATTTAGAAACAGTTTTTTAAAAAACTGAATGGATGCATCTTATATTTTTTAATCAGTTAACTTGTATCTCTTTCAAGAATGTGCATTCTTCCATATTTAATAGCTTTTTAAAAAAAAATAAACTCATATTGGATTTGAAGAGTGAGAGACATTTTTCTGCTGCACTGGATGTGGCCATTCATATTGCATAAGGCAAATAAAAATAATTTATATTTTTAATATAGAAAAGCATATAACTCAGCTTTTTAGAATTTAGAAAACATTTTCTAAACACTTGAATGTGCATGCATAATATTGTGGTTTTCAATAAGCCCAGGAAGTTTAACCTGCAATCAGAAATTAACTTTTTAACAGAGTTCTATTTTTCTTTGTACAATTTATGAAGAGTGGAGAATATCTATGGAAAAATGCCATTTATCTGACTGTAAAATCTTATCAATTAATTGTATACACAGCTTCTCTGTCTCACTACCAACACAGGGAATAGATGCATACACATACATGAATTAATTAATTAATTGATCTGATTTTTGTCCCATTTCAGATCCAACTCTACATAGTTTACAATATTTAATAAACAAGACGCAGCAATATGTACAAGCAATAACAGAGCTAGTTTGGTCTAGTGGTTAAGGCACCAGGCTAGAAAACAGGAGACTGTGACTTCAAGTTTCACTTTTAGTTGTGAAACGAAGTTAGGTGACTTTGGGCCAGTAACCTTTTTACTGCTCAACCACCTCATAGGGTTGTTGTTGTGGGGAAAATAGGAAGAGGAAGGCATGTTGGATATGATCACTGCCTCGAGCTATTTGTAAAAAGATAAAAAACGTGGGATACAATAAACGAAGCAGTTAACAAACACATGCAATATGATGCTATGTTTTTCTTACAATTGTCCTCTAAAATCTAAAGGTCTTAATGAGGTCTTAAGTTTTTGGAAGGCCGTAAGAGTCATTTTCACCTATAACAGCTGTTTTATAAGAAGGGAAACTCCACAAGAATCCTGGTGTGACAGGAACTCTTCATAGTGATACATCCAACAGTTATAAACGGGTCCTCCACTTACGACTACAAATGAGCCCAAAATTTATGCTGCTAGGTGAGAAATTTGTTGAGTTTTACGATTTTTCTTACCACATTTGTTAAATGAATCATTGCAGTTGTTAAATTAGTAACACTTACCCTGCTTGTCAGAAGGTTGCAAAACGTGATGACATGACCCTGGAACACTGTAACCGTCATAAATATGAACCAGTTGTAAAGTATCAGAATGTAAATCACATGATCATAGGGATGCTGCAAATTTTCATAAGTGTGAAAAATGGCCATGTTGCTTTTTTCAGTGCTGTTAACTTCAAACGGTCACTAAATGGACTGCTGTAAGTCAAGGACTACCTGTTTATTGAAAAGGGAATTGTTTGTTCCCTCAGTTGTTTAGATACAGCAGTCTCATTTGAAGGGGGGGGGCTTGCTACAATTCTTATATTATAATCTCAACATTAATTCCTTGGATTAATGATTTCAGCCTAAAATCAGGGTTCTGTTTTGGCTTCTTAGGATATGCTGCCAGCTAATAAATCTGCCAGCTATCAAATCTGCTCTACTTCTGACTTCCTGGCCGAACTGATAAAGTCTGCAAATACCCTATACCAGGGGTCTGCAACCTTAAACACTCAAACAGCCACTTGGACCCCTTTCCCAGAGAAAACACTGGGAGCCGCAAAACTTGTACATGCATGCGCATGCACGCAACGGGGGGAGCTTGATTGAAGAGTTTAATTAAAAAAAAGTAGAGGCTGCTATGCATGAATTCTCTCTCTCTCTTTCCTCTCCCTTTTTCTCTCGCTCTTTCCTCTCCCTCTCTTTCCTCTCCCCCTCTCCTTCTCCTCCCCCTCTCTCTCCTCCCTTTCTCTTTCTCTCCCTCTCGCCAATCTTCTGCTCACCTGGCAAGCTGGCTTCAAGCTGTTCTCCAACAAGCTGACACACATTCTTATTGGGTTGACTCTCTCCTGCTCTTCCTGTTTCCTGCAGAAACGCAGCCAAGGCAGGAGCCCCGCCCAATAAGCTTGTCAGCTCGTTGGAGAACAGCGTGAGGCCACTCTCTTTTTTACACACACACACACACACACACACACACAGAGAGAGAGAGAGAGAGAGAGAGAGAGAGAGAGAGAGAAAGTGCAAGTGCCTCTCTCTGTGTCTCTCTCTGCAAATGGCAGAGGAGGCTGAGAGCTGTAGAAGAGCTGCATGTGGCTCCGGAGTTGCGGGTTGCTGACCCGTGCCCTATACCCTATACCAGGGGTGTCAAACTGCTGGCCCGCAGGCCGGATGTGTCATGTGGAAGCCGTTCCCACCCCATTGCCGGCAATGGCAAAATTGGCCCAATATGTTCCGTGACGTCACGAGTTTGACATGCCTGCCCTATACCCTTCCACATCCACATCCACTGCTGAACTTGGTTCTTTGGTGGCATGTTGCCTGCCTTAGTTCTCTTAATATGAATTAAAATGCAACCACCATCGTACCCAAAGAAAAGTATGTGCACTGTCAATCCAATATGCCCTCTTCTACTGAGTGTGCTCTTGGATGAGATTCATTTGCTGGTAAATGTACAAGATGAAGCCTTTTTCTGGCAATATATGTGGCACCACTACTGCAACTCAGTCCACAGTAAAGTGCTGCAAGAGTTGAATGCCAGAAAGCAGAAGCACGTTGTGAATATTCCTTACCCCCACTTCGCTCAAGAGTCATCATTCAGTGACCACTGGCTTTCATATCCTTTTTATGAAAGGATATGGCTCTCATATCCTTTTTATGAAATATTTTTCTACTTTTGCACATTTTAGAAGTTGTTCTGCTTTTTCTCATATCATGTGGTTGAATGTGAGTGATGCAACTTTAACTACATAAGCAGGAATATTCTTGGCTGAAGCCACTGGTGTAGGATGCTTCTCTTTTTTTTTACTATTTTTAAACATTTTCTTTCTTTCTACTTCCTCTCCTACACAGTAGGCTACTGAAGATTGGATAGCTTGCACTTTCCTCTGGATTGCTGCTCTCAATTTTAGACAGCCAGATTGTTCATTTTTGGTATATACCACAGAAGGCAGACATTCATCTAACTTCACATAAGAATGCAATATGATTTTAGTACCCAGTTTGCTTAAGTATTTTTAGTGTGGCTTACAATGTGGTTCTATTTCCAAAACCATCAATTATTTTTGCACCATTGGTGGGTTAGTTTTAATTTTGTACAAAATTCACAAATGTCCATCTCTATGTTTACCTCTAGAAATGTTCTCATAGTCTCCGAAAACTGAAACCAAATTATCAGTTTTGAAAACTATTAAACTAGACTGGCACCAAGGAGACTCATATTCTAGTCCACTCTCAACCAATGGAAGCTCACTGGACTACTTTGAGTCAGCCAATCCCTCTCAACTCAACTATAAAGTTGCTGATGTGGAAGAAAAGAAGAGGCTGAGCTCCTGAACAAAAGTCAAGGTATAAAGCTATCCGCACCTTCTCCAATAATATACACTCTTGTTTAAGAACAAGATAGACACTGATGGTTTTCAGATTCAGATTATGATTCATAATCTAGTTTTTGAAAAAATCTTAGTTATCAATTGGACAAGTTTTAAGGTCTTCAGATGAATCCACACCACACTGCAGTTGATAGAATAATTCAAGCAATTCCTAAAATTAGGTTACTTCTAATGCATTGGTCCATGACAAGCAACTAGTCCAACTAGCAACTAGAAACCGAGTGCCCAAACTGCAACCTCAAACCCACTTTATGTATTGTTGGGTGCCGGGTGAGTGTGACCCATTGGCTGGGCATGGCCCATTGGCTGGGCATGGCTGCAGTGGTAATGGCAGACTGGGTGGGACTAAAAATTTCAATCAATCAATTCCAATTTTGCAAGATTTTTTTTTTTTTCTGTGAGAAGTTGAAATTTACTGATTGATTGAACCTTGGCAACGGAGGCCTAAAGCAAAAAAAATTTATAAAACCCAGCTGAAGGCCTAGGACTGGGGCAACGGCGCGCGTGCCCACAGAGAGGGCTTTGAGTGCCGCCTCTGGCACCTGTGCCATAGGTTCGCCACCACTGAACTAGTCCTTTGAAGCCTTTGATATAAGCCTCTGTGTATCAGTATTTATTATAGCATTGTTAACTGTATCCTGATCATACGATTATTATTGACTATTCTATGCTGGACGTTGGAAGTAATAAACTTTTAAATTTCATGATTGTGGAATCCAACCCTCTTCATCAGATGGCTGAAACGATGAGTCACCATTATTTGTCATAAACTCTGACAAAGCAGACCTAAAGGTGATATGTGTACAGTCACAACGATTTAGGTCTCAATCAACATGATAATTTTTGATTGTATCAAATAACATTCTGCTTAACATGCCTCAAGATTCTTATATTTAGATGGTTTATGTTAAAACATTAATACAGTAAAGAAATTATTAAAGAAAAAAGCGACTCCAGGTAATATGCAGAACTGTGCTGAGAATAAAAAGCCTTAAATCTGAATGGACAAATGTATAGATAGGCAGTTGGAGACATGCTATTTCTCCCGCCTCCTCTCCCGTCACTATCCTGGTACCCTAGCGACTCGTGCGACGCAATCTACCTACCGGTAAATACAATCCCTTGCAAACCTTTCCCCACGCACTTTTCTCCTCCCGGAAGCCAGAAAGGCAAGTGGACGCAGCACTCCTTCTGCTCTCCGGGTAGCCCCCACCTTCAGCTCCCCCCCCCCGGGTCGGGATGCAGGCACCGGAAGTGGGAACAGAAAGCGGTGGGCGGGAGGGAATCGCCGGGAAAGGGGGCGCGCGAAAAAGAATTTTCATGGAAAGCTTTGGCGCATGCGCAGTGGCCGCCGCCGCAGCTGTTGGTTTCTTGCGCCGCGCCTCAGCTGAGGAGCGGGCAGTGGGTGGGAGGCAGAGAGTGAACTTAAACCTCACGGCCAGGTGGGGGGTCGGCGAGCGCTGAGCTAGTGGCGGAGGACGCGGACCAAACTGCTATAGGCATTGTGGACAAAAGGCCGGACGCCTGGGTTTTTTGGGGGGGGTGGAAGAAAGGAGGGAAACAGAGGGGCGGGGCTGAGCGCGCACGCGCGCGCGCGAGAATGTGAAGATGGCGGAGCTGCAGATGCTGCTGGAGGAGGAGATCCCGGGAGGGCGCCGGGCCCTCTTCGACAGCTATACCAACCTCGAACGGGTGGCCGAATATTGCGAGACCAACTACATCCAGGTACGGTGCGGTCGCTGTCTTTCCTATTGCCCCCTTGCTGCAACAAAGAGAAGGGATGAACGCTCTGAGTGCGCGCTCATATGCATGCATATATGCATGCTGGCATGCATGCTTGCCATACGGAATATCGATGTCCCTCTTCTCTCCATCCAAGGCATCTCAACTGGCCTTTGAGGCCTAGAAGGAGCTTGGAGTGGTATAAGAATGAGAAAGAGGGAGAAGAGGTCGGTGCTCGTTGAATGCCCACGCAAAAAGCCGTTGGGTGTAGATTTGAGAGAGGTGCCCCTAATCCAGAGATTTCCTTTCAGAAAGATGCGTCCTCTACACAGGCTGATAACGCCTGGAACTCACAGCCGTCTGGGATCGTTGAGATACAAATGTTTCCCATTCTGTAACTGGAATAGTGTGCTATATTTCTGCTTGGCACACTTTGGTTAATAAGGGCAAAAGGTGATTTTGGACTAATAGGTAAGGACATTTTTCACACGCGAGAAGAATAAATCCCTGACTCCACGTGTAATGCTACTCGGCAAGAGATGTTACATGTACTTTTATTAAGGATTTCTCTCCCCCCCCCGCCCCGTGAACGGTGGTGCTCCATTTAATAACTACTGTCCTGTAATGTTAATATTGTGTTCCTTACAAGAAGGTATTAATTAATAACATAATTCAGAGCTCTGGTTTATCAGGCTGCCTGATTTGCTAAAATTGTGATTTGGCATCAGTTCTGAATGTGATGTCAAACTGTTCTGAGCTTCAAGCCTCCTATTGAGATGTGGTAATGAGCTGAATATGTGGCTGACTAGCTGATTACTGTTCTGATTTCTGCTGATTCTTCAAAGGAAAAAAAACCCACTGATTTTCTCCTGGATAAACAAAGCTAGAGACTGACATGATGCTTCAATATTTAAATTGAAATCATAAGGAAATCTTTTTAGCTTAGAACTTTATATGCATTTAGCTGTTGCTTTTAGTGAAATGGGCAGCTAAATAAGGTGGATAGATAGATAGATAGATAGATAGATAGACAGATAGACAGATAGACAGATAGACAGACAGACTGACTAATTGCATTTTATCTCATTTATAAACAGGGAATGATGTTCTTAGTATCTATATTATTAGTGTGCAGCATTATTACTATAGTATGTTGTAGTCATAATTTAGTAGCTTTCTGCTTGGTGATTAGTATTTTGTATTTCAAATATTTTTTCCAGAGAAGTTAGTATGACCATTTAAAACATCATTATTCAATTCTAAGATGTAAAAAACCCCAATCAGATTTTGCTAGGGAGATGGCTTGTTATAAATTAAGATGTAATTACGGCTTTCTGTTGACAAAGAAGATGTGTTGAACAATTGAATGCAAGGATCTTGCTTCATGGGGGAGTTATGAAACTGCAGTTTCTTTTTGGTTATCAGATGAAATTGGTTTAGTTAACTCTGAAATCTTGAATGTGAAATTTAAATTATCAATAACTTAAACACATTTGGGTTTTAAGGAATAGACAAAAAAGATGGGCAATTCTCTTATGTAATATTTTTCTTTTCATATCAGTTTTATAACATGCTTCTGATTTGAAGATTAAAACGTATGTAGCACTGATAAAAATTCTGGAGTTTTAGAACTTTCCTTTTTCTGTGTACAGTGTAAATAAGTAAAATATGTTTTTGGAAGCAAAGCATATTCATAAGTTTCTATTTTCATGATACAAATGTACATATTTGAAGAACAGGAGAAGGACTGAGAGTTTTAAAAAGCAGTAAGAAAATGTGCACTGTGATTTGTTTGTTTTTCCTGAATTGGATATTGAATTCTATAATCGGAAACCTTTTGTACTTACTAGTCTGTCATGGGGTATGTATGGCTTCACAATGTTATTCTTTATATACAATGAGTTTATAGTCCAAGGTGAACATAAGATTTTTCTTTGTGATACTGTAACAAAATAAATAAAGCATTTTTGCCATATTGCTTTAAATTGTTGCATGCATTGTTGTTGCAAAAATGTTATTATTGGTTTTGATTTTAATTATAATGCTTAAAGATGAATTCTGTTAGCGTGACCTGGGAATGCTTGCATTTTTGAAAGATTTTGCTAAAATAATACATTCCAAGGGAATCTTTATTAGTATGTTATAATATAGATCTGAAGTATTCCAATAAAAAATGTAGAACTTAAGGGACAATAGTCAAGGAGGAACAGTTTTCAATAGTCAGCCATAATGTTAAAATAAATCCTCCAAATTGTTATTAGGATTTGTACAGGAGCTGAGTAAATTTCTTTAGACTATTTCTAAATTCCCTGCTGAAAAGCAAAAGTGTAGTCTGCACCTTTGTAGCACATTATTTTCAATCTGTTTCAAGCAGCTCTTTTTTATTCTTCATTTATTTGATGGAGATTATTTTCTATTTTTTTAAAGTGAGCTCATGTTATCTTTCCATGAAGTTATTCTATTTTCAGTCTAGTTTCTTTCATTCACTTCTTTCTTTTTTCCATAGACATTTCCCCCAAGTTTTATTCTTAATAAAAAAAGGGGGGGGATGGCTGTTCTGCATTTGGAATTACTCATTGCCTTGCATCCTTCATTAACTCTCTAGTAAGGAACAGACCTTTTTCTAAGCACATACTTATTAAACAATCATCCTTCACATTCACTCTCAACAGGTAACTTAGAAGAACATTTTTTTTCATTCAAAATATTTACAATTTTCCAAAAAATAAGCGTGTCCCTGTATGTATTCATTAAAATATTCCACAGCAGGCATGTCAAACTCGTGACGTCACGTGACATTGCGCAACGTACCGGGCTGGTTTTGCCATTACCGGCAATGGGGTGGGCGCAGTTTCCACATGACGCGCCTGGCCCATGGGCCGGCAGTTTGACACCCCTGGTCCACAGGATCAGGCCATGTTCACTTAGCAATACTACAACTTTCCTATCTCTCTTTGCTTCATTTCCTTCCTTCCCTCCTTCCCATGCTCTTTACCGTTTCCGTATGCCATTGTTATCACCTGTTGGATACAGAGATACTAACTGCTGCCACTCATTGCTTTAATAATATAGAAAGGGTATAAACTGGGTTACTAATCTTAATTATACCCCTGTCACATGCAGTATTTCCAGCTGAGGACAGTACTAGTCAGTTTTGGCACATTTTGGTGTTTATGTCATTAAGTGCAATCAGAGTTAGTTTTGCCCAAGCATATTCATACTGAATGTACAAGCTTACATTTTTAACCTATAGATTTCCTTGTTTTCATCTCACAACTGAAGAAGTAAATGCAATTATTGATATATAGTCTGAAAGCACAGAAAAACTTTAAAATGTATTTTTATTTCTTTCAGAGCCTTTAAATCTCTAAATTAAAAATCTGAAAAATTATGACATGCAATTGGCTCCTTATTAATTTGGTGAATGACTTTTGGACTTTACTGTATATGTTTTAACTTGATTTGGTTTTTTTAGGGGTTATTTTATTGTGAATGATCCAGAAAGTTTTGATAATTGGGTTGTTTATTTATTATAAACAAATAAATAAAATGCCGGGTTGTGGAATGAGATAATATCATGGGTGAAAACATGGGTAGTATTACTGTATTATTTTAGCCTTGCTTTATTAAGTGAATGAGGGATATATTACATATTAATCAAAAGTATGTCATAAATTGTTAATATAGACAGACCCTGGGTTACAATTGAGATCTATTCCTAAGTCTATCTTTAAACCAAATTCGCAGATAAGTCAGAATGCTTATTTAATATCATGATCCTACTTAAAATGGTGGACATCATTCTTCTTTTTTGAGTCAACAAATTACTAAAGCCATACAATGTTTTCATGAATGTCATAAAATAGTGCATGTTTATTATTATGAACCATTTGTATTTGTATTCAGGTTTTTAATATGCTAAGCTTTATGGCAATCTGTTTGTAAGTAAAAGTATCCGTAAGTTCCCTTAACCTGGGAACTGCCTGTTATCATGTAATACAGTTAGTTCTTTTGTTAAGCGAACAAAATTAAAAAAGACTGAACCTGGATTGTTGCCTTAATTTGTTTGACAACTGCTAAGCAGAAAAGAAAGTCTTAAATTTATATCTGAATTTTCTCATGCAATATTTTCTCAAAGATGGAGTTATATTCTGTGTTTTTTTTTCTCAAAACAGTCTTGTTGCATGCTGCAGGTATACTAAAAAATCTTTATACAGTAAATAATCAATTTAATGTATTGGTTGGAGGAATGCGAGGTGTTCATTAAATCAGGATGTCTTTTAAATATCAATTTACATCATTTACATCAATGTACATCATTTGTGTAATTATATAATTAACATAAATGGCCTCATTTGCAGTAAAACTTTGATTTAATGGATACACCCTCGTTTTTATGGCTAAACTGTCAATTTAATGGGGAGTAGACATCAAATGGGATAGAGTGTGATCAGAAAATTTTTCCATTGTATCTGATGTCTCCTAAACCAGCTAATTGGTGGACAAACCTTTGATGTAATACATATTTAATGTAAATAGGTGGTCTCCAAATTAAAAAATGTATGTGAAAATTGCTAATTGAGGTTCATAAAATAATTTTCTGCATTATCATAAGATTAGAAACATACCAGTTAATGGTCATGTAAAAAAACAAGTAGTGAGTCTGGTTTACATTTGATATTTTTGTATCCTTTTAAAAGATTTAAAAGTATTGCTATTTCAAAAACAACAAATGCAAGTAAAAACTCAAATCTTTTGTTTTCCACTTAGCTGTATGTAATAGAAAAAGTTGTGATTTATATATGCACCCTTCATGACTTTTTCTGAAATGTATGTTTTTATAAAATATTAGAAAGAAAATGTCTTATACAGATAAACAGAAAATATTTTAAAAATGAACAGACAAGAAGAATTAATGACTTCATTTAACAGTACTAGAATTTGCCTCTGAAATTGATTATGCAAATTCTTCTTGCATATTTCACAAAATATTTTCATTTGCTTTTAACATTTTTTGAAAAATGTATTTAAACATGAAGATTTTAAAATGTTCAATGTTGATTCAATTGCTTCACATTTTATCAAAGAAAATTGTATTTTAATCCTAAGGATGTTGAATTTCTGAATTTCCAGGGTGAAAATTATGTTGAAACCATAATTAAATCTAAGTTTGATTTAATTATAATTAAATCTAAGGTTGATTATATTATGTAATCATCAGGATTCAAGTTGAAGAAGATACTAGCTTCATCAATTCTGGACTATTAAAGCTACTCCCAGCTTTCTGGAAAGCTTCTCCAGTGGCTGTCACTGGCTTGTTTAAAGTTTATCATGCCATGGTCTTATGACTCCCATGTGTTACCAAATAAAGGAAATAAGCTAAATCAAGCTGTAGGATATTTTAGGTTTGATTTTCAGTTAGTGAAAGCAGTGCAAATGACATGATAAAGGACTGAATTAGCCATTGGTGGTTGTACGAAGTAATAGGAACATTTAGCTGGTCACACTAAGGGATATTACATGCTTATAATATATATGCTTATGCCATGTGAATGTGTTCAAGAAATTCTTTAAATAGAGAATATTTGGCAAAAAAGCATGAGTTTATAACATAGAATTAATCTTTCATTTCTTATGAAGGGTTATAATTTAGATTATCAGTTCATATGCAGCTAAATGGTAGTTTGCTCCTTTTGGTAAAAAGAATATACTCTTATTTCACACAGATTTGCACCACATAAAATTAATGCCTGAATATTTATACTGTCCGACTGAAGAATAGCTGCCTTTTCCCCTTGGGGATAAAAGAAAGATGATTTAAAACACAGTTTTAATTATTTTAGGATAGTCAGAAGATATCTTCCCTGTCATCATCATCATGCCAGTCTCAAAAATGTAGCAAAAAATTTCCCACTACTATTAATGCCATGTATGGAGCTGTGTATGGAGTTGTATATAAATTCATTAGATTGAACTATTTGGCAGAACTGCCTCTTGCTTTTCTGCCTTGGTTGGGGAAAGCCCAAAGTGACTTCTTTTGGTGCTTTTCATAGGCATCACTTATGGTTACTTAAAGATTTATTATTGTTTTCCCTTTTTTAAGGCATCTATTTCATTGCTGCTATGGGCAATAGGTTCTTGCAGAGTAGCTATAGTTTTGTTTTTAAAAACAAAATTTCCAGAGAGTAAAAAAGTCTTGATTCACCTAAGAGATTAATTAGAATCATAGCATCAAAGGGCTAGAAGGGACCTCAGAGGTTTTCTAGTCTAACCCCCCTGCTCCAGGCAGGAGCCTTATACCAGAGGTCACTGACCTTTTCATTCTGGTGGCCCGGAGGGAAAGGGAGCAGCTAGAAAATTTTTGCGCGTATACGCATGCATGTACAAATGGGGCTGCGCGCACCCACAAGGTGCTTTTGAGCATGCATGCAGGTGCTAGCCGCCGCATGCATGTGCAATGGGCCACGCAACCCACGGTGCTAGCTGCCCTGTTTGTGCAGGCACACAGGCGTTGGCGGCCACCACTGCTAGCACTCGTGCGCATGCGCAAATGGGCCATATACATCTGCATGGCATCAGTGGTCCCATTTGTGCAGGTGCACAGGCGCTAACCACCACTACCGCTAGCCCCATGCACATATGCAAATGGGCTGTGCAACCTCTGTGGCTGCTAGCGGCCCTTTTTGTGTTGGCGTGCAGGCGCTAGCTGCTGCCGCTAGCCCCGTGCACATTTGCAAATGGGTCCGTGGGTGCTAGTGCAAGTGGTGAGTGTGTGTAAACACGTGAATGTACTGTCCCAGCTGCTCCACGGTCCATAGGTTGGGGACCCCTGCCTTACACTATCCCCGTCAAATGGTTATCCAGTTTATTTTTGAAAATCTCCAGGGATGGAGCAATCACAACCCCAGGAGGCAAACTAGTCCACTGATTAATTTCTTTTTTTGTCGGAAAATTTCTCTTTATTTCTATGCTGGATCTCTTTCTAACAAGCTTCTGCCGATTAATTCTTGTTCTGCACTCTGGTCCCGTAGAGCAGGGCTTTTCAATGTTTTCAGAAATTGTATCACTTTTAGGATATGGCAATATTCAAGTACCACCAGTCACCTAGCAAGTGGGCATGGTCTGCTCGACACCACTCACTGGACACAGCTGGGTTGGAACAGAACAAGTCGCACCAGCTAACTCGATGTGGGGAGAACTCGGTGCCCCACAAACTCCTCCCCAAACTGCTAGCAGCTAAGTGCATGCGCACACACGCACACACCACATTCCAGGTTTGGAGACTTTTATCCACAGAGGAAGGAGAGGGCCTTCTCCCCAAACCCAGGCATGATTGGCAGTTTGTTAGCTCAGATGTGGATAAAAGTTTCCAGGCTTGGGATGTTGTGTGTTTATGTATGTGTGAACACATAGAATTCCAAAGGAGACATTCTTCTCCCAATCCCAGACATCGTTGGTGTTTTCCTGTCCGGTGTCCCCTCCTGCAAAGCAGAAAGTGGAGGAAGATGGTGCTGCATGTGGAAGTGCGGAGGAGAAAGTTTGCAGGAAGCCATTTCCTCCAAGTCCAACTTATGCCTTGACAGATCTCTGGAGAGCAAGAGGAGGTAGCAGGAGAATGCGCTCCCAGGTCCTGCACAAGGGAGGCTGGGTCTTCTCGAAAGGGAATTCCCGTTTCCAATTGTGCGTGGTAAGGATGCTGGTTTGTTGGGCAGCCTTCTCTCACACAGCTCCCCTGTCACCTCTCCTCCTCTCCAGAGATCTGCAGGGGAGGCAGTTCCGGAGGGCAAGGTGCAGCCTCCATATTGGCCACTTCTACCTCTCCAGTCCCTCCTTGATTAAACATACATTATATAAATTAAAACATAGTTAAAAAAGAAAACATAGTTAAATCACTAATTACAGCTCTTCACATATTTTCTGGAAAAACCACCTTTATTGACGTTAGGAAGGAAGAGCAAACCTTATTAAGGAACTCTTTAACAGGAAGGGAATTGAAGACCCCCAAAGGTCTCGTTCTTTCTAATCTGCCTTCCCTTTGAGACTTTAGTTCTCATTATTTTATTATTATGTATTTAAGAAGATGATCAAAGGCCTCCGTAGCTCAGGATACTTACCTTAAAATCAGAACCCAGAAAAACTTAGTTAATCCGCAATACCAGCCTATGAAGAATGAAGATAATCTTTGGGCCCAAAGAGCATGCAGGCGTCAAGTCAGAATTAGTGGCACACCTGTCAGCAACTGGAAGTGTATAAGTCCATGTACTTCCCTTTCCTGTCCCACAACTCAATCCATGCATCCTTTAATTTTCAGACACATCTTTTTCTCACAGTTCCTTTAAAAAGCCACAAAGTATACTGTAATTAGCAGGAAAAATAAATCTAGCATTTCTGAATTCTTTCTACAAGAGGAAAGGAAAGTTCACAGCCTGCAGGTTGCTAGCAAAGTCATCAAAGAATGTAGTTATTGCTACTAAAGGCAAGAATAAACAACAAATCAATTTTGAGTCAACTTGAGCTGTGCGCCAATCAGCTGGAGCCCCGAGCTGATCCTGGGCTCTCAGCAGAACCCTGGCAGCACCACAGCTCCAGCTGACTCTCCCACAGGCCTACACTTTTATACTTTTTTTTTACAGTGCTTTTCAACCTGCCGTACCTGTACCACCTGCCAGGTGCCAACATACCACCAGTGGTACGCGTACCACGGGTTGAAAAGCCCTACCTTAGAGAATAAGTCAGTCCTCTCTTTGTGACCGGTTCTCAAGAACTGGAAGACTGCTGTCATGCCCCTCCCCCCCATTCCTCCTCTTCAGTAGATGAGACAGACCTAGCTCCCTCAATTGTTGATCATATGATTTAGCCCTCAGACCCTTTATTATCTTTGTTGCTCTTCTCTGCACACATTCCAGGTTTTGACATTTTTTGTATTAGTTTATACAGTATTGCATTAGCCTTTGTGGATTGTATTCTGCTTCTTCACATGAGGTGGACAATAGGAAGGAAAGGGAAGGGAATTTGATAAGAGGCTGAATAGATAGTAAGCATTAACAAAGGTTAGATCTGATGTAGATATAGTAAATAAGCTTATTCTTGTAATCACAGGTCATGAAATATAGCATGGATGTGAATATTCTGCATAATCCAATAAGATTTAAATATATAGTATCGAAAGTTGAAAATGTTTGGGGGAGTTTAAAAGAACCTTAACTGATTTTTGGATAGTGCCATTTCTATTGCCAGATTTGTATCCTTTTACTCTTTTATACTGAGATTGGTCAATGTTTCTAACGTAGAAGACATTTAAGAGACATTTTCACAAATCCTCATCTCTCACTGTTACCATTAGTTAGCCATAAAGATGTGGGCATTTCCTCTGGTAGCATTATCACACTATTTAATAATGTCATCTACAGGATCAGGGAATATATATTTGCTTACCTTCCATTGGGATATATGCTACTATCTGACAGCAGCTTTCGAGAGGTATGGAGATAATTTTGAAGAAGCAAAGCATGAACAGTTAAGTAAACATTAATTCAGTCCTGGGAAAGAAACTCAAGAGTATTCCACTTTGATTCACTTTGATGTAAGTACCGGCAAGAGGGAAACCTCTTCAGGCTTTAAAGTTTCAGTTATTAAACCCTACAACAATAGAGTTCCCATAGTGCAGTGGTTCTCAACCTTTCTGAGGTTGAGACCCCACTTGCCCCGCCCATGTGCGCTGCGACTCCGACCCGGGGGCGCGCGAATGTACGTGCGCGCAAAAAAAATTTTTTTTAAATTTTTTTTAAAAAATCAAAAAACAAACAAACAAAAACAAAATGGCGGCCGCGACGGGTGGATCTGCGCATGCGCGGATCGGCCCGTCGCACGCGCCATGCATGCGCGCATCCGCCCGTCGCGGGCCGCCATTTTGTTTTTTTAAATTTTTAAAAAAAAAAATTAAAAAAAAACAAAAAAAAAAAAAAACAAAATGGCGGCCGCGACGGGCGTATCTGCACCTGTGCGGATCGGCCCGTCGCACGCACCGCGCATGCGCAGATCCGCCCGTTGCGGTCCGCCATTTTGTTTTTATTTTATTTATTTTTTTATTTTTTTATTTTTAAAAAAATTTTTTTTTTCCGGCGCGACGGGCGGGTCTGAGCGTGCGTGGCACGCGCGCGCCAAAAAAAATTAAAAAAAATAAAAAAAAATTAAAAAAAATAAAAATAAAAAAACAAAATGGCGGCCGGCGGTGCCCGGCGACCCCCGCGAAAAATGGGGTTGCGACCCCAAGGTTGAGAACCACTGCCATAGTGTCTGTTTCCTGACCTGGCCAACCTCAAAAGCTGGCAGCAGCCTATCTTTCCATTTCTTTTATTGTTTCCCCTTTCCTACACATATGTATGAGTGTGAATGTACATGTATGTATCCCTTTGTATGACAGCGATATACATTTCCCATCTTGTTCGTTTGTTTATCCAATTTATGTGGTTTATTTTATAATTATTTAAAATTTTTGTAGTCTTCTCATTTAGGCATACTGGGTATGGAGTTTGGAGTTCAAAAACATGCAAACTAACTTTGATTTAAATGAAATTATAGCAGTTTAAAGGTTGGACCTTCTTTTATCAAAGGCAGGGTTATATTACTATATTCTTTCTAAACTCGGGGATTGGTATCAAGTTTTGATTGAACTATGATTCTGGTGGATTTTCCTTCAGTTTGTTGGATTTAACAGATCTGTTACAGTGCATGAAGTTAATTTTGCTGTGCAAGCAATATTAAATTATATAACAGACCTTTATGGTAAATATACACAAATAATTTCGGATCCATAGAAATTAGCAGTTTTAATAACCAACTGCTGTATTATTTGTAGTTTTATTGACTCCCACTTTTTTCCCTGCATGGATAATGATCATGGAGAGCGAAATAGCTACTGAATAACTTTGAACCCTGAATATTGAATGATCATGGATCCCTATGTTTTTCCAAATTTTCATCACTTGAGAGATGACAAAAAGAAACCAAGACCCCACCCATCATTAAAAAAAAGAATATAAAGAAATATGAGATGGAGACTTAATTTTATGTTATATACATATGCAAAAATAGCCTCTCTAGAAATGAGATATGGAATGCATAAATTATAATAATCATTTAGAAATGTGTATTTTTGCTTTTATCAAAACGTATCTCATATGTTAATATGGATTGTGCAGAACAGAATAGTTTGCTGTTTTTTTTAAAAAAAAATACTACAAAAAGGAAGAAAAAATGTAAAAATAAAAAGTAGAAATACCACAGAATATTAAAAGAATAAATAAAACAAAAAGAAAATTAACTTCATCAAATAAAATACTATTAATTATGTCATTGTATTGCCATAACCTAAAATGAGACTGCAGTCAGAAGGATAATAATAATAATAATAATAATAATAATAATAATAATAATAATAATAATATGATGATGATGATGATGATGATGATAGGGACCTTGGAGACATCTAGTCCAACTCCCTGCTCAGGCAAGAAACCCTATACCATTTCAGACAAATGGCTGTCCAGTCTCTTCTTAAAAACTTCCAGTGTTGGAGCATTCACAGCTTCTGGAGGAAGGTTGTTCCACTGATTAATTGTTCTGACTGTCAGGAAATTCCTTCTTAGTTCTAGGTTGCTTCTCGCTTTGATTAGTTTCCATCCATTGCTTCTTGTCCTGCCTTCAGGTGAATAGGTTATAGCTTTAGTCAGGCAAGATTCTGTATATTGGGTGTAAGCAAATCGAGAATTGAACTCAATTAGATCTCACTTTGTCATCTTTGGGCTTAGACTTGACAGATGATAACAGTTCACCAGTTTTTGATATCTGTTACGTGTTTCTATGAATGCATGATTTTCTTTTTGACAACAGTCCAAGAACAGTGAATCCAAAGTTCTTCAGAAGTAGACAAATTACACAGTTTTGGAATATAATTTAGCAACACATTAACATGCTTTATCTTCATGATTTCAATCATTTAGGTTTTGCAGATTGTATTTTTTGTAAGCTTTGAAATTTTTTGAAAGTATTGTCTGTAATTAGCTAATTAATGTAACTTTAATTTTCATTATCAAAAGCCTATTTTTTTCATTCACTGTTTTTTTAAAATAAGGATTCTTTCAAAAGATCAGTTTCCTATGAGAGCAAGGATTGCAGATTAATTTCTGCCTCCAAAATATTAAAATATTTCTGACCAACCACAGGGCTGGAAATATGTTAAGCTTCCTGTAACACTCAAAGTCAAATTCTTATCTTTTCCCAAGTGCGAAATAACAGCTTCTAGGTGTGCCATATCAGTACATATTAATGTTAGCGTGTTTCCCTGAAAGTAAGCCCTACCCCCAAAATAAGCCCTAGTTTTGGGCAAAGGCACGTACCTAAAAATCAAGCTGGGGTGGGGGTGTAGAGCTGCCCCACATGTTCTAGACCAGCGGTTCTCCAGCATGGGTGGATTCCGAATCCACCAACAGGTTAACACAGCCTATTGCCCAATGATTGACTAGGTACGAATTTTAGCCCCGCCTCCGGCCGGATACTCCAGTTTTTTACCTAGTCTGAAGCCCAAAGCATCTCTTTGTGGTAGCTCCACGAATAGTTGGTTTTTTCGTTGGCTAAAGATTGGTAAAGGTTTCCTTTACTATTTTTTCTGGGGCTCGACCCCGGCTCGCATCGCAAAGGGGAAAAAAATGGCCGACCCCCCCAAAATATGGCGGGCCTGCATCGCGCATGTGCAGCGCGACGGCCCACATCGCAAAGGGGAAAAAATGGCGGACCCAAAAAAGTAATAATAAAAAGAATGGCCGACCCCCCAAAAAAATGGCCGACCCAAAAAAAATAATAATGGCGGGCCTGCATCGCGCATGCGCGGCGTGACGGCCCGCATCGCAAAGGGGAAAAAATGGCGGACCCCCAAAAAAATGGCCGATCGAAAAAAAATAAAATGGCGGGCCCGCATTGCGCATGCGCGGCGCGACGGCCCACATCGCAAAGGGAAAAAAATGGCCGACCAAAAAAAAATGCCCGACCAAAAAAATAAATAAAAAAATGGCAGACTGCGGTGTTTGGCGACCCCCGTGAAATGGTCGTTCGACCCCAAATGGGGTCGCGACCCACAGGTTGAGAATCGCTGTTCTAGACCCACTTACCTTGCAGCCAGGCCTCTCCTCACTGGCCCATTACTTCTGCGGCATCCCCAGGCTTGCATTTCGCACTCAGAGGCCTTTCCGGAAGGTGACTGCAGCTGAGAATTGAGCTATGGATTGAATCCCTATCTCGGTTCTACAAAGCCTCTGTAGCTGAGAACCAACCTATGGATTGAATCCATAGCTCGATTCTCAGCTGCAGTGGCCTTCCGGAAAGGTCTTTGACTGCAAAATGCAGGCTGGAGCTCCATTCTCAGCTGCAGAATGAAGCTGCTCCTTTGGCTGCAGAAGAAGTGGGATGGCTGGCCAGGAGGTGAGTGGAAAAGACCGCCCCCCAAAATAAGACCTGGTGCCTCTTTTGGGAGCAAAAAATCGCCCAGCTCTTATTTTTGGGGAAACTTAGTATTTTCATTTCAGTACAATAAATAAGTTTGAAAATATGCCCTGTCCAATAATAAGCTCATGATCAGTAATGTCTTAATCACTTCCTTTTTCAATTGCTGCAATGTGCTTTATTTAGGGCTACCCTTGAAGATGATTGTAAAATATAATCTAAATGAGAACATGTGGCATGACAAGTTTAAAAAAGTATTTATTTTAATTTCCATATATATTCCATGCATATGCATGGACAATTCTCCAGCACAGGAGATGGGGAATCCACCAGTGGGTTTTCTCTGTCTGCCTGCTCTTGAGACCAAGTGAACCAAACTTGACACGCCCTCTGTTGCTAGGAGAACCCAGTCTTGTCTCGGTCTCCAGCTCTTCGAGACGTTTCAGGTTTGGCTCTCAAGGTTTCAGGTAGTTAGAACAGTCCATTAGTGGATTCTTTTCTATCAGCATAGCTTGGCAGCACTGGCCTCAGCACTGCTTGAGTTAGCTATTATTTCCCTGGGCAAGGGGGTGGGTACACTCATGTTGTTGGTCCCTTTTCAGTTCCTCCCTTGCTGTAGCTCGCCTTTTTTTGTTGTCCCATTCATAGCGGCTGCCATTTTGGAGCCACGGACGGGCCGCAAGCAAGCCCACGAGCTCCTAGGCCTCAGACCTTAAATTCCTGTGCCGTTCATCGTGGCCGCCATATTGGTTGCTGTGAACGGGCTGCGCAGCAGCTGATTCCAAAGGAAAGCAGCTGGGGACCTCTTTGAAGGCTGTAGCTACGTGGGTTTCAGGAATGTGGGAGCACTTCCAGAGAAGGCTCTCTGGACCTCCCCACTAGGTATTTTTTTCAATCAGCCGGCCGCCATTTTGATTTCTCCTCACTTAGCCGGAGGTGATTGAACGGCTGCAGATCCTTTACCATCCCTTTGAGCCATCCATTCCTTTCACTCACCTCAATTAAAACATTCCATAATCACGTTATTCTCACATTTCCGCTGCGAGCTCCCATCGCTCAGGGCTCAGGGAGCCCCACCTCCTTCTTAGGCCAAAACTGTCCATAGGCCGTGTGGCCGCCATTTTGAGCACGCGGCGGCCTTCTACTGTGGGGGTGCCTTGGTTGGCGGTCACTCAATTCAGCCTTTCTGGTGCAACTGTTCCTAATCTGGCCACCAAACAAATTATTGGGCCTGCATCTCAGTTGGCTGCCAAAGCCTCTGCCACAGATTGACCTGACCAGCAAGCGCACAATTCTCCTCGTCACCTCCAAGTCATCTAGGAGGCACTGAGGCCCTGGTCAGGTGGCCAGGGGAGTAGTACAATTTCCTGCTCCACCTGCTGTGCCTAAGGGCCAGCCGATTCCCTGCCAGAGCTTCCTCTCAGTGTTCCCTGAGATAGCTCTTTTCAGTATGGAGGACTCCACGGTGCCTGACCTCACATCTACTGTGTCCCCATCATTGGGCCAAAACAGGCCCACCTCCTCCAAACAGGAGGTAGCAGGCAGGATCAAGGCCAAAGCAAAGGTCGTTTCCAAAAAAGCTTCCAAAAGGACGGAGGAGCAGGAGAGCAGAAGGCACCAGGCACTGGAAAAAGAGTTTTCCAGAGCACAAAGGCAGGCCAGAGCAGAGGCTGAACTGGCAGCCCCCCCCGGAATTCGATCTTCCCCTGGGGCCTTCCACCTCTGCCCAGGAAGTATGGGCCCTACAAGACCAACCAATTGCGCCCCCCATGTACTGGGGCGAATCAGGCACCTGAGGCCACCTTCACCCCTATGGCAGCGATTATCTTGAAGCCCTGATCTCAGGGTGGTGGATAGGGCATTGGCGGCGCGTTCCCACCGCTGGTCAGGGACGGAGCCAATGGCAGACGTGCCCTCAACATACGTTCCCCAATCGGGGGCTCCCATGTACCACGCTCCACCCTCACCTTCACGATCTGCCTATAGCGGGGCCTCTTCACCCGCAGAACTAGACCAGCCAGATATACGGTGGTCTGATGAGGAGGACCCTCCGGATCCCCCCTCCAATGGGGGGTCTGTTCAACCCGGCCCTCTTTGTGCCACTCCTGCGCAAGGCCAGCGCGACGGCAAACATAGATCCCCCCAGCAGGATCGCCCGTCCACTTCGGATGCGAATCCGATGTTCTTTGAAATGGCGACACAATATCAGGTTCCTTGTCCATCCCTGTTCCTAAGCACAGTTTGCAAACAGTGGTCTTCACCATGCACCTTCCTATCTCCAGGTGGTACAGATAAGAAATTGTTCAGAACGGCATCGGATTTGACCGATGCACTGGACTAAGGTGGACAATCCTTTATGTTCACTCGTATCCTTACCCGCAGTGTTGGGCGACTTGGCCGAGGCACTGAAGACAGACGATAAACGATGGGACATGACCTTCCACAGGACACACCAGGCATCCGCATGGGCGGTCAAGACAGCCACTTGCGCTTCCTTTTTCACCAGGTCCTCTCTCCTCTGGCTCTGCCAACTCCAGGCTCGGATTCCCCCAGAGGACATACGCACCCACCAGGATCTCAGTAAACTGGTTGTGGCCATGGAATATACCTCTGACATATGCCACTGCCAAGTCCATCGCATCCAGCGTCTCAGTTCGTCGGATGCTTTGGCTCAAATATTGGCAAGCCGACATCAAATCCAAGTGCAGTTTGGCTGCAGCTCCGTATCAAGCGGGAAATTTGTTTGGGGAGGCCCTGAATCCATACTTAATGGAGAATAAGGACAAGAAGAAGGTCATGGGACACCTCACCAAGCTATCTGACAGTCCCTATCCGTACGCCCGCAGGCAGTCCCTTCAGCCAGGAACAGGCTTGGGAGCCCCACAGCCTCCCCGCCCTTTCACGTCCAGACAGGATCATCTGGCTGACAGATCTGGATATAGACCCAGGCAACAATACCAGGGCAAGCGGTATTTGTGGGGGAGGTTGCCCTTTCAGGAGATCCAAGTGACTCCCGGGCTACCCCTCCCATAGGTGGCAGGTTATCCCGTTCGTTCCACCAGTGGGAGCTCACCACCACGGACTCCTGGGTCCTCCAAACCGTAAGGTTCGGTCTGTCCCTGGAATTCATATGCAGGCCACCAGGGCCCCCAGTCATGAAATACAACCACAAGGAGCCTTATGCAGGAGGCCATCCATCATCTCCTGGTAATAAGGGCCATAGAACGGGTTCCAGAGGGTCAGAAAGGTCAGGGATTCTATTCCATCCTCTTTGTGGTTCCCAAAACCTCGGGAGGATGGAGGGCGATTCTAGACCTCACGGGTTTGACTTATCACATCGCATACAAAAAATTCAAGATGCAAATGCTCCAGTCCATCCTGGGCAGCATCAGAAAAGGAGACTTCCTGACGTCCATAGACCCCACGGAAGCGTATCTCCACATCCCTATCCTTCCCGACCACCGGTGCTTTCTTAGGTTCTGTTACATGGGGCACCACTACCAGTACAAGGCCTTGCCGTTCGGACTCTTCTCGGCTCCCAGAGTGTTCACAAAACTCCTGGCTGTGCTAGCAGCACATTTAAGACTGGCGCCGGTATGTATTCAATGCTACCTGGACAACATTCTCATCCAATCGTCCTCCTTCCAGGCTGCCCGGTCGGACCTGACTCGGTCAATCCAGCTTCTTCAACAACACGGATTCTTGGTGAACTTCAAAAAAAAAGTCAAACGGTTCCCTCAACCAGAATCCTACACCTGGGAGCCATCGTAGACACAGTCAGCTGTCTGGTCTACCTTTCTCAGGAGCGTCGGGAGAGCCTACGGGAATTGGCACTCAAGGTGTACAGGGAGCATATAGTGTCACTGGCTCTTCTTTCCCAATTTCTGGGAAAGATGATTTCTTGCATTGCCATAGTTCCCTGGGCCAGGCTCCACTCCAGAAGTCTCCAGTGGTTTCTGCTCCCATTCCAGAGGTTGGGAATCAGATCGTCCAACCAACAGGTGAGGATTCCCTTCCAAACCCTAAGGTCTCTCTGTTGGTCGTTCTTGCCAGCAATAGCCAAAGGATTGCCCTTCAAGGAACCTGTCTGTCTCACACTCACGACAGACGCCAGTCTGTTCGGTTGGAGAGCCCACCTTGGGTCTCAGTTCGCACAGGGCTGTTGGTCCTGTGCAGATCTGAGACACAACATCAACTGGCTGGAGCTCAGAGCCATACACCTGGCTCTTCGCCACTTCTGCACCCAAGTTGTGAAGCAACATGTGCTAGTCCTGACGGACAACTTGGCGGCAAAAGCACATGTGAACCAGCAAGGGGGTACTTGGTCCAGGTC
Organism: Bothrops alternatus; assembly: GCA_034064705.1. Classification (NCBI taxonomy): domain Eukaryota; kingdom Metazoa; phylum Chordata; class Lepidosauria; order Squamata; family Viperidae; genus Bothrops; species Bothrops alternatus. The sequence continues at coordinate 2,072,310 of JARGCV010000068.1, forward strand.
CCTCATGTCCGAAGCCTAGTTGTTGGGTTCCTGGGCGGAGTTGAACCTCTCCTCTATCAGGGCCGAACACATCTCAGGGGAGGCGAATCGGCAAGCGGACTACCTGAGCCGGTCGACTGTAGATCATTCGGAATGGGGTCTGCACCCAGATCTCTTCGCAGAGATGTCCCGACGGTTCAGTCAACCGGTTCTCGTTTGTTCACTTCGCCGATGAATACCCAGCTTCCGAGGTTTTTCTCCCGCTTTCCTTCTTGGGGTGGAGGAGGTGGATGCCTTTGCGCCCCATGGCCGGGGGGCCTTCTCTACGCGTTCCCTCCCCTCCCACTGATTCTGGCCACCATTCGGAAGCTGTTGCAGGAACGAGCGGAGGTGATCTTTGTGGCTCCATACTGGCCCCGGAGACCCTGGTCTGCAGACTTGGTGAGCCTCTCCACCTCTCCGCCATGGAAGATTCCGCCAGAGCGAGTGTCTCTCCACCTGGGGGTTCTTCAACACCCGGATGCCCAATGGTTACAGTTGACCGCCTGGCATTTAAACGCAAGATCATGACACAGGAATCACTCTCATCCAGAGCGATTTCCATGATCCAGGCATCTCGCAGGCCAGCAACCAATCGCATCTATGACTCCACATGGAGGAATTTTTGCCATTGGTGACATAGGCGGCAACTGAATATCTTTGAATTGACGATTCCACAGATCCTTGAATATCTCCTTGATGGCCTTGATAAAGGCCTGGCCCCCAATACTATTCGTAGACAGGTGGCGGCACTGTCGTCCGTACTTACCTCTGCTGGTTCGGGCCCTCTAACTCAGCACCACAGGATACACACCTTAAGTGCGCCATTAACACTAGGCCACCCGTGGTGCACAGGTACCCCTCTTGGGAGTTACCCAGGGTAGTTCGGGCCCTCACCAGACCGCTGTTTGAGCCCCTCAACACAAGTGCTCTACGGTCCTTATCCCACAAAGTCACCTTCCTGATCGTGATCATGTCAGCCAGACGCACCTATCGGTCAGGGAGGACCTGTGTGTCTTTCACAGAGATAGGGTGGTCCTCCGGTTGGATCCCACGTTCGTGCCCAAGGTAAACTCCCTTTTTCATAAGTCCCAGGCGATCATTTTGCCTGATTTTTGTCCCACTCCTTCCCACGACTTGGAACGGCAGTGGCACATGTTGGATGTCCGCCGGGCGCTGCACTGGTACATCAAGAGGACAGCGTCCTTCCGCAAGTCTGAGGCCCTCTTTGTGTCATTTCATCCTGCCTCTCTGGTATCCGCTTCCACCATTGGCAGATGGATAAGAACTTTCATTGCGGAGGCATACCAATCGTCTTCCCTGCCAGCTCCAAGTCGTATCACGGCTCATTCCACTCGCAGCGCTGCGACCTCCGCTGCCTGGGCCACTCAGGCATCCATCGAGGAGATTTGCAGGGCTGTGACATGGTCTTCACCCTCCCCGTTTGTCCGTCCTTATAGGATTGACCGTTTTGCCTCTGCGGAGGCCTCCTTTGGTAGGAGGGTCCTCCAACAGGTTGTTTCTGCAGATAGGGGTCTGGCCATGACTGTTTCCGTCCCATTGGAACAGTGAGGCTTTGGTATGTCCCACTGGTGGATTCTCCATCTCCTGTGCTGGAGAAGGGGCATTGTCTTACCTGAACGCCTTTTCTCAGCACAGAGATGGAGAATCCACACCCATCCTTATCGTCAGATAGGCCAGGTTTAGGGGCCTGAGAGCCAACGCCTACATCTATCATCAGCCGCTTTCACCCTAGCCAGGACTGGGTTCTCCTAGCAACGGGGGACGTGTCAGGTTTGGCTGACTTGGTCTCAAGAGCAGGCAGACAGAGAAAACCCATTGGTGGATTCTCCATCTCCGTGCTGAGAAAAGGCGTTCAGGTAAGGCATTCAGGTAAGATCATGTGAAGTGTTAATACCACTTTACAATGCCTTGGTAAGGCCACACTTGGAATATTGCATCCAGTTTTTGTCACCGCGATGCAAAAAAGATGCTGAGACTCTAGAAAGAGTACAGAGAAAAGCAACAAAGATGATTAAGGGACTGGAGGCTAAAGCATATAAGGAACAGCTGCTGGAATTGGGTATGTCTAGTTTAATGAAGAGAAGGACAAGGAGGGGGGACATGATAGCAGTGTTCCAATATCTCAGGGGCTGCCACAAAGAAGAGGGAGTCAAGCTATTTTCCAAGGTGCCTGAAGGCAGGACAAAAAGCAACGGGTGGAAACTAAGCAAGGAGAGAAGCAACCTAGAACTGAGGAGAAACTTCCTGACAGTTAGAACAATTAACCAGTGGAACAACCTGCCTCCAGAAGCGGTGAATGCTCCAACACTGGAAGTTTTTAAGAAGAGACTGGACAGCTATTTGTGCGAAATGGTATAGGGTTTCCTGCCTGAGCAGGGGGTTGGACTAGATGACCTCCAAGGTCCCTTCCAACTTTACTACGACTATTATTATTATTATTATTATTATTATTATTATTATTATTATTATTATTATTATTATTATTATTATTATTATTATTATTATTATTATTATAATAAGACAACGCCCCTTCTCTTCCTATAACAGATAGCCCTTAATGTATAATTGTAATGGAGTCTGACCATCATGGTCATAAGTCTTGACAATGGTAAAGCGGATCACCCACATGGCAGATCTGATTTTATGATCTTATTTGCAGCAAATGTAAGTGAATACCCTGGTTGTTGAGCAAACCCATTGGTTGAATCAGCCTTCCATCCTGAGGTCGGTAAAATGAGGACCCAGATTTTGGGGGCAATATGCTGACTTTGTAAACTGCTTAGAGAGGGTTATAAAGCACTGTGAAGTGGTATATAAGTCTAAGTACTATTGCTATTGCTATATAGTTCATCTATAAGCAAAAAAATAATTATAAAACTGGTATGCAAAATGTCTGATTTATTTCCAATTGGCCGATAAAAGTTTATTAGAACCATCTAACAATCCACACTGATAACAAGCAAAATTATGAAATCCTTGTCAATATCCAACATTTTGTGTTCTGCTATACAAGATGAAGTGTTCTTTATTTGTACAGCCATTCTTTTATACAATATTGAATGTAAGGCTATATGGGTCTGATCCATGCAATTAATTTTAAGGAAGTGCTTTTCTTCATGAACTTTATGAGTTTCCTATTATTGGTTTCATCATCAATTTCTAAAAAAAAACAACAGGTGTAAAGGCATTCCATGGTACAAAAATGACAATATTGTAAATAAAACAAGTTAAATACAAATTTTCTGCTGGAAAGACTCAAGCAATCTCAGATCAAGGTCACAATAAAGACTGTATAACTTTCAAAAACTTGAATCTTGTTTTTGTTTATCAAAAGAACTAATTAAAAAATACATAATGTAAAATAGATCCAAAGTAGTGAAAAAACCAACTGTAGAAAAATCGATAATAGTATGGATTTCTCTCTCATTTATCAAAGAGAGAAATGATAAATGTAAAAGTAAAAAAAGTCTATGTCTAGCTAGATAAATGTACATTTTATTACGGTCAATGACCAATCCATAAAACATCACCTGCAAATTTAAAATAAATATTAGCTATGAAATTAAGTATGTGAATCAAATTGCTATCCATTTTACATGTTACGTGACAAAATTTGACTACATTTAAAGAATGAATCATGTGAATATGAAAGTGTTAGCTGTAAATTTGTCAAAATAACTGGAGAATTTGGTTAGATATGGCGTTATTAGCCGATTCAGGGTGTTGGTATAAAAAAAACAGTATAATGTGCCACATGTAATGGTTTCAGTGGCTCTTTCTCTGTATAGGCATATTCTAGATTTGAATGAAATGCGGGAGTACATTGAATCACACCCAGTTTAGGGCCATTCTGATTTAGGGGACAATAGTTTGACTTAAGTATCTTAAGAGGTCTGGAAAGGCAGTACTTAAAAATATGCCTCAGGGAGAACATCAGATCTGATACTTAAATTAAGGGGGAAAAAAATCTAAATATGCATACACAGGTGTTTGTATTAAAATTATTCCTGGCGAGAATTCTTGTGGAGACCTGCCTAGATCATAGACTTTACCACCTTCCCATAGTTAAAAATCTAGTGAACCTCAAACTTCAAAGTCAAATTCAACATCTTGTTTTTTACAGTTGGATGTAAAAAAGGAATAGAAATCATCTTCCTCCTTTTTAGTTTTAAGGATTGTTGCTATTCCAATAATAATATGGGTTACAGACCTTCATTTTAAATAATTAATTAATTGTAGTTGTAATATCATAGAATTTCCTCAGTTCACTATTCAGTGATATATAAACTACAATTTGGAGGAAAAAGGTCTTTATTTCTAACCTTATCCTGATGTTACAAGTGTGATTGATTTCTTTATGTTTTTAAAATAACTGTAGAAGACACATTATGATTTTTTTGTTGTCATATTCCCAGCAATCCCCCAAATAGGAGTTGGGGTGCAATAAGGTTTAAACTTTGTACTTTGTAAATAGCTTTTAGAAATTCTCTATAATCCAGATTAAGCCCCAGTAAGTATTTCTCTCTGAGAGCCACTAGAGGTAGCTCATCTTCTTCTTAAGGAAAGTTTAAGATACAGAATGTTTAGAGACACTGAACCTTGAAACTGAACCAATTTGTTTTGATAGATTGCCAACTGTTTTTCAGTGTGTTGATCAGGGGACTGGAGGCTAAAGCATATAAGGAAAGGCTGCTGGAATTGGGTATGTCTAATTTAATGAAGAGAAGGATGAAGGGGGACATGATAACAGTATTCCAAATATCTCAGGGGCTGCCACAAAGAAGAGGGAGTCAAGCTATTCTCCAAAGCACCTGAAGGCAGGACAAGAAGCAATGGATGGAAACTAATCAAGGAGAGAAGCAACCTAGAACTAAGGAGAAACTTCCTGACAGAACAATTCATCAGTGGAGCAACCTGCCTCCAGAAGCTGTGAATGCTCCAACACTGGAAGTTTTTAAGAAGAGACTGGACAGCCATTTGTCTGAAATGGTATAGGGTTTCCTGCCTGAGCAGGGGGTTGGACTAGATGACCTCCAAAATCCCTTTCAACTTTATTATTGTTGTTGTCTTTCATCATGGTCTCTGGAATCCTTTTTGGGGGGACATTATATTTCCACCTCTTTTGAATAATTGTAATGCAATTGTCTGTATTTTTTTTAACACTTTAATGCTTATTTTGAAAGCTTCTTATTTATTGACTGCAGCACAATCAACTACTCAAAATTTGTAATCCCTTTTGGCTCAATTCTGGATAGTAACTCAAATGTCAAAATAGCTTCCTGGGTATCTCCAGATTGATAATTAGTTGGGCTACTTGCCAAAACTGTAATGCCTTCAGAGTTAGCCAGAGATTCTGGCATTTAAAAATTGGATTACCAACTGATACTGTAAAGAGTTTTTCTGATTGTGAAGGAAACAAGTAGATGAGACAGAAGGGAAAGTTGCTTCTTATGATGACAAGATATGTTATCTCTAAAATTTCAAAATTAATAGACAACAATTCAATAAATGTTTTTGTTAGCTAGTTAGTTTTTAACAAGTGGCTTCAGTATGATTATTAACCATTCATAGAGGGAGGGAGGGAGGAAAAAACAAGATGAGATTTTGTCCTCTTAGCCAGAAGTCCAGTTTGGTCTGATTCTAATACTGTTTCTCTGGCGCCCACCTCCTCCCAATGTTGATTATTGGCTACAGTATTTGCATGGGAATTCAGCTGTATATATTGATAAATCCTGCAGTCTTGCTCATACCTGATATTTTGTACATGGGTCACAAATAACATCAAAATAATCTTTAGTTTAAATGTCTTAGAATCTAGATAAAAATAGCAATTGAAAGGCAATACAGTTTAGGGAGTTTTTTTTCTTTTATTAACATAAGTTGGCATTGTTTTCCAAGTCATGTTTTTGCAGTTTATTATTGTCCTATTGGTAAGTAAAGCTTTTTGGGACAGTTGTAATTTCAGATGTTTCAGGGTAAAGTTTGGTTCTGAAATTGCCTTTTGTTCTCCTGACAGATGTACCTGCTCCAGAGCAGGGACAAAAGAAGTGTAGGTCTGAGGGTTTTCCTTGATATAGGTAATCCTCGACTTACAACCACAATTGAGCCCAAAATTTATGTTGCTAAGTGAGAAATTTGTTAAGTGAGTTTTGCCCCATTTTATGACTTTTCTTGCTACAGTTGTTAAGTGAATCACTGTTATTAAGTTAGTAATATGGTTGTTAAGTGAATCTGGCTTCCCCATTGACTTTGCTTGTAGGAAACTACAACCGTCATAAATATAAGTCAGTTGTCAAGCATCTGAATTTTGATCATGTGACTGGAAATGCTGCAACGGCCGTAAGTATGAAAAACAGTCATAAGTCATTTTTTTCAGTGCCACTGTAACTTTGAATGGTGACTAAACAAACTTGTAAGTCAAGGACTACCTATATACTTTTATTGGCTTTGGATGCTATTATCTTACTGGATTGGCTCTGAGATTTGGAGGATGGTATGGCTCCACCCTTTTATGTAGCTTGATTCTGGAAATGTTTTTTAATTACATCTGTTCAGCTTAGGTATTTCTGAGTGCTGTCGTAACATTTGCATTTTTGTATTTTATTCTGATACTTAACAAAAAGAATCTTCTTAACTGTAGTGTCTTGGTTAAAGAATATATTTTATCAACTGTAAGTTCTAGTCAACTGTAAAAACCAAGATGTTATTAATACTTCATTCCTGCAAATGACTGAGCATCTGTATCAAGCCACTTGATGAAGTTATTAAAAGATTTGGAGTTGAGTGGTATAACTGAACTGATTATAGCCATCTCATAAAGATGGTAGTTCAGGGAAGATTCAATTTCAACCCCATTAATTGGGTAAACAGTTCTACCCTGCATGGGATTGCATTAAAGAGAAAGTACATAGACTGAAAGTACTCTTAGTTTACAGGAGGCCCAAATACGCTAGAGTACTTTTGATTAGCTGCTCTAGGTTTCTTTAATGTTCTGCATGTATACACTGATAATAATGCAAAAAGCTTTGTGGTTAGATTGTTGTGAGAATTATCTCACTGGATAGCAATTTTACAAAAACTTCATTGGCTTCTAAAACATTTCTAGTACAAGTTCAAGTTGTTAGTATTGATATTTAAAACCCTTGACGTAAGCATATGCTTGGTCATTTTTTTTAGACTATTGAGATTGGTGATGAGGATCTTTTTATGACCCATACTTAGGAGTCTTTCCATAATTTAAACCAAAATTAATCATAGTGAATTATTCTGATTCTTAGCAAAAAGAATCTTCTTAAGTGTAGTGTCTAAGAGGTTAAAGAATATATTTTCCCTAGAAGTTCTAGTCAACTGTTAAAAAATCTAGAATACATCAAGTTGAAGATAGTATTTTCTTCAGAGAACTGAACAAAAAGTCTCCAAGTATTTATTACTGTTCCAGTAAGAATTTATTTTAATAATTAATCTCATGGGAAAGATTTGCTGAATGATTACTTAATATAGTAGAGAAATAAGCCATAAGATGTTTTCATTTGTGTTTTATTGTACCTAGAACAATATGGGTTTTCATAGTTTAATTTGTTTTCTTTCATTTAGTTTCTTGCTAGTTTTAACGTTCCACCGTTCTGAAGAGAACAACATTTTAATACTAACCACATTTATGATTATGTATCTGTTGGAAGATTAGTTTAATTACTTTACCACCATCCCTGTGGAGAACAGTGGCAATCAATTTAAATTAGAATGTTGTTTCTTATAGATCTCATAGTTCCATACTCTGCATAAAACAATAGGACAGGAGTTTATTTTACACTCTTAAGGGTTAAATAGCAGTTTGAGACAATCCCATGATAATTGTAAAGCCGTAGCCCAATCCTAAAGTGACCAGATATTTGGAAGCTCTATAGCACATTGCTGAAAACTACCTTGGCCTGTTTAGACATGGAGACTGCTGGCTTGCAGAATTATTAGGGTATAAGAAATGGAATAAATGGACAAACTGTGTTTTTTCTCTTTTTCTCTTTGAAGGCATAGATCAGTGATGGTGAACCTTTTAGAGACTGAGTGCCCAAACCACAACCCAAAACCCACTTATTTATTGCAAGGTACCAGGGCTGCATCAGCATTGTGGTGCCCTCAGGGGGGGGCATGGAGGCTTGGCCCATTGGGTGGGCATGGCCCACTGGGTGGGCATAGCTGCGGTTGTCACGGCAGACTGGGTGTGGGCGTGGCTGGGGTGGGCACGGCCACCTCAATGTTGCTCATGGGTGCCTGTGGGGGCCGGGCAGGGTTGGGGGAGATCTAGGGGGTCTCTGGTGGGTGGGGGAGTAGGCAGGAAGCCCAGCATAGATGAGGGGAGGCACGCAATCCTAGCTGGGACTGGGGGGCCATGGTGTCTATGGGGATCCGGCTTTCCCTGCTCAGGGTGGCCTTTGGCTTGCTGGGCGTGGGCATGCTCTACCACCTCTACCCAAGCTTGCTAGCTGGCTGCTTTGCCTCCTTTGTGCTGGGTGAGGCTGCCGCTCCGGGTGGCCTAATGCAAGGCTTTCCAACCGGTGATACGCGTACCACTGGTGGTACGGGACCACCTGGCTGGTAATACGCGGCGCCGCCTTCCTCACTCCCCCGCTGCGCTCCTTCCCAGCTCATTTGTTTGTGGAAAACATGCTGCTTGGCGGCAACCTCCATGAACCCTACTGAATGTGCCCTGCAGGGGGCGCGTGAAGAGTGCAGGTGCAGAGCAAAGCCCCGGCCTCCCCAGGGACTCATTGTGCAGAAACCAGATTGACTTCTTCTCGTGCACGCAGGTCAACGGGATCCGTATTGCCTTTCTCCTCTCTCTTCTTACTTCACAACAAGCTCTAGCCTGATAGGAGACAGAGCCGTCCACTCCCACGGCAGGAAGGGGGTTAAGACCGCTCGTCGTGGCTTTGAGCGCCAACATCACAACCGCCCCTCCTTTTCCCCCTTCTCTCTCTCTCTGTTGTGGCCTCACTCTCTTCCATCTTCTTTTCCTCCCCTCCCCCCGCGAGCTTGTGATACCCTCAGGGCCCTCACGTTGCCTCCTGGAGGACTCAGCTGTTCGGTGGCCAGAATTTGGAGCTGCTCAGCTGTTGGTCGGGACGCCCATGGAGCCGACACCCAAGCTGCCAGGTCGAACGGCACCGGCCACTGGTCTCCTTTGTTGCCCCACACGTCGTCCTCAACCCCTCCCCTGCCCGTTCACATCGAGCCCGCGGCGACTTGACAGGGAGAGAGGGAGGGAAGGAGGAAGGGACTCCTCCTCCTCTCCTAAGGTTCAAAGCACGATCAGCTTCCCAAGGGCGCCACAATCCCAATTCATGTGTTTCTGCCGTACCTCTCGGTGCTCCCGGGAATGGGGCAGGCAGAAGAAAGCTTGGCTACACTAGGCAAAGAAAAGCCCGGAGCTGTGAGCTCAGATCGCAGGCAGGCCGGGGAAGGAGGTGAAAAAGAGGAAGGTGATTGGGAGAGAGGAAACGCCAAACTTGTCCTCGCCTCTCCCAAGGACCTGCTGCGCCACCTCACAAGAACCTCACCTGGTTTCAGATTTATGCCGCAAAAGTTTTTCTCGCGTAGAGGAGAGAGGAAAAGCAATTGCGAACACTCGGGAATCCCTTGCAAGGCACCATATACCTTGGTGCTTATTTCCTAACGCCTTCCCCCCGTGTTTTCTGCTCCACCCCAAATTCGCCTCCCTTCCACTCTCCTTACATCTATGGTCTTAATACAGTCCTAAGTCTGTCTAGCTTTCCACACCCAAAATTCTTCATTCAGAAGAATGAAGGGGTGCGAATTGGCATGTGCTCAGAAACGCCGATTCCATGCCCCTGCCCCCTCCCTCGCTCGCGCAAGCAAGCGAGCTGGGCAAGAGCCCAGGAACTGGGCGCGCAGCTACTGCTGATCCGCACTTCTGCAGAGCATCCCAGAAGCGCAGATCAGCTGTAGCTGCTCTCCTGGCTCCTGCCCAGCTCATTGCTCACGCTTTGCTGGAAAACATGCTGCTTACTAATTTAGCAGAAGTGCGAATCAGCTGTAGCCCGGCGCTGATCCTGGCACTTCTGCTAATTTAGCAAGCGGCATGTTTTCCAGCGAAGCACGAGCAAGTGAGCTGGGCGGAGGTTTCCTCTGCCTCTGTGCGTGCACAGGCAAGTTTGGCATGTCGCTATGGCCACAGGCAGCACAGCCACCAGCCACGCTGGCAGCCTGTCCCCCTCCCCTTGTCCCTTCCTGGGCAAGGAAGGGGGAGGAAGGAAGGGACAAAGAGTGAGGGAAGTAAGGGACAATGAGAGAGGGAAGGAAGGAACAATGGAAGGGAGGGAGGGAAGGAAGGAAGGGACAAAGAAGGAAGGAAGGATGGATGGATGGAAGGAAGGAAGGAAACGACAATGAGGGAGGGAGGGACAATGGAAGGGAGGGAGGGAAAGAGGAAGAGACAAAGGGAGGGAAGGAAGAAAGGAAGGAAGGAAGGGACAATGGGAGAGGGAGGGAAGGAGGAAGAGACTAAGGGAGGGGAAGGAAAGAAGGAAGAAAGGGACAATGGGAGAGAGGAAGGGAAGGAGGAAGGGACAAAGGGAGGGGAAGAAAAGGAAGGAAGGAAGGGACAATGGGAGAGGGAGGGAAGGAGGAAGGGACAAAGGGAGGTGAAGGGAAGGAAGGAAGGAAGGAAGGAAGGGACAATGGGAGAGAGGGAGGGAAGGAGGAAGAGACTAAGGGAGATTAAGGGAGGTGAAGGAAAGAAGGAAGGGACAATGGGAGAGAAGGGAGGGAAGGAAGGCAGGCACCCACCCGAGTCCCATCCCAGAGACCCACAGATTCCCCCCCCCACAGACACCCTGCAACCTGAGTGATCAGATGGCCACGCCCCCGGCCATTGATCACATGACCCTGGGACACTGAACGTCATACGTATGAATCAGTTTCCAAGCATCCGAATGTAAATCATATGACCCTGGGGATGCTGCAACAGTCATAAGTGTGAAAAATGATCATAATTCGCTTTTTTCAGTGCCGTTGTAACTTCAGACAGTCACTTACCGAATTGTTGTAAGTCGAGGACTACCTGTACTTTCTCATTTTTTCTTTTCTTTTTTTGCTGGGCGAATGATGGTACTCGGATATGGCCTTATTCGAAAAGTGGTACAATGGGTGAAAAGGTTGAAATTGGGTTTCCTGAAGTCCCTTCTACCCAATAGAGTAAGTCTGAGAGTTAGCCACACCTCCCGCTGGGCCGTGCTGTCCCAGTTCAGACTTAGTCTTATACCCAGCAGGACGCGTTGGTTCCCAGGTTATATTTCCATGTATTATCCTTCCTCCTTCTGTAGAATTTATAGTTTTGTCCTCTTTCTGTCTTCTTTAGCCTTAATTTTCTTTCGTTTGCCTTCCTTTGCTTCCCCCTTGCCTTCTGGGCTATCTAAGTCCACGAGGTTTTTTCTCATACAGCCAGCTGAGCTGCGGCTCCGCCGATCACTACATCTAATCGGCAGACTTCCGCGGAGGCTCCGAACAACCGCTGATCAGCTGGGCTTCGGCCCAACAATCTCTGGATTCAACGGCCCACCACGCAAACAGCGGCCGCCATTTTGGCGATCCACCTTTAGGCTGTTTGGAACGAGGGGAGCTCTCTCTATTTGCAAATGATTTATCCGGATTGCATTTCTAAAACAGCAATTTTCAGGCCCATTTCACTTTCGGTTCCACTTTGGTGATCCACCTTAAGGCTGTTTTGATCGAAGGGAGTTCTCTCTAATTGCAAACGACTTATCCGGATTACATTTCTAAAACAGCAATTTCCAGGCCAATTTTACTTTCGGTTCCTAGATTGCCTGCTAATCAGCGCGGCATCGACCTGGAGATTAACGGGCTCCCGGCTTAGCCGCGTGTTCAGTGGCCGCCATTTTGAATGACCTAATGGCCATTTAATGCTGCAAAGTTATCAACAATTCTTCCCCCAGGTTCCAATTACAGCAAACAGGAGAGAGCCAGTGGGGGGAAAACAATTATACCACTGCTCATCATAAAACCTTATCAAGAGAATTGCATTTCATGTGTCTTCAGACAGCTTTACAATCGCCTCACATGTGGACGGCCTCCATTTTGAATAGCCCCTGTTTTGTTTATTTTTGGTGCCCTGTAGCCTTTGCAACATACTCCTGGCACATCCACTTGACATTGCCTCTGGCAATATTCTGTGGCACCTGGGAATTTCAGACTCCTCCTCCTTTGGAATCCTTATTTTACAATTGCTACTCCACCGATTGCTGGCCTACCACTATACACTGTGATTCACAGTAGCCTTATCAGAAGCTCACACTGGTTTTACCAGTCTTCCATCAGTTATCAAATCAGGCCTCAGCTCCAATTCCCAGGAGCTCACATTGGTTCTACCAGTTTACAGCAGTTATCACATCAGGCCTCAGCTCCTTTCCTCATAGAGATTCATTCTCAACCTTGTGCTGAAGGATCTCCAACGTAATGGCAGAGGACAAACAGCCCCAAATTGTCCTGTTACCTAACAGCCCCCCAAGTAAGAGGAGGCACAAATCCTCCAAATTGGAGGCAGCAGGGAAGCTGAAAGCAAAAGCCAAGGCGTTGTCTAGCAAGGCTCCATCTAAAGCGGCTGAAAAGGAGGCCGCCAGGACATATTTGGCTTTGGAAAGGCAGATTTCAAGGGCCCAAAAGGTGACTCAGAGAGAGATTCCTCCAGCTTCCACTATTACCTCTGAGGGCTCCCTATTCGGGCCCCAACCAACAACAACGGCCCAGGTCCACAGGCCGTTATCCCCGGATATTGAGTCCCAACAGAGGTCCATCAGCCCTGTGGTTCCAGATCCAAATCTTAATTGGGTGGCCCCCCCACCCAATCCTCAACCAGGACCCTCAGCCACATTCACCCCCACTGCCGCTGGTCTCTGTCCCAAGGTTTCTCAAGCAATTGGGCCGGAGCAGCTCCAATCTATGCTTACTCAGGTTTTGGAGAGTATTGCTTCTTTACAGAGGCCCAAACCTTCGTCCCCCGCTCAGTTCCGCTCTGAGCCTCCGGAATATGCCTGCTCCATTGCCTCTGATCACTCATCTCTTGACACAGAGTCATATTCGGATGTTGAGGAAATGCGGGATCCGCCATTCTCAGAGGATGAGGAATCACATCAGGAGCCCTCTCCCTTTGTGGGGTTGTTTGATCCCACGTTGTTCAGATCTATTCTGTGTAAGGTCACCGCTGCATCTAAGATTGCACCTGAACAAGAACCACAACCCACCCCTTCCACCAATAAAACACCAGACCCCTTGTTCTCTGAGCCCACCGTGACCCAAAAACACATACCATGTCCTCCTTTATCAATAATGTAAAGAAACAATGGGCTAGTCTTAGCACTTCCCCTGCCCCTGGGGCCACTGATAAGAAGCCCTTTAATGTGGCTCCTTTTTTAACAAACCTACTAGACGTTCCGGCTGTAGATACATCCTTAACTCCCATTTTTTCCCCTTCCCCCATTCCTGGTGATATGGCGGAGGCCTTAAAGCCAGAGGAAAGAAAACCAGAGTTTTCTTTACACAGGTCGCATCAGGCATCCAGTTGGGCAATAAAGGCTTCCACGTCAGCTTCCTTCTTTTCCAGGTCTTCCATCATTTGGCTTCGGGAGCTTCAGGCCATGATTTCCCAGGAACAGGTGCGCGCCCACTAGACCTTGGGTAAGTTGATGGTGACGGCTGAATACACAGCCGATGCTACGCTTCACGCTGCCAGATTTTCGGCCAGGGCAATTGCCGCTAATGTTTTTAATCCATGGTTGCTCTGGCTGAAACAATGGCGAGTGGATTTAAAGTCCAAATGGCATTTGGCCACTGCGCCTTATTCTGGTGGTCAGTTGTTTGGGGAAACTCTTGATCCCTACTTGGTGGAGAACAAGGATAAGAAGAAGGTACTAGCCCACCAGACCAGGTGGGCAGACAGGAAATCTACACTGTTTTACCGTAAACAATCCTTTCGTAACACTTCCGGACTGGAATGGTCCCAGCTAACACGCTCCTTCCCTCCCAGGACCGATTGTCAATCGGACCCTTTGGACCCAAACCCAAACAACAAGTCTAAAAAATGGTCCTTTCGAGGCACGGGGGGCTGTCCCTTTAGGAGGAATATGTGACTTCAGGGAAGGACCCCCCCATAGGTGGCAGGCTTTCTCTATTCACCCATAGCTGGGAAAATACCACCATTGACATTTGGGTTCTATCCACCATAGAAAACGGTCTGGCTCTGGAGTTTCTCTCCAGACCACCGGATCGGTTCATCCCGTGCCCAATCCCCTCAAACCCATCCAAAAAATACCTCATGAAAGAGGCTATACATCACCTTTTGGAGATAAAAGCCGTGGAACCAGTCCCGGCCGATCAGAGAGGAAAAGGTTTTTATTCCATACTCTTTGTGGTGCCGAAGGCCTCGGGAGGATGGAGGGCCATTCTTGATCTAAAAAGACTAAATACCAACCTGATTTACAAAAAATTCAAGATGCAGACTCTGCAATCCATTTTGGCCAGTATCAGGAGGAATGACTTCCTGACGTCAGTTGACTTCACGGAAGCGTACCTACATATTCCAATCCTTCTCGAACATCGCAGATTTCTCAGATTCTGTTATAAATCTTCTCATTATCAACACAGAGCTCTTCCATTTGGCCTGTCATCTGCCTCGAGGGTGTTTACAAAGATCCTGTCGGTCCTAGCCGCCCACCTGAGACTGGTCCCAATATGGGTCCAGTGCTATCTGGACGACATCCTCATACAGTTCGTGTCAGTTCAGACAGCAAGGTCGGGTGTAGCCCTCACCATTGAGGTACTTCAGAACCACGGATTCTCTGTGAACTTCCTAAAGAGCCAGTTAGTTCACTTTACGCATCTTCACTTAGGAGCAGTAATAGATACGGAACGGTGCATAGTCTACTTGTCACCGGACCGCCAGATCAGTATCTGGGCCCTGGTACATCAGGTCCAACACGCCCGTGTTATTCCTCTAATTACTCTCTCCCAACTCTTAGGGAAGATGATCTCATGCATCCCCATAGTGCCTTGGGCCAGGTTGCACTCAAGGGTCCTGCAGTGGTTCCTCCTCCCCTTTCAAAGGCGGAAACTTACCTCCTCCAACAGGTCAGTGAGGGTGACACCTCTAGTGTCGAAGTCACTCCGATGGTGGACCTCCCATTCTGTAGCCAGGGGTTCCAACTTCAAGGAACTGTCACAAATCATTCTCACCACCGACGCCAGCCTATTTGGCTGGGGAGCTCATCTCCAATCCCAGTTGGCTCAGGGTCGCTGGTCTTGACAGGACCTGGAGCACAATATAAACTGGCTGGAGCTCAGAGCCGTACACCTGGCATTGCAACACAAGGTGAAGGGTCAGCACGTTCTTGTCCTCACGGACAACATGACGGCCAAAGCTAACGTGAACCGTCAGGGAGGCACCTGGTCCAAGTCGCTCATGACCGAGGCCAGGCTGCTATGCTCCTGGGCAGAAACCAACTTTTCCTCCATCAAGGCGGACCATATTTTGGGGGTGATAAACAGGTGAATGCCCTGAGCACAGGGCAATGGTAGACCACTCCGAGTGGCATCTGAAACCAGCACTATTCACAGAGATAATGGGCAGGTTCGGATAACCAGCACTGGATCTTTTCGTGTCATCAGCAAATTCGCAGCTCCTGAGGTTCTTCTCCCGTTTTCTGTCTCCGGGGCGGAAGGAGTGGATGCTCTCCGCAGTCCATGGCCCCGGGAGCTACTGTATGCATTTCCCCTTCTTCCTCTAATGCCTGCGGTTATTCGCAAGATTTTACAGGAGAGGGCAGAGGTCATTCTCATTGCTCCACATTGGCCGAGACGTCCGTGGTTTGCTGACCTCGTGATCCTTTCCATCTCGGCGCCGTGGAAGATACCTCCGGATCGCATAGCGCTCAGTCAAGGAGCACTTCAACACCCCGACCCACAATGGCGTCAGCTAACTGCCTGGCACTTGAGCGGCAGCGTCTGACTCAAGAGTCTTATCCAATGAGGGTTATCAACATCCAGGCTTCAAGGCATCTGTCTACCAATAGAATTCATGACTCCACCTGGAAGAACTTCTTCAATTGGTGTTCCAGGAATCATATTGATATGTCATCACTTACTGTGCCTAGAATTTTGGAATATTTGATGGACGGGATCGACAAAGGCCTCTCTCCGAATACCATCAAAAGGCAGGTAGCGGCCCTAGCCACGGTGCTCTCATGCGACGATTCTTCTTCTCTGGGTCATCACCCGATGGTTCGTTCCTTCATTAAGGGGGTGATCAACACAAAACCACCCACAGTCCATAGGTATCCCTCTTGGGATCTTTCGTGTGTACTACAAGCTCTTACCAGATCGCCATTTGAGCCACTTAAGTCTTGTGATTTGAGATTTTTGTCAAAGAAAGTAGCCTTTCTGGTGGCAGTGACTTCAGCCATATCCAAGTTGGCAGCGCTCTCTGTTAGGGAGGATCTATGTGTCTTTCGTACGGATTGTGTGACCCTTCAACCGGATCCATCGTTTATTCCTAAGGTGAACATCTTATTCCATCGTTCACAGGAGCTCGTTCTGCCGAGCTTTTGTCCTCGACTGTCTCACGACCTGGAACGCCAGTGGGACACCTTGGATGTGTGCAGAGCATTATGCCTTTACATAAAGTGAACTTCTGTCTTCCGTAAATCGGAAGCACTTTTTATTTCTTTCCAGCCTTATTCCTTGGGGCAGAAGGTCTCGTCGTCCACCACTGGAAGGTGAATCAAGGCCTGCATCGCCAAGGCATACCACTCCCAGTCCTTATCCATTCCTAACCGTATCACTGCTCATTCCACCCGCAGTTCTGCAACTTCAGCGGCCTGGGTGAATCAAGCGCCAATTGAGGAGATTTGTCGAGCGACAACCTGGTCGTCGCCCTCCCCATTTATATGACATTATAAAATTGATAAATTTGCTTCTGCTGAAGCTTCTTTTGGCCGCAGGGTGTTACAAAGAGTGGTGTCGTCGGGAGGACCGCTTGCCCTGACTGTTTCCCCCCCATAGGGACAGAGCAGGCATTGGTATGTCTCAATCTGTGGATTATCCATCCTCATGCTGGAGAAGGTGTGTTGTCTTATCTGAACGCCTTTTCTCAGCATGATGATGGATAATCCACTCCCGCCCTATAGTGACTGTAAGGTCCTGTGTCAGGGGTCAGGGAACCAACGCGTTGGACTTAGTCTGCTGCTTCGCCCAGCGGGAGGCATGGCTAACTCTCAGACTTAGTCTATTGGGTAGAAGGGACTTCAGGAAACCCAATCCGTGGATTATCCATCATCATGCTGAGAAAAGGCGTTCAGGTAAGACAACGCCCCTTTTATTTAGAGTCTAGCCCTTTCTAAAAAAAAAAGGGAATTTTGCCATCTTTGGTGAATATTATATTAAAAATATTTTATATTGAGGTTATTTTTATTGTGACAAACACATTAGAGATAGTGTATACTGAGAGTGTGTTAAAAGTGATCAGTCTAATTTTTTCAGAAGTACTTTGTTATTACGCTATAGTATAGGGAACGTTTGTGTTTGCATTGCAATATATATATATATATATATATATATATATATATATATATATATATATATATATATATATATATATATATATATATATATATATATATATATATATATATATATATATATATATATATATATATATATATATATATATATATATATATATATATGTTGTTTAAAATTGTTAACAAAGAAATAAGGGATTTCTGAGATAGCTATTTCGAGTTATTTACCTCTCTTCAGTCAGAATTCACCCTTTCTGGGATTCGAACCTGGGCAGTCTGCATGCTAGGCAGAAGCTTTAGCCTCAAGCCACAGGCTCTGTCCCGCTTTGTTAGTAGTCAGGGAGTGGATATGTGTGTCAAGTGGTTATTTTTTAGATTGCACCCTGTAAACCCAAATATGGGAGGAAGAAATCATTCTTTCCTTTGCTTGTTTCAGCTCAACCCAGAGCCATCTGCAAGCACAAATATATATATATGTTGTTTAAAATTGTTAACAAAGAAATAAGGGATTTCTGAGATAGCTATTTCGAGTTATTTACCTCTCTTCAGTCAGAATTCACCCTTTCTGGGATTCGAACCTGGGCAGTCTGCATGCTAGGCAGAAGCTTTAGCCTCAAGCCACAGGCTCTGTCCCGCTTTGTTAGTAGTCAGGGAGTGGATATGTGTGTCAAGTGGTTATTTTTTAGATTGCACCCTGTAAACCCAAATATGGGAGGAAGAAATCATTCTTTCCTTTGCTTGTTTCAGCTCAACCCAGAGCCATCTGCAAGCACAAATATATATATGTTGTTTAAAATTGTTAACAAAGAAATAAGGGATTTCTGAGATAGCTATTTCGAGTTATTTACCTCTTTCCTTTGCTTAATTAGGGTGAAAGGGTGAATTCTGACTGAAGAGAGGTAAATAACTCGAAATAGCTATCTCAGAAATCCCTTATTTCTTTGTTAACAATTTTAAACAACATATATATATATTTGTGCTTGCAGATGGCTCTGGGTTGAGCTGAAACAAGCAAAGGAAAGAATGTTTTCTTCCTCCCATATTTGGGTTTACAGGGTGCAATCTAAAAAATAACCACTTGACACACATATCCACTCCCTGACTACTAACAAAGCGGGACAGAGCCTGTGGCTTGAGGCTAAAGCTTCTGCCTAGCATGCAGACTGCCCAGGTTCGAATCCCAGAAAGGGTGAATTCTGACTGAAGAGAGGTAAATAACTCGAAATAGCTATCTCAGAAATCCCTTATTTCTTTGTTAACAATTTTAAACAACATATATATATATATTTGTTCTTGCAGATGGCTCTGGGTTGAGCTGAAACAAGCAAAGGAAAGAATGATTTCTTCCTCCCATATTTGGGTTTACAGGGTGCAATCTAAAAAATAACCACTTGACACACACACACATGGAAATTGTATCTAGGTCTCTTACTCCCATACATATTTTTTGAAGAAATAAAATGAGATTTGACATTGTTGAATGTTATTTCAGTCATATTGTTTTTACAATATGCAGTATTTCCATTGCCCTGCTATAATATATTTGCAAATCTAATGATGAAGATGATTGCTTGTTTTGCAGTAGTTTGCACCAGTTATATAAAATGTATGACAGAGCTTGTAGAAAAAGTCTGATACACATATTATTATGATTGATTTCATCTGTTAAATTTATGAAAATCTCATAAAAATGAAAGCTACTTACTTGGTCCCCAATGAAGGGAAAATTCCAACAGATCAGTAGTTCTTCAATTTCCCATTTATGCCCTCTCCTGAATTGAAAAATTGTACTTATGTTTGTTAGTAAAATGCTCAGATATTTTTGGGCTTTTTATTCAAATTGAAAACTACCCTCAAATCTCAAAATAGTCTGCTTTTCCTGGGATGATTTGGGCATGGTTTGAGAGACCGCTAGGAAGTGAACTGGAAGGATGGCTGGTAGTAGTTTGGTTTGTTGATTTTGAGTCCAACTCAAAAAGGTCCAACTAGCTCATCTTTAATAATACCAGCCCATACTAGTTGGCGTCTGAATCGAAGTAGAGCTCTGTGCCTGTTACTGATCCAGCCACAGGCCCATCCATCTGGAGCATCAAGAATCACTCTAATCTTATCCATAAAATCTTTGAAAAATCAGATATTTCTTGGCTCAGTCTTGCCGTTTCAACTTACGTGTCTTGTTCAGTGGTGAACAGCTTGTACTTCTGGGCACTCCAGGTAGGCTGCAGTCCTGGAATATGACAGCACTGGAGGATAATGGGTTCCTGGTAGCTTCATGTTTGATTCTTCTTAAAACTTTGTCAGTTAATGTGCATCTTTTTTTCTCAACATGTTTCTTGGGACTCTGTTGACTATTTGCAACAAAACATTTGATGGTTCTGTGATCACACCCCAATATATTTAGCAGTTTCAAGAGTGCTGCATCCCTCTGAAAAACCTTTTGGCCCATTTTGCCTGAGGAAAAGAAGCTGCCTAATAATTATGCAGACCTTGATATAGGGCACGGGTAGGCAACCTTGGCTTTTTTATGACTCGTGGACTTCAACTCCCAGAATTCTTGAGCTGGCTGGCTCAGGAATTCTGGGAGTTGAAGTCCACAAGTCATAAAAGAGCCAAGGTTGCCTGCCCCTGATATAGGGTGTTGATCTTCTTAGGCCACACCCTCCCTCGTTACACAAATACACATCAGGATATGCTTATATCCACTAAGCATTCAAGTTTATACAGCTTGGAAGTGGAAAATATGCATGACACTGATATGGTCAAAATACTTGCCTAATAATTGTGCACACAGTGTATGGCAGTTTTTCCTTTAAGCCAGTTCTTTGGTCTTTTCTCAACTTTTCTAATGCCAGCAATTTATATAATAAAACACCATGAAAGAACAATTTGACCTAGGAAAGAAATTGTGGGAAATGACTATAATATGTTTATTGGATTAAAAAGATGCACAGGATGTATATGAAAAATGTACAGTTCTGATTGATTTTTTTTCTTTAGTCACCAGATAAACAACGGGCTCTAGAAGAAACCAAAGCATACACAACTCAGTCCTTAGCTAGTGTAGCCTATCTGATCAACACTTTGGCAAATAATGTTCTGCAAATGCTGGATATCCAGGCCTCCCAGCTTAGGCGGATGGAATCTTCAATCAACCACATTTCACAAGTAAGATAATATATTTAGTCACTTTATATTTAAGGCTCAGTGTAATACAGTGAACATTACACTGTTTCATGTAGGCAGATACAATCTGCTGTCTTTTAGTTTTTATGGAAAAAATAATTATTTTTCTTGAAGGAAATAAAATATGCACTTTTTCAAAACTTCTAGAAATAATAAAAAAAAACTTCATTAGACAGCTTTACCGTGCAAAATTAATACTTGAAATGTATTATTATTGCAACACATGCTGAATAATACTATTTATTATTTCCTTGGGATGTTTTGCTAAAAATTTTAATCTGAATTGCCAGTTTCACAAAATGTTCAATTATGGCAATGAGTTCATTCGGTTATTAGGACCTGCAGCATTAAAAAAAAATTCTACAACCTGAAGATATAATTTTTTCCATGACACTGTCTCACATTAGATAAAAACAATATTAGGAAGCATAAAATTATTCCTTTCATTCCAGGAAGTCCATATTGGGGACAGTAAGTGGAAGTAGTATTTTTCACAGTTGTATCTAATGTTAAATTTCTGTAAAGATCTGAGAGAGCAGCAGACCTAGGTATTTATAATACACGGTAATCAATGTACAGAAGGAATCCTTGATGTAACATTATTAATCATATAGAATGATTCATGTACACATAGAATGGCTCATATTTCTAGAAGGAATATCTCTTCACTTAATGATAGGGAAAATGCATCTTATGAAAATGTATGTCATTATTTTTATTTATCAAAGTACAATTATAATTTGTACTTTAAAAGAATTTGTTTTTTCTTTAATTATTTAATAATATAACATTAGTATAAGGACTGTTCTGCGTATCCCAGAAGTTTTTGTATGAAATTAAATTTGTTTTATGATACCAAAAGGAATAAAACATGTAACAATTGTAGCCGTTTTGTTTAATGATATTTAATGATTATTTTTAAAAAATCCTTATAATGTATATATTCATTCTGCCTGCAGACAGTTGATATACACAAGGAAAAAGTGGCTAGAAGAGAAATTGGCATCTTGACTACGAACAAGAACACTTCAAGAACTCACAAAATCATTGCGCCAGCCAACTTGGAGCGACCTGTTCGTTATATCAGGAAACCTATTGATTATACAATTCTTGATGATATTGGTCATGGGGTAAAGGTAAGATGAAATAATTCAAATGTATTAATCTGCCTGTATGTTTTAAGAATGCAAAAATGTTTGTCTGGAGAGGCTCCCTTACATTCTCCAATTACTCCAATTACTAGCATGGTTTGTTTACCTTTTATATTATTGATCCTGTAATGTATTGTTCTTTGTGTCTCAGTGAGCAAAAAATAAAATTCATTTGTGCCCTCTTGATTTTGATTTGGTACAAGCAGTACTGACTGACAACGTAATACTTTTTTTCGGTTTGCTTGTAAACTAAAATCTTATTATAATACTATTGCAAGCATGATATTAATCTTTCCTTTGGTCAGACCAATTTATTTATATTTATTATATGGATTTGTCTGCTGCCTACTCTCTTGATTCTAGACTCAGTTAATTCCAGACTTGTATAATAAACAAAATTAATCTTTGAATATCCTTTTAAAACAGAAAAGTAAGATAAACCATAAAAAATATCTGGGATCTACTGGGTATGTGTCTGTAACAACACCTATGATTTAAGTGTTGCTAAATTACAGGTAGAATTACATATTAAATTTGTATGCATGCACTGTGTAGTTACACATTTAATTGCATGCGTAAAGTTTGTTCATTTATTGCATGCGTCTCTGGAACACAACCTTAAAATATATGAAGTGATGTGGAAATACCAATGAGAAGGAAAAAGTTAATGTGAAAAGAAACAATTTACAGTACCTGCTGCATTTTCAGTCAGCATAGTAGCAGAAATGACAAAATAATATGAAGTTGTATTTTCTGGGGAATTATTTACCTTGCAAAGAAATGCATTTGTTTGTGAAGTTTTTCTTGAACAGTATATTACTGTTTACTTCACAGTCCAGAATGTAATGATTCAGATTCTTCGGTGAAGCTTGTGAAATTTGAAATATATTTAAATACATCTTTCTTCAGTGAAAACAATTACTGCGTTGATTATAATATAAAACTATTCTGAAAGTGCACAATAACCTTTGATTGAAATTCTCAGTTTAAACATTAGTGAATTTCCTAAACATTGCATGCATAGGACAGTCGTATTGTGAAGATGATGCATAAAATAAACTACAATTATTTTTCTTATAGTTATCATGTCTCCAGGTTTTATAAAACAAATACAGAGAGTTTCTGTAGCTGTTAACACATATTTACATTTGGATTGTAGAAATAACATAGCACCTTTGATTTATGGGATAGCATGTTTGTTTTCTGTTTTTCTTTCAATATAGCCATCCCGGAGACAAACAGTAATCAAATATGTGTATGTCAGTTTGCACTATCTGAAAGAATATTTGAAATGCAAGGTTAATTTATAAGAACAACAACAGAAATATATATGATATGTTGTATCATCTTTGGTAATAATTATGAGTTCTATCTAATATCAAAACAGTTCATTCCTGTTCTTCCTTGTATACTCTAAATCTATTCTGGAATGTTTATTAATGTTCTGGAGCACATTAAGGAGTGTGAATTGCTCACACAGAAAAAGGAAATCTGCTTTGCCAACAGTTTCTCTTGTGCTGGTGGATAGACTGATTAAATGCAGTTCATTGCCCCTACCTATAAGATAATGGTAATGAATAGTGGAGGTAATGACAAAATAAAATCTAAGTTTAAGGGAGCGTACAGGCCATTAATTTAATTATTATGTAACATGAATGCTATAAATAGAAAACCAGAATAAAAGTACTTAGAAATAAAAATTATTTGTGGAAAACGATATAGTCCAAACAGGTTTTGATAATGCCCTACTTTACCTGTGCAAAGCAGAAAGTCTTAAACAAAAGCTGTGCCCAGTTTATAAGTTACTTGTGAAACCTGTTTGAGAACCCTGGTTCAGGGAGCATGCTGTGTGCTCCAAAGCATCTGTTTCTCTTTAAATTTGAAGTGTTGCAAAGCCCTGTTGTGTGAGAAGCTGCTAAGCTTTTTAATCAAGTGAAGGATTTTAATTTGAGAGTAACTTTATAATTGAGTCTACATGGGCAGGGGTATGTACTTCATCAGAATTTTTAATAGATTTAGCAATAGAAGAATAGATAAATCACTTATAGCTGAATAAATTCCTTCAAACGAGGTGTTTTAGAATATAATTATAGAATCATATATAAAGAATCTGCTTTTGATTTATTAAAACAGCTGTGTCCTTTTGTACACTTGTGGCTGCTTCAGAAGCTATTCTCAGTTGTCTCTGAATGTGTGTGCATGCAAACCAAAAAGCAACAGGAAGTGGCTTGGTTTGTGCAAGTATATAGAGTTAGCTGGCACAGTAGGTGTGTGAGCCTGGAAAAAGATACTACTGTTTTAATGATCCAAAGAGAGGCTTGTTCTAGCATGGATTGAACCGATTCTTCTGAAGGATTTTCACAGCCCTAAAATCTATATTGGGTGAACTTCTTTTCTCAGTATTTTATAGCATGTATGAAATTAATGAATATGCTACATGTGCAAAATAATAATTTAGAATTCAATTTATCATTGTTATTTGTTAACAAATTTGTTAACAAATTCTGTTAATAATGTTTTGAAACGTTATTCATTGTGAAAACCTTTATTCATAACACCTTCTGCTTTAATCACTCTTTCTATGATCTATTGATACATTATTTAGTTGATGCTAAGTGCTTAACTTTTCTTTTTCCCTTCTTTCTTCATATCCTGAAATTTCAACTAACCTTTCAATGCTTTTCTTCCTTACCTCTTTTATTTGCTTCATTTATGCATTAAGTGGTTGCTTAGATTTAAGGTAAGAAACATCAGGGCTGGATTTCATTCTTATATTTGAGACTATTACATATGGGGAGAATGTTGTTTCTTGCCAAGCTCATAGGAAGAAAGTAATCTTTAATATGTTTCTTGAATCTTAAAAATATGCTAGATGTTGAAAGAACTAGAAAACTAGCAAGGCCTTCAATAATCACAGTTTACATGCAAAAATATAAGTTTGTGACAGGTCTTCTCTCCCCCTGTGTAATAATATATTATTATTTATATGATGTGATTTGATCTCATTCATGAGCCAAGTTTGAATTTGCAAACTTATTTTATTTTGCAAAATCAAATATAACTTGGGGCATGTTTATTTTATATGTTTTTAAGTTATACTATCAATTATTAAGCAAATTTTTGAACTGCTACACCAGTCCTACTATTAGGCTAGTGTTGCGGATCTGTATATTGTAGTTCCTTTGGAAATATATATGTTTATATAGATTCTGCTATGTTTTGTTGTCTTCGTTATATGTAGTAGGATTTAAGGTTACTTTTTATGTTCTGAGTATTTTTATATTAAACTACATTCGTAACCAATGTGTTTACAGTTAAGTAATATAGAACAGAAAAATGTGTGCCTAAAGTCCATTTGGAATCAACTCCTTGACTGCACAGAGCTAATTATCTACAAATTAGATAATTGGGTGGACAGAGTCATACCCTGAGAAATTCTTCCCTTTTTGTGGGAGGATATAAAGTAGGAGTAGATATAACAATAATAAAAGTACCAAAATGACTCTCCTAATTATCCTGAACCCTTTGATGATACTTTATAAGTAACCTTTGTTGCTTTAAGAATGTGAGCAGTCCCCATGAATTTCAACCTAGTGCTGGTAATTCATCCCTTGTGGGTAACCATAAGAGATGTAGATGAAAGATGAAGGCACAGTAGAGTCCCTAAAGTTGTGCTGAACATGATGGGATTTGGTACTAAGTAGCATGTACTGCCAACTTTGGCTTGTTTACATAGTGATTTTTATCATATAATTAACTAGTATGTGCATAATTCAGTTCTGTAGTGTACTAACTATAATATTCAGCTCACTTAAATGTAATGTAGTTTACAAAGTTCTTGTGAGTCTAAAGTGGAATCGTCCTTAGGGATATTACTGTATCCTTGCCTCTGGAGGAGTTGGTGATTTAATAATGTGGAAATTGATTTTTTAAAAAAAGACAGTATAACTGGTGACAAGAAATTGGACTTATGCCAAACACTTCTTAGTTTTTGAACATTAGTTAAGTTGAGCACTGTGTTTAAATCTTTTGTTTTGTTCATGCATTAGCAGATAAATATTTTGATGGCAAGGTATTGAATATTTGCATTCCTCTTTGTGGCATTTTGCTATTTTTCTGAAAGTGAATACAGATTCACAATTAACTCTTAAATGTCAATGTATTACATGTCTAACAAATATCTGAAAGCCAGTCTACCAAAAATAAGAATAAGAATAAGGAGGACTTATTTAGTTCTGAGGTAATCTATAAAAGCTGCACATCAGCATTAGGCACAGCCATAACTGTCTCACATGGTCTTTACTATGGTCACCAAAACCACTATTACTTTCCCCATGTATTGCTGATGTTGTGAGGAACAGTGAAGCAACTCGTATGCATTTACACTTGCTGGAAGATTTTTAAAAAAATCTCAGAATATATTCGGTAATCTTGAATTCATATTTCCGTATATTTGGCACTGATTCCCTGGATATTGTATGTAGATAATCTAAAATTACCAAATATTCTGCATATATTAACTATTCTAAAGTACTGACAACCTTGTTTAACTTGATGCCATCCAAATATTAGATACAGCATCCATCACCTCCAGGTTTCATAACATTCCATTATAATGGTAGCTGCAGAATGCCATGCTTCTTGGACTTTTAGATAGATTCAGAAGCTTTAAACTGTAGGGTGTCCCATAAATTTACAGACACTGTGAATGCATTATTAGTGTTGCTTTTATGGTAAAGAAATATTGTTGAATAACTTTCCAAAGGCCATGTCAAATCCTAATTCTTATACCTAGATTGACTCACACTTTAGTGATTCCTTCACTTAGTGAGCTTTTTTCTTATCTATAGAGAAATCATCACAATTTCTATCATATTTATGATTGATAAAAGTCCTGTTTATTTCATAAAACATTCTGTGGAAACATGAAACATTTACTTATTTATACCTTGAATTTATAGCATCATTTATATAATTTGATTTACTGATATGATCAGTAAAATTAACTGAAAAATTGAGGTAATTAGTGCACTAATTATAACTTGGGTTTTTTGTATTTACTGTTAAGTGAGGATAATATTTTATTTTTTTACAGTTTTGTATACTATTTATTTCATTTGTAAATTGCTGCAACACAATTATACATTAAAATATTCATGGTAAAAATAATTAAGAACAAAAATTAATAATATCCCAGCAACATAACAAATATAAATGTAAATATTTATCTTTTGCTGCATAGCGCAGCATAATATGGTTTCTAGAAGAATTCAATTTTTAGAAGCTTCCAAAAGTACAGTAATACATACCAATGTGAATTTAATGTTAAAATTTACAATTACATTCAATGTGCAATGCTTATGAAACCCATTTTAAGGTTTATTTAAATATTTTTAATTTAAATATTGGATTATTTATCCTATAAGCTCAGAATGAACTGTCCCTTCAGAAGTTACATGCTTGAAATTTTAATTGCCCTTTGAATGTATGATGTTAGTGATATAACACAGTTTATTTCTGTTGTGGTTTCAACAATTTTAAATAATTGTAACAAAAATTAAATTTAGTATCTGTTCTTTGGGTCAAATTCTTCTGCTCTTCATGCCAAAAAAGAATCCCCCTATCTCAATGATTCTTGGAGAAATGGCTTATCAAGATTTATATCACAAGCCATATTAAGGGAGAGGGACTGAATAGAATTCTTATGATGATGATGGTGAAAGGGCAAGGGAAGCTGTTGGATTGGCAGTGCCTACGCTTTATCACTACTTCCTGTTGCTGTTGACTCTGGCAAACCTTTGCGTTCCCTTAACAAATGGTGATATATGATTAAGTAGATTGAAAAGATAATTGGATTCATGTTTCTCATTCCAATTTTGTTATAAAACTTATTATGAGAGCTCATACACTTCAGGAATTTCTTGGAATAACTAATAAAATTATATGCAAGGCATTCATGAAAAGAAAATTGTTCCTGAAAGACACTGCTCAGAGGCAGTAAAATCATATTGGATTTTCATACAACATGCAGTTGTAAATTTGTATTTGTTAGCAAGAGTATGTATGGTGAGAATCAAGCTCCAAACCAGCTTTTGAGCATGTACTGTAATTAATTATATGTAGTGGAAAAACTCAACATGCCTACAGTATAATTAAGGCACAGCCAATAAAATGTTTCAGATACAGTTACTTTTCAATCTCATTGAAGTAGACAACTACAGTACTGCATTCTTGGGACGGTAATTTGTCTCAAATTCCTAACATGAGTCAACAACTTTCATGGAGATAGATTTATTATGCCACATTGCCAATGATCTAAATGTAAATGTGATGGCCTAAGGCAAACTCTGTCTCAAAACTGCACCATCACACTATATACAACCACAATTTAATAATTTATAAACAATGGTAGAAATAGCACACGTATGAATGACTAGTTTGGTGTTTTTTTAAAAAAATTGCACATTTCCTTGTCTCTTTAATGTAGTAGATCAAGATCAAATAAGGACTCTTATTTAAGTTTCAGTGAGGTTATTTTCTGCCATTACCTCTTACACAGGTTAGCACGCAGAATATGAAAATGGGTGGTCTGCCTCGTACCACACCACCCACCCAGAAACCACCCAGTCCACCAATGTCAGGGAAAGGAACTATTGGGTAAGTATAATTGCATATACATCAGAAGGTGGAGGGAGAGAATGTAAAGGGGAAAGCTAAAACTTTCTTTTAATTTTTATAATTGTCTCTTGGCATAAAGGTACTTAAATCTGCAATCTGGGGTTTGAAGACATCTTTATTGCAAGCGTAAACTTATCCATAATATCACCAAGAAGTGTTGCATAGTTATTGGAAATATAAGATACATTTTTTCTGTGGAAGCCTTTGGGCTAGTGCTTGCAGTTTGAATAGCTATTTTTGTACACTATTTTTGGCTATATTTGGAAAAAGTGACCAGCCTGAATACCTTGTAGTACATGAATAGAAAATGTCATGGCCCAGTACCATAATGTGGGGATTTTTTTCAACTCCAAAGAATCCTATTCTCTTTTCCTTTCTTCTGCTTAGGGATGCCTGTTACACGTAGCATGACAGACCATCAAGGGGAATAGGAACTCTGTGCATGCCTCTTATAACCCAATCCCATCTCTCCTTTCTGCCCCAGTACATAAATGATCTTGAGGAAAGAGGGATGGAGGGATAGTTTATGGCAGGCATGCATGGATCTCTTTGTGAATTATCTACATAGATGCCAGCTGGGAAAGCTGGGCCTAAGGAAATCCTACACATACGCTACTCCTGCAGTGCAATGGATCCAGCCCTGTGCATTTTTGAGCAGAACAATCTAGCAAGACTTCTGCACTGCCTTGCCCAAAAGGTCTTTGTATTTCATTGTCTGAAATTGCTTCCATACATGTTTTTCTTGTGTAGGCGTCACTCTCCCTATCGCACACTGGAGCCAGTGCGTCCTCCAGTGGTACCAAATGACTATGTACCTAGCCCTACCCGTAATATCGCTCCCTCGCAGCAGAGCCCTGTTAGAACAGCTTCTGTGAATCAGAGGAATCGCACTTACAGGTATTCACTCTGCTCCTGCGCAAAATATTAACAATAATTAAGACAGACAACTTGGTTTATAGCAATCTGCTTTTAACCACCCCACCCCACTCCACCCCACCTCTCCACTTAGAGCTTCATAAATTCATGTGATTTCCTGGGAAATCCATTGGGAGATAGAGAGAAACCATGCTGCTTATACTACGTGTTGTGTAGTGTGAAGTTGTTTGTCTTGGAACAGGTTTTGTTTTGTTCAAAAGCAATATACAATACATTACTGCATTGTGTAACAAATACTATTGTACTTAATGTATTTATTTTTACTGCCTACCTTCTCTTTATAACTGGCGTGATACCTAGCTTCTAAAAAGTGGTACCTGCTGACAAGAATAACGCAACTGTGAAGTTTATGTCCAAAATTGTGAAGTGGTGAAATTTTGAAGCTTGTGAAAGTGCTGCCAATTTTGAACAAATGTGTAGTTCAGTTGACTTGAAATGTGGCTAATATTATTTATTTCTGTTGACCTTTAGAAGACATATTGTAACAGCAGGAAAATAGCCTTAGTAAAATAGTTTTTGCAGTGTGGAATTAACCTTCAGAGCAGGCCAGCAGTACACAAGGAAAAAGAATGTTAGCATATGGTAGAGAGCTCTCATGACCATTTACAAAGACAACTGTTTTACATGTAGACGTTTTTTACTTCAAAGAGCATTACATACTTTAGACGAAACCAGCTTCTTTCCACCGAAGTTCCATATTACCAAGATTTTTAGAAAATGCTCTTGAAGCTGTTTCTGATCATTTCATCTGTACTTATTGATCCTGAATGATGTTTCCTAATTTAACTCGGGCATTGGCAAGACATTTTAAAAACAAACCAAGTTTCTATTGGTCTCTGAAATGGCAAATTTAGCAAGCTCCTATAATGTTTTGTAGCTGCAGTTTACCTGTTAGGGAATGGAACATAGTTACTTTGGTGGTTTGGATTTCTTTTAGCAGCAGCGGAAGCAGCGGAGGGAGCCATCCCAGCAGTAGGAGCAGCAGTCGAGAGAACAGTGGGAGTGGAAGTGTGGGCGTCCCTATTGCTGTCCCTACTCCATCCCCTCCCAGTGTGTATCCAGGTAATGTCCCTTTTGTTCCTACTCCTATTCTGTTCTTTTGATTATGTGCTCATTTAGCCAGGGATTTAGAATTGCAATAAAGTATGTACACTTTACCATATCATCTTAGTACTGTTGAAATGGAAGTGATTAATTTGGAATGTTAAAATTTATTTAAAATCTTAGCTATTTTGTTTCTCTACTCCATGTGATTCTATGATGTAAGTCTCCCAGAGCCTCCTTGTGGCGAAATGGATGGCAAATAAATTTAAACAACAACAATGATGTGACAAATAGCAGATATAATAAAACTAGATTTTGCTAGTATTATAAAATATATACTGCGTATAGGTAATCCTTGACTTATGATCATAATTGAGATCATAATTTTGTTGTAAATTGTTGCAGTCATAAATCAAGTCATCATATGCAGCTGATTTTATGACCATTTTTATGGGGACCATAAGTTGATTCACATGCGTGTAAGTGTGAATTCAGTTTAATGATATTTTTTTCCTCGAAAACAATGAAAAGTGTCATGTGATCATGTGACTGCGGGACACTGCAAACAGTTGTAAATATGAACTGGTTGCCTGAATTGTGATCATTTGACAAGATGATGTTGAAAAGTTCAAATTTAGGTCTTAACTGACTTTTTGGGAGGCCATTGTCAATTCAAACCATTGTTAAGTGAATAAGTTGAGAACTACCTGTACTTTGAATTTCAAAAATTCCTCACTGAAATCTGGATCAATGTAGCATTCATAAGAAGAGAAGAGAGGCTCCCTTATGGATTGGTAATTGGTTCAAGATCAGGAACCAATGATCAAAAATAGATTGATACTGGGGTTTCCTGAGTAACTGTTTTGGAATTGGAACATTTTCTTCGTGTTTAACCAGATGTAAAATGAACAACAATGTGGCCAACTTTGAGGAAACGGCTTATTTATTTCTGTGTTTGTTTGTATCCCATTTTATTATTTTTTACAAATAACTCAAAGCAGTGAGCATATCTAACACACCTTTCTCCTATTTCCCCACAACAACAGCCCTGTGGGGGAGTTCTTTTGAATTAAAGAAAAGAGAATAAGAAGAGTCTGGTATAGATTTGGGGACTTTCTCATAATTGTAGATTGTAGAGTCATCCAATGACTATGAATGGTAGGAAATTGATAGTTAAGCTGTGATTGTAAAGATGTGAAAATGACCACCAGTGTCCACCAGCCTTATCATCCAATATATATTTTTCTATCTATTTCTATTAAGTCACGTTGCCACTTACTGGAAAACATAGGCATGAGAGTGTTATAAAGTTAGGTTCTGTCTATGGCAGCGGTTCTCAACCTTTTCTGGGGCTCGACCCCGGGTGCATCGCGCATGCGTGGCGTGACGGGCGCATCGTGCATGCGCGGCAGGCGCATCGTGCATCGCGCATGCGTGGCGCGGCGGGCGCATCGTGCATGTGTGGCGCGACGGGTGCATCGCGCATGCACGGCGCGATGGGCGCATCGCAAAGGGGAAAAAATAGCGGACCCCCTCAAAAAAATGGCCGACCAAAACAAAAAAAATTGGCGGGCCCGCATTGCACATGCGCGGCGCGACGGCCCGCATTGCAAAGGGGAAAAAATGGCCGACCAAAAAAAATGGCGGACTGCGGTGTTTGGCGACCCCCGTGAAATGGTCGTTCGACCCCAAATGGGGTCGCGACCCATAGGTTGAGAACCGCTGGTCTATGGGCTTCTCTTAGGCATATGGTTGGAGCCATACAGCAGAATCCTGGTCTAATCCTTTTGTTACAATCTTACCAAAGCACATTAGTCGTACACTTCTAAAATGTCCTTCTTTGGTTTCTTAGCAAAAGTCATGTTATATCACCACAGGGGCCATATATTTTCAAATGCAGTTTCTGTATTTTGCCAACCACAATAACAACAAATATGCTTTTGCTACAATTAATTTTTTCAAGGCTTAGGTACCCATTTCTTTATACAGTTCATAGATTTATTATAAGTTATATAGAAGTCTATAGAGGCATTTCAATCTAAATTTTTGAGAGCATTGCTACGAATTCCTTTTTGGGGTCTTTCTGAGACTGGAATCTCATACATGGAGACACTTTGCTGCCCTTTTTTGGGAGGGGGGCAAGGAGCTGAAGAATGTTGTGGAAGTGAGGCATTCTCATAACCTGAAACATCACAGCCCACTGTTTTCACTTTATGCAGCCCTGAGAGAAGCTGGTGTAAGCTAAAGCAAAACATCCTCAGCACTGATACTTAGTATGGACCTAAGCAAAATTCCAGTGCTGTATGGAAGGGGAACATTTTGGGAGACACTTTCCCATGCCAGATATTCAGCAAAGATCTCTTGCCTATTCCATAAAAACCTTTTCACTTTTTTCCATTTCAGTGTTTTGCGATCATTGCTGTTAGGAGAGGGAGGATTCAACAGTTGCCCTGTTTTGCCTTGACGGCTAGCAGAAATGGAAAGCATCTGTATAGTTTGGTGATCCATCCTAGTAAATGCTCTTCTTACTTCATTCTCATGCCTTTTCAGAGGAGGGGGTGCACTCTCTGTCTTCCTTTTAGCTAAGAAATCATTATCTGATTTCTAACTATTTAGCAATATTGGTAACTTTTTTTTGTATAAATTTTATTAGTTTTTGTAGGGTTAGGAATGAGGTGGGATCGGGATTGGGGTTGGGGTTGGGATTTGGGTTGGGGTTAGTGTTTTTCCAAATAACATTCTCAATATTTAGCAAACAGCATAATGTCTGGGTTCATGTGTTTAACAAGAAAGACTAGATAATAGATAATTATCATAAACAATATGTTAATCGCTCGATAGTCTTCTTCTTACTAATATATATTCAGAGTTACATATCACATTCCTTTCTCTCTAACTCATGTTTCTAGCCATTGATAGAAATTATTCCATGTTCTAAAATACACTAAATCTTCTTTCTCTTTTATCTTTAAAGTCAATCTGTCCATTTCTGCACACTCTAAAATTTTCTTAATTAATACTTCTTCAGTTGGTAAGTTTTCATTTTTCCAATGTTGGGCAAATACAACTCTTGCTGCAGTTAGTATGGGTAGAATTAAATATATGCAATCTTTCTCATGATTTGCTTCTATTATTCCTAGCAAAAATAATTCTGACTTAAAGTCTATTTGTTTTTTAGTCATTTTCTCCAACCATAAATGTATTTTTATTCAAAATCTTTTTGCTTTTGGGCATGTCCACCAGATATGATAGTAAGTACCTGGTCTTTGTTTGCATTTCCAACACTTGTTTGAAGTATTTTTAAACATTTTTGCTAATCTTATTGGTGTCATATGCCAATGATGGCAAACCTTTTAGAGATTGAGTGCCCAAACTGCAACCCGAAACCCACTTAGGTATCGTCGGGTGCCGGGTGGGCGTAGTCCACTGGATGGGTGTGGCTGCGGTGGTAATGGCAGACTGGGATCAAAAGTTCAATTAATCAATTCCAACTTTGTGAGATCTTTTTTTTTCCTATGAGAAGTTGAAACTGATTGATTGATTGAACCCGGTGGCGGAGGCCTAAAACAAAAAGATTTTATAAAACCCAGCTGAAGGCCTAGGGCGATGGCGCGTGCCCACAGAGAGGGCTCTGCGTGCCACCTGTGGCAGGCGTGCCATAGGTTCGCCACCACGGTCATATGCCATCTGTAAAATATTTTATATAAGTTTTCTTTATATGCCACTGCTTTAGTTAATTTATCATTTCTTTCCCATAACTTTTGCCAGTCTTCTATTTTATATTATATCCAAAGTTCTTTGCCCATATTATCATCGTTTCTTTAGCTTGTTCTTCCTCCATCTTTAAGTTTAACAGAAATTTATAGAGTTTCTTAATCAACTTTTCATCTGTTTTTAACAGTATCTGATCAAATTCTGTCTGTTCCTTATAGAATCCCATTGTTTTAACATCTTTTTCTTATCTCGTTTGAATTTGCAGATATGGCCACCATGATAGATCAATACCTTGTTCTTGTAAATCTTGTCTGTCTTTCAATTTTCCTTCATTGTCCAAAATATCTTTATAAGTTACAACTTTGTCGTAATTAATTAAATTTAGGTAAGCGAAAGCTTCCATTATTGAAAGCCATCCAGGTATCTTAATATAAATCTTTGCTTTTATTTTTTCCCATTCTGAAAGAAGTGCATTTCTTATAAAGTGGTTTTGAAAGTATCTATGTGTTTTATTCTTCCCATACCACAGAAAGGCATGCCAACCAATTTGTAGGTCATGCACCTCTAGGTATAATAGTCTTTTGTCTGTAAGCACTATCCATTCTTTAAGCCATGTTAAAATAGTTGCTTGGTAGTATAACGTCCAAACCGGCAGTCCAAATCCTCCACTTTCTTTTGCTTCTTGTAGTATTTTCAGTCTAATTGTAGCTTTTTGTCCTTGCCAGATAAAAAGTATTTTTGGTAAGATACTCATTTTCACTGTTGCTATTCTCCCCAGCATTGAAAGTTGTAAGTTTTCCCACTTTTCCACATCTGATTTTATTTGTTTTAGCAGTCTTACATAGTCACATCTTCTTTTATTATTACACATCTTGCTGTTGGATAAAGTCTCAAATATTTGACTTTTTAACTATTTGAAGATAATTGTTTTTTTGTTGGATGATTTTTTTTGTTTTTCTATTAGATTTTTTGTTAGCACTTTAGTCTTTTTCTCTGTTTATTTTCAACCCTGCCACTTTTCCAAATTCTTCTATTTTCTCCATAGGTTTAGTGCTTGTTTCCAATGGATCTTCCAAATATAAAAACCAAGTCATCTGCAAATACTTGTAGTTTATATTTTTCATCTTTTATCTCCAGTCCTTTAATTTCTATATCTTGTCTAATGTTTCTATTCAGTACTTCCAATGTTAGTATAAATAGTAATGAAGATGGTGGGCATCCCTATCCCCAGATTTGACTTGATTTCGCCCAGGAAGGACATGAAGCGTGGCTCCTAGGCAGATACAGTCACCATTGGTGAATTCTTCTTTAGTTAGAAATCCTTGTTAGGTAGAGAGTTGCAGGCTAAGCTAGAACAGTAAATAGGCTTAAGCAGAGGTTGGGAGCTTGCTCTCCTAGCCTCCCCACACATCTCCCCCCATTGGATTCCCTTCCAACTCCCTCATCAAACCGTAAGTACCCCGGTGGGCGCGGGGGGCGGAGGGGGGGCGAAGGGGAGGGGGGTCCCCTCACCCTTTGTCGCCGTTTCCCCCCTCCGCAGGGGAATCGCGGGGGGATAGCCCCGGCGCCGATCAACGGATCGGCGCCCCGAGCGCCGCGTGGTCTCGCAGCTTGATCCCAAGCCGCTGAGCAGGAACGCCGACCAGCTGTTCGGCGGCCACGCGGCCCTAGAGGAAGCTGGCGCCGACCAGCTGATCGGCGCCGGAGCAACGCGCGGCCGCTGAGAGCCCCAGGGTAAAGCCGGCCAGCGGCCCGGCGGCCTCTCGCTCGCGGACCTGGGGACAAAGCCGGCGCCGGCCAGCTGATCGGCACCGGAGAGCCGCGGCCTGCCGCCTGAGTAGAGAGGCCGCACCGGGCAGCGGAACCGATTTAAGATTGGCGCCGCCGGCCGCGGCCATTGGACACGCGGCCGCAGCGAGGAGAGAGGTCGCAGCCGACCAGCTGATCGGCGCCGGAGCAGCCGCGGCCATTGGCCACGTAGCCGGCGGCGGGAACAAAGCCAGCGCCGATCAGCTGTGCGGCGGTGGGGCGGCCCGCGGCCATTGAACATGTGGTCGGCGGCTGGAACAAAGCCAGCGCAGACCAGCGGATTGCCACCGGAGGCCCCACGCGGGGGGTGGTTTCAGCCAAGGCGGCGTAGAAACGAGGCCGGACCCGAGCAGCCACTCGGAAACCGAGCGAAGGGGGAAGCTGAGCGGGCCACAGCGGCTGCTTTAAGCCACGTGGCACGAGCCCGCGACCCTACAGGCCGGGCACAGCCTCAACCCCGTCCACAGAGCAGGACAGCGGGCCCCAGGTAGGACGCCAGGCCCACTGGGCTCCGCAGCCAGGCCTACCTAGGGAGTCCAGACATAACTAGGGCAGCCCGTACACTCAAACTCCCATCCCAAACTTGGTGTCTCCCATTGTCCGATCGTTAGCTCCCTGGCCTTTGGCCCTTTGGATCTTGGGTCCACTCGGAGTCCAGGCACCCCCATCAGCGTGCCTGTCTTTATCCGAGCGCCTGGCCTGACCCTTAGATCTTGGCTCCACTCGGAGGCCAGGCACCAACATTAGCGTGTCTGGCGTTATCCTAGCAACCCTACGTGGATCCCAGGCGCCCCCCCACAGTGGGCTTGCGGTATCCAAGGGTTCGCTTCTAGCGGACTGCAGGTGCCCCCCATAGTGTGCCTGCCACATCCGTGCACAGCCGTAGTGGGCCCCCAGCCATCTAGGCAGTGTGCCGCCCTTACCCACTCTTAGGCTGCCCCTGGGTGCCAGGAGCCCCTCCTGCGCACCTGTGACAACCCAGGGGGCTACACCTCCTAGATACCCGGGACCCCCTCTCGCGCCCCGGCGATATCGGAGTATGGAAGAGGCTACCTCGCCTTCTTCAGGAGCCCCGCCGTCCTCATCAGGTCAACCTGGTCTGGAAGGCAATAGCAGGTCGGCAGCCAAATCTAGCGTTAGATCTGCCACTATAACCTCTAAGAGAGCAGACAGACAGGACAAGAGGAGACACCAGGCATTGGAAAGGGAGTTTTCCAAGGCGCAGAAAAAAGCAAAACTAGCGCCGGAATCACCTTTGGGACCGTCTATAGACGACCCTCAGGCCATGGGCAACGAGCAAGCGACCCTCCCAAATGAGGATCGCCTGGCTCTGCTTATCGCCCAGGCGGTGGAGCGCGCCCTAGAGGCCAGAACACAGGCACCCGCGACTCGGAAACGCAGCCCTCACCGAGAGACGAGGGTGCACGATAGTCCCACATCTCCCTCAGCCTCTCAGGCCTCGGAGGAATCGTACATAGAGGAGGAAATGGCGGAACAGGGGGTGCCAATGTCTGACGAGGAGGAGGACCCTCCGGAGACTCCCACCTCCAAAGGGCTATTCAACCCCTCCTCCTTCCTGATCTTGCTGCGCATGGCTGCATCCACTGCACACCTGGGGCCCGAAACCCCAGCGGCAACAGGCTCCGACCTACAGGAGACTGATGCAGAGGCACACCCCAGCTTCGTGGAACCGGTCACGACCAAGCATCACATCCCCTGTCCCGCCATGTTCCTGAAAGCAATCAAGACACAGTGGAAATCACCGGCCTCTCTTCCCACGCCTAGCAGTACCGACAAAAAGCTGTTCGGTGTGGCTCCAAAATTGGAAGAGACACTGGAGGTACCTACAGTGGACGAACCCCTAGCGCCCCTAGTGTCGTCCACCACCTTCTCAGGAGACCTAGCTGAGGCCCTCAAAGGTGAGGATCGCAAAGGCGAGGCCACGTTCCGCAGAACGCACCAAGCAACCGCTTGGGCAATCAGAGCGTCCACCTCCGCTTCATTCTTCATCAGGGCCGCCCACGGTTGGCTCCAGGAGCTCCAGGGAAAGATCCCTGTGGAGGAGTTCCGCACGCAACAGGATCTCAGCAAGATCGTGGCGGCCGCAGAGTATGCAGCAGACGCAACTCTCCAGGCCGCTCGGTTCTCATCTAGAGCGATGGCTTCCAACATCACTGGCAGGCGTTTGCTCTGGCTGAAACACTGGCAGGCGGACTCTAGATCCAAGTGGAAACTCGCAGCGGCACCATACCAAGGGGGAAAGTTGTTCGGGGACGCCTTGAACCCCTATACAACAGAGAACAAGGACAAACGCAGGGTCCTGAAACACGTGTTCAGGAGGCTGGACAGACGCTCTGGAGCCTACCCACGGCGGCAGCCCTTTCGGGCTGGGGCCAGGTACAACCAGTACCAGGCATCTCAGTCCTTCCCGGCCAGGCAGGACAGACAGGACAGACAGGACAGACAGGCAGACAGGCAAAGCCCCAGACCAAGACAACAGCCGCAGGGCAAGCGGCCCTTTCGAGGCTCCAACAGGCCCTCCCGACGATCAAAATGACACCTCATCAGGACCTCCCATCGGGGGCAGACTCTCCCTGTTCGTCCACCAGTGGGAGGTCACCACCACAGACGCATGGGTCCTCAACATCATCCGCCAGTGCCTCTTCCTAGAATTTGTCTCCACCCCCCCAAACCGGTTCCTCCCTTGTCCAAGCCCTCGCAACCGAATAAGAAGGAGGTTGATGGACGAGGCAGTAAACCATTTACTCCACATACGGGCCGTGGAACCGGTTCCGCTGGACCAGAGAGGTCAGGGATTCTACTCCATCCTCTTCGTAGTCCAAAAGGCATCAGGGGGATGGAGAGCCATTCTAGACCTCAAGGGACTAAATTACCACTTGGCATACCACAAATTCAAGATGCAAACGCTCCGATCAATCTTGGGAAGCATCAGAAAGGGAGACCTCCTGACATCTGTCGATCTCACGGAGGCGTACCTCCATATCCCAATCTCTCTGGCCCACCAACGGTTTCTCCGGTTCGCCTACAGGGGGCGCCACTTTCAGTACAGGGCGCTCCCATTCGGCCTGTCCTCCGCCCCAAGGGTCTTCACCAAGATCCTGGCAGCCCTAGCAGCCAGTCTACGGATAGTGCCGATCAGAGTCCAGTGCTACCTGGACGACATTCTAATTCAGTCCGCGTCCACCCAGGCCGCCGAGTCGGACCTGCAGACGGTGGTAGGACTACTCCAAAGCCACGGGTTCTCCGTAAATTTTCCCAAGAGTCACCTAATCCCCTCAACAAGGTTACTCCACCTCGGCGCCATCATAGACACCGTAGAGTGCCGGGTCTACCTATCCCAGGAGCGCCGGGAAAGCATAAGAAGCTTGATCCTCCAGATTCGCAGGAGTCGATCAGTAACATTGGCCAGCCTATCCCAGTTGCTAGGAAAGATGATTTCGGCCATTGCAATAGTGCCTTGGGCCAGGCTTCACTCCAGGGAACTTCAATGGTTCCTGTTGCCTTTCCAGAAGCAAAATCTCAGCACCTCACCACAGAGAGTTCGCCTCCCGCCAAAGGTACTACATTCCCTCAGATGGTGGCTATCACCAGCCATAAGCAAAGGGTCAGACTTCAGGGAGCCGGACCACATAGTACTCACCACGGACGCCAGCCTCTTCGGCTGGGGAGCGCACATACAGTCACAGTGGGCACAGGGCCGGTGGTCCAGGGCGGACCTCCGCCACAGCATCAATTGGCTCGAGTTACGGGCCATCCACCTTGCCCTCCGTCACTTCCAGGACCATGTGGCACGACAACACGTCCTGGTCCTCACCGACAACGTGACAGCCAAGGCTCACGTAAACCGTCAGGGGGGCACTCGGTCCCAAAATCTCATGGCAGAGGCTCTCCTCCTGGGGACCTGGGCAGAACACAATCTAGCTTCCATCAGAGCCGATCACATATCAGGGGAAGCGAACACTCAGGCCGACTTCCTGAGCAGAACAATAGTAGACCACTCAGAGTGGCGACTTCACCCGAGGATCTTCAAGGAGATCTGCCACCGATTCGGCTTGCCACAGGTGGACCTCTTTGCTTCCCCACACAACGCCCAGCTGCCCCGATTCTTTTCCCGTTTTCACGACAGGAGGGCGGAACAAACGGACGCCCTCCGGAGCCCGTGGCCACAGGGTCTTCTTTACGCCTTCCCCCCTGCCCCTCCTCCCAGCAGTGATACGCAAGATCATCAGGGAACGAGCAGTGGTACTCCTAGTGGCCCCCCATTGGCCAAGGAGACCATGGTTCGCCGACCTGGTGAGTCTCTCCCTGGCGGAACCCTGGAAAATTCCCCCGGAACGGGTGGCACTCAGTCAGGGAGGCATCCATCACCCAGATCCACAGTGGCTCCAGTTAGCCGCCTGGCACTTGAGCACTCGATCCTGACGGGGGAACGCTGTTCCCCGGGGGTCATAGCAATAATACAGGCCTCCCGCCATCCCTCCACCAACCGCATCTATGATGCCTCGTGGAAAAACTTCCAATTGTGGTGCTCCAGGCGGCGGCTGTCGCTTGGGGAGCTCACAATCGCCCATATTCTGGACTACTTGCTAGCCGGACTCAACAGGGGCTTGGCCCCAAACACACTGCGCAGACAAGTAGCAGCCCTGGCAACGGTGCTCACATGCGACTCCGCAGAGACCCTGAGTCGCCATCCCCGTATCAGGTCCTTCTTAAAAGGAGCCTCCAACGCCAGACCACCCACGGTACACAGGTACCCCTCATGGGAGCTACCACGGGTCCTCCAGGCCCTCACGCAGCGGCCCTTCGAACCCCTAGCGACATGCGACGTGCGCTACCTGTCCCACAAGGTGGCGTTCCTAGTGGCGATTACATCCGCACGACGCATCTCCGAATTAGCTGCGCTCTCAGTCAGGGGAGACTTGTGCGTCTTCCATCAGGATAGGGTGACCCTGCGCCTGGACCCCACCTTCATCCCAAAGGTAAATTCTCTATTCCACAGGTCGCAGGACATAGTACTACCGGATTTTTGCCCCAATCCGTCTAACGATAGGGAGCGACAGTGGCACAGCCTCGACGTACGTAGGGCGCTGAAGTGCTACATTGCCCGTACAGCGGAATTCCGTAGGTCCGAGGCTCTGTTCATATCGTTCCACCCCTCTTATAGGGGTCGGAAAGTATCCTCCTCCACTATTGGCAGGTGGATCAGGGCGTGTATAGCCGGGGCGTATCAGGCGGAAGCCTTGCCAGTCCCAAGAGGGATCACGGCACACTCCACACGAAGTGCAGCTACCTCCATGGCCTGGGACACACAGGCATCCATCGAGGAGGTATGCAGGGCAGCCACATGGACTACACCAGTCCCTTTCATTAGAAACTACAAGATTGATAAGTTTGCCTCGGCCGAAGGCGCCTTTGGCCGGAGAATTATCCAACAGGTTATTCGCCAAAGTGCCACACCGGACCAGTCTATTGCCCACCCTTAGGGACAGTAGGCTTTGGTAGGTCCCATGGGTGGATTCTCCATCTCCCAGTGCTGGAGAAGGGGCGTTGTCTTACCTGAACGCCTTTCTCAGCACGGAGATGGAGAAGCCACCCCCACCCTAGTAGGCCAGTTAGGCCTAGGATTAGCATAGTAGAAGGAGCCACGATGTCGCACAGTCATTCATGGGCTACGCTCGCGTCAAACCTGGGTATAAGGTCCAGGAAGGGGGCATGGCAGCTTTGGATGACTTGATTTGATAGGGCAGGAATACAGTCATAACCCATGGGTGGCTTCTCCATCTCCGTGCTGAGAAAGGCGTTCAGGTAAGACAACGCCCCTTTTCTGTAAAATCTCAATTTACAATTTTTTTGGCTGTTTACGATAAATTGTTTTAATTACATTTATAAAGTTTTCTCCAAAGTCCATTTCCGTAAGTTGCTGAAACATGAATTGCCAGTTTACATTGTCAAACACTTTCTGTGCATCAAGGAATATTAAAGGCATCTGTATCTCAGGATGAATTTCATAG
This sequence comes from Bothrops alternatus, assembly GCA_034064705.1. Lineage (NCBI taxonomy): Eukaryota > Metazoa > Chordata > Lepidosauria > Squamata > Viperidae > Bothrops > Bothrops alternatus. The sequence goes on from JARGCV010000068.1 coordinate 2,114,502, forward strand.
TACTCTAACACATCAAGAATCATTTTTAAATTATTTTTTATCTGTCTTTTAGGTAGAAAACCATTTTGGTCTGTATGTATAAATTCGATCAAAAATTTCTTTAGTCTTTCTGCTATTATTGAGGTGAAGATTTTGTAGTCTACATTTAATAGCAATATTGGTCTATAGTTTTTTATTTACGTTAGGTCAGAGTCTTCTTTGGGTATTAAAGTAATGTTGGCTTCAGTCCATGTATTTGGTATTTTAGCCTCCAGGGATATTTCATTACACAGTTCTTTCAAAGTAGGACTTAATACATCTTAGAATGATTTATAAAGCTCTGCAGGTAATCCATCTGGACCTGGAGTCTTATCATTTTTTTGCCTTTTTATAGCCTCTATAATCTCCATCATTGATATTTTTCCATTTAGTACATTTCGAATATTCTCTGAAATTTTTGGTAAGTCTGCTTTTTTAAAATACTGTTGTATTTTTTCTTTTGGAATCTTTGTAACTTTGATAGTTTCTGCACTGCATGTGTTTCTAGCTAATCATGTAGTTAGTGCAGTACTGTATTTCTTTGTTATGTTTATTTTGATCTTTGGTATATTTGTTTTGGCCTAGTTGTGGGACTGAATATGGAACTGCATACCCAAATTTCTACTAGTACACAAACTTATTTTTTAAGAGAGATGAATTTTCTGAAGCAAAAAGCTATATAGCTTGCATGCCAATTAAAAAATTTACACTCCTTTTAAATGTGCAGTTTACCTTTACTGAATATGTGGCTATCTCTTGTGAAAGTTTATCTATTTTGGTATGTGACTAACATACAGGATAAAATAATGCAAAAGGAATCCCAAAATTAATTGCTGTGGTACTTGGTGTTTGTAAAGTATTGTTTTTAAACAATAAAATACCTATAAGATACTATCTATGCGTTAAATTCCACAGGTGAATATGTATGAATCTAAAATCTCTATTGTAAGCTTTATGCAATAGCAATAAGGCTAGAATCTATATAACTATAAATATAGAATATACAGGCTAAGATATTGACATATCATTCTCCATTATATAGTGAGCATAGTATTAATTTGAATAGTATGAAATTATTCCATCCAGATTTAGAACTATATTGCCACCTCCATGCTTCACAGTAGGTATGGTGTTCTTTGGCTGCAACTCAGCATTCTTTCTCCTTCAAACATGACGAGTTGTGTTTCTACCAAACAGTTCTACTTTGATTTCATCTGACCATATGACATTCTCCCTATCCTCTTCTGCATCATCCAAATGCTCTCTAGCAAACTTCAGACAGGCCGGGACGTGTACTGGCTTAAGCAGGGGGACACGTCTGGCACTGAGGATCTGAGTCCCTGGCGGCGTAGTATGTTACTGATGGTTGCCTTTGTTACGTTGGTCCCAGCTCTCTGCAGGTCATTCACTAGGTCCCCCCGTGTGGTTCTGGGATTTTTGCTCACCGTTCTTGTGATCATGTTGACCCCACGGGGTGAGATCTTGCGTGGAGCCCCAGATCGAGGGAGATTATCAGTGGTCTTGTATGTCTTCCATTTTCTAATTATTGCTCCCACAGTTGGTTTCTTCACACCAAGCTGCTTGCCTATTGCAGATTCAGTCTTCCCAGCCCGGTGCAGGTCTACAATTTTATTTCTGGTGTCCTTCGACAGCTCTTTGGTCTTCACCCTAGTGGAGTTTGGAGTGTGACTGTTTGAGGTTGTGGACAGGTGTCTTTTATACTGATAACAAGTTCAAACAGGTGCCATTAATGCAGGTAATGAGTGGAGGACAGAGGAGCCTCTTAAAGAAGAAGTTACAGGTCTGTGAGAGCCAGAAATCTTGTTTGTTTGTAGGTGACCACATACTTATTTTCCACCATAATTTGCAAATAAATTCTTTCCAAATCAGACAATGTGATTGTCTGGATTTGCTTTCTCATTTTGTCTCTCATAGGTGAGGTCTACCTATGATGACAATTACAGGCCTCTCTCATCTTTTTAAGTGGGAGAACTTGCACAATTGGTGGCTGACTCAATACTTTTTTGCCCCACTGTAGATTGGGTCTCCTCTCATAGCTCCTTCACCTGATAAAAAGAAGAAAAAACCTGCAATCTTTTCTTGCTTCATTCCAATCGAACAGAACATTGAAAAAATATAAATGAGTTTGCAACTCTGTCCAAGGGTCTGTCCATCAGTAAGGTAGAACAGCAGCAGAATTGGTGTGGGGAGAGGAACTAGTAGAACAATTAAGTACAAAAATGGGCTGGATTTGACTGGGGCCTACAGCAAAATACATTCCAGAACACCTCCCCCTCTTGTGTCTCCCACAATTGGGTAGTAGCTTGGAATGCTCTGCTATAAGAAGTCCTGTCCTGCAGCTTATCTATTGCTGTTCAGTACACATAAACATAGATGCAACATGAAGTGAGAGCAGAAAGACATGAATGTAGAGATGCATCTGCCTGCCTGCCTATCTGTCTGACTAGCTGCCCATCTACCCACCCACATACTGTATGTAATGGCGGCCTGACAATATACAAAACCAGGCCACATATATGTAGTCATTCTAAATAGACCTTTTTCATGCACACCCAGGCAATGCATATGCGTCCACTCTGATTGGACCCTGAGACATACACAAATAGATGCAATATGTACTTATGAGGAGAAATATACAGGTATCATGTTACTTTGTTACATAGAAAAAAAAGTCAGGTGACACCTCTGGAAGTTGGAAAGAATTCCAAACAACACGGTTTCCCTGTTTCTCCTCCTCCTTCCTTTCAAACAGGAAAATAATTGCAACCAAAAGAGGGAAGTTACTAGAATTGGTGGGGTCAAATAGCTGCTTTTAAATTTTTGTTTTGCATTTTGGGATGGGCTTTTGTTGAATTTTATTAGGAGTCCAATAGTTAATAGGAAAAATTGGCTGGGACCATAAAAGGTGCAGTAGATCCAATTTGCCCAATAAAACACCAACATGCAAAAGCACATCAAACCCCGCCTCCAAAAAAATTTGTTCCTGCCTTCTCTGAGAGCTGTAAAGAACCACACGGCACTCTTGTTCTATATATCAACAGCTAAAACAGGACATGATTTAGCTTTGTGAAGTTTTTAGGTATAGAATGCATTCCTGCTCCTCTTTTTATTTTGTATATGTAATGGGATTGCATATGTAATGGGAAACCCCCTCGGTGTAAACATTCCTGCTCTGCCCAGTTTCTTTTTTCTTTTGCTAATTTTTAAAGAATTGACCAAAATCTAACAGCAATGATTCAAAAAGCTTTTCTCCTCCTTGCTAACCTGAACTACTCCTTAATGCTGCCTCTTCCTCCTCTTTCAACATAGCCCCTGCCAGTTCTGCTGGCACTTCTCCTCTTCCTGCTACTTCTGCCTCTGCTTCCGCCCCTCTCACTCCTGCCACTGTCCCATCCTCTGCTACCCCAGATGTTGCTGCTGCTGCTGCAGGGGTTCAGCCCCTTGCTGATGGCTTCACTTCTCCAACTCCCCCTGCTGCCTCTTCCAATCCCTCTTCAGGTGAGTTTCTGCTGCTGATTGCTGGCAACTGAAAAGTGCAATTCCTGCCTAAAGCTGATCAGATGTTTTGAGCTTTTAGATCACGGGTGTCAAACACGCTGCGTCACGTGACATATCGTGATGTATCACGACTTTTTTTGCATTGCTGCAGCTGGGGTGGGCACGGCCTCTGTATGATGCAACTGGCCGGTGGGCCAGCAGTTTGACACCCCCGTTTTAGATAGATGGATATTTCCATTATTTCTTTTTTCCTTCTTGAGTGAGGAAAAATGCCTTTTCCCCTAGAACCATATCAGATTGAAGTTGGTTCATTTTGGAGCTAGTGGTTTTTGTTTTCCTGATGTTCTGGACAAAATTAGAAAGATGGAAGCTACAATCAACCAAGATGCATTTTGCCAGATTAATTCTGTGAATATCAAACTCTGGGATATGCTCTAGTCTAGTTCTAGTGCTAATCAATTTATCCACAGTTTTATTTCTTAACTTCATATAGTACAGCTTCTGATATCAGCTTGGCTTATTGCATTCCTTCATAAGACGTACATAGGTCTGAAATGAAAATAAACCTTCCACATAAAGCACAACTAGGCCATATGAAATTGATGTGTTTTAAATTATAGCTCCTAGAAACTCTCATCAATTTTGGATTTGTTTTTCTTCCATTCAATATTGTCTGATTCTCAGAGACTGCCTGGGCTTAATCCCTGCAGTTTTCTTAGCAGCATTTCAGAAGAGATTTGCCATTGCCTCCTTCCTAGGGCTGAGAAAAAGTGACTAGCCCAAGAACACCAGATTGGCTTTGTGCTAGTGTGGGACTAGAATACATGGTCTCCCAGTTTCTAACCAGGTGCACTACACCAAACTGGCTCTCATTCTGCATTACAGTACATTATATTTGTTCTGTTAACTGTTCTAACAACTGCTCATGATCTCATATTTATATAAAACAAGCTGAAAATATTTAAGATCAAATGTCTCACAAGATTTGGAATGGTAATGCTGAATGAACACAAATAGTTTTACAGTTGGCAATATTTTGTGATTTAATATATATATATATATTTTTGGCAATCAACCAAGAGAATATTTCCGAGCCCCAGGAGCCACCAGGTCCTGAGACCACCAGTTCCAATCCATTGCCCTTGATTTTACCCGGGTCCTGCCTTTGAAATATTGAGCCAAGTAACCTCAAGCTGGTCAATAATAAGATTGTGGGTGCAAGAGCTGTGCATGCAGATTCATGCAAAAACAGTTGGGGAGAGTCCAGGCACGAAAAATTCAGCATTCTGTAATTAGTGAAGTCCATTCGTACTTGAGCAGTACCAAATGCTTAACAACGCAATATCTAACATGAGATTCTTCTGCATTCTGACGTTTTACATTTTCATTGAGGAGCACTGTGGCTAAAAGTGTAGAGAATGTACATATTCAGTTCATATTAACTCATTCACATATGCTGGTTATTAAATAATTAACTTACATGTTATGTATGTATTATATTGAAAGGCTGACTTCCAGATAATCAAGTTATGTACTTTCATATTTAGCCACGTTTTCTCAGAGTCAAGAGAATCACCTCTTAAATTTGTTTAATACACTTTTCATCCACATAGGATTTTTTTTCCATTAGAGAAGCATATGTCCTTGTAAATACTTAATTTGAATTGCCATGCCTAAATTGAATTACTTCATCTAAAAATGCATTGCTCAAGGTTTTATATTTTTTCTAACCTGTCAAAATAGGTCATCCTGTTCAGTTCTACAGCATGAACAGACCTGCTACTCGGCACACACCTCCAACAATAGGGGGTTCTTTGCCATATAGGCGCCCTCCATCCATCACTTCACAGAACAGCCTTCAAAGCCAGGTCAACGGAGGACCATTTTATAGCCAGAATCCAGGTAAGATAGGCTCCTGCAGAATTCCCAGTTCTGATCCATTAAAGGAGAGTAGAAGAGAAGAGTATTAACCAGAAATAGCTGGATATTGTTAGCAAAAACCTGCTGTATATCATAGCACGTAACTAAGTCCTGCCTTTAAATTTTCTAGTGTGTTTGTTAACACCAAGGAATTGGTAATGGAAACACCAGACCCAAAAGCTCACTTGCTTTAAGTGTCTTTTGACACAGTAATGCCTCTATAATGCCTGAGAATAGAAAGGTATACTTGTATATCAGTGGTGGCGAACCTATGGCACGGGTGCCAGAGGCGGCACTCAGAGCCCTCTCTATGGGCATGCACACCGTCGCCTCAGTCCTAGGCCTTCAGCTGGGTTTGTAAAACCTTTTCGCTTTAGGCCTCCTCAGTCAATTTCAACTTCTCATGGGAAAAAAAAGAACTTGCAAAGTTGGAATTGATTGATTGAACTTTTTAGTCCCATCCAGTCTGCCGTTACCACCGCAGCCACGCCCACCCAATGGGCCACACCCACCCGGCACCCGGCGATGCATAAGTGGGTTTTGGGTTGCAATTTGGGCACTCAGTCTCTAAAAGGTTCGCCATCACTGGTATATATGTACAAGTACAGATACATATACACCCGTCTTCCAAAACTTGGATGTACTTTTTAAAAATGTGAAGTAAGTTGCTTAGGTTTGGATACTTTCTTCTGCAAAAACTCTTGGTATTGAATATAGTTGGTAGAATACTTTGTAAAATAAACTGCTGGAAGATAAATTGTTGACATTTGTTATTCCTTTGTTGAGATACCATGGAAGGTACCCAGTAATGTATAATTAGTCATGTAATCCCAATTCAATTTATCTGAAGAAAATAATTAAAGTTGTTGCTTCCATTGATTGTAAACTTACACAAATATAATTATTTTGATAAATGCGATTCAGGACTTAGCCAGATAGTCACTCTTTAAATGCAGTTAAATCCTCAGCCCTAAATTAATTTCGATTAAGTTAAGTGGAAATGAGTCAAGAGTGCATATTTATATCAAATTTATAAATATGGAAGAAAAAAACGTTTTGTCTTGGAAGCATTAATAATGTGGCAATATTTCTATTTGTCACAATAATATTGTGGGACATTTTATTTGCTATAATAAAATAAGTATGATTTGAATAGGGCTGTTTCAGGTATATTATTCTATAGATACTCTAGATCAGGGCTTTTCAACCTTTTCACCCATTATACCACTTTTAGGATATGGCAGTATCCGAGTACCAGTAGTCGCCTAGCAAGGTGTCAAAAACTTGATGACCAAAAAAAAAAAAAAAGGAAAAAAGTGATAAAGTATCAGGTAGTCCTCGACTTACAACATTTCACTTAGTGAGTGGCACTGAAAAATGTGCCCCCCAAGCCACAGCTGAGCAAGACACCTGCCTGCCCACCCGGCGGCACTCTTCCTCCTGTCTGAGGTTTTCATTGTTGTGAGCATTTCTGTTGAGGATTGGCAGCGGGGGTGGGGTGGGCGGGTGTTTGGTTTTTATTCCCCCCGTCTGCTGGGTGGTTGCAGTGACCCTGGGACACTGTGACCATCATAAATATGAATCAGTTGCCAAGCATCTGAATGTAAATCACAAGACCCTGGAGATGCTACAACATTCCAGCTGATCGGCGCTTCTTCTGAGCTCAGCAGAAGTGCCAGGATCAGTGCTACTTTCCAGCTGATTGGTGCTTCTTCAGGGTTCAGCAGAAGCACCAGCTGGAGCCTGGCACTGATCCTGGTGCTTCCGCTGAGCCCTGACAGCCCCGAAGAAGCACTGATCAGCTGGAGACTGGCGCTGATCTTGGTGCTTCTGCTGAGCCCTGACAGCCCCGAAGAAGCACTGATCAGCTGGAGATCCTGGTGCTTCTGCTGAGCTCTAACAGCCCTGCAGCTCCAGCCGTCTCTCGCTCAGGCTTGTGTGGTGCTGCCACTGGTTCAGCTCATTCCCCTCCCCCGCTACCATGTTTCTAGGATGGTCACATACCACCTGCCAGGTGCCAGTGTACCGCAGGTGGTACCCGTACCACTGGTTGAAACGCCCTGCTCTAGATGTTTCCCAGAATTGTAAAAAAAAAATTGTTACTTAAAAAAATTGGTTATCCATTTTCAAAGTTCTGCACAATTAATGTTACCTAGTTTTTAATTATCTAGTCACTCCATTGCATTTATTTTTTATTTATTTAGAAAATTTATATTGCCTACTCGCACATGGCAGCATTTAGTAAGATGCCACATTGTCTGTCCAGTTATTTCATGTCTCTATACTATATTTCTGATTAGAGTCTACTTATTTCTACTCCTTCACTGCAGTGTCTCTTGCGCCACCTCCTCCCTCCATCCTACAGGTAACTCCTCAGTTACCGTTAATGGGATTTGTGGCCAGAGTTCAGGAAAACAGTAAGTTTGCCTTTTCATTGATCTGTGACTTAAGTAAAGATTTTTTAATTTTTGTTTCCTATCTTAAATTACCTGTATACACTAGCTTGATTGATCTTTGGGTAAAAGGCAATTTTGTATAGCTACATCGCTATACTGGCTGAGAAATTCTGGGAGTTGAAGTCCACAAGTCTTAAAGTTGCCAAGGTTGAGAACCCCTGCTCTATTCACTCCCGATCTGGTAGAGATTCCATGTTTAGATGTGTTGATCAGATTTATCTGGTAAATTCTGTCCAAATTTCAAGCAGCAGCTAAGACACAGGATGTGTTGTCCGGTACGCTCCCACAGAGTGGGTCTCCTCAGGGTGTCGTCGGCCAGACAATGTCGGCTGGTGACCCCCAGGGGGAGGGCCTTCTCTGTGGGAGCTCCAACGCTTTGGAACGAACTCCCCCCCCCCGAACTCCATACGATGACGGAATTGCGTTCCTTCCGTCGAGAATTAAAAACATATCTATTTCGACAAGCCGGCCTGGGATAGTGGCTCCGGTACCAACAAGGCCATAATTGTTTTTAGGGGATTGAGCTTTTAAGATTATGTATTGGGTTTTTAAATGATTGGGCCAACTTATTTAATCTATTTTTAATAATTTTACTTTTTGTATGTTGATGTTTTTTAATTGGGCTGTACACCGCCCTGAGTCCTTCGGGAGGGGGGCGGCATAGAAATCGCAAAATAAATAAATAAATAATCTTTTTTACTTCTGAAAATAGGGTAATTGCCTTTCTTCCCTGGCCTGTGTTAGAGCAAGCCACCTTCTAGCTTTCAGATACTGCTTGTCAGGTGCAAAAGACGAGGTCCACACCTGGAATTCCAGTTAAACTGATTTTATTGCTAAAAAGCCTATGTGTGCACAGGAATCTTCTCAACTAATGATTAGCACATGCTTGGAGTTAGATAAGGGTCCACTGAATTGGGAGGGGGGAGGTTGGACTTAGTTCACTTGTGGCTACGTAGAGAACCCTCTTTTAACTCCACCCCCAGGTTCTGCTGCTCCTTTCCCTATAGTGCTGGGCGGTATATGATATATAATATCTGATGGATACCAAAATTATTTGATTATCCCCATTAAACATATTACATTAGAAGAAGGGAAGCAAAGGAGTCTTGCAAATTCTTTGCTATAAAACAAGTTATATAAATGCTATGCATATAGGTAGCCTTCATTATCTGTAGTTTTTATTATCCACACATTTGTGTATCTGTGATTTTGCTCATTATCAGTGAAAGTTTTGAAGGGTGAAGGAGCTTCTGCAGTATAATAGTAACATTATTTACTAGACATGTCTGTATTTCCACTTCAGGTTTCATGTGTAAAATAAACTGGACAAATATGTCCTGTTATTTATTAAATTGTTATTTCACGTGAAGTATTAATACCACTTTACAATGCCTTGGTAAGGCCACACTTGGAATACTGCATCCAATTTTGGTCACCACGATGTAAAAAAGATGCTGAGACTCTAGAAAGAGTACAGAGAAAAACAACAAAGATGATTAGGGGACTGGAGGCTAAAGCATATAAGGAAAGGCTGCTGGAATTGGGTATGTCTAGTTTAATGAAGAGAAGGACGAGGGGGGACATGATAGCAGTGTTCCAATATCTCAGGGGCTGCCACAAAGAAGAGGGAGTCAAGCTATTCTTCAAAGCACCTGAAGGCAGGACAAGAAGCAACGGGTGGAAACTAAGCAAGGAGAGAAGCAACTAAGAACTAAGGAGAAACTTCCTGACAGTTAGAACAATTAACCAGTGGAACAACCTGCCTCCAGAAGCGGTGACTGCTCCAACACTGAAAGTTTTTAAGAAGAGACTGGACAGCCATTTGTCCGAAATGGTATAGGGTTACCTGCCTGAGCAGGGGGTTGGACTTGATGACCTCCAAGGTCTGTTCCAACTTTATTATTATTATTATTATTATTATTATTATTATTATTATTATTATTATTATTATTATTATTATTATTATTATTATTATTATTATTATTACTACTACTACTACTACTACTACTATTATTGCTATTACTACTACTACTACTACTATTATATAACAAGGCAGGAAACCTGAATATATATATATATATATATCTATTAGTTTCAGACACCCCTCCCCCTCCACCCCCAGTAGACGAAGCTGTTTTTGATGAATCTCCACCACCACCCCCTCCTCCAGAGGATTATGAAGAAGAAGAAGCAGCTGTGGTGGAATACAGCGATCCTTATGCTGAAGAGGATCCACCATGGGCACCAAGGACCTATTTGGAGAAAGGTTAGTTTGTTGGAGTTGTAGGTGGAAGTCTGTCTCCCTCCTTGGGTCTGAATTCAGTGCGATACATTATATCACATTTTTTATCCTGAGAGCTTGAGAGTCACAGGTTTTTTTTACATTTTGCCAAGTAATAGCACTAGAAGAATATTTTGCTCTCTTATGTGGTATCCCAAAGTGTGACTTACAATGTGATCGTGAAATAAAATTGTTATTAGCCGTCTCCAACTCCTTTTAAACAAAATGTTACCAGCTCCTTTCCCCAATAACCCAAACCTGTCCAGATAAGAATGTAGTTCAAACATTTAATTTTATGCACTCAGTTTTTCAAAATGTTTCCCTATATCAGTTACTAATAACTGTGATTGTATTCCATTTCATCCGTGTGTCCTGTGCAGTCCCTGACTTACATCAGCAATTACAATCAGAATTTCCATCACCAAGCAATGCAGTAATAAAGTATGACTGAATCTCTTAGTAATGCAGTCTGTATAATCCCGATTGCCATTGTTAATTGAAGTTCACAGTTGTTAGGTGAGGCAACTTCTTGCTGGTTTCTTACACCAAACTTAGTGGAGAAGCTGACAGGAAGTTGCAAGTGCTAGGCTGGCAGGCAGGTAAGTTGCTGCTCCTGGGGGTGGGTGGGAGCAGAGAGCAAGGAGGTATGTGGGGGTGCAGGGAGGGGATCTGCCAGAGGTGCTGGTCAGGGAAAGTGTGAAGAGCGCATGAGAGGCTTTTTGCGCAGGTCAGTGAGGGTGTGATGGGCTGCCTGAGAGTTGCAGCGAATCAGATGCATGAGGTTGCACAAGAGTGAGATGTGAGAAGGATGCATGAGGACATGCAAGACACGCAGAACCAAGAGGGTATGCATGGAGGTGCAAATGGCATGATTGGCAAAGGGCTGGGGGATGGTGCACAGGTGAAGGGGGCTTAACCCAGTGATTTGCGACAGTCCCTGCTGGCTTCCCCTTTGACTTTCTGGAAAAGCTAGCAGGGAAGATCACAGATGGTGATTATATGAACACAGAGTACTTGGCAACTGGTTATGTGATCGACTGACTGTGTGGGTGTTGGTTTAGCCAGAACACTGACGATGAGTCATAACCACTGTCATTCAGTACTGTCATAACTTTGAACAATCGCTGAATGAATGGTGATAGTTCTACCTGTATAGTACCTTGTGTTTTTTGAGGGGAGGGAGTTGCTTTGACTCAGTGTTGACTCCTGGCTACTGATTGGACAACTCCGTGTAGCTTTCTTGGCAAGATTTCAGGACTGATATGCTATTGCCTCATCATTAGAGCTGAAAGAGAGTGAGTGGCCCAAGATTATCCAACTGAAATTGTGCCTAAGATGGGACTAGAACTTTGGTGTTTGGGCACAAGGCAAAGAGGTTTTTGAAAAGTTCTCCACTAAATTATTTTTGTGCTTTTCATTTTATTTTCAGCCATAGGAGAAATGAATAGCATTCCATTAAGCCACCAAAGCATTGTTAGTAGTCCTGCACCACATACCCTGGAAAATCACTGTTAAAAGAAAGATGTACGGATTGAACTCCCACTTCTATTAGCAAAGAAAGCTTGTTGCTCCATCAGTGGACACTTTTGAGGAATGAGCCATTTAATGTGTTATCTTTTTTTTTTCTAATTTAGTATTCCATCATTTTAGACTGTCTTACATGTTTCACAATTTTGTATTAGCAACTATTTCTGTAAATGGGAAGGAATTCTTGCATGACTAGCCAATAAAGAAAATGCCTACTTTTTGATACAAGAGACCACGTAAGTGAAAGCTGTAATTGCCTTGTGTCCAACTGCTTATTTGAAATGCTAATTTTGTTTTTCTTCTTGTTCCTAGTTGTGGCAATTTATGATTACACTAAAGACAAGGAAGATGAACTTTCCTTTCAGGAAGGTGCCATCATCTACGTCATTAAGAAAAATGATGATGGGTGGTATGAAGGTGTGATGAATGGAGTAACTGGACTCTTCCCCGGAAACTACGTAGAGTCCATCATGCACTACTCAGAATGAAGACCACTATGGCAAGAGACAGAACCAAGAGATTGTTGGGCTGGCCAGGTCCCTTTGACAGCTTGGGGGGAACCTGGGCACCCGAAGGAAGGATCATTGTAACAAAACCACTCCCCTTTCCTCCTTTTTATAAAATGGTGATTTGAATTGTTTTGAAGAATGGCTCTTCCATTTGCCAGCAGCGACCAATGACCAATATTAATGAGCTGACTGATCAACATGTAGATACAGAGATGTAATGAACTTGCCAGTAAAGGGATCCATTACTCAAATTGAGACCCATTCAATCAAAACATGGGATTTTTTTTTTCCTCAGGAATACCATGCCTGGTATTGGGGCATCTTGGATGTTAGCTCTGAAGGCTTTGTTAAACTATCTGCCATCTCTTTCTCCCTCTTTATTCTGCACATATTACTGCTGGATGTGTGATATTGTACTGGCAAACATTCTGAGATCACACACAGACTGGGTCTCAGCTTGGTTCCTTGCATCTCTAATACAGCAATTCTGCAATTGTTTCACACATATAGCTTGATATGGGCTTTTAAGGAGCTGTTTCATTTCTTCTTACAGGAGGACGTAACATCAGAGATAATCTCCCAATATGTTGAGACTTCCAAGTCATAAACTGGGCCTCTTTTATATCATTCAATTATTTTTTAAAAAGTTGGACTAAAGATCATGAAGGACGATAAAGCTTGACATTCTAAAAATGGCCTCTGTCCTTCATATAATTATATAGCAGCCTTATTCAGCCCTCAGTATGCAAAATATTCATGACATGGTTTAAACCTGCCCTCCTGATAGTGTTCAAAAACTGCTTTCAGTCAGGCTTTAGTCCTTGTTGTTACAAAGGCTGACGGCAGTCTTCTAAAATTACCATTGCCTCGTGTTTTATAATTTGGGAGTTAGAAAGGGATATAAGTATTTTATAGAGAAAGGCTTTGTCTGAATTGATTAGCCTGCTTCAGTTGACTATAGCCTGTCCAATTCAGAATAAGTGTGTACTAGTGACATTGGCCACTTGTTCTATTTCAGATTTTGATACATACCATTCGGGACCTGTGAAAGCAGACAGATATTGATTTCCAAGGGCTGTTGGTTTTCTTTGAATGCAGATTTAGAAACTGACAAAAGCATGCACTACTTTTTCTCCCACCAGTAAATATGTGGGTGATTTTCCAACGTGGGAATGGAAATCTGCTATAATGTCTGTAGGCATTTTACCAACAAGCTAGAGGATATACAGAATATGTTTATTTTTGTTATCCAGAATCACGGAGCAATCAGATTCAGGCATGAAGTGAGGTGGGAAGGTGTGAACTCTTTTCTGTACTGTTGACCATAGTCCTTATGAAGCTTGCTTTTGCTTAGCTGCTGTTTTCATGCTGATAGCAGCTGAATTGGGGGGATTATGAGAAGAACCTGAAGGGTTTTGTATTAGCTCTGTGGTATATTGTGAGAAGTTAAGTTTACCTGTATGCCACAATCTCAGCCCAATTCCTCACTGCTGATTAACATAATAAATGTTCCCCCAAATACATAGAATATAATATTTCTTTGTAAGACATTGTAAACATTTCATACTTCTTACTCTTAGTTGATTTGCTGGGTATATTGCTCAATATAATGTTTCAGTATTCATATACTTGGAACACTGATTGTAGTAGTCAGGCTTCCTTTCTCACATAAGCTAGCCATAAATTTACTAACCATCTTCTGAATTATGCAGATTATGTTGGTATAGCTTCTGTGGCTTCCTCTGTTGCTTGTTTGTGCCATTACTAAACCTCAGGTGCTACCAAAAGTCATTAATTTAGCATCAATTGTTGTTGCTCCCATTAGTAGGACTGCTAATGAGATCCAGGTCCCTTCATAGATTGCTATTTCAAAGCTTGAGACCCACTGTGATAATGTTTATTGTCACTGGCATGCAAAAAAAAAACCCCAAGATGATCAAAGCTGCCTCCTCCTTTTTAATGGTGTCAATATTGCAAGGTACAGAGGGGTGGGAGTTCAATTGTATTCTGTGACCATCAGTTTGCCTTTACTGGCACCCCACCCCCAACAGATTCCAGTGCTTATAGTATAGAATAAAGATCACTGAGGACTGGCTTGTTTGAAGGCATCCAGATTTGATTTGTCTAAGAGAGAAGGGTATCGCTGAAAGCCGTATGTATTTGTAGATGTTAGAGTACTGGAGCCAGCTTCTTGCATAAACACCAATTGAGAATATGAGTTATGATGAGAGCTGATCTATTAGCACAAGGGGTAAATTTCTACAAAGGGACAAGCATGATGGGTATGCATATAGATATTACTGTGTAATATCATGTGTGTGGTGTTAAGGTGCACAGTCTTGAGACACAACCTACCATATGAAGATGGAAATGCAGCCTCCATCAGTATGCTTGTTATAAGTGGCTGCCACTGTTCCATGGGAACCCAACTAAGAGAAGACTCTGCTCTGAGAAGTTGAAAGTGCAACTTTAATACTTGTTTGGAGCTTTGGAATAGGATTCTGCTTCAAAGATCATTCATCAGTGGCATCTTGCTTTCTCCTGACTTTTGCAGAGCCTGCCAAGAGGATGAACAAAAGAGGTCAGGGGTTATGGCAAATTATTCTGGACAAATTTTGTGGACTACGTGGCTCAGTTCTGAAAAACTAAAGTTAACATGTGTCCGTTTAAACATACTGGGTGTTGTGCCTGCAGGCTATGAGCTGTGTTGCAAACAATTCTTTAGAATGGAAAACTTGACCAAAAGCTGATTAGGAAAGCAGCATAACAATACAGCTTATTCAAATTTCCTCTCCCAAGTTTTCATATTATGCTTTTTTTTGTCATTACTGATGCAGTTATTGTCTGGGACTGTGCTTTTTATGGTTTCATCAACTTCTGAAGAACACATCCCCCCCCCCACCCAACAATCTTATTTTCCTTTTTCAGAAACAGGTTGCCTTAACAATCCTTCACATGTGATTTCTCTGCTGTTCTGGGAAATGTTTTTGGTTGTAGAAAAGACTGGTGTTACTCCTGGAGCTCTGTTGTTGAAAAGTCGGTAATGGGAATTCTTAACTCTGTCCCTTTGCCAGACCTAAACGACAAAATTTTATTCCTAGAACAAATAGAAATTGGATGATGATTCTGTGCCAGAACAGAATCCTGAGTTCTCTGGAATAGGGCAGCATAGAAGTCAAATTAATAATAATAATAATAAATGAACCCTGACTATTTCCTGGCTATGAAAGGGAGGGTTGGAGAAGATTTATGTTTTTATTGGTAGCCTTTTTGTTTTCCTGTTTAAAAGTGCTTTCAGTATCACATGATTTTTATAAGATGTTACTCATTTGCTTATTTGGAGAGAAACTGTACAGCTTCTATGGAGGGCAGGGCCACAGTTCCCTTATAAGAAATTGGAACTCTCTGATTGTATGACTGCTTCCTGTACCCTTCACACAGACCAAGATCATCTTCCTGCAAAGTTCTGCAGAGGGTGTTTACAGATTCCTTGCCTCCTGCTGGTTTAATGCTTTTATTCTGCAATACTAATGTTGTGAAAATAATCCTTGGATTTTATGCTTATTTTTTATTTTGTACAATTTTGAATTATGTAGAATGCCTATGGATGATGCTATGTACAAGGCCCAAAGTAATCAGACTCTGTGTGTATGTAATGTTACATAGACTGCATGTTATATCAAGACAGTGAGAGTGGTTTTTCAAATATCATTTACTATTTTTCCCAACTTACCTTTTTTCCCCCCACTGGTGTTTAATTAAGAAAAAGGGGTGGAGAGGAAGGGCCTGGACTTCTCCCTTGTACCTATCCTCTTTCCCTAGTCCTGCTGTAAAGCTATTAAATATGTTGAACATTCCACATTCTGTTTCAGTATCTTGTGGGGAAAAACAAGTAGGGGGGAGTCCAAAAAGAGCTCAGTGTCAATATTTTTTTTTTTTAGCTTTTCTTTCATCATAAAACGGCTTTGATTCCCTCAGTGCTCATTTCTCCAACCATGCAATTATGGCACACGAATCCATGTTCATGAACGTTCTTCTGCTTCATTTAGAGAGCAACATTTGTTTGCTAGGGGTACGAATTAGCAGCCCTTCAGCTTCATGTAGCTTCTCAACTTCCAGTTTGAGCCCCTGCATGTCTGAGACATGCTGTCAAAATTCAGAAGCCCAAGTAGTTGAATTTAAGATGAGCTTTCCCCAGATTAAGGGTGGGAATCAATGGAAATGTAAAGGATGACAACCCTAATTCTTATCTTTCCGTCCTCAACATATAAATGATTGGGGGAGATAATGGGGGGCCATGGCTGAATCGAGGGGGAGACGAAGATTGCTCTTAATAGCCCACCAGAAGATTGGGAAGCTAAGCTTTGCTCAGAGCCTTTGAATATTACTGTCCTAGAGGAAAAATGCTTTTTGTTTATCATGCGAACAATATTTTGGTGCCTTCAGACCTAAGGATTGTCCTTTTTAGGGGCTTTTTTCCCTTCAATAAAAATTGAAAATCTTTTCCTCATTTGAGAGCTGGCATCATAAGATATAGGAGGAAGAGGCAAAGAATATGGTTCAGAATCTTATATTGTTGGCTACTTTTGCTTTAATTTTACATTCTTTTATAAGAATGGCTTAGAGATGTTGCTTATGGGTTTGTTACTTTTTACCTTGGTTAAATTGGCAACATTTGGGAAGGGACAAGGAGAATTTAATGAGAAAAGTGAATGTTCTGGGTGATCTCTAACAGACAAGACTTTTGTTGAGAGGGGTGGGAGGTCTAACCTTTGCAGATTGTGTTGTGGTTTTAGCTTTATTATTTTTGTAATTTATCCCTGATTTCTATGTGGAGTGAAAAGTGAGGAGTTAAACTTTTTCATGTAAGAACAAGGACTTAAAACGTGTTTCTGGTGTACAGAACTGTAGGCATGTTTCGCTAGAGAAAAATTAAAGGAATAGCTAGCTTAGATGGTTTTGAACTGCTCCAGAAGTTAAAATGTAAAGGAAATGAAGTGTGGTTAAACTAGCAAGAATAGCATGTCTTCCAGTTTTGGGTTGTTGGAGCAGCCTTTGTTTATAGCAGTATTTGAAAATGTCATCAATGAAGGGGACGTTGAACTAGAAAGGATTAAATTAGCTATGTAATGACAGATTTTTGAGCATCAATACATACTCTGTAAGAGCTGATGTACCAATTAGAAATATATAGAAGTTCTCTGATTATAGATTTCTCAGAGATTATACACCTGTCTAACATATACAGTATTATACATCACTTTTACTAGACAGGATACTGCATTAAAAAATACAAGTTGGTGTTGCTCAAAACAAAGATCTTAGGCTGGTACATTTAAAAAAAAAAGCTGATAGATTTGAATTTGACAAGTGAATCCCATTGGAAATCCAGAGGGAGCTGTTAGGTTTACCTATGAAGAGAATTTGTAAAGTCTTCTGCACCTTATAATTGTATGTTTACCAGATCAATGGCAATGCTAAAATCCATGCTATAGATAAGAAGAATGGTGTGTTTTTGTCCTACTGCAGCAGAATAGGCAGCAATTCAAGGCAAAAAATGTCATGACCAGTCCTGCCTAGGCCTAACGTTTAAACCTTACGCAGTACTATCAGTACTATCACTCTTATTCATAGATTCCATTATGTCCTTCATATATTACATGGGAAATGGCACAGAGTGTCTTCAGTTGGAGTCTTTCAAGAGTTCTGGCTGAAATTTCATAAACACTGGGTGCTGTTTTTCAGATATTGAATTATGTGCCTCGTTGTGTGGCAAACTTCATTTGCTATCATATAAAAATAGACACTTGATTTAAAAGGAGCCGCTTTACTAGTAGTGGCTATGGGTTCTGAGCTCTTAAGTATCCCAGTAGTGTGAGAGCTTTGGGATTTTAGGGAAGGAAGCCTTGCTGGTTTTGATTTATTGTGTATACCATTAAACCATTTGGGGGTGGGATGAGGGAGGAGACATAAATTTTTAATTTTTTAAAAATTGTATTTGGAATTAACTGTTGCTGTGTACTAAACCCTCTTGTTACTAGTCCTAATAAATAAATCCCCCAAAACTTGCACTACCCTCTTGACAATTGTCTTGAACTTTTTCGTGATTAATTTTTTGCTGTGCACTTAAGTTATTTCTAGACCTAAAACCTATTGGTTTCTGGCTTATATATGCATCTTTTTTTAGTAGCCTTAAGAATTAAAATGAAGGCGCTCATAAATATTTTAAGTCCAAAAATAGTATGATATGTGCTTGTTTAAAGTGATGTCCTTAAAGAGAGTTTGGAAGAGGGAAAAATTAGACCTAGTGAACTGCCAACCTAGGTTGTGGTCAGTGTCCTCCTTTCGACATAAGTTGATCAGTTTGAATATTTGCTGAGTTCTAGTTTAATAATTATTGGGCAACGTGCCCTAAATAAACCAGAAGTAGCAAAGACAGGCAAGATATTCTCCCACATAGGATTAGAAAGATGATAGTATTCCACTTTTAGAAATGTAGAATTCAACACTGGTGAGGATCCTAGATCCCTTGGCAAATAAAAAGTTGGAGAGAATTAGGATAAAATGATTGAATGGAACCCAATTCAAGTGTGTAGCGATTAATGGACTGGAACCTGCAGAAAATGCATTCCTAGTATTAATAAAGATCATGCGGATCCTACAGGTAAACAGCCAAAATAATGAAGATGACGTTAAGGTTTAGTGCTGTCTTTTCAAAATCGTATACTGAAATGGTTAAATACACAAGGAACTCAGGTACTAAGGCAGAGCAACTGATTCAGTATTCATCACAATGTATAATGTAAGGAATTATGTGAAAGTGTGTTGAGAATGTATGCTAAAAAAGGATATAAAGTCATTTACCAGATTAATAGATCTGACAGTTCAGAAATAAACGTGCTTTGCACATAGTTGAAATAGGAAGAAGTATTTGCTACTTTGAGTTACTTATGAAGTAATAAAGGCAGGGTAAAAATCTAAACTAACCAAATAAATAAAACCTTAGGTTTGATAGTGCCAGATTCTGCACCAATAAATTACCTTGCTTGCCACAAGGCAGTTTCTTACGTCTGTGTAAGACTACACAAAAGCTTCTATGTAGCATTAACATGTTACCTTATTAAAGTAATTATAGGGAAGGGGCTAGCTCCCCTATAATTTCACTACATCTACATACAAAGGCCCTGAGCCTTCCAATTCAAAGTTTGAGGTCAGGATAACTGATCCCAGAACAGTTTTTAAAAGAAAGATTACATTCAGTGAAAATCAAAATGTATAAGCTTTTTAGTGATGTATTTTACTACCCTTGGATGTGGAGGGGGGAGTAGAACAAAATATATTAAACCTCTGTTGTACTTAAGTTTATATTAAAAGAACTTCTTTTCTCAAAAAAGAATTAAGTGCAGGCAGGCCCCTCCTCTCCCAAGATGCTAACACTGTTACAGTAGAAAAGAGATGTCCCTTCCTCTGCTGCAATCTTGGTTGGCTATATACCCTTCACAATTCATTAATTTACACACTGCCTTTCCTCATTAAATCCAGAACGCTGTTTGGAAACAGAACAGCAGCATTGCTTACAAGAGTTTTCAATCAATAGAAACTGAAGTCTGCACACATTTTAAGAAACATTCTGGGTCCTGAGTGGAAAGGCTGTGGCGATCTAGACTTTGCTGAGCTTCTAGTATAAAATCTAGCTGAACCGCCATGAGGAGGGAAAAACTTATTCCAACATCTAAAAGTTGACTGCTCAACCTGTACAGCATGCAGTAAGATCCACTTTCCACTTTGGACTGCCCAGGGGGCCCCTGACATTTATGCACAAATAAATCAATACAGTAGCAGCAGTAATGCTTGCTTTGTATTTTTGGAGGCTTATGCGGCAAATAATGCTATGGCTTCTGACTGTTCAGCTTTCTATCCTTCTCTGTTAGAGAAACTAAATTTGGATATTGTAGAACACATTACTAATTGCCCAACTGTCTGATGAAGGAATCTCAATTTTTATTTGGAGTCTTTACATCAGACATGTCAAACACAAGGCCCGGGGGGCCGGATGTGGCACGCGAAGTGGTTTCATGTGGCCTGTGAAGCCATCCTGCAAACAATGAGGGAACGGCCCCCTCTGCCTTGGCCCTGGCCCAGGCCAGCCGGCCGGGAGCCAATATACAATTTTGTGGTGGCCATCTATGCTGAAATGCATTCAGTCTCCCTCTGACTTTGCCCTGGTACCCATCACAAACAACCTGGCTAAGGAGAGCAAGCACAGCAACAGCAGCCTTGAGGAGATAAGTGCAGCTGGGCGCCTCCTTGGGAAAGGGGCTGGGCATGGTGCCGCGGGTGCTTGAGGGCCAGGCTGGGCATTTGACCTCTGCTGCCCAGGGATATGGGCAGCCCACACCACCATCCAGCCCCCCATGGCCTGAGAGGAACAGTGAGGCTCCTCCAGTGGACCATGCCTTGGCACTTGCCCTGGTCCCATCCCCTTCTGCCAGAAACCCTCAGATCTGTCCCACTCCTGACCAGGCCCCCATAGGCACCCTTGACGCGAACGATGTAGAGTTGACCATGCCCACCCAATAGGCCACACCCACCCAGTAGGCCACACCCACTGCCCCCCGAGGGCAACTGTAATGCTGATGCGGCCCTCAATGAAATTGAGTTTGACACCTGCTTTACATGAAAGAATATATAAATTTCTCAAATATTGGTGGGCAATTTTGCTATGTAAATGCCTTCTAGAGCAGAGGCAAATTATCTCTTGAAACAACCTCACACAAATTTAACTATATCTTTATTGACTTGTGCATATTCCATTGTATAATGATTTCTTAGTACTTTCCATGAATGCATTTTTAATTCTTTACCCATGCTTTAAAAAAGTATATTTATACATATTTATAGAATATTTATATAGAAAGAGCTCTTCTCAACCGTAAGTTCTTACTTGCAATGAGCTTTCATTCTTGAAAGGAAAGGATATGGGGAGGCAGTCCCATTCAGAAAGAATGTGCAATTTTTTCCTGTAAAGCGGTAAACATATGAATATATTTACAGCACATAGCACACATTGGCTACACAGACAAGATCATTGTTTTAACATTGGTGGTTTACATGTGCATAATCAGATACAAGAATCACCACCACTGACTCCGTCCAATGGCTGCAAAACAAATGTTCTTTCCACAATTTACAATCCTAAAATTTACAATTACAAAATAGTAAAAGCGGGGAAAAGCAGACAAGTAATTGACCTCACCCATTTTCTGATGACAAAATACAAAGATTTGGGGGGGGGAGTATGTTGCAGCACAGTCACAAACAGGTATCTTAGAATGATACACCCACATTAAAATAAAGCCAATACCCATTTGGATCAGAAACCTTGTTTTCCAAAACATTTGTACTATGGCCTGCATTCATGAAGATGTAAGCAATCCTTGTCAGAACTACCGCAGGCTATCCCGTTTTTCTTTGGTAGACAAGGTCATCCCCAATATTGTGGGGCTGTCCTATTCACTACTGAGAGCATGTCTAGAGATTTTCTTAACTTTCCAATCTACACATTCTGATTTCTACCAGACAGAGTAGGCTGTCATTATAACAATGCAACGAAATACTGCTTCTTTCTGTTAACGTTTACTGAAGTTTCTATAAGCTTCAAATGTATGAACTATGGAGGAATATAATATCTATAATTAGCTGAAGGGAATCCAGGAACCAAATTTTAACTAAACCCTACACTGAAGCAGCAGATACCAAATAACATTTTTGTACATCACATAAGACTGTAGATTACTGATATGATTGAAGTAGTTTGCTATCTAATGAAAAGTTCCATAATCACAAATGGCCAACGTTTTATGCTTTAACGAAATGAGAGCTATAGTTTTAGATGACAATCAGCTGTATCATAGGACCAACCACCCATTCATGTAAGGTTAGAGGTATACGTACATAACATATCTAAAAATCTAATCTAAAAATTATAGGGCTATCAGTGCATGTAGCACAGATGTGTGTGTGGACAAGAATACCAACCTTGCTGTTAAGCAAAATGAAGCTTCTAATAGCGAGTGCCATACAAAGTGCACTAACCAAATAGGTGATAAGACAATAGGGGAACTCAGGCACCACACAGGTATGTAGAAAGTAAACACAGGGCCAGTCACAAAGGACTCAAATGTTTATACACCAATGCACAGAGTATGAACAGCAAACAGGGTGAACTAGAAATTCAGGTTAATGAGTGCAGATATGATATTGTTGCCATTACGGAAACATGGTGGGATGAAACCCACACATGGAACACACAGCTAGAGGGATTTAAATTATTTAAAAGAAACAGACCAAATAAAAGAGGAGGTGGAGTTGCTCTCTATATAAGAAATAACTACATCTCTACAGAAATAGAGCACAATGATAAAAACTGTCTTGAATGCATTTGGGTCAATATAAAAGGGGGGGGAAATGACATTGCCATAGGTGTATACTACAGACCATCCAACCAACCGGAGGAAATAGATGAACTTTTTGCTAGTCGGCTAACTAAGATATGTAGGAAGAACATCACAATAGTAATGGGGGACCTTAACTACCCTCACATCAACTGGGAGACAAACTCTGTACCAAGTGGAAGATCAAACAGGTTCCTGGCAAACCTAGCAGACAACTTTGTCTCCCAAAAAGTAGAGAAGGGAACTAGGGGATTAGCCATTTTGGATCGAATTCTCACTAACAGAGATGAAATGATAGAAGGTGTTGAAGCCATAGGAACCGTGGGAGGAAGTGATCATGCAATATTAGAATTCAACATTATGGAAGCGCAAGCAGTAGAACACAGTCAAACTAGAGTCTTGGACTTCAAGAGAGCTAATTTCAATAAACTTAGAGAGGGCTTGGGAAGGATTCCATGGATGAGAATCCTCAACGGGAAAACAATTCAAGAAGCTTGGGAAATTTTGAAAAATGAGATAATAAAAGCAGAGTCTAGCACAATACCAACAAAGAAGAAAAACAACAGCTCTCAAAAGAAACCAGCATGGCTGCATAAAGAACTCTCTGACAAATTGAAAGATAAAAAGGACAAGTATAGAAAGTGGAAAGAGGGGCACATAACTAAGTCAGAATATCAGCAAATAGCCCGAGCCTGCAAAGACAAAGTGAGGAAAGCTAAGGCTCAAAATGAATTAAGGCTTGCAACCAAAGTCAAAAATAACAAAAAAAAAAGCTTCTTTCAACATGTAAAGAACAAGAAAAAAGTGAAGGAAACTATTGGTCCATTAGTGGGTGAAAGTGGCAAGAAGGTGACAAGCAACAGGGAGAAAGCAGAACTATTTAACTCCTTTTTTTGCATCTGTCTTTACACAAAGGGAAAAAACAGACCAACCTATCAAAAATAGTGCCATAAAAAACAAAATAGAAATACAAGTTAAGATAGGCAAGAAAATGGTAAGTGAACATCTGTCCAGCCTAGACGAATTCAAATCACCAGGACCAGATGGATTACACCCCAAGATTCTTAAGGAACTGGCAGATGTGATCTCGGAACCACTGAACTATATTTTTCAAAGATCCTGGAGCACAGGGGAACTACCAGAGGACTGGAAAAGAGCTGATGTAGTTCCCATCCTCAAAAAAGGGAAAAAAATGGACCCAGAAAATTACAGCCTGACCTCAATACCTGGGAAGATTCTGGAAAAGATAAACAAACAATGAATGAACACCTAGAGGCAAACAAAGTCATTGCTAAAAGCCAACATGGGTTTGTCAAAAATAGATCATACCAGACAAATCTTATTGCATTCTTTGACCAAGTGACAAAATTAGTGGATCAGAGGAATGCTGTGGACATAATTTACTTGGACTTCAGTAAGGCATTTGATAAAGTAGATCACAACCTACTACTTGATAAGATAGAAAAATGTGGGGTAGACAGAATCACCACCAGATGGATCCGTAGCTGGCTGACCGGCCGTACTCAGCGTGTGGTCCTCAATGGAACCGCATCTACATGGAGGGAAGTGTGTAGTGGGGTGCCCCAGGGCTCTGTTCTGGGCCCAGTACTCTTCAACATCTTCATCAACGATTTGGACGAAGGGATAGATGGGGAACTCATCAAATTTGCAGACGACACCAAGCTGGCAAGAATAGCCAACACTCCAGAAGACAGGCTTAAGATACAAAAGGATCTGGACAGACTTGAACACTGGGCACTATCTAACAAAATAAAATTCAATGGTGAAAAAAAGCAAGATTCTACATTTAGGCAAGAAAAACCAAATGCACAAATACAGCATAGGTGGCACCTTGCTCAATAGTAGTAACTGTGAGAGGGACCTCAGAGTCCTAGTATGAGCCAGCAGTGTGCTGCAGCTTCCAAAAAGGCCAACACAGTGCTAGGCTGCATTAACAGAGGGATAGAATCAAGATCACGTGAAGTATTAATACTTTACAATGCCTTGGTAAGGCCACACTTGGAATACTGCATCCAGTTTTGGTCACCACGATGCAAAAAAGATGTTGAGACTCTAGAAAGAGTACAGAGAAGAGCAGCAAAGATGATTAGGGGACTGGAGGCTAAAACATATAAGGAACAGTTGCTGGAATACGAAGAGAAGGACGAGGGGAGACACGATAGCAGTGTTCCAATATCTCAGGGGCTGCCACAAAGAAGAGGGAATCAAGCTATTTTCCAAAGTGCCTGAAGGCAGGACAAGAAGCAAGGTTTCCTGCCTGAGCAGGGGGTTGGACTGGATGACCTCCAAGGTCCATTCCAACTTTACTATTATTATTATTAATTGGGTATGTCTAGTCTAATGAAGACCAGGGGTGACATGATAGCAGTATTTCAATATCTCAGGGGCCGCCACAAAGGAGTCAAGCTATTTTCAAAGGCGCCTGAAGGCAGGACAAGAAGCAACGGATGGAAACTAATCAAGGAGAGAAGCAACCTAGAACTAAGGAGAAACTTCCTGACAGTTAGAACAATTAACCAATGGAACAACCTGCAACCAGAAGTTGTGAATCCTCCAACACTGGAAGTTTTAAAGAAGAGACTGGGCAACCATTTGTCTGAAATGGTATAGGATTTCCTGCCTAAGCAGGGGGTTGGACTAGATGACCTCCAAGATACCTTCTAACTCTTTCTATTCTATACGCAGCACACAGAGAAATAGTTAATAGTAGGAGAGAGATAATTGTGATGCACAATTTTCCTGCCCATGGTCCTCAGCCCAACTGCGGGCAGCCATAGGGTTGATGCCAATCCCCTTTGGCCTTAACACATTCCTCTCAATAATTTGATTATATTTTAAAAATATTTTTAGCTTTCATACATTTTCAAGAATTATTCAAAAGAATAATTTATTAATAGGTTTAGAGGGCATATAGAAGTCACTTGAAAATATTGTGAAAAATCGTTTCATCCTATTGTTATTAGGATTTATTTTGGACATACCTGCTTGCAGAATAATTCTAACAAGAAATTTGCTTTTGGGTCTAACCCTGTTTAATTTAAAACCCAATTTATATTCTTTAAGAATTAAATCCTTAAGGCCAAAAAGCTGTTCAAATTTATGTTTCACTGATCAATGTATGAACCAAAAAAATAAAGAAATTCCAGTGGAAATGAGATGTTTATTCATCAAAAGCTGAATTGAACCATAATTCAGACATTCTCTCTTCAAGATATTCTCAGGTATTTAACCATCTCTGGGTTAAATATTCTTACCTTTTGACTTCTCAGTTTGAAAGTTTAATAAGATATGCCATACATTCCTGGGTTATAGCCTTTTGGGGAAATTTTTGAAGAAAACTGTAGCCCTGAGGTATGGGCATTAAACATATTTAAAATCTTAATTCAAAAAGAAAATACGAATGCTTGAACGATCTGATACATGTATACAATTGAGGCCTTTGGAAAGGAATTACAATGATTCTACCTATTTGGTTCAAAACCAATTAAACTGATGCTGCTCTGTGATGCTTCATCACTTTTCAGACACTTTTAACCAAAGGCCCTTGAGAAGGGTTGAAAAAGGAAGACCCACAAAGGCAGAAACCGTGATATACTAAGCCAGAGGAAGTTAACCAAAAGGGGCAAAGAAAGTAGGTAAAGAGTTCATTATGTTGCTAAAAGATATGTATCACCTTAAGAGAAATAAAATGTAGAAACCGACTTGCGAAATGGAAGCAACCAGGAAAGAAAGTTCTATATTAATATTCTTTTTAAAAGACCGAAAGTCTGGAAAAAGGCATCTCAGTGCTCCTGTTGCTGCTGACCGGGTAAAATTCTGTATCAGAAACCTTCCTTACTGACATCCTTAGGGCACATAATTTAATTTGATGGCCTTAGATATTTAACTAGTGCCATTTTTTTTGGTCATAGGTGGATACTGTTTATTTTTTGCATATGACAATATTTTGTTACAATGAGTGAATTCAGGTGGTACTTCAACACTGCCTGTCTCCAAAGGAACATGAAGGTTCAAAGGAATGAGGTGAACAAACTCTGGAATGAGGTGAACAAACTCTGCCCCCCCCCCAGAAATTCTCATTTCTTTCAGTTTCATATTCACAAAATGAGACACCAACAAGCGGCAGTGGCAACAGCAGTAGCAGCAACCAACAGGAATAAAAAGGCAGAACTATCAATGCATTCTAGAAGCAAAATTAAAAAGTAAAAAAAAAATAAACACCATACCATAAGATATAAACCAAATAAGTGTTAAAGTACACTAATGCAAATGTGGTTAATAGCTAAGGACACTTTGTAATCCCAAACACTTTGAAAGGTACAAAAAAAGTGCCTTCTAATAGCAGTACTTTAAAAATGCACAAAATGGTATATTATTATTGCTCAGGTAAAATATTGTCAAACAGGAAAAATATGCCCAGGATACATCTGGGGCAGAGCAAATCATCTACTATGATTTCAGTATTAGATGACATAGCACCACTTTTCTGTTGTTAGGGTTATTTTTGACCCAGGTTCTACAAAAGAAAAATAAATGTCACCTTTTCTTACTTCTTTCTAGAACAAATACTCTGCAACGAATCCTTTTGTAATCATCCTAACAGAAGTCCAGTGGTGTATATGTGTGTATGTGATTAGTCATTTTAAATGTATAATCTTCAGAAGTAACTTCTGGTATACCCAAACACTTAGAATACCTGGATGGGACTGTGCTAACCTTTGAGGGTTCAAACTCAAACCCAAACTAGTAACTTCGGATCCTCTTTTAAACCAGTGATGATGTCTTCACGAACTACCAGTTACAACTGCCAATTTAAAAACACATTTTTACAACCCCCTCTATTGCACAGCCCATGCACAGTAGTTATTTTAAGTTGTTTTATACATCCTAGGATATTTCTGAGTAAAACAGTGGTTCTTTAATTAGCATTTGACTTGTCCACAAATCTTAGTGGAAGAAGAGTTATTTCACTTAAGGGCCATAAATTGTGAAATGGCTGAAACCAATGCTTCTCTTAGAGTTGTTTTTATACTAAAATGCACATCACTCGTGTCCTTTCAACACAATTTTATAGTTGCTACCTCAGATGCATTCTTTTGATTTAAGCTGTGTTACCCCATGGTGTTCATCTGCCATGTTCTTTTTTTTTCTGTTGAAGCATCCTCACTATTTACTGCTTTTGAATGTTTATAAAGATTTTTCCTTTTAAGAGTTTGTAATATTTGTATGTCTAATTAAGTTTTATTCTGGAGAGAGAGAAAGAGAGGGAGGGAGGGAGAGGGAGATGCACCCGCTATATGTGTAAACTTGTACACAGGCAATTTGATGAGCAGCACCAGTTAAGAGAGATGGTGATCAGACATGACAACAGCATATCTCGAGTGCCTTCTGGCACACCACTTTCACTTAACCAAAACAGACATGTACGTGACAGTGAATTAAATGTTGTTAATTTAACTAGAGTTATTACTAGTCCAAATAATCCCATTGAGGGTTTGGGGAATGATGATCCAGTTTCCAATGCGCAACATTCTGATATGTTCAATTGCGCATTCCTCTTTAGAATGTGCAACTGGAACATTAAGTTTAAGCCTAATCTTACTGTTGTTTATTCAGGAGAAAGTTCTGATATATTTTAAGGGGCTTCCCCCCCCATAAGAATTCTAAAACAGAATGCCTTTATTAGCCAACATCTTGAACTGCAGAAGCCCCACTGTACAGCATTTTTCTTTTTTCTCTATATGGATTTCTATTCAGTAGTATTACAACCAGAATGTTTTGGTAGACTGTGTCCCAATTTTTCAATCAATTGATTCTGTGCAGACACTGACAGAATTTGTCAGCCCTGCATACCCGTCACCAGCTGCCCAAAGAGGTTTCCAATGATCTAAGGTGCCCCAACGTTTTTGTTTTCAAAAGCAAAATGATTTTTCTAATACATCATCCAATTTATGATAAAAACCTCAAGTTGATTGAAATAAATACAGATGTACAAAAACATTCTGGTGAGCCTCTACAATTCCAACAAAATATTTCACAATATATTATATACCTACATTTATAATACATGCACCCACATTTCCCACACTGACAGACAACAGTTATTTCCTGAACAGCAGGAAACAATAGTGTTAAAGATTTTGGTCCAATCCTTATGAAGTATTTGAACTTTGAAGTAGTACTCATCCCATTCTTCACCCCAATACACAGAACACAAACAGCAAAGCTTCAGGGACTGTTTCTGGAAGTGAACATAGTCACTACCCACAGCTACTGTTAAAACAGACTTCTTCAGATCACGGCTATTAAGATGAGGCATCTCAGTACCAGATGTGTCCCACTTAGGGTTTGCTGGGTCTCCTAAACATCACCAGTCCCTAGACAGTTTGGTGTTTTGATCCCTCTTTGGAGGTGCTGGAGGTGGGCCCCTCCGCAAGGTTGCATAGCCTAATATATGACTACCTCCAAAGCTGCTAGTCTTCTGCTTGTCTGTCAGAAGTTCTGGTGGGGGCGGGGGCAAGGCCATGTCATCCATTGTAGCAGTTGGCTCAGCTCTGGATATCCGGGCAGAGGAGAGGGAGCTATGTCGAGTGATGGACTTACGCTGCAGAGTTCTATTCAAATCCGCCAGAAAACCAGGCTGAACACTAAGGCCAGATTTGGGCGAGGTGGGCACTTGTGCACTGACAACGACCTGCGACTCCATCATTTCTGCTTGTGTGAGACGGGTGCTGTCGTTGCGTTTGGGACGTGTTGGAGGGGGAGCTTTCTTCCCAGATGACTTAGACCATGGCTGAGGTTGGGGATTGACGACAGCAACCTTTGGCGAGGTATTGCCTGAAAAGACAACAGGAATTTCTACAGGAGGTAAAGGAAGATCGATTTCAGGTGGTGGAGGGGGAAAGTCTGAATCTGATGGAGGAGAAGGAAATTCCTCAGCAGCACCCTTGCCTAGTGCTCCTGTGGCTGGTGCTTTTGTTGAAATACCTGCCTGCTGAAGAACGATAGGCAGGCAGAGCTTTCCTGGCTTTGGAGGAGCTGCAGGTGGAGTTGGGGATTCCTTGGCAGGAGATCCGGAGGGCTCCGGGGGATGTGCAAATTTGCTAACTAAGACATCCACTGAAGGTCTCTTAGGTTCACTGGACTCAATTGAACTATTTGATTTTATACTGGAATTGCGCTGAGGTGTAGGAGGTGGCTTTTTTCCTCCAGGACTGGAAGTCTTACTACCTTTTTTGACTGGAGAACCTCCTGATTTATCTGGTGTAGGGGACACTATCAATGGAGAGGAAGAAGGAGAAGGTGGAGGAGGAAATGCTAGGCTACCTTCAGGGGGTGGAGGAGGAAAATCAGGAGAGGGAGCAGAGGTTGGCTGCCATTTTGGCTTGGCTTTTACAGCTGGAGGAGACTGAGGTGGTACACTCAGAGGGGCAGGTTTTAAAGGCTGGGGCTCCGAAGCTGGCATGGGAGGAGGCGGAAACTGGCTGGCTATCTGCTTCACAATGGATGGCACAGGAGACTGTGGAGAGGGAGGAAGCTTACTAGAGTGATTCTGTTGCTTGGGCAGAGTAGGTGGAGGAGACGGACCTAGTGAGGCAGGAGATAATGGAATTTGTGGGGTGGGGAAACTTGGCTGCTTCTTTACTGCTGAAGGAACAGGAAGTGGCGGCACTGGATGTGTCACAACTGCCGAGATGGATTTTGCACTGTTTTGTGTAGGGAGTGTCATAGTAGGCTTAGGAGGAGCTTGTGGAGGTGGAGGTGCTGGCACTGAAGGTGGTGGTGGTGGTGGCAAAGTTGCAGACTGAACAATGTTCTGGTGAACTTGATGAATTTTGAGAGGGGGAGCAGGAGGTGGTGGTGGGGTGAACTGTGGTACCGATGGGTTGGAAGGCACAGGTTTCATGAGCTGTGCCATTGCTGATCCTGGGGTAGGGGGAGGAGGAGGAGGAGGCGGGGGTGGGATTATACCATTAGGAGGTATTAAATTCTGAGGTCTTCCTGGAGGCGGGAGTGGGGATGGTGGCTGCTGTATTGAGATAGGTGATTTGTAGAGAAGCCCCCCATGCTGAGAGGCATTCTGTAGTCTTGTTATAGTGCTGTATTTCACAAACACTGTTGCTGAGCTGGTTCCAGATGGCACAGACTGACCAGGAAGAGGGGGAGGAGGTGGGGGTGGAGGAGGGGGAGGTGGAGGTGGGGGAGGGGGAGGAGGTGGAAGGGGAGGTGATGGTTGTGATGCTGTATATGGAGTAGCTGTTTTAGTTTGTGGAGATAATGGCGATACAAGTGAAGTGAAGGGTCGGTTTATTGAGTCCATTCGAGCCTATAGGAGAAATAAAAGTGAAATGTTCAAAAAACAAATTCATGCAAATATCATTTATACTGGCAATTATGATCCTGTGTGCTCAATACACCTAATTAAACTGAACTATAAAATACTGAAGAAAAGGTGTCATTTAACTAACAAATAAAGATAACAGACAAAAAACTACACAGCACTCGTGTGGGATTGCAATTCCACTAAGGCAGGGGTGTCAAACTGCTGGCCCACGGGCCGGATGCATCATAGCAAAACATGTGATGTTGCGGGTTTGACGCCCCTGCACTAAGGAATGTGGGCATTGCAAAAAAATCTCCCTTTGGGATATTTCAAAGTGCAATTCCTTCACAATTCTAGAAAAAAAAAATAAGCCAAAGAGCTGAAAAAGTACGTGAACAAGCAATTTTGAGTGAGTGCAGAGTGAAAACTATCAAAACCTCCATATAATAGCATAAGGAAAGGCATGCACAAGTATTTTGTGGGAGGAAGCAAGTAGTCAAGGAGAGAAACAAAACAGAAGGTATTGATGAGTTCTGGTCAAGGTGTTAAGGTAATTTACTTTCTAGCATGTTTGTATTAATGTATGGAACCAAAATAAGCAAATCCACATGAAAGAATGCCTGGCCCTCCTGATTATGCAGTGCTTTCAGTTAATCATTATAAAGCCAAGGATTCCATTGCAAAAAGGGATCTGAAGTTTGGCAAGCAATAGCATACTGGAGATCTTTCATTCTGGGCAATTTTGCTCAGTAACCCAGGCTAAACCAGAACTACACGGATTAATGTGGACAGCATGACAAGGTCAAATTACATTAGGACAGGTTCAAACACTTGTGAACTGATCAAGAAATCTAAAGATTAGAACTCAGGAAAAGTTAGTCTGCATGATTTGGGTTGCATCATTCCCCCAGGTTAATAGTTCAAACAAAGCCCCTGACCTTAACTCTACCCCTGCTTAAGCCATCACTGCAGTGGAGCTCAGAGCTGTTCCAGGTTTTGCTTTTGCCACATGAGACTGCAGGGCAACAGGAAAAACAAGAACAAAA
Source organism: Bothrops alternatus (assembly GCA_034064705.1). Lineage (NCBI taxonomy): Eukaryota > Metazoa > Chordata > Lepidosauria > Squamata > Viperidae > Bothrops > Bothrops alternatus. The sequence goes on from JARGCV010000068.1 coordinate 2,146,576, forward strand.
ACACAGCATGAAACACAGGGGATCAGGGGACAGGGAGTCCAATGGGGGACTTCAAGCAACTCTTCCCCACCATGACACATTTTCAGAAGTCAGGAGGCTTTGTTGGTTTACACTTTGGCATTTTGCATTAAAAACAAAACAAAACAACAGGACCTTCACACAAGTCCGTATTTTGTAATGGGGACATTCTCTTGCAACAGTGATTATACTTACATTAATCTTGCTAGACTCTTCCAACTGAGTTCCCCTCTTCCAAGCTTCTGAAAAGATGGAGCTAACAATACTTTGGGAACGGACATGTCCCGTTTGAGTGTCTGAAACTCCACTGTCAGATTGATTTGAGTGGTTGGACTGAGATTCTGTCAAAAGAAATATTGAAAAATATTTGCAATTTTTGCCCTTGTTAAAAAAAATCGCAACTACACTGGCTTAGATGGACTACACTACACTACTATACTATCACACTACATTGCTACGGTGAACTGGATGGCATATAATAAAACCTTACTAAATTTGGGGGGGGGGGAGAGAGCAAGACAAAGCAGTAGCCAAATCTTACTTTGATGCCAGTCATATAAACATACTCTCAATGCACGGATTGTTTTCACTTAATCACCAATTTAAAAAGTATCATTTAGACTGTCAAGTTCAGTGAAGAATTATAAATTAAAGTAGTCCTAATTGAAATTGCTGTAGTTTTTATTTGAACTCATCTACTACCGGGAACTCATTTCTTCCTTTGGTTCCACTTTGAAAACATTTTTAGATTCCCCCCCCCCTTCCAATAATGAATTAGAATCTGATTTTCTGTAAGGTAATCGTTGCCCTGAATTCTGGATTGATGGTGAATACATCTTGACCTTCTTCTATGTGGCAAACTTTCAATTTCTTGAAAAAATGCTGTAATTTTCTATTTTCTTGTTTTATCTTCATAAGAATTATTTTCTATTCCATTCACTATCCTCATTGTCCTTCTTTGAAACAGTTTTTATTTCTCTAAATATGAAAGTTTGTTACACAGAAGCTCACAAAGAAACTAAGTTGGGTTCTAGTCAAGGCAGAACTTAGTGGAATAGCCATTACTTGACTATTTCAATTAACGCAGCTTTAACTATATCTGCCATTTTCCCATACATGCTAAAAAGCTTGTGGTCAACTGCAATCCCAAGACATTTTCCCATGTATCATTATATCGAACCATAAAACTCTCATTCTATATCTGAGCAAATGACTTTTCCTTTGGTGAAGACTTCTGCATCTTCCTCTACTAAGCTTCCCTTACTATTGCTAACTTTACAGGACAATTTGATAACTACGCTGTCCCAACAGTTATTAAATCATTTAAAGACAGTTCTGAATTTCATGCTATATGGTACTCAGTTGTGTATTTCTAAGATACATAAGCCTCCCATATGAAAGCTGAATTTGTTTCTGTTTCTGTTCCGAAACAATCTATTTCACACATACTATCAAAATGTCCATTGATCACCAGTGACAATCAAGTTTAATACTTCCAATTGTTAATAACTTTAATTCCGATTGTAACTAGGAGATTGTTACCTTTCCCCTAGGTAACCATTCTTCAGAAACCTCTAAGGTTGCAATTTTTTTAATCAATAGCTACAGCTGATAGAAATCATTTAAATCTTCCCTTGTGATATTAATTGTTAGATGCTACTTGCTTTAGGATTTCTTTTTTATACTTACTGCATTATATGCTGGTCTTTCATTGTGTATGGTTTGACACTGTAAATAAATCTATTGTGTCTATTAAATTCATTCTGTATTTTTATCCCTCCCTCTCATCTATCAAGCTAATTTGAAACTTGGTGCCTGGCTTCTAGAGCAGCGGTTCTCAACCTTTTCCGGGGCTCGACCCCGGCCTGCATCGTGCATGTGCAGCGCGACGGGGCACATCACGCATGCGCGGCTCGACGGCCCACATCACAAAGGGGAAAAAAATGGCCGACCTCCCCCAAAAATGGCGGGCCCGCATGACGCATGCGTGGCGGCCCGCATAGCAAAGGGGAAAAAATGGCTGACTGAAAAAAAAAAAAATGGCGGGCCCGCATCGCGCATGCGCGGCGGCCCGCATTGCAAAGGGGAAAAAAATGGCCGACCAAAAAAAAATGGCGGACTGCGGCGTTTGGCGACCCCCGTGAAATGATCGTTCGACCCCAAATGGGGTCGCGACCCACAGGTTGAGAATCGCTGTTCTAGAGAGTGTCACTGACAAATCTAATAAGAACGTTGAGGAGGAACAACTGGTGGGTTGTTTCTCTATATTTCAGTGGGTTTCCAAGTCAACTGACAAACACCTTTGTGAAGTCAAGATGTTTTAGGGTTATGGCATTTCCAAAATCTGCTAAGGCAATTAACTGATAAACAATGAAATTAAGATTACAAGTATTCCTTGATTTAGGACTACAACTGAGCCTAAAATTTCTCTTGTTAAGTGAGTTTTGCTCCATTTTACAACCTTTCTTGCCACAGTTGTTAAGTGAATCACTGCAGGTGTTAAATTAGTAACACAGCTGTTAAGTGAATCCGGCTACCCCATTGACTTTGCTTGTCAGTTGTTAAACGCCTGAATTTTGATCACGGGACCATGGGCAGGCTGCAATGGTCCTATGTGTGAAAAAGGTCATCAGTCACTTTTTTCAGTGGCTGCTGTAACTCTGAACGGTCACGAAATGAACTGGAGGACTATCTATATTTTAACAGGATATTTTCTTTAAAAGTCCACATTAGCAGTCCTAATCACTGCTTTCAAAATGGAGATTGCATATTTTGCTTCTACATTAGACTGCAGGCGTAATTTTTACAGCAAAGGGGATGAGGCAGAGAAAGAGAAATGCATATATTTTTCATTAGTCACTGAATCAATACATATACATTATACACAGAAACAGCTATTTATTTGTATTGATTGATCTATTGGGGCTTACCTGGCAAACTAGATGAGCTGGATCCAGACTTAATACTGGAACTGGACAGGGATGTCCAATCATATGCTGATTCTGTCCTTTTCAGAGCTTCTTGATAGTTTACATAGAGTTGCTTGCCATACTGTACAAAATACAAAATATGAATGCTGCTTGCTATAACATTTCCATCTGTATGACTGAAGACCAAGACAATCCCACTGCACACTCTAATTCTATGAGAGCAAGTACTGGAATGTTTTTTTAAATTCTGATATGCCCCAAAACAGGGTTAGAATTACTGTTCAATTGATTAAGCATCACTAAGAAACAATCAAATAAGAACGTTAAAACCTGAATGCATTTGAGAGGAAATAAAGGGCTTCCACCCTGAGCAACCGTCTTCATTTGAAAGAGGTTGGTATACTTAGAAAATAGCCAGGTATGTTGTCCTTACTTTCAGTGTGATGGGGGGGGGGAGAAAATTGCCTCAAATTTGCAACAGGAAGTTTCCTCCCTCCTTTGTTTCCAGAAAACGCTGGCATTGCCATCAAGTTATTTTGCCTACATATAAGCTGAGTCAAACAGACTTCCCTGATTTTACAATTGCACTGTTAAGAAAAATAGCAATTTAAAGAAGGAAAAAGTATATAGGTAGTGGGATTGTGTTTCAGATTTTGGTCATAGACAAACATGAAGCACAATCAGGACAAATGATCATTAATTCTTTAGAAAATACATTCATTGTAAAGTTAAAGTTACTACTTAAGTTAGCTCTTTTGTGTCCCTTGGGACGTTAGGGGTAGAGTGGGAGATGCTTTTAGCATCAAAGGGCAGAGAGAGAGATACTGGGAGGCTGCAACTTGGCTGCTACAGGGAAGTGATGGGTGCTGATGGCCTTCCTCTGTCCCTCCCTCCCTCCCAGACAGACAGACAGCAAGGCAATCAAGGTAGTCTAGAGGTCAATGATAGAATAGCTAATTGAAACTTTCTGAGCTCTTTTTTTATGTTCAAGTCATTTGCTGGTAAAACATCTATTGTCAATTTTGATTTTTATAGTACTCATTTCATTTTGTTTTACACTCCATATTCTTGGTTATTGAGCATTGCCTGAGAATGCTTGTAAATTGAAACTCACTGCCACCCAGAGTACAAAAATACACCTTAAAAAAAGGTTAATTACTGGCCAGGTTGCACCAGTTAGCTTTTATCTGTCACTTCATTAAAGGGGAATAAAACACCAGTATATTTATTGCTTGGTTGTTTTCTGTTTTTCAGTCATTCATATTTCAGAGAAAACTATATTTTGTCATGATATTGGCTTGATTTAATTAGTATTAATCAGTTTTTATTAAGAGTGGCAGGACAGGGTAACAATTAAAGTAGAAGAAGGTAACAAATTCGGTTCAAGTGTTTCCCAGAATTGCAGTGGATAAAACTAAAGAGTTATTCTAATATAGAATTAATGCTAAAGAAAAACATGGACAGTAATACCTTAGCAATACGGATGCCATTTATCCACTGATGAAGGGTTCTGATATCATCACAACATAAATACTTAATATATTGAGATTTCTTCTGAATTTGGGGATGCTGGAAGAGAAATATTTAATCTGTTTTGATTGAATTAAAAATAAATAATTACAGAATTAAAATTAGTCATAATGGGGACCAGCTGAAGCATATTGATACTAGAGTAAATCCTCCAGATAAAATGAAGATATTGTGATTTTTGTTTTAATAGGGAGATAAAATCTGTACTTGGATTAGTTTTAAAGGAACATTAAAACCTGCTAAACAAAAAAAAAACCAGGATGATATAGCTGTCATGTCATGAAATCCATGGCACATAGAAACAAATTTCATGAAATTATAGACAGTTTTCTTCAATGTTTATTCATTTGTCATATCAGAAGAATTAACTCAATAGTTACCTTTAATACCAGACAATAGTCTGTAGGAGCTTTGTACTTGTTGCGATAATCTTGTCCATAATAAACATTAACGTGATCCAATTGAAGAAAGCACACAAGATCTCGTGAAACCTATCAATAATGACATACTTGGTCATGGACAAAGAGCTACAAATCATATTAACATAGTTCTGTCAAGGCTATTGTCTATATATAACACTATAAAAGTACAGTATATTTGGTTGGTCACACCAAATATTGATTTCGATTTCTCTTCTGTTCATTTACTTTCCATTTTGTTAATTGATAAAAATAAACTATTAACACCACTATTTCTGAAAGCATTCTTAATTTACAGCATTTTTTTCATGACTGCCTAACACATTTGCAGGGTATCGTGCATGCTCAACTAAATGACGTAACCTTTATATAACAGAAAAATTATTTGTAACTGTTTATTCATGAAATTTATATTTTATCTTTTTGTTTAAGAGTGCATAAAACATTGTCTCCTTTTTCCCCAGGACATCTCTGTAAAGCAGGTTGGGCCGAGAGTGAATGCTGGCACAAAGTCACCAGTCCTGTTGAGCTGTGGAGCAAAACCTAAGTTCTCCCAGTGCCAATCGAAAATCTTAACCACTATTTCAACCTTTCATTCCAAAATATGGAGGAAGGGGATGGCTCATTCATTATTCCCAAATGCCCATGAATCTATATTACATAATTTGCAAACTATTTTGTTATTTCTGTAGTACGCTATTATGCAAATGATACAAATCACAACCCTCTGATTTGCATCATGGTATCATTACATAAGCACAATATATCATTAATATGAATTTAAATGCCTTGTTTGTATCACTATAGTTGGGTGCCAGACATGTCCATTATTTTGGGAGGAAGTCTGGGCAGAAATTTGGTCAGGTGCATCTGAAGTCTCCTAAACAGAGTCTGTTTAATAAAGGTTTCACTGCATACATAAATGATGTATCCCTCTGATAGTAATTATCAGTCATTACCATGGTTTAATGATAATACCCTCTGAAGATTAGGTGAATTTTTAACTGATAGATCCAGCTTTGGAAGAAATTAAATGCAACATGCACTGCTCCAACTGAGTTTGGCGGTTCTATTTTTTTTATATACCTACAACTTCTATTATGATTGCTGAATATGCTAGTTTCATCTACGTTCAGCACAAAATTTTGAAACATTGGTGATGGAATCCTGAAATCCATTGTTTCAAACTCAGAATATTTTTCAGACCGCTGGTCAATTTGAAAGTGAAGGCTCGGCCATGAACATTCCCAATGCAATGTGATATTTTGATGCCTACTTCAAAAATAAATCATAAAAGTGTATTTTACGGTGTGTCTAGTAAAAGTTGCAGTCATGCCCATTTGAAAAGATGAACATTATATGAGACTCAAAAGGGATTTCACCTTTGCTTTTCCTTTTGGAACATAGTAGATTCCGGAAGCTCGCAGAAGAAAGTAACGCTTCTTCCAAGATTTTTTACCATCATCTTTTAGCCACAGAACTCCCTCGATTTCTGGCACTGTTACTGAGCTTCCACAAAAACACTCCTAGAACATAAAGGTAAAGTAATTATGAAAAAGGAACTTTATGTATTCACAACAAATTTTTTTGCATTAGTTGTCTCTTCAGTATTTCCTTTTCTCTCTCTTAGAGTGAGGATGGGGAAGTTCAGCCCAAAAGAAAAGATATTTTGGCCTGTGGGGACTTGGATGGCTTAAGCACGGAAACAAGTTTAGCTCCCTAACCCTAATTGAGAGGGAGGGAGGGAGGGAGGGGGAGAGAGAGAGAGGGAGGGAGGGGGAGAGGGAGGGAGGGGGAGAGAGAGGGAGGGAGGGAGAGAGACGGGGGCAGCTATTACAATAGAACAAAAATATAGTATCTAATTTCAGGGTGAAATAGATAAAAGAAAACACAGTAATGAAACACATGTGGTAAATGGTTACTCCAAATATAACAACTTCTTATCTCAATCGCCTTAACAATAAACTTAACAATTCAGCTCACAATAGAGCCCAGGAAGAAACAGAACAATTCAGATCCCAGTACTCGTTCTTTCAAGTAGGGATGTAAGCCTTAGCATTACAACATACTTACATTGGATTTTTTAAGAAAAGGTTTTCCAATATTCTGTAAAAATACTTTTCTGTAAAAATATTTTTCCAGGATTCTAAGTTTCTGTTTGGTCCTATTTCTAAATAACGGAGACTTCCTCATCAAATGTCTCAATTATGGCAGATGAATATTACAATACTCTTCATTATTTTTCATGTGGCAGATAGATTTTAATGTTGAATTCTGTGGGTGAGTTCTGGACTGTTTTAAGATATTCAGCTTTCCCTTTTGTAGCCCACAGTGAAGTGGTTACCATCTTATCAACTTACCTCCAGCAGTACTTCCTTGTTCCTGTCTGCCATTTCAGAGGTTTCTCTTTTCCCAAGAAGATAATTCTGCAACAGAGAAATAGAAGCTGCAGTTGACAAAGTAAAATAACCAAAATGAAATAGTTTTCTTAGTCTTATCTTTTCCTGATGCTAATAAAGAGTACTATTTGTGAACAAATCTTTTCTACATGGAAAAAGATATAAATTTATGGGAATAATATGAAGTCTTTTAAACTAAGTTTAAGGCAGGCATGTTTATTCTTGGATACAAAAACTTGGTCAGAAATGTAAATGCTGATATATTTCTGATGTTTCTCAGAATTTTATTGGGAGGGGAATGGAAACATGAAAACAAATTTAACAAATACTCCCTTTCAGAGCATAGTTATGGTTTCAATAAATTATATTAATAAATTTTATAAATTAATAAATCTTAGTGTATTAAGCATGTAAAACAACTATCACAAAGGTTGTTTAAGCCACAATGATGTTGAAATGCAGAAAAAAGAGCTTTATTTCCACCCATTGATGATCTCACCATTAATTTTAATACACTATTATGTCTTGTTTTGTTTTATTGAAGTATTTTAATTTTTGTTCTGGTCTGTGACAATAATACAAGACTGATGGAAGAGCATTATACTTACTTGGGGATTTTTAAAAAGGGCATATTTTTCTATGCGTTCAACAAACATGAGCTTGTTTTGACTATCTCTTGTCCAGTTCAGGAGGTTTTCAACTAAATTTTCATGGTCTTCAAAGATCCTGTCTGCATAATTACAGAAATATAACAATCATTTTAAACTCAAAATCAACTCAACTAATTTCATAGTTTGAAGTCCTTTTCATAATGTCATATTAATGCATATTAATAAAAAAGTAAAATAGAAGAACAAGTATCTTTCATATTTTCCAAAGACAGGTTAAGTCTATTTCCAATGACATGATTTCTATAATGCATAAATAAATATATGTGCTTTTTTTTTACTTGTGAGAACATATTCTACAAACCTATTTTGCATACAAAGGAATCTGTACGTATTCATTATACTCTTTTCATGGAATTAGGAGGCTACAATTTAAGTCATGGATGAAATCCAACTCCACGGTTCTGATTTTGTTTACTTTTATCCTGCAATGTCAAATCAATACAGATTTGTTTTTATGTACCAATCGAATGAATTATCACTCCATTATTGTGAAAAATGTAAAGAAACATTTTTCAAAAGGGGAGGAAAAACTACTCTATAAGAGTATAGAAAAAAATAATCTTACAGGTATTATTCTTATTACAAATAATGTATTTTTAATACATTCAATTTAATTATATGGAAGGAAATGAACTGTAATAATAACAAAACCAACATATTGCACCACACTTGGAATGTATTTCTATTCAAAATGCACCCCAATATTTAAGTAGAATACTAAAAATGTTTGTATACAAAAGGATGAAAGCAAGTTATATACTGAAGTTATAACACAAAGGCTTTATTTATATGAAAGTATTTTTAACAGGTTCAAAATAGCAAGAACATCAACCACTTGTAATAAATATGTTGTTGACTTTTAAATAAAAATGTGGATTAAAATGTGTATAGGTAAAAGCAGTACAGTATATGCAGCATGCAAATATATCTGTATCCAATTTAATATCTTTCCCAAGGAAAACCAAGCATTGATTATTTTATTATTGTATTTCTGATTTGATCTGCTGAAAGCTTGTGGTTAAGTAATCACGGTCGTAACACCAAAACATTATAGAAATTTTAGCAAACCTAGAAATTCCAGAAGTATAAAAGCATCTTTACAAAAAGTTCCAAGCACAGAAGTCTACTTCAAAGTAACCCAGCTACCTAAAGAAAGACTAGAACATATGCACACAGACACACACAAATATACATGTACTGCCCTGAAATCTAATAAAGATCAAGGTTTCACCACCACCACCACCCCTACCCCCCCATAAAAAGCCATCTTTTAAAATGTGGCATATCAACTCAGGAATAAGAGAGAACCAGGAAACAAGATCATACATTATAAAAATTCCACAAGTTGGTATGGTCAAGAAATCTGAATTACTAACCCATTTGTAATTCAGAGATTGTTTCTACCAAGGACCAGTCTAAGCTAAATCCACAATGGGATTTGTCCATCAAGTTGTCTAACACTTGTCTTACTGTCTGTCGTTCATCTACCATCATTGTCTTCGAGCTGTCATCAGACATGTGGACTCTTATCACAAGCTGTAGCAGAAATAAAGGAGAAGGCATTAAATTTTGATGAAATTTTGAAACAAAATTGCTGACTACCCACTATAGGTAGTCCTCACTGAATGGCCACTCATTCATCAAGTGTTCAAAGTTACAATGGCACTGAATGAGGGAGACTTATGACGGGTCCTCACATCCGAGGCTGTCACTGCATTCCTGCAGTCATAGGATCATGTTTTGGGAACTCGGCAACCACTTCATAATTATGATGTTGCAGCATCTCAGGATCATCTGATCATTACCTTCACTACCGGCTTCCGACAAGCAAAGTCAATGGGGAAGCTGGCAGAAGGTTGCAAATGACTATCATGGGAGCACAATCTGCAACCATATGGGATTTGTATAATGAGGGCAATTGGGACTGCTGCAACTGCTGTTGTAAGTTAGTGTGGTCATGTGACATCATGGTTTATGACTGCGTTCCTTAGTGAGAGAGTCGCCAGTCCCAATTACTACTGTTAAGCAAAGACTGCCTATATTAGATTCTAAGTATTTTAAATGATATGATTTTTACATGGGTAGTAAGTATAATTTAATTTTCCCAACTCTTTTTAGTCATTGATTCTACACTTAACTAGCTCCTATTTTTCTGTATCCTTTAGATCAGGGGTGTCAAAATGCCGGCCCGCAGGCCAGATGCATCATCAAGAAGCCACGCCCACCCCATTGCCGGCAATGACGAAAAAGCTCCGATACGTTGTGTGACGTCACATGATGTTGTGAGTTTGACATGTCTGCTTTAGATGCCCTGCAAAGATACCCTGAGGCCTATGTAGCAAATTAGTAGCCAATTCAACAGTAAAACAGGAACACAGATAGGGTGAACGGATATAACTGGACACAACCCACGTCCTGGAATCATTAAAAAGGAACTTTCTGTGTTGTAGTCCAAGTTGAATATGTTAACATTGCTTGATAACTAGAATTGCAATGCAATACTGTATAAACTGTAGAACTAGAAATATTACCTAGGAAACAAGAGTTTTAATGTTGCATATTTTCCTCAGTAGGAACTAATTGTTTGTATTGACTTTAAAATATATTAAACAAAAACAATTTACCTTTTTAACTTGTGCTTCTTTAATCTTCTCTAAAGCAACCCTGATCTTTTCAGCCTTCAGTTTAGCAGCCTGTTCCTCCTAGGGAAAATAATTTTTGGTTTAACACTGTGCTATATAACTGGACTGGACACACATACACACACATATATATCAATATATCAATGTTTTTCCCATCTTCCCCTTCCCAATTATATTCTCCAACAGAATACTTCAAAGAACAGAAAGGTAAAGACAAAACAGAATTCTATGAAGTGTATTTCTACTGTAAAAGTACTTTTGACATATACAAAAAGTTATCACATGCTAATCTAATGTTTACAGGAAACTTCCCATCATTTTAGAATACTGTATTTATAACATATGTGCTATTCAAATGCACCTGCTTGAGCACAGGAATTTTACAGTATAGTAACATTTAATGTATGCTGCCTATTCTATTCTCACAAAGACTTCTCAATTTTTTCCTAACTCCCCGTAGCTACTGGCTGCCTCCTCTAGTTCCATCTGTATTACTGTCCAATTAATAGTGGAAAAAGGCAACAGCTGGCAAAAGAAATGTTCATCAGAAACACAGTAATTTTCAATGAAACTAATGAGTAAATTGATAAGAGCAAAGATAAATGAGGCCTGAAATAAACAATTACAAAGGAAACAACATTCTGAAGGTGGGGCAAAAGCCCATCCTTTTCAATATAAAAAGGATCCAATATAAAAAGCTTGAAAACAAAAATTGGAGAAATAATTCTGTAGCACAAATCTTGTATGGGCTCAAATGGGAAAATATTCCAAACAACTCAGCACTTTGTATATAAAATAAAAGTATCTTATGCTGCAAATGGGACAATCAGGCTTTATGCATAGATTATAGAAATTATGTCAATGCATCCATTTTCTGGAAGAACAACTGATTGGTACATCTCCTGCTTTCTTTTGACAACATTGTTCAGATTTTTGTTGTGTTTTAATGTTATTTTTCTGACCATGAAAATTAAGACTGAATCAGTCTTGTACATTAATCATTCTGAGGTTTAAATTCACTGAATTGAATTGTATCTAAATACAATATACTATAGAATGTTTTATCATTGGTATGTTAATATTTACCACAGGCATACCTGTGGCACACCATATTCTTTCTCATCTGGTATTTTGAAGCAAAATTACCTACCCAAACTTATTTAATTTATGGATCAATCATACTTGTACTATGGATGCATCAAACATGATTTTATGGCCAATTTCTAAAAAAAGAAGCACCTTTGATTTAGTAAAAAGGTGCTAAAATAAATGTAGTTTTATTTATTAAATTCCCATCCAAGTGATTTCACAACTATGCAGAAATTTTACAACCTTATTTTAAATAACAACCACAAATATTCTAAAATCTCCTAATATATTTTAAAATGATAAAATCATACCACCTGCTGGTTACATCCTCTCCACCTTAGATATATTTTGCAAATCAAAAGTGCATCATTTTGTAATATACCCAATTTCTGTGTTTCATATTCTCATGTTTACTCTGACTATGACTGAGTATACAATCTTCAATGACCTCATCTGATTATAAATTTTGACCAGGATTAAGTTAAACAGAGTAGAAATTACAATTATAATGAACTATGAAAATAATTTCAAATCTATATTATGGATCTTCATCGTGGATAATATTGTATGTTTGTCTGAGATAAGAAATTCAGAAAATAGTATAGATCTGCAAATCAAAAAAATGTAAAGAAAAACAAGAAGCTCTCAGTGTCACTGTCTCTCAACATGGAGCTGAATATTATTTGATAACCCTCCTAAAGCCCATTTCTCTGACAATGAACAAAGTGCAGAGAAAATGTTATTTCTGATACCTTTAGTTGGAAAGAATGGAGTATAACTTTAAAGGAAGACTTAATGACAGGATTAAAATACAAATACTAAAAACAAAGGAACAACCTTTCTCTGCTAATTTTATCCCCAATTCTTTAATATTCAGAATTAAAGCCAATCCTTAATTGTTGCAGAGGAGTAATTTGGCCCAGTGGTTAAGGCACCAAGCCTTAGACCAGTGGTTCCCAACCTTTTTCAGGTTGAGACCCCACTTGCGCCGCCCATGCATGGCGCGACCCCGACCCCGCGCATGCGCGACGGGCCAATCCGCGCATGCGCGGTGCATGCGCGACGGAAAAAACAAAAACAAAATAAAATGGCGGACCGCGACGGCCCAATCCATGCATGCGCGCCATGTGCATGACGGCCCGAACCACGCATGCACGGCGCGCGCACAACGGAAAAAATGGCGGACCGCGACGGCCCAATCCGCGCATGCGCGGACCGTGACAGCCCGAACCGCGTATGCACAGCGTGCGTGACGAAAAACAAACAAACAAAAAAACCAAAATGATGGACCGCGGTGTCCGGTGACCCCCGCGAAACGGTCGTTCGACCCCAAATGGGGTCGCGACCCATAGGTTGAGAACCGCTGCCTTAGACAGGAAAGGCAGCTGAATATTTTTTGGACCAGTCCCTCTCTCTCAGCCCAATCAACCACACAGTTGTTGGGGAAATAGGAAGAGGAAGGTATGTTGGATATGTTTGCCACCTTGAGTTATTTGTAAAAATAATAAAGGTAGGATACAAATAAATAAGTAAAATAAAAGTAAATTCGATATGAAATAATACCAGCTGTCATTAACTGTAATTCATTTTAACACCATTCTAGCAATACATGTTTGTTGCTGACATTTCAAAAGAAGTCCTACCAATGAATCATTGGAAGCCATTTAAATAATTATATTCAGATTTTAGTGAAGTAATACTATTTTGATAGGAATAGCTTCTTCTGGTGAACACTCTCCGCTCCTTCTTTCACTTTGGAGTGATTTCTTCAAAATGTAAAAATAATTTAAAATGAAAAAGTAGGAACAATTGGGTTTTTTTTGTGGTAATTGAATTGTGAGTAAAAAAGAAGCCACATGTTCAGAGTGAATTTACCACCTACCCAATATTTTAAGTTTCTTGTGCTAATTTGAGACTATTTTTTATTTTTTACACATTAAAGAATACAACATTTAATTGAAAAAAACCTGTTTTATTTTATCTTAAAATAATATTGATTGGTAAAACTAGCTAGCCAGCACGAGAATATTAGCCCAATTTAAATGCTGATAACTATTCTTCAAACATATATAATAATTTAATTTGGGGTCAATCAGTTCATAATGAATTAATAAGACCATGCCTGTTTGCTTGATACTACAATCATTATTGCATTTTTGGAAATTAGTCTGAAAAAAATCTGGCTACATAAATGCTTTAACTTCTACGTGCTTCTAAAATGCAATCATCATCTCTCTCTCTCACCATTAAAAATGTTTTTCAGACTGTATTTATTCTATAATTAAATGCTCTATAATCCAAAGCAACTCAAGGCAACACACAAAAACGGATATAAAAAAATCATGTCAATAAAACAAGCTTTTTACATTTCCCCCTTTTTAATTGACAATAGCCCCATAAGTCACTTTTTAACACATATACATTTTACAAGCTATGAAGTATGAGGAGCAAAAAAATCACAGGCAGACTGTTTTCTGAATGAACTGAATTTGTCTTCAGAATGAGACATAGTTAATTGCACAATAAGTTCACCATGTGCACACACTTTTTTCTCCCCTATACAATGTAGTTTGATAAAGTGAGACCAATATAGTTGCAATAAATTAATGAATTAATGCAACTGAAATATTCCTCTTTCTATTCAAGCACTGCTTAAATCTAGGCACAATAATGACAAGCAATATAAGCAGATTTTTTAATTACTCCCTGAATTTTTTACTGGATTGTTCAAGGAAAGTTAAAATGGTAGGTAGGAGTGAGTAAAGCATCTCTAAAAAAAGGTTGTTTTCTTGGGGGGGGGGGGAGAAGGGAATATCAGAAATCTAGCAGATAAAAATAATACCATCTCCAAAAATGATACTTGTTCAAATAAGTCATTCTGAATTAACTGGTCTCAGTTCTTAAAAAAAAAAAAAACTGGAAAGAGAACATGATGAATTTAAACATATTGGCACAATTGCTTTCTCATTGCAGGAAAATTCATTCTTATTATTTTAGATACTGGATAGATATAAAATTTGATATAGTCACATACTTTTTTTGGGAGGTGTATAATTTGGTATGACATATGGCTTCTTACCTATAGTACTTATAGCACTTAAAGGGGTATGTGTAATGCATACTTTTCAGTAATAAAAATCTCTCTTTGAGAATAATTCAGAAACTCAGAATAATTCTTCATTCAAAACTATGATCCTTATTCTTTTGATTCTTTGAAAACATTAATTAAACAGCAGTTTGCTTATTTGTTATTTAACCAACTAAATGCATTTCAAACTTCAGTAAAATAAAAAATTGAAGTTAAATTGAAGTAAAAAAGTAAAATAAAAAAGCTGAAGTTAAAAAGCTTTATTCTTTGTAAAGAGTTATGGTTATTAGTTACAAAATTCATCTTTTTAGAAACTGGTTTGCAAGAATACTGGAATGAAAACTATTTTGAATTAAAAAGTTGTTTTAATTTATCATACATATAAATATTTGCTACATATAGAAAACTAAATAATTAAAAATAATGCAGATTATTAGTATACTAGTTTGGTCTTCTGTATGTATTTTTCATTATCAGTATATTTATTAAACACAGTATTAAAAAAAGATGCAATGATATTAATTGGTTTTATACTTCTCATTTACAATTTTCTCACTTCAAATTCAAGCTTATTTCAAAATTGGAAGTTTTATATTTATCTTGTGCTTTGACATAAGCTTAACAAACTCTTTTGAATCCTAGCAATTATTTTCACAAGATTTTTTGAGATTTACTTAATCTCAAAAATACTAACAAAAGTGGGTTGATATTTAAGTTTTGTTCCAAACACTATTAGGTATTATAGCAGTGTTCTAATATCTCAGGGGTTGCTCAAGCAGGAAACTTCCAGTGTTGGAGCATTCACCGCTTCTGGAGGCAGGTTGTTCCACTGGTTAATTGTTCTAACTGTCAGGAAGTTTCTCCTTAGTTCTAGGTTGCTTCTCTCCTTGATTAGTTTCCATCCATTGCTTCTTGTCCTGCCTTCAGGTGCTTTGGAGAATAGCAACCCTTGAATTATATTTAAACCAGATATTTTGAAATAGCAGAAAATGACTTTTGTTCTGGAATGCTAGTTTTATTTGCTATAAAGAATTAATGATGAGGTAAATAATATTTTAGTAAGTCTTTATATCTAGGAGATCCATATGGTAAAACATCACAGAATCATCCAAATAAACAGAACGTATCGTGAATTTCAAGAGTACCTATCAAACTCCAGCACAATTAAATGAACTTATTGAAAATCAAATTAATTTTAAATTTACTGTATAAGATTATTAAAATTGTGACTGCATAAATCTTAAGACTGCCTTAATACTTTCTGCTGAAGTGCAAATCTGATCAATTACGCCCTTAAAAATGCTGCTATTTGGTGTTGCAACACCAAAAGTCATATGTATGTATTTATTTCATTTTATTAAAAGTATCTTATATATGAATGTAAAAAGAATGTATGTTAACATCTGATAAATATTACGGTATATGTATGGGGGAGAGTTTGGAAAAATAAAAAAATATTTTAAAAAAATGCTGCTATTTCACAATCTCTGGTTTAAATATATTTCCTCATCACTCTATGTAACGAGGACTCCGTCTGTAAGGACCCTGAAACTTTTGTAGACTGCTGTAGCCTAGGACAAGAGTTATGTGGCAAAGCTGCAGCAAGTTTAAAGGTTGCCTAAATTAAACTGCTGGATTCTATATCATCTATCCATACTAATTGGCATGGAGAAACCCACAACAGAGTGAGTTTTTCCCAGATTATACTAAAATAAATGTAGCAAAAAAAAACCCCAACCATTCAGAGGCTTCATTATTTATTTTGAATGAATTCTTGCTGTTCAGCAAGTTCCAAACAATGCCAGCTTCTCTCTAGAATAGAAAGTTATTTCTACAAATTAAACTGATATAATAATTTTCTGAGGGAAGGAAGAATTAACTTAATCTGTTGTGACTAATGCCATGCAGAATCTTGTTTTAGCACAGCGGTTCTCAACCTTTTTCAGGCCGAGACCCCACCTGCACCGCCCATGTGCAGCGCGACCCCGACCTGCTCCCGCATGCGCGGTGTGACGGCCCAAACCGCGCATGCGCGGCGTGACGGGCCGAACCATGCATGCACGGCGCGACGGACCGAATCACGCATGCGCAGCGTGCGCACGATGGGCCGAACTGTGCATGCGCAGCGCGCGCGATGGCCCAAACCGCGCATGCACGGTGGGCTGAACCGCGCATGCGCGGCGCCCCGAATTGCACATGCGCGGCACATGCGCGGCACACGCGCGATGGCCCGAACCGCGCATGCGTGGCACAACGACCCGAACTGCGCATGCGCGGCATGATGGGCTGAATCGCGCATGCGCGGCACGCGACGGGCCTAACCGCACATGCGCGGCGGACGGGCCTAACTGCGCATGTGTGGCGCCTGCACAGTGCGCCTAACCGTGCATGCACGGCGCAACGGCCCTAACCACGCATGTGTGGCGCGACGGCCCGAATCGCGTATGCGTGGCGCACGCGCAACGGCCCGAACCGCGCATGCACGGCGCGACGGCCCGAATTGCACATGCACGGCGTATGCACGACGGCCGAGGGGAAATGGGAAAAAAAATGGGGGGGAAAATGGCGGACTGCCGTGTTTGGCGACCCCCGTGAAACGGTCGTTCGACCCCAAATGGGGTCGCGACCCACAGGTTGAGAACCGCTGTTTTAGCAGTATCATTTATTGCAATATAAGCTTTTATGTAAATATTCCTTAAGTTAAGGAATAAGTTAAAGCTATGTTATTCCCTTTCACAATCACATGGGACACCTCTCTGTTTATGACAACAGATACAATGATATAGCCAAGAGAGGTAAATCTTGTCATAGCCTGAGAAATTAACTTTGTCCCTGTATCTACTCTGACACCAGAAGACTTAATGTTATTAATTATAACAAGAATTCACAAATCTGATCATCATCCACTTCAATGTAGCTATCATTACCACCAATAGCTCACCAAACTCTAGGGAGGACAACTGATATGGAAAATATAGGAAACAGGTGCAAATTTAGCATCAGAAATTGTAATTTCCCCAAAGTAGCTTAATACTCCAGCTTTCATGGATATTTTGTAACTGACCTCAAGATGCCAAAGGTTTAATGAGATAATAACAATTAATTTTATGATAAAAATAGTTGAGATGAAATTTACATGGATTAAACAGAGACAAAGGTGATCAAACTTAATGACTTCTTTATCTCAATGGTGCAAGAATATCTGTCACACCAATATGTATACAGATTCTATTGAAAAGCTGTAACACTGAACATACTGGCAATATTTCATTTCCCTGTAACCTTTTTTTACTTTTTAATCTTCTCCCCACTTATGGGCAGGGTACAATTCTGAAAAAATTATGCTCTAATAAAAGGAATTTGATGTTAAGATGTACAAAATTTTCAATTCCTCATATAGCAATGACTAATCTCTATGTCTGTCTTTGCTGTCTAGTATCAAGAATATGCTAAATGATACATCTTGAAAATTAAGTTCCTTCCATATAAATTATCTGTCTGCTTGTTCTTCTTGCTGGCCTTTAGCCATTATAAAGTTTTGATTTGATCTGATCTATGGTTGGCTTCATTTATCTACTGAAAATCAATTACTTTATTATTTGCGGTCACAATCTATTTCCTTGTTAACTGACAGAGTTTGTGGATTATGATTTTATACAATGATAACTACACAAAGATTTAAAATAAGAGAACTGATTGGAACATTAACATTTACTTACAAACGTATTTCCTTAAATAATTTCAGGACAATTTTGACATTCATTAAATCTATATGATTTCTGTATTTGTTTTATGAAAGCTGGCAACAATAAATGCATTTAGTTTCTAGGCAATATAACATTTTGATTTAACAAGGGAGATAAACCATGCAAATATATTTCACGATGCCTTGCTCATCTTTGACCAGAGGAAAAATAATTTTCATAAAACAAAAGCTACTAGAAATAAAGCCCAAATTTACATACACACCACACAAATTCTATTTCTATCTAGGATTAAATGGTCACATGCAGGTGGGAAGTAAGTAGCATATCACCTTGGTCAGCAAATGAGAAGGCTTGCCTGCAATGTTTCTCAGAAGGAGGGAGGTTTCCCTGTCCAAATAGGAGTGCTTGTGCAGAAAAGAAAAGAAAACAAATTAAGTCACAAGAAAGCCAGTGCAGTCATTTTATAGTGTATGATCAGCAATAGATAAGAGCAACTTCTCTTCTTCATCTGAAGCACAAATAGGGTTCTAGGTATATTTTAAGCCAAGTATTAAGCAAGCTGCCAGAATGGTGCCATAGTTTTAAAAACATCTACAAATTCCTTTCCACCCCAATTCTGAAATTTTCTAGCAACTATTACTTAACAATTTTATAGAAATATTCTAGAACAATGATGGCGAACCTTTTAGAGACCGAGTGCCCAAACTGCAACCCAAAACCCACTTATTTATTGCCGGGTGCCAGGTGGGCGTGGCCAAGGTGGGCGTGGTCACCTCAATGTTGGTCCTGGGGAGGGATGCCTGTGGGGGCCAGGCAGGGTTGGGGGAGATCCAGGGGGTCTCTGGCAGGTGGGGTGGTGGGTAGGAGGCTCATCCTGCGGGGTGAGGTGAGGCAGGGTGGGGGTGCCATTATCTCAGGGCAAGGCAAGGCAGGGGCCGGGGTAGCTGCTGCCTGACACCATCGGCCCTTGCACACAGAGGCCAGTGAGCGCATGGGGGCCGACAGTGTCCGTCAGCTACAGCCTGCCGGCCCCTCGACTAGAACACTCTGGGGCTCCGCAGCCTGCCACCAGCAGTTCAGAGAAGTGCCCACAGAAAGGGCTCTGCGTGCTACCTCTGGTACACATGCCATAGTTTCGCCACCACTGTTCAAGAACTTATGACAATGCCAACATACAATTTTAGCCAGAGTTTCACCCATATACTATAACAAGTATTTCAACCATTTAAAAACAATTTAATCTAATAACTATAACTCTGTTCAGGAATATATTATCCAGAATGCTCAGCTTTAATCTATTCCCACTGTCACTGCAACTATTTTCTATTTCTTCTATACTAGGGGAACTCAGTATATTCCATCTGGTATCATTTTTGTGGATAAACCTCTAGTACACTATTCTTGTAGGATGGAATGTGAACTCTTCTATTAGTGCCCATTGAGACAAACTTTCTAAACAAAGGCTTCCAAGTACTATTTTGCTTTCTCAATCCAGCACTGGAGGTAGGCCTGAAAAAGGCTGAAACGAGGACCTGGATGAGGATATTTGGGTTAAAACTGAATTTCTCCTCACAAAGCTAGCTGACTGTTTCTATCCCGGAAACTAATGGTAGAGCAAACAGCTGCAGAGTATCCCGGAAACTAATGGTAGAACAAACAGCTGCAGAGAATGCATTCCTCCTAGATGGGCAATGACCAAACAAGAGATACGCTAAAGCAGATACTTAAAAAATATGGCCATAAATGAAGAATTTAGGTAGAATTTTTTAAAGCATGGTAAGAAGAACCTGGTTGACTAATCTCCAGGTAGCACAATTATCTTAAGCAGCTTATTCTTCTATGTCACTGCACCCTTGTATGTTTTAACAAACTTCCTTCAGCAATTCTTAAGGGCAGATAGACATTCTGCTTAGAGAAAAACTGCCCATGTGGGAAACTGCAAGAGACAACACTTGGTGCATATTTGTCTAATTCCTCTTCTATAGGGATAACTCTGTCATAACTATGGCACTTTTAACACAAAAATTTCCAGATGTTCTTAATGAGTTTTAAGTACATTACTTGGAGACGAAGATTCCAAAATAGCATGGCTAGTCTCATAGTTCTGTTTGGCAGTATAGTGAGCATAGCAACATTGAAAGGAGAAGAAAGTGCAGAAAGACAGAAATCAGGGGCCTTCCTTTTGTGTTTAAATATTTAAAACATTTGCTTTCATTATTCTTGTTATTACTATTTTAAACCTACATTTTTTCCCTTAGATAATATGTTAGGCAATGAACTAAGTAAAACCAGTGTGTTAAATAACCAGTTTTAGCTGCAAAATTATGCAAACCAAAACAATTGAGGGCAAGCAAATATTTTAAGGGAAAGTGATAAAAACTCCAATAAAAAGCCAAGTAACAAAATTCTCTAACCATAATCATGTTCTTCTGGAAATACTGTTTAAACGCATACTTAGGTAATTTATTATGTTTTTGCTTAAGCTTACTTTAAGACTTTAATTTTGTAAAAAAAAAAATTCTTCATCTTTTTATGTTTTGGATGATATCTAGTTAAGACACGAGGCTAGAAAATGGGAAGATGTATGTATGTATGTATATATGTATATGAATAAATAAATGTACCGGTATCTTAAACACATTGCCCTATATAATAAATAAATCTTTATTGATTAGCCCTTGGGCCACATCAAAGTGCAAAGTTCCAGCAACAAAACATTACCAAAATTTGATAAAAGCAATTTAAAATGAACTTTGATAAAATACAGCTTAAAATGGAATTAGAGTAAAATACAGTCTAAAATGAAATTAAAATAGAGAACAGTAATTTAAAATAGATAAAATATGATAAAATTGTATCTTGGAGTCACCCTTGCAATCTACCCCAATCAGTCCCACATATGCAGATCTCAACCGAACCATGCCCTATATAATATATAGCACTGAAACACTGCTGATCTGTGCTAAATGTCACTTTAATAATTTAAAATCAATTTTTAAAAATGAAAAATGATTAAGTACCTTAATATGCAGTTAGATATAGCTGTAGTATGCTTAATTACAGGTATACAATAAATAAAGGTACTATTGCTACTAACATTATCACCATCACTACCACATAAATATTATTTTAAAACATTAAACTAGCCAATTTTAGATAACAATAAAAAATCAGATAATTTACTAGTCAGGAGATTGCAGTAATGTGCTTTGGATAATTAACAAGCCCCACACAATTGCTTAATCTAATCCTACTGCAAAACATTCACAAGCCTCAGAATGAACAATCTATACTTGTTTCAGATTGTGATAAACAAGAAGTCAGCTGCAACTTTTTGGGATCAGAATAAAAGTGTCTACTTCTGAACTAGATCTTATTTTGACTGAAACTGAAAAGACCTCCTTGTCAAAAGTACTATTTGAAGCATGTAAAGTTAAAGGGGTGCTAAAATCAACCTCAACTCTTAGGAATTGCATCTAAGCTATTTTCTTAGCAGCATTACAGAAGTACAGTAGTTTGTCCAGCACAAAAAAAAAAAAAAAAAAAAAACACCTTCCCAGCTATCCCCCATGCAAAGATAACCCAGAGCTGAGCATGCTTAATTTGTGTGATGGGCCATGGGAATTAGGTGCTGTCTTACCCTGGCCACACTACGAAATTCTTTTGCAATTGCTTTCTTCCAGGATGTGTTTTTGATTCCCTGGTTGATTTTACAAGCCAAGCAGTGCGTGGCCACATGCTACTGGTCAGAAATGCTGTTTGGGCTGAAAATGGCAATGTTGCTAAATTACAATCCAATGAAAGTCTTAAAAGACTGCCAGATTTTATCATTTTGTTTATCACCATCAGAACCTGCCAAGCAAGATTTCCATATTTTATAATCTAATGCTTTTGAGATAAACTGTACTGGAGAGATTGCACCTTCATCTATACAATTACCAAAATTTTATTCACCCTAGCAGGCTAAGTGATTCAAAAGGATGAGAAGCGCAAATGTTACTGTACTGCTAAAACAATTAAGAATTTATAGCAGAAGTGGGTAGCACAGAGCCACATACTCCGGCATAGCCTCTGATCACAACTGACAACAAAATACAGCAATACACTGTTGGGAAATAGACAAAACCTGTATGAAACCTATCTGAAATAAATAAGCTTATTATTACTTTTTTTAAAAAAATAGAAGAAAAACATCATTTTAACAGAACAGAGTCATCTATCAAGCCAGGAGCATGGAAGGTAACCAGAAAATCCTTACATCGTGTGCTCTCCAACCACCCTGAATTATTATTCTGGCCTTCTGTCCCTCAACAGTATTAACCACAGGCCCAACCATCAAGGAATTGCCCACCCTACTTTACAAATTTACTTGCTTTCTCCCATAAAAAAACTGCCTAAAATTTGGGATCTGGAGAGACTGATTCTTCTCAGAGCTTCCTCATCTATGAGACCCATCTTTTTCGGGGTATATTTTAGTTCCAGAGCAACTGTATTTAAACATTTAGCTTTACATACCAGGAAAAATAAAAAGACACTGGTCTTTTAAATCGATTTTCTGGTTTACATGTTGCTATCAACTTTTCAAATTTAATTTGACAATGGATTTGGGTTTTTGTTTCTATTAACTGTTTAACTCATTGCTTTGATTCTTTTAATGTTTATTTCATTATTTCAAAAAGAGTTCTGAGAAAGGAAGTAGAACATGCCCTCTTCTGAGTTATCACTTTAATAAATGCACCCTGTAATAGTGATGACATGAATTTTAAAATAAGGGCTGAATCAGCTATACTGAGATTGCTAGAAAGATTGGGAAACTGCTGACTTGTTTTATGCAGAACATGCTTTGCTAAGAAATGCTATGACTCAAAATACTTAATGGAAAATAGTTTGTCAGTGTATTAAAAAAAGAATGCAGTGAACTCTTTCCTTGCCTTTTTCTTCAGCTTCTCAAGATTGCGTGCAAGTCACGGTGATAGGTTAATATGTGACCAAAAGCCCCTATGAGTGAGTTTCCTTGGATATTATTTAAAAACAAATACTGGAATAAAGTCAAAAGCTTAATAAAGAGTGAAAAAATTTACAGTTGTATTATTTTGATTTCTTTCTACAACCAAAGCTTTTAAAATGTTTGTTTGTAACTGAATAAATAAATAGCATATAAATATAAATTCTAAAGAGCTTGTTACCTGCCAAAATCATGCCCCCAATAAGTATGAAATTTTAAGATTTATGATTCCCTATAGGTTGAACTCTTTGCTCCATAGAGACTGTTTTAAATGAAAGTGACTTAAAAAACTATTGACAATATGTATTCATTGGGGGTCTTTTTAGAGAGCCTCTGTTCATTAGGCTTTGAAAATGCTGGAAGTGCTCTCAAGCAGTGGATCTGGATCTAAACTGGACCTTCCAACCAATTCAAGGTTAGGTTCCAGGCCTATAATTTGGGGGATTCTTCCAAAAGGATTTGTGCCAGCCTATCTATCATCCATTACAATATAGTACTGACATTTCATAGGGCATTTACCTTAGCCAGGCCAAAGGCAATGTGCTCACCAGTCCTCCTTGGATACTATATGGATATCTCTGTATGGACAGCCCATATGCCCCTGTAAAGATGACTCAGTAGCATTTCTGAGCCATCTCCTTCTTTGTTGATCCCTTTTTAAGGACTCCCATCTATCCATCTAGAACAGCGGTTCTCAACCTGTGGGTCGCGACCCCATTTGGGGTCGAACGAGCATTTCACGGGGGTCGCCAAACACCGCCGTCCGCCATTTTTTTTTGGTCGGCCATTTTTTTTGATCGGCCATTTTTTTTGGGTCGGCCATTTTTTCCCCTTTGCGATGCGGGCCGTTGCGCCGCGCATGCGTGATGCGGGCCCGCCATTTTTTTTGGTCAGCCATTTTTCCCCTTTGCAATGCGGGCCGTCGCGCCGCGCATGCGCGATGCGGGCCCGCCAATTTTTTTTGGTCGGCCATTTTTTTTGTCAGCCATTTTTTTTGGTCGGCCATTTTTTTCCCCTTTGCGATGCGGGCCGTTGCGCCGCGCATGCGCGATGCGGGCCTGCCATTTTTTTGGGTCGGCCATTTTTTCCCCGTTGCGATGCGGGCCCTCGCGCCGCGCATGCGGGCCATCGCGTTGCGCATGCGGGCCGTCGCGCTGCGCATGCACAATACGGGCCGTCGTGCCGCGCATGCACAATACAGGCCGTCGTGCCGCACATGCGCAATGCGGGCAGGGGTCGAGCCCCGGAAAAGGTTGAGAACCACTGATCTAGAAGAATTTCCATGCATTTCTTCTATTCACTTTATTTATAGGTAAAGTAAATTCTTCTATTTACTTGAATTTTGTTTATTTTACTTTATTTTACTCTGCTACTTTACTACCTTTTTATGTTATATTTTTTTTTGAAAATATATTTTATTAATTTTTTTAATTTTTACAGAAAGAAGAAACTACTCAAATCAAATCATAGTGTTAAAATAAACAATCATCCATAAACAAAACATAAGTACATTTTTCAATACATCTAATACTAATAACTCAACTGAAAATAATCATACCACACAATTAACATTACTGCTCGGTACCCCCACCACCACATCCCCCCCGACCCTAACCTTCCCCCCTCACTTACCAACTAACTACCTACTTTCCTCCCTCCTTCTCTATATTCCACCCTCCTTACTCATCCCTTACCAACTTTCTTTCTACTTTCTTTCTACTTTCCTCCCTCCTTCCCTATCTCCGTCCTACTCTTCCCCCTTCTTATCAACTTCCACTTACATCAGCCTTCACTCCTCCTTCCTCTTTCCAACAGATGTGGTGCCCAGAGGCCACCCGAGCAACCCCTTAATGACAGTAATTACATATTCTTACATCCACCCCAATTACAGTTGAGAAAACATCATATATAAAATTATAAACCCTCCCTAACCCTCCCCCCCGACTTCCCAGAGTGAGTACAGGGTAAAACAAAAGAAAACCCACTACATCAAACAAAATTATTATATAATCCTAACAAGAATTTTAAACTATATACTATATACAATCTCTAAATCATTTCAATCCATTAAACAAAACAAACAAATCATCTTCTTAAGAATGATAATTTTCATTTACATATCTAAACCATCAATCTAAGTCAAACCTCCGCCGGCGTCGCTAGAGTCTCCTCTGTGAGGCTCCGTTCCCTGGGTCTGTAAAGCCGCAAAAAACAGCGCACATCAGCTGGTTTTTTTGCGGTGAAAAATCCCCTCTTCGGGCAAAGAAGAGGTGTAGAGCATCAGGAGCAGGGTTGAGCACCTCTTAAATCCCTGAAAAAGTTTTCAGGGATCAAGAGTGATAGCTCCCTAAGCTCCTGAGAACGCTCCTGCCCAGAGACGCTTCTGTCATCAGACAGAAAAAGACGCCGCGACCGCTTCTGCTTATAAAAATAGAACACAAGAGAGACTGTAAGCAGACTGAGTGAATACAGGAGTTCTTATTGGATTGCAAGTATTTTTTTTATTGTTTTTCTGGCTATATATTTCTAACTTCTACAATCAACATAATGCTTTCAAAATGGCGTATAGCTTTCACTGCTTTCACTGTTAAAGGAAAGTGTTTGAAAGTGAAAGTGAATTCTCCATTTTTTTTCCTCTCTTCTTGTTCTCGTAAGCGAAGCTAGAGAGACGGCGGTAGGAATTGTATTAAAGCCAGAGTGATTGTTTTAAATTTAAAATGGAGTGGAATTTACATTCAAATGTTAAACTTATTTTGGATCGTATTGATGAATCTCAAGAAGAAAGGCGTGTAATAGTGAAAGAGATTAAAGCAATACTGAAAGAGACCATTACAGAAATATTAACCAGATTCTTTCTTCCAAATGAAACTGATTTACAACCGACTGCTGAATATTTTATAGTGCAACCTAAACAAGAAGAAGAACAAGAACAAGAAGAAGACAGTACTGAGAATAAAGAGAATAAAGGGAAATGGATCTTGCTTGATAAACAGTTCATCTATGGAGTGGAGGAAGAGGATTTGTTTCAAGAAAGAAGGGGATGGTTATTCCTTTTAGATAAGCAGCAAGAAGAGGATTTAATTGAGAAAAAAGAGACATTGATTCAGTTTAAGAAGCAACTTACTTATGGGCCTGAGGATTGGGAAAAGCAAAGACAGAGATTTGAATTGTTATCTCAACAAAAGTTTATGGCTAAGAGTAACAGAGGACTAATGCAAAAGTTAAGACGGTTTATTTGGACTCAAATGATATTGCAAGTAAAGAAGAGAGACTTATTATTTGGAAGGGAGGCGTCGTTATGGAGGTTTACCTGGTTAAAGAAAAAACCTAGAATTCGACTGAAGGAGTGAAATTTAAAACTGTATGCAGGAATTATGGGTAATTCAAAATTATGGACTGATTTAAGGACCAAGATTATGAGTAAGATGTAAGAGAAGATGATTAATGGAAGATATAATTAAATTGATGAAGAATGTATTTGTTCTGAAATGATCTAGGTTTGACATTAGATTGATTGATTGATTGATGGGATAGATAAGCATTATGTGATTTGATAAGGTTGAAGGAATGTAAGTTAGAAATGGAATAAATAGATTGTATTTGTTATGGAGGTTTATCTGACAGATGAGAAAGCCCTGAAGTCGATTGAAGAAGCGAAATTTAAAATTAAATGTAAGGAATTAAGGCTAATCTAAGATTATGGGCTGAATTAAAGACCAATTTTATAAGTAAGATGTAAGAGAGGATGTTTAATGGAAGATATATTAAATTGATTAAGAACATTTTTTTTGAATTGAGGGGTTTATTGATATTATTTGTTTATTTTTCTAAAAAGATGAACTTTTTTTTTTACTTGATGTTCAATGGTTTGAAAGAGGTTGATTACTGGAAGATGTATATAAAACTTGATTGTTTGGGCGATTTTATATAACCTCTCAATGGATTGAAGTGATTTATGTTATATTTTTTACACTTTACACTTTGTTATATATCTTATATTTACATCACACACATACAAACATGTACAAATAACAAACACTGTTAATTCAGACCCAGTGTCAGCAAAAGTCCATTATGGTTACAGAGATAACAACATACCAATTTTAGCTATGATGAAATAAATCAGCTATACTTTTCATCCTCTTACTTCTAACAATCTTAGTCTTTGGTCCATTAATAAAATGTAACAACTTGATTTCTTTTCATTTTTTCTTTATCCATTCTCCTGATATTTTTTAAAAGTTTAGCAAACCCTTGTAAATCCAATATAAAACAATTATCCAGGTCACTCACTCTCTTGGATTATTTTTTGTATATCCCTTTTAATTAATAATCAGCTGGTTTCCTTTATATGATTAGTATATTATCTTTTTCCATGTCATTCTTGCCATTCATTTGTGAATTCACTTTCAACTGTGTTTCTGTTGTCATGCAGAATTTGGTTGTTTTCCATAACATCTTTTAGATCAGTGGTTCTCAACGTTTTTAATGCCGCGACCCCCAACTGGTCGTAAGTCGAGGACTACCCAACCGGTCGTTAAGTCGAGGACTACCTAACCAGTCGTAAGTCGAGGACTACCCAACCGGTCGTAAGTCAAGGGCTATTTCCCTGCCTGGGAGCGCCGCGCATGTGTGGTGCCGCCCCCTACGCCGCTGAGGCGTAGCTGGCAAGGGGCAGCGATGGCGCAGGGCGACCACCGGCTGGGCCACCAGCTGGCCCAGTCCAAGGGAGGTAAGGCACCCGCCGGGTCCCATGCGCGCCAGCAACCCTCCCTGCGCCCGCCGGCCTCCCACCACTGGCCCTCTTTTACTTACATTTTTAGTAGTTGCTCAGCAGGGAGGGATGGAAACTTCCAGACAGCTCGCCTTCGCTGCAGATAACTTGCAGCACCGTTTGCAGACTGGGACTTTTGGCGGGCTCAGCAGGGCAGAGACAGCCTGGACAATTCCTATTGGCTTTTGAAAGCCAATAGAATTACACTCTATTCAAGAGTTTATTCTATTGGCTTTCAAAAGCCAATAAAATAAGAGGGAGTAGCACAGCTAAGGAAAAAGGGGGAAAATGGCGGACTGCGTTGTTTGGCGACTCCCGTGAAATAGTCGTTCGACCCCAAATGGGGTCGCGACCCATAGGTTGAGAACCGCTGTTTTAGTCTCTCCAAAGAGAAAATGTCTTTTCTGACACTACTGACTACTGAGTCCATTGTTCAAAAATATCCTTGTTAGACTATTTTGCTTCATTCTATTTTGCTTCATTCTATAATTGTAAGTTTATCATCTTCTTTCTTTAGTCAACTATACAGATACAGCTGACCAGTGGAGGTGGCTGACAGGGTAAGACCTCATCCCTGCCCTGTATGTCTCTTTGCTCTCTTACGTTTCAGTTTTAGTACATTTTTAATCTGTGTAGTTTTAATATTTTAATTATTTTTTATTGTTTTATATCTTGTAAGTTTCGCAGTCACCTTCTAAGGGACTTTATATTTATATAAATATATAAATAATAAAATCATGAAAGCTGCATATAATTGCATTAGGAGGCAATTAAAACAAGAATAGAATAATTAAAATTCAAAGTTAAAAAGGCAGGAGGGTGGCCCTTTAAGTATGTGTGATGTCAGGATACACAGATGAATGGGGTAGACAGATCTTGTACTGTGATTGTCTGATATTTTTTGCCATTCTCCCTCTCCCCCAATGCCACTCTCTTATGCTTACAAACTAGGGATTATCTGGGGCCTCTGCAGTCTGGGTTCAGGCCCGGCTACTCCACCGAAACTGCTTTGGTCGCTCTGATGGATGATCTCTGGCGGGCCTGGGATAGAGGCCAGTCCTCTTTCCTGGTGCTTCTTGACCTCTCAGCGGCGTTCGATACCATCAACCATGGTATCCTTCTGCGCCGGCTGGAGGGATTGGGAGTGGGGGGCACCGTGTTACGGTGGTTCTCCTCCTATCTCTCTGGTCAGTCGCAGTCGGTGTTTGTGAGGAGTCAGAGGTCCACCTCTAGGTTACTCCCCTGTGGGGTGCCTCAGGGGTCGGTTCTCTCCCCCTGACTTTTTAACATTTACATGAAGCCACTGGGTGAGATCATCCACCAGCACGGAGTGAGATACCATCAGTACGCTGATGATACTTAGCTGTACATCTCCACTCCTGGCCAAATCAGTGAAGCGGTTGAGGTGATGTGCCGGTGTCTGGAGGCTGTGAGGGTCTGGATGGGCGTTAACAGATTAAGGCTCAACCCCGACAAGACAGAGTGGCTGTGGGTGATGCCTCCCAAGGAAACTTCAATCTGTCCTTCCATGACTCTGGGGGGTGAATCCATAAACCCCTCGGAGAAGGTCCGCAACTTGGGAGTCCTCCTCGATCCACAGCTGACATTGGAACATTTGTCGGCTGTGGCGAGGGGGGCATTTGCCCAGGTTCGCCTGGTGCACCAGTTGCGCCCTTATTTGGATCAGGAATCTCTCCTCACAGTCACACATGCCCTTGTCACCTCGAGGATCGACTACTGCAACGCTCTCTACATGGGGCTACCCTTGAAGAGTGTTCGGAGACTACAATTAGTGCAAAATGCAGCTGCACGAGCAATTGTGGGCCTTCCACGTCGTGCCCACATTTCGCCAACTCTCCGCATGCTGCATTGGTTGCCTATTGGTCTCCGGCCGCAATTCAAAGTGTTGGTCATTACCTATAAAGCCCTTTATGGCATTGGACCAGGATACTTACGGGACCGTCTTCTGCCACATACTTCCCTACGACCGGTGAGAGCGCACAGGGTCGGCCTCCTCTGGGTCCCATCAGCGAAACAATGTCGCTTGGCGGGCCCTAGGGGGAGGGCTTTCTCTGTTATGGCGCCCGCCCTCTGGAACCAACTGCCTCCTGAAGTCTGTGTTTCTCCCACTCTCCCGGCCTTCCGAAAAAATCTTAAAACCTATCTTTGCCGGCAGGCCTGGGGATGATTGTGGATTATTGTGTGAATGATGAATATGTGTGGGGTTTTATTTTTAAATTTTTTTGCTTGGACTTAGATTGTGATTGTTGTTTTTATATATGTTGTAAGCCGCTCCGAGTCTTTGGAGAGGAGCGGCATATAAGTCCAAATAAAATAGAAAATAAAAAATAGAAATATACATAGTCCTCCAAAGGACATAGTGTAGTTCTCAGAAACTCTTCAAACATTTTTATAGAACTATGGTCAGATTGTTTTGCAATAACATCTATTCTCTTCTGTATGCCAAATTATCTAATAGTCTTTGATCTGCTACCACATTTAGCTGCCATTTGCCTATCTAGCAGACACCGTCTATTTAAGCAGAGGTGCACTAAGTATAGCTCCATCCTTGCCTTCCTCAGCCAAGTGTTTGGGTAACTAGACTCAATCCTTCAGTAACTCCCTTCTTTTCATATTTCTCTCCCTACTTGTTCATTTGACAAATTAGCCAATTCCAATTTCTGCTACTACCATACCACTTGGCTATTACATATTGAGGAAAGAATGCTTCTCACTTGCTAAGCTGCATTCCTACTGATTTTCCTTTCCTCCTTAATTATTTATTTTATTTTACTGACAATATTGCCTTGATCCTTTACAATTCAAAAACAACTAACATAATGGAAAATATAGATTATACTTCTGACCCTCTCATATTGTTAAGTACTCTTCTATCATTAGCACTATGCTTAATAACAAATTAAACCTCTAAAGAAAAGGAAACTATGAATCACATCTTGTCTCATTAACATATTTTAAAGTGAAGGAGAGCAAATTCTGATCAGGAACCAACAACACTAAACAATAATGTAGAAGTAAAATCAAAGGTTTAAAACATGTTAGGCAATATTCATCTCAGTGTAAGTGGACTGCCACTCAGAATATTCTTTATCCTTTCCCTCTTCCTTCTTTTTGAGTTTCATTTGTCATTCTGACATTTATGCTGCTCACATTGATGTAGACCAGCGGTTCTCAACCTGTGGGTCGCGACCCCTTTGAGGGTCGAACAACCCTTTCACAGGGGTCGCCTAAGACCATCGGAAAACACATATTTCCGATGGTCTTAGGAACCGATTGGTGTGGCTCGAGCCCGATTTTTGAAAAGCGCTCAAATCAAAGGCGGCGACGTCACGAAAACAAAGGCGGCAAGGGACGGGAGAGGAAGAGTCAGTGAGCCCCAGACAGCGAATAAGCCAAGCTAGCCAGCCAGCCGGGCTGAAAGAAAGAGACGGGGCCTCCCAAACCCTGACTTTTTCCCCCTCCCCTCCTTTCCTTTGCAACTTTCAAAGGAAAGGGACCCCCAGACTGAAGCCCAGGAAGGCTGGAGAGCTTTGCGTGGGGTCCCAATTCCCCTTTGCTCCACTACCAGCACCGCCGCCAGACCAGCCAGCTGCTGGGGAGAAGTTCCCTTTTCTCCCCTTCCCTCTCCCTCTTTTTTAGTGCAAAAAAAAAAGTCCTAGTCTCTCTTTTTTTCTTTTCTTTCCCTCTTCTCATCTTTTTAAAAATAGCAGCTGGGAGATCTTCAAGCCAATAGTTGTTGCTGGGGCATTTAAAAAAAAAAAGTCCTTCCCAGGCAGGGAATCTTTCTGCGCTTCTTCGGCTTTACTGAGCCGGGGGAGGGGAGCGCTGATTGGGGGGGGTCCTAGGAAGAAGGGAAGGAAAAAGCCCCCAAGGGTCGGGTGTCCGGGTTTTACAATCCCTTATTAAATAGACAAAGGCTTGGCCATTTAATAGTTTGCTCAAACTTTTTAACCTCCCGGATTTATTACCTTCAAATATCAATGAATAAATGGCATATTAAAAAAAAGAAGAAGTAAATCATAGGAAGAGCCCATTTAGGAATGCAAGAGAAATAATATTCAAGAGGAGAATATCAGGTGAATTTGATGCCCCCTAACAGAAGGTGGGGGAAAAAGTTGGAGAGCGGCTTGTTTTATTTGCTCAAAATGCTTTTCAAAGGCTCCAAAGAAAGAAGGGAAAAAAAGAGATTTAGAGGCCTAAGATGGCTTTGCAGAAAGAAAATCTGATCGCCTATACGCCATTGCCCTTAGTTACGCATCTACAGGAAGCAGACAGAAGATGCAAATCTGGTGGTTTTGATTGACAGCTCCTTGCATTGTTGGGCAGCTTTAATAGAATTTATCCCCAGCCCCTCCAATATGCAAAAGTAGGGAGGGGGGTTGTCAAAAGAAGGCAGCATACCCAGATTTCTGCCAGATTCAGACTATGTGATCCCCCTCGTTTTTTCCAGTCCAGGCTCTCCCGCCTTACTTTTTCTGCAGAGAAAAACCAAGCCTACTTTTTTTAGAAAATAGTTTCTTTCATCAGGAAGAGAATGTAAAATGAGAAAAAGATCTCACGAGTTTCAGGAAAAAACCCTTTGGAGAGATCTGAGGGTTTAAGATTGGCAGGCTTTTGTTGAAATTCCCTCTCCACTCCCTCCCAGCCAAATCTATCCCACCTGGAGACCTATACCTAAGGCAGAATCTCTTTATCCTTGAGGATTCCCTGGTAAAAACTGTCTTTCACATTAACCCAGTTGGTCTCCATCCGGGACAGGATCCTGCTGACTCTATTTGTGTTATTTGCTAAAGTTATTGGCCATTTTATTTATTTATTTATTTATTTTATTTTATTAAATTTCTATACCGCCCCTCTCCCGAAGGACTCGGGGCGGTGTACAGCCCAAACTTTAAAAAACATATAAATGTACAAAATTTAAAATAATTAAAAATAAATTAAATCATTTGGCCAAAATCCTAAAACCCAAAACATACAAAATTTAAAATCTTAAAAAAAATACTCAGAAGCTTCTATGCCAGGCCGGCCTGTCGGAAAAGGAATGTTTTTAGTTCCCGACGGAAGGTGCGTAAATCTGTTATTATACGGAGTTCGGGGGGGAGCTCGTTCCATAACGTGGGAGCTCCCACAGAGAAGGCTCTCCCCCTGGGGGTCGCCAGCCGGCACTGTCTGGCCGACGGCTCCCTGAGGAGGCCCTCTCTGTGGGAGCGTACCGGACGGCGGGAGGTATTTGCTGGCAGTAGACGGTCCTGTAAGTATCCGGGTCCGATGCCATGGAGCGCTTTAAAAGTGGTCACTAACACCTTGAACCGCACCCGAAAGACCACCGGCAACCAGTGCAACTCACGCAGGAGCGGTGTTACGTGGGAGCGCCACGACGCTCCCATCACTACCCGCGCGGCTGCATTCTGGGCAAGTTGGAGCTTCCGGATGCACCTCAAGGGGAGCCCCATGTAGAGAGCATTACAGTAGTCCAGCCTGGAGGTCACGAGGGCATGAGTGACTGTGCGTAGCGAGTCCCGGTCTAGGAAGGGACGCAACTGGCGCACCAGGCGAACCTGGTGGAACATCCTCCCGGCCACGGCCGTCAGATGGTCCTCTAAGGACAGCCGTGAGTCCAGGAGGATTCCCAAGTTGCGAACCCTTCCTGTGGGAGCCACTGTTTCGCCCCCAATACACAGCGATGGAATCAGCTGGCTGTACCGGGATGACGGTAACCACAGCCACTCGGTCTTGGAGGGGTTGAGCTTGAGTCCGTTTCTCCCCATCCATACCCGCACGGCCTCCAGGCACTGGGTCAGCACGGCAAGGGCATCGTTGGGGTGGTTTGGCGTGGAAATGTACAGCTGGGTATCATCAGCGTACTGGTGGTACTCCACGCCAAAACCACGGATGATCTCACCCAGCGGCTTTACATAAATGTTGAACAGTAGAGGCGAGAGGACCGACCCCTGAGGTACCCCACATACGAGGGGTCTCGGGGTCGACCTCTGGCCCCCTGTCAACACAGACTGCATCCGGCCAGAGAGGAAGGAGGAGAACCACTGCAAGACAGTGCCTCCTATGCCCAGCCCCTCCAACCGTTGCAGCATGATACCATGATCGATGGTATCAAAAGCCGCCGAGAGGTCCAATAGCACCAGAACAGAGGAGCAACCCCTGTCTTGGGCCCGCCAGAGATCATCCACCAACGCGACCAATGCTGTTTCCGTGCTGTAGCCAGGCCTGAAGCCCGACTGGAACGGATCGAGATATGACGATTCCTCCAGGTGCTGCGGGAACTGTCGGGCAACCACACTCTCAACAACCTTCGCAAGAAAGCGAAGGTTGGAGACGGGACGGTAGTTTGATAAAACGGCTGGATCCAGGGCAGGCTTCTTGAGGAGGGGTCTCACCACTGCCTCTTTCAAGGCAGCGGGAAAGACACCCTCACTCAAGGAAGCGTTGATAATTGCT
This sequence comes from Bothrops alternatus, assembly GCA_034064705.1. Lineage (NCBI taxonomy): Eukaryota > Metazoa > Chordata > Lepidosauria > Squamata > Viperidae > Bothrops > Bothrops alternatus. The sequence goes on from JARGCV010000068.1 coordinate 2,181,325, forward strand.
CGGAACCAGCCTCGTACCACCTCCCGGGAGGCCAGCATCATTTTAGGCTTCATTTTTTTTTCTTTTGCAGGGAGGTGATTAGATGCCATGCAAAGCCAGCCCCCTCCCCTGCTTTAGTTTACTGCTGGATGCATTAAACCAGCGGTTCTCAACCTGTGGGTTGGCTTTTTACCACATACTGTCGCAAAATGTACGGTGGGGCAAAAAAGTATTGAGGCAGCCACCAACTGTGCAAGTTCTCCCACTTAAAAAGATGAGAGAGGCCTGTAATTGTCATAATAGGTAGACCTCAACTATGAGAGACAAAATGAGAAAACAAATCCAGACAATCACATTGTCTGATTTGGAAAGAATTTATTTACAAATTATGGTGGAAAATAAGTATGTGGTCAATATCAAAAGTTCATCTCAATACTTTGTTATATATTCTTTGTTGGCAATGACAGAGGTCAAACGTTTTCTGTAAGTCTTCACAAGGTTGGCACACACTGTTGCTGGTATGTTGGCCCATTCCTCCATGCACATCTCCTCTAGAGCAGTGATGTTTTGGGGCTGTCGCTGGGCAACACGGACTTTCAACTCCCTCCAAAGCTTTTCTATGGGATTGAGATCTGGAGACTGGCTAGGCCACTCCAGGACCTTGAAATGCTTCTTACGAAGCCACTCCTTTGTTGCCCGGGCGGTGTGTTTGGGATCATTGTCATGCTGAAAGACCCAGCCACGTTTCATCTTCAATGCTCTCTTGCTGATGGAAGGAGGTTTGCACTCAAAATCTCACGATACATGGCCCCATTCATTCTTTCCTGTACACAGATCAGTCGTCCTGGTCCCTTTGCAGAAAAACAGCCCCAAAATGTGATGTTGCCACCCCCATGCTTCACAGTAGGTATGGTGTTCTTTGGCTGCAACTCAGCATTCTCTCTCCTTCAAACATGACGAGTTGTGTTTCTACCAAACAGTTCTACTTTGGTTTCATCTGACCATATGACATTCTCCCAATCCTCTTCTGGATCATCCAAATGCTCTCTAGCAAACTTCAGATGGGCCTGGACACATACTGGCTTAAGCAGGGGGACACGTCTGGCACTGCAGGATCTGAGTCCCTGGCGGCGTAGTGTGTTACTGATGGTTGCCTTTGTTACATTGGTCCCAGCTCTCTGCAGGTCATTCACTAGGTCCCCCCGTGTGGTTCTGGGATTTTTGCTCACCGTTCCTGTGATCATGTTGACCCCACGGGGTGAGATCTTGCGTGGAGCCCCAGATCGAGGGAGATTATCAGTGGTCTTGTATGTCTTCCATTTTCTAATTATTGCTCCCACAGTTGATTTTTTCACACCAAGCTGCTTGCCTATTGCAGATTCAGTCTTCCCAGCCTGGTGCAGGTCTACAGTTTTGTTTCTGGTGTCCTTCAACAGCTCTTTGGTCTTCACCATAGTGGAGTTTGGAGTGTGACTGTTTTAGGTTGTGGACAGGTGTCTTTTATACTGATAACAAGTTCAAACAGGTGCCATTAATACAGGTAATGAGTGGAGGACAGAGGAGCCTCTTAAAGAAGAAGTTACAGGTCTGTGAGAGCCAGAAATCTTGTTTGTTTGTAGGTGACCACATACTTATTTTCCACCATAATTTGCAAATAAATTCTTTCCAAATCAGACAATGTGATTGTCTGGATTTGTTTTCTCATTTTGTCTCTCATAGGTGAGGTCTACCTATGATGACAATTACAGGCCTCTCTCATCTTTTTAAGTGGGAGAACTTGCACAATTGGTGGCTGACTCAATACTTTTTTGCCCCACTGTAGCAATGTAGTTTACTGTTGTTATATTAAGACTGTTACCCATGCTACACCATGCTTCAAGACAAAATTTCATTTATTTGTAATTAGAAATAAATATTTCACAATATATAATTATATATTGTTTTTGTGATTAATCACTATGCTTTAATTATGTTCAATTTGTATCAATGAAAATACACCCTGCATATCAGATATTTACATTACGATTCATAACAGTAGCAAAATTACAGTTATGAAGTAGCAACGAAAATAATTTTATGGTTGGGGGTCACCACAACATGAGGAACTGTATTAAAGGGTTGCGGCATTAGGAAGGTTGAGAACCACTGATGTAGCCAAAAATCATATTAATAATCATATTCCTAACCTTAATACAAATATGAATTGCAAATAAGGAAAAATTTCTACATTTTATTACTAAAGAAACAAAATTACTGCAAATGGAGATTCAATTTTTTTTAAAAAATAAATGAACATATCAATCTTACAATTCTCATACCTTCTTTTGACATAGATTTTGGGACAAAGGAAATTTAGTAGTTTAGGAATGATGGATTTTGTACACTTTACAAAATAAACAAGAATCTAGAATGACTTTCTCTTCCTAACAAACAAGATCAGATGAATTTAAATCACTGAGATCTATGGAGTATTGATAGCACATAGAGAGAAGAATCATGATTTAAGGCTGTTGGTTAATTCAAGGTAACCTAAGCTTCTTTAATTCCCCACCACAATATTTTTCCAGATTCTCCCAAAATGTGGAACAGGAAATGGAGAAAGTAGGAATTGGAGGATTGCCCATTTATTTATTACATTCATACAGTATGTCATAAACTATTCAAATTCACAGTAGCTTATTAAAAATAAAATAAAATAAAACATCAATACAAACAATCAAACATGCATTAGCCAGCTCATTCATCAGGTCAACTGGAAAAAGCCATGCTTGTGGATTCAGTGCAGTGATTAGGATTAGTCCTGAAATCACTTTTGATAATTAGATGAAGGCATTTGACGAAATTAGTGTTAATAATTCATGTTATCACTGATATAACAGGCTTGTCCTGTTCTTGTAAGAATATGAAATTTATTTTCTTAAAATGAGGTCAGTACATTTAAAATCTTTTTTGCATAATAGAGGATAAGACAGTCAAAGAATGTTTAATAAAGGTTGTCCACCGTTATTATCCTACCAGAAATGCAAATCAGAAACTGGAACATTAGCTTATATATAATGTTCTAGCTTTGTCCTAGGATTACCAATTTGAGGTAGAAATCCATAGAATTATTAACATGATTATAGATCACACTGTATGTCAAAAATGTTGTTACTGTTTTACTATGTTTATCTCGATTGTATCTTAAGGCTTGGAATCTATAAAACAAAACAAGAATGTGTGTGTATGTGTGTGTACTGAATAGTGGAAGAATAAATCTATATTTAATCTCTGGCAATGAATTGTTGATATATATTACATGTCAACATTTAAATGAAGTTATCCATTTTAGAAAGGGATAAGAAGGCAAACTTTCAAGTTATTTGTACAGATTTTTAGATTTTTTTCTTCATGATATAATTTATAAAACAGAATATTTGTAGCTCAGAGTTGACATGAAGGGTCCTTGGTGCTCTCTGAGTTTTCTTATTTTCTTGCAGATGTTTCATTACCCAAACTAAGTAACATCATCAGTGCTAGTCCTGATCGCTAGTACTCATGATGTTACCTAGTTTGGGTAACGAAACGTCTGCAAGAAAACAAGCAAGCTCAGAGAGTACCAAGGACCCTTCATGATACAATTTTTCCTTAAGAACAGCCTACAGCAGGGGTGTCAAACTGCTGGACCATGGACTGGACGCGTCATGTGGAAGCTGCACCCACCCCATTGCCGGCAATGGCAAAACAGTCCCGATACATCGCGCGATGTCACGAGTTTGACTTGTCTGGCTTACAGTCAAACAATTGGCTGATAAGAACAGCATATAAAATTCAGCACATATAGAACACCAAAACCTCACTACCTCTTAATAATCATTTCAGGACTGGCATATTTTTCCTTCATTGAGAATCTATTCATTCTCAAATTCCAGGCTCTTTTTATTTGTTTCTTCTCCAGGCTTTCACATTTTTCATCTCCTTTACCTCAGACAATATCTCTTTCTCCATTACTTGTTCTATTGCATTCCATACCTCAGTTTTCCTCTTTGTAGTCACAATTCAGTTTACCAATCCATCATCTCCCCAATATGGCTCAATTTTCAAAAGAATTCATACAAAGTTATGAAGTCAACTAAACTGATATCCATCCCCGCTGAATGATTCTGGTCTTTTTCTTTGCAATTTTGGTCAGTGGAAAGGTCTCTGCTGTAAGAGCAACTTAGCAACATCAGAACACTGTGCAATGTAGACTGCATTAGCTAATACTAAATTGTGTTTTTTTTTGTTTCAGATAATACCAGCATCTATACCATAAAAATGGATGCTTCTATATCTTGGGGAAGCCCATATTTAAATCCTTAGCTGCACAAACAAATAAGCAGTATTATTAAAAAAGTAGTTTAAAATTAAATATCACTTTGCTCTTATATCTAAGCACATATCATCATAACCATTACTAAAATTTGTTATGGATGTCCTCTCTAGAAGACTCCTATGCAGCAAACTTTTAAGAGGAAAACAAGAAAATAGTAAAACCTGTCTCTTTATTTTATAAAGAGCTCAAAATGAACCAATAAATTATATTTTAAAAACTTAATTGCTATGAACAATCAATCATAGTTTACCTCACTGATGGGCTGCCCCTGTGAAGTCAGATCCAACTCTTGAGGTCTTGTTGTCATCTTGTCAATGTCCAAGGAGTCCATACTGGATGCTGCAGATGTGATACTAGATCGGGAGGAATTACTGATAGAACGAACTTCAGCATCACTCACAGTACCGGCTGATGCTGTCCTCCTATGCTGGATAGTAACTACAGGTTTGCTATCTTCAATTATAGATTGCTGAGCTGCTTCATCCATACTCAGAGACGCTTTCTCTAACTGCGCAGTAATGTCATCCAGGGAGAAGACAGCATGTGAAGGCTTTGTTACTTGACTAGATGAAGATAATCCTTTCATGCTACTGTGCTTGGAAGGGAGTCGGCTACCACTTGATGGTTTCTGAGTCATTTTCCCTTCTATGGGAAAACATTTCATTGATGCACTGTTGGTAGACTGTGATCCAATGCTGCTGAGCTCCTGCTCTATGGAACAAAGATCTGCCATAAGAGCATCAAGATCTACAGTCTCACCTTGGTTCAAGGCTTCTGCAGTGAATGACAAGAACATAAACAATATTCCAATTTCAATTATCAGGTTCCACTTTATCAAAGACATTTTAGTTTTAATGTTAGATTTACTTGATTAGGTGGGCCATGCAAATCCATCAAAAAGAGGTTCTTTGGATTTTTTTCTTCTGAAATTAAAACAGCTGTCTCTTTTTCTAGATTCATGCATCAGGTTCAGAAGCTGATCACAAGTGTCTCTGCAGGCACCTTTATGCACAGCCACTTTGTTTTGCTGGGGGGGGGGAAGATGAAGTAGCTGTGTGTACACATGCACGCAAAAGTAGCAGCAGTATGGGAAGACATGTGACTGTCTTAACAATAATATTGATCAATTTATGGAAATTATTGTCAGACTTTCAATTTTTACTGCATGGGCTGTTTTTGCATATAATGTTAAGAAAAAATTGTTTTAACTATGATCTGATAAACAAGTTAATGCTATTTTTGTAGATAAGTAAAGAAATAATGAATTCCTCATGTCCTAATTTGTTTTCTCCATAACTTCCACTTCCCGGAGGAAATGGTCAGAGAATAAATTAACTAATTATTCTGGATTTAAATATAAATCAAGCCGTATTTAGAACAAGTCAGAATTCACATGCCAATAAACAATGCTTATGGAGAATATTCTACTGACAGAATAAACAATATTCTTCATGGGTGAATTCATATATCATGCTGGGTCAAAACCAAATCAATCACATTATGGCTTAGCATTATCTGTAAATCAAACTACTTATTCATCTGATATGGGTTTAAATTGTTTCTACTCCATAAAATTTTATCAATATTTTATAAAAATTTCAACAGAGAAATTTTCTTTAGAAAAATAGTATGTACTGTATACTTATAGATGAAGTAATAGGTTTCAACAGGATTTTTTGTTTGTTTTGTACTCAAATATATAATTTAAATTATTTCACCTAGGTCAGGGGTTCTCAACCTTGGCAACTTTAAGACTTGTGGACTTTGCTGGCTGAGGAATTCTGGGAGTTGAAGTCCACAAGTCTTAAAGTTGCCAAGGTTGAGAACCCCTGACCTAGGGGGAAAAATAATCAATCTATCTTACCATTCAGGTTGTACATGGAAAAACGATAAGAGAAGTTGGCAATATTAGCATCCTGGCGAAGAGGGGATCTTTTCACTGGTTCCATAGGCTTGTCTGTATCCAAACTCTAAATAAATCAATTTGAGAAAAATAATCAAAACTGTATCATATAAAAACGAACATAAAGAAACAATTACATTTATGCTGGTCCACTCACACTGACAGGGTTTTTTTCTTAGAAAAATTTGTATGTACAAAATGTTTAATGGCTACCAATAATTAATCTAGATCAGCGGTTCTCAACCTTTTCCGGGGCTCGACCCCGGCCCGCATCGCGCATGCGCGGCGGGCACATTGCATGGTGTGGCGGGCGCATCGTGCATGCGGGCGGGCGCATCGCGCATGCGTGGCGGCCAGCATCGCAAAGGGGGGGAAAATGGCAGACCCCCCAAAAAAATGGCCGACCAAAAAATAAAATAAAATGGCGGGCCCGCATCGTGCATGCGCAGCGCAATGGCCCGCATCGCAAAGGGGAAAAAATGGCGAACAAAAAATAAAATAAAAAAAAGGCCGACCCCCCCCAAAAAATGGCCGACCAAAAAAAAATAAAAAATGGCGGGCCCGCATTGCGCATGCGCGACGGCCCGTATCGCAAAGGGGGAAAAATGGTGGACTAAAAAAAATGGCCGACCCCCAAAAAATGGCCGACCCCCAAAAAAATAATGGCGGGCCCGCATCGCACATGCGCGGCGGCCCGCACCGCAAAGGGGGAAAAATGGCGGACCAAAAAATAAAATAAAAAAATGGCCGACCCCCCCCCAAATATGCCCGACCCAAAAAAAAAATGGTGGATTGCGGTGTTTGGCGACCCCCGTGAAATGGTCGTTCGACCACAAATGGGGTCGCGACCCACAGGTTGAGAACCGCTGATCTAGATCGAAATAAAATAGTTTTATGGATACAGGCAAGGAAAAATGCCCTGGTGTTTGGAAGTTGTGGGAAAGGAAAATGGGGAATTTGTTGTCCATCTCCTTTTCTGGCCCACTGCCTTGTTGCCTATGGATAGGGGATTATTGGAGACTCAGGAATTATATAATAAGCCAGAAATCCAAACTCTTGACATAATATTAAGCATACCAAAGTGTCAGAGGTTTTTTAGCCTGGTGAACTGCTTCCAGAGATAGGAAGAACTACATAAGAGCAATCAATCTCTCTTGCTAATATTATCAAGAGCATTACCCTAAACCAGTGGTTCTCAACCTTTTTCAGGTTGAGACCCCACTTGCCCCGCCCATGCGCGCCGTGACCCCGACCCGGGCGCGCGCGCACGACAGGCCAATCCGCGCATGCGCAGGGCGCACGCGCCGGGAAAAAAAATATCAAATTTTTTTTTAAAAAAAAACCAAAATGGCGGATCTGTGCATGCGCTGCGCGCGCGTGACGGGCCAATCCACGCATGCGCGGCGCGCGTGCGCCCAAAAAAAGAATAAAAAAAATTAAAAAAAATTAAAAAAAACCACAACAAAATGGTGGACTGCGACGGGTGGATCTGTGAATGCATGGCGCGCGCACGCGACGGGCCGATCCGCTCATGCGCGGCGCGCCCAAAAAAATAAAAAAAACAAAAAACAAAATGGCGGACCGCCGTGTCCGGCGACCCCCGCGAAACGGTCGTTCGACCCCAAATGGGGTCGCGACCCATAGGTTGAGAACCACTGCCCTAAACCAATCTGCTAGTGGATTGCAGCAGTCATATCAGCTGGAACTAAGGACATTTTTTTACTAAACACACATTCTCAGGATGCAAGTTACAGAAAGATGTTATAGTAAGAAAGAGTGATCTCTTTTACTGTTTGCATCTCATAGCATTATAAAAAAACCTTTAACCTGTGTGAGTTTATCCAACTCTCCAAGCCAAGCACCAAACATCTTATCCAGATCCTGATCTTCTTTATCACTATCTTCTTCTGCACCATGATCAAGTTCTTCATCTGAGAGCTGTTCCATCTAAAAGAGAAAATGATTTTTAGAAATGTAAAGTTATCTGCTACATCATTTGTTCCCACCTACATTAGCAAGCACGAGTAATAGTGGAGTTGAAATATGAAGGCAAATGTACATGTCCCAGGATAATGCTGCAGGATCCAATCTGTCGGTCATCTGAGTTGAAATATCTTAGAAGTTGTTCTGTCCATCCCGGATTTTTGCTTCTGGCAAACTGCACATTCCATGAGCCAATAGGACTAGCTGGCATATACTCAGTTTTTCATAGCAGCAAGCCAAAACTATTATTGCTCTTTTCTTTGTATTCCTATTTGGCATAGCTGCATGCTCACTACTCTTTCCCATTCTGTTTCCCATTCTTCCATAATCTCTTTTTCTTCTCTGAATGCTTAAAGCCTGTTTCATCTTTAAGGGACTAAAAACTTTCCAAATTCCAATGGCGCAGAGTATCTTCCTGAAAGATCAAAAAGGACCAAGAAGGTGCACACTCCCATCCATTTCCTAACAAAGGTTATCCAACTCGAGCAATCAATGCAGAACCAGTCCCATACCCAGCTCAGAAACTAGACTGGAAGGGATAATCCACTTCCTCTAAGCTGGTTTTTAGATGAATCGCTATGTTAGTAGTTCAAATCTTCTTTTGTGATGGTTGGGACAACAGTACCATTTCCTACTTTCCTGTAGTGATGTTCTCTCCCATACAACTTTTCAGATACATACGACAATTAACAGAAATGTTTGCAATTCCCTCACTTGTTCTCTTTAATGCATTCACAATGCCAACATTTCTGGATAGTAAAGTAATTTTCCCAGTGTTGCTCTATAGCTGTAGAACTTCTTTTGTATGTTACTATGAACTGACCCTATAGAATGGAATTTCAAATATAGACTAAATACTCATCAATGTTACTCTGCTGTTTTTAGTGATATGCAATAACATGGATTCTTTCTCTGTTCTTTGTCAGAAGTTTTCTAATGATTTAACATCTTCATATATTTCATCTCAGTGTTACAACATTGTTGTCATGAGCTTTGCCTTAAAATCCAGCATGTAAATATGCTGAATTGTAAGGATTCAAAATTGTTTTAAGGTGTTCCATGTTATTCATATAAATGTAAAATATAAATTTGCCACGCCAATTTTTAAGTAAACATTAATTATATGCTAGACCTGGACAACTATGAAGATATAATATCCATAATTATGTAGTTTTTCTAAGACAAAGTAGGAATGGAATGTATTTTTTGTGTCTGATTATTAAACCATGTCATTTTTGGAAGTATTGAAAACAACCTAACTGGTTATTTTCTGACAAAACCAAATGCCCAATTTGAGAGAATAGCCAACATATTTTTGCCAGCTCCTTTTAAAAAAATATTTTAATTATAGAATTAAAAAGAAAAACAAAAAGTGGATACAAATAAAATAAATCAATAAAAACAGATAAAACAGAACCAAATAAAATCATTTTTAATGAAAACATTTAGCTACGTCTATAATATATCCTTACACACTGGTGCTTCTTTCAAATCCAAAATGTTGTTCTAGATTTCTTAGTCACCGATTCCAAGTGTCTGTTATTCTAATACAGTAATATGCTGGATTTTATTTTATATTATTTTAATTGTTTGCCTTAAACTTTCTCTAGATTCCTGGTAGCTGGTCTGGACAGGTTCATGCAATTTTCTTGGCAACATTTTCAGAAGTAGATTGCCACTGTCTTCTTCCTAGGTCTGAGATGAAGAGAGTGGCCAAAAGTGACCCAGCTGGCTTCGTGCCTAAGTAGTTAGGACTAGGAGCCATGGTGGTCTTCATGTTCCCAGTCTTAATCACCAAATCAAACTGGGTCTCTGCTGGCATTAATATATAAGAATTGATGCTTTTCCAAGGACAACATCCCCCTATACATTGATTTATTTATTTTTAAATAAGCCAAAAAAACTGTTCCTTACAGAAATATATCAACAGTATTATTTCTGGTGCAGAACAAAAAATTCTCAGGCAAGGTATGTATTTAAGGAAGCATTTTGCTTTGTTTCAAGTAGAAGACAGATATATTATCTTGTCAGGACCTTATGATTATTGTCTTAAGGAATACATGCTTAAACCAAATGAATAGTTTTTCCTCAATAATTTATGTTAGGTTAATGAAAGGGAAGAATGGAAAGCACTCAAAATGCAGGTAATAACCAAGTTAACAATGACAAAGCAGCTTAATATAACTTGTCGAAGATGTGACTGTTCTAGATTTCAACAGAAAGATATGCAAATAAAACTTTTCCTTTGGCTTTTTAACATATGAAGACAGATTTAAAATCTGAAGAAGACATGCATGTTATCAATACTGACTGCTGCAAAACTAATAATATCTGGCCATGTTCATAATCTGTTTTTCTAAAGGTCAGAGGATTTACAATTATATTTATCCAGGGGAAAGCATAAATTTAATTTTGGTTACAGATTATGAAAGCTTTTAGCAGGCCTAAACATTTATTTATTTATTTCCACCCAAATCGTACCAAATTGGATCTTATACTAAGAAGTGTCACCAACTGCCCTGAAATTGGGAGTGGGGGATGGGGGAGGGCAGAGACCCTATTCTCCTCATCCCATCACTGTGCTCATGCCTGTAAAAATGTCACCAAGCAGCCAACCTAACACAGATATTATGTGAAGGAAAAGGGACGTTGTCTTACCTGAACGCCTTTTCTCAGCATGATGATGGAGAATCCACGAATGGGTTTAGACTGTCTTCCTACCCAATTAGACTAAATCTGACAAAGTATCCAAACCTCCTGCTGGGTCCTGTGTTTCCCAGACACGACGAAGACAAAGCTATTGACGATAGTCCGATGTACTGGCTCCCCTACCCCTAACACAGGCCCTGACGGCCCTAAAGTGGTGGGTGTGGATTCTCCATCATCATGCTGAGAAAAGGCGTTCAGATAAGACAACCCCGCTTCTCCAGCATGAGGATGGAGAATCCACAAATGGGAATACCAAAGCTACCCTGTCCCTATGGAACGGAATCAGTCTGGGCCTGTGTCCCACTTTATGGCACCACTTGCTGGAGCACTCTCTGGCCGAATGAAGCTTCTGCGGAGGCAAATCTGTCCAGCTTGTTGTAATGCCTCACGAATGGGGAAGGCGAGGACCAGGTCGCCGCCCTACAAATATCCCCAATGGATGCCTGTGATGCCCACGCTGCTGATGTTGCAGCGCTGCGGGTGGAGTGAGCGGTGATATGGCTTGGAATTGGCAGGGAATGCGACTGGTACGCTCTTGCAATGCATGCTTTGATCCACCTGCCTATTGTTGAAGATGAGACCTTCTGCCCCATGGAAGAAGGTTGAAAGGAAATAAAGAGCACTTCTGACTTACGAAAGGCTGAAGTCCGCTTAGGTAATGGCGCAACGCCCTTCGAACATCCAAGGTGTGCCACTGGCGCTCTAACACGTGGGATGGGCGAGGACAAAAATTTGGGAGAATCACCTCCTGTGATCTGTGGAACAAAGAATTTACTTTTGGTATGAAGGACAGATCCAGTCAGAGGACCACTGTCATTGTGAAAGATGCATAGGTCCTCTCTGACAGAGAGAGCGGCTAGTTCCAAGATGCATCTGGCCGACGTGATGGCTATGAGGAAGGCTATCTTCATGGTTAAGGACCGTAGTGAACATGTCTTGATGGGCTCAAATGGTGGCGAGGTTAGGGCCTGCAAGACCCGCGGGAGTTCCCAAGAGGGATAACGATGAACCACGGGTGGCCTGGTGTTATTTGCCCCCTTGATAAAGGACTGTACCAGCGGGTGCTGAGCCAATGGCGTTGAATTGTCACACGTAAGGACCATGGATAGAGCCACCACCTGCCTGCGGATGGTATTGGGTGCCAAGCCTTTGTTGAGCCCCTCCAGTAAATACACAAGGATTTTCGGGATGGTGATGGTCGAGAGATCGAGGTGGTTCCTTATGCACCAGTGACAAAAGTTCTTCCATGAGGAGTTGTAGATCCTGTTGGTTGAGGGACGTCTTGCGGCCTGAATCGTGGAGATAACGCCCGCCGGGTAGGACTCTTGTGTCAGGAGCCGCTGTTCAAGTGCCAGGCGGCTAACTGGAACCATTGAGGGTCCGGGTGCTGTAGCGCCCCCTGGCTAAGTGCCACATGATCTGGAGGAATCCTCCACTGGAGAGAGATGGAAAGGCTCACGAGGTCGGCAAACCGCGGTTGTCTCGGCCAGTGTGGAGCAACTAATATCACCTCTGCCTGTTCCTGTAGTACAGGGGTTCTCAACCTTGGCAACTTTAAGACTTGTGGACTTCAACTCCCAGAATTCCTCAGCCAGCAAAGCTGGCTGAGGAATTCTGGGAGTTGAAGTCCACAAGTCTTAAAGTTGCCAAGGTTGAGAACCCCTGCTGTAGTATCTTCCAGATAATGGCTGGGAGCAAAAGGAGAGGGGGAAAGGCATAGAGCAGGCCCTTGGGCCATGAACTGCAAAGGGCATCTGCCTGCTACGCTCCTGGACAAGGGAATCGGGAGAAAAACCTCAGGAGCTGGGCATTCGTCGGGGAGGCGAACAGGTCCAGCACTGGGAGTCCGAACCTCTACGAGATCTCCCTGAATAGATCGGAATGCAGGCACCACTCTGAGTGGTCCACTGTCGACCTGCTCAGGGCATCCGCCTGCTGGTTTGCCTCTCCTGAGATGTGCTCTGTTTAGAGGGAGGAGAGGTTGGTTTCTGCCCACGAATTCAGCAGCTGGGCCTCAGTCATGAGGGACCTGGACCGAGTACCCCCCTGCCGGTTCACATGGGCTTTCGCTGCCACATTGTCTGTGAGCATTAGGACATGTTGTCCCACCACCGTCGCTGAAGTGGTGGAGTGCCAGATGTATGGTCCTGAGCTCTAGCCAGTTTATGTTGTGTTTGAGGTCCGATTGTGACCATCGGCCCTGAGCTAACTGTGAATATAGGTGTGCCCCCCAGCCGAACAGATTGGCGTCCGTCGTTAGGGTAAGTCTGTCTGGTTCCTTGAATAAGGAGCCTTTGGCTACTGCTGGGGAGGTCCACCACTGAAGGGACTCTGGGGTTTGAGGCGGAACCATTACTCTCTGGTTGGAGGAGCTGGTGCCCTGTCTCTGAAATGGGAGTAAGAACCATTGAAGGGTTCTGGAGTGTAGTCTAGCCCATGGCACTATCCCCATACAGGAAACCATCTTTCTTAACAGTTGGGAGAGTGTGGCCAGGATGACCACACGCTCCTTCCGTACCTGCCTGACCAGGGCCTGGATGCTGTCTTGACGTTCCGGTGACAGGTAGATCTTGCAGAGATTGGTGTCTATGGCTGCTCCTAGGTGAAGGAGGCAGGATGAAGGCTCTGTCTGGCTCTTTTGGAAATTCACTGAGAAACCATGGTCCTGAAGGGTCCTGATGGCCAAAGCTAGGTCCGATCGGGTCCTCTGCAAGGAGGTGGACTGGATGAGGATGTCATCCAGATAACATTGGATCCGTACTGGGACCAGTCTTAGGTGAGCGGCCAGGACTGCCAAGATTTTGATAAATACTCCTGGAGCGGATGAAAGACTGAAAGGTAGAGCCTTGTACTGGTAGTGATGGTTCACGTAACAGAACCTGAGGAACCTCCGATGTTCGGGGAGGATGGGGACATGAAGGTACGCTTCCGTGAGGTTGATAGACATTAGGAAATCACGTCTTCTGATGCTGGCCAAAATGGACTGAAGTGCCTGCATCTTGAACCTTTTGTAGACAAGATGAGTTTAGTCCCTTCAGGTTTAGTATTGCTTTCCATCCTCCTGAGGTCTTTGGCACGACAAAAAGGATGGAGTAGAACCACCTTCCCAGTTGATCAGCTGGTACTGGTTCTATGGCTCTGATTTCCAAAAGGTGATGAATGGCTTCGCTCATGAGTCGTACCTTGCTCGGTTTTTTGGAGGCTGGGCAAGAAATGAATCGTTCTGGGGGATGGGATGCAAACTCGAGGGGAAGGCCGTACTCGATAGTGTTGAGCACTCAGGTGTCTGTGGTGGTGGCTTCCCATTCGTGATTGAAGAAGGTGAGTTTGCCGCCTATGGGGAGGGCCGTCCTGGAGTCACTTGTTTCTTCTGAAAGGACGGCCTCCCCTGCCTCGAAAGAGCCGCTTGGCCTGGAATTGCTGTCGGGGTCTTGGAGCGGGGTGTTCCGATTGGCGGTCAGGTCTGGAGTGAAACAGGCGAGGGGATTGAGCCCACTCAGATCCTGGTGCTGACCGAAATGACAGCCTATATGGGTACGGGTTGGACCGCCCGTCCGTTGAGGTGGGCTAGTACCTTACGTTTGTCCCTGTTTTCCACCAAGTAAGGGTTGAGCGCCTCTCCAAATAGTTGCCTGCCATGATAGGGGGCGGTCGCCAGGCGCCACTTTGATTTTAAGTCTGCTCTCCATTGCTTGAGCCATATGAGTCTGCGGGCTGTGATGTTAAAGACTATGGCTCAGGATGAAAATCTGGCGGCGTGTAGTGATGCATCCGCCATGTATTCGGATGTGGCCACTAGCTTACCCAGATTCTGATGAGCACGAACCTGGTCCGGGGGAATCATGGCCTGGAGCTCTCGAAGCCATATAATGGAAGTCCTGGCAAAGAAGGAGGTGGAAGTGGATGCCTTCATCGACCATGCCGAAGCCTGGTGAGACCTGCATAAAGAAAACTCAGATTTTCTGTCCTCAGCTTTTAAGGCCTCAGCCATGTCTCCTGGCACAGTGGAAGAAGAAAACATTGGTGTTAGCGATTCATCAACGTTCGGAACTTCCAGGAGTTCCAACAAGGCCGGGGCGACGTTGAATAACTTTTTGTCCGTTTCCCCTAGAGATGGGAGGGTGCCAGGAGTACCCCATTGTTTTTGAATGGTGTCCAAGAAAAAGGGGGGACAAGGGATATGTCTTTCCGTGGTCGTGGGCTCGGATAAGAGGGGCTTTGAGTTCTGGCTAGTGGGAGGAGCCAGTTGAGGCTCCTGCTCAGGGCAAAGTTGGGCCGAGGTAGTTGCCTTCAGTAGAAGTGACTTAAACAAGCCTAGGTCGAATAGACCCATGAAGGGAGAGGGGTCCAGGGCAGACTCCTCATCTTCGGATAACTGGATGTCCATTGACCCGTACTCCTCGAGGCCTGAGTCTCTGTCCTGGGAGGAGTGATCGGATGAGACAGATTCAGGGTATCCCGGGGCTTCCGCCCGGTAGTGAGAAGGAGTCGTGGGAGTCACGAATTCTGCCCTGGGCCTTTGGATGAATGAGGATGCCATGCCCTGGTGAACGCTTGAGCTAGTACCGCCTGCAGCTGCTCTGGCCACACCCCTTGAGGCTCAGTAGGGCGGAGTCCGGCCGCTGTGGGTGTGAATGTGGTCTCTGGCGCTGATTGGGCCCTGGGTGAGGGGCCACCGATTGGGGGCTTGGCCCTTGATTGAAAGGTGGGCCTTCTCCCTGCCTGGCCTCACCTTCTGGGGACCAGGCCCGTTGGACCAGGGAGCCGGATGGGGCCATCTGCGGGTTAAATAGTGAACCTTCGTGTGGGACCTGGGGAACATGCGCTGTCGCACTGGTGTTCAGTTGTTGAGCCTTGGAGAATTGCTTCTCTAAGGCTATGTGTCTCCTGCTGGCCTCTTTCTCTGCTGCCTTAGAGGGCTTCTTACCAGGAACAGCTTTGGCCTTGGCCTTAAGCTTTCCTGCAGCCTCCAACTTGGAGGGCTTGGGATTCCCTGGCACGGGTCTGAGGTGCCACGTTGTCTGCCATCACGACTGAAATCCCTCAGTGTTGTTCTGAGAAGGATCACAAGGTATGGGAGCGGAGCACTGGTTTCGGTTGTGATCCAAGGTACTGGCAGGGCCAATAATTGCTCTAGACTATGGTGGCCGCTGGACCAGGATGGCCTCTCGTGCACCAGATTGCTCGTGATGGCTATTGATGCCTGAGAGCGCACTGATAGTGCAGTGGTCAGGCGGACAGGGCGGCCAAAATCAAGAATTGGCGAGAGCTGACACACACGTCCCTTGTTAGTGGTAGCAAATCACCTCAGTGACAAGTGCCTGTACCCTCTAATGATTTGAAGTTTAGCAATGGCTAAAGGCCTGGGCTGCAGTGATCTGTGAGCTTACAGGCCAAGCTCCTCTTTAGAACAGTAATAGGAAGGGTGAAGGATCAATGCTGCCTGCAGGGGCTCTGCACTTGTTAAACTACTCTTGTACCTGTTTAGCTAAACTTAACAGTGGCAGGAGGGCCCCTGCACTAGAAGAGATTAGCTGGAGGCCGGGTCAGCCAGAAGCTAGGTTCAAATGGCGGCTGCCGGACAAGGGCCGCAGCGGAGCTGCCTGAGCCTGCTGGGCCTGAGCGCCGGATCGGGCCAAAATTCAGAGCCCCGCCAATCGGTTGGTCTCCTGGCTGCGCCTGTGGCTGCCTGCAAGATTTGGACCCAAAGTGACAAACTTTTGTAGGCCTGGCTGTGCTGACCGCGTGGTCCCCAAAATGGTGGCCGCAACTTACCCGCCAAGAACAGGACCACCGCAGGGCCTGGGGGTCGAGGCTCGGCTGACTGGCCTTGCTGCTGGACTAGTGAAGGTTGCTGGTCCCCTGCGGGTGCTGGACTCCAAGGAAGCTGACCGCGTGGTCCAAAAATGGCAGCCGCAACTGGCGTGCCAAAAGTGGGACCGCAGCGGTGGCTTAGGGCTGGCAATCAGATGGCTGCCCCTCAGCTGGCCTGCGTTCCCTCGCTTGGAGCAGTGCTGATCCCAGCGCTGTATTTGGAATCGGCTGGGGTCCTTGGAGCAGCGCTGATCCCAGTGCTGTATTTGGAATCGACTGGAGTCCTTGGAGCAGCGCTGATCCCAGCGCTGTATTTGGAATCGGCTGGGGAAGAGTGGGAAGAAATTCTCTGGGTGATTGGAGCAGCGCTGATCCCAGCACTGTGGATTGGGGTGGAGAACCCACGAAGGGGATAAATGAAAAAAAGGAAAAATACAACCTGCCCAGAAGTCTGATAAAGGAGGCAACACAATCGTGTCCTGATGGGCTGAAGACTAAGTCGTGTCTGGGAACACAGGACCCAGCAGGAGGTGTGGCTACTTTGTCAGACTTAATCTAATTGGGCAGGAAGACAGTCTAAACCCATTCGTGGATTCTCCATCCTCATGCTGGAGAAAGAAACAAACTACAGTCTCACTGATTATAAGAAAACTGAGGCGTGAATCCTGTTACCTTCCTTTGAAAGCTACTAATAGCATGCTGAATTTTTATTTGTTTCCCTTGTTTTCATTAATTCACCAAGTCAGGATTGAAATAAAAAGGGAAACAAAAGAGAAGGGAAAGGAGAGAGATTGGAGTAGCAAAGGAATTATACATGTAAATGACAGCTATTCCATTGCTTTACTTCCTAACCTAATGTTAAATAATACATTATTACGGATAATTTATTGTCTTTATAATTAAAGTTAAAAATCTAACATCTATATAACCAGCAACATACTCATTCACCTATTGTGTTAATGGGGGGAATACCCATCTGTCACCCAGCAGAAGCCAAGAGCTACTGTACAAAGGGGATGTCATGCACACTTTGTCCCCTTCGTTCTTGCTTTAGGACACTGCATGCAAGCATACCTGTTCACAGTATCAGCATTTACAGAAGAGAGATCAAAATGGGCAGGACGGCAGCCCTACCCCTCAATGGGTATAGAATACAGGTATTCCTCAACTTACAACTCCAGTTGAGCCCAAAATTTCTGTTGCTAAGCAAGACAGTTAAATGAATTTTGTCCCATTTTACAACCTTTCCTGCCACAATTGTTAAGTGAATCACTGCAGTTGTTAAACTTAGTAGCACGGCTGTCAAGTGAATCTGACTTCCCCATTGACTTTACTTGTCAGAAGGTCGTAAAAGGTGATCACCAGGACACTGTAACCATCATTAACATGAGTCAGTTTCTAAGCATCTGAATTTTGATTACGTGACCACTTATGCGACAGTCATTAAGTGTGAAGAACAGTCATACGTCACTTTTTCAGCTCCACTGTAACTTTGAACAGTCACTAAATGAGCTGTTGTAATTCCACCACTACCTGTAACCAAATGAGAGTAGCTTTGATGAATCTGTTTTGAGCAAGTGGTATATATAATTTGCCTTTAAAAAGATAGTAAATTCCAGTATCTAATGCCAGTCTAGATCAAAATTTACAACAATCCCTGCAGCAAGTCCAATATTTCATATTGTAAAAAGCAGACCTTTTCATCTTTTGCTTTGTAAGAAAAGGGTTACCACACCTGGCAAAATGTCTTGGACAAAAACTTAGAGAAGCAACTAATCATGTCCATTTCTCCATCTCTAACATTCTCTTGGACTCCAGTTGAGTGCCAATGCTTATATAGGAAGTGAAGGAATAGCTAGCTTTTACTATAGGTAATCCCCGAGTTATGAGCGTTCACTTAACGCTCGAAGTTACGCAATAAGCGCTCCCTAGTGCTTATGAGCAAGTCCCGAAATTACAAATATTGCAGCACCACAGCAGTTGTTTGCTCTTACGAGCGACTGCAGAGGTTCTGCAACATTCACCCTCCCTCCCCACTCCTGCCCTGGTCTCCCTAGGCACTAGGCCTTCAATACTCACACCCTCCGCATCCCTCTGGAGGCCGGATTGGGGCACCAGAGGTCTTTTCTAGGCTGCTGCTGCCCAGCCTGGAGAAGGCCTCTGGCGCCCGGATCAGGTGGCTGGAGGGCCACGGAAGTGTCCCCCGGCCTTAGATCTGGGTGGCAGTGGTCTGGAAAAGGCCTCTGTTGCCTGGATCCAGTCTCTGGAGGACACGGAAATGACCCGCGGCCTCAGATCCGGCCAGTAGCAGGAACTGCGGCAGAGAGGAGACGGATCTTTTGAAGGTGAGTCTGGCGCGGCATGAAGGGAGGGGGAAGAATGAGGTATGTTAGTGGGTTGGGTGGGCCTTCCCCACCCTGAAATAACTAATGTTCACTTAACAAGCTGTGTGCATCTTAGCGAGCAAGGGAGTGATCTTGTTCAAGTTAAGAGATTCACTCCCACAAGTTTTCGAGTTAAGAGTGGAATGAGCAGGCTCCATTACACTCATAACTCAAGGACTACCTGTACTTACTATGCAGGGCTGCCTATGACAATTTCTCAGGGTGGAAAAAAGTTAAAGTGGACTCTTTTTACAACTACCCCTGCTCTGTTAACTTTGCGTATAAGCAAAGGGGTGAGAATATGGGCAGGGATATGGAACAAGGGCTGGAAATGAGAATTCAAAGGAATTAATTTGCTCTTTGGGACTTAACAAACCATTGTTACCAGGTTTTGCTGAACAAGGCATTTATCTTTTCCCCTCACCAGTCCTCCATTTACTTCATATTTTTTCTGGTGGCCTGGTAAAACTAAATTCTGGATCTGATGCGCAAATACTCTGGGGACATTGCTCCTGGGAAATAAGACAGTAGCAGATCAATTCAATCTGACTGCTGTCTATTATACGCTACAGCCTGGATGTTAAGCAGAAATAAAACCAGACACACTCTGCTCATAATCTTGCTATCTGAAGACATTGCATACTGAAGGAAATGAAACTGAAATTACCAGATGCCAGTTTAGAGAATGCAAATATTACTCAGTCCCAGAAAGTTAAATATGAATGCAAAATTATTAATAAACTGGCTATCTTTTATATTTATACAAGGAAAACCTTTATAAAGAAAAGCTCACTTATGAAAACAACATAGTAGCATTTGGATGCGGCAATTTTTAGGTTACTTTTAAATTTTTATTTTCTTTTTAGTTTTTCCTAAAAGCTGTTCAGTAAATTAAGAAAAATGAAAATAATGGTAGCTAGATTATCCACATGAAAGGAAAACTGTACTATAGATGTTTAAGTGAGAACATTGATCATGCTGGACTAAAAAAAAATAAAACAGCAGGGTTATTTAGCAGCTGCTCAAAGATGCCTTTATTTAGATAAACAATGCCTTGTGCTACCAGAATTTCAAGGATCTTCTCCAAACTATCAGAAGAGGCCTTCCGACAGACTGAAAGAACAGCCTAGAATAGGAGGGGATAAGAAGTCAATTCATCAAACTCCTGTTTGTTTGATTTGGGATCCAAGTCACATAACTATTTAATCAGAATACTTAAAACACTTTGATTTATATTTAGAAATAACCTCCCCTTTAAATACAACTTTGATATTCAAGGTGTATTAAACATTCTAAAATAGAAAATATGCTTTTAGAGTTATATATTAGTCTCACAGAATCAGTCACCAAGTTTCTGGATATTTGCTTTTTTCTAATTCAAGCTTCAAATTAGTCTATACAGCTTTATATTTGGTCCAACTTAACATTCAGGAGCTGTTGCTCTGAAGACTGACGTCCAAAACACAGTCTGCCAAATAAAACACTGCTTGCCAAATAAAATGGACTATGCTGGATTTGCAAGTTTCTGCCTGAAGGGTTGAAACAGCAGAATTTTAAGAGTGGAACAAAAATTATTACAGATTGCTTATGTGCATCTTGTCGTAAACATCTGACATTACAGGACATTAATTTGTATTTTATTTGTTTATAAAAATTTGTAAAAAATACTGTACAAGAACATATAATGAACACAGAACTAAACAGTTCGAAGAATTGTTACTTTGCACAGCTAAATTTAAAATAAAGATTAAATTGACATAAGCAGACTTTTGAGACTGTCTGGGAAAATTTTATATAAAATTTTAAGAGTATGTTTTGGGAGGTAAAAAGTACTCTTAGTATTATTATTTTTTTTCAGTATAAAAATTCTTTTATTAAAACAATCAACATTGAACATAAAAACATATTATGCAGAAATCATCATGACACCTGGTATACAATACTAAGTATTAGTCTTTGAAAACGTCTGAATTAGTAAGCCTTTTTCCCCTCCTCGCGTCTAGCCTCAACTATACTCCTGTTACATTTTATTTGATTGGTATTTCTCTTATCTGGTTCAATATTAATGTGATCAACATTAAACATAAGATCCTATTGCTAAGCAATCATCCTAGAACATAGCGTACAACATTAGGTATTAATCTTTGTAAACATCTGTTTTAGTAAACGTTCTTCCCTCCTCCCTTACATCTTCAAGTATACTCTGAATACATTTTGTTTGATTGGTGTTTCTCTTATATATGGTCTATCTACTGTATCTAGTCTATCGCATATTGTTCGTTTGCGCTTCTGAATTGACTTCATCCCATTACTAGTGCAATCTTTTATAGTCCCTAACCAGAGATCCTGAGGTAAAAGTTTCATATCCTGAGGTAGAGATTCAGTCTGCTTTAACAATATTAAAGCAAACAACATTAGTCATAAGGTTATGTTAAGAGGCATTAGTTATAGAACATATACATTCAACATTGGGTGTTAGTTTTTGTAAACATTTGATTTGTTAACCTTTCTTCCCTCCTCCCATCGAGCCTCAGCTAAACGCCAGCTGCATTCTGTTTGATTGGTGTCTCTCTCGGATATAGTCTATCCACTGTTTCCAGTCCGTCAAAAATTGTTCATTGGAGCGATTTTTCAAGTATGCTGATATTTTCGCCATTTCCGCCAAATTTGTTACTTTCACAGTCCATTCTTCAATAGGCGGTATTTCCGGATTCTTCCAGTATTGTCCCACCAACAATCTTGCTGCTGTAATTAAGTTCAAAAATAAATTTGTCTCTGAGGTAGTGAGATCCTTTGTGATCCCTAACAGAAAAGCCTGAGATAGAAATTCTATACGCTTTTTGAAAATAGTTTGGAGTGTCCACCATATCTTCCTCCAGAATGCTTTGATTTTTCTGCATGTCCACCATATGTGAAAGTAAGTAGCCTCCCCGTCCCCGCACCTCCAGCATTTGGGTTGGGAGTCTGGGTAGATGAGTGATATTTTTTTCGGGTCTAGGTGCCATCTATAGAACATCTTGTAGAAGTTTTCCCTTAAGTGTTGCGATTTCGTGAATTCTACATTCCTCACCCAGATTTTCTCCCACGTGTCCATGGTGATAGAGTGTCCGAAGTCTTGTGCCCACCTTATCATACAGTTCTTGACTAGCTCGGTTTCAGAGTCCATTTCTATCAGAATGCTGTACACTCGTTTGATGTGCCTGATCCCCTGTTCTCTAATCTGTTTAATTAGATTCTCGTCGGTCTGGGAGAAGCCCTTCTTCTTATCTTTACGCCACCTTGATTGCAGTTGTATATATGATAGCCAGGTACCTCCTATTCCTCTGTTTGCTAGCGTTGCTTGGGGTTTCAAGAGGAACCCATTTTCTTCTCCCAGTACAAGTTCACTGTAGGGCACCAGTTCTTGCCCTTGGGATGTGTTCATATCCCCTGTTGCGTGTCCGGGGATCGTCCAGATGGGAATCTTGTCGTGTAGGAGGTGCTTATATTTCTTCCAGACCCATAACAATGGGATTCGTAGTGGGTTCTCTTTGAAGTTCCTATCTGCCTTTTTGTCGTATACTAAGTATGCGTGCCAGCCGAATAGTAGACCATGCCCCTCAACATTCAGAATTCTATCATTTGTCATGTTGATCCAGTCACTCACCGCCACCAACGTCGCTGCATAGTAGTATAGCTTTAGATTAGGCATTTTGAGTCCCCCTCTCTCCCTTGCGTCTTGGATGATTTTTAGTTTCACCCTCGGTCTCTTGCCGTCCCAAATAAATTTGTTGATGATGCCCTTCTGCCAGTTGTCCAAGTCCGCATCCTTCTTGAGTATGGGTAGCATTTGAAAGAGAAATAAAAATCTGGGTAAGACATTCATCTTTACTGCCGCTATCCTGCCCAGCAGGGACAGACATAGTGATTTCCACCTTTCCAGGTCTGTTTGTATCTTATTCCACAGGACCTCGTAGTTATTCTTGTATAATTTCGCATTTGTTGATTCTATCTCCACTCCTAAGTATTTGACTTTCTTGACTATTTCACAACCCGTTATTCTTTCCAAGTTCCGTTTTGCTTTGTTGTCCAGGTTTTTGACTAGTACCTTTGTTTTTGATATATTTACTTTGAAGCCTGACACCCTACCATAGTCTTCCATTATCTCCATCAATTTCCTTGCTGACTGTGCTGGTTGCGACATTGTCACCAGCAGGTCATCCGCAAAGGCACATAGTTTGTAGTCTTGCTGTTTAATCTGTATGCCCTGTACGTCCTCTGCCGCTCTTATCCTGTTCAGTAAAATTTCCAATGTTAGGACAAATAGCAGGGGTGACAGCGGGCACCCCTGTCTCGTGCCTCTCTCTATGTTGAATGGGTCTGTTAGGTCTCCGTTCACAATGATCTGGCCTGTTTGTTTCTGGTAAATTGCCCTTATGGAGTTGAGAAACTGTGCTCCCATTTTCATCTTCTGGATCAGGTTCGTCAGGAATGGCCAAATCAGTCTGTCGAAGGCTTTTTCTGCGTCCAGAAACATAATGGCGGCTGGTACCTGTTTGTGCCTGTCCAAGTACTCTATTATGTTCAACAGCTGTCTCACATTGGTTTTCATCTGGCGTCCTTGTATAAATCCCCTTTGGTCCGGGTGTATTGTTTTTTGTAGTACAGTCATTAGTCTATCGGCCAGAATTTTTGAGAATATTTTGTAGTCCGTGTTAAGTAGTGAGATGGGTCTGTAGTTTGCGGGTTGTGTAGCATCTTTCCCCTCCTTGGGGATTAATGAAATGTAGGCTGTTTTCCAGGATGGTGGAACTTGGCCTCCTTCTTGTATATTGACAAATAGCTGTCTAAGGGGTTCTAACATCTCTTCCTGGAGACATTTGTAATAAGTCGCTGTTATCCCATCCGTCCCTGGTGATTTTCCTGGTTTCAGCTGTTTGATCGCTGAGTGTATTTCCTCCTTTGTGATTGCGGCATTCAGGGCCTCTCTATGTGTATCGGTGATTGCCTGTATCTTTTCGTTTTGTAGAAAAGTTTCTGTCTCTTTGTCCTGTGTCTTCTCCTCGGCGTATAGCTTCGAGTAGAATTCTGTGAAGGCTTTCTTAATGGTTACTTGTCGAAATTCCTCCTTGCCTTTATATTCTATCTTTTCAATTATGCGGGATTTCTGTTTCTTTCTTAGGATGTAGGCCAGCCATCGACCCGGTTTGTTGGCCTTGCAGAATGTCTTGTGTTTTGCATATTGTATGTTCCTCGCAACTTGGTCTGCCATCAACATGTCAAACTGCTTTCTTAAGATCTTAATTCCTTCTTTGGTGATTTTGTCTTCTGGTCTTTTTATTAATAGCCTCTCTTTCTTGCTTATCTCCTCTTCTAGCTCTTTTCTTTTTCGTTCTTGTTGGCGACGGTGCCTTTTATTCATGTCCATAAGAATCCCCCGCATGTACGCCTTGCTGGCATCCCAGATCATTTCTATCGGTGTTTCGTTGTTCATATTTATGCTGAAGAATTCCTTCATGGCATTTTTGCATTCTGCCACCTTTTCTCCATGTCTAAACAGGTTTTCATTAATTCTCCAGGATCTCTTCTGTCTCACGCCGTGTCTTAGTTCCATCTTCACCGGATTGTGATCTGTTAGCACTTTGGGCAGGATTTTCACCGCGTTTAGACAAACTAACAGGTCGCTTGATGTTAATATAAAGTCAATTCTAGAGAATGATTGGTGTCTGTCGGAGAAAAAGGTGAATTCTTGTTCTTTGCCGTGTCTTTCCCTCCATACGTCCGTCAGTTCGAGGTCTTCCTTCATGTCAAAGAAGGATTTGGGCAGCTTGGAATGCTTTTGTGCTTTAGGTGCAGTTCTTTTTTTGTCTAGGGCGGTCTCTATGATTCCGTTCCAGTCGCCCAGTATAATGTGGGATCTGTAGTTGAGTTGTAGTATTTTCTTGTGCATCCGTTTGTAGAATTTGCCTTGTTGTTGATTTGGTGCATATATGCCCATTATTAGGATCTTCCTATCTTCTTGTGTTATTTCGATTGCCAAGTATCTACCCTGGGGGTCAGACTCTATTAGTTTAGCTATTACATGTTTCTTTACATATATAGCAACCCCATTCCTTTTTCTTGGCGCTGTTGCCGCAAAGTGTGCGCCCAGTTTGTAATTAATCAGGTATTTCTGGTCTGCCGCTCTGATGTGTGTTTCTTGTAGGCAGATTATATCGCTTTTATCTTGGTTCAGGTAGTGGAATATTTTCCTCCTTTTCTGAG
The DNA here is from genome assembly GCA_034064705.1 of Bothrops alternatus. Classification (NCBI taxonomy): domain Eukaryota; kingdom Metazoa; phylum Chordata; class Lepidosauria; order Squamata; family Viperidae; genus Bothrops; species Bothrops alternatus. The sequence continues at coordinate 2,206,694 of JARGCV010000068.1, forward strand.
GTGAGGTTAGTCCGTTAACATTCCAGGTCAGATATTTAGTTGCCATTGTCAGTTTCAGGATACTCTTGCGACCACTTCTGTTGTTGTTTCCTCTGTTTTCTTCTTTGGTCTCGTTCCCATGGTATCTGGAGTGATGTACATATTGAGTTGTGGGGTTTTGCCTTGCTGGTGAGTGCGTTCGGTAGTAGGTCCATGTGGCCTGCCCTCCATAGGCTGCTCCGCTTCGTTGGTTTTGTTGCCCTCTGTTCTCCGTGTCCTTGTATCTCTATGTGGATCGTTCCTGTCTCTTGTTGCTGTGCCGGTCTGTGCGTCTGCGTGGTTTGCTCGTTGATCTCGATCCCTCCCGCTGTCTAGTGGTCCATCTGTGTCTTCTCCCGTGGCGTGGTGAGGGCCGTCCGCCCTCAGTTCCTTTTCCAGGAAGTCTTTGGCTTTCTGGACCGAGTTCAATTGGTATCTCTTGTTTCTATAGATAAGTGACATCCCTGTTGGGATTTCCCATCTGTAGTGCAGAGTGCGTGATCTCAGTTCATTGGTCAGGAATTTGTAGTCCATTCTGTCTCTCAACATCGCCGGGGGGATCTCTTTCAGTACCTTCACTTCCTGCTCCCCTATGCAAAATTTCTTTCTATAGGAAGTGGTGGAGATGAGGTTCCGAAGCCCCTGTGTTGCAAAGTGGATGACTACATCTCTTGGTTGGCGTCTGTTTGCTGACCTCCAGGAGCCGACTCTGTAGATTCTGTCGAATTGCCACGCAATTTCTTCGGGTCCCTTACCTAGAAATGTTGCCAGGGCCCCTACAAAGGTCTTGACCAGGTCTCCTTGGGTTTCATGCGTGGTCTCGTTCCACCCTCTGAACCTGATCGCAGACGCCATTTGCCAGTATTGTATCATGGTGGTCTGGTCTTGGGCCTCCCCTTTCATCTCTGTTGTTTGTCCCTCGATGCTGTTTTCCATTTCTTTCATCTTCTTCTCTGTATTCTCCCTGATTTCTTGAATGGTCTTCTCCTTTTCCTCTTCTATTTTCTTGTAGTGGTCTTGCATCGCTTTCTTCATTTGGTCCATGTCTGCGGTCATCGCCTGGCGTTGTTCTTCCCAATTTCTCTCTAGGTCTCTACTGTGTTCCGCCAACATCTGTTTTATGTCTCTGTATCTTTTCTCCATCTTCTGTTCCGCTTCTATGCATCTTTTCTCCATCCTTGTGACCATTGCTTCTACTTTTTTATCCATGCCATCCATCCTTTTTACCAGCGTATCTATTGTCTCTTTTAGTTCTTGGATCATGTGTTCCATTGTGGAGGCATGAGTTGGTGTAGGGTCTGAAGGCCTGTTGTTGGATGGGGGGATATGGGGGTGAGAGGGGTGTTGCCTGACAGATTGGAGAGCTGGTCTAGGGAGGATGCCGCTCCCTTTGTGTGATGCAGTTTGGTCTGTTTCGTCCGTTTGGCTGCCATTTAAATTTCTCTTCCTGCCGGTCTGTCTAACCTTAAGGCCACCCTTTGCTGTAGAGAGTTGTATGGGGGTTGTCCCTGTGCAAGGTTTTCAAGCTTGTGAGATGGATTGGTTCAAGTTCCTCTGCCAAAAGTCAGCACATGTACATATCTCACAGTTCACTTTTCAACAACCATCCCAAAGTCCACTAGGGGGTGCAGTCTGCCTTCAGATAAATTCTGTATTGTGTATTGTTGGCAGGGGTGACACAAAGGCTGGGGGATCTGTGGCTTGGGGCCCGTGCAGATGTCTCCTCCTCTCCCTGGGCAGCACTATCAGTTCTCAGCCACCCACACCCCTAGACAGACCGGCTTCAGGCGTCTGGCTAGTCCTTCTTGAGTCACGCTCCATACGCGACTCTCTTATCTTGGGGCTTCGTCTCCGCCCGGGGGGTTTAGTCCTCCTCCAAGGCCTATGGTGCTGGCCTCCCCCCTCTTGCTGCCCTCCGTGGGGGGGGGAAAGGGAGATAGCGCGTCCGCGGGAATTCCCCCCCTCTTTGTTCCCTCGCTGCTTCTTCGTCTTTGCCTGCCCGTTCGGTTCTTTCTTCCTCCGCCCACCCGGCTCTTCCTTACCTCCTCCGGTTCCTTTCGGGAGCTGGGAGGGGTTTTGTGAGGGTCCTGCCGGGGGTCTTCTTTCCGCTGCTGGCCTCTGCTGTTGGAACCTCTCGGAGCGTTTTTTTCCGGCCCCCTCCAGTCCCGTCGTTGTCCGCAGTCTCTACTCTTAGTATTATTGTAGGCATTCTTATTCCTCATCACAATCATGAAGAATCGATGACTATTTCTTTCTTCTAACTACAAATTAATACAAGAACAATCCTAATACAGATGCTCTCTGGTCCTGACACTACTTACCGGTAGCTTAAAAACAGTGTGCAAGGAGTTGGAAACCATACAATCCACAGTTTAAGAAAAAAATTAAGAAAATACAGTGAAACCTAAATTCAGCACCTTGAACGAATGAGTAACTGTTACTCCCAAATTGCATCATTCACAGTAATTTGCACAATTTGTGTGATGACATCATTAAATGACATAAACTGATGGAACCTATAATGTAAATTTATTGCCTCAGTTTGACTACTTCAGGTGCAACCAACTTATCCATTATTTCTATTTTCAGAAGAAAATTTGTCAGTTGTATCTGAAGTCTACTAAATGGAGTTTGTTAAATCCAGCTTTCAGTCCATATTATCTGTAACTCTGCAATAAAGTAATGATTGCCACATCAGGAAAGGTACCCTTTGTTCAATTGTTGGAATTGTGCCAGACCTGTTTATATGAATGTGTTTAAAAAAATTATTTTAGAGTACAGAGGATGACTGGGGTTTCAATATCAAATTAGTTTTTAAGAAAGGATATTGAGTTTTGCACAATTTCTCTCTCCTCTCATTTTCCATTTAGGCAAGTGATAACCTTTAATATTAGTACCTTGTAGTGGACAGCAAAACACATGTTGCATCCATCTCACTGGCTATAAACATAAAGACAGTTCTTGCTTAGTGGTTACCTCATACAGTGACTGTTCACAGTCACAATCACAACAGTGATGAAAAAGTAACATTATGACTAGTTCTCGCATTTACAACCTTTGCAGGTCTGTAAAGCAAAGAAAAGCTAAAGTAAGATTATAAGCACAGTCGCAGTTTCATTTAGCAACTGCTTTACTTAATGGCTGAGGTGCCATCCCAACTGTGGTCGCTAAATGAGGACTTCTTGTAGTCACAATTACCTTTGTCTCAGATATAAACAGGTTTATTCTTGACTTTAAAAAAAAAGTTTTTGGCCCTGATGGATTCAGCTGTTCTGGGGAGAAGTATTCAGATCAATCTGTGAAGAACAGATGATCCTGAAGCTATTCCCAAGAATAGCTTATTGTTATTCTTGCAAGCTATGTTGAGGTCAAATTAAATTGGATGCAATGCCTATTAGATGAATCTAAGTTTGTAGGGTCTCAGAATATAGACATGAATATTCAAATGGGTTTGACTGGCTTCCTTTTTTGGTTAATAATATTAAGTTATTGGATTGTGTGAAATCCGTACTGACTCAGCAATATAAATGTAGAATAAGCAATATCAGCAACAACAACATATGAAGCATGGATCAGTGACTGGATCCAGGTATCTATTAGCTTCGCTTCAAAAGAGTATGACCCTATATTTGAGGGCAGAGGTGTGACAACTCCTAAAAGCCATTTACTGGATTGGAAAAATAGGCTGGTGGTAAAAATGTTCTTTTTAAGATGTTTGAGGACACAGTGGTGAATGGGGCTAGATTTTTTTTTTAATGGTAATGATTTTCTGGGGCCAGCTGAAATAGGGGCCAATCTGGAGTTGGGCACAACAGCTCTGACTAAACTGTTAGGTGGTCTCATCAAAACAGGAGTGATCATTCTGAATGGCCATGATGCTTTCAATACCACACACCTTAAGGATTAAAGAAAAGCTAGTTTAATCTGTCCATCTCAGGAAAATCCAATGCTGAGGAACGAATCAAAAGGATGAAGTTTCCTTTCTTGGTGGGCTTTCAGAACCAAAAGGAAGTGCCCATTTTATCCAAGGATGGCTGAAAGGAAAAAAAAAGTCCCCAGGCAGCAACAACGGGGCTGGATCCAATGAATGAGAGTAGCAAGGTCAGCTCTGGGAAGCTTGGGGAAAAAAGCATTGTCCTCAAGCTGATAGTTATTCAGAAGGCATTCATTCTTCCTTCCTTCCTTTTTTTTCTTTGAATTTTCTTCTACCGGTAGGTCTATGACACACAGATATAGGCATAGTCACAGACAGATTCTAAATGAACTCATCTAATAATAAATAAACAAACCAGTTGTGCTCATCCTGGGAAAGGAATTTAGCCTTTAGTCTTGCTGCCAATCCAGCTAATGAGAGAAGCAAGTAGTTATTGGTTTTCTTCCTGAAAAATCAGCAGCAGAGAGGTTTCTCTGGACTAAGTGGCTGATAGAAAGCATAACTCTTTGGCCTTCCCCCAAGAACTCTGCAGCAGAATTTAGGGAAGGGCTGTGGGTAATATTTGCAGGGCCTCAGTCACTACATACTTATATAGATACTGGGACCTCAAGACAAACGGGTTGTTAAGTAGGAAGTGACAAGAGTCCCAGGTAAGGAGAGTGGGGTGGCATGGGAGGGTGACAATGGGGGTTGGGGAGGTGCTGGGACAGGCAATGCAGCCCATGCACAAGTGCAGGGAGCTCATGAAAAGCATGCTGAGGAGCCATGTGAGTGTAGGGAAGCCAGGGAAACGGGGTGCAGTGCCACACGAGCACGCAGAGGCCACGGGAGAGAGGGTGCCCATCATGTGAGTTCAGCGAGGCCAGAAGGACCTGCCGGAGCTAACTGCAACCTTTTCTACCGGCTTCCCCATTGATTTTGCTTGTGGGAAGCTGGTAGGAGAGTGCAAATGGTAATCACATGACTATGGGGTGTTGTAACCATCTTCAGTGTGAGCCGGTTGCCAAGCACCCAAATTGTGATCATATGACCACAGGCATGGTGCAACGGCCACAACTTCGAGGGTTGGTCATAAGTAACACTTGTTCAGTGCATTCACAACAGTTGCTGAACTGCTGAACTGTAAAATGCTTACCAGTGGTAAGTAAGCAAGGACTAGCTTTTCAATTTTAGAAAGCGCTATTCAGATAATATATAGCTTCTTTGTTTTTGGCAGCAGGCTTGGCAAAACGAATGGCAAAATGGTGCCTGAAGGCAGTAACAGATTGGATGAAAGTTAGCAAATGGAGGTTCAGTCAGAAACTCTTTTTAGGGAGCAGTGTCTGTCTGGTAGATTTATTTCTAAAGCAAACAAACAATCTGGTCAAAATTACCCACACTCTGCTAACTTCTCAATGCCGGACTGTCGTTAAGGATGATTCAGAAACTTGTGCTACTACATAATTAGATTGTGACAGTTTTTATAAGGGTTATAACGATAGTATTATACTCTCCAATGCATTTCTATGCTTAGTTCAAAATGCTGTTTGTTTCCTTTAGGTTGTTTTGGTTTTTAAAAGTAACCCTATAGTAACATGTTCATATATTTTATGAATGCCTTCAGAGCAATGCTTATAGGGTAAGCGAGGAAGTGATTAGCCACTTAGAGCAGGGGTCCCCAACCCCTGGGCCATGGACTGGTACTGGTCTGTGGCCTGTTAAGAACCGGGTTGCACCGCTAGAAATGAGCAATGAAGCTTCATCTGTATTTGCAGCTGGCCCCCAGTGCTAGCATCATCTCCCCAGCTCCAGCTCAAATCATCAGGCATTAGATTCTTATAGGAGTGTGAGCCCTACTGTAAACTGCTCATGCAAGGAATCTAGGTTGTGTGCTTCTCCTCCTTCTACCCCCTTGGTCTGTGGGAAAAATTTGTCTTCCACAAACTGGACCCTGGTGCCAAAAAGATTGGGGGCCGCTGACTTAGAGAACCACCTTCTTTAGGCAATAGATCGGGGGGGGGGGGAATGAGAAACTTGTCATCTTGGCTCATGCCCTTCCCAGACTGCTGATCACAATAGTTGCTGCATTTCAGCAAAACGCAGCCCATTCTGGTTGCTTCCCATGTGCTTGATCTACCAGGTGGTATCTTCTACAGCAGCTCTTTTTTTTAGATAACTATTACTATTTAATATCAACTATATTTAATAAATGTTGGCTCAAATACAAGTCTAGTAACCTATTTCACCTGATGACCAACAGGTCATATAGTATGCCTTATTTTAATTGTGATGGTTCTGACACGAATAAGCAAACATCCAACAGCTAGTCCACGACACAAGACCACAATGGAGCCATTACAGTCACATGTTGTGATGGCCATTAAGCGAGATGTCCTTGCTTAATGACCTCCCCCCCCCACTCTCTCTGATGCAGTTGTTCATGAACATGCCGGTTAAGTGGAGCACGGGATACCTCAGCAGTGGAGGAAGCCCTGGGAGGCCTAGCACAGGCCCAGGCCTACTTGTTATGGCCCCCCCATCCTCTGAGACCCCCATGCTCCACTTCCCACCGCTTGGGGTCACCACAGCCCTTCTCCCTGCTAACCCTAGTCACCAGGTCTTTGCAGACCTACTGGAACCCAGCAAGCTTAGGCCTGATTCCCATCCCATCCCACCCCACCCCACCCCACCTCCACCTCCAAAGCCTTCTGCAGCACTGGAATGGATGATTTCACTGAGTGGCCGTGTGGCCTTATTGAATTCTGCCACATAGCCACATAATAAAGCAATCTGTTCTGCTTCAGTATTGCAAAGAGCACGGGGCCCCGTAGTAGTAGTAGTAGTAGTAGTAGTAGTAGTAGTAGTAGTAGTAGTAGTAGTAGTAAAGCATATACATTTTTTTAACAGAAGGCCACAGATTATGTTCTTTCTCCTGACTCAGAAAATCATCATATGATGCAACCATTCTAAAGCAAAGAAAGATAGTGTTCAGTTAAACTGAAAAGAGTAAGTAATCGCAACGTATTGCTTTAATGGTCTTTTGAAGCATTTGCAATAAGAAAAGCACAGGGAGTGAATTAATCAGCTGTTACTATTGCTTGTATTTCCACATTTGTGTCTGCGCAGATAGTCCTTGAATTAAAACCATAATTAAGACAGAATACCCATTGTTAAGCAGCATGGTGGTTGTTAAGTGAGTCATGGCCAATTTTACAATCTTTTTTGCAACAGTTGGTAAGTGAATCACTGCAATTGTTAAGTGATTCATGTGGTTGTTAAGATTTCCCCATTGGCTTTATTTGTCGGAAGCCAGCTGGAAAGATCACTAATGGCAATCACATGAACCTGGGATAGTGTAAACCAGTGTAAATATATGCTGATTGCCAATCACCCAAATTTTGATCACGACTGTAGAAATGCCTCAGTTGTAAGGAAGAGGACCAGTTTTAGGGCACTTACTTCAGTGCCACTGTAACTTTGAACAGTCACTAAATGAATGGTTATAAGTCAAAGATTACCTGTATATATCTACAGACATAACCCACAGGTACACTATATCTTTTATATCTGCATGCCTTTCAGTCTATCAGATACCATTGATATGAAGACACATAGTATCTTTTAAATAAACTGTTGTTTTAAGAAGCTATAGTTTGGAAAACTCCCTTAATAAAAACATATCTATTTATGAAAATATTAAAGAAACATGTTCTAAAATCTATTAAACAAAAGTGTGTAAAGATTTAGCATTATTGAAAAGGCAGCAATAATGAACACTTTCTTATTCTTGCTGAAGGGACTCTTTATATAAAGATTTAAGTGGCAATTATGCTACTGCTTAGTTTTTAGATTCTCTGCCATAAGAGACATTGTTGAATTGTACAATGTGGGTACTTATCCAGTAAAACTCCAGAGAAGCTGCCAAATTCCTTTCAACAAGGACTCAGTATCAGCATTTCAACTGTGGCTTGTTTTTTGTTTTTATAAAGATAGATTCAGTCTTTTAGCTGTTACAGTAAAAACATTTCCCCATACCATAGTGTGTGTGTGTGTGTGTGTGTGTATAATTACCAAGGCTAAACCCAATGACACTGATTCCAGTTAAGAATTCTTGTTTCATTAACAGTCCATATTTTTTTTGCTAAATTACAGCTATTATACATTTCTATAAAACAAATACTTCAAGGAACTAGCAACAAGAAAACTGCAGACTCTGCCTGCTTATAAGCTTATAAGCATAAGCTTCTTTAATTGGAGTTTTAACAAATTACTGCAAAGAACACTGCATTACTAATGAGTCTCACTCTCCTTAACCCTCAGTCTGAGGTATTTCCCCTGCAGCCATTCATATTTCAGCATATTAACTTTACACAACTCTTTTGAAATCCTTGCTTCTCAAGAACCTTCTCATTTCCTAGCCCATCTCTACTTTTATAAAAACCTGAGGGCAATAATATCTGAAATCAACACTTTATATTTCTTGGAAAAAGTTTTAACAATCTGCAGTCATTGGCTATTTATGATGGCCTATCAGATAGTTAACGGATCTGGCTTTCTAGATTGTTTGATGCTTGCAACAAAATAATAATTAATAACATCTTATAATCTGCAATATAGCTAGTTCTTGACTTATGGCTAGCCATTTAATAACCATTTAAAGGCATGACAGACCCTCAAAAGGTACCTATAATCTGATTTCGAAGTTACAATGGCCACACACACATTTCACACCCTGCAGTCACATGATCACATTCTGAACACTTGGCAACCAGCTCACATGACTGCAATTTTTAAAATCAATTTTTACTGGTTTCCAGAATTTACTTTTGGTTTCCAGCAAAAAAATGCCCATTGGGTATAATGGCTTCGCTTAACAATTGCCGCATTCACCTAATGACATCTGTGCTCACATAGCGATCACTGCAAATGTCATAAATATGGGTGCCTTCATAGGGTGACCCACTTCACAACCATGATGACTTACAACTGTAATTCTGGGCTCAGTTATGGTTGTAAGTTGAGAACTAACTGTATATCATTACTGAAGTGAATTCAGCTGTATGCGTCACATATGTGTACCTATATCTTGGGTTTACTGTGGCAAAGATGTTGTAAAATGGGACAAAATTCACTTAAAACTGCCTTGTTTAGCAATGGAAATTTTGGGCTCAATTGTGGTCATAAGTTGAGCATACTTTTTTACAAGTAAGGAACATTTAGAAAAAGTAGAAAAAATATTTATTGTAATAACAATGATTTTTATAATAACATTAGTTAATTGCAAAAACCTTACTTTACTATACATCCTGCAATGATACCTTTAACACTATCAAACAAGAGCATCTGTCTGTCCCAAGACCTTTGGATAAAAATGCTAAATCCATTCTAAACTGGACTGACTGTGCAACTAACCATATGGTAAAGCAGCGGTTCTCAACCTGTGGGACGTGACCCCATTTGCGGTTGAACAATCATTTCACGGGGGTCGCCAAACGTTGCAGTCCGCCAATTTTTTTTTGGGTTGGCCATTTTTTTGGGTCGGCCATTTTTTCCCCTTTGCAATGTGAGCCGTCGCGCCGCGCCTGCGCGATGCGGGCCCGCCATTTTTTTTGGTCGGCCATTTTTTTGGGGTTGGCCATTTTCCCCCCTTTGCAATGCGGGCCGTCGCGCCACGCATGCGCGATGTGGGCCCACCATTTTTTTTGGGTCGGCCATTTTTTTTGGGTCGGCCATTTTTTTTGGTCGGCCATTTTTTTTCCTTTGCGATGCGGGCCGTCGCGCCGCGCATGTGCGATGCGGACCCGCCATTTTTTTTGGTCGGCCATTTTTTGGGGTTGGCCATTTTCCCCCCTTTGCAATGCGGGCCGTCGCGCCACGCATGCGCGATGTGGGCCCACCATTTTTTTTGGGTCGGCCATTTTTTTTGGGTCGGCCATTTTTTTTGGTCGGCCATTTTTTTTCCTTTGCGATGCGGGCCGTCGCGCCGCGCCTGCGCGATGCGGGCCCGCCATTTTTTTTGGTCGGCCATTTTTTTGGGGTTGGCCATTTTCCCCCCTTTGCAATGCGGGCCGTCGCGCCACGCATGCGCGATGTGGGCCCACCATTTTTTTTGGGTCGGCCATTTTTTTTGGGTCGGCCATTTTTTTTGGTCGGCCATTTTTTTTCCTTTGCGATGCGGGCCGTCGCGCCGCGCATGTGCGATGCGGACCCGCCATTTTTGAGGGGGGTCGGCCATTTTTTGGGGGGTCGGCCATTTTTCCCCCTTTGTGATGCGGGCTGTCGCGCCGCGCATGCGCGATGCGGGCCGTCGCACCGCGCATGTGCGATGCACCCCATCGCGTCGCGCATGCATGATGTGGGCCGGGGTCGAGCCCCGGAAAAGGTTGAGAACCGCTGTGGTAAAGTGTCTATGGGGCTCAACTTTTGAGACGTAGAGGCAGAAGGAAAATAATAAAAATGTTTTAGGATTTTAAGGAGGAAGAGAAAGGCTTACTCTGACTCAATGAGAACAACTGGATTGTGATTCTATTCTTTATAATTTAGGGTGCCCATTCCTCTTACCACTTAACTAGGATGAAAAACTCAACGTTTTGCTTATCTGAAGGCAACCATAGGGACCATGTTCTAACAATGCTAACGGGAGAACTTTTTATAATTAAAAACTGCCAGTGGAATAGGCACACACTTTAGAGCAGAGTCTCAGGCTAAGGTCTCATTCCTCCTCTTACAGGACAATTCTTCCTAATTTTGACAAACTATAAGTATGTTACATTGGCTCTTCAAGCATACTGTAATTGAAAGGCACAGTGAAACCAATTCTGGTTGAGTTTCAAGGGCCAGATAGTTTGCCAGTTCTGGCATATAGTTAGCTATGGTTCATCAGAAGCAGGAAGTTTGGCATTCTTGAGGAAAAGAAGAGAGTATATAAGTCAAAGACTCAGGTCCGGTAGATATTGTTAAAGCCCAGGAAGCAATTCTCTAAATTTAGATATACAGGTTAGTCCTCAACTTATGACCACAATTGAGCCCAACATTTCTGTTGCTAAGTGAGACATTTGTTAAATTAATTTTTGCCCCATTTTACAATCTTTCTTGCCACATTTGTTAAGTGAATCATGGCAGTTGTTAAGTTAAGAACATGGTTGTTAAGTGAATCTGAATTTCCCCATTGACTCTGCTTGTCAGAAGGTCGCACAAGGTGGTCACACGACCCCAGGACACTACAACCATCATAAATATGAACCAGTTGCCAAGCATCTGAATTTTGTTCACGGGACCATGAGGATGCTGCAATGGTCCTAAAGCGTGGAAAACGGTCATAAGTCACTTTTTTCAGTGGCTCTGAAGAGTCGCGGAATGAACTGTTGTAAGTCAAGGACCACCGGTATTTCTTCAACGTGAAAAAATTTAATGCAGCTAAGAATATTTTTTTTAAAAGAAGTATTTCATTTAAATATTTGAAGACTCACCCTTCCTTTTCCTTAGGAGATAAATGAAGCATTTCCCCCCAAGCTATGGCAAAGAATGTGAATCTCTGCTATATCCTATGAGCCATGGGAAAAAATATTTCTACCACTACCAGACATGAAACTAACCGTTCACTCCAATGCATGTTTGCGTGAAAGTAAATAGAGCTAAGCTCATGCTTAGCTCTTAATGTAACTTAGGTCTTGCCACATTTTTAAGTAGTAGAGAACAAGCAGGCTTAGACATAAATTACGACAGCAATTGATAAAGCTTTCAGTGCAACTTTTTAAATTGTAGCATTATAGGAATGTATATGTAAAAACATTCCCAATCATTTTTGTAAAGAAACAAACATCCCTATACTGTCCAGCCTGAATACATTCTTATCTGTAATTAATAACAAGTCATATCTGTGTTGTTTCAGTAAAAATATAAACTCAAGTGCATATTTTAGAATCAAGATAGAACATATTTGCTGGATCAAATATTTGTATACATGCTCACTGTAACCATTAGTGCAAGTTTTCTAAAGCTTTTCAGTTCCATATTTCTGCATTGCAAAATACTTCTGGAATAAGAATCTTGTTCCACAACTAAGTTGCAAGCATACTATATTTTACACAGGACAAAGAAAGCAGAAAATGCACTGCTGTCTGTAATCACAAACTCCATTCTGGACTACTAGACCAAAGACGATTCATCTTTGGAATGAGCAATTTCCATTTAAAAATAACAAATATGTAGAGCTTTTAGTAAAGAAATGAAACATAAAGTACATAATATGATCTGCAATTCCAAGTATGGCTGATAACACCTGATTTGATAAACCATTAAAAGCATCAGAATACTAAAACATAACACCTATAATGTTGAATTCTCACTTGTAATACTCTAATAACCTTTTCTTCCTAATTACTTAGATAATCATTAAACAATAACAATGTTGCAACTGCTGAACTATTCTGCTTGAGGCAAAGAAAATTCTTAACTTCATGTAACTGAATTTTTTATTTAACACAACCTAGCTCTAATGATGCCAATCTTGTGCTAGCTCAAGAATTATAAATATAGTTAGATACAGTTAAAGTAATACAATAGTAAAGGATTAGTTCACATAGTGATTTGACTTCATTTGATATGCAATCCCAACCATAAGGGAATTCTTGCTCACCTGCTTATCGATGTCCTGCTATATAGTACTGGCTACTCCAATGAGGGTTAGCTACATCTGTACAGCAGTTATATCTTTATGTAGATGGGCAAAGTCTTAACATCATTTAGATATAAAACCAATAGCTGCCAAGAGTCACTTTGGATACTGAATTGGGCAAGCATATAAATTAGATAGACGGACAGACAGTTATAGAGCACATCATATAAATGAATGAGATCAGATAGGAAGTTTGTGTTGGACTACACTTTCTGTGTAAGGCTCATTATAATATTAACAATCAGTAAATGGAATTCATTCAGAATCCCAAAATTATTACAATGTCTTTATTCAAAAATCATTTGTCACAGATGCCCATACATCAATTGCTAATTATTACTAAAGTAATAAAAATAATGTAATGTTCACATCACAGTGGAGTGACTAGCCCAAAAACAAATTATCTTTTGTCTCCCTGAAGTAGAAAAACAAAGGTAACTGCTTGGATTAAAAAGTAAAATTTTTAAAAACTTGGAATGATTTGTTATTCTTGAGAATCAAAGCAATTCTCTACAATTTCCTCTAGTACCACAGTTCAAAGGCATCTACTTTTCTTTAGCCAACCTTTCACATGATCTATCTTTCATAGCCATATATTACAACAAAGGTCCCCAAACTTTTGGGCACCAGGTTACGTGGAGAGAGGTTTTTCCGCAGACCGGAGGGGGCATGGTTTTATGTGCTGCTTGCATCCCACGAATGGGGCTTTGCTTGTTTTTGCAGACCGCTTGCTGCGGCCCAGTATTGGTCCACGGACCGGGGGTTGGGGACCCCTGCATTACAATTGGGAAACCACAGACTTGGCAAAATGTCTTTTGTTGTCAACGTGATAGCTGTCCGTTAGTCATAGTTTTCCTTTAAGTAGCAGTCATGACTACAATCAATAACTGTGAGAATGTTTACTCCTAGAAAGACAAAATCTGTTACCTATTTGGCTTCCGATAGGATGGTCTGTTTACATGGTTTTTAACATACCGAACCACAGACTGACCTTGGCATTTTCTTCTTTCACTTTTAACAAAAAAACTTATTAAATCTTCCAATCATCATAGTGAAGTTACTGTTTTCCCCAGCAAGTTTAATTGCCATTTCTTTTTGTCTTAGTCCAGTTTCTATTTCTCCATATAGTTACCCAGCCTTTAATCAAGCATGCAGAAATTAGAGGTTTGAGGACAATTACATAGTTCAGTATCTATATAGTAAAATATGCTAATTACAATATTTAAAAAAAACTGTTTTACAGTGGACAGTAACTTCATAATGATTCATCTCAAAATCTTTATCCTACATGTAGTTGAAAGACATACAAATGAAGAAGGAAGGAAGTTCTTACTCTCAGTTAAACAAAAAGCCTATTATGTCATTTTAGCAGCTGTGCAAAGCATTGGCATGGTTAGATGGACACTGTGTGTGAATAACATCCCAAAACAACAATTATTTTCCTTTCTTCAAAAATATCTTTTTTGGCATGAAAACACAGATTTGCTAAGAATTACATGAGCCAATTCTAGGACACAAGGTACAGACACATTCACATTAGTTTTAACACTGAAAATTACAGAATGAAGCACATAATTGCAATCTGGCTTGAATGGCCATAATGGTGCATTTGTTGGCTTAATAAAATGCTTCAAATTATTATAGAGTTAGTTTAGATAATTTGCACATGCACTTTAATTCCCATGCATAAAACATTATTTTAAAAATTTGGTAATGAAGAATCATAATATACTAATCCCTTTTAAAATTGTTTCAATAATTCCCTATGAAGTCCATAAGGACACAATTGGAAGCAGAAATTATTAGTAGGTATTTACTCATTTGTTTAATTTTAAAGTTACCTAAATTTCTTTGTTGATCTTATATGCTCTTCTGGCTAGTCAGTCAACTATGAGTGTGATGGCATTTAGGGTAGACTCAGACCAATATTGCCAAGCCATTACCAAATATATATTTGAGTTCTGGGAATATAGAATACAAGCAAAAAAACACCTCAAAATAATTTCACCTCAACTGGCTGAGGAATTCTGGGAGTTGAAGTCCACAAGTCATAAAAGGCCAAGTTTGAAGACCCCTGTTCTAGAATCGTTTAAGCCCATCTGCAATAATTGAAATATTTTATTATCGTAGTGAGCAATAGTCTGTTCACTAACACTCACCCCAAATTTGCTATTCAGAGGATATACATTAAAAAGAGAAACTATTTTGCATTGATGACTAACAAAAGATTTACTACAGGATGCATTCAGATTTTAGAGCTAAGTGAGGATAACAGCCTAGGCTCTTCCAGGTGTTGCTGAAGTCCCAACTTTCATTAATCCAGTCACCATGGTCAGTGTCCAGGAATAATACTGTATGATGCAATTTAATCTAGCGATTGACAGGGACTAATCCAAGTGTAATGAGTCATCACACTTGCGTTATAAATTCTACAGGCTCTTTTGCTCAATCATTCTAATAGCAAAGAAGTGTATTATAGCCATTTGTTGCTGAGAGGTAAATTTTGCTTTTCGTTTATATAGTTTGCATACCACACATTTAAAAGGCTATTCTGTTCATTACATGTCTCTGGATCTCTAAGGCTATTCAGGAAGAACACACACCAGATAGAATGCACATCTAGAAAAATACTGAAAAATATTAGGTGGTTATTCCATGACAAAAACTTTTCAAAAAATTTTTGAAATCTTTCAAGAAAAGTCTCTAATATAAATAAAAGAGTAGAAAATCTAATAATATAAATAATACTACCATATCCTGTGAACCAGGTTGGCATAATTACACTGAATGTAGTAATCTTTGGAGTTTAAGCAGTTTTTCATTAGAATGAATTACTAACATACTGAAGTGCAACAAAAGACTTGATAGAAATTTTTCACTAGTGGGCTTACTTCCATGTTTTATTTAAATTAAATACAGCTGGAAGGTTTTATGTAGCAAGGCTAAAAATAGGCTTCTGTCTATATGAGAGGGGAAATACTTTTGCCAAACAATTTTCTCTTGTGAAATAATCATCTGCAGAGCAGTACATTATTCATTCTCCCAAAAAAAAAAAAAGCTGTAGAACATCTTCTGGGCATAAAAATATCCAGAATAAATTCTGTAAACCAATATCCAAATGTTAATCAGTTTTTATACACAATTAAATTTTGTGAACCTAAAGAGAGAAAGTACAGCAATCAAGAAGACAGAGTAATAGTTTCAACCATAAGAATAATGAATGCTGAGTTAAGAATTCTCTCTTGCCATTACAGAAATAAAGCAGCTCATTGGAAAACATTTTTACATGCTTATATTTTCAAGGTAACAGAAAGCTAAAAACTTGCTCCAGTAACAACTATTAAAAGCAAAATGTTTTAGTTAGTATAATGATTGATAGGATTTTCCTACATGTTTAGTTCCATATTTTCCCTATGCAAACAACAGTTTTTCCTAAACAATTTTTAATGTACTTAATTTAGTTTTAATGGATTGTATTCCAACAATGTTTATCCATTGACAGACTGTAATCTGGAACAAAATCATACTGTATTACTCCACTTCATCATCACTCTATTATGATTGAGAAGGCTGTAAAATAGTACACAGGGTGGTACACAAGGGAGGTGAGCAAAGGAAGTCCTATTGTATGAGTGGAAATCCGTACATATAATATTGGATATAACTCAATATATGCATCATGTGAATTTGTAAAAGGAAACAGTTGAAAACTACACATGAATGCTGTAATTTCCTTAGGATTGTTACAATCAAAATATATTTGAAAAGTTGTTCTTTCCAATGTTTTTCCAATGTTCTCAAACTGAATAGGAAATAAAGGTTTTACAAATGAAATTTGGAACTGACATGAGAAACGAGTGCTTTGGAATATTAAATTTTTAACCTACCTTTATTACTTTGTTAGTAACTGAAGACAGGCATAATACACCTTCCTCCTCCTTTTTACCTCACGACAACCATCCTGTGAGATGGGTTAGGCTGAGAGAGAGAATGACTGACCCAAAATTACCCAGCTGACTTGTATGCCTAAGGCAGGACTAGAACTCACATTCTCCTAGTTTCTAGGCCATCACCTTAACCCCTACACCAAACTGGCTTTATTATTAAGTAATATGTAATAATTATATTAATATAGTAAAAAATAATAAAATACCATTGCCTGCAAGCAGGAACTGGTGGGACCACAAAATAGACAAAATACAGTAATAGAAAATAAAGAAGCTAAAGTTCTCTGGGACTTTAGAATTCAAACAAGTATCTGCCATATAACATCAGATTTAACAACTGTTGATAAGAAAGACAAAAAAGTCTAGACAGTGGATTTTGCAGTACCTGCAGACAGTCGAATAAAAGAAAAAGAACTGGAGAAAATAACAAAATACAAAGACTTGCAAATAGAAGTAGAATGATTGTCGTAAAAGAAAACAAAGATAGTACCTATAGTAATAGGTGCCTTGGGTGCAATCCCAAAACATCTGGAGCATCACTTGAATATCATCGATATTGACAATCACTATCAGTAGATCGCAAAAGGCAAGTTTACTTAGAACAGCTTACTTCCTACAATGATTTCAAATGACATCTACCTATCCCAGCTCCTTGGAAAGGACTTGATAGGTGGATTAAAATGCCAAATCTAGTCTAAACATCTGGATAGGCAACCAACAATAATTAACATTAATTGCTTTTAATCTATAGTTTCTTTCTTCTAAAATTCTATTGATGAGCACCAATTTTATTTCTTTATAGCATTATTTGACCTTTACATTTTGTCACAAAAATGTATTTCTATAGGATTCAACACAAGTAAAATCATGAGATACACTGGATTTGATACAGACTTGTTCTACAGGATAACTTAAGTCTTGTTTATTTTGACTGTCTATTTAAGTATGATTAAATATAGAATTCGCTGCCAGTCATCCACTAGTGGGTTCACAGGAGAAAGAGCTCCCTCTACAATCACAATTTCTGTAGCATTAAAAAAGAAAGAATTATTATAGCTCTTGTTTTGCTGGCATATGTAGTTCTATCGGAAGAATATTGGCAATGAATTTCAATAATATTTATCCCATTATTAAGGACCCCAGAATGTAGCAACATAATTCAAAAATGCGTGAAGAACTTTCACAAATCAGTTTTACCATCACTATCATTTACTTTGAAGAAATTCAAAGAAGCCCAGATGTTTTATTTTCAACTGATTGGCACCAATACCACAGCAATGTAAACATACTTGACAGATAATATTAATAAAGTAAAGCTTCCATTTGAATTGCAAATGAGTAACCATTATTTTCTCAACTATAAGGTCAACTAAGAATTACTTAGTGCCAAGTTATATTGACTGAATTTTTGAAAGTTAACACAGTAAATGAAATAACACATTTAAAAACTAATAAAGACATTTCAAATTTTATTGCTCCCTTTCTGTAGGCATCCTTAGGGCAATGCAGTGAATTTATTTTTTTTTCTACAAGAATACCTAGTAGAAAAATTGTCTATGCTGTGATTTATAAAGAATGCCTAGAGTTGCAGCACTAGGGTATAGTTGCATTTATTCAATAATATTTGCAATAACAGAAATTATATACATTTTCTATCACATAAACTATCTACTTTAACAATTTACAGTTAACATTTTATTGATCAAATTAATTAGCACGCAATTACGTTTTGAATTATTTGGCAAACAGTTGAAAACAGGATAAATTTGTTGTGTGTTAACTAGAATACTGATTTATTGTAAGTGTCACAGGTACAGCATAACTCAATTTCAGTAAAGCATTTGGTAAGTCTTCTCACGACTGTCTTCATTACTGACACAATGTGAGTTGGATACTGTTAATCTCTGGCAAATGTATTCCGAGAATATCCATTAAGGACTTTGCATCAAATAAAGTTTCACAGGGCTCTGTCCCGGGCTCTAAGGTATTCAGTGTTTTGCTGATGGAGCACTGAGATTGCTTATAACATTTGCAGGGGATACAAAAGCTAGAAGGGTTAGCCAATTGATGATAGAATTCAGGATGATGGGAACAGTAAGTCAAGATCCACAACATGATTTTTGCTTTTAAATAAAAAAAATGAATATGAGGGGAAAGCATCCCATTCCGCAGCACTCATGCACCAGACTTGCAGCTTCCTGCTGGCTTTCCCATTGATTTTACTTATTGGAAGTCAGCAAGAAATTGCAAATCATGATTATGTGAGGTCCTTGCTTAAATGGCAATGGGGACCATTGGGATTTGCATTGCTAATTGATGAAGTCATGTGAAGTTGTGATATATGACTGCATTGCTTAAATACAAATTCTGATCCCATTTACTATCATTAAGCAAAGATGACCTATCCCAGTGATGGCGAACCTTTTAGAGACTGAGTGCCCAAACTGCAACCCAAAACCCACTTATGCATCGTCGAGTGCTGGGTGGGTGTGGCCCATTGGCTGGGTGTGGCCAATTGAGTGGGCATGGCCCATTGCGCGGGCATGGCTGTGATGATAACGGCAGACTGGGTGGGACTAAAAAGTTCAATCAATCAATTCCAACTTTACAAGATTTTTTTTTCCCACGAGAAGTTGAAATTGATTGAACCTTTTTTTTTTTTTGCACACAGCGGCGGAGGCCTAAAGCGAAAAGGTTTTATAAAACCCAGCTGAAGGCCTAGGACTGGGATGATGGCGTGCGTGCCCACAAAGAGGGCTCTGAGTGCCGTCTCTGGCACCCGTGCCATAGGTTCGCCACCACTGACCTATCCTGTTTCTTCAGTACACGGGTGTCAAACTCGCGACGTCACGTGACGTGTCACAATGTATCATAACTTTTTTCCCAATTGCTGGCAATGGGGTAGGCGTGGTTTTGATGTGACACATGCAGCCCACAGGCCAGCAGTTTGACACCCCTGCTTTAGTAGAACACACTGCTAGGAAGTGCTAGATGCATTTAAGAAAGACTGAAAAATCATGTCTTAAGGTTGCTGTAGCAACATCTTGCATTAAGCAAGGACTTGAGCAAAAGCAAGGACAGTACTGAGAAATAAATCTATCCAGGTGAATGAGATTCACATTGTTCACACCGGAGACACTCTTAGGACTAGGAGTGCCTTTTCACTCCTAGTTACCTCTTTGCTAAACTAATACAATGTACTGTACATGGGCAACCTTTGACAATTGTTTGTAAATTTTGGCTAGATCAAAACAGCTGCACAAGATTAGTAACTCAAGACTGATAGTTGTCCTCTTCCTGTGACTATCTCCATCAGATATCCAGTCTAGCCTAACTGAAAATAATTTCCTCTGAATGTCCTTGCCAAGTAAGGGTAAGGAAGCTACAATGGAGATGGTTCTTTTGAGTAGTAAAAAGAACATTTATGGAATACCCTCTCTCAACAAAGTCAAGTCTGGTTATTGCTGTACCAATTTTCAGCATCATGCATAGGTATTCCTGTTCTCTCAAGCATTTTTATGCATCTATCAACCTACTGGGTTAGTCCAGACAGGAAGCAAACCAGATGGACTAATTCTACTTTATTATTAGGTTACATTAGCAGACTACTGCAAGTCTGAAAGTACATTTCTCTCCCTTTGATTTTACAGGACAAGAAACTAGGGAAGGTCTCTTCTGAGACATCTGCCATGTCCACATTCCTTTTGCGAGCTAAACTGCATCAGGTCCAACCATTCCAAGGTCATTCTCACATGCCTACAACATTTATACTCAATATACAAATTTTAAAGCTTTAAGTAATATTGTAATTATTTCAAAAGAACTTATTTTGGAAGGCATCTTAAGAGGATTTTATTTACCCATATATACAGTAGAACCCATAGCTATATCAGCACACGCAGCTATATTTCTAGAATACCAATAATGGCTTAGCTAGAAGTAGAATTTATCTGACTTACTTCTCTATAAATGTAAGTATAATACAAAGAAGAAATGAATTACAGAGCCAATATTTCTCTTTTGCATCTTATTGTGAATAATGCTACCTGAAACAAATACGAACACTTAAAAAGCATTTTACTATTAAAAGAAAATTCTCTTTCCTTCCCCTTCCTACATATTCAATGCAAGCTATATTTCAAAGAAATTAGGGAGCAAAAAAGGTAAATGGTACTGCAGATAAGCGGCCTCAACATTATGTTTGGACAGACACTATAAAAGAAAGTGTTGAGGGGTAACACTGAAAGAGAAAAACAATAAAGACTGTATGTGTTAAAGAAGGATATACACACACAATGGCCTATAAGATCATATGATGCCGTTTAAATAATTTCATAATGCTTATGAATACATGTTGAAAATTGCAGAAGAGACCCTGATACCCTCCTGACATTTTGGACCAATTGTTACCAGTCCTAATCTACTTTGTTAGTAACAAGGAACTGAGTGATAAGTACATTCTGGGCCACTATGATAATGGGGAATCAAAACTGTTATAAGCTGGAGATAACACAGTGTGGCTTTACACCGCACCCATAAAATACACAGAATTGAAAAGTGTACTTTCTTTCAAAGTGATCCACAAGTTTTACACATTTTGCTTTGCACAGCTGCTTTCTATGTTCCATGGAAACTGGCTCTTGAGGAAGTTTCACAGAATACTGATTTGATTTAAAAAAAATCAAACAGAAAAAAAAATGGGAGAAAAATCATAAGCAACACCAAATGAATTTTTAAAACTGTATAGCAAAATAGGTCTAAATAAATTTTTCGCCACATAAGCAGAAAGTCCTCAGTGAGAACATAGTTTAAGAGGAAACCAAAAATAAGGAGATTTTTCAAATTATAGAGCATTCTACCATTCACTTTGGAGTGGTGTGATATTGCAAAACTGAAGACATTTAAAGCCACTGTGAGTCCATCAGAACATAATGATTTCTCCATCATTTCTGAAAGGTAGCAGTAATTTCTTTGCTTGCTGGGTGCATAACCAGAGGTGGGATAGCACTGGCTGAAGAACATATATATGGTCTTTGCCCTTTCACCTTTCTGTGTATAACTACAGTCTCTGTTCTTTCGCTTTTGCCCTTTTTGAGACAAAAGGAGTCTCAGATTGCCAGGGGATTTATGGCCATGGTTCTCCCTTTCCGAGGTTAGATTGCTCTCTCTGACTACAAGATGACAGTACAAAACAGTCCACTGGTCTACTGGTCCCTACCATATACTTCAAGAGACAACAGGAATTTAAGAAGATTTTCTGGAAGAAAAATTGACACCTATGAAATAAAACAGAAATCCCCATAGTCGAACTTTTCACATACATACTGAAAGAAATATATAGAGTTGCTGCAATATTTATGGGTTTCCACAGATGTGAAAAATGTATTCTATGCCATGGAAAATATATGGGAGAGTACTCTGAAATTGTCTTTACAAGTAAAAATAAGCAAATCATCCTTAATAATCCAATGGTGAAAAACCATTCAGATTCATGATTCAAAGTTTATGTCATGTTACAAATGAAAGTGCATATTAACAATGTTTTGAGTTAGTAGGAATAATGTTTGGGTGCAATGTACAATATGCGCTGGAAGTGACATCTAAGTTCAGATTTGGGGCCTGACAGGAAGCCCCTAAGGCTGAAGAATGCTGCATCCTTCAAGAGTGGTGGGAATGTAAGAAAGTAATGATGGAAGCATGGGAACATCAGTTAGGAACTTTTCACATACAAAAAGAGAGAGAATGGAGAACAAAAGATTTCAAGATATTTTTTTAAAAAATCAATAGTAAAGTCATACTTCTGGACTGATATTTGACAAGCTGTTCATGTCTTTCCAAGAAATGTAGGTGGACTGGGAAGAGATTTGCTTTCCATATTTATCTTACAACAAATTCAATATTTATCCTTTTCTTTAAAGAAAAACTAATTTATTCTAGATTATTTGTTTCATGATTCGAGACTCAAGTTCTGGATCTATCAGAAGATCTCCTGGACACAAATCCATCTGGTGACAACTCTACTTTTAATGACAGAAGAATAGAAAACACTGCAAACTACAGCAAATAACCAGCACCTGAAAGTAAGGCAAATTTATCTCTGCTCCCTTTCCTCCATGCTTCAGCTTTTGCTTTGTAGAATCCCTTGAAACCAAACACGACTAACATTCTGATCTCTCACCATTCACCCTATTTATATTCCATTAGAATTCTTGTGTTTGACTGTAACCATCAATTGAATGAAATGGTACATCATAGAGCAACATTTTTTTGAACTGATATACCTCAGCTTCCTACAAGGAAAGTCAATGGAAAAGCTGGCATGAAGTCAGAAATCAGTCCAGCTCCCATTGCTTTCTTGCCCTCCTGGTGTTATTCTGCTTTTCTGTTTAGCTAAGGAAATATGTCTAAACAATGATCCAATGGTCTCGGTTGTCTCGCTTTGACTAAGATTCTGACCCCCTCACCATTCAGCCCATTTCAACTAACATCCTGATCCCTAGCCACTCACTCCACTTGTTTGCATCACATATAGGTCACTATCCTGCACACTAGATATAGCCGACTTTATTATATTAAATAAATATGTTAGCTGAAGGTATAAACGCTATCCCTAGTTTCCTTAGATGCATATTAATAGAACAGAAAGACATGTGTATTCTTATCAATTATCAAAATATAAAATTAACTAATATTTGTATGCTTTCCTAAATATTTTAAAATATCACAAGAAATAAATATATTTGTAGTCTGATCTTATGCATGTGTATTCAGTGGAATTTACACCTTATTACTAAATAAAGTATATGTTGGAATATAGTCCTGCTCAGCAACACAGTCCTGTCTATTTACATGCTTAAAAAATTGAATGGTTCCCTACTGTTGTTTTTTTCAAATGTAATATCTGTGTGGAACCAATTTGGCAAGATAAGTGAAGCAAGTAAAACCATTAGTGCGCTATACTGCCTAACAAAACCAAAATATGCACATTAACAGCCAACATTGTTGGCTGTTCTTGGAGGGAGGGACAAAACGCATTTGGAACACTAGATTCTGATTTAGCGTTTTCCACATTTTTATCCTTCTCTTCATCCTTCACTTGTACAGACTTTTTTTTAGTAAGTTGAGGGCTAAAATTGAACAACAGTTAATACAGCATTTGTCACATATACAGAGTTCTGAGTGCTCCATCATTGGAGGTCTTCAAGAAAGGATTGGACAGCCATTTGTCTATGATGGCAAGGGGGTTGGGCTAGAAGACCTCCACGATCCCTTTCAAACTTATGATGCTATATCCCTCCACACAATAACGAATTGAGTCCCACTATCCATTTTCCACTGTATGATTACAAGTTTTAAATATGAACATTAAGAGGAAAAGGTAAGATAATCATATAAATTATTTATTAAGCTAGATGAAAATCATACAACCTTTTGAAGTCTTAATTTTATTATATAACCAACACTAAGTAAGCTTTTCTCCAGTCTGCTTTCTGGAACATCTTGAATGATTAAGAGATTTTGTGATTTTATATATTTCTACAATTTTCAAGTTGGCCTTAAGTAGAGTTTTAATATTGACTTAAAATATTCAATACAACCAAACTATACATGACTGTGATTATGGATATTCAAGTCTAAAGTTAATTTTATCATGGATTTGGCAAGATTCATAACTAAGTGATCACATCCAGATGTTCCCAGTACAGTTGATCTTAACTAAAATAGGGAAGGTGTCATAGGTATTTATATTTATCACAT
This sequence comes from Bothrops alternatus, assembly GCA_034064705.1. Taxonomy (NCBI): domain Eukaryota; kingdom Metazoa; phylum Chordata; class Lepidosauria; order Squamata; family Viperidae; genus Bothrops; species Bothrops alternatus. Next base: position 2,231,007 of record JARGCV010000068.1, read on the forward strand.
GGATTGTTCCTTCTATTAATTAATTTGTTATTGTTTTTAGCTCAATTACTGTAATATATTTAAAGGTGTTCTTTTCCTTTACTGTTAATTCACTATTTAATGTAAACTCTTTTTTTTTGTATTTCACCACTTTTTAACAAATACCATTTAAAATACCCAGACTTTCTAAAATTGAATGGATTTTCCCAATACATTTCAACTACAGTTTGAAAACACATCTGTGTTCATCATCATATGGAATTGGTGAATGCAATCCTCTTAAATTCCCTTGGTATTCCAAAAGCTTTCAATATTATCAACCATGGTACCCTTCTAGGAAACTTGTCCAATGGAAATATCTCTTTATGAGGCTTGTCTCATACTTGGGGAATTCTGGTTAAGCTTACGGTATTTATTCTTTGGGGTTCTGCAGAGTTCTGTCGCATATTAAACAGCTATTGAAAGTGCAATTGTTCAAAGATCTAAAATACAGTGCTAGCAGTTTTTCTTTTTTTAATCCATTCCTAATGAGGCAGTGGAAGTACCTGATCATTATGGCACTACATGGACCTAAAGATTGATAAACTAAACCTTAATCCAGATAATATTGTAATATTGGTAGTGGGTGGTTCATCAATCTATGTAGATGTTCAGCCTGTTGTGGAAGTGTCTTCTGTAGCATAGACTACCTTTAACAGCTTAGACTGGTTACCAGCTACAAACTTTCCTAGATGGAAACAGTTGTTATCCATGATTGTGATCTTTAATTTCTCATTATGTGTAGGGTTGCCATTGAAGATGGCCTGAAAATGTTACCCAGTGTCTGCAACTGAGTTTTAATAACTATCTATATACCACTAAACTCTATTTGTCTGTTTGTAACCTTCAATTAGCAGAAATGGTGCATCATAGGGCAGCAATTTTTGAATCAAGATACCTCAAATGCGCTAATTTAAAGAATGCCTACAAAATCTGGGACCCTTTATTCCCATTGAATTGAAATTTCAAGGATCTTCAGATCAGTTGCATTGGCAAACTTGTGGCTACTGCAGCACTGTTAGCTATGGTCACATGATTGTGATTTTCAATGCTCCCTGACAGTTTCCCATAAGTAAAGTCAATGGGGAAGCCAGCAGGAAGTCAGAAGTTGCTCCCTGCTCCTGGTATATCACAGCAAGTTTTCATATATAAGGTACTTCAAATCACCTTATTTAAAGAATGCGTTAAAAAATCCCAGGGCCCATTACTCCCGTAGAATTGAAATTTCCACCATCAGAGCAGTTTATACCCATATTTCTGGCCATTGCAGTATCCCCATAATCACATGAAATACCCTTGAGATGGTGTACATCCAGCATTCAGATAAAAAAAAAAAAGCCAGCCCATTTATGCCACAACTCAAGATGACTCAACAGATCATATCTAGTATTTACTGAAAGGAAACCTGGTCCACACACACTCCTAAAGATTATTTTATGGTAATTTTAAAATAGAAACATCATCTTAGATTTGTTGACATTGTGACAATAGAGGCAGACTATTGTCTTTTGTAGGGGAATAAATAAATACAGGATCATCTTCCTTTTGGAAAAATGTGGCTATCTCACATCCACCAGTAAACTTCTAAGCCAAAATTAAAATGGTAGTGCTAGCCTTCATAGCAATGTTTCAAGTACTACCTCTTCCCATATTTTTCTACCTGAGATAATCATTAAAGCCTCTGCATTCATAACTCTCAGCTATGTAATATCAAATTGAGAAAAACCAATAGCCCCAGCCAAAAAATGTTTACTTTTCCCTTTTAACTGTGTACACTACTGCTGCAACTAGTAGTCTTAATTTTGAGAATTTTTTTTGCTACTTTCAGATTCTGTTATAATTATTGTCCTGTAATAAATCTGTATTAAATTTCGCAGGATCCAATCTGCACTGGATGCTGCAACATTAACCTGGGACATGTATATTTGCCTTTATTTGTGTATTAATTTCAGCTCCATTGGTCAAGAGAAACTGTTAGAAAACTAAGCAGTTTTTAAAAAATGTCAACTTATTTTGCAGATTAATTATCTGTATCCAGGTTTATGAAAGTTGTATTATTCAACTGCATTCAAGAAACTGTTCTAAATTAAACTTACCTAATAATTTCATTTTATTCCTTTCTGCACATAAGGCCAACATTACAATAATTTATTTCTCTATCACTACCAGCAATTTTTGCTAGTCAATAACGTCTTTGCTTTAATGAAAGTAACTAGCTATAATTTCAAGGCATTTCAGTGACCTATCATATCATTATTTTTAAAAACAACTATGTGAAGGCATTCTAAAAGGCATGGTGCATAGCAATCAACTCTTATTAACTTTTATCACTTAACCAGGTGTTGGATTCCTGAATAATTCCATACAAATTTACATATGTTTATTAGAAGCTGGAGGAAAACTATATTCATTCAAGCTCCACAGGGTGGAGTCTCATTGGAAGCAGCAACATCTCTGTATCTCAGCACTGTACACTCTTTTTTCTGCCTCAGTGCTGGAAGTGGCATTTGCTTTTTCATTATTCCCCTTGAATCTCTCTGCCTGTTTGACAGCTATCACTACGAATGCCCTGGAAGAGATTTTAGACAGAAAGAGGCCCAAACAGTGACTAGACAAACCCATTAAACGTAACTGCTCCCAGAAGGAAGGTGTGAAAGGGGAGAAGATGGATCCACGGGCAGTGGTTTAATACACTCATAAATGAGAAAAAGGACAACGGTTTCTTCCCTCAAGCCTTCCTGCTCATCCCTTCCCGTTCGTGAAGGAATAATTAACAACCCCCACCCCAGTATAGTGTCTCTCCTATGGGTGGTTAGGGCTTCTATTTCCATAAGCACATGCGCAGTAGCTACCCCAGCGCTCTTAGACCCACTCCTCTTGTAAAGAGAAGAATCTGCACGACAACCAGCCTTCAATCTCACTCCTGGGTTTCTTGAAAATGTGTATTTCTTAAGATTGCAGAGAGAGAGATGGGGCGGGCCATTTGCATTCTTCTCCTACCCCCACCCCAGGGCTTAGCTGGATGAATGGGCTTGGAAGCCCGGACTCGTCGGGAGAAAATGGGTGTTTCCCCCCCCATCTCCGAGTCAGGAAAAAAAAAAAAAAAGAGCCCGATCGCAGGCGCCGCTTTCACCCGACACCTTAGCTGCTCGCCTAGGGCAGCCTCTCCGATCTGAAGCAACGGCGGCACAGCCACCCAAGCTCAGCTTTTAGGCACCCCACCCGGGGCTCCACGGCCTGGACTCGGCAGACGTTCCTTCGCGGAGCCTCCAAAGTCGAAAATGTGGGGAAAGGCGGGGTGATTTGGCCTGCCCTCCCCTCCTTGTCCCCGGGTGAAGGAAAGAGAGTGCTCACGGCGGCGGCGGCGGCGGCGGCGCTCCTCCTTCTCCTTCTCCTCCTCTCCTAATGTCCCTGTTGCTACCGGCGGCCGCTGGCTGGAGTGGCGGAGCAGGCTGCTTCCCTTTCCTTCGCTTCCCTTCCCGCTGTGGCTGCGCTGCTCTCTCTCGCTCGCTCTGGAAGCGGAGCCAGACGAGGGTTCCTCCCTGCGCGAGATGCCTCTCAGCCGCGCGCTCCCTCGGCGCGACCGCAGCCACCGCAAGCGTCGGCGAGCACCTCCACCGGCCGGGATTTTTCCTCTCCACGCAGTCGGCGCTCACTTCCGGCGCTCAGGCCTCGCCTGCTTCACCGCGCCTCCCTTCTCCTCCTCCTCCTCCTCCTCCTCCTCTTACACGCCGCTGCAGGAGAGAGAGCAGCCAGCTCCCGCCTAGCTCCATTCAAACGGAGCCCTGCAGCCTCCTCTGGTTTCTCTCCTGTCACCAAAAAAGACTGTTTCTTAGCCCTGGGCCAAACTCTAGGGAAGAAGAAAGCGCCTCTGGGCACGTATAGAGGACTTTCGGGTTCGCAGCCGCAATCACCAGTATCTGAAAAGGCTAGGGCCACTTTTGGCGATCTGCAATGGGGTACAAAAAACGGGCAAGATAAAAAAAGCGTATGAGACGGGACAATGAAAGAAATGATTATATTAATAAGTGCAACTGATGTAGTTCTGGGTTTAATGTTTTAGACACATTTAAAATTGCAGCTTGGCAGTACATTTGGAGGTGAGCTAGGCACGCAGGGTTTTGGGAGGGAGCGCACCCGGGGCTCAGAGGAAAGCAAATCACAGTGCTCGGTTCTAATCGGCTAATGCAAATAGTAAAGTGAATTGCGCACTAATAACATTTTTAAAAAGGAGATTCCCCACTAAATAAATATTCATGTGCAATTTTTAAAAAAAGTTATTACTATTACAATAAAAGCAAAATAAGCAGAAAAAATAAGGATGACAAAACTAAACGTCAGACTTCAAAAATAAATAAATCCTGCACTGTTTGCCTGATGCTGAATTACATGAGTTAGATGCTGTGTAAAGAATTGTTACTGTTGTATATTGTTCCCTTGCACTCCATTAAAATATTGCTAATTAAGTATCACAGGAGTGGGGAAAGCATCCTGATATCTCAAACTCTGTAATTTTTTTGGCATCTCTGATTCTGTGTACAAAAGTTAGTGTTGAAGCCTGACGTGCAGATTGGCACTTCCTGTGCTCTGTGAAAACAGTGGGTTATATATTTTGACAACATTCCTATTTTGCTTTGTTGCTTACTTTATTCTCAAGTGGAGTAGAACGTTCTGGGAGCATTTCTTCTGGAAATGAATTAAACATTCCCAAAATTATTCTTTTTTGGCACATCCACAGATGCTTGGTGGGAAGAAAATACTAATGAAGGAAGAACTTATGTTATGAGAGGAGGAAGGTTATTCTCTATGTTTAGACATCATAGTCACTGTGGTTTATAGTTGCTGCAAATTCATTTGGTTCCTGCCTGCCTTTTCACATAGCTTACAAATGTTGTTTAGAGTACTATTGTCTGCCCACAACTTTTGTCTGCTTTTAGACTTGTTTGCCTGGTTAATGAGGGTGGGAGTTATTGACAGATATTACAAGAGTTCTAAAACAAATACTAAGCTAGCATCTGAGATAGTTGGCAAGTTGCACAGAGAAATTTGTATAAAAATGTGGATTCATTCTTAAGCCATATGCCAGTGGTGGCAAACCTATGGCACGTGTGCCAGAGGTGGCACTCAGAGCCCTCTCTGTTGGCACGCATGCCACTGCCACCAGCAGCAGGTCCATCAGGCCACCACTGCCGCCCAGAGCAGGAGCCCCACCCAGCACAAAGGTGAAGTGGCCGACTAGCAAGCTCGAGTACAGGTGGTAAAGCAGAGGTCACCAACCATTATTGATTGGAGGACTGGAAGAACAGGGAGGGGGAAGTATTTTACATGCATGCATGTGCACATGGGGCCATGAGCACACACATACTGCAAATGGGAGGGGCTAGTGCCTACTCACTAGTCCTGCCCCGTTCTTGTGTGGTGCAGCGCCTTGTATTTGTACCCTGCAGTGCCGCAGCGGCCGTTTTTGTACCTTGTAGCATGGTGGTCCATTTTTGCGCCCCCAATTTTTGCGTGCCAGAGGTGGCACTCAGAGGCGCCTCCCTGCCCCCCCCCCGAGTGCACCACAATGCTGATGCTGTCCTGGCACTTTGCGATAAATAAGTGGGTTTTGGGTTGCGGTTTGGGCACTCGGTCTCTAAAAGGTTCGCCATCACTGCCATATGCTATAATGAATGTGTTATCTGAATGAGCAATTTCGCAAGTTCACTTTCTTAACTTTAAACAGGTTTTGCTGGCGTTTTTCGACAGCAGTAGTAATTTACACATGTTAAAAGGCTGAATCACACCCTAACATGTATCTGTGGAAGGAATAAAAATGCATCTATCCTAAAAATGCATTAAGAACTTTTAAACTAAGGAGGTTACCCTGTCAAAACAGGTAAGAACTCTGAGAAGGATTGGGGTAAAATAAGAGAAGAGCATTTGATTATTTTAATCACATTTGCTTTGGCTTACTTACAGGATACTAGCTACTTAATAGATTTCCCAGAAATGAATTATGCAGAGGAAAGAGAGATGGATATATGGGGGAATTCTGTGAAGAGGTTCCTAGTAGAAGGGAGAGCTGACAAGAAAGAATGAAGTTTTTCTGGGAATGAACAATTGAAGGTAGTGGGTTGGATGGACAAAAGAGAAAGAAGGAAGGAAGAGGAACTGTATTATTTAGAATGGAATGAAGAAAGAAAAACTTTGGTAGTTTCAAAGCTAAAAATGAGAATACTGTGGGGATCAGAGAATGGACAAAAAAACAGAATTGGGATTTTTAGGAGGCTTATCATACAGGTCAAAGTGACAATAGATAAGTTACATAAACACCAGAAGATCAGCACAGAAGATTGTACTGTAAACTTTTAAGTTGAAGGAAAAGGCTTAACATTTGCATAAAAGTATAACCTCTGAAGAAATAGATCTGTATATTAAATTAATACTGTTATCAATATCAATAATCTTGTTACTGCAGATTTGGAGACTTGGATGCCTTGCCAGATGGTAATGTTTAGTAAGTTTCTGAGAGAGGCAGAATGGGAACTAAACTCCTAATTCAGCATTTAGCCTGTTCTAGATACTGTATACCAATTTAGTATACAGTGTATGAGCTTGAGGATATTTGTAATGACTATTGGATCTAATGGATCATTCATTTGTGCAATGGTATTGATAAACTCAGTCACCAATAAAGAGAACATAGAGATACTATTCAGATGCCAAAAAGGAAAACACTCTAGTTGTTAGTCAACCTGTTTGTCTGACAGAAAATAGCTCCATGTCTGGCTCTAGCCAGCTCAGAGAGGCAGTCTGCCAAGCAGTGCCAACTCAAGAGACACACCCTTGTAGAACCACTTGCCTGCTGGCCAAGGGAGGGTGCACCATGGAGCAGTGCCCAGGCAAGAGTAAATATGGAAAAAACTAGAGAAAAAGCCAATCGCCCTCAGCCTAGACACAGCCACACCTAGTAGCAACTGTCAGTGTAAACTAGCTGAACAGATAATGAAAGCAAATGTTACCTATTATGTGGTTGTGGTGATTAAATAGGAATGATTAACATTTCTAAAGCACATGAGTGTTCAAGGTACTTCATATACTATATTTTCTTCCTCTCTCACAGTTTTAGAACCAGGGTCATCAATTGCAACTAGATGCAGAGAACTTTCAGACCAACATAAAGAAATATTTTCTTCATGTGGTATCTAATAAAATGGCTAGCATTTGTTATTGTGGAAATGGCAATAGGTTTGGATGGTTTCACAAGGGAGCTGGGCAAATTCATGGAGTATTTGGCAATCAATTACTCTTAATAATGATGATTGTTTCCCTCCTGAATCTTGGACAGCAATGCCTTTGTAGTAGCTGCTAGGAAGTGATTTATTTTATTTATTTTATTTTATTTGGGTTTGTATGCCAGAAAGGTCTACTGGTCTACAGCCCAGCTTCAGGAGCTTCCTAAATGACTATTTTGTGACATCGAATGGTAGATTAGAAGGGTCTGTGGCCTGACTCAGCAGGAGCTTTTATGTTCTTATGTCTCAGTAATCCTTTTAACTATACAATAGGATAAGCTGCATTGATTCCATGTTACAAATTTGATGATTAATCAAGAACGGTGAGAGTTGTGACTTATCAAAGAGCTTTCAAGGATACAGTTTGCCCACAATGCTGATAATAACACGGTTTGTTTTCTTTAGCACGTTGGATGAACCTAACTATGTCCTAAACTACATTTCATTAATTAGTCACACAAATAATTATTTAACAACTTATAGTTAAAACAGACTAAGAGCTGTGATGGCACAGTAGTTAGATTGCCAGGAGTTTGATTCTAATCAGCTCAGCCTTCCATTCTTCTGAGGTTGATAAAATGAGGGCAATATGCTGGGGGCAATATGCTGACTCTGTAAACTGCTTAGAGAAAGTTGTAAAACACTACGAAGTGGTATATAAGTCTAAGTGCTATTGCTATTGCTTGACATAATTAGCATATCTGTCCATGAACGTATATTTGCAGCTGGGGAAATTTTATTAGAAGGACTAGGCACTTTTGTGGCATTTCTGACCTGAAATTATTGCTGGCCCTGCCTTATGGGCTTTATTATAAATCTTTATTATTTAATTGATGAAATATATTGCTGATATGAATAGACCAATAATCAGGTTTGTTATTATTACTGATAAAAATTTATATAAAACTATAAGACTTAATTGCCTCTAGAATATGTGGGGGATACGTTATGTTTAAGGGTAGGATTTAGCAATGTGAGCTTGGGTTACATATGGTTCTAAGAAACTGTAAGACATAGTTTAGTGGAACTTGTTATATGTTAATTCTGACAAAATATCTTTGCTTTTGAAATGTACTTCTAAGGATGGATATGAACAATAAAATGTAGACATGGATATTATATAATGTCTCCCAAATTCTGCTGCATGACCTCATTGTGGTAGAGGGAGAGGTCTTCCTGGGAGGAATATGTCATCAGGGTCACCCAGTGTAGTGTATCCAAGTTGCACAGCTGAATCAATCAAGCACCTGTATTGGGCAACAGCAGTATAAGAGACCAATCTACGTGGTGTTCAAAGACTAGGGTGATATTGGTCTATTGAATTTCACAGCAGCACTGAAGTAACCACAGATTTGCCAAATTTCAATCCCATGGGAGTTATGGGCCCCAGATTTTGAATGCGTTCTATAGGTTAGATCATTTGATGTACCTTGGTTCAAAAATTGTTGCCCTATGTTGTACTGTTTTGTCCAGTTAAAGGTTACAAATGTGAGAGTTTTAGTATATAGATTTGAAATTGACAGAACATGTGAGCAAAATGTGTTGTTTCTGGTTAGAGACTGGAATGCTAAAATTGAATATACCTGGTTTGACTCTGTAACCTAGGAAACCAAAATGAAACAGGAGATCAACTTGCAAATCTTTATCAATCTGGTGAATTCTTCATCAATAACACAGTTGTCCAACAACCACAACCACATCTATATACATGGATTTTTTTTTTACCTCATGGAGTACACAGAAACCAAACTAACTATATTATTGGGGGAAGGAGATGGAAAAACTCAGTTGTAACAACATAAATGTGGCCAGACCTGAGTGTGGACTAGATCACAAACTGCTCTTGTGCAAGTTCAAAGTTAATTTAAAGTGGAAGAAAAAAGCTAACAAATTACCATTATATGATTTCGAACATATACCCAAACTTTTCAAGAGAAGATCAGAAAATGCTTTGAAGTCATGAACCTCAGTGTTAGAGAATCAAAAGAACTGTGAAATAAAATCAAAGAAATTGTTAAGGATAAATGTAAAAAGAGACCAAGAATCAAGAAAGCATACTGGATGACAGAAAAATTAATGGAAATTGCCAAGAAAAGAAGAGAAGCAAAAGCCAAGAAAGACAACAATTTCAGAATGGAACTTAGCAAAGTTAAGTTAAATTAAAGTTAAATTAGCAAAGTTAAATTAAACAGGCAAGAAACAGTGAGATCTGTAAACACACTGAAGGTAGAAACACATATGAAAAAAGGAAACTCTTTCAAAAAACGTTGGTCTCAAAAGACTGGATGAACTGCTGAGTCTTTTTGTGCCATTAGTTTTCTATGTGGAGTCATTACCAAGTTGGAAAGCTATAAAAATTGATGGATTATATAGAAGTTTGGCAAGCAACAGAAAAAGAATCTATAAAGGTTCTAATCAAGGAAATCTGGAGAATGACACAGTGACCAAAAGATTGGAAGAAGTCAATCTATATACCAATGTCAATGCGAGGGGATTTAACAGTATGCATACCAGCATATATTTACTTTAATTTCACCTGCTAGCAAAATAATGATTAAGATCATCCACCGTAGATTAGAACCCTGTCTGGAAAGGGAGATACCAGATGCTCAAGCCAGCTTTTGAAAAGGCCAAGGAACAAAAAAATTACAAATGCACATGGATAATTTAGAAAGCCAAAAAAACACCAAAAAGTAATAAATATAATATGATTTGTAATAAATATGAATAAAATATAAGAAAGATCAAACTAATGACAACAGGTACAGCAATAGCCTGAATAAACAATGACATTAAAGTGGTGCATAGCTTCTACCTTTTAGGATCTACTTTCAACAGTAAGGGAACCAGCAAATCAATAAATATGCTGCACTTTGGCATTTGGCAGGGAAGCCATGAAGTTCTTAGAAAAAAAATTCCGATAGCAGGATATGCCTATACTTATAAAGATCAGAAAAGAGCAGGCAATGTTTTTGTCTATCACACTCAATGAAAATGTAAGTTGGACTTTGAAGTAGGAAAGAAAGTGTTAATGCTTTTGAACTTTGATGAGAAGACTCCGAAGAATTGCATTTCAACGGGTGGGAGTGGGGAGTGGGAGAAACAATCGAATTATTGAACAAATCAACCCAGAGTTCTCACTCAAGGCACAAATGACCAGGCTCAATTATCATACTTTGGACCCATTAGGTGAAGACGTAGTTATCTGGCTCTAATGATGGAAAAAGGAAAGAAATAAGGAGATGACCAGCAGCAAGATGAGTAAACTCAAAGTGGGTGCACCGTTATAAGATCTGAAGGGCCAGATTAGACTGGCATGGAGAAAACTGATATGGTTGCTAAGAATTGACACTGACTTGATGGCACATAATCATATAATCACACATTTTTCTGGGATTCTTTTGGTGACTTCTTACCATAGAAAGAAACAGTCACAAGAAACCACATTCTCTTTCTAATTTGCTCTATATTTATCATATTGGCAGAAACAGTAGGAAGAGGGAAGTCACATTTTATCTACCAATATAAATCTAATGCATATTTTAAAAGGCACAAACCCCATATTTCATTAGAAATGCATCAAATTACCAGAGGATTCAGCATTCAAATATATTAAAACATAAGAATCTTACTGGATATTTTCAAACAGCTTAAAGCTGGTTGATATTAAAATTGATAAATTAACTTAGGTTGCTTTGACTTAAAGGCAGCTCTTTCCTTATGTTTTTTTCCCCAAGTAGATATAAATCTCTTTTTTCCACAACTCTCAGTTAATTTTTTAGCATATCTTTTTCATTTGCTTTATTGTGAATTTCATTTGTAACTGTCTTACAAATAGAAACCTCAGTATTTTTCATTTTGATTATGCAACTAGTTTTCATCTGCTTATTTAAATTTGGCCAAAGCATTTGTCCCCAGTTTTGCAGCTGCTTAAATTGTTGGCCTTATTCATAAACCAAGTAACATCCATGATTTCTAGTCAAGAGCATCTGACAGAAAATCAGATAAATGAGGCCATAAAAACAATGACCTCACTTTGTAGGTTTTTTTTTTAAAAAAAATAGTGTTCTCACTGTATCTCAGAAATTGTTGCATTAAAATCAAACCCTAGAAATGTTTTTGTTCATTGAATTATCCCTATGTCATTACATATCTTGGCATTTTAATTTTTTTTGCATTAAATTATCTGAAATTAAATTTATGTTTATCATGCCAGCAGATAAAAATGTTGAATTCAGTGCTGAGTTTGTTCCATTGGGAAATGCAAGCTGTCCTTCTAACTAGCATGGTCTAAAGTGCAGTTCTAAATGGTGACTTATTCTATCCCTTTCAGATGGATTAACAAGTGGGACACAAACTTCTTATCACTGCAGAAATGACCCTACTGACCTTACTGTTGTGTAGAATTTGAATGTGACAATCAGTCTTGTAAACTAGCTAACTGTATCTGTGGTCCTCAAGATGTTCCTTTTTTTTATCAAGGACTTAAAATTTGTATCTAACTGCTTGAGAGATTCTTGAACACATGATAAGAAAAGTTCACTTGCACCCACTTAAGGATTTTAGCAAACTCCTCATCCCACTGCATTACTTCTCTATTGTAATTTATTTTCAGTACACATTTAGCTACATTAAGAACAAGCTGCTAAAGACTGGTATGAAACAAAAATACAAAAAATATCTTCTTTTTATCTGCTATACAGAGCAGATTGAAACAAACTGAAAGACAAAAATGGGCCTTGCAAAAACAGCCATGTATAATCCTATTTTCTTAGCACAAGCTTATAATTCACCATGTACCTTAGACCAAAAGAAGTGCATTTTGGAGCGTGAGATGAAGAACATGAGATACACTTCCATTAAGCAGGACGTATCATAATTTAATAAGGTTTTGTTTAGACAGCTGGTATTCTGGTTCATAAAAGTGCTGTTGATTTATCTACTGGGTTTCAGTAAAGTGGCTGACATGAGTAGAAGTGCTGTGGCCACTTCAGAGGTCATGAAGAGTCAATCTGCTCTCAAGATTCAGGGTTCCATTAAGAGTGGTAGAGTGTGAGACTATTGAGCTGGATCTATGTCATGAGGAGCTAATTCATCAGAAAGCTCCCTTCTACATGATTTGTTCAGCTTCTACTTGGATTATAGGAAATCTGCCTAGGAACTGCTGTCCTCTGAGTGACAGGTAGAGGATTTTTTTTTTTTTTGCATATTTGGGAAACAGTTATTTCACTATTCCTGAATTTCTCACTAGTAAAAATAGAAAGGCTTCAGAATGTGTAAAGTTATATGACCATTCATAATAGATTTGGGAAGATAATAAAAGTGACTTTTTTTAAGTTAGTAAAAAAAATTCACTGGCACATTTTGAATTATCTCTATATTGCCAATTTTTAATAGTAATCTGCCCCAGCTGCTTCCAGTTTTGGCGATTTCTGAACATGTCAACTTTAGCTCCTAAAATTCTCATCAATAATCATGAGAAAAGAAAGGTAAAGGGAAGAAAATGGAAGTCTATAAGAAAGAGCAACTATGTAATGTCTACTTGTCTGTGATTTCCCTGTTCCCTTAAAAAATAATTCGTCTAGCATTTTTATTTTGTAATAAAGTAAACAGTCAAAACTGGATGGTATCTTGGCCTCCATTAAAACAATCTAAGAAAGTAAATCAAAAGATCTCAGAGATTAATGAGTACGGGGATGTTGAACTTCCCTTTTTTTCAATCTTTTTTATTATTATTTTTTCATCAATATATGTTAATTTTTCCAATCAACAAGTTGTCTGGAGTTTGCTAAACTAATACATGTTCAATTCCTAATCCTTCCTTCTTTTCTCTAACCAAGAATAAAATAAATTCCAAATTTGATAATAGTCTGTTTCTTCTTTGTCTTTCAGCCTCATAGTTAATCTGTCCATCTCTGCACATTCCAAAATCTTCCTGATTATTTCTTCCTCTGATGGCAATCCTTCATTCTTCCAATATTGCGCAAAAATTATTCTTGCTGCTGTGGTAATATGTAGAGTTAAATATAATTTCTGCTTATTAGTCTTTTCAGACATGATGCCTAGTAAAAAAAGTTCAGGTTTAAAATCCACTTGTTCGTCCAATATTTTTTCTAACCACATATGTATATTTTTCCAATAAGCCTTTGCCTTCCCGCATGTCCACCAAATATGATAATACGTGCCTATATTATGTTTACATTTCCAACATCTACCGTATATTATGTTTACATTTCCAACATCCCTGCTTACAGACACAATTCTAAAGATTAGAGCAGGGCTTTTCAAGCTTTTCAGCCATTGTACCACTTTTAGGATATGGCAACATACGAGTACCACCAGTTGCCTAGCAAGGTATCAACAACTTGATAAAGTACAGGTAGTCCTCAACTTATAACAGTTCGCTTAGTGACTGTTCGAAGTTACAATGGCACTGAAAAAAGTGCCTCCCAAGCCACAGCCGAGCAACACACCTGCCTGCCCACCCGGTGGCGCTCTTCCTCCTGTCCGAGGTTTTCATTGTTGTGAGCATTTCTGTTGAGAATTGGCAGCGGGGATGGAGTGGGGGAGGTGTTTGGTTTTTATCCCCCCCCATCTGCTGGGTGGTTGCAGCAGGTTTTGGTCACTTCACATGACCCTGGGACACTGTGACCTTCATAAATATGAATCAGTTGCCAAGCATCTGAATGTTAATCACAAGATCCTGGAGATGCTGCAACATTCCAGCTGATCGGCGCTTCTTCTGGGCTCAGCAGAAGTGTCAGGATGAGTGCTGCTTTGCAGCTGATTGGTGCTTCTTCAGGGCTCAGCAGAAGCACCAGGATCAGCGCTGAGCTCCAGCTGGAGCCTGGTGCTGATCCTGGTGCTTCCGCTGAGCCCTGACAGCCCTGCAGCTCCAGCCATCTCTCACTCAGGCTTGTGCGGTGCTGCCACTGGTTCAGCTCATTCCCCTTCCCCACTACTTTTCTAGGATGGTTGCATACCACCTGCCAGGTGCCAATGTACCACAGGTGGTACCCGTACCACTGGTTGAAAAGCCTTGGATTAGAGTACTGTAATAGGGTCTGGCAACCAGGAAGTTGAACCAATGTCTACAGAGGAAAGATGGATTTTTAGGAGAGCGTTTGAAGGAAGGCAGATGGCACCATACCATGGTAGACATTTTTATCAACCTGTGCACTAACCTCCATATATTAGGTTGTGTCAGTATTGGTTGTGTCAATCACAAGGGCTGGACTGCAGGAACATAGTAAGACTGTATTAAAGGAGGTTGTGATTCTTTTTCATACTTACAAGATTGAAGTATCAGTGTGTAGCAGATTGGTCATATAGGGCCCCCAAACTTCATATATCATTGCAGTACTCCAGAGGCAACTCCTGAGCAGCCCATCCACAAAATGCTCAATTTGGAAAGTGGAATTAGATTTGTTTTTTCTTACTCTGTTTCAATATTTGAAAGTGGAGCATAGCTGGACCATTGGCTGTGACTTGTAGGTGAAATGCACAACAATACTTTCTAACTTGCAGCCACAAGGAAGCTATTACTTTGTGTCTACTGCAGTTAACTGGGAAATGGAAAAGCAACTAGGAAGCTAAAAATGGGGGAAATGGAATAAGCTGGCAAGAGAGGCAGAGGAATCAAATTCTAGATGAGGGAGGAGCTTCATCAGCAAAAGTTCTGGGCAAATGCTACCTTGTCCGGCTGCATGCATGGCCAACTCCCATCTTCATCCCCCAATAATTTGGTGGCAGTAGGCTTTCTATTGCATCCATCTATAGATAACCCTATAATGTAGGTCCATGGTTGGAGGTTTGATGACAGACTGTGGTTATGGTCCAGGGTAAACCTCTTACTGTCGATGATGATATATGAGGATGGCTTGGGAGACAGGAGGAAGATCTGCAGCCTAGGCAATAAGATGATAGGAAACCGCTCAGTCTGTAATTGGGGAAAGCATGGGAATCATTTCAGAAGGGAGACTAAAAAGAGGAAGGCAGAAATATTTTCAGTCTTCAGGATCCTGTTTAATGTAACCTTACAATAGGATAGTGCCAATGCTCCTAGTTGTACTTCTCTGGACTACTTCTTCTTTTTTTTTTAAATGTTTTTATTAGTTTTTACAAGTTTTTTTACAAGAAGAAAAAAGAAAATAATAACTCAACTGAGAACAAACATATAACACTTAGTAAACAATCAAAGTAACTGCTCGGTACCCCCCCCACCACATCCTCCTAACCCTACACTATCCCCCTCCTCTTACCATCTAACTACTTACTTTCTCCTTTCTCTACTTTAACTCCACCCACCTTCTCTGAACTACTTCAAAGGGCTAACATCAATCTTGCAAGACTGAAAATATTTTTTCATCATCTTCATTCTTGCTGTTTTATTCTTTTTCAACAGTGGTTCTGAACTGGCCTTTGCAAAGCAGAGCTGCCTGCCCTATTTCTACTCACAACTCTGTAGAAAAGTTTCAAAACTGACTTGTGAATACTAATGTTTCTCCCTTCATCCCAGAATTTTAACTTGTTTTAGCGGTAATGTAGAAGCTTGGGATTCTTTATTCCATTTAATTGTTCTCTCTCTCTCCTTCCCAAATAATGGTATAATCTTGCAAGACCAGAGCATTCCCCCAGCCAAATCTATTTATTTAACCACACATACCATACTAAATAGGGATAGAAGGCTATTTCACATACATTTTTAGTATGCATCCACAAAAACAGGTGTCACTTGTAACTCCCATGAAATTCAGGGTCATGCACAAATGTATTGCAATCCAGGTTATCTGGTTGTGAAAGGGTCTCCCAAGAGATGATCAGCTAAAAACCTGTTGCCATGCCTACAACATTGGGCAATGCATATTTATCTGGTAGGCCTTCACCCAAAATCAGTTGAAATAGTTGTGATTGTCCTTTACATTGTTCTGTTCTAAACCTCCAAACTGCAAATGTAATCCTTGATACCAGGACTATCTAATTCTTCTGTATTGCTACTGAGCTCTTTGCTGAATAACTTTCTGACTGAGATTCAGCAATTTTTAAAAAAAAAATCAAGCAGGTAGTTTTGTTTCATTTGGAGAATCATGTTTGCTAAGGCGTAAAGAGGACAATGCTTAGTGCTTGCTGCTACCTTGGCATATTTTTTAAATTCATTCTCTCTTCCAAAACATTGTTGCAGAACCTACCTATCATATCTGTTGAGTGCATTTGTCATTCAGAGCTAATTTTCTCATAACCTCATCTGTTGAATCATGTTTAAATAGTTCTTGCCCATGCAAAATTAACTTTGATGTTGACTTTCCAATCACTTATTATCTGATGAGTTAAGTTTCTTGCAAATTTTGAGGTCAAATTAGCAATCTATTTTTGAAGTTCTATTATATTGGCAGCATTACGTGTAATAGCCATTTCCTCACTAGAAATCTATATCATATTATGACTCCTTCCCTGGAAATTACAAACATCATACGGTGGGAAGCTCACCAGCTTCAATGACCTTGAGAATGACACATGTGTTTTTAAAAAAATGTTTGAAAATTACAATTAAAATTTATTAGTTACATTTCTTAAAAGGCATTTACATGTTAATATTATATGTAAAGCAGTGGTTCTCAACCTTTCTCAGGTTGAGACCCCACTTGCCCCGCCCATGCGCGCGGCGACCCCATGCCGAAAACAAAATAAAAAAAATTAAAAAACAAAATAAAAAAAACAAAAAAAAATGGCGGCCACGACGGGCGGATCTGCGCATGCACAGATCGGCCCGTTGCGCGCGCCGCGCATGCGTGGATCCGCCCGTCACGGCCGCCATTTTGGTTTTTTTTGTTTTTTTGTTTTTTTATTTTATTTTTAATTTTTTTATTTTTTTTCGGCGTGACGGGCAGATCTGCACATGCACGGATCGGCCCGTCGCACGTGCCGCGCACGCGCGGATCCGCCCGTCGCGGCCGCCATTTTGTTTTTTTTATTTATTTTTATTTTTTTGTTTTTTTATTTTTTTATTTTTTTTTCGGCGCGACGGGCGGATCTGTGCATGCGCGGCGCGCGCGCCAAAAAATAAAAAAATTAAAAAAACAAAAAAATAAAAAAAACAAAAAAACAAAATGGCGGCCCGCGGTGTCTGGTGACCCCCGCGAAATCGTCGTGCGACCCCAAATGGGGTCGCGACCCCAAGGTTGAGAACCGCTGATGTAAAGCATAAAAAGGCCTATATGTTTTAGAAGGAAAAACAATCTAATAAAAAGAAAAGGTAAGTTAAGAAAAAAATAACATGATTATTAAAAATATATATTGTTTATATAAAATAGAAAATAATAAAATAACACTGTCAAACATTAATATTATATTACATTTTTCAAATTCATCATTATAGTGTAATTTGAAAAGAATGAATTAAATCCAGAGCATGGAGAATCACATTCTCTGGTTTTACCTCTCTTTTGATAAATTGCTAATTCAAAGCCAAATGTCATTAAATTATCTTGTGGAGTCTACCACACAAATTTTCTTCCAGCAATACATGATCATCTTTTTTTCAAAATTCAAGCTCAGTATATACAAAGTATGTGTAAGATTCATTTTTGACTTATAATTTGACAAAATATTGACATCGTCAGTCCATAACCTAAGAACCCATTTTGCCATAGTAGCAATATCTAACCACTATATCAGGAGCCCTGGTGGTGCAGTGGTTAAAATGGAGTATTGCAGGCAAACTCTGCCCACAGCCATGAGTTTGATCCTGATGGGGCTCAAAGTTGACTCAGCCTTCCATCCTTCCAAGATTGGTAAAATGAGGAACCAGATTGTTGGCGGCAATATGCCGACTCTGTAAACAGCTTAGAGAGGGCTGTAAAGCACTATGTAAAGTGGTATATAAATCTAAGTGCTATTGTTGTTGCTAAACACACTTATATGCATGTGAGTTCTTGGTATAGAATTCCTGGTCTCTAATTTTAACAAGAGAAAAATCAAGTTAAGAGTAATGCACAGTAGCAACACAGGTAAATGGAACCCTGCAGTATGAGAGATGCTATTCAACACAGAACATAGTTCTAAACTGTTTGACCTAATTACCCCCTTTCCAGGTCTTGAATAATGTCACTATATCCACAAAATAACAACAGCCATCAGACAATGTTGTTTTAAACAAGGGGCTCAAGTGGAGAACAAATCACAGCCAAAATGTAAAACCCAGGCTACAAATATTTCCTATTATTTCAAAATTATATGGATGTAAACTTATTGAGATCTGATTTTCCATCAAAGGAGCAGTTAACAAACATATTGATTTAGATCCAACATATCAATATGTAAGAAACCAGACCATTCAAAGTGCCAGTCAACAAGAGAACCAATCAGTTGCTCGGAATTCAAATATAGCTCCAAACTACTGACCACCCTGGCACATAAGACATTTATGAGCTAAAGAGTCTAGGATAAGAAAATCCTACTGATGATGTTACCTAGTTTGGTAATGAAGCGTTCAGGAATTATATTAAAACAAGCTTGGAGAGCAAACCACAGCCAAAATCTAAAACCCGAGCTACAAATATTTCCTATTATTTCAAAGGGACTCAAGTGTCTCAGCAGCAAAAGTCTCAAACTGGTTCCTTGACTGAGAAACAAGTAATTACAAATTACTCCATTACCCCCATGATTCACTTACAGGGTAATTACCCCCAATTTAAGAACCTCTGACAGAAGGACATGCTCCAAGGTCAAAGTTGAAAGTAGCCAATCGTAAATAATTTCTATATTGAAAAGATATGGATACGTTCTAACACTGAGACACGTTTTGATGTCAAGTTATGAGACCCACACATCAGAAGGTACCTTTCTAGGCATAGGGGGGAAAACCACAAACTTTTGCAAATAATTCTGTAAGTTGATGATCTGGCATTTTATATTTTCGTAATAACTGATATTAAGTGGGTCAGAATAATTGGCCAGAATAAATTCAGATTACTAGTTGGATGATTATAATGACGACACAGAATATCTTTCAGAGCATAAAGCCATATGAAGAAGTAGAGTGGCAATGATATACAAGAATGACAATACATTACTAAGTATAGGCTCTGCTGAAACCCCATAAATGATCACAGGATCACAGCAATCAGAATTAGTGAATATTCAGCAAGGAGCAATATTACACAAGTGCATCCTTTAATATCGGAAGTCATTAAGGAATTCTGCAGCAAATTGCAAGAGAAGTGAAATACAGTATTTAGAAAGGACATAATACTTCTAACGGAGATGAAGAAATGGTAAGAGTTATGGAAATACATGGACTTCAATAAAGCACAGATACATTAATTACCTATTTCAAGCAATTTAAAACCAAGAATTTGCACCTGAACATCACTAGATCTACAATACTAAAAATAAATCTATTTTTAAGAATCATCTAAGAAATAGATAATGAAGAAATACAATCCAATCAATTAGAACATTTCCAGTGCAGACTGTGGAACAGACCACAAATTACTGGAAAATCTACATGATGAGATTAGAAAATTAAAAAAGGTAGATATACAGAACACACCACATCTGAATATAAGATCAAAGTAAGGGACAGATTAGCTCTATTTAAATTTATTTAGAAGTGATTCTGAGGACTTATAGGAAGAGATAAAAGAGACACTCTGAAAATTCATGCAGAGAAAAAACATTCCAAAATTTCAAAGGTGGCTTTTAGCAAAGGCTATTGTGATAACTATGGAAAGGCATAGAAAAGGAACTTTGAGCGAATAGAATAATATACAACTGAATGCAGATGTTTTAGCATAAGATAAAGAAGGCTTAGACGAGCTGATTTTGAAAGCAAATGTGAAAAATGTTAAAATATAAGATGACAAACCGTAATGTCAATCAGCACAGCTAATGTGCTCATAGTTGATGGTAAATAAATTAAGACTGATGATAATTGTTGTTTTCTTGCTCAATAATAGAAAGATGTGTGCTGGAGACATAAAGAGATGAATCTTAGAAAAGAAGAAAAAGAATTCTTAGCCTTATGTCCTTGGATTGTGAAGCATAAGGATATTTCCATGACAATAAAAACCAGAATAGTTAAAGGATTATTAACCATTTCTCATTATTTATTTATGATATGAAAGTTACACCTTGAAAAAGAACCAGAGAAAGATAAATACACCTTTAATGGATTTGGATATGGCTATAAAGAGTATCATGGACTGCAGGAACTAACTACTTGGCCTTCATTTCAGATTGGCTCATCTATACAGGTGAATTAGGCTACAAATGATCAGACAGAAACCAAATTGTGCATGATTTGAGCATTGAGTTTAAGAATATTGAGAGATGGAGAAGACTATTTCTTGTTATAGTGAACACATTTTCCCATTGTTAGTACCAGTGATACTTTCATCTGTTGATGTTGCCCACATAGATACATTCATGAATTGAAGAATGACGGCACCAGGAAGACAGGAGATATCTCTTTAGTAAGAGCTATGCATTATCAAGGCAGTAAAGGAATAGGGAAAGGATAGGAAGATCTGCAGAGAGATCTATTGCAGTCAGCACTAAGGCAAAGCTCTAGGTTCTTAGCATATGGAAACTATGTTTGCCATAATATTAAACTGGCAGGAAAAAGAGTGCCTGCTTTTCTTATATACTAGGACAGGGCAGCATAGCATATGACAGGGGTGTCAAACTCAATTTCACTGAGGGCCGCATCAACATTGCGGTTGCCCTCGGGGGGCCGGGTGAGTGTAGCCAGGGTGGGGTGCAGCCTACTGGGTGGGTGTGGATGGAGTGGGTGTGGCCTACTGGGTGGGCATGGCCAGCTCTACATAGTTCGCGTCAAGGGTGCCTGTGGGGGCATGGGCAGGAGTGGGACAGATCTGAGGGTCTCTGGCAGAAGAGGGTGGGACCGGGGCAAGCACCAAGGCATGGTCCATTTCTTCATTCCTCACAAAGGGTGACACCTCCCCAGCATGCACCCAGGGGGCAGGGCCGACACAGCAAGGGCTGGTTCCTCGCTGTTTCTAGATGGCCTTCTGGAGCTAAGACTGAATGCATTTCAGCATAGATGCCCACTACAAAATTGTACATTGGCTCCCGGCCGGTCTGCGCCAGGGCCAAGGCAGTGGGGGCCATTCCCTCACTGTTTCTAGGATGGCTTCGCAGGCCACATGAAACCACTTTGCGGGCTGCATCCGGCCCCCGGGGCCTTGTGTTTGACATGTCTGGCATATGATATAGGCTAGTTTCACTTGATTCTGAAAAGCTTCCCTACTGTAAATAGTAAATACACTATCCCTAGTAAATATACTTTCTCATACACTTTCAGTTAGATTTCTTGGCATTGTTCCTATACAGTGTATGAATTCATCCCTTGAAGTTTGGCATGTATGAAAGAGCCTAACAAATATAACACCAAGAAGAGAACTGGTGTTCCTAACACTATCCCCCCCCCCGCAACACATCCTGTTTCCATATTCAGCTGGTAATAATTCCAGGCAGAGAAATCAAGTGATGTAATACCAATGTAAATTAGTTCATTTCACTAGTCACTTTTCCTTAAACTACATTTTTTCAACATCAGTCTGAGAGATTTGAAAATACTGAACCCTACCTTCTCTCAGTATTTTCACACTCTCTGTCATACACACATTAAGTCCCACCTTTATTTTAGCTGTTATTTTATTTAAATATTAGCTTTAGTAAAACCTTCACAAATAAGTCAGAAAAAGAATGAGCAGTTAGGATCCTATGTATTGTAGTAACAGCTTCCTGTACTGAAATATTTCCCTTGGTTGCCAATTAAAGTTTGCGTGAATCTTTCAAGTTCTAAATGGCTAAAAGTGTAACTACTTGAGGGTCTATTTCTACTGTCGTGAATTTGTCTAGTCATTAAAATCTGCAGGAGAAGATCACACTTTGTCACAGTTCTTTTATCTGAAGATGGGCCTTCTCCTGTTTTCCCAGGCTGTGGAATGATACTCTCTCTTCCTTTAGAAAGGCAGCCAGCAGCATCCTTCAGAATTCATTCATTTGAGCATTCATTCATTTGAGCATTCATTTAAATTTATATGTTGAAACTTGTTAGTGGCTACTTTATATTTTAACATATTTGCCTTGAGAGTTATTACAAAGTTGAGATATATCTCAGAAAAATAAAAGTTTTCAAATTGTAGTTTGAAATGACCTTGGTCAAATTCTGAAGCAAAAATATTGATGTCACTAAGGAACAAAGAGAGAAGGAAAAAATACAATAGGCTAAATGCATTTGCAGGAAAAGAATAATTAAAAAGGAGGTATGAATGAAACAGGTATCAGGAGGGTAAAAGATTAAGTTTCACCCTGTGGGAAAATTTTAAACATATAGCATGGGAGGTGGAAAGATGAAATGAAAGAAAATTACATGAGAAAAGATTGTAAGAGAAAATGGCAGCAATGTCACTGCCTATTATGACTTATCTGAATGGCTGCTCTCTAGGTATTTGTAGCTGCCCATGGGAACTGTAATCCTAAGAAATTTGTCAGGTGCCAGACTTCTGGAAGGTTGGGTGTGGCTGATTTAAGTTGTCATGTCAGTGGATTTAGCTGCAGACTAAATGTACTCTCCAAACTGACCTTGCCATTTTCTCTTCTGCACCTAAGTATAGCACAAATAGGCTTTAACAAGATCTTATTTCTATCATGTCCGTCCCCATGATGTTGCCCTCAACTCACCCCCAGCCAATGACTGAATCAGACTTAAAATGTCCTTAGTTGTAGTGATGTTAAACAATCCTTCCTCCTTTATTCCAATGTTATCCATTGGCAATCCCAAGAGGTATAAAATGTGTTAAGGGTGGGGGAGAACTGGGGATGGGGGGGAAAATCGGTATTTAGACTCAACAATGGGTGGATAACCTCAACTCAAGCTATGGGAAGCAAGTTTTTTTTTGTTACTATTGTTTCTTATCAACTTGCTTCCCATGCCAGCATTTTCATCATTTACAGGATCCTCCTGCAAAAGTACCTTTCATTTTCTGGCATGTATTTCTTGAATGAATAAACCAACAAATAGCAAATGCTAATAAATACTGTAATGTTTTTCATCTCCCTCTTTACAGCCAGGTCTACAATGTGATCATTGTCAAACTATCAGCTGAAATTTGTTCACTGATGTTTTTCTCACTTTGTGTTAAAGTGCCCATTGAGAAAATAGCATATTATGTAGAAGTATGTGATTTATCCATTATTGTTGTGATTTTAGTCGATAAGTCTTTATTTCTGGTTTCGGTCATTTTCCTTCTCCTTTATTTTTTGCCTAGCACTGCATTGACTTCTATGGAATAGACGCCAGTTTATTTATTGGAGAAGGAGGAGAAAGAAGAGAAGGAAATGTCCTGACTAGAACCCAAAGGTAAAACTGGGGTATAGGCCTTAGTGCGGGCAAAACAGGTAGCAAATAATGCTTCTCTGTCTGTTTTTCTGGCAGCTTACCAGCTACCTGAAATCAGGCTGAATTCCTTCTTCTGCTCCAACATCATCTCAAGTCTTCATCTTTTAAGATCAAAATCCAATGCACTGAATGTCCAGCACCTCCTGACCTCAAAAGGGACAGCAGAAATGTGGAAAGAGAATTAAGGACGATCTCTGTATCTCTCCTTTATTTATGACTCTGCCTCTTATCCAAGAGATTGCTAATCTGAGATCATTTCCTTCTGCCTTTTGACCCAGGCATGTACATCCTATACACTCTTAGGTGTAGTATTTGCCTATCCCTGTAGTACATTTCCTGTAAATAATGCTCCTTCTGTTATGGTGAAAAAACCTGCATTACTAATCCTTACTCAGATTGAATTCCTGCTCTCAAGCACACACCCAAAGCAGCCTTTAACACCACCAACATCACCATGGCACATTCCATGAACCTCAGAGCAGGCAACCTCTTACTTGCAATGGGAACTGCAAACAACACTATTTGGAAAATCAAAATAGTTGTCTACTGTGTCCCTGGGAAGAAGGAAGCACTGGCTTTTTTTCCCAAGAAAGAAGACAATTTTCATTTTCTTAAGTGGTTAAGTATAATCAAGAAAAATGCCTGTCTGGTTCATTTTAGTTCAGTTTTGTTTATTAAAAGCACATGAAAACAGGAAATGTTCACGGTGGCTGGCATGAATCATTCTTAACCCGTGAACTCAGCTAATTGTAGAAAAATGTATCCTATGCAGCTTCCAAAGTACAGTAGGCAATATTAAGGAGGAAGGGCTTTTTCCCTCCCCCTCTGCTGAGGCCCAAGTCCCTCAGTATTGCACAACATCTTTTTCAACTCTGTAAAAATAGAAAACACAAGGAGTTGAAATTGGAAAAAGGATCCAATTCAATAATTAGAAGACTAAGAGTAATTGTTAAGGTGCGTAAGAAAAGTAATAATTACCTATCCCCTCAGGGTTGACTTTGTTTGGTTATACCTTAAGTATGTGCTATTTTAAAATGTTTTTGATGTAATGTGTTTAGCAGTGGTCACATGTCTGGGCCTTCTACAACTGGGCTGCTGCAAACATCTGGATGGGTACGAGATCCCAGCATGGATATAGGAAGCAGGTTTTAGCTTGTTGCTGCTATCCAGTGGTTATCTGGAAATTGGGGAGGGGGTGCTTAAAGAAAAAAAATATAGCCACAGAGATTGGGATCAGGGTAATAGCAGAAGTGTAACCTTGTTTCCTACAGAATTTTTCCACCAGGAATCTAACTAGAAAGCTGTTATTGGACCCAAAGGTAATGGCTATAGTCAAACAACAACTTTATGGGAGGACATTTTTTTGCTCTAAAATGTATTTTAATTCTAAAGTGATAAAGAGTTTAGGTAGAAAATCAGTAAAAATATGACAGAACATTTTTTTCAAACATCTAAAATTTGTCTTTGTAGAAAATGGAACCACAGGGAGAAGAACAATCATGACTATGGTAAAAATTCTCCTCTTCCATTTATTTATTCTGCTTTTGTTCTGTTCAATAACTGAAACTCTGGGGACATATAAAAATTTACTTATTTTCTACTTTTTAGTAAATAAACAAAACTTGTCACACATTTTAAGTTAGTGGGAAAAGTCTTACAACAAAGCCAGTGCTGATGTTATTATTACATTTTTATGCTTCATAAATAACTCAAGGTGGCAAACATAACTAATACTCCTGCTTTCTAATTTCCCACAACAACCCTGTGAGGTGGGTAGGGCTGAGAGAGAGGGACTGGCCCAAAGTCACCCAGCTGGCTTTCATGCCTAAGGTGGAACTAGAACTCACAGTCTCCTGTTTCTAGGCTAGTCACCACTATACCAAACTAGCGCTTCATGTCTGTCTGTCTGCCTGCCTGCCTGCCTGCCTGCCTGCCTGCCTGCCTGCCTGTCCGTCCGTCCGTCCGTCCTCTTCTGTTGTAGCACCTTCCCTGGAACAATCTCCTCTTTGGGTTGTTGAGAAATTCTTTGAAGTAGAGGTGATATTGGAGGCATGTCAAGTTCTCACGTTTTAATTGTTACTGTTGTTTGCAAAGATGTCGCAGTAGTAAAATGGGTGGTCAGATCAACTGTTTAAATAAATAAATCAGAAAGGGCAGTTAGCATCAAGGGAAGGACCTGTAAACATTGTGATGCCAGTTTAAGGCAGAATCTGCAGATACAATTATGCTTTTGTTTCATTAAATGCTTCTTTCACTCTTCTTCATAATTATGGGTGGCAAATAACTTACCTTCTCCAAAACACTTTGCTTTCCAGTGCTCCAGCCATTTGATTACTGTAAACAATTTGCCATGCCCTATTGGCATCTCAAGAGAATCTATATAACTCAGAGGACACAAAACAGCCTCCTCTCCTGCCCTGTTCTCCAAATGATATTTCCCTTGGATATCCCATTTTCCCTTAACTGTTTCTACAATGGTTGTTTGGAGTATTTGAGGCAACAGCTACAAATGGCTTCGATTTTGTGATAATGCTCTTCCATGGTACCCCGAGGAATATTTCCTGTGCCTTCCAAGAGCCTGCTAACCTACCACTGACGGGAAGACAGCTGTGCCAGACTGAAAGGCTGGCGAGGCTGCTGGGGGGGGGGGAGAATGGAAGTAAAGAAGAATAACACCCAGTTCGAAGGAAGCCCACAGTGCATTAATTTGTGAAAAACTAGACAAAAGCCAAACACTCTGCTACGAGCTGTGACAGGAGGGGATTTGAACAATGTTCTTGAGGAATTTGTTTTATTTTTCAATATCCATCAGTGGGGGTCCAAGATGCAAAATTAATAGTTTCAGTATGCTTCTTTGTAGAAATGCAGACTTACATGCGGTTACCAGGCAGAGAGGAAGAAAAACATCATTGAGAGCTGTGAAAGCCTCTGCAGTGCTCAAAGTGGGAAAGTACGCATGCTGGTTTCAACACTTCATTGTTCTCTTGCTTATCCCTCTGTACTTCACTGTGTGGCTCATAGCTGCGAAGCCATTGGATAGTACATGGCATGCCTTCTGTGTCAATGTGCAACAGCTATGTTGATCAAGTAACAACTCTCATGCCTTATTCACAGAAGTGGGGGCAGGCTAAACTTCTCCCCTGCTGTAAAACTCCTCATTCATGTTGAAAGATGGGAATTGATAGACACTGCTGCTTTTTTTTTTTTGGCCCAGTACTGAAAAGCCCCTTGAGCCAAGAGATGGAAATTGTCCATGTTCTCTTGTAGACGTGGCAGTTCATACCGAGAATCATGCATCTGCTTCGTGTACATGGAAGCATACTACAGACTTACTGAGAGAATCTCATAAGAATCCTTAGCTAGGTGAAGTTGCCAGATGTTGCCTGTAATTCATTGTGAGGCCTGTCAGGAAAAACAAACCCAAATCCTTTTCATCCTACAACAGCTAAATCAGAGCTTGTTGCTCTAAGGCCCCTGCAGTAGGAATAGGGCAGACTGAGGGAAACATTGATTCACTGAAATTGATGAAGATGTGAGCTGGGAAAGTAGAGTCGAAGAAAGTGAGATTTAAGCCAAGATTGAGGATTCCCAAGGCAAGGGAAAACCATGAAATATGTTTATTGGCATCTGAGTATAGGTGTGCTAAATGCATACAATATGTAGCAAACATCAAGTCCCCTTAGGCCAACCAGAATAGGATTGAGGGTTTTTTTTCCCCAGAAATGATGTTAACTTATTTAGGAATGATCAAAGATTATGTATCAAATAACTAAGCAGTGTTTAGAAGAAAATGGCAACTAATTTGAACATTCAGTATAATTTATATAATACATTTCTATGGGTTAGACATTTGGTATAGCCTCTAAAACCTATGAGCACATTAACAATAGACCATCCCTGTCTTGTCAAAAGAATCATCATGATATTCTGTTACCCTAAAGGATGTTTTTTCTTTAGGAATGATTCCTTAAGTTATTTTTAAATTGTTTCTAAATAATTGCTTTTGCTTTATTACTGCAATCATTTCTCCCCAATGCCCAACCCTAGCTTTGTCAGGCTTGTTGCAACTAAGCCTAAATGTGTGTCATGGAAATAATTACCTCTTCTTCTCTGGATTTTTTTACAGTATTTATAAATGTATAACCTACTTTTTTATATAGGCACAAAATATCTACCTTCTCCTATTTCCATTTCCTTCTTTTTCATTCCCTTGAATCCTTTTTTTATATTATAATCCTCTTTGACAGAGAATGTCCTGTCCTCCTTTATAAAGCATCCTGAACATGGCTAGCATTATATAAACAAGATAGTCACTTTTATTACTTTAAATCATTAAAGCTATTATCCTCCTCTTATTAGCACAGGATAATTGCTTCATATCCATTTTCTTAAACATCTGATTACAAATCAGTCTTAAGGACAGATGTAAAAAAAATGTGCTACTGTATATATCTCTTTGGGAGATTATTTAGAGATTTTGCCCACTAGGGAACCCATGATAAAGTAACATCAGCCACAACAGAATTCAGGTTATAATACTTCCTTTGTCCCTCAAATGAAATAAAGTCAATTATAGGAATATTGGAGGTTGTACATTATTTTAAAAAATGTACATGGAAACATAAAGAGTTCTTCTAGGTCTGTTTAACTCATTCAAATCCTACTGTGCTTACAACACACTTTGCGGATAGTCATCCCGCCCTTTTTTGATACATTCTAATCATGTGGCAGCAATATTACATGTCACCTGGCTATTCCAGAAGATGAGAGAGAAGGAAAGAAGTTTCTGTGTAGACTGCACAGTGCTCTGTGTGCCATTCTTCTTAGCAATGGAATGCAGCTAGACTTTTGACTACTTCATAGATTTTTTTTTTTAAAGCCTGAATTTCCATCCTCTTTATCTGGTTTCTACGTAGTGTTGAAGGAAAAGTGTGCTGGACCAGTAATGCTAAATACTCTAACACAGTTCTTAAGCTAACATATGCTCTGGCCAGAGTTACACTGTTCCAGCACAAAAAGTCTTCATCATGCTTCAGTCCAAGCCGGGAATAAATAACATGGCGACTGCTTTAGAAAGAATGTTGCAGTTTATTGAAGAGGAGAGCCAGACAGGAAGATGGCTCTGGAAGAAAAGAGAGTAAACACATGTAGGGAGTGGTTTTTATACCTTCTTGAGCCTTTTGTTTGGAGTTGTTCTTGTGGCATGAACTTTGACCTGAGTCTGAGTGTCCCTTTCTGGTATTCTGATGGTGCTGGGTTAATCCTATTACAGTATGTCCCAAAGGTCAATCCTGCTTCCCTGGGGCTGTGGTTAATGACCCTTAGATTTTTGGTGTGTTGATTCTAGGGATCTTTCTTCCTAATCCCAGTTTCCTGATTTCAGTCTTTCTGACAAGATTATCACATCTGCAATTCTGCAGACTTGGTTTCTGTTTGGGACAGAGAGACTTGGGGGCAGGGTTTGTTTCTGCATTTAAAATCCTTTAGGGAAATATATTCTGCCTTTTAAATATTTCCAAAAATATTTCTTTCTCGGGGGGGTGTGTGTGACTTCCCACAGTAGGAAATGGGGGAGGATTGTGGATGGAAGTTAAGCAAAACACTGAAATTGTGTTGTTTAAATGGAATTTTGTGCAAATCTACTCTCTAATATAATATCAGGAACTTTTAATTTTATTTTGAGTGTAATGGTATTGCTCACTTCCTTAGGTAATAGACAAATTATTTCTAAATCATTGGAGATTAGCTTGTTCATATGTCCAATTTTGAACCTTGAAATTTTACCCTCCCTAGAATTCTAGATATATCTGCAATGCAGCTGGAGGAACACAAATGTTACCATACTTGGCAACATGGAGCAAGAGGAGACACCTTTTAAATTTATTCTTAGCAATGGAAAAATTAAGCATGGCCAGGAAATCCAAGGAAGTGGCACCCATCAGTAAAACTAGTCATATAAGCTGTATTTAGGAAAGCATGCAATGGAGCTCAGTTCACAATTATTTCATCTCACAAATCACAGATGAACCCCTAGATTTCCTGTGTGAATGTCACCCTATTCTAGAAATAATAAATTGACAGGTATACTTGATACATGTATATTGTAATGTTTAAATTCATTAATTTCAGTGAGATTGCTAGTCAGGAGGCCTCATCAAGTACAGTGTAGGAAATACTCAATATAACAGCTTTAAACAGTGCTGGGCATATGTTTGGGGCTTCAAACGAATTTAGCAGTGGTTGGATCCATCACGGTGTGATAAGATTATGTGACTTGGTGTTAGACACAAGATTTCACAATGATTCCTTTCACTCAGATCTGGTTGTGTGAATTTCCGCTACATTTCTAGCCAGAATAAGACCCAGTTTGGTGTAGTGGTGAAGGTGCTGGCCCAGAAAGAACCTTCTAGGCCCACCCTAGGTATGAAAGCCTGCTAGATGACCTTGGGCCAGTCTTTCCGCTCAACCCCCTTCACAGAGTTGTTGTGAGGAAAAATAGGAGGAAGAAGGAGTAATATGTATGTTTGCCACTTTGAGTTACTTATATAGTAATAAAGAGGATAAAAGAAAAAAACTAAAAATATTTTTCAATGCAGTGGGACTACTTTAACTGAAAAAGTTTCATTGAGGGTTATAAACAAAAACAAAACAATAACAGTCTTATGTTATTTACAGCACTCTCTGAATGGTTTACAATGTCAGCCTATTGCCCTCAATAGTCTGGGTCCTCATATTACTGGCCTCAGAAGGATGAAAGGCTGAGTCAACCTTGAGCCAGTCAGAATCAAACTCCAGAATATGGGTACAGTTAGCCTGCAATACTGCATTCTAACCAGTGCGCCACCATGGTTCTTACATCCATAATTTTCACTCATGACAACCAGTTTGACTTAGTGCTTAAGGTACTCGGCAGAACCCAGGAGACTGTAAATTCTAGTCCCACCCTAGGTACAAAGCCAGTTGGGGGACTTTTGGCCAGTCACTCAAAAGCAGGCCATGGCAAACCATTCCAAAATCTTGAGAAGAAAATTGCAAGAACCACTCCAGGCAGTCAATTGAAGTCAACATGACTTGAAGGCACGCGCACACAAAAACACATTTCTTCTGGTTAATTGTCTGGGCTTGAGATATTCCTCAGAATGCAAATCCCTAATTTTCAAAATCTTGGTGATGTTGGTTTATTTGGTTAGTGGGAAGAGAAGGCACTATCATGGAAGCGTGATATGGGTTGGAGGTCAAACAGATTCGAAGGCAGTCAGGACAAATTCTCTCATTTGGCGTTCTAGCTATCAGGTCATGTCGTGGTTTTATTCTTAGTCCTTGTTAAAATGGAACTGAGAGATGGTCTTTAATATATCTTCCAGGCAATTCCCAGGGAAGCAATAAAGCAGAGAGATATTAGTAGTATCTCTCGCTTCTCCCTCTCCACTACTATCCCATATAAAATATTTAATCTTCCTGTCCCACAGCAATCTAGTTTGCAGATCACTCATTTGCTGCTGTTAGAAAGCCAGAATTCAGGTTCACACAAGGCTGCTTTGAGGGGGAAATAACTGTACTCCTCTCTGTTTCAGATTGGTAGTTCTCCCAATTATATCCTCCCTCCAACCAGCTAAAGAGATTGCCTATCCTTAATGCACTAGATCAGGGTAGGCAACCTTGGCTGTTTTATGACTCATGGACTTCAACTCCCAGAATTCCTGAGCCAGTCATAAAAGAGGCAAGGTTACCTACTCCTGCACTAGATAGAAAAAAATATATTTCTTTTTCTCATGTTTCAATACCATCCTTTCTCAGCAGCAAACCCAGAACCTCACATTCAGCAATTTTTTGGAATGGAAATCTGTTCTCTGCCCTATAAGGATGTTTAGGTATAAATGAAAGGAAATACACACCAATTAGGAGAAATTTGGATTTCACTATACCTGATTTATGTTAACATATCATGTATGCAATTTTTATTTCATTTTGTAAGAAATGTATATTGATTAAAAAAGGTTTGTCCTATAATGATATCTAGGTATAAAGAAAGGAAATATATACCAATTAGGAAGATATGGATTTCATTAAACCTGGTTTGTGTTAATATATCATGTATGCAATTTTTATTTTGTTTCATAAAAAATTCTATCAACTTTAAAAAAAAGATCAAATACCAATATTTGTTTTAATGCATATCTTACATGATTTTTTCCCAAATGCATCGATTGTGGGACAACTTTCCCAAAAATATACATTTTTCTATAAACAAATATAAATCAGCTGGCTAGAGGACAGATCACTGGAAAAACAGCAATTTGAATGGGATTGTAGGGAGACAGGAAACTCAAGGATTTTCTCCTTACAACCACCTTGCTGAAAATCTTTTTTTCCTAAAAGAAAAAAAGCAATAAGTCAATAATCTTTAAGTAACATTACCTGATGGAAAAGAGGAATTTCAAATTGTATCCCTCATCAATCATTCATACTGTAGCCATTTTTATCCTGATGATGGTTTTGTGCTTTTGTTCCTTTTTTATTTATATTTATTTATTCATTCAATTTCTACAGCTGCCAAGTGGCTCTATTTTTCCCAACAAAATATTTTCAATAAGCACTGTTTGAAAGACATGTTATTTGCTTTATTAAGTGATACCTTTGTTTACAAGGAATATTATATAAAGTTTTAATGATTGTTACTCTGTGATACTGTATAAAATATTCCTTTTTAGGGGGAATGAGTTCCTGTTGTAACAATTTACAAGGTAAAGCTATACAGTTGGCAATATTAAAATACATATTGTGTTATGCCACAGTTTTGTTAGCTATGTTTTGTTGAATAATTCTTAATCCTTAATCTGTGTATGCTATTATTAAGATTAGGAGTGGCTTATATTTGAAGAAAAACTTATTTTAATAGGTAAGACAAGGAAAATTATTAAATGCATACCAAATATTTCTATTAATAATTTACTTTAATTTAAATCAGGTTTTGCTCTATGATTCCCTACTGTTTGAAATTTGGTTTCCTATATGCTGAATAATCATTACCTAAAACAATAATTAAAGCTGAAATCCCAGGTAGTGTTAAGGCTGCTTTTAATTAAGCATGAGCTCCCTATCAGATTGCATTGAGAGAGTTTACTATAGCAGACGGCAATTAAGTTGATACAAAATTGTATTATTTGAAAATCAAAATCCTAGAAGCATAAAACCCATCTCTTGATTTTATTTTGCATTCCCTTTGCTAGAATTCTAGAATCCTACCATTTGAATTTGCTTATTATTTCTTGTCTATAAAATTTGTTGTGCTGAGTTTTTGATGTTTTGGGCATAACCTGGATTTGTATATATTCCATATTCTCAATATGTCACCTCTAACTGTGATTTTTAAAATCTACATTAACCTTATTTTTATTTTGTGACTTTATTTTACCACAAAAATCCATGCCATCAAAATCTCAGGTCATGTTCTTCTAACTCCAAAAGT
Organism: Bothrops alternatus; assembly: GCA_034064705.1. Lineage (NCBI taxonomy): Eukaryota > Metazoa > Chordata > Lepidosauria > Squamata > Viperidae > Bothrops > Bothrops alternatus. The sequence goes on from JARGCV010000068.1 coordinate 2,264,197, forward strand.
CTTCTATTTCTCAGAAACACATACTTTTTCATACAAACCAAACAGCAAGCTGCAAAATACCATTTCAAATTGGGTAAAACAGATCCTCTTTTTTTCTTTGTATCTTGTAAAATTTTATGTTTAACTTGTGTTTTTTCCTCTCCTTGCCATACAAACATGAAAGGCATGAGATAAAAAAATGTGTTCATCTTATCCATGTGCGATGTCCTTATTTGCCTTTTGCTGTTTAAATGTTCATCTCTTTTTGACAATCTTACCAATTCAATATACAATGACTATTTTAATCTTCCCCTTTTTCTCAGCCATTCACTCTTCCACCCTTCTTATGCATATAAGAAGGATGTGTATGTACAGTATGTACGTATGCACATACAGAGACAATATTAGAGTCTTGGTGACGCAGTACCGGTAGTTAGAATGCAGTATTGCAGGCTAACTTTACATTCCACTGCCAGGACTCAGTTGACTCAGCCTTCCATCCTTCCAAGGTCAGTAAAATGAGGAGACAGATTGTTGAGGGCAATAGGCTGACTCTGTGAAACCACTTAGAGAGGGCTGTAAAGCATTATGAAGTGATATATAAGTCTAAATGCTATTGCTATTATGTTAAAAATAATTTCCAATTCTATAAAAATAAAGGTGACACTCAGTTTGGAATTCCTGACTTCCTTCTTAAAAAAAGGCCATTGCTGTGAGAAAGCCTTGAATGTATGCACATTTATATCTCAAACAGATGAGGGTTCCAAGGAAAACAGTCATCAACTGCAGTTTCCAATGATCATTATCAAATGGCACATGGACAAAAATGATTGCAAAGGGGAAATGTTAGTGAAGTAATTTATATGCTATGGTCTTCCTGCTTCTTATTCTGAACAATCTGAACAATTAGATTATTTCCCTGTGCATTACTAAAAAAATGAACATTTGCTCCAAGTTGTTCCTTATTTCTTCTGAATTTCGCTATGACAATTAGGGAGCAGAAATGCTCAAGAGTTCCAATTAATGAAAGGGTTTCTATTTGACAGACAGTCAAAGGGAAATGACATTATGTTCAAAGAGTCCAAATGTATTTTGACTGGAAATACCTTGATGTAATCCTTTATAACATTTGATTCTAATCCTTGATAAAAATGCCATTTGTGTTGGATCACACTAGTATTTTCTTTAAAATAAAATACAAGAAAAACTTTAAAAAATCTTTTTGTACTATAATATAATTCAATATATGTGCTTAACATTCTTTGGCATGGGTCTTCAAACTTGACCCTTTTTTGACTTGTGGACTTCAACTCCCAGAATTCTGGCTGAGGAATTCTGGGAGTTGAAGTCCACAAGTCATAAAAGGGCCAAGTTTGAAGACCCCTGGTCTATAGTACATCAATTGATTATGGAAGCAGCTGAAATTATTTAGGCTGTAGTGCTTAAGCTGAATTAGGAGTGTAAAACTGTTGATTATAGGGGTATGATTGTATATCAGTTATAAGGATGTGGTTATACTCCCTGCTGAATATCAAGTTGGCAGTACTGTTGTTCTCAATTTCAACAGAGCCTTCCTCTGTATTTCTGTAGCACACTAACTGTTGCCTTCTTGAGGACAAGAGAACTGCTTCCTTAATACGTAGTTATTTAACATTGTCACAATACTCTGATCAAATAATATTTTGAAATTACAATTGATTCTAGAATTTAAAATAATAATAATAATAATAATAATAATAATAATAATAATAATAATAATAATAATAATAATAGTTGGAAGGGACCTTGGAGATCATCTAGTCCAACCCCCTGCTCAGGCAGGAAACCCTATACCATTTCAGACAAATGGCTGTCCAGTCTCTTCTTAATAACTTCCAGTGTTGGAGCATTCACAGCTTCTGGAGACAGGTTATTTCACTGATTAATTATTATAACTGTCAGAAAATTTTTCCTTAGTTCTAGGTTGCTTCTCTCTTTGATTACTTTCCATCCATTGCTTCTTGTCCTGCCTTCAGGCACTTTGGAGAATAGCTTGACTCCCTCTTCTTTGTGGCAGCCCTTCAGATATTGGAACACTGCTATGAGGTCACCCCTCATCCTTCTCTTCATTAGACTTGACATACCGAATTCCAGCAACCGTTCCTTATATGCTCCAGTCCCCTAATCATCTTTGTTGCTCTTCTCTGTACTCTTTCTAGAGTCTCAACATCTTTTTTACATCGTGGTGACCAAAACTGGATGCAGTATTCCAAGTGTGGCCTTACCAAGGCATTGTAAAGTGGTATTAATACTTCACGTGATCTTGATTCTATCCCTCTGTTAATGCAGCCCAGCACTGTGTTGGCTTTTTTGGCAGCTGCCGCACACTGCTGGCTCATATTTAAGTGATTGTCCACTAGTATTCCAAAATACCTCTCACCGTTGCTACTATTGAGTAAGGTAGCACCTATACCAGGGGTGTCAAACTGCCAGCCCATGGGCCGGATGCATCATAATGAAACCACGCCCACCTCATTGCTGGCAATGGCAAAAAAGTCACGATACATTGCGACACATCATGTGACGTTGTGAGTTTGACACACCTGACCTATACTATACCTGTGCATTTGGTTTTTCTCACCTAAATGTAGAACCTTATTTTGTTCACCATTGAATTTCATTGTTAGATAGCGCCCAATGTTCAAGTCTGTCAAGATCCTTCTGTATCTTAAGCCTATCTTCTGGAGTGTTGGCTATTCCTGCCAGCTTAGTGATGTCTGTAAATTTGATGAGTTCCCCATCTGTCCCCTTATCCAAATCATTGATGAAGATGTTGAAGAGCATCTACTGTATGTAAATGCAGTTCCATTGAGGACCACACGCTGAGTACGGCCACTCAGCCAGTTACAGTTGATTTTGATTTCCTCCTTGACTTCATCTGATCATAAGATGGTTCAAAGATATAGATATGTATGCTTGTGTAAGGGTACATACAAACATACCCCTTCAAGTCAGTTTTTTTTACTCCTGTTCACTGCCTAGATTAGTCCCTGCAGATTTTTTGATAAGGTTTACAGAAATGGTTTGTCATTGTCTTCTTCCTAGGGCTGAGAGAGAATGTCTGGCCCAAGATCATCCAGGTGGCTTTGTACCTAAGCTGGGACTAGAATTCATGTTCTCCCAGTTTCTAACCTGTTGCCCTAACCACTATTATACAACAAGGTGTCTTGCATAGGCAGAAATATTGATTTAATAATAGCCTTAACCTGCTGTGGAGCCTGGATTACCTGGATGAATCCTTTCTTCATACTGTCACTCTGTTGAATCTCTGGGACGTCTAAGCTCTGTCATTAAACTCCTGCTGTACTCAGGGCATCTGTCAAAACTTTTCCAAACAGCCAGGTTTGTTGTTTAAAATATAAATTATTGCAGCCTTTTTCTTATTTTCTTCTTGTGATAACACAGGAGCAGAAACATCTGACAGTAGTTTGTTAAAAGAACTGTGGTTTAATATACAATATGAAACAACAATATTCAGGGAGCATACAGAATACAAGATAGTCAGTTATATTCAAATGGTTCAAATGAGCTAAAGATTCCAACTGCCATTCCCCTCAGACACAGTCTCTTAAAGGGATACTACCTCCAAAATACTCTGCTGACTCATTTTCTATATATCACTTCTGCAGGTCAGCTACTAAATTATAATTACCTTGACAAGGTTAAAATGCTATCCAATTAGAACAAAATTATGCAAGCACAAATTGTGCTTCCTCTATTGTCGATCCCTATTTTGGCAATGGTAATGAGGCTGGCAAAGGGTGATGTACTTATTACAGGCCAGGTTAATGAATGTGACTAGTAGATTTTCCTCTGATTTCTTTTTTCTTCCATCTGATAGCGGACAAATAGCCAGCAATCACTTTCCCTAAAGTGGAGTTGGATAGGATCAGACAGTTGGGCATGAGTGCTTACAATGGCAGGCTTAACCACTTGACATGGTTGTGGGACTTGTGTGCTCTGAGGAAGATGAGAGGTATGCCAGAGATTCAACCATGACTGGAGAGGTCCCATCAGAGGAGTCAGACAAAGAGTGTTTCTCCCATAAAAAATATGGTGAGACGTAAGTTACAGAAAGCATACTGGCTTGGTCATTGCTTGGGTTAACAAGGACCCTGCCAATTTTTGGAGTTCCTGGACATCTGGTGAAAAATGGGCTACAGGACTCAGGACTGTTGGCTGACCCACTAGGGCCAGCAGCGGCAGAACTACCGGAAGGAAAGGTGTTTACCCATCACAGATATATTGTGATTGAAAACAAAGAAATAATTATTACAGATCAAGTCCAACAAGAAGAGGATATTTGAAATGAATGCAACAGTTCTGGAAATAACAACATCCAGAATCAGAAATAACAGAACAGAGGCTAGCAGATCAATATTGATTTATAATTAGGAAATGAAGAATTCATAGAAGCAGAACTGAAAGAACTGCAAAGGCCTATTCTGGGCAGAGAAATCAAAGCCTTGCCAGAAGTAACTCAGACTGTAGAGGCAAATAAGGGAGAGTTGGCATTAAAGGAATCTGTTGTGTCCTGAGCCTGCAAAAGCAGGCTTGGGACGTTGCATTGGTCCCGGGCATTCCAGATAGAGCGGCGCCAGCCTTCTGCGCATGTGCAAGGCGCGAAAACGCTCTGTTCCTATTGGTTGACATTGTCCGGGTTTCTGGCCATATAAAAAGACCTGCGTGCCTTTTGCTTTTGCTTGGTTGTTGTAGAAGGAGAATAAGGTGCTTGTTCAGCATCGCCATGTGTATTCATCATTCACATGCGAATGAAGTACACAACACTGGCGACGAGGATGGGATCCTTTGCAAGCTGGAACAAAAGAGTTGAGGACTTACCCAGGAAGTCCTGAAGAGGGGAAGACGGCGTCTGAATCAGCGTCCCAGCCTGCCAGTACAGCGTTGCTGAAGGTTGAGCTCGGCTAAAGGACCCTTTCCCCAACAGCAGCTTGTAGAACATAAGAACATAAGAACATAAGAAGAGCCATGCTGAATCAGGCCAAAGGCCATCGAGTCCAGCATTCTGTGTCACACAGTGGCCCACCAATTGTACATGGGGATCTTGAGCAGAAAGAGAAGGCAAAACCCTCCCTTTCCTTTGACCCCCAACAAATGGTACCCAAGGGAATCCTGCCTGCCTCAACCAACATAGAGGCGGCACATGGACATCCGTTTTAATAACCACCGATACACTTTGCATCCATGAATCTATCTAGCCCTGCCTTGAAGCTGTCAAGGCTGACAGCTGTCACGACCCCTTCAGGAAGTGAATTCCATAAATCAACGACCCTCTGGGTGAAGAAATATTTCCCTTTATTTGTCCTCACTTTCTTAGCTATGAGCTTTAGGGAGTGCCCCCTTGTCCTGGTATTGTGTGATAGAGAAAAGAATTTTTCTCTATCCACCTTTTCTATCCCATGCATGATTTTATACACTTCGATCAAGTCACCCCTTAAACGCCGTCTTTCAAGGCTGAAGAGACCAAGGCGTTGCAATCTGGTTTCATAAGGGAGGCGCTCCATTTCCTTGATCATTCTTGTTGCCCTTTTTTGCACCTTTTCCAGTTCCATTATATCCTTCTTGAGGTGCGGTGACCAGAATTGTACACAGTACTCCAAGTGTGGTCTCACCATCGATTTGTACAGAGGCAATACAACACTTGCTGACTTATTTTCGATTCCCTTCCTAATCATGCCAAGCATGGAATTTGCTTTTTTTTTTTACTGCTGCTGCGCATTGGGTTGACATCTTCATCGAGCTGTCCACCAAAACCCCAAGATCCCTTTCTTGGGTTGTCTCAGAAAGTTTGGTCCCCATCAGTTGGTAAGTATAATTGGGGTTCTTTGCCCTGATGTGCATAACTTTGCACTTGTTTAGGTTAAAATGCATTTGCCACTTTGTTGCCCACTCACACAATTTCGAGAGATCCTTCTGGAGCTCCCGACAATCAGTTTCACTTTTCACAACCCGGAACAATTTAGTGTCATCAGCAAACTTGGCTACCTCACTATTAACTTCTACATCCAGATCATTGATGAATAAATTAAAAAGTAAAGGTCCCAAAACTGAACCTTGGGGTACACCACTTCTCACTTCTTTCCATCCGGAGAATTGTCCATTTATTGCCACCCTTTGCTTCCTACAATTTAGCCAGTTACCAATCCAGGACAAGACCTGTCCTCTAATTCCGTGGCTGGAGAGCTTTTTTAGGAGACTTTGGTGAGGAACTTTGTCAAAAGCCTTTTGAAAGTCATGATATACAATATCAACTGGGGCCCCTTTATCTATGTATTTATTTACACCCTCAAAGAATTCTAACAAGTTAGTAAGACATGATTTGCCTTTGCAGAAACCATGTTGATTTTCTTTCAGCAATGCCTGTTTTTCTATGTGCCCTGTAATTTTATCTTTAATAATGGTTTCCATCAGTTTGCCTGGAACTGAGGTTAGACTGACTGGTCTATAGTTTCCTGGATCACCTCTGGATCCTTTCTTGAAGATCGGGGTTATATTTGCTTCCCTCCAATCCTCCGGTACAGTGCCTGATCTTAGAGAAAGATTGTATATTTTAGCTAGAAGTTCAGCAATTTCACACTTGAGTTCCTTGAGAATTCTAGGGTGGATGCCATCTGGACCCGGCGATTTGTTGACATTTAGTTTAGGAAGTGAGTGATGAAGGTCACAAAGCTTACGATGTCGAAGATTGGCCGATTGACTGATTTTGATGTCTCCCACCCAGAGAGATGGAATTCCTACATAGCACGGGTGGAGAATTACTTCCAAGTAAATCAGATTAGAGAAGATGGCCTAAAGGCAGCAACGCTTTTGTGTGCCTGTGGACAAGAAGCTTTTGACATTGCAGAAAATCTGGTGGCCCCTGTACCTCTGGAGTCAGTAATATATGCTGACTTGAAGAAAATGTTGAAGGAACATTTCCAACCGAAGTTATCCATCATTGCTTGGAGGCACACGTTCGAGCAGAGAGACCAGAGGCCGGATGAATCTGCTGCGGACTTTATTGCGGCCTTAAGGCAAGCAGCCAGACCTTGTGAGTTCAAGGATCTGGAAGAGAGGCTGTGAGATCATTTTGTCTGTGGCTTAAGGAGCAGAGACTTACAACAAAAGATTTTTGCAAAAGAAGATGTCTCCTTCCAAGAGGTGTTGCGAGAGGTGGCAGCTGAACAAGCAGCAGGCGGGGCTGTGAAGGCCTTGCGCCTTGCCAGGAATCCTCCAGACACAGCTACCGTCCATCAAGAGGACGCTCGAGAAGGATCAGAAGTGGATCCTGAAGAGGAGGTCAACAGACTTCACCAGCCAGCTGAGAGGAGGCAGAAGGGACGTCCGGTCAAGGCCCCAGCATCGCTTCAATGCTTCGGGTGCGGAGGACACCACAAGCGAGCTGACTGCAGATTTTGCTCCGTCATTTGCACGGTGTGTGGCAGGCAGAGCCACATTGCATCTGTCTGTTTGGGTCGCCAGAAGGTTCAACCTTGGGAACAATTGCTTCAGAAAGGTACCAGGGTCCCCAGCAAAAACAGGGTGGGTTTCTGCTCATCGCGCAGGAGCTTTTTAAGAACAGGGACACACAAGCCCCTTAAGAAGAAACTTTCCATTAACGTAAGGTTGCAAGGGGTTCCCTTACTGATGGAGTTGGACACTGGGTCTGCTCTTTCCATTATTTCAATTAATACCTTTAAAAGGATTTGCAGCAGTAGTGGCCTTCGAGTTAAACTCAGGCCATCAAATCTAATACTCACTGATTTTCAAAATTCTATGATGTGTGTTAAGGCGGAGGCCACCCTTAGGGTACAGTATAAGGATTTTGAAGGTTCCCTAGATGTGGTGGTTGTTGGGGGTGAATGTACGAGTCTTATTGGACTCGATTGGTTTGAGGCTGTGGGAATCCAGGTAACTGGGCTGCACAGCTTGCAAACGTTGGGCCTTGCAGAAGTCTGCAAGGAGTTTGCATATGTGTTTAGTTCAGAGCTAGAATCCTACAAGGGGCCTCCCATTTTGCTATGGTTAGACCCAACTATCACACCCATCAGGGTTAAGCCTAGGAGGGTACCTTTTGCCCTCAAAAGTAAGATCGATGCTGAGCTGGACAAATTGCTCCAGCAGGGCATTCTAGAACCTGTGGATTCAGGTCCATGGGAAACCCTCATAGTAACACCTCTAAAGGCTAATGGGGACATACATATATGTGCAGACTATAAATGCACACTGAATAAGGCGCTGCAACAGCACACTTATCCAGTGCCTGTGGCAAGTCACATTCTGGCCTCCCTTCAACGGGCGGGGGTGCATTTTTGCAAAGCTTGACCTGGCATAGGCCTATCAACAGCTATCTGTTGATGAGACAGCTGCAGAGGCCCAGACTATTGAAACTCACAGTGGGGCCTTCAAGGTCAAGAGACTGCAATTTGGGGTAAATGTAGCCCCTGGCATATTCCAAAGTGTCATGGAGAGCACACTTTGAGGTATTCCTGGGGTCTGTCCCTACTTCGATGTCCTCATTGCTGGGAAGTCATCTCAAAATTTAGCAGAAAGATTAAGGGCTGTCTTGCTTCATTTTCGAAAAGCAGGCCTTAAACTAAAGAAGGATAAATGTAAGATAGGAGTCACTTCTACTGACTTCTTAGGATTCAGGATTGATGCTCAAGGCATTTCACCCTGCTGAAACTAAATTGCAAGCTATCCAGCAGGCCCCAAGCCCTAAGTCTAACAGTGAGCTGCAAGCCTTCTTGGGGCTATTAAATTTTTACCATGCATTTCTCCCATATAAAGCTGCAGTGGCAGAGCCATTACACAGGCTCTTAGACAAGCAGTCTCCTTGGCAGTGGACTAAAGTCCATGACAAGAGTTTCAACGAGGTTAAGGCCTTGCTCACTTCTAATGCTGTTTTAGCACATTTCAATGAGCAACTGCCTGTTTGCATTGCATGCAATGCATCTCCTTATGGGGTGGGAGCTGTACTCAGCCATCTGAAGGCTGATGGGACACAGGTCCCTGTGGCCTATTATTCAAGGACTCTGTCTTCTGCAGAGCGAAATTACGCTCAAATTTACAGAGAAGCCTTGGCCATAGTGGCTGGCATTAAGAAATTTCATGATTTCTTATATGGCCGCCATTTCATGGTTTATACTGACCAAAAGCCTCTGCTGGGTTTGTTTACCACTAACAAATAGACCCCACATATCATTTCTTCTCGTATGCTGAGATGGTCCATTTTCCTGTCAGCATATGAGTATACATTAGTTCACAAATCAGGAAAAGAAATGGGTCATGCAGATGGCCTGAGCAGATTACCCCTGAACCAATTAGAGCCAGATCCTGCTCCAGCCATTAATATTCTTTTCATTCAGGAGTTGCCTGAGTCTCCCCCCAATGCTAGGGACGTGGCTGCAGAAACTGCCACTGATCACACGCTTACACGCGTGCTGACATGGATGTTGTCAGGATGGCCTGACAAGTGCCCTGATAATGAGTTGCAAAGCTTCTGGCACAAGAAGCATGAGTTTTCCACTTTCAAGGGTTGCCTGTATGGGGTAGCAGGGTAGTGATCCCAGCCTCATTGAGGTCTAGAATATTGATCTCTCTGCATGAGGGACATCCTGGTATAGTCAGGATTAAAGCGCTTGCGCACAGCCATCTTTGGTGGCCTGGGCTCAATAAAGCCATCCAGGCCCAGGTGCACGGGTGCCAAGTGTGCCAACAGTCTCGGCCTGAAATGCCTCAGGCCCCAGTACATAGGTGGGAGGAAACTCAAACCCCATGGTCTAGGGCGCATATAGATTATGCTGGGCCTTTTCACGGCCAATTCTTGCTGGTTGTTGTTGATAGCCATTCCAAGTGGCTAGAGGTTGTTCCTGTTTCCTCCACTACTACTGCCAGGACCATCCAGGTGTTGAGAGGAATTTTTGCATCACACGGTCTTCCAGATGTGCTGGTTTCAGATAATGGCTCTCAATTTACGTCTTCTGAGTTCCAGGCTTTTCTTCAGGCCAACCTGATCTGGCATGCACCATCGGCTCCCTTCCATCCATCCTCCAACAGACTGGCAGAGAGAATGGTTCGCACCACCAAAGATGCCCTCAAGAAACTGACTTACGGTAACTGGCATCACAGGTTAGCAAATTTCTTTCTTGCACACCACACCACACCATGTACAGCCACAGGGAAGAGCCCTGCTGAACTCCGCTGGGGTCATCGCCTCATCACTAAACTGGACAGGCTATACCCTGACCAGGTGGCTTCACAGATGTCATAACCGCGGGCACCTAGGAGACTCCAGGTGGGCAATCCGGTTTGGGCAAGAAACTATAGGCCTGGACATCTCTGGGTCACAACTGTGGTCTGCAAGGTCTCGGGGCCGTTGTCATACGAAGTTGCCTTGGGTGACGGCCGCGTTCTTGGCAGACACATAGACTAACTGCGTTGGAGACTGGACTCGCACTTTTCCACTCCTGGCTCTGCTCTGGGGGGGGAGGAGGACCATAATATGCATTCTGGGTCACAGTTTCCCAGGCCTAACAGGCCCTCACTAGCTGCTACTGAGGCTGTTTGGGATTCATCCCAAGGTTCCGCAAGTGCTCCTACCAGGAATTCACTGGATAGGGGATCATCCCACACTTCCATAATTACTCCAGACAGGGAGTCACACCGGGGGTATCCACAGTATTCACATATGTCAGATAGTGCTCCAGACAGGGTGACTGACCAGGGGTATCCACACAAATCACAAGCAGCAAGAGAAAAGGAATTCCATCAGGGGGGCTTGCCAAATTCTGCAATTGCTCCCAAAAGGAGGTCTCCAGCAAGGAGGGTTGCCATGGAGGCGACTCCTTACTCTGGCACCTCGGGTACGTGCTTGGGGGCCACAGAGTACTGGGGCACTTCCACTACCCAGCCCTCTCCATCTGCTGGCCTTGGGCTCGAGGGACAGTGTTCCCAAGAGGGGTCCATTGTGGACTCAGGGACTTCCACCCCTCCAAGGTATGCTGGCTTGGACTTAGAGGGTCCAGCCAGCCAGCAGCTTGGCAGGTCAACTGGGTATTTGGGGCAGCAAAGTCCTGGCCTGCCTAGCCTGGTAGGCGAGCAGGTGGGCCAGGCACCCTCACCAGGGTCACCTAGGGATTTAGGGCAGCAACGCCCTGGCCTGCCTAGCCTGGTAGGCGAGCAGGTGGGCCAGGCAATCTCTCCGGGCCTTAGAAGGTTGCAGTGGGCCAAGTGCACACACAAACATCTGAGAGACTTTGTGAAGTTGTTGTCAAATCATGAGGGTCCTGTTCATGAGGTCCCTGAATAATGGGAGCAACTCGTGGGTAGATTATTTTGTATTATTTTTTTATTTCGGATACATTTATTGTATTAATCAATATTGTAGAGGGTTTGCCTGAGGGCAGACTCAAGTATTCCACACTCCTTGCATTTGAATAATGCAACTGTATGCCACTCTTCCCAATGCATGGCGTACATGAATGTACGCGAAGTATATTCTATCTAGGGAGGGGTGTTATGTCCTGAGCCTGCAAAAGCAGGCTCAGGACGTTGCATTGGTCCCGGGCATTCCAAAAGCTGCCTGGGAGCAGACAGAGCAGTGCCAGCCTTGTGCTCATGCGCAAGGCGCGAAAACACTCTTTTCCTATTGGTTGACATTGTCCAGGTTTCTGGCCATATAAAAAGTTCTCCATGCCTTTTGCTTTTGCTTGGTTGTTGTAGAAGGAGAATAAAGTGTTTGTTCAGCATCACCATGTGTCTTCATCATTCGCACGCGAACAAAGTACACAACAGAATCCATCAGAGATAAAGAATTGTTTTCATTTGGAAACCAGGCACCCTCTCCTCTGCCTCAGAAAGAACAAAGACCTCTAACTAAAGAAGTAGAAGAAACAAAGAATTACTGAGCAGCTAGAAGAACACAAAAACACAGAATAAGGTTGTCTGCACTGAAGCTTGTTCTAAAGAAACAGCTAGCTCCTTTCCCAGCCCCTCTTCCCCAGAAAGGCCAACCTTCTTTATGTTAACAGCAAACTGGTCTGGACCCTGTTTGGACCATACACTATACGGCGTATGCCACAAAGCAAGGCAGAGTTTCTGTCTGCATGAAAATAGGGGCAACAGAGGGGTGATTAAATGGATGATTTAGTGCCAATTATTATCAGCAGAAGACTCTGGAAGGGGAGAGAAGGGGTGGCACTTCTCTGATCCCACAGAGAGAAATTTCATGTATTTCACAGAAGTGGGGTGAAGATTCTAAAATTTATTTTTTAATTAAACATTTTAGAGAAAGCAAAGGGAGATAAAAAGACATGCAAAAATAGAAAAGATTAAAATACAAATTCATAAACAAGAGATCTAGAATGTCCTGGGGATTTGAGTTTTCCAATATATCATTAAGTACTTATGAAGTATAAAATATATTATATCCCTTTTATAAAAATAAGGATCATTGTAGAAATCACTGGCTGGTATTATAAACTACAATAAGTGTGATCAGTATTGAGAATCTTCCCAAACTGGGTTATCCCATGAAATTAAATATCCTGGAAAACTAAATTTTGGATTAGGCACAAATCCATATATTCAGTTAAAGTATAGTCCGAGGATGGTTTCCAATGAGAACTGAATTCTACATTAGATTTATTTTTAAGATAGAAAATTATTCTGTACATCAAAACAAACTTCCCCAGCTTGGTTAACCATTTTTTCAAGTGGAAATTAAATAGAGTTTCCAATAAGAATACATAATATCCTTGCATCAAAAACTGACATCAAATTGATTTGCAAGATTTGTTAGACTTGCAAGGTAGTCTAGGCAAGAAGCACAATCAGAAATGCTAATTCTACCTACTTTAGAGGTTATGTTAAAGTCTGGAAATATCCCTCCCATCCCTCACTTTTACCCTCTCAAAAACTAGGGAGGGCAAAATAGCAAATACCATAATAAAAGACCATAATAATAAATATCCTTAAAAAATTAGAAATCCCATAGTTGAAGGAAATAAAAATGTTCCCCTCAACAATGGAGCCAACTAGATAGGTCTCCAACTCCAGGGGAACCCAGTTTCAGGCCCAAGACCAGTCATTGGCACAGAGAAATCTAACTGAGTTCAATCCTTTATTTGCTTATACCCAGTGATGGGATTTAGCCGGTTCACACCAGTTCGGTAGAATTGGTAGCTAAATTTTGTTGAGTTTGGAAACCGGCTGAATGCACACTGCTTCCAGAAGTCCATTCTAGGCCTGGGAGGCCTGGAGGAGGCTTCCCAGGCCTAGAAAAGCCCGCCGGAAGTGCAGGGATGCCACTTCCGGAAGTCCGTTCTAGGCTTCGGAGGCCCAGGCCTGCATCCACACAGAGAACCAGTTGTTCAGGAACTTGAATCCCACCATTGCTTACCCCTAATCAATAGAATCTTGCCAAACTCAGGCGACAACCTTCTAACTTACTAGATATACTCTGAGAGTCTTCTGTGAATTCAATTCTTTCTTCAGCGGCACTAATTTTTCTGTGGCATTTTTCCTGTTAATTCATCCTCTGATTCCACCAAATGCATCAGCAGGATTTTGTACTTACATTTCTACCAATATAGAAAAATAGATAAAGCTCTGGGTAGTATTCATTCAGCCAATCAGTTTGCTTTGCTTTTCCTTTGTGAGGTCATGCCCCATAATGGTGCTGATAGGTGCATGAGCTCACAAAGGAGAAGTAAATAAAACTTTTTGGTGGGCTGAATGAAAGCTATTCACTCAGAGTTTTGTCTCTGTGTGGGTGCTGAGTGTACTGCTCCTTGACTCAGATAGGTTGCTTAGATTTGGTTTTGTTTTTATTTAACTGCATTTACCGGTACTTAGCGTAGGTTTGGTTTACTTTACAGTATTTATTTGTTTATTTATCCATACTGTATATTTACTTAATATCACACCTATTTACACTATTTATTTTTTATTTCTTTATCATATTTAATATATTTGTTTCTTTAGTTTAGTTAGGATTAGTTTAGTTTACTTCAGGATATTGAATCCATCATGGAGATGTTCCTGTATTATGCAGGGAAAGCCCTCTTAGAGGTAAGAGATCTTCTGTTTTATTTATTTACTTGTCAACTTGCATGTCTGACTCTAGGATTTAGGATTCAAAGAGGGTAACATGACATCGATGAGATGATGATGATGATGAAATAAAACAGAAATTAAAAGAATTTAGGAACAAGCAAAAATGGTTTTAGAATATTTTTTAAAAGAAACTTTGAACCTCAATATTTTAAAAAGATTTGCACATCTTCTTTCAGACCTTTTCTGGGTGAATTATGTTAATATCTTCAATTTAAATGCATCCACAGAACAGCCTTCCAGGAAGGCTGGGAAATATGGCAATGTGACTTTGCTTGGGGTGCATAGAAAAGCACCATTACCTCCTAGAGGTAAGAGATCTTCTGTTTTATTTATTTACTTGTCAACTTGCATGTCTAGGTTTTAGGATTCAAAGAGGGTAACATGACATCGATGATAATGATGATGAAATAAAACAGGAATTAAAAGAATGTAGGAACAAGCAAAAATTGTTTTAGAATAATTTTTAACATAACCTTTGAACCTGAATATTTTAAAAAGATTTGCACATCTTCTTTCAGATCTTTTCCTGGTGAATTGTGTTATATCTTCAGTTTAAATGTATCCACAGGACAGCCTTCTAGAAAGGCTGAGAAACATGGTTCTGTGACTTTGCTTGGGGTGCACAGGAAAGCACACAGTCATGGGGCTGGCAAGAACCCTCAAATCCTTCTTTCTAATTACTTTTTAACATTGCTTACCTCTTTTAAATTTTATCTATGGGGCTTATGTTTTTAATATTTTATTGGTATAGCTCATTTAATCCCTCTGGGAAGGAGATGGAAAGATAAGTAAACAAATAGTGTGTGTTCTATTCTGATGATAAGTTAAATTGCATTGACCATTAGTCATGGTTAAGGGCCATAGTGATGAAGCATCCAGCAGACAACAGTTAGTGAATATTGTCACTACACTATCCCATGTTCCTTTTTAGCACTAGAGAACATTCGGTATGTCCTTGACCCCTTTTTCAATTTACCAGATGGATGGCCCAAGGTAGTGGGGCAGGGGAGAGAGGCTTCCCCCACACCTCTTCCTACTGTTTTTGGCTGTGACAGGTGGAGACAATGTGCTGCAAGGCATGGATGCTGTCCCCTCCACCATATACCTGCTCCCATGACAAACAACCCATTTGTTTACATCACTGACCGCTGCACAAAAGGATACAACACCCTCTGCACACCTAAGAAGAAAAAGCAACTTTCAGCCTCACAAGAATTGACTATGGATTGGAAAAGGGCCTTTGAATCAGGAAGGAAAATGGGAGAAACAAATATTAGCATATCAAAGCATAGGGTTGATCCCATGGCCATGGTCATGCAACACGGCACATCTGCTGCCTGCATGGAATCAAGAAATGATTGAGATAGTCTGTTAGGATGTTGTGTTCTCTATCTGCTTCTTTGCCAATATTTTTAATGGAAGTAGAGTAAGTATTATGATAGGTTTTTGTTTCATTCTGTATTATGTATGATGAAATTTGCACATCCACAGTAAGAGTTTTCCTTGCTGTTTTGGGGATGGGATAATCCATTTGACTGACAGCTACAGTATATTGTAAGTGAATGGAACCCTACCTTCAGAAAGCTTTTAAAAAATCAAATCAAAGAGTACAGCTGAAATTCATATTTAAAGTCCAAGATGAGATCTTCACTACAGCGAAGCAGTGGAAGTGATGAACCGGTGCCTGGAGGCTGTTGGGGTCTGGATGGGTGCCAACAGGCTCAGACTCAATCCTGACAAGACGGAGTGGCTATGGGCTCTGCCTCCCAAGGACAATTCTATCTGTCCGTCCATTACCCTGGGGGGAGAAGTTCTGTCCCCCTCGGAGAGGGTTTGCAACTTGGGTGTTCTCCTCGATCCACAGCTAAGTTTGGAATATCATTTTTCGGCTGTGGCGAGGGGAGCATTCACCCAGGTTCGCCTGGTGCGCCAGTTGCGGCCCTATTAGGACCGGGAGTCACTCCTCACAGTCACCCATGCCCTTGTCACCTCGAGATTCGACTACTGTAATGCTCTCTACATGGGGCTACCTTTGAAGAATGTCCGGAGACTGCAGGTAGTCCAGAATGCGGCCGCGCGAGCTGTCTTGGGTCTCCCAAGACATACTCATATAACTCCAGCTCTTCGTGAGCTGCACTGGCTACCAATTGGTCTCCGAACACAATTCAAAGTGTTGGTTATGATCTATAAAGCCCTTTATGGCAATGGACCAAGATACTTGCGGGACCGTCTCCTGCCTCATGAATCCCAGCGACCGGTTAGGGCGCACAGGGTTGGCCTCCTACGAGTCCCGTCCGTCAAACAATGCCACCTGGCGGGACCTAGGGCAAGGGTCTTCTCCGTTGCTGCCCCAGCCCTCTGGAACCAGCTTCCCTCGGAGATTCGTACTGCTTCCTCCCTCCTAGCCTTCCGGAAAGGATTGAAGACACATCTATGCCGACAGGCTTGGGGCATGTGAGCCGCGCTCTGCCCCTCGGTCCTAAGAGTGTCCCGCCATCAGTGCATGTGAATTGATTGTGTTTGTGTGTGGCATGAATATATTAATTTTTAAAATTATTGTAGTATTTTTTTGTTGTGAGCCGCCCCTGGTCTTCGGAGAGGGGTGGCATATAAATGTGATTTAAATAAATAAATAAATAAATAAATAAATAAATAAATAAATAAATAAATAAATAAAATATTGGTTTCAATGGAAACACTAATCGTATGCATGTTTGTCTGTCTGTGTTTGTGCTGTGTGTGCATTTATTGAGAGCTGATGTAGAGCAATAACTAAGACTACAAAATAAAAATCTCTCCCATCCCACCACCGTATCAAGCCTTTGTTTTTTGAATTCAGCAGGCCATCCATTATCTTTCAGTCTCCACTCAGCACTTATCTTATAGGATTTTTGTTAGGACTCTAAGACGAAGTGGATTTAGAAACATAGCAATTGTGAAAATGTTCTATTCCATTTGTTGCAAGGTTACCTCAATACAATTTTAATATAGCTTAGCAATTATAGTTAAAGGACTAAAACTACTGTGTATATAGCTCAACATTTGTTATCCATCACATGTTTTAATGTAGTGTTTGTGTGCTATTATGTTAAATAAAGGATGGTGCTAGGCATGTCAGTGTGTATATTTTTGATGATAAAAGTCTGAGTGCTTGCCAATAGCAGTTTGCTGTCAGTTAAAATGCAACTGAAACAGATGCCAAGTGCATCAACAGCTTGTGTGTGATAAACTTTTTATTTGTCAAAGGCACAAATCATAACAAAACTATATAGGTGCAAGCATATGAAGAAAAAAGTCACTATTCAAAACTCAAGTTCAATAATGTTATCAAATCATACATTCTCCATATTTCATCTGAGATGAAATATCAAAGTGAATGTACTGAGCAGTTATTTATTTCCTTTACTGAAATCCATTGGCTGTTTAGATCTGGTATGTACCATCAAGATTGAACTGAATGCAAGCACAGAGAATAATAAGGTGCCTTTGACAGAGATTTGTAACCAATAGAACTAGTGCCCAAACATGGCTTAAGTCCAAAACAAGAAGAAGGTATGCAGAAAAGGCTGAGGTAGATACCTCCCTAATTCACATAAGTATAAGGTGAGGTAGGCTATGTAGAATAAACTAAGCACAGCCAGACTTGGAAGATTTGGCTATTTAGCCAATATTAATAAAAGTAGTTTTACCTTTCTTGGGGATCAGATTTCTTGGTTTGGGGGCCTGGTAGAGTCCTATCTGTAGACCCAAAATAACTTTTGGTGAAGGATGCTAGATGAGATTCTTGCACTAAAGGTGCAAAAGGGTGGTTCTCATCTCTTTCTACCATTTCTTCACTTCCCTTAGGCAGCTTCACTCTCTCCTTTCATTTCGGTATATATTCCATGCAGCTGATGAAATGGCCTCTGATGAATAAAAACTTTTGCAACAATAAATGTGCTATTCTTTAAAGCCACAAGACTTTTGCTGTTTTTAAGCTGGTATATAATGGCTTTATTGTGAGGAAATTAATGTATTCCACTTAATTTTAAAAGGAAAAAAAATTAAATTTCACAGGAATGAAATTAATACTGTTTATATTTATTAATTTTAAGTATTGTTATAATTAATTGGGCAATACTAAACAAGCTGACCCAGCACGAGATTTATGGGTGAATGTATACTGATCTTATATTTCTGAATGTTCTTTCATTTTGACAAATCTAGCTTGATGTCTATGTCAGCTATAACAACATAGTGTTCACCATCACACCAGAATGCGAAGTGATTGAATGCTCAAGACTGTAAAAAATTTTCTTTCTCTCTCTCTCTCTGTCTCTCTCGCTCTAATTTATATGGTAGCCATCTTACTCTGAAAAGCAACTCTGGGTGGCCCTAATTTTGGATGATTGCTAAAAAGGGCAGTAATTAAGCAAATTCCACCTGTACTGCAAAATAGAAACACCTTTTACCTTTAAACCCCTTTTTGCAAAAGATTAAAAACAGCATAACTATCACCTCTTCATATCACAATTCTTTGTAGATGTTTAGTTTAGACATGAATAGGTATCACCTCTGATATCAGAGGCCATATTTCTCTAATTTCTTGATGGGCTAAGAAGGCACTGTAACCTTCTGCTTCAAAACAGAATTAATTCAGCTGAATTCTGACAGTTCTTGGCCAGTGGGCACACAACATAGGTAATCAGACAAAATGGCTGTCATGAGGGATTTGGCCAGTCATAGAGCATTTATCTATCAAAACTCAGACTGATAAAGTTACCCTCTGGCACACTCTTTGCTGATGCTTTTTATCATCTGAGCTTAACTTTATCCTTTTATTTTTCCAAGCAGAAGCAAAGGCTTACTATACTTGTATTGTCTAAGAAAGTTTCTGGAATCTATGAGAGCTCAAGGAGCATTTTTGGAAATATAGAGGTTGATTCTATGTTTCGCAACATGCTCAGTTTTCATTTATTATTATTATATTATTTTAAAGTAATACTTTTTATTTTATCATCTTATCCCTCCATATAACCTTAATATGTGGAGCAATAGCAGATAATTATATTTAATTCAGATTTTCATTATGGTGTTTTATTTGTGACAAAGGTCTTTTCCTAATCTTCCACATCATTGGGGATCCAAAACAAATCCTTGTCCTAAGTTTATACCAGTCTATAGTTTCTATTGGACAACCAGAAGTTAAGGGGAGAGTTGACTCCCACCCCTTGCCCATCAAAGGAGGAGTCATTGCACCAGCATGGCATTGTAAATGGCCAGAGACTTTGTGGGATTGTAAAGAACTAATCTAGCCTAAATAGACAAAGCTTGTCTTTTTTAAAAGTATAGATCTCTGTTGATGTAGAGTATCTGATATAAGATTTTTGGCTACACAAGTGATTGTACAATGAGCCTCTTTGATTGGCCAAAAAATTGGGTGGAAGTAAAGAGAAAGTAAAAATTGATATCAGCCCTTTGAGGTAGTCCAGACAGAAAACCTCCCCTTGACTTCTCCCTTTGACTTCTGCTTGTTCAAAAGAAATAAAAAAATGTGCTAATTCTAACTAAAGTACAATACTACCTTTAATGTAATCTTACAGTAGTCAAATCTTGCAAGTTTGATAACATTTCCCCCATCCCCTGCCTTTATTTTCCAGGGAATTAGGGAGGGTCCCTTCTGAAACACTACTCTTCATGGCCATTCCTCCTCTGGACTTTTATCCAACTGTTGTCTAGACTGTGGCTCTTCATCCTCGCTCAAAGGTTATTCTCACATTCCATTTCACATTTCCAAAAAGCTTGTACAGATGAGAAAAAGAGCAACCCTAATCATCAAGGGCTGCTTATAAACAGCAAAGGCTTTTTATGAGCAAAGATCACAAAGGCAAAGGCCTTTTAGCTTAGGAAACATAATTAATAGGAGACACAACAGAGGTAAGCAAAGTTACAGTGGTGTGGACAAAGTGAAGAGGGAGAAACATCTTTTCTCCTTTCTCTCTTGCCGAAAGGAATGAAATTTAATGAAGATAAAAAGAAATACAGGTTTTTAAGTTTTTTGTTTCTCATAAATGGGAGAACTTGTAGATCTATTCCATTGGTTATAAAACATGATGGCAAGACTTTTATATTGTTTTCTGAATTATATTTAGTAGTTGATATTTCATTAGCCAAACACCAGATTAAAAAAAAGGCTCAATCCATTAATCCATGAATGAACATATAAAGATCAGAGAATATCTACTGCTATATTAACACATCTATGGATCTTTAATTAATACCAATAATGTTGTTCAAGATTCAAAGTATGATAGATACTCCACCTTCAGAAGTTCATACTTATACATCTCCACCACAAAAGTTTACACTTCTTCTGCAAACATAGATTATCTTTCCAGTCTGGCAACTTTAATATTTGAATCATTTTTCCTTTCTATGCTGAAGACAACACGATTATGACATCTCTGGCTATATAATAAATATCTTAAACTAGCCTTTGTGGTGAATCATGTCAGATGGTACTTACTAGCAATATATTTCCTGGTTTGGCTAGGTTCTGCATTTCATGGTTAGTTCCCAGGAATAGGAAACTAAACCTTGACATGTCAACAGAAATGTGGGATTCCTGCTGTTCCCAGCAAGCTTTTGTTTTAGACAAAGAAAGACAAGCAAACCCTAATCTGGATTTCACTGGGATAGCCTTCACCTGCCTTGACATCTGGAGTGCTTAAAATTTGTTTTCTCATGTCAATAATCAGGACTTGCCGTAAACACAGGAAATTATATGCAGGTTTCTGTGTATGGATAGATGTACCTTGCTGAAAACAGAAAGCAGCAGCATGTATTAGTTGTGGCTGAGGTGAAAAATTTTTTTTTGTACCTCTATCACTTTCAAATAGTTCTTCTGTAACAAGAAGGTGATAATTGTTTATTAGTTGTCTCCAAGAAAAGAATGAAATGTTTCATAAATAATGGGCGGCTGCATTCTTTTTAGTCCCTCAATTGGGGACCAGGTTCTACTAGTTAGATGTGAATCTTAAATAAATAATAAATCAATATATAACCAAACCAACTTATTCCATATAAATGAAATGGTGTGACCCATGAAAAAGAAGCTTCTTGTAATATGACTGGGCACAATCAATGCTCACCAGTATCTATCTCAAAATATCCCCAGCTCAATTAAATGCATATGGAATAGATATATTTGGCAAGAAAATTCTGTTAAAATATATATATCAGCTTATCTACCAGGGTAAACTGCCAAGAATGGGGTATCTTGGTGAGGGAGATGAGCAGCTAAGAAATATGAATGAATGAATGAATGAGTAAATACCTCTTAATGAAAATATAGCAATTGTGGGTTTCTGTTTTTTAAAATACAAACAAAGTTAGGCAGTATAATCTTATACATAAATGCCTCATGCACACATATAGACTGCTTTGCACACGAATGGTAGCAGTATTAACAGTATATCTTTGGATGACATACTTATAATATTAGTTTTAATTCTAAATATGTAAACAGAGTGTAACTCAAGGCAGTCCTGTGAAACAAAAGACTCACTATCACACATCAAATCTCATTCCAAAGAGGTGATTGTTACTCAGTAAACTCGCAATTCTCTTTGTCTGTCTCAAGCTCTGCTGAGTTGTTTAAATTAAATTAAGGGGTGCCAAAGTATATAATGTGGCTTTCTCCAACTTGAATGGAAACATAATTGATAAGACTAGTACTAGAACATGAGACAAGGAATCTTCTCTGAGGCATTCACTGTAAAGTAATGTGTAACTATAACTATCTTATATATTCCTTTTATATATACCCACAACAGATGATATAACTTCATACTTTATAACACTTGGCTTTCATTCTTAATTAAACTAAACATGGTTCCCTGTATGCATTCATCAATTCCAGCTTTGCTGGCTGAGGAATTCTGGGAGTTGAAGTCCACAAGTCTTAAAGTTGCCAAGGTTGAGAACCCCTGATCTAGATCTATTAAATCTTTCTCCTCATCTTTAGTTGTACAGGCATACATTGTAACTTTTTCAAACATTTATTTGTAAATTCATATTCTTCTCTTACATTCCAATCTATGATTTTAATGATTTTTGATGATGCCATGGCTTTCAACAGGTGGGCCCTGCTGCCTGCTCAGCTTTAGTAAGCCAAAGCTTCCTCATACACTTCATACTAACAAAGAGAAGTCACAGAATACTTTAGCCTTAATTGTACCTGTGCCACAAAAAGCCTTTCCCCCGTGGTTAGAACAGTTTTCACACATTTTAGCAAATTTATCACACATGTAACCACATCCAATTTTATCTCATGCACGTTCATGCTATTTTATGAAAACAAGGGATTCTAATCTAGAAACTGTTTTGCAAGGGTAGATACTGTTGCACTGATTGGTTGATTAGTTTACTTACAGGACATATGGCCATCTATCTCATACAATGACACAACAATCCATAAGAATATGGCTAAAACAGAAGTATCCTTCTCCCCAGGTCCAGACAAAACATCTTCCCAGCTCAACTTCCATCCTAACCCAATGCTTGGGGAAAGAGCCAAGTCTTCAGAGCTCTCCAGAGAGCTAAAAGGGTAAGGATCCCTTAGGTGGGAGGCTGTTTCAAAGGGCTGTGGTGGCCATTGAGAAGGCCTGCCTCTGAGGTTCCAATATGGCAACATGTAAGGAAGAGGACCTGGAGCGCACCAACCCTATATAGCCTAATAGACAGATATTCTCACGGATAGTATACCTAACTTGGCTCTGTGACATATGGGGCTTTACAGGTGAAAATCAGCACCTTGAATTACACCTGGAATGCAAGGGAAGCCAATATAACTCACACAACAGTGGTGTTATTCAGGTGAACTGCAGGGCACCCAAAACTTTTTCTGTCACTGCATTTTGAACCAGCTGCAGCTTCCAGATGTTCTTCAAGAGCAGTCCCATGCAAAGAACATAAGAAGAGCCATGCTGAATCAGGCCAAAGCCCATCGAGTCCAGCATTCTGTGTTACACAGTGGTCCACCAAATGTACATGGGGATCTTGAGCAGAAAGAGAAGGCAAAACCCTCCCTTTCCCTTGACCCCCAAACAAATGGTACACAAGGGAATCCTGCCTGCCTCAACCAACATAGAGGCGGCACATGGACATCTGTTTTAATAACCACCAATACACTTTGCATCCATGAATGCACATTACAGTAATCCAAAGGGAGATGACTAAGACATGAACGACTGAGTAAGGCTTCCCAGTGCAGGAATGGACACAGTTGGGTGCAAATTTAGGACATATATGCTATGGACTGACACCCTTACAGTAGAATGCCTGAAAGCTGTGACTAAACTATTTCATATAGGCTGGAGTGTATTATTCCCAGAATGTAAGTCCCCCTCTATTCTAAGTCCTTTCAGCATCCAAATGCATTTTCTTTTATATTATGCTTCAGTTCCACATTTACTTGACAGATGTGCTACATGAGCAGAAAAAAGCCATCCGGTTGCTGTGTCTTCTATTCATTGCATGTATAAGAAGGACCATATATCTGTCAGAAACGGCTGCAACTGAGTTCAGTTAACACTGTGTGGAAATAGCTTTGCCCTTTCCAGGTGGCTATTCACTAGATTAGAATAAAGTATACTACTATTTTATGTCAGGCTTATTGCCTTTGATCCAGCATGAGAGAACGGCAAGAATAGGATTATTAAGGGGGGGCCTTTTAGTTTATTTAATTGAGGAATTCAAAACCTGTAGCCCTCCAGATATTGATGAACTACAACTGCCATTGTATCTCCCTACTGCCATACTCTGAGCTTCTGGGAATTTTAGTTTAGTAGCATCTGAAGGGCAGTAGCTTCCATATCTCTAAATGAATTTGCTGTTATATCAGTTTCCAGGATCTCCCTCTCTCACTCTTGTGTTCTCTCAATTTTTCTGCCAAGGAACAAGAAATGTACCTATAATTTATTTCTAAAACCTAGTATATTGAATACATTAAACTGGAGCATATCCCATTCTTGTCCACTATGATACAGCTCTCCAGCCATTTCCTATTTATAGAATAAGAATTGCTGAGCTAAAGAAATGGAACTGGGCTAGGTCTCTTCAAAGACATTTATTTCTTTAGATAGTTTAAGTTAGGGGAAGTTGGAAGGAGGTCATAGATCAATCAATTTGCAGTAGGGCAAAATATTTCCAATTCTCATTGGTTTAAAATGGCAAAATCAAACTTTTATTTTCCTCTTTTTCATCAGGAAGATATACGGTAATCACAAAAGCTAAGAGGGGCCAGAAGGAAGAGGAGTATATTTGGGTGTGAAGGTTTCTCCTTCATATAAACTATTTCCTGGATTCAGAGATCCCTTGTTTCTGTATTCTATATATGTTTCACTGCGCTACCATCTAGCATCTGACTGGACTTTAGAATTCTTTCATGAGCAAAAAATACAATCCTGTCTCTCAAAACTCTGTTGGATATTTCCATCTTGCTTCTTCACAACTGTATGAATTGGCCATTCTTGAGCTCCCAATCCCCCTGCCCCTCCCTGTCCTAAGTTCTTCACTCTTTTGTATCATTGCAATTCTACTCTCACATCTCTTCTCGAAGGAAGGAGGCACTGAGGAGAAATGCTGTGTGGTTCTTATACTCAATACCCCCAGGCAGTCTTAATTGAACTGTAGAACTGTTCAGTTTTATTTTCTCTGAACTTGCTACAACTGAAGGTAGGTCTCACCTCTTTTTCTCTCTCACGTCCATTTTCTCACTCACCAAAAATACTTTATTCCAAGTGAGTTGACTTCCTGGGTTGAAGATTGGGGTGTATCTTGCACGAAACAGGAAGGCTGTAATGTGAGAAAATACTCCAAGGAGGACATTTATTCTCCTTGCTTGTTCCCTCTCAACTTGCATAATAATTATTAATCAATCACATCCATCCATCCATCCACATCCCAAAACAGAGAGAGAATGTGGAGATGTGTAGTTAGCAAGTGATGTATTTGTATGTTTCTGTGTGGACCTGGGTTTATGAAAAGAAGCACATGTTGCCCATAATGTGCTTTGTCCTGGTTATAAATGCACTGGCTTAGCTCTGTGACAAATTGTCTCATGATTATCCTCTAGAGTCCATTAAGACAACAACATGAACAGTCAAGCCTTTGTACAGTATTTAACTTTAGTAAGAAGAGTAATCACTGTGGGTGGGAAATAAGGGAGTTTCTCCTATAAGGAAAGCTTTTTGAAAAAAAAACACAAAATACTTCTAATTATTACGTTTTTTGTATAAAATGTAGAACACTTTATACTCTCCTAAATATAAAACAAATGCTACACAACAGAGAATATTATTGAACTAATTAAAAAATAATTCTGTCATTGTCTTTGATCACTATCCCAAGAAATTAGCCATATCTGTGCCTTATTTGATTTTAAAACATGACTTATTTATTTAGCTTACATATACATAACTCAGCCTGCTTTTTAAACTGTATGCAGATTATCTTTCTTTAATTCTTAATTCAGCTAAAGATACTTTAAATGGGTTAGTCTTTATTCATTTTTTTTCCAGAAAGGAATAGATGATAATAATAGTAATGGTCATTATTATTCATTTTGGAGCCTGAATGTAAAGTCAACGGTGTATTCCAGATTTAAAGCTAACATTCTGGATCTAACTTGCATTTGCCAAGAGTAATTGATTATGAAGTACTATGCCAAGAGTTCAGCCATTACAGAGGCAATGATTGACTCTGATTAGTCATCCTTATGATATAGATGGTGTTTTGCCCCACTTCCCTTAACCCAGGGCTGTCAAACTGCCTGCCCATGGGCCGGTTGCATCATATGGAGGCCGCACCCACCCCAGCTTCGGCAATGCAAAAAAAGTCGTGATATGTCATGACGTCACGTGACGCAGCGAGTGTGACACCCGTGCCTTAACCCATTCATTCCTTTGTGAAAAGCACTCTGTTACTCTCCTCTCTTATACCAATGATAAGAAGGTATTTTTTTCCTTTTTTCTCTTTGCTTTCATAACAATATCTTTACCAATATTTGATTGCGATGAGGAATTGCAATCAGACCTCTTTGGTTTGGTTTCCTACCAACATGAAAATATTTGTCAAGGAAGCTCCCACACAAAGCGATGAGTGTGTTTTCCATATAATAGTGTTGTTGCACAATGATTACAAATTGCCATAAGCCTGGTGACAATTTTGTTCATTCTTAAAGTAGTCTCCCTTCCCGAGAAACCATACTTATTTTTTTTAAAAAAACGGAGAACATAAGCATTTTAGAGGATTAATAACCCACGTTTATAACGCTCATTGCAAATTTTTCTTTCAAAAAAGGACTGCCAGAAATCTTCACTTTGCTGCCAAATTTTGACTGTGCCATCTTGGAGGATGCTGGGAAGCTGTGGGCAGTCTCTGGACCATGGATGACCTATTATCAATTTCAGAAATAGGATTTACAAGAAAGAAACTAGAGCACACTCTATGAACTTAAAAAAAACAAAACCTAAATAGGGCAAGGCGGCAATTTTTCAAGTGCTGATTTTTAGATTGCAGAGAGAAGATTACTTTTTTTTCATGTCAATATCCTTGAAAAGGTTCCTAAGGAAAGCAGATGTGATATGCAAATTAAGTTGAGTTTAGAAAAGACAAAGGATAGGAACATTACTTATGAAAGTTTCCAATATATGTCTTTATTTATCAATAGGTCTATTTTTATGTTTTTACATTTATTTATACTATGAAACACAGGCAGGACAACCCATATCCTTCACTGGGCTGCTTTGATGGCCAAGGTGCTTTGACTTTGCCCAAGGCCAGTCAGGCAGAGGTGAGATTGAGGACAGCTGCAGTTTTTCATCACTTTCTTG
Source organism: Bothrops alternatus (assembly GCA_034064705.1). Lineage (NCBI taxonomy): Eukaryota > Metazoa > Chordata > Lepidosauria > Squamata > Viperidae > Bothrops > Bothrops alternatus. Next base: position 2,291,208 of record JARGCV010000068.1, read on the forward strand.
GAGATGTTGCTTTTCTAGCTCACTACGAGAAGTGAGAATTTACTTTCATCTGCCAGATGGCTTATCTAATGTTTCTCATCCCTTGGTGAGAGAGGGATTGGCAGAGTTTAGAACAGGGGTCTTCAAACTTGGCCCTTTTATGACTTGTGGATTTCAACTCCCAGAATTCCTCAACCAGGCATACTGGCTGAGGAATTCTGGGAGTTGAAGTCCACAAGTCATAAAAGGGCCAAGACTGAAGACCCCTGGTTTAGAACTTACTGACTCTTTCAGCACACAACCTTCCTTGAGCCCAGTTGTATCTTCTTAATAAAATTCCCTGAAATGTTCAGCTTAACAAAAAATAAGTTTATATTTATTTAATCTAATGAGATACGTATCAGCACACTTTGAAAATGATTTGGAAGACGTCCTCTGGACTTTGCATTAGGGTTTTACGGCGAAACAGCCAGCTTTTTTTTCTTTTTTTTCTATTTTTTTTTTCCAGGCTTCTGAGCGAGCATGCATAGTCCTAATTTATAAATCTCATGCACTGAGGTTAGGTTCAAATGGATGGGAAAAGGCTTAAAATGACTAAATTCAATCTTCCTTGGCAAACACTGTCACACAGGGTAGAAGGCAGCAATACGAACTGAAGAGTAAGAAAAAGTAGCTTGAAAATGTTGTTTACTCCTGCAACCAAATGGAACTGGCGCCATCCTTTTTCTCAGTACATACAGTATGTTGCTTGGTTTACTGCATGATATTTTTTTTTTGTAATGCTTCACAATTTTTCTTCTAAACTAGATTGCCAACAACAACTTCAAATCAGCAATTGTTCTACATCATACAATACAAACACTGAAAAATATATTTGACTTTTTGGTTTAAGAGAAGAGGAAAAATGCTGATAAGCTGTGTATGATTTCTGGAAAGTTATAAAATAGCCTCATCCTTAAAAAAGGAAGAAAGAAAAAAAGACCAATTTATCTGATAGTTGTCTGATACAGAGAAGTGGGTTTGAGAGGAAGGATTAACCACAAATATGCATAAGTAAGGACTTTGGTTCACGTTCTGTAGGCAGGGACCAAACGGCATCATATACTGATTTCAAATGAACTAAGGAAGGAAATGGTGTCATGCATTCTGCACACGACAGCAGCAGCAGCAGCAGCACAAATCCGATTTACTCCCCAAACTCAAATAATGCAATTTACCAAGAAAGCTATGACAGAAATACCCAGAAAGAAAAGACAGATGCAGAGCTAAGAGTTAGCCTGCCCATCAGGCCAAGGGTTCTTCTGGCTTCTGAGAAACCCAGACAGGCCACGACACTCAGGCAAAGGTTCACTATTACAAAAGTGCAATTTTGTTCCACTTCACTCACATGCTCTGCTCAAGCTCGGCTTAGCACTGAAAGAAACAGGGCTCTGCAAACATCCTGCTCATCCTGCTTTGCAGAAAGAGTAAATGATCAAAGCGGGCAAGTATTAAAGTGAAATTGTGAAATTTTCCTATTGTTGGCCAGGCAGTCTTGAGGGAATGCTTTTTGTTGGACACTATGCCACAGAAGTGGTTTTGACCTGCAAGCAAATGAATTCCCTTTATGAGTAAACCTGTTATGAACCAAGCTTCTCTGGCATTGCCATAGTAATGCCCAGCATCAAAGCCACATCCATGGTGCTTGAAAAGTGCTAAGAGCTCCATCGTCTCTTTAGAAATGACTGCATGCATCCAATTGCTACGGTGCCTCCCACCATAGGTGTGGCTGGGCCCTTCTGTGAGATAAATCACTACCCCCCTCCCAACTCTGCAGGCTGGGAGCTTCTGTCTGTGTGGCAGCTCCAAAGCAAGCCTCACCCCACAGGGGAATAATCAGTCAATGGAAAACAGAGCACTGCTGAAACACCCTTTTTGGAAAGGCAAAGAATGAGTAAAGTTTCTGTGAGTGGGAATGAGGATGGGTGAGAGAAAGGTTGGGGGAAATGGCAGTTATGTAGCACAAGATATTCAAACTTCTCCAGGCTGTGGAACCTGCCAGTTTTTTAGCCGCTGGAATCCCTGATCAACAGGCAAAGTTTTAGTGACCCAAAAGAAAAAAAAAAGCTGCATTTGAATGAACTTTCCCCTTTTTGTCTTCAGTCTATTACAGAAGCTGGTCAAATTCTTTCTGTTTGGAAAAGCCTGCTCTAATATACTAACTAGACTAGAGGTTTTTTTTTTTTAAAATCTCTATTCTCCTAGAAGCTTTATTGTATGCAGAATACCTACATTCCCACAGAGCTAAAGCACCTTTCCTTTGATGTATTCTCAATACACGCATAGAGAATAAAATATTATTTTTTAAAAAGAAAGAACAAAATACCCCCCTGTCTTAGAAGGCAGACTGTGGTTTTTTTGAGCATAACCTCAAACCTTGAGGGAAGCGATAAAGTACTGAGGAATGTTCATCTTCTCTTACTGTTATTATAAGCAGCTCATTTCCATCAGAGTTGGCAATTACAGGAACCATAAAACTGAGTTATCTTGTTTTCCTTTTCCTTCCACAACTCTTTTCCTTCTGTGTTGTTTCTTTTGAGATAGTTAAGCTTTTCTGAATGGTGCTCATGGCACCAATGTGCTGGAATGCATTCTTGTTTGGCAAGCAGCCAGACTGATTTTTATTTTATTAGATTTTAAAAAGGAAAGAAAAAACTTAGGAAGCTGCCTAAGAGGGGGAAAAAAAGAAAACAGAAACAGTTTCCTGGAAAACTAGAAGGAGCAATGGGTCTATCCACCAACTTGCCTTCTTGTCACTTGATGGGGTCACTAGATCCAGCCTGCAAAATTCTGAAAGACCATTGGATAGACGCAAAGACCATTGCTGCCCTCTAGTGGTCATTTGGAGTTTTTCAGACCATATTTAATAACTAATGTTTGTGTGGGGTTGTGTGTCTGTTTCTGAATCTATATGCATCTTTGAATCAGGTTTGACTTCTGGCAGTGTCAGCGTTACAAAGTAGTCCAGACAGAAAACGCCATCAGATGAGCTACTTTGTTGTGAAAGTATTTATCTCCCCCCATATCCTTTACAGCCCTCAAAAGTAGGGACAGTTTCTTTTGAATTTGTTCCATCCATGTTCCTCCTATGGACTAACCTGCCTTTTATCTGATTGTTCCCTTGGTTGTATCTCCTTGCTCTATCTACCAAGGTCATTCCCATATATCATTACAGTGGGCTACTTATCCAACTGTCTCCAATTTTCTTGGTAAAGTTTTTTCAGAAGTGGTTCGCCCTTGCCTTCTCAGAGCTGAGAGAGGGATTGGCTCAAAGTTACCCAGCTGGCTTTGCGCCTAAAACAGGACTAGGACTCGAACTCGCCATCTCCCAGTTGCTAGCCTGCTGCCTTAACCGCTACACCAAACTGACTCTTTTGAAATGTTTCGTTACGGAACAAGTAATCATTTTGGATGAATGCCTAAATACCTAAAATACATCTGAAAAATGTGAAATGTGTCCACTGGCTGAAGTAGCTTTGGGATCCTTACTTAAGTTTAAACTGAAAAGTGTGAGTTGAAAAATATAATATAAATCCCTTGTAGAAAGGCAAGAAAGAATTAAAAGTGTGTTGCACCTAGAGCAGCAAAAAGAAAGACACTTAGCATTTCTGTCTTACTTGGCATTTTCTGCCACTCTGATCTGTGTTGTAAATATAAAACAAAAAGCTTGTTGATGCTGCACAGAAATGCATGACCTGTGATGGCTGTATTGGGGCGTTTGTAGTTAATGCACAACCTGAAGTGCAGCACTGTGCAAAAGGATTGTTAGCCCTGAAAAAATAGACTCTAAAAGTTGTGTTTTAGTATGCATTTTTTTACAAAGAGAAAAGCAGCCCTTTGCATTTAAAAAAGAAAAGACATAGACACCAGCAATATCCTGATCAGTGTATCCATTTTGGCTTGAACATTTGATGGTCTGAGCATTTCAAATATGCAGTCTCTGCTGCAATGAGTAGACTGGCTGAACTAAAATTAGATTTATGGGTTTACACGTAGATTTAGCTATATATTGAGGCAACTCCCCAAAAAATCATGCCCCACAATGGCAACCATTTTATAACTAAATTCCTGTGTGCCCTATTTTATATTTTGGTTTATAATGTACCCATTATATGAATGCAAAAGGCTTGTCTTTCCATGTCCTACATCTAGCTATCCTATGCCCCAAGCATTCCCTGGTTCCTCGTAGCCCTTCAAAACCTCCTTTCTTTTGCAAACCTAGGAGGTGATTTTATACTTTCATTAAAGATGTCCTTGAACTCTGGGAATTATTTCTGAATGAACTTATATAGAATTATGATATTATACTTCCCCCTTGCCTTTTCCTAAATTCCAGACCTTCTCTCAGATGCTTGCTTTTTACTCATTTATTTTGTTCATCCACCCTCTAAATGTAATCCCTCTAGCATCCTTCTCCTTCTCTTCCATAGCCCATCTTGGATTCAAGCATTATAAATTTTAAGTGCCCTTTTGATTAGCAATGTCTATCCTTAATTCCTTTTGTTCCTTGTATTGTGTCCAACCCTCCTCCCTTCACTTTAATTTTGCACCTTTTCTCTGTTTTACATTCTACTTTCCTTTGCTTCTCCTAAGCACCCTGAAAATTCCACCTGTATTCAGCCTGTAAGATCAATGTTTTTAGCCAAAATGATGATTCTCCTGTCCTTATAGTAACTGGACAGCTAATTTTTTAATCTCAGTTCTGAAGATCCATGCAAATATTTCATTGAAGATGAATTAATACATATTTTACTAGCGAGGGAAAATTCAATGCAAAGATTACAGCACAATACTACAACTGTTTCCACACTTCATTAGGGATTCTCAAGCTTCGGAATACCATGACCCATCCATAATGAGAAATGAATTTGTGTGGTCACTTTGAATATTGTTTTCCTTGGGATTGAGGTTGGACAAGAAATACACTTTTGTTTGTTTGTCAAATTTATCATACACATGCGCCCATCTGACCAATGGAATGCTACTTACTAAAAGATATGTAACTTCATCATACTTGATTTAACTTTTTATTCAATTAGACAGTTAAAATAATGGAAAATAATGGAACTTCATTAATACGTGTATTTTTATAGACACTCCAGAGGCTACAAATATAGTACTACCTGCTACACCTGAAGTCACCAGCTGGTGGGAAACTATCTGCCAATCATAGCGCTGTTGTTGAGAGATGGCAAGATGCATGGTTTTAACTATATCTGAAAACTCATTCCGGTCTTTGTTCCCTGCTTTGTGCAAGCCATTGCAGACTTGCTCAGGAAGACTGAGATATATGCCATTCTTGATCTGAGCTGAATTGTCAATAAACTCATTTTCAATATAATTGCATTGGTTGATTTTCATTATCTAAATATGGCACATACTAGTGTGCACGGGTATATATACACATACATTCACACCATGTTATGCAAATGAAAAATTAATAAATAGTTATAGAAATATAATTCTGAATAAATTAAAATATTTGTTGGGATCCAGTGAAACATCCTACTGAAGCTTAATTTTTTTTCAGACAGAAATACTGATCATATGTTTTTCGGTAAGTGACATCTGCAGAAAAGGACTTGGCTTATTTTTCTCCTAAAGAAAGAAAACAAGAACTTGCAGTTTTGTTATGTAACCAATTAAAACAATTTCTCTACAAATCTTGAGGCAAAATTAGGTATACAAGTAGTTTCCAAATTAAAATATCTAGGGATAGTTATTTCTGCACGCTGCTCATCAATTAAAGAAGACAATTATGGCAAATTGGTAAAGAATATAAAAGTAGATTTAGACCGTTGGAAAAATTTACATCTCTCATTACTTGGGAGAATTGCTGCCGTGAAAATGAACATCTTACCTAAAATGATTTTCCTGTTTCAGAATATCCCAATTCAATTAAACAAGAAATTTTTCAAGGAGCTGAATAAATTAACCTTAGAATTTGTGTGGTCTGGTAAGAAGGCAAGAATAAAATTAAAGGCATTACAGGATGCCAAAGAGAGGGGAGGTTTAGGTTTCCCAGATTGGGAGCTATATTACCAAGCAGTGGCCCTAACATGGATTAGAGACTGGATAACCTTAGAAAATAAAAGATGTTTACATTTAGAGGGTTATGACCTCCAGCAGGGTTGGCATGCTCACATATGGATGGGGCAAAGCAGAAACCACCAATATTTTTTAAGACATAAGGTCCGGCAAGAATTAATAAAAAGCTGGAATATAGTTAAACATCAATATTACACAAAGATTCTGGCTTGGCTATCGCCATTGGAGGCAGTCACATATCCCAATCTGTATAGGAAAGATAAAGCTATTATATATAAAGACATCCTGACAGAAGAAGGTTATTTAAAACAAAAACAAGAGCTGAAACAACAAGGAATAGACATGGAGTGGTGGTCTTATCTCCAGATACAAGCAAGATACATGAAGGATAAGTAAGAATGGGGTATTAACAGACAGAATACAGGATTAGATAAAATACTGCTAGGCCCAGAGAAAAAACAAATAAAGAATATTTATAAACACCTGTTGGAATATAAGCTATATGAGGAGCAGGTTAAAGAAACAATGGTGACATGGGCAATAGATCTAGGATATAATATAAATATGGATCAATGGCAGCAAGTACTCTATGGGAGCGAAATAACAAAATCACATTGGCGACATCATATAAAGAAAACCTGTATAAGATGGTTTACAGATGGCATCTTCCTCTGGCCAGATTAGCCAAAATGTATATAACAAGATATTCATCTATGTGTTGGAAATGTAAAAAAAGAAAAGGGCACTTTTTTTCATGTATGGTGGACATGTAGAGAAGCACAGGTGTACTGGCGTATGGTCTGGGAATGGGCAATAGAAATGACTAGGCAAAACATTCAATACAAACCTGAGACATTACTATTAGGAATATTAGAGGAAAATGGAAATAAAGAAGACACATATTTAATTATTCACGTGGTTACGGCGGCAAGGATACTGTTTGCTCAAAAGTGGAAAGCAATGGAAGTACCAAGTGGGGAAGCACTAATAAAGAAAATTATGTATTGCGCAGAACTAGATAGGATAACTATCCCCCCTTGTACTCAATAAAATCTTTAAAAAAACAATTTCTCTACAATCTTAGTTTCTTTACAACTGTTGCTATGTTATCTATCTATTTACTGATTTTTTTTCACTTGTCACTGATTATGATTGTGAGAAATCATCTCAACTATCTGTTTAAACTATGTTCATTAATTGCACTCAAGCAATTGTCACATCTTATTTGGTCTTAAGTCAACATTCTTTAGTAGTTTACAATATTTTATAAACAACTAAATGTGTGTATGGACAAAAAATGCATCCCAATCCCACTTTCTCTTAATAAATATATCATGTAACAGTTCTTAAGTTTTAATTAACGCTTTAGAATATACATAGTATGACATGTGAATGTGAATGTAGGTGTCATTGACTGGAGATTCTCTATGCAACGCTTTCTAATCCCTGTTGTGGGATTGTAGAAATGCTTTCTAATGCCTCCCTGTTGTAAAATATTCAGAAAGAGTCTTGTCATTTGTATCCCTTTTATTCGATTAACTGTGAAAGCGAAGTCTTTCATTATTCCACAATGGGTCTGCCTTATTATTCACTCCACATTCTACTTGAATACAAGAAACACAGTGCAATTGTAGTCTGTTTCTTTCAGATAATTCCCAAGGTACTCCAGAGAGAACACATCAATTACATCAAACGAACTGAGTGAAAAATCTGATGTGACAAATTTGATATGAAGTGCTTACTGATACCACACAGGAAATGTAGGATTGTTCCTTTCTTCATTTGTTGTCAAAAACCATCAACACCCTTTTCAGATCCAGTGTCACGCCTCTAGTTCACCACTACACAACTTTCCCAGGATCCAATACCACACACAATCAGCTCCTTTGACCAGTATGAGGGCCACAGTTGATGTTAGTAAAAAGCTTCAGGAAGTGGCATGGTCAGTTCTTCAATACATTTTAAATTTGTTGGGGGTAGTTAAGAGTGAAAATTACAGAAGGAAGCCTCTGGGATTGGAAAGCAATGGGGAATTTTTAATCTCTCTCCCATCAGATTAAAAAACAACAACAACCACTAGTTTTAAGAATACTGTTGGAATTTGGTTTCAGGCTATTTTGCAGGAAAGTTGCAAACTATTGGGGAAATCCTTTTACATCCCAAAGACTCCTGCTTTTGTTTTCATCCTCTATTTTTTTATTAAAAACAAAACAAAAATGATCATGCTGCTAAAAATGAGCCATTTTGTCCTTTCAGTAGTTTGAATTGAGGGGTGCAAATGGGGCCAGCTGGCATCGTGACAGATTGCTTTCTCCTTAGCCAGTGCCTTTGACTGGCATAGTAGTGAAGACTAAGGAGACAGAACAGGGTCTGTTCCTCTAAGATGCAACTGTTTTTCCTACCATTTCTTCTTGCTGCTTCTTGTCCAACAGTAACGTGTAGTTTCTTTCAGCTTGAACACTGCACCAGACATCCATTTTGCCTCCTTCCTTCCTTCCTTCCTTCCTTCCTTCCTTCCTTCCTTCCTTCCTTCCTTCCTTCCTTCCTTCCTCCCTCCCTCCCTCCCTCCCTCCCTCCCTCCCTGATTAAAAAAAGAGAAAAGTTGAAATGGGTATGGGTGGGGGGGAGTCCTGGCAGGTTGGTGGGCTACATGCAATCTCTTATTTACCAGAGAAGAAGAGAGTAAATGAACAAGAAAGAGGCAGGCAGATTCTCCAAGTGGATCTGCTAAATGCAATCCCTCTGTCCAAATTGCTGTGATAAAATTAGAAAAAAAAGCAAGAAGGAGATGCCTGCTATTAATGAGAATGATTGCAGAGGAATGAGGAGGTTTGAATGTCATGGAATAAACTCCTTCCCCAGGGATATTTTCTTTTCTTCAGAGCTATCATGAATGCAGTTAGAGCTATCTATGGAAGAGCACCTCGTTTCATTTAAGCTGAATGAATCTAGAGCAAGCCATATGGCAAATGATAACACATTCCACTCATTACACATGTCCTGATAGTCTTGAATCCTTGGACTTTTATTTTCTTTAAAAGACATCCTTTTGTTCTCCTAGCCTCTAACTTTTTACGCATGTTCAAGTGGCATTTTTGGTGGTTGATCAAAGCAGTGAACTATCGAGTCTTTTGCCTTCCTCTTTAACATCTATAAGAAACCCCTGGGATTGGTCATCCGATGGCATAGGGTGTGGTATCATCCATATGCTGATGATACCCAGTTATACATCTCCAATCCTGGCCAGGCAGGTGCTGCTGTTGCAGTGCTAATGAGTGCCTGAAAGCTGTAAGGGTCTGGATGGGGAGAAACCAACTTTGATTCAACCCTAACTGAGCTGGTATGCAATTTGGGGGATCCTCCTAGACTTCATGGCTCCTGCTTGAGGAGCAAGGTGGCAGCCATTCTGGGGGAGGGGAGGAGCTTTGCACAGATTTGTCTTGTATATCAATTGTGTTCCTTCCTGGTCCAGGAGGCCTCATGGCTCCTTCATGCTTCACGCTTTGGTTACTTCCTGTGGATTACTGCAACATGGTTTACATGGGGCCGTCCTTAAAGACCACACTATAGTTACAGCTGGTCCAGAATGTGGCAGCATGTGCAGTGATAGATGCCTTTAGGCTCACCACATTACATGCCTGTTGCTTGAGCTGCACTAGGTTTCCTTCGAGTGCAATTCAAGGTGCTGGTTATTACCTTTAAAGCTATTACCTGCATAGGACCAGGTTATATGTGGGGCAGCCTCTCCCAAAGGATGTCTTCCCTGGACAGGGTGGGCACAACCCTAGTCCTCTTCCTTAAATGTTGCCATCTTATTTATCCAGGAAGCTCCTACCCTATGGTCCCCCTGAAGTTCAACAGGTCACCAGAGTTTGGTATAACATGGGCAGCTACAAAAATATTACAATTTTTTTACTTACTTATTTTAATCTACCTTTGTTATTTTTTATAAATAACTCAAGGAGATGAGTTCTAGTACTCCTCCCTCCTCTTATTTTCTCCAGATCAATCCTGTAAAGTGATTTGGGCTGAGAGAGAATGACTGGTCTAGTCACCCAACTGATTTTCATACCTAAGGCAGGATTAGAACTTACTGTTTCCTGGTTTCTAGACTTTTGCCTTAACCACTAGACTAGACCATACAATAAATGAAATATTATTTTGCTCTCTCAATATTATTTTTTATTTATTTTTATTTAGAAAATTTATATTGCCGCCTACTCACACATGGCGACTTACACAGATTGAATTATTGAATCCTGAAAGGAACATTCTTGTAGTGAAGGTAGTTTTGACAAAAAAATCATGAATCCTGCTTTCTTGAAGTATAAAGGATTTTGTTAGGGATCTAAAATCATTTTCTCACAATTGCAATATATTCGCAATATATACAATCACTTCAAATATATATGTTAGTAATATCACAAGGAAGAAATGTACATTACTTTTGGGAAGAAACTTCCAAAAATGTACTTTCTCTTCCATGCTCTGCCTCTAGCACTCCAACTCTTCTTTCTCAGAATACAAAAACATGGAATAGATCCTTCAGAGTGTATGCATATGTGCTTTCAAGTCAGTGCTGAGTCCTGGCAATTGCCTGAACAAGTCCCTACATTTTTATTGGCAAGATTTTAAAAGTGGTTTCCCTTGCCTCTTTCCTAGGACTGAGAGAGAGAGACTGGCCCAAGGTCACCCAGATGTCTTTCTGCCTGAAATAGAACTAGAACTCACAGTGTCTCAGTTGTTAGCCAGATCCTTTAACAAGCACACCATACTGGCTCTCACATCTGTTACTGTAGTATTCTGGAAATCAAATTAAGTTCACCTTGATTTTATATGAATAATTTACTTCAAACTTACTTTCACTGTTTGCCTATGGAGAAACTTCTTCCCACTTGCAATAGGAATCAGCTACTTTGTAGAAGATCATGTCTTCATCAACAACAACATCATCAGCATAATCATTGTAACCACCACTGATCTCATTACAATCATTATCTAAGGAGCTCAAGGTCTTTTCCTTCCATGTTTAGACTAAGAGATGGTGATTCATACAAGTCCTCCCCCACATTCTCCTGTGTTGAGCTAATAGGATTAGATATACTCCTAGCCCCAGAAAACAATGATTCTCACTATTTGGGTACACTCAAATTGTTTCCAAGTCTCATTGGGAACAGACTTTCCCAATCATGCTGCCTGCGTTGATGTTGGGGGTTGTAGGACAACGCACTCGGAGAGCATTGAGTTGAGGAAAGCCTGGAATGATGTCATCTAGTACTGTGGGCCTTCAGCATTTCCTGTGGAACTGAAAGAGTTTCAATGTAGTACAATCAACATCCTCTGCAGTCTGTATCTTAGGTCATGATGGACAAACTGCTTTTTGGAAACTCCTCCATAAATATAGATTGCTTGGGTTAACCCTTGATAAACCTGAAACTATTTCATTGAAAAAAAAATAGCTAGTAACGCATCGCAAATGTATTCCTTTTGAAAAAGAGAACCTCTGCAGTTTTTAAAAAAACTTTCTTCACATGAGCACTGCTATTGTATGTGTGAAATACTACTGTTTTAACCACCACACACGCTCAGTTTTGGGTTATTGCTTTATATTCAAAAAATCAGTCTTGCAACCAGGTTTAGTCTCATCAATTACAAAATAAAAGACATATGGTCTATAGTCTAATAATCATAAAATCCAGATCCATTTAGAACAATGCAGAAGGGAAGATGGAATGAAACAAGCAAAAAAAAATATGCAGAATGTAAATGACATTGTCAGCTTTTTTTAATGGCAGAATCTATATATTAGTAAAACTCTCATTCCCATTACTTTAACTGGGTGAAATGGTGCATTATAGCGGAATAATTTTTGAATCAAGGTAGCTCAAATGGATTCATTTACAGAATGTATCCAAAATCTGGGGCACATGACTCCCGTGGAACTAAAATTTGGCAAATTTTATAAAAAAATTATGACACAAATAATCATAAAATTGTTTATGACCTAATGCAGAATATCAAAACATTTCCTGTGCTTATGTTCCACAAGGTAGATGCATCTCTGAGTGTATCCCCGCTTTTCCAGTGGAGGCAGTACATTAGAAACTCTGTCATTGCTGAAGGCATTGAGGAAATATCTTTGATATGGGTCATAGATTGTCTAGTAGAAATTAAATTTCACTTAGCTGGTGGCCTGGAGATCACCTATATGAATCAAGGGAGTTGAAGAACCATAGGCTAATGAATTATTCAAAAAAAAAAAAAACAGACACTGGCTGAGGATTTTTTTTTTTCTGTCTGACACTTGCTTTAACTTTCTTAGACATCATAGCTCACATTTGCTTATAGGTGGCATAACAGAAAAACCATGTGATGCTGCTGTTGCTATGGCATCTAGAAGGTTTCTTACTTAAAGGGAATAGAAGCTCACAGTCTTTAGGTCACACTATGAAGCAACATGTCTTAGCTCTCTCTCTCTCTCTTTCTATGTGTGTATGTGTGTGAATATTTCAGATTTATGCGATTTTTCATTTATATGATTTTCATGAGTATGATTTATATAATGTATATATATGATTTTGGATTCCCTGAAAATACTAGATTATGCTGGTCAAAGTCCCAAAGTCCAGTGTATTGATGAAAATATTAGAAACACCCACAACTAAGAAAAGAGATGCCAGAGTTATTAAAAATCCAATGATGTTGTAATTTTCAATTTGCCTGATAGGAATTGCACTCTCAGTATTTGCTCTATAAAAACCAAGTAAATATAGTAAATATAATTTCTTTTTTCTACTGTCACCAGATACAAAGAATTTATAAACAATGTATAATGAACAGAATTACAGACAACCATGAATCAATGTCATAACCTGATTGTCCCAGTATGATGACTTTCTCACTCATAGAATGTGCTGCAAGTCTTCTTCCAAAGTAATTTCCCTCACGAACCTCCCTTTTCCCCCTTGACAGCTCAGACCCTGAGCCTAAGCATTTCAAATATCACTTTTCCGCAGGGGAATAACAAAGAGAGAAAAGAGTATGCCACTTACATAAGCAGGAAAAATCAAGTCAGAAAATATCTGCTGGCATTGGGAAGCCATCTAAGGAATTAAGAAATTGACCATACTGGGATCTTTCTAAATTCAAATTGTAAATTTCCTAAATAACAATAGCAAGAAAATCTACCCAGTGCAACCAGATCTTTGTGTCAAAATTTGCATCATTTATTTATTTGTCACATTTCTACCCTGCCTATCTCACTCTGGGCAGTTTAGAATAAAAAAGATACAATATAAAAAGCATAAATATAAAATATAAAAGCATAAATAAGTGCAAGTTAAAAGCAGAACTTCAAAAGTTAGAGTTAGGATCTTAAAAGTTAAAAGTTGAAAAGATAGGGAGACCATCCTCAAGAAACCAACCATCCCAAGATTGCAGGTCACTCTTTGACCCCCATGTCGATTAACACCCTTTCTGAAAGCCCAGAAGCATGGGGACCCACCTCACCTTCAGAGGTAAGGTGTTTCAAAGGGTGAGGACAATGGCAGAGAAAAATTCCTGCCTGAATTTACAGTCAGAATTATTTAACTGATGGACATTGCGACATACCCTCCCTGCCTGACCAGGTAGGGTGGGATGATGTAATTGGGATGAGACAGTTCCTCAAGTAACCTGGTCCTATGCCAAGAAGATCTTTAAAGGAGATATCTAACATCTTGAATTGGACCTGGAAGCAAACTGGCATATAATGCTGCTTGCATGGCAGAGGTATTATATGTGCACTGCATTCTGAACCAGTTGCAGCTTCTGAATTGTCTTCAAAGGTAGCCCTATGTAGATCCATTGGGCATGGGATTGCAACAGTAGCCCCGGTCTTTGCATGTTTCATGATCCTTTCTGCACATATGAAAGAGGAAGGACTTTGGAAGCAATGCTGTGCTAATCCCCCAGACATACGGACATGGACATGCCTCAATTTATATTTCTCCCAGGGGATTTGTGAATAGAATTGTGTTTTTTCTAAAGACTGATATAAAATGTGCATGCATAAAAGAATAGTGTTTTCAATCTAAGCAGATAAAATATTGGACTGATCAAATCAACAAGGTAGCCAGAACTCTGAAAATGAAAGAAGTATGATACACCATCATTCTTATAATGTGCAGAATTATCTGAGTATAAGAACATAGATGTTTCTGTAATGTCGTCAGTATAAATAATTCTATGATGGCATTAACTTTGAGAAGAACTGGCTTTAACAAAAGTGGAAGGGTTTCTTATCTACTGTTCATGCTGTTACAACATTTGTTTGATTCACAGATAACCGGTCACAGTGAACAGCTGAATGTGACTTACTTATTTAATCTTCTGAACCCTGCCCCCATTTTAAAGAATTTTAAGGCTGGAAAAATATCATCCTGAGATTTTGAAGAAGGAAAGGCAGTTGATCTGAAAGTGATATTGTATTTTAACTAGAGAGGTGAGTTGATCCAGAGAACAGAATGTGATATTGCTCTATTGATTAAGTATACTTATCATCCACTCAGTAACCAAAGTTCTCTACTCAAAATATAAAACTAAAATAATTTTAAAACGACAAAACAATACAAATGATAGCAAGTCATTAGTAAGCAGCACAAAAATGATGCAATTGATGTAAAACAACATATGTACTACTATATGATGGATGTATTAGAGATTTAAATTCAGTCAGAGTTCTTTTTAGCTCGTTCCCAGGATATATTATGGTATACTATACTCCAAAGCAAAGGACTGAAAGAATGCTAACTTTGTGGAATAACATCCCTTTTTCTTTGAAATAGCTGACTTGGCTACAAGACTGGGCTTAGCTCAGCTATCAGTGAATGCTAATAAACATTAGTTGTATTGAAAGTAAAATGTAGTTTTATTAAGAAATACACGCAAAAAAGAAAAGCCTTATTTCTGTGTAACTTAGACAGACAGAGAGAGAGACAGAAGCAGACAGACAGATGGCAAGAAGCTTCCTTATATCTTAAACATTTACTCCTTTAAGTAATAACAAGCCAGGTGGGAAACATTAATATTATATTAGCATTATGTAGCATAATTATGAAACATTTACATTAAGAACAAGGCAGTGGAGAAGACTCTTCCCTTCATTTATCTCCCATCTCCCATAGGACTTTAGCGAGCAGACAGACTTATAGCTACAAAGAAATGATGTAATCTTCAATATGGTGCCTTAGATCAAATGAATACAGAGCTGTGCTTTCTACAACCTACACCCTACCCTCATAACAGCACTTTCTAACAGAAACTCCATTTGTTTTCAAGACAGTCTCATTTGCTTTTATTGTTAGACACGAACACTGACATTTCCAGGACAGCCACAACATTTATTTGAGCTGTCATTGCTGTATGCAACAAAATATTAAAATTTTAGGACTTCACCAATAGACATTTTTTTCTCCACATAAATGTAGCTAGTTTTATAGATTTATTTTATTATTAATCCAATGTATATTGTCACCTAACTATCTGAGAAACTTTGGAAGAGAGCAAACAAAAATAAAGAATTACAATAAAACAAAAACCAACTAAAACGGTATCAAGCACTCAGTAAAAACATAAACGTTTGTGTTGGAGCTTCCAAACACCCACTAAAAGCACATACTTTCAATCTATTCTGCATATAGCATTGCAGAGAGTAAGGCATTTTATCTTACTAATCAGATGATCTGCTATATGCAGGAAATTGCTTAGTCACTGTATACTTTACTGATTTAGGCAGGTAATTTTTTTCTGCATAGATTTTAATAGATTACAACCAAAGAAACGTCTATTTGCTGTTCATTAGCTCTTACTTTCATTAGCTCGGGCCCTGGGCTCAGGCTATTGCTGCTTAACGTCAGGTCGGTTAACAATAAGGCTCCCCTCATTCATGATCTTCTCATGGATGAGGAGACCGACTTGGCGTGTGTGACTGAGACCTGGTTGGGCCCTGAGGGGGGAGTTCCCCTCACGGACATTGCCCATCAGGTTATCAGGTATGGAATCAGCCGCGACCCCAGGGAAGGGGGGGAGGAGTGGCTATTTTGGCCCGGGAGAACTTCAGTCTACGTAGACTCACTGTTTCCGAAATTGCGGGTTGCGAGTCCATCCTTATGACATTGGACCTAGGGGTCCAGGTGGGCTTATTGCTTACGTACCTGCCTCCCAGCTGCGTGGCATCAGCCCTGCCTGTGCTACTCGAGGAGGTTGCTGGGCTGGCGGTGGAGTTCCCCAGGCTTATAGTCTTGGGGGACTTCAATCTGCCGTCGCTTGGCGAATCCTCAGGATTGGCACAGGAGTTCATGGCCACCATGACAACCATGGACCTGACCCAAGTAGTGCAGGGTCCGACGCATAAGGGTGGACACGCCCCGGATATGATTTTCCTTTCGGAGCAGTTGGGTAATGATCTGGTTTTGAGGGGCTTAGATATCATGCCTTTGTCATGGACCGATCATTTTCTGCTTCGACTGAATTTTACGGCCCCAATCCTTCCCCGCAGGGAGGCGGAACTGATTAGGTGGTTCCGCCCCAGATGCCTGATGGATCCAATTGGCTTTCAGATGGCGCTTGGGAAATTACCGAGCTCCCTCATTCACAGTCCGGCGGAGTCCCTGGTAGCAGCATGGAATACGGCCGCGAAGGGGGCTATTGACCGGATTGCGCCTTTGCGACCTCTCCGTGGTGCTGGCCCCAGGAGGTCTCCTTGGTTTACTGAGGAGCTCAGGGGGATGAAGTGCCATAAGAGACATCTAGAGAAGCGATGGAGACAAAGTAAGTCTGGATCTGACCGAACCAGATTGAGCTTATTTATTAAAGCCTATCTGAAGGTGATTAAGGCAGCAAGATCTTTGTATCTTTCTGCTTTGATCGCATCTGCGGAATCTCGTCCGGCCGCCCTGTTTAGGGTGACCCGATCCCTCATTAACCCAAGGGGTCCGGGGCCTCCCTTGCAGGGTAGTGCCGAGGACTTTAATAACTGTTTCGCAGACAAAGTGGCTCAGATCCGGGCTGACCTAGACTCCAATTGTATAGCAGAGTCGACTGATAATGATTCAGTTGAGGGGACAGGGGCATGTTCTTATCCGGTCATCTGGGGAGAGTTTGAGGCTGTTACGCCTGAGAAAGTGGACAGGGCCATTGGATCTGTATGTTCTGCCACCTGTTTGTTGGACCCGTGTCCCTCCTGGCTGGTTTCGGCCAGTAGGGAGGTGACATGTACCTGGATCCAGGAGATTGTCAACGCTTCTTTGAGGGAGGGGTCCTTTCCGGCTCCTTTAAAGGAGGCACTTGTGTGCCCCCTCCTCAAGAAGCCTTCCCTGGATCCAGTAATTCTGACCAACTATCATCCGGTCTCCAACCTTCCCTTTGTGGGGAAGGTTGTCGAGAAGGTGGTGGCGCATCAGCTCCAGCGGTCTCTGGAGGAAGCCGATTATCTGGGCCCTCTGCAGTTGGGGTTCAGGCCCGGCTACAGCACCGAAACTGCTTTGGTCGCTCTGATGGATGATCTCTGGCGAGCCCGGGATAGTGGCCAGTCCTCTGTCCTGGTGCTTCTTGACCTCTCAGCGGCGTTCGATACCATTGACCACGGTATCCTTCTGCGCCGGCTGGAGGGATTGGGAGTGGGGGACACCGTATTGTGGTGGTTCTCCTCCTATCTCACTGGTCGGTCGCAGTCGGTGTTTGTGGGGGGTCAGAGGTCCACCTCTAGGTTACTCCCATGTGGGGTGCCTCAGGGGTCGGTTCTCTCCCCCCTACTTTTTAACATTTACATGAAGCCACTGGGTGAGATCATCCACTGCCACGGAGTGAGATACCATCAGTACGCTGATGATACTCAGCTGTACATTTCCACTCCTGGCCATATCAGTGAAGCGGTTGAGGTGATGTGCCAGTGTCTGGAGGCTGTGAGGGTTTGGATGGGTGTTAACAGATTAAGGCTCAACCCCGATAAGACAGAGTGGCTGTGGGTGATGCCTCCCAAGGACACTTCTATCTGTCCCTCGATTACCCTGGGGGGTGAATCTATAAACCCCTCAGAGAAGGTTCGCAACTTGGGAGTCCTCCTCGATCCACGGCTGACATTGGATCATCATTTGTCAGCAGTGGCGAGGGGGGCATTTGCCCAGGTTTGCCTGGTGCACCAGTTGCGTCCTTACTTGGATTGGGAGTCTCTCCTTACAGTCACACATGCCCTTGTCACCTCGAGGATTGACTACTGCAACACTCTCTACATGGGGCTACCCTTGAAGAGTGTTCGGAGACTACAACTAGTGCAAAATGCAGCTGCGCGAGCAGTTGTGGGCCTTCCTCATTGTGCCCACATTTCATCAACTCTCCGCATGCTGCATTGGTTGCCTATTGGTCTCCGAGCCCAATTCAAGGTGTTGGTTATTACCTATAAAGCCCTTCATGGCATGGGACCAGGATACTTACGGGACCGCCTTCTGCCACATACTTCTCCACGACCAGTGAGAGCGCACAGGGTCGGCCTCCTCCGGGTCCCGTCAGCGAAACAATGTCATCTGGCGGGCCCTAGGGGGAGGGCTTTCTCTGTTGTGGCGCCCACCCTCTGGAACCAACTGCCTCCTGAAGTCCGCGTTTCCCCGACTCTCCCGGCCTTCCGAAAGAATTTAAAAACCTACCTCTGCCGGCAGGCCTGGGGATGATTGTTGATTGTGGTGTGACTGATGAGTATGTATGGGGTTTTATTTTTAATGTTTTTTGTTCGGATTTAGTCAAAATTGTTTTATATATATGTTGTGAGCTGCTCCGAGTCCTCGGAGAGGAGCAACATACAAATCCAAATAAAATAAAAATAAATAAATAAATAAATAAATAAATACTTTAATACCTGCTTTGGCAAGATCAAACCCTAAAGCCCAGGGATGATCCCGCTGAAAAGCCATAGAGTTTAATATATAAATAGCAGCCCCTTGGTGACTGGCAGGAACCAATCAGTACTAAAAGGCCACAACTGAAAGTGGCTGGATCTAACTTTAACTAAAAATTCAACATGGCAGCCCATGTCTAATTTGGGATTAGAATATTTTTAAGAATATAATCTAAAAATATGTATTTGCAGGGCTTTTTTTCTCATAGAACGCTCAGAACGGCGTTCCGGCACCTTTTTTTGATGGATTTTTTTCAACTTTTGCATGAGCTGTGCTACTCCCTCTATTGGCTTTTGAAAGCCAATAGGAATTGCTGCTGAGCGCGCCAAAACACCCGGCCGGCAAACATTGCATATGCAAGTTGTCTGCAGCAAAGGTGAGTTGGCAGGAACTTTGCACCCCTCCCTGCTGCCCAACTACACCATCTCCTAATTAGTCCCGAAGATACCTGGAGGAGACTGGAGAGGCGACGCCATAGTAAGTTTCTCTTGATCTATGGTGAGTGCAGGAGGCAGGGGTGGCGGGGCTGCTGTGGGTGGCGGCGCTGGCAGGGCAGCTGTGGGCGGGGTGTATCAGCGGTGGGCTGCTCCCCGGGGACGGAACCATTGCGGCTGCTGTTTTGGGAGCTGCGGGGCCCACTCTACATGGTGGGGCATGGGCACGGCTATGGGCAGGGGCACGGAGTGCATTGACGGCGGGGTGCCCCTGGAGCCGGAGCTGGCGTGGCTGCTGTTTTGGGAGCCGTGGGGCCTGCTCTACAGTGGGGCAGAGCGTGGCTGTGGGCAGGGGCACAGGGTGCATCGATGGTGGGCTGCCCCCAGAGCCGGCGGGGCTGCTGTTTTGGGAGCCATGGGGCCCACTCTACACAGGGCAGCAGCAAGCGGGGTGCAGGGTGCATTGGCGGTGGGCTGCCCCCAGAGCTGGAGCCGGCGCAGCTGCTGTTTTGGGAGATGTGGGGCCCACTCTACACAGGGTGCATCAGCAATGGCCTGCCCCAAAGCCGGAACCAACGTGGCTGCTGTTTTGGCAGCCGTGGGGCCCACTCTACACAGCAGAGCGGCGGGGCGGCTGCGGGCAGGAGCGTGGGGTGCAGAACCGGAGCTGGCGTGGCTTCTGTTTTGCCAGCGGCGGCGCTGGCAGGGCAGCTGTGGTTATAAATGACTGAAGAAAGGGCAAGAACACTTTGGAGAAAGAAATCAGTGGATGCAATGTGGCCTTGCTTGCCACACGCTCTGCAAATGGCGGAGCGGAACCTGCAGTCAGCTTGCTTGTGGCGTCCTCTGCACCCGAAGCATTGGGGCCTTGTCCGGACATTCCTTCTGCCTCCTTTCAGCTGGCTGGTGAAGCCTATCCACCTCTTCTTCAAGATCCACTTCCGATCCTTCTCGAACGTCCTCTTGATGGACGGCGGTTATGTCTGGAGGGTTCTTGGTGAGCCATAAGGCCTTCACAGCCCCGCCTGCTGCTTCCTCAGCTGTCACCTCTCGTAGCGCGTCTTGGAAAGAGACATCTTCTTTTGCAAAAATCTTCTGTTGTAAGTCTCTGTTCCTTAAACCGCATATGAAGCGATCTCGCAGCCTCTCTTCCAGATCCTTGAACTCACAAGGTCTGGCTGCCTGCCTTAAGGCCGCAATAAAATCTGCAGCAGATTCACCCGGCCTCCTGTCTCTCTGCTCGAACGCATGCCTCCAAGCAATAACAGATAACTTTGGCTGGAAGTGTTCCTTTAACATTTTCTTCAAGTCAGTATATGTTACTGACTCCAGAGGTGCAGGGGCCACCAGATTCTCAGCGATTTCAAAAGCTTCCTGTCCACAGACACACAAAAGAGTTGCAGCCTTCAAGCCATCTTCTCTAATTTGATTTACTCTGAAGTAATTCTCCACCCTTGCAACGTAGGAATTCCATCTCTCTGGGTGTGAGACATCAAAATCAGACAAACGGCTAATCTTCGCCATCTTACTATTATGACCTTCACCACTCGCTCCTCTGCAAACTACTATTGGGGAAAGGGTCCTTTAGCCGAGCTCACCCTCCAGCGATGCTATACTGGCAGGCTGGGACGCTGATTCAGATGCTGTCTTCCCCTCTTCAGGACTTCCTGGGTAAGTCCTTAAAGCTTTTTCTTCAACTTGCAAAGAATCCCACCTTCGTCTCCAGTGTTAAGTACTTTGTTCGCGTGCGAATGATGAAGACACATGGCGATGTTAAACAGCTCTTTATTCTTCTTCTAACAATACCCGAACAACAACAAAAGGCACGGAGGCCTTTTTATATGGCCAGAACCCCGGGCAACGTCCACCAATAGAATCAAGCGTTTTCGCGCCTTGCACATGCGCACAAGGCTGGCGCCGCTCTGTCTGGTCCCGGGCAGCTTTTGGAATGCCCGGGACCAATGCAACGTCCTGAGCCTGCTTTTGCAGGCTCAGGACACAACACTAAGCATAGGATAATTTATTTGTATATAATTTCTTTAGCATTATGGAATATATTAGACCAAATTAGCCTCTGTAGAATAACTGAGCAAGGACTTGATCTTCAAAAAAGCATTAAGACTTCAGGAGTATACTGTGTTATTCTAATTAAAAAACACACACACACACAATATTGAGGCAAGATTCCACTGGCTGTTTTGGGATATATAATTACTACTATGTTTATTTCAGGTCTCTTTGCAAAAATATTTTTGTTTTCTGACAATTAATCTCTGTTTTATGAATGTTTTACTTCCAAAAAGAGCAACTTCTTAAAACAAATTACAATTACATCTGCAGAACATAGTATTTCTAGATGTTTATCAGCTATGTTAGTAAAACACAGTGGAAATCTGGCAAAGGCTCAGAATGAACAAAGACTTGCAACAAAAGTCAAAGATAATAATAAAAAAGTTTCTTTCAACATATAAATAACAAGAAAAAAAGTCAAGGAAATAGTCAGTCCATTAAAGAGAGAAGATGGCAAGGAAATAGCGGGCAGTAGAGAGAAAGCAGAGCAGCTTAACTCATTTTTGCATCAGCCTTCATGCAAAAAGAAACTAAAGCCCAACTTATCAAAAACCTAATTGATTAAAAAACCTAAAATGATTAAAATAAGCAAGAAAATGGTTAGAGAATACCTATCTGATCTTGATGAATATAAATAATTGGGACCTGACGGATTATATTCCAGAGTTCTGAAGGAGCTGGCAGATGTTATCTCAGAACCATTGTACCACATCTTTCAAAAATTCTGGAACAATGGGAATTACCTGAGGATTGGAAAAGAGCTGATGTGATTTCCATCTTCAAAAAAAAGGGAAAAAAAACAGACCCAGTAAACTACAGCCTAACATCAATACCTGGGAAGATACTGGAAAAAAATAATCAAAAAACAAATTTGCGAACATCTAGAAACAAATAAAGTTATAACTAGCAGCTAGCATGGGTTTGTTAAAAATAGATCATGCCAAACCAATCTTATTTTATTCTTTAGACAAAGTGACTAAATTAGAAGACCAGTGAAATGCAGAGGACATGGTATATTTAGACTTCAGGAAGGCATTTGACAAAGTAGACCACAACTTACTTCTTGGTAAGCTAGAAAAATGTGGGATAGACAGCATCGCCACCAGATGGACTTGTAACTGGCTGATAAACTGTACTCAACGAGTAGTCCTTAAAGTTACTACATCTACATGGAGGGAAGTAAGTACTCTTCAATATCTTCATAAATGTCTTAGATGAGGGAATAGAAAGGGAACTCATTAAATTTGCGGATGACACTAAGCTGGTAGGAATAGCCAACATCCCAGAAGACAAGCTCAGGATCCAAAAAGATCTTGACAGACTTGAACAATGGGCTCTATTCCAACAACATGAAATTTAACGTGGAGAAAAGCAAGGTTTTACACCTGGGCAGGAAAAAAAAAAACAAAGATTAGGCAAAACCTGGTTCAGAAACAATAACTGGGAGAGGGACCTTGGAGTCCTAGTGGACAATCGTTTAAACATGAGTCAGTAGTGTGCGGCAGCAGCCAAAAAAAAAAGCTAATACAATCTTGATTGTATAAACAGAGGCATTGAATCAAAATCACACGAAGTATTAGTACCGCTTTATAGATCCTTAGTAAGGCCACACCTGGAATACTGCATCAAGTTTTGATCCCCACACTACAAAAAAGACGTTGGGACTTTGGAAAAAGTGCAGAGAAGAGCAACTAAGATGATTAAAGGCCCGGAGACAAAAACATATGAAGAACAGTTGCAGGATTTGAGTTTGGCTAGTCTAGAGAAAAGAAGGACTAGGAGTGACATGATAGCAGTATTCCAGTATTTGAAGGGCTGTCACAAAGAAGAAGGGGGTCAATTTATTTTCCAAAGCACCAGAAGACATGATAAGAAACAATGGAGGGAAACTAATCAAGGAGAGAAGCAACCTGGAATTAAGGAGAAACTTCCTAACAGTGAGGACAATTAACTAGTGGAACAGCTTGCCTTCAGATGTTGCCTTCAGAGGTTTTTAAGAAAAAACTGGACAGCCACCTATCTGAAATGTTATAGGGTCTCAAGCAAGGGCTGGACTAGAAGACCTCCAAGGTCCCTACCAGCCCTCATAGTCAGCAACTTCATGTGGATTGATCCATGGTAGTAATGCATATGTGTGCATGTATGTGTGTGTGTGTGTGTGTGTGTGTGTGTGTAATATATGACCTTAAACTCTACACGGTACAGATAGTCCTCGACTTACAATAGTTTGTTTAGTCATTGTTCATACAACAGCATTGAAAAAAACGACTTATGAACATTTTCACACTTACAACTATTGCAGCATCCCCATAATCACATGATAAAAATTCAGACACTTGGCAACTGACTTGTATTTATGACGGTTGCAGTGTCCTGAGGTCCCAGTGTCCCCCTTTGCAACCTTTTGACAAGCAAAGTCAATGGGGAAGCCAGATTCACCTAACAACCGTGTTACTAACTTAATAACTGCAATGATTCACTTAGCAACTGTGGCAAGCAAGGGTCATAAAATGGGACAAAACTCACTTAACAAATGTCTCACTTAGCAACAGAAATTTTGGGATCAATTGTGGTCATAAGTCGAAGAGTACCTGTATAATAAGAAAGAAGCATTTTAGCATGCTAAAAGGTATAGATCAGGGTCTGCAACTTTGACAACTTTAAAACTTGTGGACATCAGCTGAAGTCCACAAGTCTTAAAGTTGTCAAGGTTGCAGACCCCTGGTATAGACACTATTATGCCCTCCCCTTGATAGGAAGGGGTATCTTCAGTTATCCCTGGAATATTCTGCGGGTTAAGAGAGGAGATCTTTAAACAGAAGCCTGTTTTTGACACTTAACAACCGTGTTACTAACTTAACAACTGCAATGATTCACCTAACAACTGGGGCAAGAGAGGTCACAAGATGGGGCAAAACTCACTTAACAAATTTCTCACTTAGCAATAGAAATTTTTATTTATTATTTTATTTATTTAATTTAATTTATATGCCGCCCCTCTCCCAAGACTCAGGGCAGCTCACAACAACAACACAATTAAAAACACAATTAATTTTGGATTCAATTGTGGCCAATCTACCTGTACTGGGGATCAGGTTTTTAAATGTTCTAATTAGAATGAATTAAGTCAGTCAATCTACAGCAGGGGTGTCAAACTGCCGGCCCGCAAGCCGGTTGCATCATGCAGAGGCCACGCCTACCCCAGCTCCGGCAATGTGAAAAAAGTTGTGCTACATTGCGGCACGTCATGTGATGCGGCGAGTTTGACACCCGTGGTCTACAGTCTCCTTTAGTACAAGAACTGAGTAATGGACTCAGATGTTCCTTTCCTCCAGTTGCAAATGTTTCCCTGTGGTGGCTGTGATCTGTGACTCAGCAAACATTGCTTGTTTAGCAGTAGTCTACAGTGGGCTTCTGATTCTGGACTGCAAAGTAAACACTAATCATTAATTCTTAATTTGGATTCCATAGCAAATTAAAGGGGGTAGCCATAGATAAGAATAGATTCAAGAAAGTGACTGGTCCAAGATTATCTATGGATTTATATTGGGCAAGGATTTGTATGAATATACCGGTATGCCTGTCCCCTCTGACACTGTATTTGTACTTTTCAGCTTTGAAATCTCTCTCGTAAAAACTAGGGATGTGTTCTAGCAATTTTGCTGAATTTTAATTCCTTGTTTGGAATGCTTGCATTAATATGATATAATCGGACAAGGAGCTGAGGACTGTAATAATATCTCTTGCAGTCACAATCACAACATACCTGGTTGTTTAATGCAGCTGTTTGAATTTTGCAGACCCCTTTAACCTTCTGGGGAAGAAACACACTTCCTCCCTAAGTTATCACATAAAACTATGTCCAAGATGAAGGTTGAAGGAAATTGCCAGCAAATAAAGATAGGGTTCTAAAGAGATAGTCTTTGGATGAATCATACAGCATATCATATTAGAATGATTCCAGTCTTTGGGGTCTGGTAATCATCAAGATGTCAAGCAATTCCCATACATTCTTGTCTCTTTTTCATTGAGTTAGAAATACTGCAACTGTTTTCCTTGCTGAATTTCCATATGCTTTGCTTTTAGAGTTATAAGTTTCAATTTACTTTGTGTGTTTGGAGCTATAGGCATATATTTGAAACTCGGCACTTACTCTGAGTATATGGAATTGTCCAAAAGCAGTTGAAAGGTTGTAGAATGAAATTTGTATATCAGGTTTATGTAGGCACTCCAAGCCACTGAATAGCATTCTCATGCCACAGTTTTGTTAATAGGCTAAAAACAGTAACTTTAGGAACTCTGTTCACTCCAGGAATGTATTTATAAAACTTGTTGCTCAGATGTCCCCACGAACCAGCAGAGCATCTGTTAACATCTCAGTGCTGGAACACAAATCTTGTTTTCTTGGTCATGGGCAAAAATTCCACTCATTTTTCCTTTGCTCATTTGGACTCCATATGCTGAAAGATAATTTCCATTATGAAGTAGGAAGTGGTTTAAGCCAAAAATGTTTCATGTGTTGATCCTAAAGGCTCCAGTAGCTTGAATGATGGTGACCTGCGCTTTACAAGATTAGGACAGTTAGAGAAATATGGAGCTGTAAGAGGGACTTCCTGAATTAGTCTAATGCAATGTATTTTTCAAATTTATACTTTATCAGTTCAATCCAGTTTGGAAATCTGTGTCAAAAACAGGCTTCTATTTAAAGATCTCCTCACAGGACTATGGCCCTTAACCTGCAGGATATTCCAGGGATAACTGAAGATACCCCTTCCTATCAAGGGGAGGGCATAATAGTGTCTATACCAGGGGTCTGCAACCTTGACAACTTTAAGACTTATGGACTTCAGCTGATGTCCACAAGTTTTAAAGTTGTCGAAGTTGCAGACCCTGATCTATATCTTTTAGCATGTTAAAATGCTTCTTTCTTATTATACAGCTACTCTTCAACTTATGACCACAATTGATCCCAAAATTTCTGTTGCTAAATGAGACATTTGTTAAGTGAGTTTTGTCCCATTTTACGACCCTTGCTTGCCACAGTTGCTAAGTGAATCACTGCAGTTGTTAAGTTAGTGATACAGTTGTTAAGTGAATCTGGCTTCCCCATTGACTTTGTTTGTCAAAAGGTGATCACATGATCCCGGGACACTGCAACCGTCATAAATATGAATCAGTTGCAAAGCATCTGAATTTTGCTCACATGACTGTGAGGATGCTGCAGTGGTTATACATGTGAAAAATGGTCATAAGTCAGTTTTCTCAGTGCTGTTGTAACTTTGAACGGTCACTAAATGAACTGTTGTAAGTCAAGGAGTACCTGTACTCAAAATGGCAGCTTCACTTTTTTTCTTTCCCCAAATTAACATTAGCTGGATAATTTAATAAAAGTTAACTATTGTCTTTATCTTTCTATTAGAAAATCAGTACCTTTTTCCTTTTAGTTACATTTATTTATTTATTATTTATTAATTTGATTTGTATGCTGCTCCTCTCCGGAGACTCGGAGCGGCTCACAACATATACAAAACATCAAAACGTTAAAAAATAGGTACCCAACACACGCACAACTTTCAAACCACAACCCACAATCATCCCCAGGCGTGCCGGCAAAGATAAGTTTTAAGGTTCTTTCGGAAGGCCAGGAGAGTGGGAGAAACGCGGACTTCAAGGGGCAGTTGGTTCCAGAGGGTGGGCGCCACAACAGAGAAGGCCCTCCCCCTAGGACCCGCCAAACGACATTGTTTCACTGACGGGACCCGGAGGAGGCCGACCCTGTGTGCTCTCACCGGTCGTAGGGAAGTATGTGGCAGAAGGCGGTCCCGTAAATATCCTGGTCCCATGCCATGAAGGGCTTTATAGGTAATAACCAACACTTTGAATTGCGCTCAGAGACCAATAGGCAACCAATGCAGCATGCGGAGGGTTGACGAAATGTGGGCACAACGTGGAAGGCCCACAATTGCTTGCACAGCTGCATTTTGCACTAATTGTAGTCTCCGAACACTCTTCAAGGGCAGCCCCATGTAGAGAGCGTTGCAGTAGTCGATCCTCGAGGTGACAAGAGCATGTTGACTGTGAGGAGAGACTCCCGATCCAAATAAGGACGCAACTGGTGCACCAGGCGAACCTCGGCAAATGCCCCCCTCGCCACAGCCGATAAATGATGTTCCAATGTCAGCTGTGGATCGAGGAGGACACCCAAGTTGCGAACCTTCTCCAAGGGGTATATAGATTCACCCCCCAGGGTAATGGAAGGACAGATTGAAGCGTCCTTGGGAGACATAACCCACAGCCACATGGTATTGATATATTGCTACAGGTACGCAAGTAGTATAAATTGCAAACTGGAAGATAGTCTAGGACAGTCTTTTGTGTTTCCTCTATTTATCAGCAGACTCAGTGTCAGAATGAATGAAATAGTTGGAAAATAAGCATAGCAAGGAATTTAGTGAGTTGGGAAAAGCAAATCAGAGTAGCCTATTTCTGTGTCCTTTTCATGAATCCATTTTTTTGTGTTGAATATTATAACAAACTTTGAAAGGTTAGTTTCTCCTTTCTTCTCTTTCCAATAGAAATATTGGTGAAATGGCTTCATGAGTACAGGAAGTATGTCCCTGTATTTGTTTTTCTCCAAAGCACGCAAAAATATTTGCAAATACTGATCAATAAAAGTCTCCTGTAATAAACATTCATGGCTTAAAACTTGACTTAAGTGGCTTGATGATAAAATATAAATGTTTAATGTATATCCCAATATTTAAAAGCCTATTTTTGACTGATAGAGCATTAATAATGGATAATGACTTTTTCAACGAACTTCCTAATGTTCAATGGCACAGTACAAAATACTGGTATAAATTAGGCTTGACCCTGAAAAATTCATGCTTATGTGGACAGGGTCATTTTACAATCTGCATTTCTTCTGAAAGATTTATATTATATCACTTTTACAAGGGAATACATCTGAAACAAAGACTTTTTCCAGATTTCAAGCAATAAGAAAAAAATCAACAATAACAAATTACAAATAGTTCTGAAGTTAAATTCTGTGGTCTAACTCTAAAGGGCTGTGACACAAAGCTCTTCAATAATGTGAAACAGACATTGTCACCATAACACAGCCCTGGATTTGCCAATGGAACATCTCAGATTTAGCAAATGGTTCTTTCCCCAGTCAAGATATTCAGCTAATGGGACTGTTAAAATGAGTCAGACCTCTGGAAAATAATTTCTCCATTCACTTTCCAAGTGACAGAGAAACTTTAAGTCCAGAATAAGCAATGTCTTGCCACTGGATGGAAAAAAATGAAAATGATAATTAAGCAGTCTACCTGCATCCTCTTGGCTAAATATTGAAAGTGGCACAAATCTCAGCTCCCTGCCTCCACTAGTATAGTACACTCACATAGGAAGAATCCAGCTCAAGTCATACATCGTGTGGTTGTATTGCTATGCCTTCAGTTACTAAGGGGAAACCAATGAAAAAGACATTTTATGAACAAGGTAGAAAACACTTAACACATTGTTGACCTTTGTCTCTCCTCCAGCCATTCAGACAGGTCTAGGACTGCTAGGTATAAAGTGAGATGATTCCCTAATCCAGATGGTTTGGGGGGGGCAATTTTCTTAAGGCCAATAGTTATTATTTAAGGCTGGCCAAGGACCAAAACTCCAAAATAGATCTTTTTCTTTTGTGCTGCAATGGCCAAGGAGTTTGGGACCTGCTTTGTGTAGACTGCAGTGGTGGAAGCCAAGAAAATTCCCTGTGTTTGTCATATATCTCCAAATATTCAAAATAAGACTGTGAAGTGTGATACAAATGCCACAAAAGGAAATGCAAGTTTACGCTATAATAATCGAAGAAGCTTCCAAATTGCAGTAAGATATCTTTGATCAGATGCCAGGAGTTAGTATTTGTTTTCTGCCCTGCTCTGTCCCCTTCTTGGATTGCTCAACCAAAGAATTTAGTCTTATTTGATGGAGCTTCATCCATTTTTTTTGGAGAAGGGGTAGAAGTCCTCTCCATCTGCCTAGAGATCCAGTAGTGAAATGAGATGTTGATCAGGAAAGAGAAGAAAGAGGAACCAATATTTACACAAGTTAGGAAGCCAGAAATAATAGAAACAAAAGTTAGGTGGGAAATAAGGATTTTAGCAGGAACATTTGCGACTACATTAAGTTTAGTAAATATATTGATGCTGCTTAATGAAAATCTCAAGCCAATTTATCAAGAACAAGAATAGGTAAATTGTGAGGGGCTAGCTGCACCAGAAACAACTGATGGGCAGCTGGCGGGAAAGCGTCTCAATTCCATTAACATGGCAGCAATCAGTTAACAAACCGGAGGAAACAGTAAGTTAGATCTTCATTTAACAACCCATTTGATTCAATTAATGAATTTGATTTTAAAATTTGTAAAACTGAGTCTGATTCATTTGATGAATTTTTTTGACTT
This sequence comes from Bothrops alternatus, assembly GCA_034064705.1. Classification (NCBI taxonomy): domain Eukaryota; kingdom Metazoa; phylum Chordata; class Lepidosauria; order Squamata; family Viperidae; genus Bothrops; species Bothrops alternatus. The sequence continues at coordinate 2,321,165 of JARGCV010000068.1, forward strand.
ACAAGCCTAATGGACAGGCTCCATTAGGTTCGTACCTGTAGTTTATGGTGGCACAATGATTAGAATACAGTTTTGCAGGCTAATTCTGCCAACTGCCAGTAGTTCAATCCTGATCAGGTCAGGGTTGACTCAGCCTTCCATCCTTCTGAGGTTGGTAAAATGAGGACCCAGATTGTTGGGGCAATATTGTAAACCACTTAGAGAGGGCTGTGAAACACTATGAAGATGTACAAGAGGGCATGGTTCTTCTCTCTGTGTTGCAGGTAGCATATGAGGTGCACTGCAGTGGTCTTGAACTATTTATCTACAGAACTTGAAGGTACTGCTCCTACCTCCAGATATTGAAGGTACATCCCTTTAGGAATTTCTGGATACTGATGTTTTGTGTTGCAATGTTTTTTTATAATTAGATATAATTTATTTATTTATAATAATAATAAAGTTGGAAGGGACCTTGAAGGTCATTAAGTCCAACCCCCTGCTCAGGCAGGTAACCCTATACCATTTCAGACAAATGGTTGTCCAGTTTCTTCTTAAAAACTTCCAGTGTTGGATTATTCACCGCTTCTGGAGGCAGGTTGTTCCACGGGTTAATTGTTCTAACTGTCAGGAAGTTTCTCCTTAGTTCTAGATTGCTTCTCTCCTTGATTAGTTTCCATCTGTTGCTTCTTGTCCTGCCTTCAGGCACTTTGGAAAATAGCTTGACTCTCTCTTCTTTGTGGCAGCCCCTGAAATATTGGAAAACTGCTACCGGTATCATGTCCCCCCTCGTCCTTCTCTTTGTTAAACTAGACATACCTAATTCCAGCAACCGTTCCTTATATGTTTTAGCCTCCAGTCCCCTAATCACCTTTGTTGCTCTTCTCTGTACTCTTTCTAGAGTCCCAACAGCTTTTTTACATCGTGGTGACCAAAACTGGATGCAGTATTCCAAGTGTGACCTTACCAAGGCATTGTAAAGTGGTATTAATACTTCACGTGATCTTGATTCTATCCCTCTGTGTTGGCTTTTTTGGCAGCTGCAGCACACTGCTGGCTCATATTTAAATGATTGTCCACTAGGACTCTGAGATCCCTCTCACAGTTACTGCTATTGAGCAAGGTATCCCCTATACCAGTAATGGCAAACCTATGGCACGCGTGCCATAGGCGGCACTCAGAGCCCCGTTGCCCCAGTCCCACCTCCCCCATTGTCCCCTCCTCACCAGCAGCCCCCCGGAGGAGATTCACCCCCAAGCGCGGCCCACACAGAGTAGAACAGCCAAGGACATGGCGGCCGGGCAGTGGGGACAAGATTCTGCCCTCGTGTCTCATCGCACGCAGCTGATGCTGTGTGGTGCGGATGGAGGGCGTGGCTGCCATGGTGCTGCTGAGCTGCCTGGGCTACTGCGGCAGGTCATGGAGGCGGTGGGTGGCTAGGTGGGCGGGGTGGAGGCAGAGTGGGGGTGGGCAGGGCAGGGGCAGGGCCAGTTTTTGGGCACTCGATCTATAAAAGGTTCACCATCACTGCCCTACTATACCTGTACATTTGGTTTTTCTTGCCTAAATGTAGAACCTTACTTTTTTCACCAATTATAAAAGATATAAATATAAAATAGATATGTTACATATTCAGCCTAATGACCAGACTACAAGCCACTCATTGGGCTGAATGGGTGTTAGGCTGCAATAGTTTTTTATGATTAGAGTTGTAGTAATTCTCTCTAAACACAGGAAAGCTAATCTACAAGAGCCCATATTGCTTAGGGAATACTGTTGTGTGACACTTTTGTGGGATTTCAACTTGGCTTTAGAGGGGGAAAAGAAGAAAATGATGAAGTTCTGAACTGCTGAGCTTGCTGGTAAAAAAACTGCCCATTTTCTTGCTTTTGGAAAATTGGTACAGTAGTGTTTTTACATCTGGCCCTCTTTATATGAGCCTGCCACCTATTCTGTATTTGTTCAGCTTTGTATACCTAGATTCTTTTAACACTGCATTTTCAACTGCAAGTGACATAAAAGCTGTCCCTGGATTCTCCTTCTGCTTGGCTAGTTGGAGCATGAAACAATATAAACATTTCCATAGTAATCTGCTTCTTCTCCCCCCAACTCCAATTACTTAGTTGTGTCATTCCCTTGAGAATAAAAGACCATTACAGTTTCCTGTTCAAAACAAACAACTGAATTTCAAGCCCCAATCTGGGGCTGCATTTCTGCATGTTCTGAGAAGAGCCCCAGGCAGAGTTGCTGCAGTCAGTTGCTGGGAAAGGATGAGGCAGACTGGGAAAATGATTCCAGGAGTAGAATCACAACTGGGTTCTCTTAACACTGAAAACCAAAAGTCTGTTTCTGTCCTATTTAGTATCTCTCACCATTCAAATGAGCAGAAGAAGGTCAACGGGTGGGTGTTTGTGTGAAACCAGGCAAGCTTTTTTCAGGAAAGGGCTACATGAATATTTGTTTTCCCAATTGCCATCTATCTTAGCAACCAGAAAACTCTTTGAATTGCTTTAGTGGCTGTGATTGCTAATGACTGGAAATGTAGAGATGATGACCTAAATCCTTATTCTAATACAGAACCGTTTCCATGTACAAAATCTGAAGTAGGCCTTTAATTTTTTCTTGAAAATTTCTTTTGTTTTTAAACAAGTTTGTGGATGAACATGTATCAAATCAAACTGGAAGTGAGATGTTCATATGGTGAACAAGATTATGAAGAGAACCATACATATAAGATTATGAATAGGGCCATAAAAGAACTGAATCAATGGACAAAATGAAATTAAAAGATCAGTCACAGAAATGGATGAAAGATTTGACACACCATATTCAAAAAGAAAATTAAATACAGCAATGATGGTGATGTGCAGGAGCAGGAACAGGAAGAAAGAATTAGAACTGCAGTAGCAGATCTCACTTAGGCTGTGTACCAGGAGGAAATTCTTAAAAGAATCAGGAATTCTTCTTACTGCTGCACTTGACACACTGGGATAGTTGTATAGTTTTCATTTATAGAGGCTTGGAAATGCACAACAGAAAGCAAGAGAAAAGTGGGGATTCACAGTATGTTGGGTTGGAGAATATCTTTGAAGTACCTTAGTCTGATTCTCTATCCACAGCAGGAGTCTTGTAAATGTAGCAGTTCTGATGGATGGTGATCACCCTCTATTTAAATGCCTCCAGTCTGTGGTCTGCAGGAGCAGCTCTTACCCTTACAGTGTTTCTTGTGTTGTTCTGGTAAAATCTGAAACCTTAAACATCCCCCTTGGAGCCAAGGAAGAGAATGAGAAGGGGCTTTGGGGTATGGCAAACCTTTCACCCACTGTTAAGCGATAATAATCTAGATTATTCTACCTAATAGAGGGTATGTCTTGGGTAGATTTCTTCTTCTTGTGGAACATCAAAGATATGAAGAACCACAACGAGCCTCTCTATTGCTACAATTGTAATTTAAACCTCCTTAGATATTGTGCAAGTATCTTGGGAAAGAATTGAATAATTAGAATTCTGTTTAGTTCACAATATTCATCTAATGTGAGAAATCTATTAAATTGGAGTCAGATTGATAAGGCTCCTGGTTTTATTTTTCTCATGATTTCTAAAACTCCACATTTGCAATTTCAAAGCATGGGAGATGCAGTGTAAAATTAATTGCAAGTCAATAAGTAAATAATTATGTGGTGATATTGAGGTTCATTTGTATGGCCTAAGAGAAACAACCCAAATTAAGCTGTCATAACCAGCAAAAAAGGAAACTGGTGAATTCAGCACTGATCATGGGAATTTTTATTACTCTTGTTATATTGAATAATGGAACCATTTGGGTCTAGTGCAGGGGTTCTCAACCTTGGCAACTTTAAGACTTGTGGACTTCAACTCCCAGAATTCCTCAGCCAGCTTTGAAGTCCACAAGTCTTAAAGTTGCCAAGGTTGAGAACCCCTGGTCTAGTGGTTAAGTCACAAAGCTAGAAAATGGGAAACCGTGAGTTCAATTCTGCCTTAGCCATGAAAGCCAGCTGGGTGAACTTTGGGCCAGTCACACTCTCTCTCAGCTCAACTTGCCCAATAGGGTTGTTGTTGTGGTGTTGTGGGGATAAGGTGTGGAGAGAAGGAGAAGGAAAGTGTGTTGGATATGATCATCTCAAAGTTATTTCAAAAATAATAAAGGCAGGATGCAAATAAATAAATAATATAGATAAAAATGAAGCATAAACCCAAAGTGTATTAAACATTCAAGTTTGTGACTGCTGTCAACTGATCTTTTTGAATGGAAAATACATGGTTCTTTCTCAGGGTTCCATTATTTTGGTTACATCCACTCATTATTGTCCAATTACAGAGTCTGGGAGAATCAGAATTCATATAGTTAGGGAATGTCTCTGAAGCAATGCTAGCAGCTTTGGAGCTGGGAATCATAAAAAAAATCCACGTGGCAAAAGTAAGCGCTATTTTATGTTACATGTTATGTTAGATATGACTGTAGGTTTCAAATAGGAGAGAGCAGCAAATGAATCAATAAATGAGAAATTTGTCCTGACAAGGCTGCCACTAAATGTTATTGAACGGGTCGCTCCATCTCTCCAAACAAGTGGCGAAACAGGAATAACAAAGAAAATATAGCATCCCTAACAGACAAGCTTAAAATAAGAAATAACAATACATTTCACATTTACTGTATGGAGTTAACTTTTTGGAGAAACAGTTGATAAATTACACGACTCCTCCAGAGGAAGAGGAGATGTACAGTGTACAGAAGATGTATTATGTCTGGCATGAGAGGTGAGAGGCAATGGGAAACATCTCACTTTCATATGAGCAGCTAAAAAGATGAGCATACACTAATTAAATAGCATTTACTTTAGATGAATATCTGAGAGAAATCCATTCATTTATTCATTTCTTAGATTTATATTTCACTCTTATATTTCACAGATTTGCTAGTGTATCTCTGCTGTCAAACATTCACAGATTTGTTGACACATAAAAAGTCTGCAATCACCAAATTTAGGGATATTCATTGCATTAATTTTATATCTATTTATGAATTGGAAATGTTTTCAAAATTAGATCTATAGAGCTAAGCCATGAAAGATGGGGCCTGATCTATTTACAGCCTAACCTAGTTACAGTTCTGTGAATTCTGGAATTTGTAATCCTAATTTAGCTGGGAAGTACTATGTTAGTGTGGCTGACATTCAGCATTAGATCACAATCCAACTGTATATAATAAAAGAGTCTTTTTCACTCTGTTTTTATTCTAATATGGCCTTAACAGTTCATTGCTGGTGCTATGTCTGTATACATATCCAGCACCAGTGTTTGCTGAAGGTATGAGAAAGCAGAAAAGAGTTGTCATAGCAACTGAACAAATTCTAGAACAATACATTCTGATAGCTAAAACAGCTAATTAACACCAAGAAGAAAAAGAATATTCATTTGTATATTTGTCATGGGAACTCATGTCAGAGTTTGAAAAAAGGAAATAGAAAACTAGTCACTGTATCACACACAGGTTTTTTTTAAAAGGAATTTTGAATCACAAAGCAACATTTAAATCCAATGTTGAAGCCATTTTGGGCATGTGAGGAAATGAATGTGGTAACATCTGTGAATTCCACTGGCTTGCTCACAATAATAAAGCCACATGTCCTTTCACAACAGAGAGAACACGTTTCTTTGCACAAAAGCTATAACATGAACCTGCTTTTCCTTTCTGCCTCGTGGCTCCTTGTGGAACTCCAAATCTTGAGAACATTTGTCATATGCAACATATATCATTTTAATTTCCCCGACAACTTGCTGGAGAAGTTGGTGGGCTGCGAGATTATGAATGGCAAGGGAGAATGATGACATCACTCTTTTAACAAACCTCTCCCCACTTCCCCTTACAGGAGAAAAAGGATCTGTGGCCAGAGCAAAAGAGATTCAGATGCAATAGGGAATACTGATCACATGAAAGCTAAGCAGCCCGTTGTTTAAATAATGATGAAAATTGTTTCTATGAAGCCTAGAAAAAGACCAGACAATGGGATACACCAGTGATAGGTTTATTCATTCTTATCCACTGTTCTGACTCTGCCTATTATACCATGGATCATATTGTTAGATAAGGTGGATAAGAAAGAGATTTTTCAATGAATAATAAATCACTCTGACTGCTACCTAAAATCTCAGGCTGAGATCTTTTGTCTTCTTCTTTTTTTAATATGTCAACCTTTGGGCTATTCTTGCACAAGTCTGCAGTTTTCTTGGCAATATTTTGACTTTCCCTTGCCTTGTTCTTCCTAGGATTGAGAGAGAGTAAATAGCCCAAAGTCACCCATCCAGTTTTCATTACTCACAGTTTCACAGTTTCGAACCTGAAGCTTTAACCAATGCACCAACTGCTCCTCTTCTTGGTTGTTTTACCTAGTCCTTTTAATTGGAGATGCCAGATTAGCACTGTAAGACAAAAGCCAAGTGCTAAAAGTGGTAAAAGATGAGAATCTTAACTCCTTAACAAGCTCTGTGCATCATCTTTAGGTCACAGCTTTTATGGCCTCCCAAAACCTTAGGTCCAATCCTGCAGACTCCAAAATGTTGCTCTCAAACTGCAATTTTTAATGTGGCAAAAAGAGAAAAATCATTAGATACGTTGTCTTTAATTTTAATTATTTTTTGTTGTAAATAAATGACAATGGCCTCACTTTTTGCTTGGCTCCATCCTTGATTTTCTGAAGGCTAAGTGTGGTCCCCTTCCCCTACCCACAAAGTTGCAAACCTCTGGTTTAAATTGTAAAGTGAGGGAAGGGACCACCTGGTTTTAATTATTCTGCAATTCTGTAGTTTTAACTGTATTGAAGGAGAAGCCAGCAAATTTTGAGTGAGTAGCTTATGTTAAGCAATTCTGAGGAAAACTGCTTAAGGGGGGATCAGGAATTTTGGGAGCGATTGTGAGCACAGAATTGTCTTTAAGTTGTGTATATAAGGTGACCAACTGTCCTCCTTTAGGGAGGACAGTCCTCCTTTTGTAAGTTCTGTCCTCCCTCAAAAAGTGTCCTCCTACATGTCCTCCTTTTCGATATTTGAAGACTAATCTGCAGGGCTTTTCTCTCTCTCATAGAACGCTCAGAACTGCGTTCCGGTACCTTTTTTTGATGGTTTTTTTTTCAACTTTTGCATGAGCTGTGCTACTCCCCCTATTGGCTTTCAAAAGCCAATAGGAATTGCTGCTGAGCGCGCCAAAACACCCGGCCCGCAAACTTTGCACATGCAAGTTGTCTGCAGCGAAGGCGAATTGGCAGGAACTTTGCACCCCTCCCAGCTACCCAACTACACCATCACCTAGTTAGTCCCGAAGATACCTGGAGGAGACTAACTTCCATTTAGGGATGGAAAAATCAAAAAAGAGGAAATGCCATTTTAACGATAAATTGAATACGGAATTTCCATTCATCACATCAAAGAAGGATAACATTGTTTTCTGCAATATTTGCAGCGGAGAATTTTGTATTGCAGTTGGGGGCAGAGCAGCTATTACGAAACACTTGACCACCAAGGAACATAAGCAATCATCAGATGCATCTGCTTCCAGTTGTAAAGTAACAAGTTTTTTTAAAACTTCAAAGTATTCTGAAGATGAAAAACAGTTAGCTGCAATGGAGGGAACATTTGCATTCCATACCATACCATAGTTCACAATCAAAGTTTTCGTAGTATGGATTGTACAACTAAATTATTGAAAAAGTTTCACAATGCTAAATTTTCATGTGCCAGGACAAAATGTGAGATTATTATTAAATCAGTATTTAAAAATTACTGTGACAAAAGATTTACAGAAGACTTGGAAACTGCAGCATTTGTAACGGTTTTATCTGATGCATCCAATCATAATGAAACTAAATTGTATCCAATACTAGTAAGATATTTTAATGTTACTAAGGGCATTCAAGTAAAAATTTTAAATTTAGAATCCATTGAGGGCGAAACTACTGAAATTTTGTCAAACCATCTATACAGAGTTATAAATGAAAACAATTTGAAATCCAAAGTTGTTGCCCTAACAGCTGATAATACAAACACAAATTTTGATGGGCAAAGATGCAAAGGGGTGAATAATGTATATGTAAAATTACAAGATTTACTCCAAAAGAAAATACTAGGAATAGGTTGTAATGCACATATTTTGTCAAATGCAATCAATACGGTGTCATGGGCCATGCCAATTGATGTAGAAGTAATAATAACTACAATCTATTTGTATTTTAGTCGTTTTAACGTTCGTGTGGCTACTTTAAAACAATTTTGCGAAGAAGCAAATGTTCAATACAAAAAACTTTTAGGATATTCAAAAGTTAGATGGCTTGCTCTAACACCTGCTATAGAGCGTGTTCTACAATTATTTGAGCCTCTCCGTTCATATTTTTTAAGTTTAGACAAATGTCCTAAAATCCTGGGATCGTTTTTCAATAATGAAATATCTGACATATTAATGTATTTTGTACATAATCAAGCATCTATTTTTCACAAAACGATTCAAAAGATTGAAGGTGAACACGTTTCAGCTACAGAAATTAGTCTTATTTTGAATGACTTTATCCTTCAATATAAAACTTGATTTGAAGAAAAATTTCTTCCTTTAGTTCTAAAAAGAAAATTGTCAGACTTAGAGGAATCAGATCCGGGCATAATGGAAAAGTTTATCAAAGAAGTGCAGAATTTTTACCAAACATGTTTTCAATATATCGAAGAATGGTCTGGAACAAACATCATAGGAAATAACAGTTTTCAATGATGTTTTTTTTACTTCATCGCAAGTATATTGGACAGATATTGAATCTTGTGTTGAGTTTTTATCAAAAGAAATGCCAGGCATTAAAATAGACGACAATTGTCTCTTTGAAGAAATTAGAAGACTAAATGTATTTTTAAATTCTGAAAAATTAATACAATGGGAAAATAAACACATTGAAATTGATAAAAGATAGGTGGAAATATTCAGCCATTTCAAAAATGAACATATTCCATGTGAAAATTTATTTATTCTTGTTCAATTTACATTGTGCTGCCCTGGAACTAATGCAGCAATTGAAAGGTTTTTTCCGGTTGCTAATGATTTTTGGAAAAGTGAGAAATCGAGATTGAATGTTGATACTCTAGCTGCAGCACTTGTTGTAAAATTCAATATGAAGGATATTTCTTGTTCAGATATTTCCAATATATTGTTAGAAGATGATACATTGACAAAAATATTCATTCAATGGAAAAGTACTCATTTAAATAATAATTAATAGGCATGCAAGCATAATTACAATATAAAATGTTATTGTTACAAATGTTTTTTATTATGCATTTATCATATTATAGTGTATTCGGTATTATTGTTGCAACGAATAAAATGTTTCTTTTATTTACAATTTTTTTTCTTCAATTTATTTGTGTCCTCCTTTTCATTGTAAAAAAGTTGGTCACCTTAGTATTCACACGTAGATTGTTTTTGTTACATCCCGTTTACCTAGTTTACTGAAGCAAGTATTAGCAGTTAGGAGTGCCTTAAAGATGCTTATTTCTATATTGTGGTGTGAAGTATCTACTTAACAGGGAGAGGGTATCTGTTTCAAGAGACATTGGGATTCAACGGGAGCTAAACTTGTGCTTTTGCTATCAGCAGCCAAGCGCTGCTATGAATTGACCCTTTTCATTCAAAACAATTTCCCACTGTTTAAAAAGGAGCAATCCCTGAAGAAGGTTAGCTTCTTTCTTCTTTATGTTTTGTTTTTTATATAGTACAGAGAGAATTCTGAAGGAACATCCACTCATTTTTATTTATTTCTTTATTTATCAAATGTATACTGCTGCCCAACTTGCACAAAGCAACTCTGGGCGGTGTATAATAAACCTTCATTTCACTTCATTTCATTTGCCACCTGAGAGCCCCCAAACAGGTTCACCACCTTAGTTTTTGACCCCACATTGTAAACATGATTAAACAACATTTGTTTCCCCAGAATGACCTATGCCTGCAGGTGACCTGTAGCTCAGGGGAAAAAGTTTTAAATATCCTCCAGGTTATTCTCTGGGAAAATCTTCATTTCCATGAGAGCACTGCAGCAAACAGACAACAAGTATTAATTAGCTAGGGGAATATTTGGCTACTTTCTATCAGATTAGCTACCCTACTGTACTGTATATTTCATGACAGCTTACTCTTGTGACAAAATACTTCACTTTTATATAAAGAGTGCACATTATTATCAATGTTTTCCCATAAAAGTGTGACATATTAGCCAAAGTACAATATCTTTTAAATTTCACAAGAATATTATTTGAAAATAGAAAGGTGATGTGATAAAAGTGCAGTCATATAATCGGGCCAAATGTCTGTAAATCACTCGATTTGTTTTTGCATTAATCTCAAGATGAATAATGAAATGTTCAGTTGTTCACAAATGGCAACAGCAAGTTGTAGACCTCTGCAAAAATAAGGAGCCAGAGAGACCAGTGTTGCTGTAGAGATATTTATTTAGAGAGGCATAATAAGAAACAATACTATTGTTTATTTGGAAAGTGCATCTGAATTAAATAAAAGAGGTTCAAACTGTATTCCAATACACAATTTCAAGAGTCCTATTGAACCCTATTGGGCTTATACCTCAGTAGAAGTAAAGTTTGTTCAATTGAACAATATGATTTCAGAATGACAGAACATGTGTATTCTGTACAAAATGAACATAAAAACTGTTGAACACCTGTTGGAGCATAGATATTGTTGTGTCCTGGGCCTGATGAGGAAACTCAGCAGGCCCAGAATTGTTGCAAATAGTCCTGGGCATTCTAAAAGCTGCCCGGGACCAGACAGAGCGGCGCCAGCCTTGTGCGCATGCGCAAGCCACGAAGAAAGAAGAACTCTTATTGGTTCACTCTGTCCGGGCTTCAAGCCCTATAAAAAGGCCTGTGTGCCTTTTGTTTTTTGCTTGGAGTTGGAATAGGAGAATAAAGCATTGTTAGTTGTCACCATGTGTCTTCATCATTCACACGCGAATGAAGGATTTAACACTGGCGACAAAGGTGGGATCCTTTGCAAGTTGAAACAAAAGATTTAAGGACTTACCCTGGAAGTCCTGAAGAGGGGAAGACGGCGTCTGAATCAGCGTCCCAGCCTGCCAGTATAGTGTCGCTGGAGGGTGAGCTCAGCTAAAGGACCCTTTCCCCAAACAGCAGCTTGCAGAGGAAGAGACTGGTGAAGATCGTAAACTTTACGATGTCGAAGATTGGCCGCTTGACTGATTTTGATGTCTCCCACCCAGAGAGATGGAATTCCTATGTAGCACAGATGGAGAACTACTTCAGAGTAAATCAGATTAGAGAAGACAGCCTGAAGGCAGCAACTCTTTTGTGTGCCTGTGGACAAGAAGCTTTTGACATCACAGAAATTCTGGTGGCCCCTGCACCTCTGGAGTCAGTAACATATGCTGACTTGAAGAAAATGTTGAAGGAACATTTCCAGCTGACGTTAATTGTCATTGCTTGGAGGCACGCATTTGAGCAGAGAGACCAGAGGCCGGGTGAATCTGCTGCGGACTTTATTGCGGCCTTAAGGCAAGCAGCCAGACCTTGTGAGTTCAAGGATCTGGAAGAGAGGCTGTGAGATCACTTTGTCTGCGGCTTAAGGAGCAGAAACTTACAACAAAAGATTTTTGCAAAAGAAGATGTTTCCTTCCAAGATGCATTGCGAGAGGTGGCAGCTGAGGAAGCAGCAGGCGGGGCTGTGAAGGCCTTGCGTCTCACCAGGAATCCTCCAGACACAGCTAACGTCCATCAAGAGGATGCTCGAGAAGGATCAGAAGTGGATCCTGAAGAGGAGGTTGACAAACTTCACCAGCCAGCTGAGAGGAGGCAGAAGGGACGTCCGATCAAGGCCCCAGCATCTCTTCAATGCTTCGGGTGCGGAGGACTCCACAAGCGAGCTGATTGCCGGTTCCGCTCAGCCATTTGCCGGGCGTGTGGCAGGCAAGGCCACACTGCATCCATCTGTTTGGGTCACCAGAAGGTTCAACCTTGTGAAGAATTGCTTCAGAAAGGTACCAGGGTCCCCAGCCAACACAGGGTGGGTTTCTGCGCATCGCGCAGGAGCATTCTGAGAACAGGGACACACAAGCCCCTTAAGAAGAAACTTTCCATTAACGTAAGGTTGCAAGGGGTTCCCTTATGGATGGAGTTGTACACTGGGTCCACTCTTTCCATTATTTCAATTAATACCTTCAAAAGGATTTGCAGCAGTAGTGGCCTTCAAGTTAAACTCATCGAATCTAATGCTCACTGATTTTCAAAATTCTATGGTGTGTGTTAAGGGGGAGGCCACCCTTAAGGTACAGTATAAGGATTTTGAAGGTTTCCTAGATGTGGTGGTTGTTGGGGGTGAACATACAAGTCTTATTGGACTTGATTGGTTCGAGGCTCTGAAAATCCAAGTAACTGGGCTGCACAGCTTGCAAATGCTGGGCCTTGCAGAGGTTTGCAAGGAGTTTGCAGATGTGTTTAGTTCAGAACTAGGATCCTACAAGGGACCTCTCATTTCACTACGGTTAGACCCAACCATCACGCCCATCAGGATTAAACTAGGAGGGTACCTTTTGCCCTCAAGGGTAAGATAGATGCTGAAATGGACAAATTGCTCCAGCAGGGCATTTTAGAACCTGTGGATTCTAGTCCATGGGAAACTCTCATAGTAACGCCTCTAAAGGCTAATGGGGAAATACGTATATGTGCAGGCTACAAGTGTACACTGAATAAGGTGTTGCAACAGCACGCTTATCCAATCCCTGTTGTAAGCCACATCCTGGCCTCCCTCAAGGGGGGGGGCACATTTTTGCGAAACTTGACCTGGCACAGGTCTATCAACAGCTACCTGTTGATGAGGCAGCTGCAGAGGCCCAGACTATTGTAACTCAAAGGGGGGCCTTCAAGGTCAAGAGACTGAAATTTGGGGTCAGTGTAGCCCCTGGCATATTCCAAAGTGTCATGGAGAGCACACTTCGAGGTATTCCTGGGGTCTGTCCCTACTTCGATGACGTCCTCATTGCTGGGGAGTCATCTCAAAATTTAGCAGAAAGATTAAGGGCTGTCTTGCTTCGTTTTCAAAAAGCAGGTCTTAAGCTAAAGCAGGATAAATGCAAGATAGGAGTCACTTCCACTGACTTCTTAGGTTTCAGGATTGATGCCCAAGGCATTCACCCTACTGAAGCTAAACTACAAGCTATTCAACAGGCCCCAAGCCCCAAGTCCAAGAGTGAGCTGCAAGCCTTCTTGGGACTATTAAATTTTTACCATGCATTTCTCCCACACAAAGTTGCAGTGGCAGAGCCGTTACATAGGCTCTTAGACAAGCAGGCTCCTTGGCAGTGGACTAAAGTCCATGACAAGAGCTTCAATGAGGTTAAGGCCTTGCTCACTTCTAATGCTGTTTTAGCACATTTCAATGAGCAACTGCCTGTTTGCATTGCATGCGATACATCTCCTTATGGGGCGGGAGCAGTACTTAGCCATCTGAAGGCTGATGGGACACAAGTCCCTGTGGCCTATTATTCAAAGACTCTGTCATCTACAGAGTGGAATTATGCTCAGATTGACAGAGAAGCCTTGGCCATAATGGCTGGCATTAAGAAATTTCATGATTTCCTATATGGCTGCCACTTCACGGTCTATACAGACCATAAGCCTCTGTTGGGTTTGTTTACTACTAACAAACAGACCCCACATATCATTTCTCCTCGTATGCTGAGATGGTCCATTTTCCTGTCAGCATATGACTACACTCTAGTTCACAAACCTGGAAAAGAAATGGGCCATGCAGATGGCCTAAGCAGATTGCCTTTAACTCAGGTAGAAGCAGACCTGCTCCTGCCATAAATATTCTTTCCATTCAGGAGTTGCCTGAATCTCCCCTCAATGCTAGGAATGTGGCTGCTGAAACTGCCACTGATCACACGCTTACACGCGGGCTGACATGGGTGTTGTCAGGATGGCCTGACACGTGTCCAGATGTGACATGTCAAAGTTTTTGGCAAAGGAGACACGCACTGTCTACCTTTAATGGGTCCCTTTTATGGGGTAGCAGGATAGTAGTCATCCCAGCCTCATTGAGGTCTAGAATCTTGATCTCTCTGCATGAGGGACATCCTGGGATAGTCAGGATGAAAGTGCTTGCACGCAGCCATCTTTGGTGGCCTGGGCTTGATAAAGCTATCGAGGCTCAGGTGCATGAGTGCCAAGTGTGCCAACAATCATGGTCTGAAATGCCTCAGGCCCCTGTACACAAGTGGGAGGAGACACACCCCTTGGTCAAGGGTACATTTAGATTATGTTGGGCCCTTCCAGGGGCAATTCTTCCTTATCCTTGTTGATAGCCATTCCAAGTGGCTACAGGTTGTTCCTGTTTCCTTCACTACAACTGCCAGGACTATCCAGGTGTTGAGAGGAATTTTTGCATCACACGGACTTCCAGATGTCCTGGTTTCAGATAATGGCCCTCAACCTCTTCTGAGTTCCAGGCTTTTCTTCAGGCCAACCAGATCCGGCATGGAACGTCAGCTCCCTTCCACCCTTCCACCAACAGGCAAGCTGAAAGGATGGTGTGCACCACCAAGGACGCACTCAAAAGACTCACATTCGGTAGCTGGCATCACAGGTTAGCTGACTTTCTTCTTGCACACCGCACCACATCTTGCATGACCACTGGGAAGAGCCCAGCTGAACTCCGCTGGGGTCGCAGACTCATTACTAAATTGGACAGGTTGCACCCAGACCGGGTGGCTTCACAGGTGTCGCAACTGCGGGCACCAAATAGACTACAGTTGGGTGATCCGGTCTGGGCTAGGAACTACGCTCCTGGTCATCTGTGGGTTCTGCTGTCATCTGTAAGATCTCTGGACCTGTCTCATGGAAGATGGCTGCGTCCTGCAGTGTCACATCGATCAACTGCGCTGGCGGTTGTCCCCTGTGGATTCTGCCCCTGCCTCCGCTCTTGGGGGGAGGGGGCCCAGGAACCACGTCGCACTTCAGGTCAACCTTCTGAGACACAATCTCACTGTTCCTGGGACGTACCGTAGGTCGCTAGGGATTTCCCAGGGGAGGTGCAAGGGCATCCTCAGAGTGCCAAACAGGGAGTCATGCGTATCCGCAAGAGCTCCAAACAGGAATTCACCTGAGGTGGGGTTTGCCATAGAGGTGGCCCCTGACTCTGGCACCTTGGCCACAGAGGACTGGGAGTTTTGGGGCACACCTGCAATGCAGGTCACGTCCGAGACTGGTCGCGGGCTCGAGGGACTAAGTTCCCTGGAGCCATCCAGGGTAGTTGGGGAATCCTCAGGCAATTCAGAGGGTTGAGGAATTTCAGCTGCTCTCACGGAGCCTGGGGAGAGCTCTGGCAATTCTGCTGGCACGCCTCACCAGGGGTCACCTGCAAAACTTGTGCATAAAAGTCCTGGTCTAGTGAGCCCAACAGATGGGCCGGTAGGCCAAGCACCCTTAAGAACAAGTCCTGATCTGCCTAGCCGGGCAGATGAGCTGACAGGCCAGGCACCTTCCCTAACCTTGCATAGGTCACAACAGGCTAAGACCCCTCCTAAGCATCTAGGTGAATATGTGAGGTTCTTGTCAGTACAAGGGACCTTACAAGTCTAGGTTGAGGAGATGGGACCTATGTGGGGTAGAAGATAGACACACGAAGTCCACATTAGAGAGTGGGTTGGTTAGCTAACTCTATTAGTTATAAGAAGGGTGTCTGCATGTGAGCAGACTATTACTTTCTTTTAATTTATTTTATTATTACTGTAAAGAAATTTGGAATTGTGTGTGTTCTATCCAGGAGGGAGGGGTGTTGTGTCCTGGGCCTGATGAGGAAAATCAGCAGGCCCAGAATTGTTGCAAATGGTCCCAGGCATTATAAAAGCTGCCCGGGACCAGACAGAGCGGCACTAGCCTTGTGCGCATGCGCAAAGCGCGAAGAAAGAAGAACTCTTATTGGTTCACTCTGTCCGGGCTTCAAGCCCTATAAAAAGGCCTGTGTGCCTTTTGTTTTTTGCTTGGAGTTGGAGTAGGAGAATAAAGCATTGTTAGTTGTCACCATGTGTCTTCATCATTTGCACACGAACGAAGGATTTAACAGATGCCGTCAAGCTGCTCATGAGCCAAGTGTAGCTCATGGCTTAAAAAGTCCTTGCAACAGAGTAGGGTAGGACCTCTGGGTTGCCAATTGTTTATCTCAGCTAAAGAGTGATCTTTACTGTTTGCTGCTCCTATCAGGACAGATCTCAAAACAATAGTCCTGTGAATTTTCTGCCCACTTCAACTTAACAGTTTTCTTAATAAATAATATGTGTTTGCCTAAATTTAACACCTGGGAAGATATCTCCATATAATTGCACTTCAGCAATATAATGATTTTAAGTTCTAGATTGATTTTGTTTGTTAATTATAGAAATATTTTTCAAGATAAGTAGTTCTTACTCGTAATAAAATTAACATTAGTTTTCCAGGTTGTCAACTCTAACATTTTGTGTGTGCAGGTGGGTGGATGGGTTGGTATTCTGCAACGTATAGCTCAGTGGTTCTCAAACTTTTTCAGGTTAAGACCCCACTTGCCCCGCCCATGTGCGCCGCGACCCTGACCCGGGTGCGCGCGCGCCGGAAAAAAAAATAAAAAAAACCAAAATGGCGGACCGTGACGGGCAGATCCGCACATGCGCGGATCGGCCCGTCGCATGCACGCGCCACGCATGCGCGGATCTGCCCGTCGCGATCCGCCATTTTGTTTTTTTAAATTTTTATTTATTTATTTATTTATTTTTCTGGCGCGCGCACGCTGCGCATGTGCAGATTGGCCCATCATGCGCACGCCGTGCATGCGCGGATCCACCCGTCACGGTCTGCCAGTTTGTTTTATTTATTTATTTATATTTTTTTTCGGCACGACGGGCGGATCTGCGCATGCGCGGCGCGTGTGCCGGAAAAAAAACAATAAAAAAAAATAAAAAAACAAAACAAAATGGTGGATCGCGGTGTCCGGCGACCCCCGCGAAACAGTCGTTCGACCCCAAATGGGGTCGCGACCCATAGGTTGAGAACCACTGGTATAGCTCTATGTAACCTCGTATAGCTCTATGTAACCCTAACTAGAGAGCATGTATCAGTATGTTAGAATATCTGGCAGTTATTGGGTTAAATGCTGATTTGTTAATGGGTCAGTGGGAGGAGTCTCTAAAGGGCATTGGGAGACTTCCTGGATTCTACCAAGAGCCTAAGGAGGAACTCTCCCCCAAACGTGCGCACGCAGTGGAAGGAGATAAGGAAGATGCTCTTGCGCAATGGATGGACTCTGAATGGCAACTTGAAGACATTCAGGCACAATTAGGAGATCCAACTTTCGATGGCAAGATGCACAGCCTCAAGCTACTCAACAAGGAGCGTAAGAAGCTTCTAGAGAGCCCACAACGTCTTCCAGAGCCCGAACCTACCCGAGAGACGGACCAGTCAAAAGGGCCAAGTCTGAATTCCTGCCATTCACATGCACCATCCCAATGGTCGCATGTGGCTCCATCTCACATGTCTGAAAAGGCCTCATCTTTTTGCCATGTATCCAATCTTTCTAGAATTGGGGGATGAAATAAGGCTTGTTAATATATCCTGTTGTTTACTGGGCATTGATTATAAAAGGATTAGACTAAATAGCTTGGTTTAGTAAAGCTGCTAAATTATAAAGTGCAGGGATCTGGGAGCTATTTCCCTCTAAATTTGGTTGTTTTTTAGAAGGAAAATGCCTAATTATTTGTTGTTGGTTTTGTTTTGAATAAATAACATTTGCTCACAAAAAATAGTAACTCCCTGTTTTGTTACAAAACAAAACATACAAGTAACCTCTACCAGAAGGGTTGAATCATCACGTGCTTATTTTTAATTAAGCTATCCATGTTTTCTTTGAGAAAGCACTTTATTTCCTGTCAATTATTTAAACATTCCAGCGTGTCCCAACAATCGCATGTCACAGGCGCCTCCCGCCATTTGAAAGCTTCTTCTCATCACAGCCAAGCATCTTGGGCCTCAAGGGCAGAGAGCATTGCCGCCCAACTTGCACAAGCACGAGTCATATCGCAAGGGCTGAAGCTGCTGCACAAGCAGCAGCACTAGAAAAACAGCAGAAGGAGGAAATGGCAAAAATGGAGACTGCAGCAGCTCTACGTGTGGTAGAGGCTGAACAACAACAAAGGGAAGATGTAGCCAAAGTGCAAGCTGCATCAGCTTGTCATGTGGAAGAGGCATGGCATCAGCAGAGGGAAGACATGGTCAAAGCTCGTGCCAACCTCAAGATGTCCTGATGCCAACAGGAAGCAAAGGAGGCAGCCATATTACAAGCAGCTCTCCAAAGAGAGCTAGAAGAAGCTACAGCTACAAACAGGTTGGAAGGGCTAGGAAGGGAAAACCCTCATAGCCGGGTACAGGCCTACGTGGACAACCAAAGCACATTCCAGAATGTGCAGGTGAGAGCGCCACAGCCAGCCACAAGCCCCCCAAGACCGAGTAAACGAAGAGAAGAATCTCAACAGCCAGATGTACTAAGCAGCCAGAGAGTTGTTGGCACAACATCTAGGCCACGATATCTTCCCACCATTGCTGCCCCATTGAACCCACTGGACCATGCCCTCGATGGCAACCGGATGGGTCCATCAGTAACTATACAGTGGGCAGCACCACAGGATCTTTCCACTGTTGTTGCCCCACGGAACCCGCCGAACCATACCACTGATGGCAATTGGATGGGTCCACCTGCAGCGCCAACGGCCCTACAGCAGAACCAGCCATTGCTCGGGGATGAGATTGAAAGAGCTTGAGCCACACTAGAGTCCCTGCTGTGCCAACAAGAGGCAGTGTCCCAAGGAACCACTACCAGACCTGATCACAGAGGAGAGTCTCGAACATCAGCCGTGCCAACCTACCAGGGAGCTAGCTACGCTCTACCAGAAAGACAGACCCTCCAACAAGTAAGCAAGCAGGAACCTGGGTTCCCTCAGCTCAATGCCAGAGCAGAGGAGTTCAGACCAAGCCAACAAGGGCCCTTGCACGTGACATGGCAAAATACTCTCAGCCAACAATACACCGAAGGAAGTCGCCAGCCAGCCATGGCACACGCCCCCGCTCCCAAAAGGGATGCACCACCTCCACCAAGCTACAGCCCACACACGGGATCGACGCATCCCCCAATGTACGTTGGAAGAAGGTTGGACTTGGCAGCCAGAGGTGTACAAAGATTCTCCGGCAAACCGGGAAAAGACTACTTATTGTGGAAACACATCTTCAAGTACACCATCAACAAAGAAAGGGCTGGACCAGATGAGGAACTCGTCTAGCTGACAGCCTGGCTAGGCCCAAAATCCGTAATTACTGTGAACAACATCTTCGCATACCATTTGGGCGACCCTGACATCGGCCTTGCAAAGACTTGGGCCACACTTGACAAGGACTACGGTGAACTCACAGTGATGGAGTCCTTGCTTCTGGACCACGTTCTCAGTTTCCCCGACATCAGACTCTACGAACGCTGAAGACTTTCTCGTCGTTCATTACTCAACTACAGACAGCACAACAGGATCCTACCTTGTCAGGATTAGCTTGCCTTCAAAATCCTATCATTCAAAAACTACCATGGTTGATATGTGAACAATGGATCGAGCTTTCTCGAGCTTATAGGAAAAGCAACCAAAACAAAATTCCCCCCTTTGTGGTTCTCGCTGAATTTATCAGTGACCAGGCTGACCTCTACAATGACCCCCTATACCTCTCCATCAGAGAAGCACACTTCCCAATGACCAAGCGAAGCAGTCAAAACTCTGATGTAGTCAAGGGACCCATCCAAGCTACGAAGGACAGAACCACCTTTTCGGTGTACAAAACAGACATCACACCTCACCCAAAGAAGTCTCCAGACAAACGAATACCGAGAAGTGTTCATTCGAATCCTCGTCCAACTAAAAAAGGCCTGACTTGTCCAATGCACAAGTCCTCTCACTCTCTAAACGATTGCAGAGAATTTAGGAAAAAATCCCTAGATGATCGAAAGACCCTACTCAAAGAGCATATGATATGCTTCAAATGCTGTGACTCTATAGATCACATGGCCAAAGACTGTACAGCTAGGGTGAAATGCCACCTATGTGACAGTATTAAGCACCCAGCAGCCTTACATCTAGAAACTAAGAAGCCCTCTGAGGAGACACAACAAGCGACTTCAATGATGGAGACTCAAACTGACTCCAAAGAGCAGCCAAAACCGTACGGGATGTACTACACAGAGATATGCAGCGACTCACCATGCCCTCCTTCATGCTCACCCATTTGTCTTGCAAAAGTCTACCCCGATGGGCAACCTGAAAGGGCCGTAAAAATGTACGCCATACTAGACCCACACAGCAAAGTTACTATAGCTAAGCCTGCCTTTTTCGACCTCTTTGACCTCCCGAGTGAACTGAAGCATTTTGCAATAAATACGTGCACAGTACCATTGCGCACGGTGGGGAGGAAAATCACTGGTCTACGCATAGAAGTGATAGACAGAAGTTCACATTTACGGTTACCATCAGTGTTAGAATGGGAGACTTTACCAGATGTTCGCAGTGAAATCTCAACACCAGAGACAGCAAGAAAAATACCTCACTTAGCACACATAGCCGATTTAATCCCTCCTCTAGATCCTGAAGCTGAAATCCTACTCATGGTGGCAAGAGATGCCCCAGAGTCCATTGGCTCCAATGAAAGAATCAAAGGTCCACCAGGAACCCCAGTAGCCATTAAGATGGAACTCGGATGGGCCATAGGAGGGACGGTTTGTGTTGATCAATCGCAAACCCCAACCCAGGTGAGCATCTCAAAAATCTCCATTCCCAGTAATGGAACAGCACCTCACCTAAAATCACACCTAGAACACTGCACGCTTGTGACAACCAAACCTGTTTTGGAAGCAACAGTGTTCCAGCCACACCTAGAACACTGCACGCTTGTGACAACCAAACCTGTTTTGGAAGCAACAGTGTTCCAATCACACCTAGAACACTGCATGCTTGTGACAACCAAAAATGTTTTGGAAGCAACATTGTTCCAGACAAGCAAGAATTACAACAACTTAGCTTTGTCCATAGAGGACAAACAAGACAAACAATGTTACGAAGGGAAATGCAGCCTTAAGATGCATCACAGTCCACAGCGGGGAGAGTCACACTTACATCATCTTATTTGCAACCATAAGATACATCAGAGTCTACAGCGGGGAGTGCTGCAGTCTCGGTGTCTTCTTTGGAAAAGCGAGACTAACAATGCAAGAAGGCCACACAGTACCAAGGTTAGAGCTATGTGGTACTGCTTTGGCTGTAAAGCTCACCAACTTGACAGCGAAGACGTTGTGCCTTCTACGCAGACAGCAAGGTGATGTCAAGCTACATCTGCAAACAAAGCAGACATTTCTACATCTATGTAGGCAACAGAGTGAAAAGGATTGAAACATCTTTAAGCGCTGAACAAGGGCAACATGTCCCAACAAATAAGAACTTTGTTAACCAAGTGAAGTGGCCCAACCTTGCCACACAGTTAACAGAATTGATCTGGCTAGAAAGTCTTGAGTTCTTGGCCTGTCCAAACAGACAGATGCCACAGAGACCAAAACATTATACACTTCCAGCTTCAGATCAACGTGCCAACCTTCAACCTCAGACACCTGAAATTAGGCATAGTTTTGATCATCTTGATAACTTGTCTTAGTATCCCATGAATTTATCTTACAGAAGCCTGCAAAGAGCTACAGACTATTGGAGACATTTGCCATGACCCAGTGACTGACAAATGTCTGAAAGCCAAAAATTGCCTTACCCATGCATCTCACATGGACGAAGCGCGCATAGGCGAAGCGTGGGAGCACATGATTGGTGCACCCCGCAAAACCATGGACTCTATGTCGTTAAAGACACCCACACCCATGCATGAAGTGCTCACTACCCTGATGACAACAGTAGCAGCCATCTTCAATACTCCATCGGTGGTTCCAGACCATTCGGTTCTTGAGTATCCTGAATCTTCTGCAGCAGCTGTTGTTCCTGATTCTTCAGTTCCAGCTGATGTTCCTGATTCTTCAGTTCCAGCTGTTGTTCTTGATTCTTCAGTTCCGACTGTTCCTGAGTTTCCAGCTCCAGCTGTTCATGTTTTTCCAGGTTCTTCAGTTCCTGAGTATCCTGTGAATCCAATTCCCCTTGTTCCTGCGAAACTTTGGGTTCCAGTTTTTCTGTTCCAGATTTGGTTCCAGTTTCTTTTACAGGAAGAAGACCTTGTCTCACTGAGAGACAAGAATGCATACCAGAACTATTGGCCCATGGGACTTACGCACCAGGCCCACCCACTTGATGAACTAGTTTGCCCAGCCAAGGTCCAGATCGTGAAGCCATGTGTGTCAGGTCATGACTCAAAGACACTTGTACCAGGCCGATCACCGATTTGGTCCCGTTGCTTGCTTCTTTTGTTGCATAATTGTGCATGTTTTATATTTACCAATAGTTATGCATGTTTGATACCAAGTTTTTACTTATTTAGTCACAAGTTAGTTAATAATGAGTATTGCATGCCTTAATGCTATGTTTTTTGCTATTTCAGTTAGTTAGTAGTGGAAACATAAATTTCCAAGCGGGGAGTATTCTGGACCGTATAGCTCTATGTAACCCTAACTAGAGAGCATGTATCAATATGTTAGAATATCTGGCAGTTATTGGGTTAAATGCTGATTTGTTAATGGGTCAGTGGAAGGAGTCTCTAAAGGGCATTGGGAGACTTCCTGGACACAAGCCAGATTGGAATGCCTTTGTCTGAAAGAAGCATGGGCCATCAGATGTCACCCGATGAGCCTGAGCCGTTATAAAGATGGTATGGAAGAGAGCATCATCCTTTTACCTATAGGAATGGACAAAAGATGTATTTTCCAGAAGTAATAGCCACATGAATGCAAGTAATCTTCTTTCTGATTAAAATATATTTTTGTTATGAAATCATTTCTATTGAGTTATCTATCTGACTTGATTTAAAAGAAGGCGTTTTTAACTCAGAGTCAGAATAGTTGGTGTATGTTTGTGTGTGTGTTTGTGAGCATACATACATATAAATCAGTCTATCATCTATAGCAGATTTGAAACTCTCAATGTGTGCATGAGTGTTCTGGGAGGCTTAGTGCCAGCAAATGTAAAAATTTTAAATCTAACACATCTGGGAGACACAAGATTGGGGAAAACAATTTCAATAATAATTGAATTTGAAACCTAAAATCCTTTCACAGAGAAGCAAACAGTAAACAATGTGAGGATAGTAGGATCAATGTTTTTGGGCATCGACCATGGCCTGCCAGATTTCTATCCTTCCTGAAGTAGGCATTTCAAAATATTCTTGTAATAAAAACTGCTATTCTGTGGATCAAAGCACTTCAGCTGCAGCTTCATTTTTATCTATAACAATTCATTTAGCCCCTCAGTGGATCAGTGATTGGTCACTGCTGTGGCTCTTGTTTGTGAGCACCCAATTAAAACACGGCCATAAGATTCTAGATGTGGCCATCTACTTCAAAATATTGCCTGCTATAACTTAAAACATTCACAGTTTAAATCTTGGCTTACAACCTAGAGTTAACTTTCTTCATACCAGTATTTAAAATCTTCTAAACAACAGGAAATGCTCTATTCCCAGTTCTTATATCAGATGATTTTTTTAAAAAAAATACCTAGTACAAACACTGCTTGCAATACTATGCACATGATAACTGACAATTATCCTATTTAAAGACTGAAATGCTGAAGACAATTTCTTTGGTCGGTATGGTTTTCTCAAGAAGCCTGGGACAGGACTAGAAATAGAATCTGGACCTCTTATATCTCAACTCCACACTTTAAACCACAACCTCAAACTTTCCCCTTAAATATGTTTGTTCAAAATATTTGTTATTTATATAAATATATATGGGGGTAATGTTGACCAGTTCCTATTGCTATGGAACACTGTATCCTCTGCAACTGATTTGTGTGCTGTTTAATAAACAGTTTACCAAAGGGGAAGAGCATTTTCCTCACCAGGAGAGGGGAAAAGAGTTTCCTTGCTGGTGATTTTGTGTTCTATGGCTCCCCCTTTATAAATTATCACAATCACAATAACTGTGTTAATTTTACTATTCTGTCAATAGGTAATGCCAGTAAGAGAATTTGGTAAAAGTTTGATTTTGTGTTTTTATCACATTTGTATGACTATGTAGAGACAGTGGTGCACAGCTGTAATTGGGCTTGACCAACCTTTAAGCAGCTTGTTTGACACAGCACCACAGAAGAAAAGAGCCGTATATTTTTTTTAAAAAAAAGTGGGTGATGGACTTAAAATGTGGAATTTTGAAAGAATGAGGTCATATATTTCAACCACATGCTTACACTTTTTATGTTGAAGGTATCTTACATATTGCTGAGAAATGTGGCTAACAAAGGGATGATTTACTAAAATGAAAACAGCTTTAGGAGGCTGAAATTCATAACTCTTTTCTCCTTGACAGTATCACTCAAAAAAGCTAACAAAAAACCCTGTATTACTCTCCAACTGCTTCCCCATTTCATGAGGTTCCAAAAGATTACAAGTTCTTATAAAGTAGCATCTGGGATTCCATGGAGGAAAGATTTAGAGTGCCAGCATGGACAGCTGAAAAGAGTTAAACGTCATCATGTGCGAATGCTGCTTGTTGTAGACTTCAGTTCGGCATTTAATACAATCATTCCCCAGCATCTAGTAGACAAACTGGGCCTTTTAGGCTTTAAAACTCCTTTGTGAACTGGATTCTTAATTTTCTTATTGACAGGCCTCAGTATGTGCAAGTTGGGACTAATATTTCTAACACCATTCTCTTGAGCACAGGTTTTCTTCAGGGCTGTGTCCTAAGTCCACTGTTGTTCACCCTGTCGATCCATGACTGTTGTGAAAGGTTTGCCACCAACCATATTGTGAAGTATGCAGATGATACAACAGTAGTGGGCCTTATTCAAAATGACAATGAGGGTGCTTACCGCAAGGAAGTAGAGTGCTTGGTGAACTGGTGTAATAAAAACAACCTAGTTTTAAATGTTGGAAAAACCAAAGAGATCATTGTCGATTTCAGAAAAGGCAGGCAAAGCCACACTCCTCTGTGTATTAATGATTCACCTGTGGAGATGGTTAGCAGCATCAAATTTCTGGGTGTACAGTTAACAAGTAAGTTGTGTTGGTCACTCAACAGTGAGACAGTGGTAAAGCAGGCACAGCAGTGCTTGCATTTTCTGCGTCGCATGAGAAAAGTACATCTTTTTTCTATCTTTATTACTTTCTACAGAGGGACGATCGAGAGCATCCTGTCATATAGCATCACAGCCTGGTTTGGAAGCATCACTGCTTCAGACAGGAAGGCAGTGCAGAGAGTGGTGAGGATGGCAGAAAAGATTATTGGCAGTTCACTCCCTTTTATCCAGGACATGGCATATAAGCTTTATCTTCTGGGAGAAGGCTTTGTATTATCTGAAGCAGAACATCCAGATTCAATCACAGTTTTGTTTTATATAGCATCAACCTTATGAACTCTCAAGCTTCCTCTTTCCTCTATGTATTCAAGATGGACAGTGATTAATATTTATATGTATTTATATGTGTGTTATGTATGTGTACACTTTTGAGAGCAGGCTACAGAATTTCATTTTAAATGTGTGCCAGTGTGCCCACAGTAAAAAATGACAATAAAGGTTATCTTATCTTTTCACATCTATTCTTCTTCTGAACAAGTTCAGCCTGCTGAGCTGCTTTTCTCTTCCCTGCCCCCCAAAATAGAGGTTGAATTGGACCTTTTTACATTTAACAGTATTTGATATAAAAGACCTTGACTGCAGGATTTCTCTAATGCCGCCAGTGATTTTTACATAGTATGTCCTGCTGCTGAGCAGCTGCTGCTGTTAAGTGGAGAAATACTTAAATAAGCAATTGTATCAGTAGCCAAAGTGATCAAAACCTGCAACTTATGGCAAAAGAGATTTTGGCTAAGCTGGCATATAGTACAATTGGGCTAGGTGGCAGGTTGCTGGAAGTGTGTCAGTGATGAACAGAATGCATCTGTATAATTTCTATATAATTTCTATATAATTGAGAAAAAAGTAATGGAAGCTAAAGATCATGCTAAAGAAAATTCATGAGCATTTATCTCCTGATATATGTGTCCCTATTGGCTACATTTGATATCTCTCTATCATCTTTGTATAATCTAGGTATTATCTATCTATATCTCTTTGGTTCTGAATAGGGTAACAATGCCCCAGATAGATCTGGCGGACAATATGGGGATTTTCCTGGACTGCTGGTGGCAGCTTTGGTTAGGAAGGCCTTTACACATCTTTGGATGGTGTGCTAGTTGCACCCATTCATGTGTCTGGGGGCTCTGCTCATGCTCACCCATGCCCTTGTAACCTCTTGTTAGTGCAATGCAGTCTATATGGGGCTGTCTTTGAAGAGCATTCAGAAACATCAATTTAGATACAGAATGTGGCTGCATGGATTGTAAAGAGTGTCAGATATGTGGTACATGTAACACAACTACCATTTGAGTTGTATTGGTTACCAGTATGTTTCCAGGTGCACTTCAAGATTCTGTTGTGACTTTTAAAGCTCCACATGGATTTGATTGGGTAATCTAGGGGATCGTCTTTCCAAATTGTTTTTACTTGTCCAATTCAGACTTGCAGGTTGGATATGCTGCTGGTTCCCGTCAGCCAAGGAATGTGGGCTAGCAGAGATCAGAAGATGTGACTTCTCTGCTGTAGCCCCTGCCCTTTGGGACATTCTTCCTCCAGAGATCAGGATGATCCTGATTAAGGCCTTAAAACTGGGAGACCCTGATCTCGGGATTCCGAATGTGCCCCACTACTTGGCTATATTGAGAATTATAATGATAATTTTCTTGGCTGCTGTGTATATTTATTTTGTATTGTTTTTCATTGTTTTAGAGTTGTTCACCACCAAGAGTCAATGGGTTGAGATGGATGGCTATAGAAAGTAAATAAGTAAATAAGACAAAGGTCTGAAAGACATTGAGGGCAATCTTGGAAAAAAAATGGTCTGAAATAATGATGGAGAGTAAAGAAACCCTCTGGAGCTTAAGAACTGTTGCTCAAGCGAAGCCTCTTCTGCTTCTTCTTGCCCAAAGGATCCAATATTAATTCAGTTTGGCAGAGACAGTCCAGAGCCACTGGATCCCAGTGCTACCATGAGCTCCTTTGCGTGTCATGTTGGAAGAAAGCAATCTGCCCTTTAACTTTGTTTCTGATGAAATTACCCACACCTTTCTCTAAGTGCTCATGTCTGCAGGTAAGTGCTGCTCGAGATTGTGGGCAGGGAAATCTGCTCTCAAGATGTGGGACTAAATTGTACAATTCAACATTACTTCAATAAGTCACAAACTGTTACTTAGAAAACACAGTTCTGGCTGAGTTCATCAATATGGTATGGTAAAGGCAAAGTTTTCATTGAATCAAGCTTCATTCCTGGTGTCTTAGGATTTTTTTTCACAACAGTATAGAAATAATTTGTCTCTGCCCTCTTCCAGGATGTTTTTTTTTTAAATTCTCAATTTAACCTACAACAATGGGATTTCCAGAATGAATCAACCCTGGCCCTGCTTAAGTTTTTGAGAGCAGCCAAAATAACAACAAAGGCTAAACAGGATAAAAGAAAATACTGTAGGTGACACAAATAAACATGAGTCATTGTTTCCATATGTGCAATTATTATTATTATTATTATTATTATTATTATTATTATTATTATTATTATTATTATTATTATTATTATTTAATTTCTATGCCTCCCTATTCCGGAGAACTCAGGGCGGCTTACAACATGATAGAAATTACAATAAAATACATAAATATAAAAACCCTTAAGTTAAAAAAGAAACCAATCATTCCACAAACATACACACAAACATACACTGGCTAGGGGCAAGGTGTTAGCTGCCCCAGGCCTGCCGGCAAAAGTATGTTTTAAGCAATTTACGAAAGGCGGAGAGGGTGGGGGCGACACGGATCTCCGGGGGAAGTTGGTTCCAGAGGGCCGGGGCTGCAACAGAGAAGGCTCTTCCCCTAGGCCCCGCCAGGCGACACTGTCTGGCTGACGGGACCTGGAGAAGGCCCACTCTGTGGGCCCTAACCGGCCGCTGGGATTCATGAGGCAGCAGACGGTCCCGTAAATAACCTGGTCCGATGCCATGTAGGGCTTTATAGGTCATAACCAACACTTTGAATTGGGTTCGGAGACCAATTGGCAGCCAATGCAGCTCGCGGAGTGATGCCGAAACGTGGGCATATCTAGGCAAGCCCAACACTGCTTGCGCGGCTGCATTCTGCATTACCTGAAGTCTCTGAACATTTTTCAAAGGTAGCCCCATGTAGAGAGCATTGCAGTAGTCGAACCTCGAGGTGATAAGGGCATGAGTGACTGTGAGAAGAGACTCTCGGTCCAAATAGGGCCGCAACTGGTGCACCAGGTGAACCTGGGCAAATGTCCTCCTCGCCACAGCCGAAAGATGATGTTCCAAATGTAGCTGTGGATTGAGGAGGATGCCCAAGTTGCGGACCTTCTCCGAGGGGGTCAAAAGCTCCCCCCAGGCTAATGGACGGATAGATTGAAATATCTTTGGGAGGCAGAACCCATAGCCACTCCGTCTTGTCGGGGTTGAGTTTGAGCCTGTTGGCACCCATCCAAACCCTAACAGCCTCCAGACATCGGCACATCACTTCCGCTGCTTCACTGAAATGACACGGGGTGGAGATGTAAAGCTGGGTATCATCAGCATACTGATGATATCTCACCCCGTGTTGTCGGATGATCTCGCCCAGCGGTTTCATGTAGATATTAAACAGCAGAGGGGAGAGGACCGATCCCTGAGGGACCCCACAAGGGAGGAACCTAGGGGTCGACCTCTGACCCCCTGCCAACACCAACTGCGACCGACCAGTGAGGTAGGAGGTGAACCACCGCAAAACAGTGCCCCCAACCCCCAACCCCTCCAGTCGGTGCAGAAGGATACCATGGTCAATGGTATCGAAAGCCGCTGAGAGGTCAAGTAGCACCAGGATAGTGGATAATCCCTTATCCCGGGCCCGCCAGAGATCATCCGTCAGCGCGACCAAAGCAGTTTCCGTGGAGTAGCCGAGCCTGAATCCTGACTGTTGAGGGCCCAGATAATCGGCCTCATCCAAGGACCGTTGGAGCTGGAGTGACACCACCTTCTCAACAACCTTCCCTATAAAGGGAAGATTGGAGACAGGACGGTAGTTGTTTAAAACAGCTGGGTCCAGGGAAGGCTTCTTGAGGAGGGGGCGCACAATTGCTTCCTTGCAGGGAGCCGGAAAGGACCCCTCCCTCAAAGAGGCGTTGACAATCTCCTGAACCCAGCCCCGCGTCACCTCCCTGCTGGCCGAAACCAGCCAGGAGGGGCACGGGTCCAATAAACAGGTGGCGGAGCTCACAGCTCCAATGGCCTTGTCGACTTCATCAGGTGCTACCGGGTCAAACTCCTCCCACACAACAGGATCAAGACGAGTCCCTGTCATCTCGACTGAATCATTATCAGCCGATACTGCGTTCCAATGCTGTTGCAGGAGGATTCCCAGGCACTGACAACTCTCTGGGACTGTTTTATCCAAAGGGGCTGCGGTTTTAGGATGAACAAGAGAAAACACATTTGTTTTCTGAACTTACAAGGTGAGTGGGTCTTTTTCTGTTGAAAGAAAAATCTTCATCAGGGTTCAGTCCAAGCCAGGAATAAACAAAATGGAGACTGCTTTAGAAAGAAGGTTCTTGTTTATTGAAGAGCAGAACCACAACACATGCGGCTCTGGAGCAACTGAACACATGGTGCTGGGAGTGGTGGGTTTTTATACCTTCTTCGGCTTTTGTGTTTGGAGTTATTTGTGTTCCTGTGGCATGAACTTTGATCTGAACTTTTGAGCATGTCCTTTTGGTATTCTGATGGTGGTAGGTTAATCCTATTATATCCTAAAGGTCATGTCCTGCTTCCCTGGGGCTGTGGCTGATGGCTATGTGTTGTGTTGGACTTTTTGGGTGAGGGGTTGCTGGTTATAGGGATCTTTGTCTTTCTAATCCCATTAGCTCCAAGCTTCCTGGCTCCAGTCTTTCTGAAAGGATTATCAAATCTGCATTTCTACAGAGTTGGTTTCTGCTTGGGGCAGAGAGACTTGGGGTGTGTGTGGTTTCCGCCTAACATTTTCTATTATTCCTTTGGGGAAATATATTCTGTTTTTTTTAAATATCCCCAAAATTATTTCCTTCTCTGTTTCCTACATTTCTTTTCTTTTTAAGTTTTTATTGATTTTTTCATACAATTCAGTAGTACTTGTTGAACAAATGTGTTGTCTGAGTTTATCATTCACTAATGCAAATTTAATTCCTAAATCTTTATTCTTTTCTCCAGCCATTGATAAAATAAGTCCCAAGTTTGATAGCATTCTTTCAAAACTACTATATTAAAAACACATGATTACTAAAATGGGAAAAAATAAAATGTAAAATATACTTGAAAATTCAAGGATGGCTTTCAACAATGGAAGCATTTGCACATCCAAATTTAGTCAGTTTTGAGCAAATATAAAGATATTCTAAATTCTGAAATGAATTTAAAATCTAAACAAGAGATGGAAAATCAGGGTATTGATCTATGATGGTGGGCATACTTACAAATGCAAGTTAGATACGATAAAGATGTTAAATTGTATGGATTTTATAAAGAGCAGACATTAACATCTGATGAGAAATAAATTAAGAAAATGTATAACTTTTTATTGAATTTGAAAATGGAAAATGAACAAGTTAATGAAACAATGATAACATGGGCAAAGAATTTTGGATATAATATAGATTTAGAAAAATGGCAAAACTTGTGGGAAAGTAACTATAAATTGACAGTCAACTTCTTACAAAGGAAATCTATATAAAATGTTTCATAGATGGCACTTGCCACCAGCAAGATTAGCAAAAATGTTTAAAAATATGTCAGCTAGATGTTGGAAATGTAAACATGTAAGGTACCTATTATGTATGGTGGACATGTGTTTAAGCAAAGAGATATTGGACAAAAATACATATTTGGCTAGAAAAGATGTTGGGAAAACATGTAGATTTTAAACCTGAACTTTTTTATTAGTTGTAATGCCAGAAAAGATTGATAAACAAAGTATATACTTAATTCTACATGTGACAACAGCGGCAAGAATCATATTTGCACAATATTGGAAAAATGAAGAAATACCATCAGAGGAAGAAATAATTAAAAAAATACTAGAATGTGCAGAAATGGACAGACTTACTTTGAGGTCTTCCTACATTTCTGTATTACCAAAGGCCTGTTATAAAAAATAGTTTTCTCTCTGTTTTCCCCTTGACAGAGTAATAAGCAGATGTCTCTGCTCATTTCTAATTTCTGCAGCCATTTAATGCAGATTTACCTTCAGAGAAAATGCCCTGCCTGCAGATTTACTGGCTACAGATGGCCAGTAGAGTCTGTGAGAAACAACAGAAACAGATTAAATATAGAACTTTCAACCTGGCTCTTCGAAAATATTGTGGAACCTTCAGGCAGCAGAGCACTAAATAGTAGTGACTATCATCTTGTCCCTGGAAATATAGCATTTTTTCTCTCAATCTAAATCATAGAGAGGGCATAAGGGCAATAGTCAGGTCCCACTGCCAGGGACCAATGTATAAATCTGATATAGGTCTACTATATATATATATATTTTTGGGGGGGAGTTTCTCCTCCCTAAACCATTTACCATTCAAATGAAAGGCTTGTCTTATATTTGTTGAGAATATGGCATGAGAGGTGGACAAGTTGAGTCAACAAGGTTTCTGAAGGTAAAGAAATGAGGAGATGGAATTGGAGAAAAATGGTCATTCTTTGCTACAAATAATGCTTGTGAGAGGCTGGAAGGGAAGCAGGAAAGGTGGAGAAAGGACCTATCTTCTCCTTTGCCAAGCAAAACATGAGAGGTGTAAGAAAATCCTAAGACAAGAGGACTATTCTACTTCTTTTCCACAGCTTTGGCCGAAGAGCTGTTGCTTGTCCATTGATCTGATTTTTCCTAAGAAGTGTGTCATCTGCTTCAGGACCACACATCAGGCTCAAACACTTTAGAGCAGGGAGTGAAAAGAGGAGCTGATTTGGATGCAGGAACCAGACTTCATGTGCACTTTGAGCAAGTTCTGCCTCTTATGATGCTGGACATTCAGGAGAACTGGACTTCTATCCATGGAGGACTATCTAGAACAGCGGTTCTCAACCTTTTTCAGGCTGAGACCCCGAGCTGCGCCATGCATGCGCGGCGCGACCCCAACCTGCACCGTGCATGCGCAGCATGACGACTCACATCGTGCATGCGCGACGCAACGGGCCCGCATTGTGCATGTGCGGTGCGACAGCCCGAATTGCGCATGCGCGGCGCACACACAATGGCCTGAATTGCGCATGCGCAGTGTGCACATGATGGCCCGAATCGCGCATGCGTGGCACGACGGCCCGAATCGCGCATGCGCAGCGCG
Source organism: Bothrops alternatus (assembly GCA_034064705.1). Classification (NCBI taxonomy): domain Eukaryota; kingdom Metazoa; phylum Chordata; class Lepidosauria; order Squamata; family Viperidae; genus Bothrops; species Bothrops alternatus. The sequence goes on from JARGCV010000068.1 coordinate 2,353,802, forward strand.
CGCGACGGCCTGAATCGGGCATGCACAGCACGTGCACGATGCCCCAAATCACGCATGTGCGGCACGACGGCCCAAACTGCGCATGCGTGGTGTGCGCGCGACGGCCCGCATTGCACATGCACGGCGTAATGGTCCGAATCGTGCATGCATGGCACGATGCCCTGAATCGCGCATGCGCGGTGTGCACACGACAGCCCGCATTGCGCATGTGTGGTGCGCACGCGGCGGCCTGCATTGTGCATGCGCGGTGCGCACATAACGGCCCACATCGCGCATCCACGGTGCGACAGCCCGAATCGCGCATGCGCGTCACGCGCGTGACGGCCCGCATCGCGCATGCGCGTTGCGCACGCGACTGCCCGCATCGTGCATGCATGGTGCTACCCCGCGCATGCGCGGTGCTGCCCCCTGCGCTGGCCGAGGGGAAAAGGGGAAAATGGTGGACTGCGGTGTTTGGCAACCCCCGTGAAATGGTCGTTCGACCCCAAATGGGGTCGCGACTCACAGGTTGAGAACCGCTGATCTAGAATACCTAGGTCTCATATTCATTAGCTTTCTTTCTTTTTTTTTTTTAATTATATTTTTATTAAATTTTAGAAACTTTTAACAAAATTATAACATAATAACATAATAACTCAGCTGAAAACAAGCAAATAACATATTTAACAATCAATACGAATAACTGCTCGGAACCCCCCCACCACCACATCCTCCAACAACCTCAACCCCTCTTCTAACCTTCTAACTACTTACTTTCGCCTTTCTGTACATCTTCCCTCCACCCACCTCTATTCCCTATCTCCACCCTCTAACCCTCTACACATACCTCACCTTCACTCCTCCTTCCACACCATCCAATGCGGTGTCTAGAGTTCTCCCGAGCGCCCTGAAAAAATTTTCTAATCCCTTAATACCCCCAACTACAGTTGAGAAACATAATCTAATACTTATTATCTCCCTCCCCCTCCCCCCCAGGCTTCCCAGAGTGAATACAGAGTAAAAACGCAAGAAACCCCGCTAATCTACTATTTTATAACTATTTTATAACTATTTATCTATATATCAAATCTAATTCTTTCAGTTGATATTTCTTTTGCATATAATCAATCCATTTTTTCCAGTCCATCAAAAATACTTCATTTGAGTGGTTTTTCAGGTACGATGATATCTTAGCCATCTCCACAAGATGGGTAACTTTTAATGTCCATTCTTCAATAGATGGTATTTCAGATGTCTTCCAATATTGTCCCACCAACAATCTTGCAGCCGTAATCAAGTTCAAAATCAGCTTAGACTCTATGGTGGAACAATCCTTTGTAATACCCAACAAAAATAACTGTGGTAAAAACTCAATACGCTTTTTCAAAATGTTTTGAAGAATCCACCATATTTTTATCCAAAAAGCCTTAATTTTTTTACACGTCCACCAAATGTGAAAATATGTAGCGTTATGATAGAAACTTGGAAAAGAATATGGGTGAAAAATGTTAAATTTACACAAGCTCAGCATTTAAGAGAAAATTTTTATAAAATGTTCTACAGATGGCATTTAGATCCAAAAAAATTATCGCTTATGTATCCAAATGTGCAACCCAAATGTTGGAGATGTGATTCTATGGTCATTAGCTTTCTTGAGAACAATCTTAACTGTATATTTAATCTGAAACTGAGAATAGCAAATACTATTAAACATATTTTATACTTTATCAAAAGATCAAGAATCAGGAATAGCCCTGAATCCCCAGGACTAGGGGAATGGGCTATTTTATTGTATTTTTATAATTCATATTTAATCAAATAACTTTTCCAGCATCTCAAGCTATGACAAAAATTAAATATCTTACAATGGAAGCAACTTTATGTTATGTTGGCGGTTGCTATTAAATGTATGTATACTGTACATACACAAAGGTAAAGGATATATCAATGACTTAATGGAAAACATACAATCTTTAGAATTTGTCCTCACATTTGATTCTTTTCTTAAACCACTTTTTTTCTTTTAACAAAGATAAATTTAACTATTTTTAAAACTGAGAATCCAAAGAGAGGATTAGAGACATCTACAAAAGCTTAAAACCTTTCTCTGAAATTCAGTGCAGCAACCAGCTGGAAATGTACATCAAAGTATTTATTTTATCTGACATCTGTTATATTAGTTACTTAACCACGGCTGTCAGGCTTTTCTGTTATCTTCATTTCCAATATATTTGGTTTCCTATTTCTTACAGTAGCTTATGTGTCTTTTTATTTGGCTGTTTGCTTGTATCATTAATTTTGTTATAGGCCTTTGATATTACCAGTAGCTTTGGCTAAAACAAAAGCCAAAACCGAAGTGAGACTACTATATTATATGCTATACAGACCTTGAGATACTTTTTGAGTATTTCCTGTATCATTTCCTATATCATTTATGAAAGGGTCGCTGTATAAATAATGCCGTTCAGTTCAAAACTTGGCTAGCTGCATCTTGAGTGACACCAATCTCCCAGGAGGCAATTCTTTATGGCCCTGCTGGCCTGATTAGGCCATCCATTAAGGAAGATTTAGGCAGAAAATAAACTCCAATTTTGGGAGCTACAGAGCAGAAGAGGAATGGAATATCTACTGCTGGAGAGGCATGATATCAGAATGCTTTTCTTTTGCTTTGTTTAAACTATGAATAAAACAAATGAAAGGAAAGAGAAAGAAAGAAAGAAAGAAAGAAAGAAATTTAAGAGAAGTAAGATAGATAAGGAAGAAAAACTTTCCATTATCAAGAACTCCTCCCTCCACATTATCTGGATGGATGAAGATGGAAAGCTTCATTTATGTAGGAAATATCTAAGTCAGTGATGGCGAACCTTTTAGAGACTGAGTGCCCAAACTGCAACCCAAAACCCACTTATGCATCTTTGAGTGCTGGGTGGGTGTGGCCCATTGGCTGAGTGTGGCCCGTTGGCTGGGCGTGGCCCATTGGGTGGGTCTGGCTGCGGTGGTAACAGCAGACTGGGTGGGACTAAAAAGTTCAATCAATCAATTCCAACTTTGCAAGATCTTTTTTTTTCCCACAAAAAATTGAAATTGACTGATTGAACCTTTTTTTTTTTTTTGCACACGGTGGCGGAGGCCTAAATCAAAAAGGTTTTATAAAACCCAGCTGAAGGCCTAGGACTGGAGCAAGGGCATGCATGCCCACAGAGAGGGTTCTGAGTGCCGCCTTTGGCACCTGTGCCATAGGTTCGCCACCACTGATCTAAGTTATCTTAACTCTTAATAGTTTTATAAAGCATTAAAGAGAAACAGAAGTTTCTGTAAAAGTAATAAACATAGCAGACATAAATTAAAATAAAAAATAATCATATTAGCAGACAAGAAACATAAAAATATTGTGGTTCCCTTACTCTGTGATAAGGATGAAGCTTGTTTCACTTCCAGTGGCAATTTATCCCATAATGTGGGCTCTTCCATGATTAGAGTGAACTGAATTATATCTAAGGTCCTCTTCGCATGCAGCATTTGTGCCCATGTCATATTAGTTGCCCAGCTGTCCTCCCCCAATTTCATCCACCCAGGATAGCTGAGTTAGCATCCTGCACTACGCCATCCAATTGTAAACTTGCATTTAATTTCTTAATTTTCATTTAAGATATTCTGCAGCTGTTATTTGTTTGCACATTATTATGGCAATATACAAGGAATATGACATAAATGCAATAAAATATAGCATAAGCTATATTTTTTGATATAACACATTCTGTAAATAACTTCCACAACAACAAAAAATCAATATAATAAAAACTAAACTGCTTGATAAATAACAAGTTTTAGCTCAGGAAAACTTCTGATCCATTTTGCACATAGTATAGCTCCCTAAAGGGAGAATGGAATGAAGAGTCAGATGGAAAAAGCGTGCTCCATATAATAGCAGGAATCTCCTATTTAAGTCTGCAATCCTGGATATTTAGTATCTCTAGTTTCATTGGACTGTTTCTCTGTCCTAGAGACAAAGAGCTGAAGAACAGAAATGGCAAATTTCCACTTGTAATAATTTCTTTTACAAAGGAATGTAAAGGCCACCAGAGATGGTTTTTTTTAAATATCCCATATAATATCCACTCCTATGTTCCAAGGAAATCACAGAAAATTTTTCACATTATTTGTTATACTGTTTCCACTTCGGCACGTGAAAATTTTTAGAGCCTCTCTTGGTATGGAAATCATTTTGGCGTGATTCACTTAAAACTGAATATTTAATGAAAGTAGATAAGGACATACCAATATGGAGGTTAGCAAGCTGTGTGTAGGCTACTGCTAAACAAAGTGATGATTTTATCAAAAGTTCCTAACATTTCTCCATTATTTTATCTGCTATAATAACAAAAGTTTTAATGTTCATATTGAATTTTACATATTTCAATGAATTTTATTAATATTTGGCAGCAGAGTTGTCATCAAAGCTTCAGAGACCAGGTCTTGGGACTGAGCATAGAGACTAGATAGAACATGGTATCAATCTTAGAGGCTGTTTTTACTGAGGGTGCCTACTCCCTGTCTCCTGCCATATCTCTCCATGCCTGTTACCATAGCAATACTCTCCTCTCCCTTCTCTTCCTTTCACCATCTAAATCCTCCCCAGCCCTTTGAGGTACACCGGGCAAAGAAGTTAAAGTCATGAATGCCAAAATATATTTCATTATAGGATTACAATAGCAGAATCTTGCAAGTCTGTAAGCACCTCTTCCCTCCTTGCTTTTATCCAAAAGAGAACTAAGGAGGGTTAACTGTGAGACACTTTCTCAAATTACATTTCTGCTCCAGACTGAAATTTCTCTTATCTCACCACTGCAATTGTTCCTTGTGTTCCTCAAGTTTTTCTCACAGCCCATTATAAATACCAAAAAGACTCATCCTATTAAACACAAACAGCAGACATTCAGAACCTAAGTTTGAGTAGTGCCTAAATTTGGGTAGCCTCCCTTTCCCACATCATTCAAATTAAGAACCTCCCATTCTACTCCACTCCACTCCATCCCTAGCCACCCCCACAACTGTCCTCTGTCACCCAAGGTGCAGAGGGAATCTCACCCTAGTGAGAGGGGCAGGTCAAATCTATATCCCTTGCCTCTTATCTGAGGGGAGTGGCCATGTGCAGCCTCATCCCACCCACAGCTCAGAAAATAGCTCTTTGTGCTCCAAGTCTTCTCATTTGGAGAATCAGAGTGATTTCTGTGAGGGAAAGTCGTGACACTGCAGAGACTGGCTAAATCTGGGAAGTGGGTGCTGGTGTATAGCCAAACTTTCCACTACTGTGCTGAAGAAATGTTCCATCTCTAGGCTCTACAGAGGGTACAATTTAAAAGAAAAGTAATTCAGCTTCAATGCACCACAACTGATTCAGAAATGATTTGGCTCAGCTGCTAAGAATGACAGTGTGACAGCACAAAAGCCGGGAACTCATTCTTGAGTAGTGTGAAGACTCCATGTGAAACCACACACATAAAAGTGCAAAGTAACTGCATGTTAAAAATAGATTTCCATTGTGCATATTCTTCACATTCTAAATGACTAATAAGAGGCTGTACTGTAAGGGTGTAATAAGTTGGTGGGTTTGTAGTCACTGTGAGTTGTGATGGGGGGGCATGGAGGGAGGCTCAGCCAATCTCATTGTGTACTTTGAAAATAAAGGTTCATTCAAGAACTTACAAAGAAAAGTGTTGACTTTTCTAGAAGAATTTCTCTGCTGATTACTGTACTTCGAATGAGCTATGCATGGATACACCAATTGGTTTAAGATACAGAAAGGAGTATCACAAGATTGCATTCTCTCCCCTTTTTATTCAATCTATATGCCAAAATGATCACGAGGAAGCTAGATTTTGAAGAATAAAAAATTGGGGTAAAGTGTGGAGGAAGAAACATCAGCAATCTTCAGTAAGCTGGTGATACAACTCTCCTCTCAGAAACCAAAGAAGGCCTGGAACATGTGATCAAGAAAATCAAAGAGGAAAGTGCGAATTTTAGTCTCTTTCTGAACATTAAAAAGGCAAAACTCATAATCACTACAAGGAATGGAAACATCAAAATAGAAATTGATGGTGAAGAGATAGAATGTGTGGAAGAAATCACTTTCCTAGGATTGTAGATCACTCACAGTGGAAATGCAGCCCAGAAATAAACCATTGGATTGCACTGGGTTGCACAGCAATGATGAACATGAGCCAAATATGGAGAAGCAAGGAGATCAGCCCGGCAACTAAATGTAGGTTTGTTTGCTCTGTTGCGTTCCTGTAGCTTTCTATGGTTGTGAAAGTTGGACCTTAAAAAAGAAAGAAAGAAAAGAAAGAAAGAAAATCGACCCGCTTGAGTTGTGGTGCTGGAGAAGGCTTCTTCTTATTCCTTGGGCAGGAAAGGTGACCAACAAGCAAGTACTGAAGAGCATAACACCAGACATGTCACTGGAAGGCAAAAATCACAAAACTGTGTCTCACTTATTTTGACCATGTCATGTGGGGGAATTCACTGCAGAAAGCTATTATGTTTGGAAGAGTTAGGAATAAAAGGAAACCATGGCTGGAAACCATCAAAGCTGACACCAGCCAGAGCATAGAAAAACTCAAATAAGCAGTGCAAGATCAAAAGAGAGACCTGGCCCATAGAATTGTCCAGAGTCAGACATGACTCAATTGATAACATCATCATCACCATCATCATGTTGCAAAAAATACATTAGGGACTGTTATTGAAGAATGTCTTCATTATGGCTATATGATAACAGCTAAATCTTAAAAATCAAAATATCAATAGATATAGATACTGAAATATTCATCAGCTAGTTCTTTTTTATGACAGTCATGGACCAGCATGTGTAGGTAATGATTCAGTGAACTGTATCTGTGATAGATAAATTTTACTAGTTATACAGTCTATTGTCAAATAATGTATTAGCTATATTCATAGCACATTCTATAAAAAGGTATGGCAGTTTTTATAGTTGTTTAATTGCAATCATGTTTCTTATGTATTTCCACAAAATGTTCTTTATCTATGATTTGCAATAATAATTTGGCAGTACCAAAATTAAAGAAAGAATTTTTGATGTTTAGGAGACAAGCTCTAAGATACAGTTGGGGGAGAACAATGTTATACTGCTAATTTATATTCCGGTAACAATAATCGGCATGATAATAATAATATTCCATTAATTATAACATTGCAATTACATGTTTTACTGAAAATATTCAATGTCATATTAGTAACTGCACATGTGCAGTAATTGGATTATTTATTCCCAATAATATGTTTTTATTTTTTCACTGCTCCCATTATCTCAGATCTTACATATGTTTATTTTATCTAACATTGCTGAGATAATGTAAAAAGATGAGTATGTTGAGGTTAATATATGCTTTTATATCTTATTTATCTGTTTTTTATTGAGTATGGTTCATTAAAAAACCCTCTCTTTTGACAACTCTATAATCCCTTAATTCAGGGTAGAATCGGAGTGACTGGATGGAGCTGAGCATTTACTGGCCAGATGCCCCTCCTAATGCCACACAGAATTTGCAGCAGATATTTTTTCTTTGCACCTTAGGAAAGAAACATCTGTGGCTACCTAGGATTGAACGTTCAACCTTCTGAGTGGGAGGTGAGTGTCTTCACCACTAGGCCACCATGCTGCTCTTTGTGTATAGTTCATTGAATGCAATAAATATTACACATGCATATATTGAGCTTCACTTGCTGATATTTGTGCTATATGCAATATATCCTTAAATACTTATAACATACTTTAATGCACATAAATGATGTGCCAAACAGATCACATAAATGGGTCAAAAGTATATGCTGGAATTTTAGAAAGAGACCTTCCATATAAAGCATGGTCATAAGCTTTTTAGATATGCTTTTTAAAATTTCCTAGCATTTTTCCACAAGGGCAGAGACTGCTTCTTTTGGATCAACCAAGTGTTGATCCATTGGTCATGCCTAAGACAAGATTAGAACTAACAGCCTCCTGGTTTCTGCCTGAGGACTTAACCACTAGACCAAATTGGCTCTCCATGTTTCTTAGATTCTCTAGAACAGCGGTTCTCAACCTTTTTCAGGCCGCGACCCCAACCTGCGCCACGCATGCGTGGCGTGACCCCGACCTGCACCGCGCATGCGTGGTGCGACAGCCCGCATCGCGCATGCGCGGCGCTGCCCCCTGCGCAGACTGAGGGGAAAAGGGGAAAAAATGGCGGACTACGTTGTTTGGCGACCCCCGTGAAATGCTCGTTCGACCCCAAATGGGATCACGACCCACAGGTTGAGAACCGCTGCTCTAGAAGTCCTAATGGGAGGTAAAACAGAAAGATGCTTGAGTCAGCTGAGGCCTCAAAGACTCAACTGTTGCTGATCCTTGCAAAGAACTTTTGCTGACCTACATTATACAATCTATTGCATGCTTATATAGTATCAGTAAGGCTTTCTGTCCCCAGGAACAGCCCAGAATTGCTATAGTATGTATATGCTTTATATATATATTACTGTAGGCTTGCGTCAGTCACTTTCCCCTCTCAGTCCAACCTACCTCCCAGGATTGTTATTGTGAGGAAAAATGGGAGGAGAGAGGCATATATAGCTATCATGGACATCTGTATTTAATACATCACATAAATTCAACAAATGTATAACTATTTTATATTCAGGTAATGTACAGAGGTCAAGATTTATAGAACAAATAATCATATATTTGAACGTAATCAGTAACGGAACAGTTGATGTACCACTTTGACAGTGTATGTGTGTGTGTGTTTGTGTGTGTATATATGTTTGTGTGTGTGTGTGTGTGTGTGTGCATGTATATACATTAGAGAAAGGGGGGGATATGGATAAATCTTGATATCTATTTCCTTGAAACATTCAGACAACAGTTTCTGTACTCCTCCCTAATCTTAATTCACTAGAGATTTTACTGTAATCCAGATCATCATGATATATTTTGCTTAGCTTGTATGGAGTCAATTATCTTGCTTAATAGTTTTAAGCTGGTACTTTAAAAAGTTATTGGTCTGTTCCTCAAGACCTAAGTCCTACATTGCATATGCATGTGTTGAAATCAAGAACTCACTTTTTTTTAAAAAAAACAAACTGTCCAGTAAAGCATTACTGATGGCATTTTAATTATACTGTGGCCAAATGCATAGAACAGAAACAGAAATAAAGCAATATAGAAAGGAAGACTTCTATTCTGCATCTGCAAAAGTCCACTTGTTTTTTGTTGTACTGTTGCCGCAATCTTTGCCCCTCAAACAGCCTTCTTCTACTGTGGTGGAAAACAGGATTCAAGAGGTGAAGGCCGAGTTAGCAGCGACTGTATAACACAATCAGTAGCAGTGTACTGTGCTGAATTCCTCTTGCTGTGGTGTTCATGTCAGTAGGCCTTCCTGAAGGATGGGCTCTTACAAGACATCCTTCATGAGGCTCTTGCGTTCATTCCCTGAAACTCATCTCCACAGCAGGGAAGGAATTATACTAAAGTCCATTTCTGTTAGAAACCCGGTGCTACAGGTTATGTCACCAACTACCTTCTCTGGAAAGTTTGTCAGTCTTTGACTCACTCTTGGTGGACCTGTGTGTGACTTTCCATTTCCCCTCAGGCTACTGGTCACCCACATATATTGCTAAACTGTTTTAGCTGAGTCATCTTTCTTTCGACTTCTACTTTTTTTTTGCAGCACCATCACACTCTGGCTTCTCTCGTTTCCCTTGGAAGCTTTACTTTCTGGTCTGGGCTTTCAATCTACTTTTGCTTGCTTTCCTTTTTGTGGTTGTAGAGATCCAACTAATGTGACACTGACAAATTATAGTTGATGCAGGACACAGTATGATTCAAGGAGACAAATTGGTAAAAGCCTGTTTGTCTTTTACTTCCTTCCTTTTCCATGTGGCGGCTCTGCAATTTCCATTATGAAAAACACAGGCTCTTGCATTTTCTGTCCTTTCTGCATCCTCCTGCCACAGAGTTTGCATAATAGGAACAGTGAATGGTTAAAGCTGCAGGCTCATGCAGTTGCTCCATTGCATGCTTCTTCTGGCCTGCCTCCCTCTGAGGCAGATGAACAGCTGATCCTCTTCAACAAAAAAAACTGATTACCACTTTGGCTTGCCTGTTTCTTTTGCCCCACATTTCTTAGTTTGTTGCTATGCTGAAAACACCTCAGAGATTATCTTTGAACAAGAGAGCCTTCACCTTGAATCTGCTCTGTATATTTTTGCTGCCTCTGGAGCTAAGTCTGAGCTATTTGGCATTTCCCCCAGGTATTATTTCTTTCTGAGCCATCTGTCTTTTCCTACTTCTTCCAGGCCCTGGCTAGAGCAGCAGTGAATTAAGTCCATAACCTCTTAGCACAGGATCAAGCAGATGCAACCCCGTGACTTAGAATTTTGACAGAATTAAAGTGCTGTAGAAGTATGTCAGCCTCAATGGTTTCAGAGCAAATAGTATTAAAATAAAATCCTCTGCAAGGCAGGCTTACATACCCAGCAGACTATATTAGACACATTATACATAAAAGGAGGTCCTGAAACTCATTTGGATTCCTATTGTTTGCCAGATTTTTTAAGACTCCAAGAAGGAATGAATCTTTTCATGATTTCAGGGGAGGGGCTATTCCCCTTTAGATAAATGTTTTCTGTCTGATAAGTCATTTTGTCATTAAGGGATATGGATACAGCAGCTGTTTCTTAAGTACTCTCACCATGAGTTGTCAGAATCCTCAGTGTGCTTCTATACAGAAAGGTAGTCCTGAGTATCTCTAACAGAGCATTACAACATCTGGAAAGATGCCCTTCTGGTTCTAGGCTGTGTGGCACTTCTTTTGATTCTTTGTTTATACAAAAGGTTAGAGGTGAGGACAAAACATGCATCAGGCAGGCAAATAGAGTGTCATTAAATGATGTCCTTAATGACCTTAATGACTTATTTTTACACTTTTGCATTTATTTTTTTTATAATATTCAGTTTAATCTTCTAAAGCAGGCCTATTTCTTTAGTTGCTACAAATTCTCTTTTTAAAAAATCCCAAAACAAAGTGAAAATACATCTATACCTGTTTTAGAGCAGCTGCAACTTGGACATTTTTAATATGCTCTCTGACTCTTGATTCAAAATGATGTAAGGGAAGAACATTCTGGGTTTATGTTAAAGTGGGTGTATTTGTGTATATGTGTATTCCCTGGTTTCCAAGGTTTTTCTCCTCCATGGAATTTTGGTCAGTGAACAACTGATGCATGCCCAAAGGATTCCCATTCCCATGGTGCAGAGACATCTGGCTCAACTTTGTTTTTATATAAAGTCAAAATCTGCAGACCAGAGTCCAATGCAAAATCAATTCCAATATACTGCATTTGTATTTCACACTTCTTCTCCTTGTTATAGCTGTTAACCAAAGGGGACACAGAAAGTTTGTCCATCAATAACAAATCACCAAACAATATAGAAATGGATCCTGACTATTGTCCTCTTCTGTCCTTGGCTCAGTTCCTGTGTGCAATGGCTTAGTTTTTTTTTTTTAATATATAAAATTCTTTTATTCAAACAATCAGCATTGAACATAAAAACATATTGTGCAGCAATCATCATGGCACCTGATATACAATACTAAGTATTAGTCATTGAAAATGTCTGAGTTAGTAAGCCTTGTTCCAGATTGAGTCCAACATTGCTTAAATCAGTATTGGTATTCTCTCAGACATCCATGCAATTTTATATTGCTGGGGAAGATAAGCAAAGTCAGGAAAGATGCTATAAACTGCCATTTAAACTATTGAAAATTGATTCAAGTCTGCCTAAGAGAATATTCTTTCCCATTTTAGTGTCTCCTAATGAAAGAACATATGATAGTCTTAGTTAAATATAGTAAATTGTCATCAATTGGCAATTTGCCATTGTTTACAGAAATTTCTTTTTCTTTTACCAATTGAATTCTCTTTTGTTGTTTTGAATCAGGTTTTGGGAAACCATACAGGATGAGATAGTCTTTATAATATCCTGGTCTTAATCATGTTATGGAAACTTTTTAGGATGAGAACTACCTGTGGCTTTTGAGTGGCTTGTCGAGGCTTAAAAACTGGTGTCATCAACAGAACTTCGGCTTCCTAGACCATGGTCTGCATTACCTACATGAAGGGCTACTGGCAGGGGATGGATTGCACCTCAAAAGAACTGGAAAGAATATTTTCAGAAAACATCAATGGCTGGGAAGATACTGGAAAAAAAAACAGATCTGTGAACATCTAGAAACAAATACAGTTATTATTAAAAGCGAGCATGGGTTTGTTAAAAACAGATCATTCCAAACCAAACTTATTTCATTCTTTGACAGAGTGGCTAAATTAGTAGACCAGCAAATTGCTGTGGGTATAGTATACTTAGACTTCAGCAAGGTATTTGACAAAGTAGACCTACTTCTTGATAAGGTAGAAAAATGTGGGATAGACAGCATCACCCACAGATGGATTTGTAATAGGCTGACAAACCATACTCAATGAGTAGTCCTTAATGGTATTACATCAACATGGAAGTAAGTAAGCAGTGGGGTACCACAAGGTTCCATCTTAGGCCTAGTACTCTTCAATATTTTCATAAATGACTTAGTTGAGGGAATAGAAGGGGAACTCATCAGATGACACTAAGCTGGCAGGAATAGCCAACAACTTAGAAGACAAGCTTAGGATCTAAAAAAATCTTAACAGACTTGAACAATGGGCCCTATCCAATGGTGGGATTCAAATACCTGAACAACCAGTTCTCTATGTGAATGTCACTTCTGAAAATCCATTCTGAGCTGGGGAGGCCTCCCAGGCCCAGAATGGCCCACCAAAAGTGTGTGGATGCCACTTCTGGAAGTCCATTGTGAGCCTTGGAGGCCTGGGGAAGGCCTCCCAGGCTCAGAATGGACTTCCGGAAATGGTGTTCACACACTTCCAGTGGGACATTCTGGGCCTGGGAGGCCTCCCTGGCTCAGAACAGGCTTCCGGAAATGGCATCCATGCACTTCCAGCAGTCTCTTTTGGGCCTTGCGTAAAAGGGCTAGGCCTGGGCATCAGCTGGTTCGTCGAAGTCAACAAAAAATTAGCTACCGGTTCTACTGAACCTGTGCGACCTGATTGAATCCCACCACTGACCTTATCCAGCAACATGGTTGCAAGGTTTTACACCTAGGCAGGAAAAACCAAAGGTACAATACAGATTAGATGAAACCTGGCTCAAAAAGAGTAACTGTGAGAAGGACCTTGGAATTCTAGTGCATGATCACTTAAACATGAGCCAGCAGTGTACAGAAGCAGCAGCATGGTTTTATAAACAGAGGAACAGAATCAAAATCACGTGAAGTATTAGTACCACTTTATAAAGCCTTAGGAAGACCACACCTGGATACTGCATCCAGTTTTGGTCACCACATTACAAAAAAGATGTTGAGACTTTGGAAAAAGTGCAATAAAGAGCAACTAAGTTGATTAAGGGCCTGGAGAGAAAAACATATGAAGAATGGTTGCAGGAATTGGGTATGGCCAGTCTGAAGAAAAGAAGGAGTAGGGGGTGATATGATAGCAGTATTCCAGTATTTGAAGGGCTGCCACAAAAAAAAGGGTATCAATTTATTTTCCAAAGCACCAGAAGGCAAGACATGAAACAATGGATGGAAACTAATCAAGGAGAGAAGCATCCTGGAATTAAGGAGAAACTTCCTAACAGTGGGACAATTAACCAGTGGAACAGCTTGCTTTCATAAGGTATAGGTGCTTCATCACTGGAGGTTTTTAAGAAAAGACTGGACAGCCACCTATCTGAAATGATATAGGGTCCCCTGCTTGAACAGGGGATTGGACTAGAAGACCTCCAAAGTCCCTTCCAGCTCTATTCTGATTGATTGATTGAAGGCTACATACCCAGATATGTGTCCAACATAAAACTAAAGGGGTATCAAACTGCCAGCCCCTGGGTTGGTTGCATCATATGGAGGCCGCGCCCACCCCAGCTCTGGCAATGCAAAAAAAGTTGTGATAGGTCATGACACATCACGTGATGCGGCGAGTTTGACACCCTTGGCTTAGAGGCTCCCAAGTGGGGAAAATCACTATTGCTAGTGATTCAAAAGTTCCTTTTATCCCTCATTAAGTTCGAAGTAGCTTTTTGTGGCTCAAATTCAGGGAGCAGTTTGAGTGAACCAACCAAGGCTGAATATTGCAAACAGACTTGTTTATTCTTGCTCTTCCCCTTGTTAGGTTACAAGTAATTAGTGTCTGACATACAACTAAGACTCTTTGCTCACAATTTCCATCAAGGACTTTCTTGGTTCTTAAACTTTCTGTTTATTTTGCATAAGAGACATAAAAGATTAGCATTTCCAAGCAAAGTGGTAAAGTTAGTATGTAGTAGCCTGCTTTCTGTCTTTGGGAAAATCCTCTTCTTAGGATTGGTTCCCTCTGAGATAATTTTTCCCCTTTATCAGCTGAATTCTCTCTCAAAAGCATCTCCATCTCCAAAGTTTCAGATCAACAGCAGATCTTTGAATTACTTTCAGATAATCAATAGCTGTCCAGGATCCCTAGCAACAATGGTGCTGGATTAGTCACCCAAATTCTGATATGTGATGACAGTCATGTCATAATAAATAAAATGTTATGGCTCAAATAAAAAGATAATTCACTTTTAGTATATCCTCCTCTGTTCCAATGGACATGGCAAAAACTAGGTTCAACTTCTCTGTCTGCATAATAGCTAAAGAATCTATTCCCTTCTCAAAAGAAAAGCTTCCTGCCCCTGCCTTTCCTTGCCGGAAAGAAAGAATTATTGCTCACCTTAACAAAGGCAGAATGGAAAGCCCCAGGCAACTGTCTAAGGCAAACTGTATAAAGAAGATACCTCGATATAATTGGGCCAAACTCCAGGTGTTCTATAGCCAGTTAAGGGTATGTATCTAATTCCATCAACATTCCTTTGCTCATTAATTAACAAGAGACAATGGTTATTTCCAACTGTCTCTAAAAGGCATGGTTTTCCTTAACAGTAAACAGCTGTCCTTACACAATCAAACTTAACTGTTTTCCATATATGTACCCAAGAACTTAACTGCAGATCATATTCCTGGTATTTCCTGCTCTACAGTTCCATTACAAAAGATTTCACCCTTCTGTTGTTCGTGGTTCCTCTTCTATGACAAAAATAGTGATCAAAATAACATTATTCATGGATTTAATAAAAACAAAACAAATGCTCTCCTTGTCAAGATTGGGTGGGTAAGGATGCATATGTATATTCCAGTAATATTTTGGAAATAGATTTCTTTCCAAATAATTTCATCAACTTTGAGAAGTTCACCTTTGCTTGGATCACTTTAGTCTGGAGTGACTGATACCGAATAGTCCAGATGTTGCTTCTGGAATGTATTTGCTAATGCTAACCAGACATGTGGATTAAATCTGCAGGACAGACCAATTTAATATTTCTTCTGCAATCCAAATTAGGTAAAGTGATATCCTAAAACAGTTCCTTGCTACTTTTTCCAAATCCAAAATGAAATTCATCATATATTTAAAACAAAGTATTCACTATGATGAATACATTAGAGGCATTTGTAGAGAGCAACCGGTGGACAGGAAGTTGGTAGGCAACTCTGCAATCAGCCTTTTTATAAATTTCCTCCCCCTTTTAATTTTCTTCTGTATATTTCTAAACAAAACATCGGAAAAACAGAATGCTGTTGAATTATTGGATAATATCTTCAAGGTTTCAGACTATATAAAATAGCATTTCCTAAGTATCCCAGGTTTTCTTCTAAGAAGTATCTTAACAGTAGGAACTTGAAGAAACATTTCTGAAAAAGGCAGTGGCAAACTATATAATTGCCTTGAAAATTAGGTTAATGGTCACCAGCTTTATCCAAAAGAGTATTTAACATATTTCTGGCTCCTTCTGAGATTTTCAAGCAGCCTGTTTGGACAATTAGAAGATAAGGGGAAAAAAGTTTCTACAAGAAAACTTTAAAGGTTTAGAATACAACAAGTAAAAAGACGCAATCTGCTTGAATTCTGCAGATAGAACAGATCTTCTGTACAAAGAAGACCCAAACAGATTTCTTTTTCTTCAATTATTTATGAAGAAGCACCTTATGTTGTGCTGAGAGATAAAACTGGATGGTGATGTGGGAGTCATGTGCAAACATCCTAATCCTTATAATGAGCTGTATATGAACACTATCTTAAGGGTGTGTATATTTGTAGAAGGGTATGTACTGTTTTAATACCTTGCAGGAACAAAGTTGAATGGTGCTTTTGGTTAACTAAACAGTCCAATATTACTAAATAATAACCAAGAGGTAACATGTTAACTCATTATAACTGTATCCCCAAACAAAAGAAGTATTGGATAAAGAGAATTCCAAATGTGCTCATCGCTTCCCAAATCTCTAAAGAAGATGTGGGCACATTTGGAATACCAAGGAAGTATTGCAGATCTCTCCATAAAACTCCTGCCACTTGCATAGGCCATTCACTAAATGGCTGTCATTTGGTGCAATCCATCACCACATCTGGGTTGGTTGACCATTAGATGGCAGCAAAATTATGTTGTTAGTCACAAAACAATGATCTCTCACAGGAAGGAAAAACTAATAATAAAAGGGGATAAAAACACATAACACTTAAGATTCTAAAGAAAGGTCTGGACTCGGGACTATTTTTTCCTATAAAGACTTCCTTTCAGGAAAATTCACTCAGAGAAAAGCATACGGCTTGATGAATGCTCCAAAGCAGTGTAATAGCTGGTTTCCTTTCCTGTAGCCAAGACTTCACCAAAGTGACTTAATCCAAACCATCCACTATCTCTATATTTTCTTCCTTATAGGGAAGAATGTTAGTATGTGCTTGCTGGTTTGCTTTTCTGTGATATATCCTTTATTTTTGAGTGTGATATGTGTTTACTTTTGCTTTGCTTTGGGCAGAAGTGACTGTGTGAATCACTTAAATAAACGTGTATTTCTCCAAACATGGTTGCAATCTGCTTTGTGAGGCTAATGGTAGACCTGTACTTTCTGCTAAGCTCATCATTATGGGGTGTTCATCATTTCCTGAGTGCAGAAAAGGATGTTATCTTTCACTCCAACCCAGTGCAAATGTATTCCATGGCCATGTTTTCTTGCTTTGATTAAAATTGCTGTGTTGACCTGTGCCGTCTTAAGCCTTTCAGAGCAGATGGTCCCCAGCACTTCATTCCATTCTAGTAGCAGCTGCAGAGTAGTGCCTGGCATGCCCCTTTCCTCCAGCAGCTGGTCATTGCCCTGGGCATTTTTCCTGGCCTACTAAATTGTTACATTTCTTCTGGTTGGCAATTGTTGGGTTTGGTTCTTTCTTTTTTTAAAATACTCCTGCAGTTGATCCAGATATGGTCTATTAAGTCAATGAACTCTCCTCAGTCCTAGAAACTTATGCTGTTGCTCAAATCTTACATCTAGTGGGAAGTTTACCCACCCTCTAACCACAGGGGTCAGGCATTCCTATACGTACATATCTGGGACAGTACAGGAAAGGTATGGAGAGGTGTGATGGAGACCTATTCTTTGAAGGAAAAGCCAGGCTCTGCTACACTGGCCCACCCAAGAGCCAGCCAATGGGGTTTGACTTCCCTGCAAGGACAGGAGAGGAAGAAGCAGGGGAACAACCAACCAGCAATTGCAATGGCCAATCCAACCTAGGCCCATTGCTAGTCCACAGAAATTGTGTCTAGAATTTCTGAAGTTGGGTTAAGAAACAGCCAGGAGCAGTGTGGAAAACAAGCAGCTGAGCCTGCAGTGTGGAAAGCCCTAAGCATGCTGCGTAGCACTGGGGCATCAGAGCCCTACTCTGTGCCTTATATTCTATTTCTTCAATAATCTCACAGCTTTATAAATTTATCTTCTGGGATTTAATGTTATTGCAGAAAACTATGGGGTTACCTATATTTGACTACAACTTTCTCCTTAGCCAAGGTGCAGTTTTATTGGTTGCATAATTTGTATTAATGTTTCTATTAAGCAAAATAAATACAACAACCTAGTACAAAAATATGTAAAAAACTAAAAGAAAAAAATATTTAGAAAGTTTAGGACCAAGGGAGGAAAAAAAGATGAGGTTTGGTCAAGGGCTGCATTTATGGCTCAGAGCATGATGGAAATTGTGATATCCAGCTGCTTGTTTAGTGCTACAAAAATGATGGTTTCTCTGCTCACAAAAATCAGCTATCCAAAGTACACATGGGCAATCTCCACTCCTCTCTTTCTTTCGCAGAGAATCTCAGCAATCTGGATCTCACATCCAACTGCCAAATTTGATCAAAATGTCCACCAAGAATGTGGGTGTTGGTTCTCCTCACCTCACTAGAAGTCATCTCCTGGTGCTGTTTTTATTTGTCTCAGTAGTTTGCCCTTTGGGAATTTGGGCCTTCCAGATGGACACAATGATCATATCAGCTGTTCTGTGGATGAAAAAAATGCACATAGCAATACTCTCAAGTTTCCGAGATGGAAAACTTTGTAGGAGTCCTTTGCCAGCCTGAAAGATGAAGCAAATATTTCCTGTGGCAAAAGTTGCTAAAGAAAACAAGCAATTGGCAGAGCAAGCAGGAGACTCAAGATAGAGTCAACCACACAGAAAATGGCTTTTGAGACTTTTGCTGCTTGCTAAATGCCTTACTTGTAGCTTCAAGCAGAGCAGCAGACAGAAGTTGATGGCTGCTGGATGGCAGTCTGGATTATTGAACTACAACCTCTTCTACCATCTGAAGGGAAAAATCATCATCATCTTCATAATCATCATCATCATCAAAATTATCTACATGGCTGCCCATCTCCAACACTGACTGTTCACATTCCCATGTCCTCATAAATTTATTTTTATCTCATGTTCTGGACCGTGGTAAACCTGACTAGAGCATGTATCTGTATGTTAGAATCTGGCATTTATTGGGTTAAGTGCTGTCTCCTTAAGATATGGCTTATGGATAATGTAGTTTAGCTCATCAGCTATATCATGTTAGTAGGTCAGTGGGAGGGGTTTCTAAAGGGCATTGCAGGACTTCCTGGACACGAGCCAGATTGGAATGTTCTTTGTCTGAGAGAAGCATGAAGCCATTTGGACACCCCAGTTGGCTTCTTTCCAAGTTACAAGCTGGTATGGAGGTAGCATTATTTTCTCACCTATGGGAATGAACAGATGAGTAATATATAGAAGAAGCAACCATTTTAAATGCAAGTATTTTCTCTGAATAAATATTTATCTGTTTTGCAATCATTTCTATTGAGTTTATCTGTCTGACCCGGCCTTACAACACAACTTAATTCTGGGTCAGAACATCTCAGATCAAAAACTGTTTTCAACTCCATCACTGAACAATCATATCATGTATACCAGAGAGATGACTCTCATATTTCCCCCTGCCCTCCCCAATATAAGGAAAAGTATTATCTCTTTAGAATTATAATGATCTACCATAATGTGACTGTTGACTTCTTAGTATTCACGTAGATAGATTTTGTCCATAACAATCTGTCCTTAATTTGGTTTTTCAGGTCTATCAGTGGTGCATTCATCACTACTGCAAGTAATTCCAAATTAATATTTGAGTTAAGTGTACAATTAACTCCAACTAAACTGCTAGACATATATACTCATGAATATTCATGAACACACAGAGAAATAATGTGCGTTGTTCATATCAAGGAAAAGCTCAGGTCAATGCATCATGAAAATAAACAATCTAGTAGATTTCATCTAGATGGCCACTTTCTTCTGACTCTTTAATCTTTCCCCCCAGGTTCCAGTACATCTCTCAACTGGTGGGACCCTGGCTGAGAAACCCAATCTTTACTCATGATGGAAGGAAAAAGAAGAAAAAGGCAAAACAGAGCTGGCTCCATCTGCTTTGAAAGCTCACCTGAGAAAGAGGGAAATTTTCCTGCTCCTGTTTGGCTGCTCCGAGGATGAGTTTCCCAGAGTCCTGAGGTCCACTGTCTAGATTGGCAAGTTACTTTTGATTGCTTTGAATAATTAACAGTATTATATCTCATGGTTTTATAGTGTTTTCTCTCTTTTCCCTTTCCTCTAGCCCATGTTCATAGTGATGAGAATTTTCCAGGCAAATAACAGGGTGATCTGAAACATCAAAATATAAAATCTAAGATACATCAAAAATGTAAAAAAGATATCAACTGTAGAATATATTAATTAATAGTATAGGAAACAAACAGATCTATCTATCTATCTATCTATCTATCTATCTATCTATCTATCTATCTATCTATCTATCTATCTATCTATCTATCTATCTATCTATCTATCTATCTATCTATCTATCTATCTATCTATAACAAGCAGAGCCAATTGTCCTTGCCTATTATCACAGCTGATGACCAAGGGGTTCCAGCCTGCAACTTAATGGCCAAATGGGAGTTTTGTAGCTCTACATTCTTTCAGTGGCCACTAGCAGTAATGTGGTAGTAAGAGGAATTTGGCTGACCTTTCTTCAGACGCCCCCTAGTGGTTAAAGGAAGAACTACACACAAGCCTTTAATCATGTCCAGAGAAAGCCCCCTAGGGGACAAAGGGTGAACTTCGAAGGAAGAGCACCCTGGTAGCTGACCCGCAGTAAGTGACCCCTAGTGGTGAAGGGGTGAATTGTGCTGAAGTACCCACAAATGCAGGAGAACGCACCCAGTGGCGCCTCCACCTCAGACAGCACCTCAGCAGCTGATCTGCAAGCAGCGACCCCTAGTGGTCAAAAAGAGAAGTTCATCTAATTTGCTTCAAAATAGCTAGGAAGAACACTGAACCTATCCCAGCCATGGCAGAGCGTCTCATTGATTTAGATGAAGGGGTTCAACCAACCAACCTAGATGAGATGCCCCAAACAGCTGGTCAAGGAAAAATGCTGCAAACAGCCAACCTTGACCTGCACACAGGGGCTGTAGCTCAAGCCTCAGTGAAGCCAAAGACGTCTCAGAGTCACTATGATCTGAGACAACAAAGAAAGCCCACAGAAGCTGTGCACTCACATCTGTTGGAGAAATGGGACAACGTCCACAAGCGCCATGAAAGATGCTGGGAGAGATTATACAAACTCTACCAAGAACAGAAGGAGGAACTTTCCCCTGAACATGCGCACGCAGTGGAAGGAGATAAGGAAGACACCTAGGTGCAATGGATGGACTCTGAACGGCAACTCAAGGACATTCAGGAACAATTAAGAGACTCAAGAGTCAATAGCGAGATGCAAAGCCTCAAGCTACTAAACGAGGAACGTAAGAAGCTTCTAGAGAGCTCATAGGGTCCCCCAGAGCCCGAGCCTTGTCAGAGAGGCAGACCGGTCGACAGGGCAGAGTCCGAAGTTTCCCGCTCCTCACATGCACCATCACAGCGGGCACATGTGGCTCCATCTCACATGTCTGAAAAAGCCTCATCCTTTCACCATATCTCCAAGGCGCATTCCAGCGTGTCGCAACAATCTCACGTCACAGGTGCCTCCCGCCTTTCGAAAGCATCTTCTCATCATAGCTGAGCATCCTGAATTTCACATGCAGAGCAAGTAATCATTGATGCTAAAGCTGCTGAAGTAGTCTTTCGCATAGCACAAGAGGAGCAGCAGAAAAAGAAGAAACTGATGGCTATAGAACTCAAAGAAGCTGAAATAGAGGCCAAGCTAGAAGCCGAAGCAATCAAAATGAAGAATGACCGAGAAGCTGAAGCTGCCAGAATGAAGGCCGATCAAGAAAATGAAGCTGCCAGAGTGAAGGCCGATTGAGAAAATGAAGCAGCTCAAATGGAGGCCAAAAGAAAAGCTACAGCAGCTAAAATGAAGGCCAAAAGAAAGGCCACTCAAGATGAGCTTGAGTTTGTTCAAAGCCAATGAGATATGGCAGACAAAATGGCTAGAGCGGAAGGCCTTCAGAAAACACTCCAGCACATGATTTTCCTTCCCAATAAGGAAGAACTGGAAAATGAAGAGTGGTATAGCCACCTACAGGCCTATGTGGACAAACAAAGCACATTCCAGTGTGAGCAGGTGAGAGTGCCACAGCCAGCCACAAGCCCCCCAAGACCAAGTAGACGAAGAGAAGAATCTCAACAGCCAGATGTACCAAGCAGCCAGAGAGTTGTCCGCGCAACATCTAGGCCACGAGTTCTTCCCACCGTTGCCACCCCATTGAACCCACTGGACCATGCCCTTGATGGCAACCGGTTGGGTCCCTCAGCAGCGGCAATGACTACACAGCGGGCACTGCCACAAGATTTGCCCACCGTTGCTGCCTCATTGAACCCACTAAACCATACCTTTGATGGCAAACAGATGCCTCTACCTGCAGCGCCAACGGCCCTACAACAGAACCAGCCGCCACTCGGGGATGAGATTGAAAGAGCTAGAGCCACATTAGAGTCTCTGCTGTGACAACAGGAGTCAGCGTCCCAAGGAATCACCACCAGACCTGACCACAGAGGAGAGTCTCGACCACTAGCTGTGCCGGCCTATCAGGGAGCCAGCTGCGCACCATCAGAAAGGCGAGAGGCCCTCCAAAAAGTAAGCACACAGGGACTTGGGTCCCCTTAGCTCAATGCCAGAGCAGAGGAGTTCTGACCAAGTCAACAAGGCCCCCTGCACGTGACATGGGAAAATACCCTCAGCCAACAACACGCCGAAGGAAGTTACCAGCCAGCCATGGCACATGTCCCCGCTCCCAGAAGCAATGCGCCACCTCCACCACACCACAGCTCACACACGGGATCGATGCATCCCCCAATGTTCATTGGAAGAAGGTTGGAATTGGCAGCCAGAGGCATACGAAGATTCTCTGACAAACCAGGAAAAGACTACTTATTGTGGAAGCACATCTTCAAGTGCGCCATCCGCGAGGAAAAGGCTGGGCCAGATGATGAACTTGTCCAGCTGACAGCCTGGTTAGGTCCAAAATCCGTCATCACAGTGAACAACATCCTTGCATCTCATCTGGGTAACCCTGACATTGGCCTGGAAAAGACTTGGGCCGCACTTGACAAGGACTATGGTGAACCCACAGTGATGGAGTCCTTGCTCCTAGACCACGTTCTCAGTTACCCCAACATGAGAATCAACGAACTTCAACAGTTGAAGACATTCTCGTCGCTCCTCACTCAACTACAAACAGCACAACAGGATCCTGCCTTGCCGGGACTAGCTTGCCTTGACCTGTTCAGAATACAAAATCCTATCATCCAAAACCTACCATGGTCGATAGGTGACAAATGGATAGAGTTTTCCCTGGCTTACAGGAAAATGAATCAAAACAAATTTCCCCCCTTCATGGTTCTCACTGAATTTATCAGTGACCAGGCAGACCTATGCAATGACCCCCTATACCTCTCCATCAGAGAAGCACACTTTCCAACAACCAAGCGAAGCAGTCAAAACTCTGATGTAGTCAAGGGACCTGTCCAAGCTACGAAGGACAGAACCACCTTTTCAGTGTACAAAACAGACATCATGCCTCACCCAAAGAAGTCTCCAGACAAACGAATACCGAAAAGTGTTCATTCGAATCCTCGTCCAACTAAAAGAGGCCTGACTTGTCCAATGCACAAGTCCTCTCACTCTCTAAACAATTGCAGAGAATTTAGGAAAAAATCTCTAGATGACCGAAAGGAGCATAGGATATGCTTCAAATGCTGTGACTCTATAGATCACATGGCCAAAGACTGTACAGCTAGGGTGAAATGCCACCTGTGTGACAGTAACAAGCACCCAGCAGCCTTACATCTAGAAACTAAGAAGCCCTCTGAGGAGACACAACAAGCGACTTCAATGACGGAGACTCAAACTGACTCTGAAGAACAGCCAAAACCGTACGGGACGTACTACACAGAGATATGCAGCGACTCACCATGCCCTCCTTCATGCTCACCCGTCTGTCTTGCAAAAGTCTACCCCGACGGGCAACCTGAAAGGGCCGTAAAGATGTACGCCATACTAGACCCACACAGCAAAGTTACTATAGCTAAGCTTGCCTTTTTTGACCTCTTCGACCTCCCAAGTGAACTGAAGCATTTTGCAATAAATACGTGCACAGTACCAATGCGCACGGCGGGGAAGAAAATTACTGGTCTATGCACAGAGGCGATAGACAGAAGTTCACATTTCCTGTTACCATCAGTGTTAGAATGGGAGACCTTACCAGATGTTTGCAGTGAAATCTCAATACCAGAGGCGGCAAGAAAAATACCTCACTTAGCACACATAGCTGATTTAATCCCTCCTCTAGATCCTGAAACTGAAATCCTACTCATGGTGGCAAGAGATGCCCCAGAGTCCATTGGCTCCGATGAAAGAATCAAAGGTCCACCAGGAACCCCAGTAGCCATTATGACGGAACTCGGATGGGCCATAGGAGGGACAGTTTGTGTTGATCAACCACACACCCTAACTCAGGTGAGCATCTCAAAAACCTCCATTCCCAGTAATGGAATAACACCTCACCTAGAACACTGCACGCTCGTGACAACAAAACCTGCTTTGGAAACAACAGTGTTCCAGAGCAGTCAGAATTACAACAACTCAGCTTTGTCCATAAAGGACAAACAAGACAAACAATGTCTGCAGCTACACGCGTTCTCCCTGAACCACACACTGGGATAAGCCACGTCTGCCAGAACAGAAACAAAACTGGGAGTCATGGAGTGTACTCTCAAGATGTTTCCAGAGTATGCAAGTGCAACACACATATGTCTCCAGCTCACCCGCCACAGTGCAAAAGAAAGAATTGTACACTTCCCTAGATGTGTCAATGAAGGCAAATGCATCCTTAGGATGCATCACAGTCTACAGCAGGGAGAGCCACATTTACATCGTCTTGATTGCAACCTGAAGATAAATCAGAGTCTACAGTGTGGAGAGCTGCAGTCTTGGTGTCTTCTTTGGAAAAGTGAGACTAACAATACAAGAAGGCCACACCATACCATGGTTAGAGCTATGTGGTACCACTTTGGCTGTAAAGCTCACCAACTTGACAGCGAAGACGTTGTGCCTTGAACTACAGTCCACCACCTTCTACGTAAACAGCAAGGTGATGTCAAGCTACATCTGCAAGCAAAGCAAACATTTCTATGTCTATGTAGGCAACAGAGTGAAATGGATTGAAACATCTTTAAGCCCTGAACAATGGCAACATTTGCCAACAGATAAGAACTTTGTGAGCCAAGTTAAATGGCCCAACCTTGCCACACAGTTAGCATAATTGATTTGGCTAGAAAGTCCTGAGTTCTTGGCCTGTCCAAATGGACAGATGCCACAGAGACCAAAACGCTATGCACTTCCAGCTTCAGATCAACGTGCCAACCTTCAACCTCAGGCACTTAGTAAACGTCAACCAATCCGCTTCAAACCCCTGTCTAAGTGGAGGCACCTGAGATTAGGCATAGTTTTTAATCGTCTTGATCACTTGTCTTAGCATACCAAGAACTAGCCTTGTAGGAGCCTGCAAGGACTTACTGACTATTGAAGATATTTGTCACGATCCAGCGATTGACAAATGTCTGAAGGCCAAAAATTGCCTTCCCCGTGCATCTCACATGGGCAAAGCGTGCATAGGCGAAGCGTGGGAGCGCATGATTGGTGCACCCCGCAAAATCATGGACTCTATTTTGTTAAAGACACCCCCACATGAAGTGCTCACTACCCTGATGACAACAGTAGCAGCCCTCTTCAATACTCCATTGGTGGTTCCAGACCCTTCAGTTCTTGAGCATCCTGAGTCTTCTGCAGCTGCTGTTGTTCCTGATTCTTCAGTTCCAGCTGATGTTCCTGATCCTAATTCTTCAGTTCCAGCTGATGTTCCTGATTCTTCAGTTCCAGCTGTTCCTGATTCTTCAGTTCCAGGTGTTCCTGAGTTTCCAGCTTCAGCTGTTCCTGAGTATCAGGAACTCAGTTCCTGATACTCAGTTCCTGAGTATCCTGTGAATCCAATTCCCTTTGTTCCTGAGAAATTTTGGGTTCCAGTTTATCTGTTCCAGATTTGGTTCCAGTTTCTTTTACAGGAAGAAGACCTTGTCTCGCTGAGAGACAAGAATGCATACCAGAACTATTGGTCCATGGGACTTACGCACCGGGCCCACCCACTTGATGAACTAGTTTGCCAAGCTGAGGTCCAGATCGTGAAGCCACATGAGTCAGGTCGTGAATCAAAGACTCTTGTACCAGGCTGATCACTGATTTGGTCCCGTTGCTGACGAAGACTGGATCAGACGATCAAACCTCAAACTATGTATTGTGTTTATGCATTGTTTGATGTAACACTTGCTTATTTTTTTGTGTAATTGTGCATGTTTTATATTTACTTTACAGTTGTGCATGTTTCATACCATGATTTTACCTATTTAATCACAAGTTAGCTAACAATGAGTATTGCATGCCTTAATGCTATGTTTTTGCTATTTCAGTTAGTTAGTAGTGGAAATATAACTTTCCAAGCAGAGAGTGTTCTGGCTGTATAGCTCTATGTAACCCTAACTAGAGAGCATGTATCTGTATGTTAGAATATCTGGCATTTATTGAGTTTAGTGTTGTTTCCTTAAGAGATGGATTATGGGAAATGCAGTTTAGCTAGACAGTCATCTCATGTTAATGGGTCAGTGGGAGGAGTTTCTGAGTTGCTCTCAGGACATACTGGCTACGTGCCCAGAGTGGAATTCCTTTGTTCATCCAGCCTCATGCCTCCCAGCCACACGGCTTGGAGGCCCTATGCTAACATGTGATGCTTATGCAGAAGAAGAGGGGAAAAACCATTATCAATTTACCTATGGAAATGAACAGAGATGTGTTATTCAGAACCTACAATGTAAAAGCAAGTATTTTCTCTGAATAAACATTTTTATCTGTTATGCAATCATTTCTATTGAGTGGTCTGTCTGCCCTAGATTGGACAGAGAAGCAAGTTGTTCTGCCAAGGGAAGCAAGTTGTTCTGTCTGGATCAGAACAATATGTTTTAGCCTCCAGTCTTCTAATCATCCTTGTTGCTCTTCTCTGCACTCTCTCCAGAGTCTCAACATCTTTTTATAATGTGGAGACCAAAATTGATTGCCGTATTCTAGGTGTGGTCTTACTAAGGCTTTATAGAGTGGTATTAGTACCTCACGTGATCTTGACTGAATCCCTCTGTTAATGCAACTTAGGATTGCATTGGCTTTTTAAGCTGCCGACGCACACTGTTGACTCATATTTAATTGATTATCCACTAAGACTCCAAAATCCCTCTCACAGTTGCTCCTATTAAGCCTGGTTTCACCCAATCTATATTTGTACTTTTGGTTTTTCTTGCCTAAGTGTAAGACTTTACTTTTTTCTACATTGAATTTCATTTTGTTAGATAGGGCCCAGTGTTCAAGTCTGTAAAGATCCCTCTTGATCTTAAGCCTATCATCTAGGGTGTTGGCTATTCCTGCCAGCTTAGTGTCATCTGCAAATCTGATAAGTTCCCTTTCTATTCCCTCATCTGGGTCATTTATGAAGATGTTGAAGAGTACTGAGCCTAGGACAGAACCTTGTGGTACCCCACTGCTTACTTCCCTTCATGTAGACGTAGTACCACACCATTAAAGACTACTCTGAGTGCGGTTTGTCAGCCAGTTAAAAATCCATCTGATGGTGGTGCTGTCTACCCCACTTTTTTAAAGCTTTCAAAGAAATAGGTTGTGATCTACTTTGTCAAATGCCTTGCTGAAGTCCAAATATACCACGTCCACAGCATTCCGCTGGTCCACCAATTTAGTCACCTGATCAAAGAATGAAATAAGTTTGGTTTGGCATGATCTGTTTTTGACAAACTCATGCTGGCTTCTAGTTATAAGTTTGTTTGTTTCTAGATGTTCATAGATCTGTTTTTTAATTATCTTTTCTAGTATCTTCCCAGGTATAGATGTTAGGCTGATTGGTCTGTAGTTTCCTGGGTCTGTTTCCACCCCCCCTTTTTTCCCTCTAGCTTTATCTATAAGATCTTGATTTTTCCTCTCTTTCTTACCGGTATTAGGATGCATACATAGTCACACAGCTCATTTCTAAAATAATTTACAATGTTGCTAAGTTCTGCAAGATAATGTATAATATTTGATGGGATCTGATTGCTGGGAAGAGTTAATAATTTAATATACATTATGATTGTACTGATAATTGTCTATAATTTGTAATAATTAATATTGTTTTATAAGGTATTATGCTTACATAGTTTTAGATACCAGTGTCTATTATTTTATATCATAATCTATAGTATTTTACCACTTTTATTGTAGCAAATAGTTAAGTTGGAATCTCTAATTATAATTAAAATTTAATCATAATTATTTCTATAGTGATTAGAAAATTCTAATTTTATAGTTATCATTTAATTCACATGTTATTAGTTTGCCATTTTACAGTCCCATTTTAATAGCTTTAAGGAATAGCTTTTTTAAGTCTTACATTAATATTACTGTGTCTATATATTATCTAAAAAAATTGAGAAATTCAAAATTCCATAATTCAAATGGAATATTCCAGAGAATTACCAAATGTTCCATTTCCACTTCAGTCAATGCTATCCTTCCTTTCTATCATGCTATTCTTGGGGACAGTTTGGTATTTTTCAGAAGTCAATTATCTGGATATGAAGTCCTTTGAGGTCTTCCAAACACAACATTCCATGTATAACATACCTGTTTGGGAATGGGTTGACCACTTTGAACCATTTCCAGTTTGGGAAGTTTACAGTCTCCAAATAACCAGACTACAGAATACAGAAGGTTCAACTTGACTCTAATACAGAATTATTTGAACGTTTCACTCCTGAATTGATGAGTTTTGCACATCCCTACACTAAATCCCTCTGGCAGAGAAGCAGTTTATCTCCGACTGAGAAAAGTCAAGAAACAGATCAAGAATAAGAGAAACAGCTTTCTAAGACACTCCAGAGCAATGTGTCTTGAAGGTTTGGATTGTCGCACAACAGCTGCCTAAAAGAATCCAATATGATCCATAGCCATATTGAATTCTTTAGGCAGCAGTCAGATTCAAGGAGTAAGGAGAAGAGATAGTTGTAGGACTGTCTGAAGTTTCAAGGCACATGGGTCTGGAGTCATCTGCTAAAAATTCACATGGGCTGGTGGGTATGTTTAAATCTGCCAGGCAGGGCATCCTCCCAGATTTGAGAAAAAACTTCACAACAATTTGGAGTATCAAAAAGCATCCCAGCAAATTATGTTACTGGGGCCCTTAGTTTGAAAGCCTCTCAATTATAGGTTTACAGATAAAAGCAGCACGAAACCAGATGTCAATTTGCAAATAAGGAGATACCAAGATAGTTTAGGGAAAATCATTAGGAGGAGAGGTGGAGAAGCTACTCTGTCATGTAAATCTAACCTTCAGGAAGTTGGGATATAGAAGTGACATCATACACAAGCCAGAAGAGAATGACCTGCAGGCTTGGCCAAATATTCCACTTCAGTATTTGGGAGTTAGGCTCTAAAAAGATAAAATAAATAAACAAGCAAGTCCAGTAATCTAAACAGCCCATTCCAGATCTCATACCAATTGTGGAACAGAATTGTGACCTAACCAACCAACCAACCAACCCCCCCCCCCCAAAAAAAAACCTCAGAAGAGAAGCGACCGTCTTCATTTGCTCAATTTTGGAGAGATTCTGTTCTGGCAACTGTAATCAATTCTAGAGATTGCAGCAGATTTTGTATTTATGCCCCTTTTGCAACATCTGGAAAATGGTGATGGTGGGAACAAACTAGCTCTGGAAATATTTGTGGAGAAAGATAATGCAGCACAGGCAGAAAACATACAAGCTGGTCCCTTGGATGGGGACAATTCCTCCAATCAGTTAGATCTTGCTTTTAGGACAGAGTTGTACTATTGCCTCCCTTTGTTGTAGCTCTTTTTCTCAATAATTGTTCTCCCCAAATGAACACTTTTCTCATTGCAAACTAAACCTTTCTCACTCCTTCCCCTTGCTGAGGAAAAAACAACAACTTCTGACTGTCATTGATTGGTTCTTTGTCCTGCTGCTAATAATTTTCAGTTCACATTTTTCTGCCAGGCTATTTCTAGAAAAACAAAATTTGGCTTGAACAGCAAAGTGGGCTCTTTATTCACAGGGAAATACATCTCACTCAATAGATATTAAACTGAGAATCCTTCACCCTGCCAGCCCTTTCAAACCCATTTTTTTTTTCAGTTTGCACTTACCAACTGCAGATCACAAATGTTCTCAGGAGATTGCTACAGCCTGCATGCTAAATGAACATGAAATGTGAGCTGGTAGGGCAGAGGGCAAGACAGGCAGTTAACCTCACCAATGAAAAATCAAAGAATCTATATTCTACCCTGTGCAGAAGTGTAGATTAAATCATGGATTATCCACCATCAAATTAGTGTCGACTTTTAGCAATGGCATAGATAAATTTTCTCTGTGACAGTCTGTCCCTAACTTGGTCAGAAGTGCAGGGGAGAGGGAAAAAGGCTGATTTTCTGTTGCACAGCAACAGTATGTTCTGTTGCTTGAAATGCACGTTTTGTGGTCTGGAACTAGTGTTTTGTGTGATTGATGATAGCATTTCCAGTAGCAGATGAAGAGAAAAAGCCTTATGTGGTAGGTCTTAAAATGAGATGGACAGCTGGAACTCATTCCTCTTCAACATAGGCACTTCTAAAACTCATTACTGAATGGAAAGAGTTTTCTCCTTTGAGCCAATTTACTTGTATTACTCCTGTAATGCCAAAAGCAACTATTAGGAAAGTTTACCTCTTATACACCATTGTATTTTACAGAATTAAGGGTTTCAGATGTTGATCCATGCACCCATATTTCTATAAGGAAAAAAATAGTACAAATTCAATAATAGTTTATAGCTATTAAACTACAGTGAGTTACTACAATCATAGTTGGAATAAACCCTAGAGCAGGTTTGAGGTGATGGTAGCAAGAAGACTCTGAGTCCAAAGTATATCATGAATTTATAATAGAGATGAATCTGTCTCATGAACTTGTTTGATGCTTAAACATTATCTTTTGGTTGAACAGGTTCTTAATAATCACAAGACTCAAGCAAACGTGTAGAATTCATGGTTAATTTAGAAATAGCATTCAGGTATGTTCAATAGGTGTTTGTGGATGGAAAAGCATGTGAAGGACTTGTTCCAACAACTCTCTTGCAATAACATAGTGGTGGAGAAGGGAAAAATGTCTGGGCTTTGATAGTTCTTGTAGAATACTGACCAAAATGAGCCAAAACAGATTGGTATTGGGTCCATACCCTGAGCAGGGAATCTCCGTGTAGTACAAGTACAACTAAAGTTGTTATTTTATTATTTACTACTTATTTTACTTAAAAGGTTTATGTGAAACCTGAGTCAACTAAAGCCATGTGGCAGTGGAAGCAAATATTAATGGGTATGTAGAAAATTGAATTTATGAAGGGAAGGGAAGGGAAGGGAAGGGAAAGGAAAGGAAAGGAAAGGAAAGGAAAGGAAAGGAAAGGAAAGGAAAGGAAAGGAAAGGAAAGGAAAGGAAAGGAAAGGAAAGGAAAGGAAAGGAAAGGAAAGGAAAGGAAAGGAAAGGAAAGGAAAGGAAAGGAAAGGAAAGGAATAGATAATTTCTGAGTTTAGGAACCAAACAAAAATATATAATTGTGAAAAAAAATTGTCTAAATTTTGGAATGGAGTTAAGTGCATGCAGGAAAGTGAAAATATAGGATAAGATATGTAGGTTTAATTGCTAACAAAAGTACTAAAATACATTTAGAAAGTATGAATTTGGTGTTGGTGTCATCTAGATGTGGTAGGTACATATGAAAGAATGATTTCATTGTGTGGATACTATGCCTCAATGAATTGTGATAGTGAAGAAACCAGGAATTAGTTTAGGGAAAATTTGGGTAACACTAGGGCCATTCAACAACCCGAAGAATAAATGCCTCCCTGATTGAAGTGATTCTTTGAAGAATTTCTGCTCTAAAAAAAATCTGTTGGTTTCAAATACATAGTTTGAAGATAAATCCATTGAATATACAGACACAATAAAAGAATAGATAAAATGAAAAAGCTTGATGAATTTGATTACTTATGATGAAAGATTGAAAGGATTAGCAAAAGATATATGGGTAATGAGAGATTTTAAATCAAATTGTTAACCATAGTGTCAAGAGCAGATCATGAGAAAAAAATGAAGGAAAAAGAAAGAAGGGAAAGCAATGAAGGTGAAAGCAGAATAACTGCAGGAAGAGAAGGTATGAGTCCTATATGAAATTCTGAGTCTCTCAACAGAATAAAGGAAAATAGAACATACAGAAAAATTAAGTCCTGGAATCTGCATAGAATAATGAAAATAATTATATTACACAGTAGCACAAAAGTGGGTGATAAAGAGAAATGCGAGAAATGGAGTTTCTTTGAATGATGAAGTGAAAGAGACTATAAATAAGTGTGTGTGTGTGTGTGTGTGTGTGTGTGTGTGTGTGCACGCGCGAGGGAAGTGCATATAAGAGAATTATTGCTATAGAAAATGAAACCAAGAGAAGGATATTGTATAATATGGTTATAGAGGAAAAACACAGTTGACAATGATATAGTTAAATATTGGTTAAGATTAAAAGAGATAATGTAGTGCAGTTTTGAGAGAAATAAAACAATGTTTTGGAAGTGGTGATAAAGGCTAAACAAGGACCTTCCAGGAGATGAAATGGCAATAGAAGAAGCATTTTAGATTTTAGGTTTTTGTGGGACTAACTTATAGAGTAAAATGAAATGAATGCAATAAATGTTAGTGTAAAAAAAGAAAAAGAGAAAAAGAAGAAGGAAGTCATAAATGCAGTGAAAATGTTGAAAAGTGATGCAGTTGCAGTTGTAGATTTTATAGTTAGAGTATTAAATTATGGATATATTTTGCTAAGGGAGTACCTCTGCAACTTGTTAACATGCGAGGAAGAATGCTATCACTGTTCCTTTATACAAAGGGAAAGCTAACAAGCAAATGCAAAAATTACTGTGTGAGCAGTAGTTAGTCATGCATAACTACAAAGGTGTTTGGCAGAATTCTAATTGAAAGATTTAAAAGTGTCTGTGAGCAAATATTGGAAAATGCAGCACTTTTATGTCAGGCAGAGAAAGTGCAGACCAAAGTTTTGCTCTTCAGCTGGTCATTAAAAACTGATGCCTGTGAGAAAAAAATATTTTAAATTAATTTAGAGAAAGCGTATGATGGAGTGAAGAGGTTTGAATTACGTGTTTTGTATTAATAAGGAGATGAAGAATACAATAAGGGTGATATAATACTTTCTCTGGTGCAATCGCCTTTTTTTACCTTGCTATGTATTGGACAGACTCTAGGGGGTGCTATTAGCTACCTAAAGGGATTGTGTCCCTACAGAGCCCAGTTTCATAGCTGCTGCTTCCTTTCATCAGCAGCCAGAGAAAAGGGACAAGCAAGCTCTGTGTAGAGAATCCTCACAGAGTTTGAAAGAGAGGCAGGCTGCTATATCACAGAAATCTGCAATGGGAGAGAGCCTGTAAGACAGCAAGCTGAGCAAAATTCCTTTGGGTTCACTGGACTCCTGATTATACTGGATAATAAACATTTTACGGAACACTTTTGGGTCTATCTTATAGATTTTTGGCTGCTAATCATGGAAATAACCAGTAAAGTAACCTATCACATACAAAAGCATGGAACTGTTGTTGAAGCACATTCAATATTTATTTATTTATTTATTTATTTATTTAATTTGATTTGTATGCTGCTCCTCTCTGGAGACTCGGAGCTGCTCACAACATGTACCAAGTACAAGTGGAATATTTGTGGAGAACTACAAGTAGCAGCTCTGCTGCTTGGAATGCAGCTTGGATATATCAAGTACTGTTGTTACATATGCAAATGGGACAGCCATGCAAGAGAATTGCACTACATTAAAAAGAAATGGCCATTCCAAAAGAATTTGGTTCCAGGACAGAAAAGCGTGATACACGAACAACCTGTTAACCTGAGAAAGATGTTTTTGCCTTCGCTTCACATAAAACTTGGATGGATAAAAAAATGTGTGAAAGCAATAAACAAGGAAGGTGAAAGTTCTGTTATTTGTGGCAGATGTTTCAAAAAAAAAAACTGATGCCAAAATTAAGGAGGGCATTTTTGTTGGTCCTCAGATCAAATATGTGACAAGCGGTTCAAAGATCTATTAGAGGGGGCTAGAGAAAATTGCCTGGAAAGCATTCAAGGATGCAGTTGAGAATTTTCTACAGAGCGACAAACTACATTCAGCTGGTTGACAAACTTGTTAAACCTGAAAATTTTCATGATATACAGACCAGAGTCATGCATTTGTGAGCCATAGAAATAATGTAAATAAATAAAAAAATCTTAGGCAAATTTAACCTTCCATTATTCTGATCCACCCCTCAGGAAACTTATAGCTTAAAGCTATTTCAGTGGCACTGGCTGCATTCCTTCTGACAATCACAGCATTAGTGAATTCCAGGATGTATACAATATGTCCAAAGTGTGCTAATCAAGGGATTTCACTCTGCCAACTCCGGATTCTTGTGCTGGAGATAATGAAGTATCTCTAGAATTGACCTGTAATAATTCTTCTGAATTATACCACCTCTCTTGACACAGGAAGAATTATAAAACTGATTAAATAAAATTTGAAAATCCCCATGTCCTCACTTTCCCAGTTGACTTAGGTTATTTTTTTATTATTTGTTTTGGATTTTGGTTTTAAGTAATACAATATGGAAGAAGCATTTCATTCTACAGCTTTTTGATAATAGCAATGTAAAAATTCATTGTCTTTGCTGGATTATAAACACGCTGCGAATATAACAGAAACAGCTTTACTTTTAAATACATTAACCACAATTTATTAATTGCAATTATAAAAAAATACTTAAAGTATAGAAGTTCTCCCTCTCCTGACTGGGAATTTTATTTTGTTTTTGTTTTTTGCATGATTTCAGTGAATTGAGAAGTTCTTCAAATCAAAATTTAACAAATTAAAAAAAGGAACTAAAAAGCCCTGCTTTGCCTAGTTTTCTCTATAACATAAACAAGAGGATACAACTATGATATTGTTGGTTGTTAATTTTAAATTTAACTTAAAAAAAAAGATTCAGGTTTCTTTTAAGTAAAAACACTAAAACCTGTAGCCTAAAGGAAAAGCTTACTCCACTCAAAATTTATTGCGGACAAGTCCATTGTAATAACAAGAGTTGCAAAATGGCATTATTGTTGATTGTAAAGATGCTATGAGCAGGAGTGGTCCATAACATAGATTACTTATTTATTTTTTTCCGTGGAGGTAGTAGTAAATAAACAAAATAAAAACATAATATAAGGTCCAACGAAAGAGGCTGTAAAAACAAATGGAGATTGGAGAAAATGATCTAATATAATTCAAATTACCCATATGATCGTACAGAGTAGTTGCAGGATAGTTTTCTAAGAGCACCTCAATTGTCAACAGACTGGTGACCTCTGCACCATTGCAACTAAATCTGTAGTTGTAATAGATTAGCATCACAATGATTATTATCTTTTTGCTGTTTATCTCTTTCTCTGCACTGAATTTAGCTCCTTACTACCGGTAGCTAAGTAGCTTATTAGCTAGACATCTCTCTTCACTGTCTCTTTATTGAGCAACAGTATCAAAAGTTTCTTCAGGAAATATGTAATTTAGGAAATATACAATTCAGCCAACCCCCCCCAAAAGAAACAAAAAAATGAGCAAATATTATAGACAGGTAATGCAAATAAGTGGACAAATAATAGGAGACCTGCGGTTATACAGTATCAACCCCCATCTCAAAATATGCACCTCTGACATCATGTTCATTTGCTTCTCCATCAAATATAGCTTGGCATTCCATTAGTGGGCAATAAAGTCTACTAGGATTGCTGCATTCTGGGATCCTAAAATGAGAGAGTTTGTCAAACAGCTAGCAGAACATCTACTGTATATTCATTATGGTGTGCTAAAGTTGCCTAGGTATCTTTTGTCTTCAGATTCCCTTACCCTTCTAATTAATTTTTGCATACCATCTCCAATGTTTTTGAACTCTCCAGCCCATAACTAAACAGAGAAACCCCTACCTTGAATTTTCTGATGGCTACGAAGTGCTGATTTGCTCTCTGAGCAAGAATTTTCAGTTGTAATGATCTGGATCACTCAGTTAGTGTGAAGGCATGTGCCCCTTTCTGATCATAAGGGAAGATGCTATGGCAGAACTGTGTGCTAATGATTCAGAAAACCAGCACAGAGAAAACTAGCGCAAAAGGGAGGTGAGATGCTGAGGGTAAGGAAGAACGTAAGATGAAAGTAAAGAGCATGAAATGGGTTAGCTAAGAGTGAGGAGGAACTAATGGAAGCTTTAGAAAAAAGGTGAGATGAAAATTAGGGGTTTAAGAAACAGTAGGTAGGCCACACATGGCATAAAGAAGCAGCAACAATCAAGAAATGAAGGAGTTATGTAATCCTATCCAAGAAACAGAAGTCCAATCTGCCTTCCCCAAACACTTCCCCCCTGTCATTCTTTAATTCCACTAAATATACAGAAAAGTAAGCCTCCTTCCTCCCAAAATAGAAAAAAAAAGGGAGGCAGAAACTTAAAACCAAGTTACACTGAGATAAAGTAGCTCAACCGAATGTTTAAATATATCATTGAACAATGAACTGTAGAATCAGGTCATCTATTTGCACATCTGATCTGAATGGGGTAAAAGCATTTGCAGACTGGTTTTTCTCCACCATTTCCTCCTCTTCTTTTTAATGTACCGAGATAGTTGTCTGGCATTATTATTTTGAAAGATGTAATCCTGAACTCTGAATAATTGCAGAGCTCTGTTCTTGGTTTGTTTGTTTTTTTTTTGTCAGATCCTCACTTCTGCGCAGTGCTTGGGTTCACGGACACTTACAAGACTTACTGAAAAAAGAGGCACCTGAAAAGGCCCTTGTGACTTCCCACTTTTATAATTGCAAGTGGCATATCTGTAATATGACCCACATGAAGTTACATCATAAACCAATGATGCTGCTCCGGATTCATGAATGTGTAATCACAAATAATGTAATATATGAAAAATTACTAGCATGCACGACTGAGTAAAAATGGAATTCCTGAACTCTCCTAGAGAGAATCATAGGCTAGTGGAGAAAGCAGGTGAGGCCTTTGGGCAGCTGAAGAAAACAGGTTCAGGAGATAAGGACGTGGCATTGAATTACAATTTAGATTCAAAGATTCCTTCCTAAATCTTTCAAGATTGTATCATGGAGAAGTCCATTAGGGTTGGATTTGCCTATCATATTATTGATGGAAATGCCTACTAAAGTGAAGTCAGCATTTCTGCACATTTCTCCAAATACATGACTAGAACCTGAAGATCTTCTGGGAACAGCAATGGCACAGAATTCCTGGAACTAATGATTTAGGCTTTTCAGCCATTAGTTTAAACCAGGGCCAAGCAACCCTATTGTCATGGTTCTGACAGACAGAGACAAATAAAGCAGAACTCCGAGGCTTGCAAATTCCTCAAAGAACATGTTTATTAGTTACAAGGTATCAGCACATCAAAAGTGAAACCAAGTCTGGAGACACACGTAAACAATTCCCCAATACAAAGTTAAAAATCCCATCCCTAAAACTATGCAAGCAATCATGTTCCCCAATACATCTTCTTGGCGGGCTTTTCACGAAACACCCAGCCTACAGTCTCAGGAGCAGCCAATGACCTTGGTTCCCACGGGACAAAAGATTATTTTGACTAGCGAATTACTTGGCAATCCTCCACCCTCCATTCTATGTGGCAACCGAAAATAAACAGGAAAAATGGCTGCAGCCATGCTCATTTGTAGAATTGACACCTATCATTTTTGGATATTTAGGATTAAAATTCTCATCTGATAAACCAGCATGGCCAAAAGCCTGGGGGCAATGGGAACTCTAATCTCAGGCACTGCTTG
This sequence comes from Bothrops alternatus, assembly GCA_034064705.1. Classification (NCBI taxonomy): domain Eukaryota; kingdom Metazoa; phylum Chordata; class Lepidosauria; order Squamata; family Viperidae; genus Bothrops; species Bothrops alternatus. Next base: position 2,391,813 of record JARGCV010000068.1, read on the forward strand.
CTCCTGCTTTAAAAAATGGATAGGCAATTCATGGAGCTCCCTGAAGTCCAGACTTATGTATGGGCCCTAAAAGTATGCATCATTTATATCTAAACATTATTGATACACAGTTTCCTCCCAGATTTAAAGCTGTTTAGAAACATTTTTCCTACTTCATTAGAAACCAGACATTGACTAATTATGATAAACTTCATAAATAGTTTGGAACAGGTGTCTAATTAAATACCTTTTTATCTTGAAAATGGCAAACGAGATTCTCTTTCTTTGTGTTGAATCATATAGCTCATTTGAAAAAAAGAGTCAGTTTTAAGGAGAAGAAAAAAAAAAGATTGGTGATGGTCACAGAATGTATGAAAATCTGTTGGTCTAGCAACCAAACTGTTCATGCCATTATTCAGATCTCTTGGGAGAATTTAGTTCCAGCTGAACTATTTGTTTATATTTGTATTTATTCCATAGTAATTGATATTGAAGATCACACACATTTTTGCCTTGATGATGCCTACTTTTTTATGAATGGCCTCTAGACCAGGGGTTCTCAACCTTGGCAACTTTAAGACTTGTGGACTTCAACTCCCAGAATTCCTCAGCCAGCAAAGCTGGCTGAGGAATTCTGCAAGTTGAAGTCCACAAGTCTTAAAGTTGCCAAGGTTGAGAACCCCTGCTCTAGACCCTTGCCTTTTGGGGAAAAAAAAACAACACCTTTAAGACAGCTATGACCTGGATGACTGAGAATCCCCATAGACATTTCTGGATAAGTTCATTTGTAATATGGGTTTTTCCCCAAAGGAATGGAGGTGGCAGAGATGCTGCTTTGCCTGTTTTTATGGTGGTAACAGCAGCTCTATTTCCATGATACAGTTTCTTCAGATGAAAAAAACTTTAAGACTGGTCCATAAATGACCTGCTAAATCTCAGGCGGCATTTTCCTGTCACCTGGCAGCAATGAAAGTTTCAGGCTGGGTATTGATCCAGGTTCCCATTCTCATTTGGTAAGGCCACACTTGGAATACTGCACTGGTCACCACGATATAAAAAAGATGTTGAGGCTCTAGAAAGAGTACAGAGAAGAGCAACAAAGATGATTAGGAGACTGGAGGCTAAAACATATAAGGAACGGTTGCAGGAATTGAGTATGTCTAGTTTAATGAAAAGAAGGACGAGGAGGGACATGATAGCTGTCTTCCAATATCTCAGAGGCTGCCACAAAGAAGAGGAGTCAAGCTATTCTCCAAAGGGCCTGAAGGCAGGACAAGAAGCAATGGATGGAAACTAATCAAGGAGAGAAGCAACCTAGAAATAAGGAGAAACTTCCTGACAGTTATAACAATTAATCAATGAAACAACTTGCCTTCAGAAGTTGTGAATGCTTCAACACTGGAAGTTTTTAAGAGGAGACTGGACAACCGTTTGTCTGAAATAGTATAGTATAAAGTTTCAGTGGGCGAGGGCTGATATTTCTTTCCGGTGAACGTCAGGGGGATAATAGGGTTTCTGAGAGTAGTATAGAAAAAAGCATGAATAAACCCAGATAAAGTGACAAAGTCATCAAAGAGCCATTTCCTGTTTGCAGCAGAGTGGTTTGATATTTCTGCCTTCTACATGCTTCTGAGAGGAAAAGATGAGAATAAAATCAGTGAGATACCTGCATGACTTAAAGTGTGGAGTTAAACTGATACTGCTGCAACTTTCTCTTCTGTTCTGTATGAGGTCAAGATGTCCATTATACCTTTTACCAGCATAATCGCCTTGTTTGTTCTTACTGCGTTTCATATTATTCAGGACACCAGTTCAGCAGGTAATAATCTCTCTCTCTCTCTCTCTCTCTCTCTCTCTCTCTCTCTCTCTCTCTCTCTCTCTCTCTCTCTCTCTCTCTCTCTCTCTCTCTCTCTCTCTCTGTCTCTCTGTCTCTGTCTCTGTCTCTGTCTCTGTCTCTCTCTCTCTCTCTCTCTCTCTCTCTCTCTCTGTCTGTCTGTCTGTCTGTCTGTCTGTCTGTCTGTCTGTCTGTCTCTCTCTCTCTCTCTCTCTCTCTCTCTCTCTCTCTCTCTCTCTCTCTCTCTCTCTCTCTCTCTCTCTCTCTCTGTGTGTGTGTGTTTTTCTCTCATCCCCTTGCTCCATCTTTTAGATTTTTGTGTGGAAAATTTGCCAAGCAATTGTTAAATGAAGCTTCGAGCCAGTGCAGTGCTATTTGAGCATAAAATTTAACAATGATATTAAAGAAAACATTGACGTTAACCAGCTTGCTTATCACAAAATAATATTCATAATGGTAAATCAGCCTTCTCTAGTCTGTTGGATGCACCAACACGGTTCTCGTGTAATAAGTACTTTGGAAAACTACCAGACTGGAGAAGGCTATAAGAAGCAAGAGTGACTGTTTTTACAGATGATGCTGACCCAACCAGATCCACTGGAGCATAGCCATGTTGTTAATTTTTCTGATTGCAAAACTGAACTGACCTTTCACTAATCTTTGGATATCTCCTTTACAAAGAAGAAAGTTAGGCAGAAGGAAACTCTCATGAAGAATGTAAGTGTTTTTCTTTATGGGTGATTTCAAGGTTTATCTACTTGGCTGGTCTACTTTCAACAATTGATTGGATGCAAACAACATTCTGCAAGAGAAAGGAATGTCCTCTGTGGTATGTCCCCACCACCAGCTGTTCAGTGTAGTTCTGGGAAAGGGCAGTTAGTTACCTCCACTACACCATCTATTAAATGTAGGAGTTATCCTCCAGCAAGCTAGCAGAAAACAAACTGCCTTGCTGGAGAAAACAAGCAAACTTTTTATGGTACTGTAATCTTTCCCTTCACTGGGCAAATGGCAACTCAGAAGAACAATTTCAAGTAGGGAAAGGACTTGGTTTCTAAAATTACCTTCCACATCTCTATTCAGTAGTCAGTTGTAATAATAATAATCAATAATGAATAATCAGTAGTTCCATTGGGACCTTATCAGCACTAACAAGCCATGACCTTCCTTGGGACATCAGTTCCCTATGAGCAATCCGCTACACCTCCCCTCTTGTCTATAGGACCTATTGATAGATTGACTCTCCGTTATTTGCTTGCCTTTAAACTAAGAATGACTCTTTGAGAATTTTTTTACTGGACAATAAATGATTGTTGTGACAGTAAAGTTGGAGATATCAACTTTTGAAACGCCTTCTCTGCCATTTTCACTTACTTAAATACGTGGCAGTTCAGGAACAGCACAGGTTCAGAGTCGGACGAAGTTTTCATTGTCTGGATAGCAGTTAAAAATAGTTTAGGCTTTAGCTGGGATGGGGAAATTTGTTATCTGTTCCGTTTCTCTCAGTTTCCCATAAATGCTTAAGTTCAGTTTATTACATTTTGTATTACTGTAAGAATATTTTTTTTACATAGTCCTGGTTTCTAGCCTGATGGCTGAGCCATTATATCACATTGGCTCTCTTAATAGATACAGTATGTTTTTCTCTAATATACATGATTATGATTGGTAAATGGCACCGCAGTATTTGGGGACATGTACTGAACATTTGGAAGAATCATGTGCTTTGGGTTGTATAGGCTTCCGAAATTGTGAAATTAGGTAAAGTTATATTTAAAGGCATTTGGCTGCTAACCAGTAACAGGTTCTGAGATTCCATGCTCCTATGAAAAGATAAGTGTTGGTTGTCTACTGTACACTAGGTACAAAAAAAAGTATGGCATTGTGGCTCCAAACCCCACAGTGGTGTGTCACATAGTCACCAAAAGCCAATCTAGACTTGAGAGGTTTTCTTTATCGCCATTTCCTTAAAGGTCTAATGGCTGGTGCTCCCATTAAGAACTTACCCAGAGGTGAAGTTAACCAGGGATGGCCCACTGTATCAGAGGTCTTCTCTTCTGTCCTGTAGGAGAGAGCCTTCTCCTCTGTTGCTCTCTGATGATGAAACTCGTTTCCCTTAGAGCTGTTGTTTGAGTCTATTCAAAAAATTGATAAACCACATATATTTTGCTAGGCTGTTAATGGTTGGGTTAATGGCTTTTTTTTTGCTAATGGTTTTTAATGTTATTTTTTAACATAATGTACATTGTATGGTTTTAGTCATTTGTAATAAAGTTTTAACGTGCAAAAATGTATATGAAATAAATAATAGTTTTAAAAATCCAAATTAAATGCATTTCTACTATACCCTGTTCCATGTATAATACACCAACATAGTTGTCTGTCTTCAATAATATTATTTTAACCTATATTAACATAACTTCTCCATCTACCTCTAGGCTGCTTCCCTTCCATTTACTTATCACTACGCTATTGTGGAAAGTAGAATATAGTAAAAGAAAATGGGAAAAGAGAAAGAAAGCCTTCTTCCCACACTACTTATGGAAATATTAACAAAGTAAACATAATTAGGCACAAAAAAGAGAGGGAGGAAGAGGAGTTGTTTTTTTGTTCTTTAGTAAGATATCTGGGAAGCGAAGAAAAAATGCACTTCAAGTGAGGGACATGACTTTAGACAATTAGGTTTTCCTCTGGTCCAGATCGCAAACTATGAACTAGAGGCTAAGGTGAATAACCAGTAAGTCATGTTCAGAAAGCACTGCAATTAAGCTGTATCAAATAGAACAAGGAATGATAAGAAATGGAAACCAATCTAAAATTCTATGCCTCCATTCAACATAAGAAGTCAGACTCTATTCAATTACAGAAGAACTTGGTGAAAGGCATACAGAACTAGGAACTGCTTAATCTATTCCCAGTTCATAGATTATCTGACAGTATCAGTGAATCCCGTCCTCGACTCTGGGCACACAACAGCCCCTAACCCCTAGATATAAAGTGTTGCAGTGGTGACGCCTGCAAAGAGACAACTCCTTGCATTAAGTAAACAAGATTCTTGGTTCAATGTACAGTTGTCTGAGAGATGGGACTTGTGGAGAAAATTGATGGAGAACAAGACCAGAATCATTGCCCCATTCCTTTTTATCCAGATATATCTTGTGCTGTAGAGGTTCTTGCAGAGGTTAGGGAAATTTAAGCAAGAAGGCTCTGCTTAAAGGAACGGGGCAGTGATTCTGGTCTTGTTCCCCATTAATTTTCTACACGAGTCCCATCTCTCAAACATCTGTACATTGAACCAAGAATCTTGTTTACTTAATGCAAGGAGTTGTCTCTTTGCAGGCGTCACCACTGCAACACTTTATATCTAGGGGTTAGGGGCTGTTGTTAGTTTGGAGTGTGCCTGTCCAACCTTTTGGTTTGCCTGGGCCACACTGAGTCAAAAGGAACTATCTTTGGCCACATAGTCAATATACAATATAGTTAATGTATATAAATAACACACTTCTTTTTAAAAATATTTTTATTATAACCTATGGGGCCACATTACTAGCTGTCCAGAGCGCCGTATGGCCGGGGGGCTATGGGTTGGATATGCCTCATTTAGATAATAGTATGAGTTGCATTATTTCCCTCTGAAGTGCTTAAATTATGAAAAAGCCTTTAATAGATGATGAATAAAAGTTAGATGCCAGTGACTGCTCAGTTAGCTGAAGCTGCAGAGCTAATATTGAAAAAAGTATTATATTATCACAAACAGTGAATGAACTTTGATAACTTAATTAAAGAAAGATCAAAATGGCACTTTTAAAAAAGAATGAACTGCTACCTAAAACAAAGAAAAACGGGCAGATTTATGAGCCTGATTTTGTTTTGAACATAATTTCATATATGAATAAGATGATTGCTGCAGATTTGCTTACACAAGAAAGTAATGAAGCAATGTTTAATTAATGCTTATTCATGAAATGAGCTTATTTTAATGTGCAACCAGCGCACAAAAATTGAGTTTGTATTATGTGCATCATTAAATGAAACTTTCACCTTATAATATAATAATCTTGCTTTCTGGTCATATAATTATTGTCTATGAATTGGGCAGCCACCTAATCAAATAGATAGAATTAGATAGATAGATAGATAGATAGATAGATAGATAGATAGATAGACAGACAGACAGACAGACAGACAGACAGACAGACAGACAGACAGACAGACAGACAGATAGATGACCCCCAAGTCTTTGTGCAATTACTAGAGCTTTCCCACCTCAAAGTTGTCGCCCAATTCCCTCAATGCAGGAATGTGCCACTGAACTGCAAGGAGAAACTGCAGAAAAGAAGTAACTTTTCCCTATTTCAAGGTTCTCTTATTTGGACTTAGCAGCAGTGATTTTTATTACATGCCATTCAGAGTCCAACCAACCAACTAACCAACTAACCAAATAAATAAATGGTGTTCTGCCTCCAATGCCTATTTATCTGCATTTTACTACAAACTTTACTTAAAAGAGTTTCAAGTCATCAAGAACTAAGGTTCTTGGTTTCTGATTTTTTAATTTCTACGGCTGCAGCTGCTCCCTTGAAGTCTTGATTGTGTGTGTAACCCTAATCTTTTCTTCTCTAAGGGCTGGCTTCCCTATTCCTCACTTTCTATGCCAAGACAGAGGACAAACAAGCATTCAAGCTCCTTGGGATGATGGTGCCTCTCACCCCATTCTATTGCTTCTTTTGCTATGACAATGGTATATACTGCAGCATCTGCATATTGTATATGAACAGGCCTTCTCATACAGTTCAGGCAACTCCACTTTTTAAGGCCTCTCCTAATGGAAATAAAATATGACAACTATAAAAACTAGAGAAAGCTGTAACTTGCCTTTTGCTTTTAGTAAAAATGCTACTGCCCCAAATTGTGACTTGTACTGTTTCAGTTTTCCGGAAATTATTGAAGACGCATTTATGCCGACAGGCTTGGGGCGTATGAACTGCACTCTGCCCCTGGGCTTAGGAATGTACCTCCATCAGTGACTGTGTGTTGACTGTGATTGTATGCTGTATGAATGTAATTAATTTTATTGTATTGTTGTTGTAAGCCACCCTGGGTCCCAGGAGAAGGGCGGCATAGAAATTTAAATAAAGTTTAAAGTTTAAAGTTCCTAGTCATACAGATTCCCTGTCTCCTTTTGGTTCTGTAGATGGGGAGGAACTTTTTCCCCTCAGTTCTTTCAAGACAATGGTGGGCCCCAACCAGTTTAGCTAAATATACGAAAGAATTTCTAAACTATGATCCCAGACTGTGTGGGGCTGTTTGCAGGGTCTGCTGCATCTAGCCATTCTTCTGTAGGACAATTTAACAATGGGATTTAACTTAGCTGAGTTTTGTTTAGGAAGGTTCTATTATTGGTGGCAAATTAAACTAAAAATTAAAACCCTACTTCTGGGCAATTTATCTCTGAATACCATGGTAGTTGAGAGGCGAAGGAGAGGATGAAAGCAAGCTACTAAAGCATTAATGCCCTTATTGGGCTTTCCAAGAGATATCTTGATGCCCATTAAGGGTTTTTCTAATGCAAAGATTTTGAACATCACAACTACAGCACTTTTCTCTACCAATTTTGGTGACAAGGCTTTTGAGATGCTGTAGATGTTTACTGAGGGTGAATAGAAAGTCGATCCTTATATGCATGACAAGGAGGCTTTTTCATTTGGGCAACTTTGCATTGGGTACATACTGGATTTTAGAAGCACAAGCAGTATTGAAAACCTTGGCAATACTGAAATTTCAGAAACTGGCAAGTATTTCAAGAGTAAGAACATACGAACCTCAGGACTGAACAGTTGTGTTCTTGGTGTTTTTTGAGCTGGGCTGTCTTTCTGCAGATACTTCATTACCTAGCCTGGCAAGTGCATCCAGATGTCAGGAAAAGCAAACTCTTTGTCTTCCCCTTCGAGAGGTATTGTCAGCCCTATAGAGTAGACCAGACTCAGAAACCAATGCTATGGAGATCTAGTACTACTTTTATCGGGACAGTTGTAGTACCATAATTTTGCATGCCTGAATGTCCTTCTCTCCTTCCTCACTTTCATGTGAATTAGAGGGGGGTCCTGTCTGGGATATTTATTCAATTATTTTATTGGAAGGGGCTCAGGTTGGACTTGTCTAATGATTGCCTTGGTACAGGGTCTTCCTCTTATCCCCTCTGCCCTATACAGGTATGAAACAGTTGGGAGAAATCTAGCTCCTTACACAGTTCTGTCTCCTGGGATGAGACAGGGATGAGGGCAGCTTGCTGATGGACTTATTCATGTGAACTTGTGCTTCAGAGCTACTCTGATAACATATATGGCTGTTGTTCATTGTCTGTCATGGATTGTACATTTTTATAATAGATGTAAAACACACCTGAAATGCAATCAAGTAGAATTTCAGACAAACTTTTCCACTTGTCCTGCCTCACCTTCTATTTTGCATTTGGGGTGGTACTCATTTGAAAAACCAAAAGCTAATAGTATTAACTAAGGCTGAATTTCTATCATGTCTACCAGCAACTTGTTTTGTGAAATATAGCAGTGTATCTCTTTGACAAGATTTATTTTTATTTCTTTATTTCTTTTTATTATTTTTTTAATGCTGTCCATCTCCCCTATAAGGTGACTCTGGATGACATTACAGTGAAAAGGAGCCCGCTTTCCCAAATTATTAAGGTGTTCATCTGCTCCCTGTGCCAGCCTACCTATTAAATTGTTTCTCTCCTTCAACAGCTGAAAGCATTTCAAAGCAGCAGAGATTCCTATACAAAACAGTGCACCAAAATGCCCAGCTGGCCTGTGACTTTCCAGCTCACAGAGAAACCATTACAAAGTTAAATGCCTACCTGCTGAAAGGAGTAGGAAAAGAGCAACTTTTTGAAGCAAATTGGAACAATTCCACAATTTCAGTCAAGACAAAGAGTTCTGAATTAAGCCTGGACATAAATATTACAAAAGAAGAAAAACATGCTATGTTTCACCTGAGGAACTTGCAGGTCAGCCACACAGACAGTTACATGTGCAAGATTGAGGTGATTGACCCACCACCATATGAAACTGAAAGCAGGAGCAATTTAATTTACGTGCAAGGTAAAATCTTGATGTTCATTTCTAATGGGTCAGGGAGGTCAGAGAATCTTTATTGACTATATGGCTGCCCATGTTTAAATTGTGTGCTTAGATCAATGCCCCTTCAACAAACCATTTTCTGCCATAACCACCGCACTACAACATTATTTGCCAGCAATGGTGGCAAGAAGCAGGTCCTACACAGAAGTTCAACAACTCGTTTCCTTCAAAATCTAAGTGACACTTTTGAGCAAACTGTTTGAAAGCAGTTTAATAATAAACCAGGTAGTTTGAGCTTCAGTTAGTTGTGCATCCAGTTAATTTATAGTCTAGCATTCATGGGGGGGATGGCATACTTCAATTAATATAAAGTATATTTTGTTCTGTGGTGTCTCAACTTCTTTGTGTTCCTGTCAATCCTCAGAACTTCCTCAGTACCAAGAAAAGCTTGATTACGTGAACATGCCAATAGCTGTTTCACTTGGAGTTTTTCTTTTCTACAGTATATTAATCACAGCAGCCATTTACTACTGTTGGGTAAGAAATCATTCTTTTATTTTCGCTTAGTACTAATCAGATGTTGTCGGTGATAAAAAATATAACCAGAAAGAACTTTTCCACATGCTATATGGAGCAATGCACTTGCCAACATTTTGGATTTCCCTGGAATTACATTTATGGAGACTATCATGATGGGGTTGAACACTTGAAGTAGTACTATTACATCAAGTCCCCTCAACATATAGATAGATAAGCAAGATAATAATAAAGAACATTCTCTGCCTTTTATATGGTCATATTTCTTTTCCCTTATTTGGAAACTGGCTCTAACAGAAGCCAGGACAATCAGCACTGTGTACCAAGTATATTTGCATTTGTGGGCATCACATTGCTGGAACTGAACAAGGATGCCCATGAAGTGTCCTTGGTAAAGCAGACTGCAGATTCCTGGGAGACTGATTGAATTGAGCTTGACTTTTGAGCAATGCATTGGGAGCCATCTCCAAAAATAAGCTGGGGCCAGGAACAAGAAAGAGATACTTACCTGGCAAGGGGGATACATAACTGGTGACAGTTGCATGATTCTGGAATCTAAGACATATGAATTGCCAATGCTATAATGAAGCAGATGTGTGTGTGTGTGTGTGTGTGTGTGTCTGTCTGTCTGTCTGTCTGTCTGTGTGTGTGTAACCGTCCTGCCTTTATTATTTTTACAAATAACTCGAAGTGGTGAACATATCCAACACCTTCCTCTTCCTATGTCACCCCCTCAGGCCCATGAAAAATTACAGTGTTTTCATCTTTTGGAGAGTTCAGGGATGTGCACTTAATTTGTTAACAAGATACAGAGGGTACATTGGGCGGTTGTACCCTCTGCTGGAACCAAAAGTATATTATTGATATGTTAAAGCATACTTTTCTAAAATTCATGTGTGCCCATCTTTAAAGACACATGCAGTCTCTGCTGACTTCTGTTGTATATATTCTAAAGAAGCCAGACTGAAAAAACTATGAGTTAATTATTTGTCTGCTGAATAACCAGTAACATAAACATTGCTTTTTATTCAACCTTGCTCCCAGAAGGAGCAACACAAGGTTCTCCTTCATAAAAGACTTCAAGCATGAAGAAGAGATGCACATTAGCTTTCCATTTATTTGATATGACATGAAGGAGAAACCTCACTTGTCATACTTGTGGGAAGATGCATCAAGTGGGATTGATTCTTTTGGTCCTTACTGACATTCACTGAAATTTTCATTCTTTGAATGGCAATTCCCCCCCCCCTTTTGTCCTTACTGTTGTTTTTTTCATGCAGCTGAAAAGCAAGAAGAACAGGGCCCTTCAGAACAACTATTTCAACATGACGCCCTGGCAATCAAATGGACCCAGGAAAAGGCCCCCTCAGCATGGCATTCCAACACGGAATTACACTGCATACCGTTATTGGGAACCCTGATGAATAATGCCTTCTCTACGATGGAAATAAGAACAGCCTAGCCATTGCAAAATGAGACTGTTTTCAAAGAGTTATATCTTGATGTTCATAGATCTATGAAGGACAAAAACTCTCTGTAAGTTATGTTTCAAGTTGGATAGGCAAGAGGTTATTAGCAACAGTAGACTGGAAACAGAGGAATGTGAGATCACCCCCAGTTTTAAGCAAATGATGGTTCCAACTGCATTTGTGATCTTTCTACTTTGGTCTTAACAGAAGGTTTAGAAGGATTATATCCAAACTCTGGCAAAGAGTGGAGATAAAAATCTGTCATGTTTCATATCAAAGAGAAAATGCTGAATTTAGGGTTTAAACATAAGCTTAAGAAATAAGAAGCATCCAGCTTGGTGGGACTGGGGCAGTAAAGAACATTTTTTTTTCTGTTGTAAAACAAATGGATTAGCTGGAAAGGTTTGCAATACTCCAGAACAGCCCCAATGAACAGATAACTCTTTCTGTTAAAACAATTAACCTGAAAATCATGTCTGAAAGACTTGAAGGAATAGTGGAAAATACTGCCAATATTTGCAGTGATATACAGTTTTCCACTGATGCATAAACAAGATTCTGATGAAGAATCCGACAAAGTAATGAAGGGAAAGCACAAGTAATATATCACTTATCCAAATAATTCTAGTTTCCACTGTAAGAAGGGAGTATTTTTCTTTCTTGATATCAGGTATCAGTTCAGTACTAAAATACTGGTATGCACATGGTTCTATGATTATAGCCAAGATTAAAAGTGTTGTTGCTTTGTTGGATTCTATTTCCTATGTTAATTAAATGGGCACATAGGTTCAAACCCATCCTCAATGCCTGGATAGCTTTGCATCAATCTCAGCCTAATCTATCTTACAGAGTTGTTGTTGTAGGAAAGGTGTGCAAAACGTGTGTTTTTGCATCCCTCTGAGCAGATGGGATCATCATCAGCAATCATAGTTTGGTCATTCAAGCAGAAATGCCACACTGTTAAACATTTAATGTATTACAGACATATGGGTATCTAGGCCCCGCTTTCTGTTCTAAGCCAACAATAAAATACATGACATGACTTAAGTCCTAACACCTCGCTGTCATACTAAACTTATTTTAATTCTTCTGTATAAATTATAACAATATTATAATAACAATATTACTAAGTTATACAAATTATTTAGTAGATCAGAAATAAACCTCTGAGGAGTTGACTAATTGTTATCTTAGAGAATTGGCTGATGCACAAAGTTTGGCCATTCTTTAAGCAACATCAGTCAAAAGATCACTCAGGAGGTGTATAATGCATTCTCCATCCCAGCTTAACACATTCATAATGGACTCGATATAAATAGATGTTATTTTTTTCTATGAAAGGAACAGTGCTTTGCTGACTCAGTCTCTCCCAGCATAATGTCAAAAATTCCACTCATACGGGATTTTCAAAAGTGCTTTGGTCAAAGTTGCTTTTGGAATAGCATTAAATTTGGCCAGAATAAACTTTCTTTTGTTATTGTGGAATGATGATATATGATAAACTGATATGAAACTGCTTTTAATATTCAGTACAGTAGAGGGAATATTTGGGGGTGGTGACATATGTGCCTGTTTATAGATCAAAACCTTGAAGTTGTTCTTTAATCACTTCCTTGGACTTCTTTAGATCTAAAATGGTCACAACGTCTGATGAAAAACCACAATGATAGTGTTTCCCCCCCCCCAATAGTGCTCTTTTCAAGCTATCTTTCAAGCAATTTTCCAGAACTAGTGGAATTAGCTCAAATACAGAAAAAGAAACAGGCTTAGCCAAAGATTAAAATAGCATAACCTTACTCTGGCCTCCATTGTTATTAATAATATTTCTAACTCCAAAGTGGCATTAGGCATACATCTGGGAATGGCCTGAATTGATTGCAGATGTTTAAACTGAACAATCTGTAATGAACCATAGTTTTTTTTTAACAATGTAGGCTGAAGTACCATATTTTAGCAGTTCTAAAATACCGTAGGAGTAAATTAACCATCTTCCTCATCACATTTTTGGAGAGCATTCTTCAGTAGGTTTTTGACAAATACTTAAGCCTTTTTTTTCACATTTTGACCCCCTTCCCTTTTCTCCATCTTTGGGAATTTAGGGGAAGGTTCTGGAACAAATAGGTTTCTTAAGTCAGGCAAACTTAAAACTTCCTTTTCACTTCTTCAGATCCTTATCTCAATCCCACTATAGGTCTTTGTCCTGCTTTCTCTTAAGACAGGAGCTATTTTTGAGCCAACAAATTCTGCTTCTCCTCTGTATTATGTAACAATGTAAATGCTAATATCAAAGAAAGTCCACACCGGGCTCAGAGCTGTGCCGATGCTGCCAATCTAGAGGCTGATCCTTGCCAGGCTCGGGGCCTGGTACGGTGGCAGCAGTGGCAGACGATATGAAAATGTGAAGGCCATGGCCACTGCCACCTCCCTGCCGCCCAACTCGACTGGACATTTTACTACCGGTATGTGCACTATAAGGCAATTTCTTCTGCAAAAAAAAAAAAGTGAGAGAATGCAACATTTTTCAGTACACTTTGGGGGAAAGCAGCAGCTTTTAATGGCAATTGTGTTCCCGCTGTCTTTCATTTTTTAGATGCCACATGCATTTTCCAATTTTTCACTTTACATGATCTTTTTTCATACTTATCATTTGAACAACATATTGCCTCAAATACTTGCTTCATTTACATTCTCATATGCTTCTCATGTTTATCGGTCTGTGTGTTCCTAATGTAAAAGTTCTTTCTCAGAACAGCTGTTTCCCCAATGAACCTGCTGTCTCTTGAAGTCACTCTTGGCTGCCTCTTTGATGTCTTAACAGCTCTCGAAAGAATTTCTTGAGGCAAGGCCTTTCGGTGGCTGCACCTTGATTTTGGAACTCACATCTAAAAACAGTCTATCCCTGTTCCTCGTTACAAGCCCTCTAGAAGTGGATCAAGATGCTGCTTTAAAAAAAATGCTTTCAATGAATAATCTTGTGCCCATATTTATGGGGCTATTGATTTACAGTAATATTTTAAATGTTCTATTGGTATAGTGGTGTTTCTTTGCTGCTTTTTTGCATTATATTTCTGGGTTGGCACTAATGTGAATGATCTACAGCTCTGGAGGACAAATAGGTTATAAATATTTTTAATAAAATAAATGGCACATTCATTATGATCCCCTCTTTTGATCTATAAGGAGCAAGGTATCAGAGCTCTTTCAGCACTGCTTTCATTCCAGGTTTTCTCAAGGTGCTTCATAGGAGCCACACGGAGGAACCGTGTGGTTTCATTCAGAGATGAAATTCTTCATTCAGAGCCAAATTCTTTTTTTGACTTTAAACACTTACTCAGTCATGCTCTTTATCAAACATTTCTGATTTGGCAGAGGCAACTGAGTTTGAAAGGTAAAGAAAGGGCTTGAGGAGGTTGCCATGTTGATACACTTCTGTTTCTAATCCATGCTGTCTCTGATTAAATAGGACTTTGGAACTACAAGTACTGGTCAAACCTGTTCACGTTGGACATTAATGGTATGAATGTAGATATCATGGGCAGCAGTTCCTCTTCCGAGCTGCTTGCAGTTCTATTATGTGCTTTTGGTAATATCAGTAAAGTAGAGAAAGGTTATTGCATTTGCTCAGCTAAATGGCAGCCTCTATTCAGACTTGGATGATCTTTAAAACTGGACTGGAAAGTCAAAAAATTTCCTGGAACAAGACAATAACATATTTCTTCCGTATTATTGCCAAGAAAACTTTATTTACCATGAGCTGAGCTAGCCCTGAAGGAAAGTTTTACTGCAGTGTAACAGTGTAGTGTTTCTTCACTAAAAAAATAAATAAATGTTTTTCTTTTCTCTTTGATAAAAAACCAATTATTTGTTGAACATTAAAACAAGCCCTCTACTTTATACACTTCAAAATGTTGCTATCATTACATATGTTATATTGGTACCTTAGTGGATTTCCCCCCTTTCCTTTGTGTACACAGGTGAATGATCCTTGCTGTATGAATAATATATCTATGACATTCATTGGACAGAAAGCAAACTGGACAGACTGTTACAGAATATTGTTGTTTTACTTACCAGAGAGCCAATTTGGTGTAGAAGTGAAGGCATCAGCCTAGAAATTGGGAGACTATGAGTTCTACTCCCACCTTAAACAAAAAGCCATCTGGGTGAGCTTGGATCAGTCATTCTCTCTCAGCCAAGGAAGAAGGCAATGGCAAATCCAAAAAACCTAGTGAAGAAAACAGCAGGGACTTGTCCAGGCAGTCACCAGGAGCCAACACAAACTCAAAGGCTCACATATCCATACTCTTAGATTAACTGGTTTGTAGGAACAGAAATTACAGTAACTGCTGAGATTAAATAAGAAAAATTAATTCTAGGTAAATTTTTCAGTCTAAACTAATTGCCATCTTAAGAAACAGCAGAAAACCCTGAGATAGTTATATTCTGCACACATTTTAAGTAGAAGATATTAACAGCCATTACACTAAACTATGTTAACAACCATTATACTAAAATATACTAAACAGAAAACTGCATACAAAACATTACTGCAGATTTTTTATAAAAAAAATTGTTGTCTTTGCAATCTCCATTTCTGAAAACTAACACTTCCATCTTTTTAATACATACATAGATATATAAACATATCCTAATACAAAATTGGACAGATGGCCTACTTACCTGATTGTTTGTTACCATAAAGCAGATACTATAGATTACTACTACTTAATTTATTATTCATTTATTTTATTTTCTCTTTTAAAAAGCCTGGAAAGGTACAAAATAATAAAATAAATACTCCAAAGAGCTATAGGTCTTCAATCAAATGAAGAGCCTGCTCCAGGGATCAGATCAGGAAAGCAAATAGTAGACTTCTATTGTGACTTCAGCCCATCTCCAAAATGGCAGCTTCATTCCATTCAATATTAGGGAAAGCTGTCCTGAAGTTTGTACAAAACTACAACCGATCGTTAAGCTTATGGCATTATTGCACTTTAATACAGTAAAGCTGTTCCTCCCAAGAATTGCCAGCAGCTGCTCTAAAGTTCATATCAAAGAACATGATTCAAGAGAAAGTAGCCCCACACTAACAATTATATCAAATAAGGATCATAGTTCCAACTATTTCTTTATATGCAACCCGAGTGTATGTCAGTACACTGCCTATATCTCCTAACTGATGGGATCTGGCAAGAAGATGTTGGCTTCTAAAGCAGTCTTAAGGTTAGAGATCCCAGCTCATAGAGAATAGTGTGAGCATGCTTGGGTGAAACTTTGGCTGGTCTCGTGGCAGACAGGCCAAATGTGCCCACACGGCATTGTTTTTTTGCCCGCCTCTGGGAAGCTCCATTCTTCTCAACATATAGAGGCAATGGGAGTTTTATCCCATTACTTTTACACACATACATTATTATATACACAGTTGACTATTCCATGTCACTAGAGGTAGCCAGAAAGTGAAGCAAGAAGAGCAAAAGTAATGGAGGTAAAAGAGGGGAAAGAAAAATGGTAAGGATTCACCAGGAGGGAGAGAGGGTCATGTTGTTTCGCAATTTGTGTTTTATCCAGTGCGATCCTTCCTCTGTTTTGGTTTACTGAAGAGAGAAAAATGGGGAATCACTTATACCTTTGCCTACGTTAGCTACATTGCACTCTTAAAATGATGAACTGAATCAGACATGGTATCAACAAGTAATGTGCTGGTTCACTTTGCAGTTCAGATAGATGGGGCTTAAATACAGATTTCCCACACTAAACCCAGAGAGGTGGTGATTGTGTCTGGGCGTGAGCTTCAGTTTGGTGGATGTGCACATTTCTCACAAGAGAACTAGAAAACTGTTTTAAAATGAAGAGGCCTTTTTTACAAGAAATGTGGTTAACATTAGCCTAAGGGCATCAATTGATCCTTTCCTTCCTGAAATGATGCTGCAACTGTTTTGATCTGCCCAAGAGTCCAGCCCAAATGCCATCTGCCTCCCAAAGAGGTTCAAAATCTCTGAAAAGCTCACTCAGGTACCAATGGATTTCTGAACAATTCACATGTAGTTTCTGGGGTGAACCATGATAGTACCTACCTGCTTATGCACTCTTCCAAAATACCTATTGGTTTAAGCAAGTTTCAGAAATGAAGGAGAAGTGATAGTGGTGGGGAGGCACACTGAGGTTTCAGCAGCTATGATCAGAAGCTTTCAAGTGGGAAAGAAAAAGACCATCAACTAGGAAATGGGGCATAGATATTTTAAAACCTTTGCTATTTCTAAATTACTTTGACCCATGGTTGCTTTGTCTTCTTTTTTCTCCACATGAATAACGAATTTACAGCAATCCTATTGAATGTAGTGAGACATACCCAGGCAATCACAATATCTCACTGAAAGGCACATTTGTGTTTTTTGCATTTTTGGTTTTGTTTTTTGCTTACTCATTTAAAAGCCTTTGCCAAATAACCATCATCTCAAGATTTTGT
Organism: Bothrops alternatus; assembly: GCA_034064705.1. Taxonomy (NCBI): domain Eukaryota; kingdom Metazoa; phylum Chordata; class Lepidosauria; order Squamata; family Viperidae; genus Bothrops; species Bothrops alternatus. The sequence continues at coordinate 2,409,195 of JARGCV010000068.1, forward strand.
GTCCAATCAAGTAAAGGCACATCAGATTCTAATACCTGGATGGACAACATAGGGGCCACACAAAAATCAGGATTTTAGCTCAGGGACATTCATTTATATGCATGCACACAGGACTCCCCCCTTTTAACCATCACACACACATTTATTATATTTTTTGCTTGAATTTGCACTGATATCCTATCATTCTAATGATTCAACGCTGGTGCTCTGCTTTCACTTAGTGATCAATGGGCTTTCAAAGATCAGTTTCCTGGGTGCTCCAACACTGGAGGTTTTTAAGAAGAGATTGGACAACCATTTGTCTGAAATGATGCAGGGATTCTTGCCTGAGCAAGGGGCTGGACTAGAGGACCTCCCAGCTATCTTCCAACTCTGTCAACATTTTTAAATATTCAATACATCTGCCTTGTGAAGTAACAAGTGGCATCCATGGCATTAAGAATTGGCAAGAGTAAAGTGATGCATGTGAGGCCAAATATTTTAAGGTCAAGGGCTGGTGGACAATATTCATTCCTCAAGGTGTGACTGCACAGGAAGGGTTGGGAGCTGCCCAAATTTGGTTATAATGTGGGCGGCTATAAAAATAAAAAAGTAAAAAAAAAAGTAAAATAATAAAATAAAATAAGGATTATGTTCCTTTGCTAGGAAAGAAAAGTGACTTATTTCCTTTATTTTCCTGCCTATTTTCTCTCATTCTTAGGGGCTGCAGAATCCAGCACAGTTTAAGAGACTCAAGGCTTATCAGCTGCTATCAATTAAGACTACTTTTTTCCATCCTACAGAATAGATGGTGCTTTAGGGTTGGTTTTTCTTACTTCAACATTATTACATTGTTGAAAATAACACCCACATTTCCTTTCACTACTAAAGTTGGTATCAGGAGTGATCTCTTCAGAGGTTTGTGTTGTTTCCTATAATCTGCAGAAATCATCAGCACTACGTAAAGCCACAACAGTAGGAAAACAATAGAATTCGTATTGTTTATAGCTAACCAACGCTTTCCTGCTACACCTGTTTACACCATTTATCAGTTTTCTATACTCTGCTCAAGAAAGTTTCTGTTTGCCCTTCTCTAAAAATGAGCTTAAGGGAGCCGAAGAAATGTAAAACTGTTTTTCTTTGTTAACACTGTTTTCAGCCCAAGAAAGTAATTTAACCTAGCAGAGTTACTAGTTTAGAGAAGCTGTTATGTTTAGATGAACAATGTTGATATTAGGGCAGTTTGGTCAAACAGCTTACAAGTTTCAAACTTGAAAGGTCTATTGACCAAATTTTGATTTCAATAAATAATTGGTAACTTGGCCTTCCACAAATGCTTTGCATTTGAATGCACATCATCCCAGCATGGATATTAGCATTGCTGACAAGTGATCCTAGAAATGATAGACCGAAAACTGAGGGAGGCTGGTAGGCATCTTATCATAAAACTGTGGAGGAAAGCCCCAATATATGAATTAAGAATTAAGTATCATCCAGAGTTGCTGGATGTAGGGGGCATATAAACTTAATAAATTATTATTATTACATTATTACTAAGAATAGATCAGTCAGTCTGTTGCCATTTTGTGTTAGTTGCACAAGTCCATTCCATACAATTACTTGCATTCTTACTTTTTAAAAAAATCCTTATGTATAAGTACAAATCTGCACACATCTCTCTAAATATATTTTCTTTACAAAATTCTCTTTTGTAAATGCATTTTAGGAAAACTAAAGGCATGTGGGACAAGAAATATGAATATAGGGGAGACTCATTATGTGCAAACCTGCTTTCTAAAGAATGAATATTTATATTGCACTGAGGTATTCTTCCTTTTCATTACTTGGATTTTTTAACTTTATTTTAAAATAGAAATAGTTCTTGAAAAAGTGAACTCATGGGAAGGAAGTACTATCACGTGAACATTATCTAATGATGCCAACAACATCAACAAGATTGTAGCAACACAAACTGCCATAAAGTCAGTATTAGAATACTTTTGAGAACAAAATACTGAAGTTTGTGATGATTGTTAAACGGAGTAGGAAACAGATATCCCTGCAACAAATGAATATTACAACTCTGTATATTTAGCTTGTTGGAAGATGGGGAAATAATGCCTTATTTAGAATAGGCAATAATAAGAAGGTTTGAAATCTTGTTAAATTGCTGAGGAAAGGAGAGATCCTGGTGACATATCTGTTGTATACTTAGTTTGTGTGCGAATGATGAAGACACATGGCTTTATTCTCCTTCTATAACAACCAAGCAAAATCAAAAGGCACGCAGGCCTTTTTTATACGTCCAGAAGCCCGGACAGTGACAACCAATAGGAACAGAGCGTTTTCACGCCTTGCGCATGCGCTCAAGGCCGGCGCTGCTCTGTCTGGTCCCTGGCAGCTTTTGGAATGCCCGAGACCAAAACAACAATATCCATGTTGTTTTTCAGCAATACTGTCACAATGGTTTGTCACTATTTTGCTTCAAGCTGCTTTCTAAGCAAAGGCCCTGTTTTGTTCAATATGGAAGTAATTGTGTTTAATATGGAAGTAATTATGTTAGTGATTGAAGAGCTAATATAGTGCTTTGTTTCATTTTGTTTTTTAAAAAGGATTCTTTTCCCCAAAGTGTTTTGGAATGTATTCTTTCAACTTAATTAATTAATTAATGGTTTAGTTTTCATGGCATTTTATTATTCTTTCTTTTCTCTCAGACAAATGGAATATGTCAAGCTGTTAGCATTTCTTTTAAGACTAAAGTTGAAGTCCATGTGACCTTCTCATAAATGTTCTCTATATGGCTTTTTTTGGCAAAATTGTATTCCAAATTGTCTGGTTCTGACATTTACTAACTCTGATTGATTATTTATGTGTAGTCATTCTTGCAGGTGTAATTCAGTATTATTTTGGATTTGTTCTGCATTTTTATTGATGCTCATCACAACTGTTTCCTCCATCATCTGTAAACTGGATCTTGTACATGTTATTAGTGACATATCTGTATAAATCCTTCATTTGCTCAGCATTTGATGGCTGTTAAACATATTCTACCCTTTTCTATTTTAGTTGATTTTGGTTTATTCTCTATTTATTCCCAGTATTCTCAGAATATTCAGAATGAATCTCCCAAACTAATAATATGTATGTATGTATGTATGTATGTATGTATGTATGTATGTATGTATGTATGTATGTATTTATAAAATTTATTGACCGCCCATTTTACCATACGGTAACACTGGGCAGCTTACAGTTACATCTAAGTTAAAATATAAAAAGTTAAAATCAAGCCTTAAAACCAAAGACACCTGGGGAGGGTGCAGGCAGTGTGGGGGGGAGGTGGGATCTGTTGTTACTCGATCAACCACCTCCACTGCATTGTTCCCCCATTGGGGCCCGAAGCCAATTGGCAAAGCCATGTCTTTAGGCCCTTAATGAAAAGATAGGAGAGTTGGGGCCAACCTCACATATAAAGTTCCAGGGGGCAGGAGCAACAGCAGAAAAGGCCCCTTTCCTGGACCCCGCCAGCTGGAATCGTTTATTGGAATATTTTTTTCTATTTTCCAGACATTTTTATGGGAGGGTCAAAGAATCTGAATGTGTCAGTGCCAGTCAAAGACAGCAATATATGAGGGTCTGCATATTCTTGAACATGGAAAACAATGATACATTAAACATAAAACATTAACACATGGGTCGAATTCTGAAAATTCAGTTTCATGTAGGTTTTCCTATTTGTTGTTCCTAAGAATTTAACAGTAGAATCCGACACTCATGTCATACTAGACCCTAAATGTTCTGCACTGCTGCACTTGTGTAGCGATGATCATATCTGACCTCAGGTGGAGAGACAGAAATCATTACAACATATTAAAATGCTTGTTCACTATTTCAAAGCACTACAGAAGGATGATACTATGTCTGAAAAAAAGCAGCTTTATTTAGTTTTTCTTCTCTATAAATTCCAGAATGGGAAAATACATTCTCAAAGTACCCAACTTATATAGGCAAACAGTCATTTTTGGAACCATCCACCAATCAAATGCTTGTTCACACAACTTTCACTGCCCACCTTCTTGAAGTGTTACAGTGGATTTGTTCTTCAAAAAGTTTTCCCAGGTTTTCACCATGAGCTGCCAATCATATCCTTGGACAGAATATGCCATAGGAACATTTCACATTGGGTCCCAGACACAGCGCCAAGTTGGTTATATTTGTTTTTAATTTTTTAAATTAAATTGGTTGTCTCTGATTTTGGCATCGTCCTGTTTCCCCCCCCCCCCTTGAATGTCGAGCCCACGGGGCTTGACAAGTTCCTTCTAGCAACTTGTGTTAAAAGATGCAGAATAATCACCAAACATCCTGTGGATTTGGTATGAAGCAAACATTCTTAGAAAACTGGAGATATTTGAACCCAGCTGTGGTTCCTTATCATTAGATGGAGGCAATCATGCCTTGTCATTTAATGGTGATTTTCTTTTATACAGCATGTAAACTGGTAGTGTTGTAGGGTTAAGCACCATGTTACATTATAACATCTATTTTATTGTGGCAAAAGGATAGGCAAGGGAGCAGGAGTTTTGTTTTATTTTTCCTCTTTCCCCAAAGTGGTGCTTTTTACCCAGTTTGGAACCATGGTCAGGTTGCACAGCTGATGGGCTGTAAGCACAGACTGAAGAGGTTTAGAACAATAAGTCTGCGATTCCACTGGGCTGTCTGGGGTTGCCAATTCTATTTCAACTGTTCTGCTGACATTAATCAGCCAGCAGATGATGGTTCTTTGTTCTTTATTCTCGCTGCCTTGGCAGTGATATAGCTGATCTTCTGTCAGCATAAAGGGCTTCCCCTGAGCCCTATAGCAGCCCAGCTGGCATAGAATTGTGCTTTTCTGCATGACTTCAAAATTGCTTATAAATTGGTTTCAGTCCTTAAGTTCTTACTGAGCATAAAAGAAGACTTTGGCGTAATACTTCTTACTCTCTTCCTGCATGGGTTTTGGAAAAAAACCATAATCACACACCTCTATCTACCAAGTCATCTCCAAGACATTTTTTCCCTTCAGTTGAAGTTAAAAAACAACCCCCCCTCCTCTTCTCTGAAACAGACTTATGTATATGCCTTTGGGGAAATTATTATTATGCTTAAGTGCAAGAGTTTGGAGTGAAGGTTTGGGATCTTGAACTGCTTTGCCATATTTTGGAAGAGCATACAGTAATGATGGAAGTCACCCAGAGTTGTCTTATGGCAAGATGGGCAGCAAAACAAACAATAAATAAGATCACAACATGTGATATTTATTTTTTTCTTCTTGCATCTACGTAAAATCAAAGGCATTTAGGAAAAATTACCAAGCATACAGAGCAATCTACTATTTGTACTGTGGTTTAACAAAAGAAATAGATTAAGTTTGAGCCTATTGAGAAAAGAGCTTATAGAGATATAGTAGGGAAAGGAGAAAGGACAAAAATCCTCCACTTTTTTTTCAAATAATGTGATTACACTACATAGTACATGTAATTTTAATGGGGAATGCTCCCAAGTAAAACACTGAGTTCAGTTTAATTCTTGCCATCCGAGTGGACAGATATATGTGTGGAGAAGTCAATTATGGTTGCCATGATACTTACTTAATCCAAGATCAAGCTTGCATTTCTTAAGGGTCTTTCTCTGTTATGCTAGTTGGCCAAGGTCTTTGGAAGAAAGCTGGCTTTGGTTCAGAATATTTGGGGCCAGATTCATCCTGGTGAGAGGAGTTAACTGGGTTTACCTGTGTCCAAAATATTGAGATGTTACAACTACATGGGTGTATCATGAATGGAAAATGAAAATTAACAAGACTTGAAAGTAATAAAAAAAAACCTTTGTCCTGTCCAACAACTCTTTCATTTGCAGAGGAAGAATCACTTAGCAATGCTTCAAACAATATATGGATGCTTTGGGGACAATACAGTTTTCTTATAATGGTATTCCATAGATTTTATAATCTTTAAAATTGCCAGCAATTTGTACACATTTGGTACTGTTTTAAAACACATTGGATATAACTATCAAATAGAAACAAGGAAGGAAATAAAGACTATATTCTAGGATCATGGGGAGCCTTCCTTCCTTCTTTCCTTCCTTTCTTCTTTCCTTCCTTCTTTCCTTCCTTCTTTCCTTCTTCAAATTTGAATGCCTGGATAGACTTGTTCGTTCGTTCATTCATTCATTCATTCATTCATTCATTCATTCATTCATTCATTCATTCATTCATTCATTCAATTTCTGTAGCCACCCATCTCAATCAATGACTATGGGCAGTTCATGATTATAAAAATACATTACTGTTAAAAATACTAAAAACATTTTCACCTGAGTTGAAAGTTTTGGCCTGCTTGGCAATATCCTTTGCAAGCTATGCTTGCTTTTGAACATTTTCTGTGCCTCCTGACGAACTTTTAATTTCAGTTTTTGGAAATCCAGCACTGTCACCTGTGGAACCTTGTGGATGACATATAAACTTTATTTGTTTTAATTCAGAGTTCCCCAGCATTTCCAGCTTTGCAGACCAGCGGGGGGAGGGGGGAGAAAGGGGATGTGCAAGTGAGGCTGCACGTGCACATGTGTGTATGCTTACTGGCTGTTTCCATGGCCAGGTTGCAAACCACTCACAGCTCACCAGTGGACTGTGGCCCACTGGTTAGGGACCCCTGTTTAATTAATCTGGGATACAGCCAATAATAAAGTCTATTCAAATTAGGAATTAAAAACAATGGCACACTACCCCACTAAACATAGCCAAGAAATTCTAAGAGTTCTGAAAGTCTATACTGCTATAGCCTTTAGCATTTTAGGGCCATCTTAGTAGACAGTCTATTGATTTGTATCTTTTATTACATTGAAAAAGCTGAGCTAGCCCTAGCTGGTAGAAATACAATCAGAATTCCAGGATACCTTAAAATGACAACATTCCTTGGTAGAACTGAAGTCATTAAGAATTAATAGCACAAATTTGTTGCAGTTGTCACCAATACAAATTCCAAAATAGGTTTCAGTTAAAATCCTTAACAATTCTGTTAAAAATGTCCATTCAGAAATAAAGAAACAGCTAATTCTTTATTCCATCATTAAAAAGACTTCAGTAAAGACCATAGTATTAAATATATCACAATTTCCAGCAAGACTGGCCAAATTGGAAAGTTGAGCCAGTTTGGTGTAGCGGTGAAGATGTTGCCCTAGAAACTGGGATTTCAGGAGTTCTTGTCCGACAGGCATGAAAGCTAGCTTGGTGGCTAGACCGGTCGTTCTCTCCCACCCATCTGGCCTTGTTCCTAAAGCAGTACTAGAACTCACAATCTTCCAGTTTCTAGCCTGGTGCCTTCATCACTACATCAAACGGGCTCTCATTAAAAAGATTGGAATTTTTCAGACATTCTCCCCCCCCCTCCTGTCAGCTGTGGCTTTTCCTCTTCCACCTATTGTGGTGATCACTGTCTCACTGATGTATTAATTAGTTCTTAGATATTGCTCACAGCCGGATTCTATGCATATTAAAATCCGAACTATTTCCTGGGTCTTGCTTCCAAGGCTGCTTTCAGAGGTGCTTCTTGACTGTAACACTGCAATATCTGCAAGACCCTCTTTTGAGCCTTTCCCTGCTGCTGAGATGGGCTTTTTTCTGCAGAAAACCTTGAGATCTGCTTTTATCTTTGCCAATCCTTGTCTCATTCCTATGGCCTTTGTAGCCACTGCCAGTCACCTGACTTCCCTCCAGGTTAAGGAGTGACAAAGCCTAACCAATTTTACACTCCTTGATCGTGCCCTAGAACTGTGTCCAAATAAGGGGGGGGGAAATGCAACTTTAACCATCAGTTAAGGATGGCTTCAGCCTGTATTATTCACGAGGTAGGATGAGATGAAGCAATGGGACATGGCAGAAAATGGGGCTGTCAGGGCAGGTGCAGATGGGGAGGTTCTCTCTGTTTGCCACTATGTGAAGAACGTGATAGTTATATAACAACTTTGGATTGGGAGCATTGGAGCTGTCTGTGTGGAAAAATCCATGAAATGTAGCAAATTCCTTACCTCTGAAGAAAAGGAGGTTTTCTATTCAGTACTTTGACAAATAATTTAGACTGATTCTGTTTTCCTACTTTCTCATTGCCAATGAGTACATGTATTATGCAGCCACTTTTTGCCATCTACTGGTGACAAGTGTGCCTTGCATTTCAAACATTCTTAACATTTCCCCCCATCTCTGGCACTTTTTGTCTCACCTATCAAAATAAAGGTTTAAATTTTATTCTGGATTTATCAGGCATCCACTGGTTTGTGATACTTAAAATTTAAAGACATGTGCTTTGAAAAACATTTCTTATCATTACTCATCTCTGTGAGATTGTTACTTCCCTTGACCCTCAACTGATGGATTTATGTTTCAACCAGTTACCCAAATGTTTTTTTTCACTGCAGCCTCATTGCTTTTACTCACACATTTTATTGCACCCTTCCATGTCTCTTTCCTTAGTAGCAGAAATCATAAAGGTTCATATTGTAGTCATACAGTAAATGATGATTTATTTATTTTTGTTACCGTTATCTTGCTTTTTCACACACACTGGAAAGTAAACGTTGGTAGTGGAACAGCGTTGTCTGTGATGCATGAGAACAGCAAGCCAGCTTCTGAAAGAGGAGGCAAGCCAACTTCAGGGATTCAGTAGGAACACCAAGAGTGCCACTGCCATATTGCTTGCTTTCCTCGTTCTCTGGGAAGCAGATGAGGGGCAAAACTCTTTGCTGTCCAAAGAATTGGCAAGGGATATTCTCCACTAGCATCAAAGGCAAAGTGAGGGGGTCTTTGAGACTAGATGTGCTACGGTATGACAAGATATGGGGAAGAGCCTATAGACCCAAAGAGAGGGAAAGTCTATATTTTGTGTAAAAGACTGGTAAAGCTTGATATAAATGATATTGCCTCGTGAAATTGAGAGGCATGTGCAGGAACAGGAGGGCCATGTTCTTTTGTCAATCAATTTTTGTTAGGTCCTTTCGATTACAATGCTTCTTCCCATCAAATGCACTGTCCTTTAAGTTTCTAATTCATTTCTTTGCGAACTCTCTGAGGAACAAAGTCTTGTCTTTTTTATTTTATGCCATGTTGCCCCATTCATGGATAATGTAGACTTTGAATATTGTTATTGAACTTTCAGTAACTGGGAGTGACTATCAATGATTCCTGAATACAGAAAATAATAAGAGCTAATTGAAAATGAGGCAAATAGAAAGTATGGGACAACTGGGACATTGTTTAAAGAGATGTAGTTCTGAATTCCACTTTGGGCATGAAATAAGCTGTACTTGAACCAATTATTTTCTCTTCTCAGGTGAATGTAATATCTTAGGGTTGCTGTAACAATAAAAAGATTGGGAGAGATACAATTTTTATTATACCCAAATTCAATTTTTCACATGTTCTGCAATAGCTCATCTTAGAGTTACGTTCCCCTCCTGATCTTTCTTCAAGTTCAAATTATTGAATGAAAGCTTGGCAAATAATGCCAAGCATACAATGATGCCTACTGTAACTGACCAGGATCACCAATATATAACTTTAAAAGACAGTTCAAAAGCAACCATCCATGCTCTGGTATGTGAAAGACATCACACTGGTGAAGAAGTATTGATACATAGATCTTTACTCAGGAAATCTGAAGTTCTTAGCCATAACTGGAGAGCAAGTTATTCTCAACTAGACAGCCAATAATCAACCAGATCGAGCAGCTTCTTAGAGGTAGCTAATTCTAGGAATATTCCATTCTAGATATTTATGTAACAATATCACTCATCTTAAAGGACCTACTCCTTAGAAAGTTACAAGTAGTGCTGTAGTTTCTTACAATTACAACTTCAATGGTATACAATTGTATTAATATTTAACATTTCCTGTTTTTTAATTCCTAAATGAAATCTAGAGATCTGAACTGCTCGATATAAACCAAGTCAATGCTTATGATAAGCAAACCAGAAGAAATATTTAAGAAAAATCTATGAACAAGTAACCTCATTAATCAAATAATACATCATTATTTAAATAATAAATGATTAGATTTAAAAGCCAATACAATTAAAACTGAGGAAAATATATGCTCTAAGTGCAACTATAAATATTTCTATATTTTGATGCTAATAATTCTTAAAATTAATCAATTTATATCTATCGATACATTTTTTAAGTTCAAAGAATAGCTGATGCAGCGTCTGTAAAATCAATCACAACAGAATACCCATTCAGAGAAATATCCCATATTTTATTTGAGTCACTGACCAGCCTAAAGAAATTGTTTCCAGATTCAAAGGAAAAGAAATATTTATTACTTCACAAACTGGCCTCGTCTAACCTCTCCTCTATGGAAATTAATATGCTCCTCTTCCTTAGATCTAATACTCTGGAGGTCAAGGCTTACTAATATTCAACTGTCCAGTCATATAAATCTATAGAAAAAAACCAAATGATTCCATTGGTTTAATTATGATGCTAGTACACTTTGTGTGCAAATTCGTGTTTTTCTCTTCAAATGTCTACTCTTATATTACGTGCCTGAGAAAACCACACAAACTATTGCACCAATGCTCAGAATAGTTTAACCTGCAGTAAATCTAAACAAAAAGAAAAGAAAAAAAGGCATTGTTCAATGAGCCTTTTGGATAGTTGTTCTCAACAGGGTGATCTCTAGATCTTTTCAGGTTCAAGCTCCCAGATTATGGAGCTAGGATAGAATCCAGGTTAAGAAAAATTTCATCAGGCTTTTTAAATAAAAGAGTTTTTAACTAACCTTATAGTATAATCTGTGAAAAGAATAAATGATTTTCTTTACAACATCAGAAAAAGGAGATATTCATCTATTATGTCAGCAACCAGTAAAAATCCCCATGGTCCTATCAAGATGCGTTAGCCTTTAAGATAACAAATTTTTTAAATTTGGAGTGTATCATAAATCTCTCTCTCATGCACTCTACCAAGATGATGGCTTCAAGTTGGGTAATCTAAGCACAGATACTGGAGCAGAGCATCCAGTTGCTAGAGGGATCCATTCCCTTAAAAAAAAACTGAAATATTAACTATTTCACAGGAGACAATAAATCAGTTTCCAAGTCATTCTCTTGCAGCATTAATCTTGATCCAATCCTTGTATCCTAGCTTAAAATGACAGGTAGTATCAAGGAGAAGACAAGAACATACCCACAATTTTCTGTCTATCTGTTTGGTCTACAACTTTCCTTTTAGAAGACAGTTTAAAGAGGGCTTCCATGTTTGAGCACAGGCCAGAACATTTATGTCCCCTTCCCCACTTTAGTTCTCAACTGAACTTTATGAGCATCTGTGTAGTATGGTGTCTTCGAAGATGTAGGTCCTGTGTGTATACTCTAGATTGTAAGTATGTAGGGACTAAGATCTTGCCTTGTTCAACTCTTGACTTTACTGCATTCCATAGGAAAGCATGAAAAGAGCTGGTTGCTGAATGCAATGTAAAATTTTCCATAGGAGTCTTGATGGCTTTAGAGGTTAATAACAGAGTTAACATGGGAAGTCAGCTACTGTACGGAGCTGACGATGATACAGCTTGATACTGTCAGGCTTTGGTCATAATGACCCCATGGGAATTCCCAGTTGGATTACCAGATTCACCTAAAAACTGTTCCTCCATGCATCATCAACAATTCTGCGGGATACACATTTAAAATTTTTCCATCATTGATATATTCCCCCAGTTATAATAAAAACAAGCATATCAACATTGAAAAGATTGCAAGGACAAAAGACACTTTAGTAACATTTGGGGTTCAGTATTTCAGGAAATTGTATTTATTATTAGTAAAAGAGCAGAGAAAATGTTCTACTGAGACCTTTGTCAATATTTACTGATAGGAATACACATTTGAAAAGTAAGGCATTTTCAATTGATGGCTGCTGGATAAATAATAGACAAATATTTTTTGTTAGAAGGGGCATCTAAGAAAGATTAGCATGTATGGCCAATGGGTTAAAAAAAATCAAATAGGTTGGAATCAGTTGAAGAAAATAAAGGATATCTATATTCTACTAAAACTCTTCTGTTTGTAATCTTTGGGTGAAATAGTAACTTACAGAATATGTCTAAAACCAGGACCCATGATTCCTATATCATTAAAAATTGGTAAATATTATAAAATATTTTATGACTTTAGAATTATATTGAAGCATTTTATGACATAATACAAAATGTCATAAAGCATTTCCTGTGGTTATCTGCTGATATTTGGCTGTGCTATGCAGTTCAGACCATTATTTTCAAGTGGATACATCTCTGAACATTTTCCTAAATATTAAAGATTTTTTTTCAGTAAAGGCAGTATATTAAAAGCTCTGTAATTGTTTCAGGTATTATGGAACCTGATGAAATATCTCTGACCCAATACACCATAAGTTATCTAATAATTATTTGTTATTCTATATTATATGATTTTATAAACATTCTAAACTTTAGCAAATCACTTATATGATATTATCTGTAATTTGTATCAACAATATTTTTGCTTTCTATGATCTTAATGATATATTGATTTGCATTTGTAAAATATTAGTTGCACAGCAACCTAAAATTTAAAAAAGTAGTTCTGAAACATATAACTTTCTTTTTCCCCCAATAACACAGCTCCCAACTTCAGCCCATGCTTTATAATTGCTTTCATATTCCTAATATGTTAGAGTAAAGATCAGCCCATTTTTAAAAATGAATAGCTGGAGTTTTGTCTTTTGGTATCAGTTCCATCTGGTTTACTGACTAATTCAAGACATTTATTCATGCATTCGTCTAATTTAAAACATGGTGCCTTCATGACTAAAAGAATGCAATTGATTTGCTGGTGCTGCCAATATGTTTAGCACACCACAATGGAAAAGTCAATATATTTTTAAAAATAAATAATATATTGAGCATCAGTCAGACCATACACTTTTAATTATAGCTTTTCTTAATAAAATAAGAAGAGGTACTGCAATGCCCAGTTTCAGTGGATTGTGGCCTTTTTCTCCTGACTTCTCATTATCACCTCTTGCAATATTAGTTGGGGAAAAGCAGTGGAAGAACAGTCTGAGCTGTTGCCCTCTTTTTTTCTTTTCAGTTCCATGGGAAACCACAAAATAAGACCAATGGATGTTGCCTCATAGTGTAGCCTTAATTCTTAGAAATGGAATTATGAGAGATGAAAAACTGAAACCAATAAGAAAGTGTTAAACAACGTTGACTCCTCAGCAGCACTCCTCTGAATGTATTTTGGATTTAAACCAGACAGAAATCAACAGCTAATGATCTGAAAACTCAACTTGTGTGGGAAGATGATTTTAAGTAGAAGTATGACGGCTCATGTCATATCTGAAGGGCAGTTTTCATGACTGCTTCTTTTCTTCTATTCTCTGGACTGACAGGTTGACACAAATTCACCTTGCTGGACAAACAGGGAGCAATTTGTTCATGTTTCAGCTAGACATTTATCGTCTCAATACATGGCAGCAGTTGCCACTGATAGAATTAATTCACATTTTCTTGCTTATCTATTTCAGTTATTTCCTCATTAATATTGCCCCAGTGTCCACTGAGCATTTAGCACCCTTTGTCCATCACATCTGGACGGTATCAGTTTGGAGAAGTTTGTTTTTTAATAGAAGGATGGCTTCTCTTTCTCCTCTGCTCCTTCTGCTTTCTTCACATCCTTAGACCAAAACTCTTCTGTGCCATAACGTACCTATGCTTCTCATAGGTACCTATGCTTCTCATAATATCTTATTGATACTCGCCTGTGCATTAGTTTAGACCAGCGGTTCTCAATCTGTGGGTCACGACCACTTTGGGGGTCAAACGACCGTTTCACAGGGGTCGCCTAAGACCAGGGCTTTTTTTTCTCATAGAATACTCAGAACGGTGTTCCGGCATCTTTTTTTGATGGATTTTTTTCAACTTTTTCATGAGCTATGCTACTCCCTCTATTCTATTGGCTTTTGAAAGCCAATAGAATAGACTCTATTTGAATAGACTCTTAATCTATTGGCTTTCAAACACCAATAGAATAGACTCTATTGGTTTTCGAAAGCCAATAGGAATTGTCCAGACCTGGTCAGTAACAGCTGTCTCTGCACTGCTGAGCGCGCCAAAAGTCCCAGTCGGCAAACGTTGCTGTAAGTTGTCTGCAGTAAAGGTGAGTTTGCAGGAACTTTCCACCCCTCCCTGCTGAGCAACTACAGTACGCCATCTTCATTTAGACAGATATGATGATAAGCATTCTCAGCAAAAAGGAAGAGGAATACAGTCCATTTTATAAAGTGGCAATCACAACAAGGGCTAAAACCCAATTCTCATCCTCGCATTGTGAAGTTACTGCTGCATTCGGAATTTCCGTGCTTCCATAGGAGCAAAGAGAAGAACAAGACAGGCAGAGAAGTTTTCGTTTCCATATCTATAACAAATATTTGCTTCCCAAATGTAACAATAGCAGCGTAGTATATGGCTGTGTGGCCTTGTTGGCTTTAAAATCATTAGCTTACCCTAATGGCAAGAAATATTTCAATTACATAGCTTGAGAAAAGAGATTAAAATCAAATTTCCATCTTCTAAAGAGTTATACTCAGTTTGTAATTCATAAAGCCTTAAGTGCCACACCATCCAAAGGATGCACTGTACTTAAGTTTTCCGGTAGTTTCTATAACTATGATCACTCAACTTGTAATTCTAAATTTAACACGGTCCCCTCAGTCATATATTGTGACCTACCTTAATAGCCATCATCCTTTCCCAGTCCTAAGTGGGCCTTAACAGAATCAGTTGATTAAGCCTTTATCGGTAATCATACATATCTGATGGGTTTTAAACTATTTAGCATGCTAGATATTTTAATGGAATTTCAAGACACAGACATACTAATTTGTTGCTATATTAAACCTACTGATTTACAGCTCAATAGCATCTTTATTTGACAGAGGAGAAGCTGAACCAACTGCTAAAGCAACTCAAGTATTCTTTGCACTGAAGTTTTCTACTCTTGTGAAATTAATTATCAAATATTATCATTAATAATGAATGTTAATTATAGCTATTAATTATTTTAGTCTGCCTTTGCATACATCCAAGTGCATTAAGATAATCTGTTCAAAAATGAAGGGCTAGATGAATTAGACTCTCTCTGTCTCTTTCTCGCTCACTTCTGTTGCTAAGTGAGACAGTTGTTAAGTGAATTTTGCCCCATTTTGTGACCGTTCTTGCCACAGTTGTTGAGTGAATCACTGCAGTTAAGTTAGTAACCCGGTTGTTAAGTGAGTCTGGCTTCCCCATTGACTTCGCTTGTCAGAAGGTCGCAAAAGGGGATCACATGACCCCCCCATGGGACACAGCAACAGTCATAAATGTGAGTCAGTTGGCCAGGGTCCAAATTTTGATCATGTGAGCATGGGGATGCTGCAATGGTTGTAAATGTGAAAAGTGGTCGTAAGTCACTTTTTCAGTGCAGTTGTAACTTCGAACGGTTACTAAATGAACTGTTGCAAGATGAGGACTACCTGTACATGAAAGGGAGAGATAAAGCATAGCATCCAGCTAGAATCTTGAGAGTCTCTGGGCAAAAGGCAGAAGAGCCTGAGACTGATTGGGGAGGGGGGAGGTAACATCACTCACACCAACCAAAGGGTTTTCTGAAAGATGCAGAATGGAGGGGATCTCTGGGCACCCAAAATGCCATCACCATCTTTTTATGGACAGAAAAGAGTTAGTGATGAACTCTCCAGGCCAATTACTCACAACGCTTGCCAGGGACTCTGAAACCCTCTATACTTTGTGGTACAGATAAGATAATGTCAGTTTGCCTGTTAACTGTTGTGCTGATGCTTTGCTAAGGTTTAATATAGAAACATCAAGGCATATATTTTGCTGGCTGAGCCGAGTGTTATGTGCCTTTGCTCTGATCTGAATATAGGGATTGACTGGTTACCTCCAGTAATTTCACAGCATCGATGGTGTCCTAGAAAAGAGCAAGGAAAGGGAAAGGCAAAGAGGGGAGGCAGAGTAATTCTAATGATCTATACAGGTAGTCCTCGGCTTACAACAGTTCATTTAGTGACCATTCAAAGTTACAGTGGCATTGAAAAGAGTGACCCATGACCATTTTTCACACTTACGACCGTTGCACCATCCCTGTGGTCATCTGATCAAAATTTAGACATTTGACAATGTTTATGACAGTTACACTGTCCTGGGGTCCTGTGATCCTTTTGTGACCTTCTGACAAGTGAAGTCTATGGGGAAGTCAGATTCACTGAACAGTCGGGTTACTAACTTAACTGCAGTGATCCACTTAACAACTGTGACAAGAACAGTCATAAAATGGGGCAAAATTCACTTGCTTAGCAATAAAAATTTGGGGCTCAATTGTGGTTGTAAGCCATGGATTACCTGTATTGCAGTTGGTCAATGGTTTGTAAAGTCCTGAAAAATCACACTTTCCACAAAAATGTCATGTCAGGAGAAAGAATGATTGCCTGATACTACAGAGATCTCAGAGTTTCAGAAATTTAGACAACTGCTAGATGCAAGTTCTGCGATCTGGATGTAGCTGCTCATTCACTTGCAGAATCATGCTTTTCAGAATAGAAATAAATTTATCTTTCTATTGCAGGGGTGTCAAACTCAATTTCACTGAGGGCCGCATCAGCATTGCGGTTGCCCTGGGGGAGGCTGGGGGTGTAATAATAATAATAATAATAATAATAATAATAATAATAATAATAATAATAATAATTTTTATTTTACAGTCACAGACCAAAATGCAAGTCCAACAAAAGAAAACACAAGAAAAATACAATCACAAACAGTTAACACCAGAAGCCTTGGCTAAAGGGAATTACAACGTTCTCCTCTAATAGTTACAGCTCTTAAAAGAAATTTAGAAACCTGAGAAGTAATATAGGAGGAGCCATCCCCTAGACAATATAAGACCAAATTACTAACATTAGAACCAGAGGGATCAATTCCAAGGAGAGGCAATAGTTTAATTCTGGCTGTATTATACATAGGGCAGTATGATAAGACATGCTCCACAGTTTCAACTTCAGCCCTATCACAGGGGCATAGTCACTCACTAAACAGGAGCCTCTTGAATTGCCCGTCGAGTAGTGCTGAGGGCAAAACATTGAAACAGGCTAGGGAAAAGACTCTTCTATACTTGGGGATGGTTAGAGTATAGAAATATGAAGCCATCCTCAATCCATAATTATTAGAATGGCTGAAGATCAAAGGGGAGCAGGTTTTGTTGGCTTTGGATCTTAAATATTGCAAATATATGTCCACAAGCCATTGGACTACCCTAAACTGGGCGTCCTTGAGACCATAATCTCCCAGAGCATCCCCATAAAACCTAGCAAGTGGAGTTTCTTCATCAGCTCCCTCTCCCAACGAGAAGTATGAGAGTCAGAAAACACCAGGGAAAGGTAGCTACCAGGGACTGCCGAAAAGAGCACCCGAATCCACCATTTAAAGGTGTTAATCCACGCCATGCATTCGACTGAACGAATGCCCAGTTCCAGGTACATCGAAGCAAATCCAACGCAAGGAGGAAGACCCAGAAGTTTCCTAAGAAAAACAGCCTGGGTACTTTCAATACAATCCTTGAAGCCTCGTATTCATATGGGAATTCCATAAGGAGTTTGGGCCAGGGTTTTGGCTTTATATACACGCAGAGCAGAAGGAATAAACTGCCCCCCTTGGGTAAAAAAGAATCTTATAATCTGCTGGTGGCTACAGGAGGCCGAATTCAGCACCTGGGTTCGATGAGTAGTCCAAGCACCAGTATTTTGAAATTGAATACCTAAATACTTAAAATGGAAAACCTGCCTAACAACATTACCATTGATAGCCCAATTGTATAATTTCCAGGCTCTAGAGAACACCAATACTTTGGATTTGTCATAATTAATAGACAAATGATTCTCAGCACAGTAGGACCCAAATGCAGAAAGTAATCTTTTTAGACCGAGTCTTGATTGTGATAGAAGGACCGCATCGTCAGCATAAAGAAGAAGCGGAATCTTCGTATTTGACAACTTTGGGGTGTGTGACTCAATGAGTATAATGTAAGAGGCCAGGTCAGATAAGAATAAATTAAACAGAAGAGGGGCCAGGACAAAACCCTGCCTAACTCCGCTCTCAATCGGAATAGGATTTGAAAGTCTCCCTGCAAGCCACACCTAACCTGGCTAGAGGTCTGATTATACAAATATCTGATTAAGAACAAAAGATGTCTGTCAATAGAACTTTTGTGCAATTTTGACCACAACAGTTCCCTAGGGACTGAGTCAAACGCTGCCTTTAAATCGATAAAAGCAGTGAAGAGTTTGCCACCTGGTGTAATAGCATATTTGTCAACCAGGTGTGCTAAGACAAAACAGTGGTCCAACATGGCACAGCCCGCTATAAACCCAATATGCTCTGCACCAATAATGTTAGACTCCTCAACCCAAATGAGGAGTCTACGTTGAAGATATTTAGCATACAATTTCCCAATGATGGAAAGCAGGCTTATAGGGCGATAATCGGCAGGGTTGTTCCTGTTTCCTCGTTTAAAAACTGGAATAATAATTGCTAGACTCCAAGAGATAGGAATCCTACCAGAGGAATTAATATGGGTGAAAAGTGTTGCCAAAAGAGGAATCCACCACTCGGAATTAGATTTTAGCAAAATAAGCATTGGGGCCAGGGGCTTTGCCTGACTTAAGTTCTGAGATAAGCTCAGCAATTTCAGCATGAGTCACGGGTTGCCATATAGGAATTGCAACAGGCAGTTGTGATCCAAGCTCGGTCGAAATTATTGAAGTCTGAAAAATTGACAAAAAATGATTTTCCCAATCTTTGTTAGAAATACAGCAGAGAGGGAGTTCTTGGTAACCAGGGAGAGAGCTGGCAACAATTTGCCAAAATAGTTGGGTGTTCTTCTGCTGGATAGAGAGGAGAAGTAAATCCCACTTCTCTCTCACTTTAGCCCTCTTTTTCTTAACAATTAGTCCTTTATACTCCCGCTTCAGGCGATAATAGTCCTCTGGTGGGCGTTTGTCCCCTCGGTTATGGTAAAGCAAGTAAGCCCGGTTAATCTGGTTCCTAAGCATCAGACATTCTTTATCAAACCAGGAATTGCTTCTTAAGTGATATGGACCCCTTGACCTACAATCAGCTCCTAGCTCCCTTTGAACACTATTAATTAGTGATTCAAAGGCCAAGATTGTCTCTGAGCCACTACTTGTTGGAACCTGATTATAAAGGCTGAGACGTTCCGGAGTTGATAAAAAGGAGCGGAACTTTCTTTTGGTATTAGAAGACCATTTGATCCTCTTTGTATAGAAGGCCGTATGGGGATCCAATATCTGGGGGCCTTTAGATAAGTTTATGTTTGAGGAAAGCCCAATAATTGTAACCAGGGGGTAATGATCGCTCTCCGTGTGGCAGTCCACATAGAAAGCATGGACTGCCTTTCTTAATAACTTAGAAACCAGCACAAAATCAATAATGCTACTCCCACGTGAGGAACTAAAAGTAAACTCACCAACTAGATTACCTTGACATGTTGAGATGCTAAAAGTGCTAACTGAATATCAGCAAAATTTGTTACTTCATCCTTAGAGTGTCTAGCTGAAATCTGATGACGTATTGCCTGAAGGATTTCTTGGGAATAAAGTGCCTCAATCGATGGAGGTACTTGGACTCCCATCAGGGATTAAAGTCGCCCCCTATAAGGGTGTATAGCCCTGGAAATTTAATTTCAATATAAGTAATATAGTTCTCTAGTTCATCCCCTTGAGCCTTAATGTCGGCTTGCCTCACCGTCGGAGGAAGATAGACGTTAAACACTAGCAATTTGCTGCGTCCTCTCTTAATTAGGAGCGCCATAGCTAAAGAGACACAGGGGGACACCTCCACTATCTCCACCTTTAAAGAGGTAGAGACCAAACAAGCCAAGCCACCCTTGGGTCTTCCTGTTGCCGATTGTTTGATGGCGGCCAAGGAAAAGGCCGTAAACCCTGTAAGGGATATCTTATCAAATGCCCAAGTCTCCTGAAGCAGACCACATCAAATGCCTGAATATAGTTGGTAAATTCTATAGTACCACACCTTTTCCCCCAATCTGCTATGTTCCACGAAAGACATTTAAGAGTATAGAGGGGGGTTGCCAGATTTGATAGTCACTCTATCTGATTAATTTTTTCAAGGGAGCCCTTCTGGTCCAAAAAAATACACCCGTTATTAAAAGGCAGTGTCACCCTCATGGGAGATAAAGGCAGGCAAGGAGGGAAGAGAGACAAACTTTGTTCATGGGGCTGTAGGACTCTAAACGCACTCTAGTTTGTACTTGTAGCATTAGTTAGATGCTTGGCTGGCAGGCATTCAGTGGCACCAGCAGACGAGGTCTGGGGGAGCCCAAGATCTTCATGTTGATGAGTTAGACGACCTGGAGAAAGGGCCGAGGGAACTTCCACTGGTAAGTCAGTATGGGCTCCCTGAAATCCAGGGAAATCCTTGTCAGGTAGTGAGAGACTCCAAAGCTTGGCTTTAACTACTGCCAGACGCTTAATAATTTGGGCCCTTTCTGAATGTGGATGTGCACAAAAGGAGTCGAAGAGCTGTATCTCCTCCTGATTCCAGAAATTATCTTGAGATAAATCAGTCACATGAATAGATGGAATCCCAGAGTCACTGGCCTGAGGCTTATTTGCTAAGAAGCCTTGAGTACCCTGGGCTGATGTTGCTTCCTTTGAGGCCATTTCTTCCCAGCTGATCAAGTCAAGGCAAGGATCCTGATGAGATGTTACTCGCTGAAGGTGGTTGGTTTGATTTTTTTTAAAAATATTTTTATTAAGTTTTACAAAATTTTTACATACAAAAAAAGAGATAATAACTCAACTGATAACAATCGTATAACACATTTACCAAACAATCCAAATAACTGCTCGGTACCCCCCACCACCACATCCTCCTACATCTAAACTTCCCCCTCGTCTTTCCATCTAACTACTTACTTTCTCCTTTCTTTACATCTCCCCTCCTCCCACTTCTATCCCCCATCTTCACCCTCTTACCCTCTTCCTACATACCTCAACCTTCACTCCTCCTTCCTCTCCTCCAATGTGGTGCACAGAGGCCATCCGAGCAATACTTTAATACCTACAAACATAATCCCATATCACCCCCAAATGCAGTTGAGAGAACATAATATAACATTTATTAAATCCCTCCCTCCTCTCCCCCCCCCCGGCTTCCCAGAGTGAATACAGAGTAAGAACGCAAGAAACCCCACTAAGCTACTATTATATAACTATTTAACTATATACCAAGTATAATTCCTTCAATTGATATTTCTTTTGTGTATAGTCTATCCATTTTTTCCAATCCATCATAAATTCTTCATTTGAGTGGTTCTTCAAGTATGCAGATATCTTAGCCATTTCCACCAAATTTGCAACTTTTAACGTCCATTCTTCAATAGATGGTATTTCAGATGTCTTCCAATATTGTCCCACCAGCAATCTTGCTGCCGTAATCAAATTCAAAATCAGCTTAGTCTCTATGGTTGTACAATCTTTTGTAATGCCCAACAAAAATAACTGTGGTGAAAATTCAATACGTTTTTTCAATATATTTTGAAGGATCCACCATATTTTTATCCAAAAAGCCTTAATTTTTTTACAAGTCCACCAAATGTGAAAATAAGTAGCATCCATGGAATCACATCTCCAACACTTGGGTTGCATATTTGGGTACATAATTGATAATTTTTTTGGGTCTAAATGCCATCTATAAAACATTTTATAAAAATTTTCTCTTAAATGCTGTGCTTGTGTAAATTTTACATTTTTCACCCATATCCTTTTCCAAGTTTCCATCGTAATTGGATATCCAAAATTACCTTCCCACTTAATCATACAATCTTTAACTAATTCGTTTCCAGAATCAATTTCAATTAATACATCATATAATCTTTTAATGTGCATAGTTCTTTGATCTCTAACTTGTTTAATTAATTTTTCATCCTCTGAGGAAAAACCCATCTTGACATCTTTATACCATCTATCCTGAAGTTGTACATGTGAGTACCAATTATGAGCTATTCCTTCTTCCTTTAGCCTATTTAGTGATTTCAGTTCTAGGTTATTCCCTTCTTTAATTAAAAGCTTCTCATAGGGCACCACATCTTGATTTTGTTGTCTATTTACACTCTCTATTGCATGCCTGGGAACTGTCCATAAAGGGATTTTCCCATTTAACTTATAATAATACTTTTTCCAGACACGCAGCAGAGAGTTTCTTAATAAATGCTCTTTAAAGCTCCTATCCAACTTTTTATCATAAACTAAATACGCATGAAACCCATACAGTAACCCGTACCCTTCTATATTCAATATTCTTTCATTAGTTAAGTTAATCCAATCACTTATTGCTACTAGAACTGCTGCATTGTAATATAGCTTAACTTAGGCATTTTCAAACCACCTCTCTCTCTTATATCTTGAATAATTTTTAATTTAACCCTCGGTTTCTTGCCATTCCAGATAAATCTATTAATACCTTTCTGCCACTCATCTAAATTCCCATCCTTTTTAAGTATTGGTAGCATTTGAAATAAAAATAAAAATTTCGGCAATATATTCATTTTGACTGCAGCTATCCTACCCAACATAGACAAATGTAATTTTTTCCAATTTTCCAATTCTATTTGTACCTTATTCCATAAAAGTTCATAATTATTCTTATATAGTTTCCCATTTGAAGCTTCTATAAAAATTCCTAAATATTTGACTTTCTTAACTATCTCACAACCCGTTATTCTTTCCAAATCTTGTTTTGATTTATCATCTAAATTTTAACCAACATCTTTGTCTTGGATAAATTTAATTTAAAACCTGATACTCTTCCATAATTTCGAATAATCTCCATCAATTTCTGAGCCAACTGTATTGGCTGGGTCAGAGTCACAAGTAGGTCATCCGCAAAAGCACATAATCTATAATGATGTTGTCTAATTTGTACTCCTTTTAATTCATCTGAAGCTCTGATCCTATTCAGTAACACCTCTAAAGTTAAGACAAACAGTAAAGGGGATAAAGGACAACCCTGCCTAGTACCTTTCTCTATATTAAATGAGTCTGTTAATTGTCCATTCACAATAATCTGTCCTGTCTGTTTCTGATAAACTGCTGATATAGAGTTAAAAAACTGATCCCCCATTCCCATCTTAACAACAAGTCTTTTCAAAAATGCCCAATTCAGTCTATCAAAAGCTTTTTCTGCATCCAAAAACATTAAAACTGCCGGCACTTGAATATGTTTATCCAAATATTCCAATATATTAACAAGCTGTCTAACATTAGTTTTCATGGTTGGTTTGATTGACAGTAGGGAAATCAGTCAAAACCCCACCAGAAGGGGAACCATCAGGAGATTTTAGAAGCATAGATATATATTTGGTAGATGGACTAACATCCGAGATGACGTTCAAGGTTGGCACATTAACATGTGCTACTGAAGATCTTTTAGGGGCAGTAAATCTCCTAACACTCACAGGTGGTCCATTGCTTAAAAGAGGTTTAGTCGATATATCTTTGAAGACTCTTCTTGGCAAAATGCCAAAAGACCTTAGTAGAGATCTTCTCCTGAAGAATAGTTTAGGGGTGTTAGAATTAGCAAAACTAAGTAACACTTGAGTGCAGTATGTAGAGGAGGGTAAAAATTCAACCTTCTTCAAATCATCAGCTTCCAACCCCATTAACTGTAGTATATGATCCCTTGCCAGCCGTACTGAGCCCCAGCGCAGCAAGTAGCCGTTAATAGGATTGATATTTAGAGCTACCTGTTTTGGCTGTAAAACCAGGTGACTATTTGCATCTAGGGAAGTGGTTCTCAACCTTTCTGAGGTTGAGACCCCACTTGCCCCGCCCATGCGCGCCGCGACCCCGAACCAGGGGTGCGCATGTGTGCGCACGCGCGCAAAAAAATTTTTTTAATTTTTTTTTTAAAAATCAAAAAAACAAAACAAAAACAAAATGGCGGCCGGGATGGGCGGATCTGCGCATGCGCGGATCGGCCCGTCGCACGTGCCACGCATGCGCGCATCCGCCCGTCGCGGGCCGCCATTTTGTTTTTTTAATTTTTTAAAAAAAATAAATAAAAAAACAAAATGGAGGCCGCGACGGGTGGATCTGCGCATGCGCGGATCGGCCCATCGCACACGCCACGCATGCGCACATCCACCCGTCGCGGGCCGCCATTTTGTTTTTATTTTATTTTATTTTTTTTAATTTTTTTAAAAATTTTTTAATTTTTTTAAAAAAAATTTTCCGGCACGACGGGCAGATCTGAGTGCGCGGCGCGTGCGCGCCAAAAAAAATAAAAAAAAATTTAAAGAAATTTAAAAAAATAAAAATAAAAAAACAAAATGGCGCCCGGCGGTGCCCGGCGACCCCCGCGAAATGGTCTCGCGACCCCAAATGGGGTCACGACCCCAAGGTTGAGAACCACTGATCTAGGGAAATAGAGTTCGAACTATTGATAGTATTACATTGAGCAGATCTTTTATTGAGGCTTGACAAGGGAGGCCCTGCTACTGCATCGGGATGCTGAGCGGCCTGCCCAGCACTATCACTGGCAACCCAAGAAATTAAATAATTTAGTGAATTTATTATTTTATCAAGCTGGAGCTGTATGCTCGCTGTTGTATCTGCGACCAGGAAACATTGCTGAGCCAGAAGTTCTGTAAGGGTGGGCTCGTTTAAAGATCAACTGGGAACCGTAGCTTTAGGGGACTCTTTGTTCTCAACTCGAGGGGCGACACCCTCAGCCGTCAAAGGATCACCATGACCGGAAGGAGCCAGAAAAAAAAGAGCTGGAGTTTTCAAACAAAGAGGCAGAGCCAAAACAAAGTCTTCCATCTTAGATTGCTTCAAAGAAGGTTGAGGAACCAGGCCAGTAAGGGATCTGCACCTTTTCTTTGACTTCACTGTGTTAAAAAACACAATAAGGGAGGAGCAGTGTAATATAACAAGAGACTAATCCCCAAGTCAAGTCCTGTATCCAAAAAAAGAAGCCAAGGGCCAAGAGTCAAGAAAAAGCAGTCCCGATGCAAACAATAACAAGGCTCTTCACAAGTAAGGCAAGAATCTTACCCTCCCACCAAAGCAGGGAGTAGGGAGTGAATAAAAATCACAAAATAGTAAAATAGTAAAAAGGAAGTAGTAAAAAGAAAAATGGTAAAAAATAGTAGGTAGATAAATAGATCAAATAAAAATCACTTAAAACTAGAGAATACTAGGTTCCCTGACAAAGCAGAAAACCTAAATAACAACAACAAAAGCAGCAGCAAGGCATTCCCATAGCTGAGGCCCAGCTCGGGATATCAAAAATACAGCTAAAATATAGCTACCCCGTAGCTGAAATAAGCTGAGAGTGGATTAAGTGGGTTAGTGGCCACACTGCATAAAGTTTCAAAAATATAAGAGATTTAAAATTAAGAAAATTAAAACAGTAAGTTGGTTTAATCTAGGTTAAAAGCAGAGAGCCTAATTGCCTGCTGCTGCTGCCTCCTTGTCTCGTCCCAATAACTGTGAAATAGGTAGGTTAAAAACGTAATGTTAAAAAGGGGTTAAAAAGTTAAAAAATAAAAGTTAAAATAAGAATAAAAAATAAATAAGCTTTTGCTTTTGGAGGAGCTCTTTACAGCCTTTGCTGCCTGTCCACCATCTTGACTCCACACACCCCCTAAATTTATGGCTGGGTGTGTGTGGCCAGAGTGGATGCAGCCTTATGGGTGGGCGTGGATGGAGTGGGTGTGGCCTACTGGGGGGGCATGGCCAGTTCTACATCATTTGCGTCAAGGGTGCCTATGGGGGGCCTGGGCAGGAATGGGACAGATCTGAGGGTCTCTGGCAGAAGGGAGTGGGACCAGGGCAAGTGCCAAGACATGGTCCACTGGGGCAAGTGCCAAGATGGCCACCACAAAATTGTACATTGGCTCCCAGTTGGCCTGGGCTAGGGCCAAGGCAACAGGGGCCATTCTCTCACTGTTTCCAGGATGGCTTCGCGAGCCACATGAAACCACTTTGCGGGCCGCATCCTGCCCCTGGACCTTGTGTTTGACATGTCTGTTCTATAGTAAGGATAAATTACTATAGTAATTTTTATCCATGTGGATGGAAGCTACTCTTTCAGCACAAAAAAAGCATTAAACAAGCAACTTTCCTGTTACTTGCAGAATACTGAAGTCAAGTCCCCTCCCCAAAAATCTCTAGCTATGGCAATTAAATGAATTAATAAATGGATTTCTCCATTTGTATTGACCAGAATTTCCACATGTGCCCAAAATATGTTTTATAGGCATGGGAAACAGTAATCTCTCTTTCCTATTCAGTTACTGGTATATCAGGAACAAGATTTTAGATACGCACCTACACTGGTGGACAATTAGAGATGAAAAAATGAATGGTATTAATTGACTCTGTCTTAAAAATATCTCTAGAACAGTGGTTCTCAACCTTTTTAATGCCGCGACCCCCAACCGGTTGTAAGTTGAGGACTACCCAACCGGTCATAAGTTGAGGATTATTTCCCTGCCTGGGAGTGCCGCGCATGCGTGGTGCCACCCCCTGCGCCGGCCAAGGCGTAGCTGGCAAGGGGCAGTGACGGCACAGGGCGACCACTGGCTGGGCCACCAACTAGCCCAGCCCAAGGGAGGTAAGGCACCCACCGGGCCCCACGCGTGCCAGCAACCCTCCCTGTGCCTGCCGACCTCCCACCTCCCACCCCTTTTACTTACATTTTTAGTAGTTGCTCAGCAGGGAGGGGTGGAAATTTCCGGAGAGCTCGCCTTCGCTGCAGACAACTTGCAGCACCGTTTGCAGACTGGGACTTTTGGCAGGCTCAGCAGGGCAGAGACAGCCTGGACAATTCCTATTGGCTTTTGAAAGCCAATAAAATTAGACTCTATTCAAGAGAGTCTATTCTATTGGCTTTCAAAAGCCAATAGAATAAGAGGGAGTAGCACATCTAAGGAAAAGGGGAAAAATGGCGGACTGCATTGTTTGGCGACCCCCCGTGAAATGGTCGTTCGACCCCAAATGGGGTCGCGACCCACAGGTTGAGAACCACTGATCCAAAAGATTGTGCAAACCCCACAGTGGTATTATTCTAAATAGGGAAGTCACACATTTCACTCCAAAGGAAACAATTGAGAGCCACGATAAGAATATGAGTTTCCTCCTGACCAGACTCCAATGCCCATTTACATGCCATCTCTCTCTCTCTCTCTCTCTCTCTCTCTCTCTCTCTCTCTCTCTCTCTCTCTCTCTCTCTCTCTCTCTCTCTCTCTCTCTCTCTCTCTCTCTCTCTCTCTCTCTCTCTCTCTCTCTCTCTCTCTCTCTCTCTCTCTCTCTCTCTCTCCTCTTTTCTTTCCTGCCCAACGGCATTTCACTGTTCTTGGAGTTTTCCATCTACATTGCAATACTGCTACATTTCTTTTCCCCTCAAGGTTCTTTCCAAAATATATTGTGCACATCTGGAAATTCTGGTCAATTAAAATGGAGAAACCCATTTATTAATTCATTCATTAATTCAATTAACTGCCATAGCTTGAGATTTCTTTGTGACTTGGCCTCAGTATTCTGCAAATAACAGAGAAAACTTGCTTGTTTAACACTTTTTTTATGCTGAAAGAATTGAAAGATAAGATGTGGTGGCAATGGCAGTAACACACGGGATGTGAATACATTTACGAGTTTCATTATGACATGAAAACAAAGTATGGCCGCTATATTTATGACTGGATGTTTCTGAAGTAAATGACAAGACATTGATTATCAATAATGGAAATCAAAATGAAAATGGAAGTAATGTTAAAAGACAAAAACAACCCAGATCTTGTACTTAACATATAGAAGCAAAAAAGGTAGTTCTCTATCTGTAAAAAACAGGTAATCACAGTTTAAATTAGAAGTAATCAGCAGTGAATTATTGAAACCTATGATAAAAAAAAGTTCTGCTGGAAGCCCTTGCCTTGCCTTCACCATAGGTGTACAATAAGAAGCAGTGTTGGGTTAGATATCTGTAATAATGAATTCTAATTAGTCTACACTTTAAGCTGATTTGGAATGTTCCTAAGAAGGATTTTCCAAGATGGATTGGGATGAGATGTGATGGAGCCAACTCAGTTACAGAGGACAGAGTTGGTATTTATTAGATTCCAAGATCAATCCCCAGCATTGATAGCTGGAAAAACAATTACTAATCAGAATATTGATCAGTAACGTAGAAGGAAATGGTTAAATAGTTCTGTTCATTGCAAGCTGCTTTTCCTTTCTGCTGTAGAAAGCAATGGGGCATTTTCTTTCTTGCAGTTGAGATTCACATAGCCTTATTATTTAAGAGACTATATATTGTCTTTTACTTTCATAGATATATTTAGTTTATTTGTAAGTTTTTCACAGTACATTGATGGTAATCTCTGAAGTATCATTCCTTGATTATGCCAGAGGGATAGTATTTCAGAAGAAGTTCAACATATTTGATTTCTTTGAGGAGATAGTCAAATAAAAAAAAAAGAATATTGGCTGAACTCTGTTTATCATGATTGCTAAGTTCTTTAAGTAGGGTAAATCCATCATCCCTTCTATTGGAAACTCAGGAGATCTTGGAACAAAATGTTCAAATCCAAATGACCATTAAGAAATTAATCACAAGCTTCCAAAGGAACCCAGAATCAAAATTCAAAGATGTGCTAAATTATATTTCATTTGACACAGACTGTAATTACTATAATTTTTCTGAATTCACATGCATTCTGTGTCAATATGTTAATGGACAACATGAAAAATATCTATAGTACTTATTTATTACATTTATATAGCTGCTCATCTCATATAGCAACTCTATATTATTGACTAACCAACATTCTGACATCATTTAGAATGTAAATACCTAACAATATAGTCTTGTTGCCAGATTCCAGGACTCAGAAAAGGATGATGAGGACTGAAGCTTTAACTGAATTGAAGCGATACGTATCGTGGACATTATTTGATTGTAATAACTTATACATAAAATACATTTTGTTTTCTTGAATGAAAACTACATAGGGATTGAAAGTAATGAATTAACACCAGAATTACTGGATAATCGCACATCTTAAATGCTTTCAGTTCAAGACTTTTCAAATTAACTGATTTTGCTCTTTGATGAATTCTTGCTTTGCTCATTGCTGTTTGAGGTTAGTTGTGCACGCCTTGAGCCAACCCACAACTTCCTTTTCAAAAAGCCATAACAAAACTTTGATTACCTTTTCAGGTATTTTTCTCTCTGTGTGTGCATCTATTTCTTATTTTCTCATACAGAAACAGTGTGAATTCTCCTATTTTTGTCAAAACGGAATCTTGTAATTCTGAGAAAGTATCTTCCTAGTAACCTGGCATTCTAGATAAAGACTTGAATTGTTCCAGCTTGAATTGACTTGGATTGAACATCTGACTGAGAGATGATTTCACTTCTGCTAACCCTTGTGGTTTACAACATAGCTTCTGGCTTCACAAAAGGTGGGTAGATCAAAGTGGTCATTTTTTTTCAGGGTTGAAGAATGGTCAAGAAGAGATGTGAATAATTCATGGCAACTGGGCTATTGATGTGATGGGGATTGTTGTTATTACCCCAAAACTCTCACAAATTGTATATTGTTATTTTTTCCATATTACTTTTACTCTGTTGTTCAATCAAGAAATATAACTTAGGAGATAAACTGCCACATACTAGCAGGTTTATAATATGAAAAACATGGCAATAAAGGAAAAGGGATTATGGAAGAGAAGAAACATCTTCAATTACTAAATTCTTAATTACAAAATTCAACCCATTCATCAGGTGCTTATTCTCTGTCTAATAGAGCAGCAATTGGTAGGAGAAAAGGTAGGTACTCAGCTGGAGCCCAGATATGATGGGTAGATGGGCTGGCAAACTATAATATATAAGGGAGAAAATATTAAGAAGAAAAGACAGTGAAATACATTCTTTATATTGTCTGCTAACTTTTATATATAATTATGTAGATACTCTAATGCACATTCCAATTAAAGTATAGACCGTGATGGGATTCAGCCACTTTGCACCAGTTCAGCAGAACCGGTAGCTAATTTTTTGTTGCCCAGGCCCAGAATAAACTTCCAGAAGCGGCATCCACACAGAGAACCGGTTGTTCACATATTTGAATCCCATCACTGACTATAGATATAATTTCTGCATCGTATTGGGAAATTAGTTCTCTTTTACTCTGTTTTTATAAAGACAGTTAAGCAACTAATAAGAAAATAATAGTAAATAAGGTACCCTAAACCAAGATAAATTGGTTTGAAAATTTACTAAATCAATGTTGAAAGTATACCTAAACCCATGGATTAAAACACATAAATGACTGAAAAATCAGTGTCATCCCTTTTTGTGGCTAGGATTTTTTCTTACAAAGATGATTTTTTTTTAATGCAAAACTCTGTTCTGTTTTTGTTTTTGTATTAGTCATGGAAGTGACCCAGCCAGCATTCATGGTGGTAAAGAGACCAGAGGCCGCCCACTTTGAGTGTAAAATCAAGAACATTGGCAATGCTGAAGATCTAAAAGTAACTTTATTTAAAGCAGAAGACAATGAGTCAACTGAGATCTGTGCCTCAGCCTTTACTAGGACTGGGATCACATTAGGCAGCAAGAAGGAAAACCACAGATGCCAAGTTTATCCTGGTCCTGACTGGGTAAATGTAACACTTTTGGGTGTACAGTCAAGTGATGCTGGTTTGTATATTTGCCAGATTGAACGGATATCCCCTCCACCCTACTACCCAGTCGAAGGAAAGGGGACCCAGCTCCTTGTCATTGGTAAGTAGAGAAAACCTAAAGGTGCTTTAAAATATTGCTGAGAAAAGAATGCCATAAAAAACACCTCCCACTGCTATAGAAAATACATTGATATATTGCTGACTAATACAGTAGTTTGTAACCCCAACCACACGCCTTGCATTAGGTTCCCTTATGTGTGCTTATCAAAGGCCATATAGCAATGTCTCTCAACTTAGGCAATCTGAAGATATATGGACTTTAACTCTCAGAATTCCCCAGCCAGCATATCCCATCATATAATTGAGTTGAGTTAGGATTGCTAAATAAATTAATTGCTTTAATTTTTTAGCAGATTGAGTTCTGAGTTCATTAATTGCACTATTCCCAATCAGCCATATTAGCCAAATCCTCTGAGTCAACTAATTATGAGTATTTGTAAATCATGCTAGATTACTTCTAGGAGCTTCATGCCAGATCACAATACAAGGAAAAGAAGGGGCTCACTTTTTCTTTCTGGGATGTGATCCTCTTCCTAGAACTGAGCAGTTTTTCCCAAACCAAACTTGTGTTGCTTAAAAAGTCTTTCAGGTTGAGTGAATAGTTCTTTATCTGCACAGAAGCATCAAAATACTATAAATCTATTTTGATGCTTTATGAAATGTAGCAAATCTCACTGTTGTTGCTGCATCACTTCATTTATCTACATGGAAATGTAAAAAGAATAGTTTTGACACATTCCCACTCCATGAAGTTTGTAGCCTAGCAATGCATATCTAGGAAGGCATTTTTGATTAAATCTAAAATCTCCATAATCTTTTGAAAGTTTCAAGATGAACCTAGACAAAGACATTGTAAATAAGTAACTATATTTTTTTCTTCACTGTGTTAAAATATAATTTATATTGTTCTGATTTAGTGCAATATTGATTAGTCTTTAACATTTTTGTTGTAGAATCTTTGGAATGATTATTTTTTTATATATGCAATTTCAGATGTAGATTCGTGCCCAGATAAACATCTCTATCTTTGGATCTTAGTACCACTAGCTTCTGGGTTGCTTGGATACAGCATTTTAATCACAATCTTCATTATGGTGGACATGGTAAGTATCACACTCCACATGGGAAGCAAATCAAGAAGATTTATTACTCTAATGAACATACACCCTTAGAGTTATGAGAATTTTTCTCTATGCATATTTTAAGCTATGTAAAACGAAGAAGTCCTCTGGATTTTGGGTTGGAAGTTCTTGTGACTAACAAAGAACTACCTTAGGTCCTGCTAGCTATACGTTTTGGGACTGCCATGGCCAGTTTATGATTTTGGTGCTCTGCCAATTGCACAAAAGGACTTGAGGTTCTCTAAAGCTATGAAAACTTCCATCAGTTGCCTCCTGACTTCAGAGTTGATGATAGCATGAGTTTTTACCGCCATAATGAGGCTTCAGTGGCAGAACTCCACCATCTGTAAAGGGAAAGGGAGGTATATAAAACTGTGATACCCTTGCTGGGAACAGAAAAACATATCAGAAATATATTAAGTGAATTGCACTAGTCCCTGAATATAGCTTAGAAAACTGAACTAGTTATCAGTCTTCATCTTCTTCCGCCTGCAGTAAACACCAGAAAATAGAGTCTCCTGAATTCTACCTGATAGCATAAAAAATGTGGCATGATTCAAGTGAGATTTCAACTTCCATCTGTTTTTTTTAATCACTCAAATGTTATTAAATAATGGTCAAGTATTCTTAATCCAAGTGACTCTACGTATAATCAGTAGGAGTCATTTAATTGTCACCATTTTGGTGTCACACAGATACAATAGCAAATTCATTATTATATGGTGTCTTAAATGATAACTAACTACATTTCGTTTTGCTTCAATGAATGTGATTGAATCAGGTGATTTGCTTAAATCTTACTGTGCAAAACCAACATCCTGGTGTTAAAAATAATCATAATTGCTATTGCTTTACTTTATTGATATTGTTATTTTTAAAAAGACAGCTCACAAGGAAACAAAGCAATTCTACACACACTTTTTGTCTCAAGACATTTTTACTATATTTGCTTCCAACAACAGACAACCAAATGATAATATTTGTGTATTCACTTCCATGTCAAATCTATCCATCTTGTTTCAAACTACAATCCTGATATTGTGATAATTGGCATTTTACAATAACAAATTGTGAATTTTGAGTAATCATTACTAACCAATATTGGCGGATTATAGATATATCAATTTATAAAAATCTACAATAGCATTTAAAACCTTTCTTACTTGCAATTTCAGATAATATTTCTTTTATTTTACAGGTCAGAAAAAAACATTATTTTTCTCCAGGGGCTTATGAGAAAATGATACCAATGTAATCAAAAAGAAAAGGACTTCAATGGAAAAAGGAAAAAAAATGACTTCTGTGAAGTGTCAATGAAGAGAATGAATTTCCTAATAACTAGGAATATAATTATAATTTCCAGTTTGGAGAATGAGAGAAAAGGCAATGTATTAACATGTAAATACTGAAATTAAATAACAAATCTATTGAATCATTGAATTAATTTGGATGCATTGATACCTTTCCCTAGAGCAAGGTCAATTTTCCTTGTGAAAAATTATCACAAATTTCATTATAATAGTAATAGCCTCATGTTATATTGAGTCCTATTAGTGGATAAAGTATTT
The DNA here is from genome assembly GCA_034064705.1 of Bothrops alternatus. Classification (NCBI taxonomy): domain Eukaryota; kingdom Metazoa; phylum Chordata; class Lepidosauria; order Squamata; family Viperidae; genus Bothrops; species Bothrops alternatus. The sequence goes on from JARGCV010000068.1 coordinate 2,442,764, forward strand.
CATGGAGTGCTCCATTCCAGTTTAGCTGGATTGGTTTCTGAGCTCGACTTTTCCATTGGCCAAATGCACTTGATTTTGGCCTTATCTTTTTGTAACATTTGGATTTCTTCTGGAAGCAAACCAAGGCAGATTTCAGAGGAAGCAGACAAAATCAGTCCTTAACATAACCAATTAAATAAAATTATAGCAACAAAACCAAATCAGAGTAAGGCCAGGAAGCCTATACTCCAAAGATGCTTCCTGATGATAACGTTTAGTTCTGACTATGGAATAAACTTAGGAATCAGAATAACAAACCTCCATCTGCCCTTAGCCCCAAATTCTCCTCATTTGTATCCCCTTAACTCAGGGGTCTTCAAACTTGGCCCATTTATGACTTGTAGACTTCAACTGCCAGAATTCCTCAGCCAGCGTTGAAGTCCATAAGTCATAAAAGTGCCAAGTTTGAAGACCCCTGCCTTAACTGCTAAATGTGTATGCATTTATCACTACCAAATGTTTTTAAAGTCTTTGTTGCCTCACCACCACAGACCAAGCTTTACATTCTAATACAAGAAGTAAGACATTTTATTTCTTTCCTGAAAGAGCTTCTCACTGTTACCTGAGCTTGGTGTGTGTGTGTGTGTGTGTGTGTGTGTGTGTGTGTGTGTTTGTGTATGCTCAGATATATGCAGCCTTTTCTTTCTCTTAAAACACTTTCATTCTTACCATCTATTCTGAGCTTCTATACTTCATCCCCAGCTTTGCTTCAATCTCCTTTTGTCATTCTATTTAAGGAATGTTTGGAAAATAAAAGTGTAAGTGTCAAAAGTATTTCAGAGATTGTCTGTTTTGCAAGGAAGTATAACTAACTGCATGTGAGATGAACCACAGAAAAATATTAAGCTAACTAAAGATTCTGGCATACTAGAGATTTCAAAAAAGAAGGAAAAAGTCTACATAAAAAAATATTTATAATTATGCAAACATTATTGAAGCTAATGAAACATATATTTGAGGAATTTTGAGGGAAAGAGAGACTCTGAGGAGTATATATCAATGTATTTTCTATAGCAGTGGGAGGTGTTTTTTATGGCATTCTTTTGTTTTATACACATACACACACTCCATAACAAGGGATTTTTTTTTGTCTTTGGCAATTATCTGGACAAGTCCCTGCAGTCTTTTTGGCAAGATTTTGGAAGTGGGTTGACCTTGCCTCCTTCTAAGGGCTGAGAGACAATGACTGGTCCAAGGTCAGGAAGCAAGCCCAGTTTCTAGCTTGTTGCCTTAAACCCTACACCAAATTGCCTCTATTCCTACTAAGTCATTGTTTAATCCCATTCATTAGGTCACATGTAACCTTAAAGATATATATGGAAAGCAAAATGCAATATATTTTGTCTCAAGAATTCAAGATAATTCTCGATGTACTTGAGAACCACTCTTAATTAGCTTGTGCATCCAATGTACTTGTGTTGTTCTAACAGAAGTACATTTTTTATTGTTTCTAAGAAGACTCTTCAAAAGCTTTTAGGGAGTATTGGTAATGAAGTGTGTGGCTGGGATACAAAAGAGGGGGTGGTGGGTCTTTAAAAAAAGTACAATGAAATGTTTACTAGAACTTCATCCAGATATTTATTTGGTATACACACATACATATACAGACACACACACACACACACTATTCTGTGGAATAGGCAGGATATAAATATATATAAACACATGAGGATAGGGAAAACATGCAAGGAATTAACATATGTATGTGATGAATGACTGGCACAAAATGAATTACCTATACCTGACAAATAATGATAAAAATGTGATCTGTTGATCTGGATTAAGAGGGCTTTAAACTGAATGCAAGGGAAAGGAAAAGAATGGAATGAAAACCGTAAGTAGGGGCAAATGAAAATTGTAAAGAAAGGATCTCAATTATAGACTTGTGCACTGTAGAATGTGGGGGTGTTGCTGAAACTGAATATCTTAAACTGCTAAAAAAAATTAATTAGAACCTTGATTCAAAATTAATGGTCCTCGTAATCCATTCATTTATGCTCAGGCTATGGGAAATTAATATGTTGAACCTCAGTTCTTACTAATAAAGTACAAATATTTAATACCATAGGTAAAACAGAGACTTGGTAGGATGATTCCAATAACTGCAACTCTAGCAACCGAAGAATATAACTTTTTTGAAAGAAACAGAAGCAACTGAGAGAACAAATAGCATGGTATTCTAATCCTTGACGATTATTTTTTCCTGCTCAGAACTTCAGATAGATAATCTTGGCAATGCTTCCAAACATTAAAATGTAAATCCTTTGTAGTGATGGAAACCTTTTATTATCCTCACATTTGTTGGGAGAAAAACTCTGCCAAGCTTGATTCTTCCAGAAAACTCCTGCTTTGTCTTTCTCCTCCTCTAGAGGAAGGAAAACACAAGAGGATTATCTCTCCATGATAGTAATAAGATTACATTTCTTAAAGTGGAGATAGCAGGAACATTGGCAGAAAGTGATCATATAATGCTAGATTTTTAAGGAAAGTTAAACCTGAACATAGCCAAACACATACCCTGGACTTTAACAAAATGATATTAATAAACTCAGCTATGAGTAGGAACTTTACCACTGTCAATCCTAAACCTGGATGCCAATGGAGAAAGGCTGGAGACCAAGCTAGAAACTGACCCCACGATTTTTTTCACTGCTGTTGAAGATGCAGTTCAACCAGAATTGATTAAAATCATTGGAGAGCAATCATTGTCCAATATTCTGCACTGCACAAGTGGACCTAAGTGAGAATATGATAAGTAGATCCCAAGGGCAGGAGAGGTTAATACAGTGGTTATCAACCTTTTTCAGGTTGAGACCCCACTTGCGCCGCCCATGCACGCCGTGACCCTGACCTGGGCGTGTGCGTGCGCGCGCATGCAACGGGCCGATCCGCGCATGCGCGGCGCGCGCGTGACAAAAATAAAAAAAAATAATAAAAAACCCAAAATGGCGGACCGCAACGGGCCGACCCGCGCATGCGCGGCGCGCGCAACGGGCCGACCCGCGCATGCGCGGCGCACGCAACGGCCCGAACCGCGCATGCGCGGCACGCGCATGATGGAAAAAAAAAAAACAAAAATTAAAAAATTTTAAAAAACAAAATGGCGGACCGCGACGGGCCGATTCGCACATGCGCGGTGCACGCGCAACGGACCGAACCACGCATGCGCGGTGCGCGCGATGAAAAACAAACAAACAAACAAACAAAATTAAAAAAACAACAACAAAAGGGCGGACCGCGACGGGCCAATCTGCGCATGCGCGGCACGCGTGATGGCCCAAACCGCGCATGCGCGGCGCACGCGCAACAAAATAAAACAAAAAAAACCCAAAAAACAAAACAAAATGGCGGACCGCGGTGTCCGGCGACCCCAGCGAAACGGTCGCTCGAACCCAAATGGGGTCGCGACCCATAGGTTGAGAACCGCTGGGTTAATAGAAAAGGAACTTAAGAAGTATGGGAATTATTAAAGACAGTGCTGTTAAAAACACAACTGCAAACTATTCTAGTGGGGTGGGGGAGAAAAAACAGAGGACAGAGAAAAGTGCCAGTGCAGATCTATGTAGTGAAATATAGTGGTGGTGTTAGGAAACCAAGGATCCAGAATGAATAGTGATTAATCAAAGAATCTAAGAATAACAAGAAAAGCTTGGTTAAGGAAGCCTCTAAAAGGAAAAGAACAGAATCAGTATTCTAGCTGGTCAGTGATAAAAACAAAATGTGAATGGTTAATAAAAGGATCATTAGAGCTACTGAAGTGTTACCACAATGCAAGCTTCTCCAACTGGAAAATATGGGTTCCACCAGAAAATGACAAAGAGTAGGATAAACAGGCATGACTAAAACTTGAGATCAATAATATCTGATCATGGAATTATTCTGTTATTTGAATGAGTTTCAGTCTCCTGGACCAGATGAATTGCAGTCTAGGGAACTGATAAAACTATCTGATGGTCAATCAGATTGGATATACAGTTTCAAGTTTTTTTATTAATTTTACAATATTACATTTACATATTTGAAAAGTAGCGTGGTGGCTGAGCACAGTAATTCTGTTACATTTGAATATCATCAGTATAAATCTCAAATTATTACAACAAACTAATTCCCTCTCTTTCCCCCATGATATCTACTGTCATGTTCAAACCAATACTGTTCTTATTCTATTAATCAAACAAAAAATACCTTTCTAATGTTCATCAATAATCTTCAGTCTATACATATCTTAATTAATTTGACATTTCACCTTTTAGACAATAACCTAAGTTTTTCTTAACTTTAATTTGCCATTGATATTTAAGTTTAACGTTTAATCTTTATCATTTCCAGGTTTTAAATGATCCCAATTTCTAAGTCTCCTATCTCACATTTGGAGCTAATATTTTTTTTTCTTTTCTTCCTTTCACTTCCTTCCTTTCTTCTTTTCCAGAAAGAGAAAAAAAATTGAAAATAAACCACCAACATTTATACCACAAACCCATATACAAATTTAATTATTAGTACTTATACTTTGAAGTTTTACTTAACCTTTGTCTCAACTCATAACAATATCTTAAATTCAAATCTTAATTATTTGTAGACGTTCAGATTACATTTAATATTTAATTTTTCCAAATTTTAATTAAACACAATTCCTTTATCCCAATTGCTCATACATTCTAATATTTAAAATACACACCTTATATATAACTTCTACCCTCTATCTTACCCATCTAGTGACAATATAATATTCTTATTTCAACATATTTCTAGATTTTATATGACCAAAATTTTCTTTATCTCAAATCATTACAATGTCTTGTGTTCAGAATACATATTCTATCTATTTAGATATATTCTATTTTAGATCTTATATATAGATCAGAACCCCAATCTTTTTCAATCTTATTCTAGCTTTTTTCCTCTGCCAGGTCATTTTTTGTATTTTTGCCTTTAAATCATCAAAAAAAAATCTCCTTGTATTGTTGTGGCTATTTTTTGATGTTGATAAGAACATCCAGTTGATGTTTTCTTAAGAGGACTTGATTTAACCGGTAGTCTCTTTATTTTTCCAGTTTGGTGCAGCTGTCCCGAAGTATTTATCTTCTCTTTCATCTGTTTTTCTTGTTTATCTTCAAATTCCTTCTGGTTTATAAGAAAGCCCTTTCCTTGTTTTCTATTATCAATTTCTTTTTTGTGTTTTCTATTGTCTGTATTTGTTGAGTATCTAAGTCTTCTGTCATAACATTTGGTTGTTTCACTTTCTCTATAGAATTCTGTATAGATAATTCTTTGATTGAAGATTTTAAACTCCCAAGTGGTTGATAGCTGCTGTTTCTGGAGGGAGGGCTAGAATCCCCCTTCCCTCACTACAGGGGGGAAAGTACTTTAGCAGCTTACAAAGGTAATTAAGTAGTTAGGATGTAAGAGAGGCAAACCTCACCCAGTCCTGTCCACGCTGCTTTGAAGTTGCCAGATGGTAGTGTGACTTTGGCTGTTTGCAGCCTAGGGACGAGCCATATTTCTATGCCCAGTCCTTTCATTCGCCAGTTTGGATGGATTGCCTGGTCTGATGGAAGAGTTGCTGCTCTCCCGGGATCCAGCGAAAGCCCCTCCTTGCTGGTTGCCTCTTCGGGGCGACTTTTGGCCCTTTTCAGGGCCCCACAGTGATGCAAAACTGAATGGGAGAGAGAGCAAGTCTCCCAACCACCCATGGCGGCTGTGTGATGAACCGGAAGTCTCCAATCAGATTGGATATAAATTATATAACTAACTTAATAATTACATAATTTTCAGAAATCCTGGTGAACTAGTAAAGTGAATTTGGATTCATGCACATTCATGTACAATGTTCAAAAGGACGTAGTAATAAATCTCGACTCTCCTGAAACTCATGCCTTGACCCCATATTGAATAACAAATTAGATGTGAACTGGGTAGATAAAGGTGGCTTTATTATAGGCAAAAAGAAGCCCCTTTTAAACCTTGAATTGGGGACACAGTGTTTTCATAGCAGTTATGTCTGTCAGTTATGTCCACTTCTATTAGCTCCAGCAGGAGATTGGATTCATTGGCCTCTTTCATTCATAAATAAAATGGAAAGAAAGAGAAATGAGAGACAGGGGATTATTAATTAGAGATATCAATACTTTCTCATAAGACCCTGCAGTACTTGTACCATGGCATTCTGCAAAAACTCACAGCTGGGCAGCTTTTCTGCACATGAAAAACCTTGGCTGATTTTGCTTATTGGCCAGATGAGTGGATAAGGAGACTGCCAGGGAATATCAGATAATTCAGCTGAATGTAGAAATTGAATAAGAAACTCTATGTGTACCTCTAACACACAGTTTTGATTACTGTAGAATGTACTTGGTAACACTTGAGTTGTGAAATGTCAAGATAATTAATCCCACTTCAGCGGTTTCTACTTGCTTCATCATATATTTCAGTAATTGACCAAAAATGTTTACATGAAGGAGTGTAATTGAAGGCATTCCATTGTGTCAATAGTTTAATCTACATACTGTAAAAATAACTAAAACCCAAATATTAAAACATAGTATTAATCCCATTCAGATTATAATTATAATATTAAAAATAATTAAGTACAAATGGCTAAATCATAAAAATGTATAGGTATTCTAAAACTGAATATCAATAGCATGACTATAAAACTATGGTTCATTTAGATAAAGCAAAGAAAAGGATGGTGGGGAGTTTAAAGATGAAAACCTAAAATAACAACAGTAAAAATGTATATTCAATTGTCTTTATTGTTCTAGTGACTGCAATACTAAACAAGCAAATTATAGCAATAAGTATAACAAACTGTATAAAATAAAAAAACATCAATGTCTACATCAATGTCTATTACTGACTATTTATCAGTGAAATTTACACTTAACAAAATCTTGTTATTTTTAAGAAGGTAAAATTACTGTATTTCAATCATCTAAGCAACAGTGTAAGTTACCAGAACACCAAGAAATTTAGATGAAAGAGAGGCAATCAATAGGTGTTGAATGCCTTTATAAAAGTAAGGAACAACTTGGGCCAAAGAGACTTCATCTGTAGGAAGCCCAATAAAACAATCTAAAGCTTTTCTGAATGTGGGGATTTTCTTTCCTTTTTAAGACCAACTTATCAGCTTCTTTCTAGGCTTCCATTGGAGACTTGCATGTAGCAAAGCTACTGTAAGCCCTTGTCCAAATTTCTCCTGTGTTTCTTACCAGCCAGCTGTGCATTAATTCCTAGGAAAGTGCATTTTGATCTTACACATTATTAATCACATTTTTCTCAGTGGCTAGTGAGACTAATTTAAGATTTCTTCAAAAGATTCAGAAAAAGCTGCCAGATTTACAAAGGCAAGTACTATTGGTTGATGTAGCTGCTATTATGTCAGTGTAGGTAAAAAAAAAAACCCTGTACCATAGATGTGGACATCAGAGAAAGGCAGAAGTATGATTAAGCTATTGAAGCACATCAGGGATGCAGAAGATGGTGCAAACAATAACTAATTTCATCTGTTCCATTTGAAGAAATAGCTGCTAATTTATAATCCTGGGCATCCTCCCGCTAGGGCTCTATTATATATATCTAAGGAACAGATTTCTTCCTAGACACACACGTAGTTACATATGTACTACTTGGATGTTTGTCAGCAACTCGGAGGCTACAAATGATTTAAAGTCTCCTATGATTTTTGTTAACCAAAGAAAATTAAATCCAGACAAATAATGAACCTTTTCATCACTTAGGAAAGTGACAGACACATTCAGTGCAAAATTTGCACCCCATTTTTCTACTTTTATCATCCGGTAGGTGAAATAAATCACAGTAAAAGTTAATAATAATATCCAAGAGGACCATGATGCTATCTTCTCATCTTGACTCTTGAGAATTGGGAGCTCCCTCACTTTCGAAACAATTGGATCTGGATGTACGTTATACAGTATTTGAAGAAATTGCTGTTTTTTTAGAGCCTGGTCGTAGTTCCTTTATTTGTAATGTCAGGCAGTGGTGGGCATCTGAGCGACAGGCCTGCGGGAAAGATAGATTGCCCTACAGGAGTTCTATTAGGCAGCTGCCAGACAGAGATCAAACTCTGCTGGAAATGTAGGTTTTTACAAAGGATCACATTAGGGAACTCTACTGATCTAGCCACAAGCACTTAGCCCTGCCAGAGATGGAAGGTTTGTTATCCTCCACAGAATTTATTTTAAAAAATACAAAAAAAAATTATGTATGGTACATTTAGCCCAGGGTTGTCCAGCCTTGACAAAAAATGGAAAGCAAAACTGAATTGTATTAGTTTTCTTCTCGTAAACAGTAATGGAAATATTTAGCAGCTTCGGAACTGATGACTTAGATTTGAGAGAATAAATTCTTATCAGTTCCCAGCAGAAAGAGCTAACTTCATAGATTTTTTTAAAAAAAATTTGCTGAAGATTTATGCTCTGTTGATGTCATCTCCTTAAAATGTTTCATAGGTAATTTCAGCATAGTGTCTAAACTGGACTTTTGACTTGTGATTACTTTTTAAAATTAGTTAAACATTGAGTCCAAATGGTTTGGTTGCCAATGACCAAATTCTCCCCAGGTTGGATAGAAATCTTGATTCAAAGTGACAGATACGTGGCTCCAAGAAAGAGTTTCTAACACAGACAATGAGAAGTACAATATATGGAATATCTCCTGAAAATGTAAATAACCACAAAAGGTTAATCAGTGAGGTATCGTCCAGAAGCAAGAAATAAGGGAGATGGTTTGCCCATACAAACATCACTTTTCAGGTTTCTGAGTCATGTTGCATGAAGCCATGTTGGAACAATACATCCCAAAACTGGGCCAGTTGGAAGTGCCAATTTCTTTCTCACTCTTTCAAAGAGCCCATAGGAAAGGGTTGTTCAATAAGGCAAGCTGAGAGTAAGAATTTCTTATTTGAGGTGAATTTTGCTTCAGAAAAAAAAGCCTGGACTCATTTGTCATAAAAAAAAGCCATTTTTGTTATGTGAACTGAGTTCAGTGTTAGAAGGTTCATAAAATCCTACTTCCCCTGTCACAAATAAGACCATTTGCCTATTTAATTAACCCAGGCAGTAGGAGGAGACAAAAAGATAACATACTATCATTTTTTCTCATCTTTTTCAATGGCAATGCCTTAAATGTTTGAGATGCACTTTCTGAATACTGATGATGTTCATCTGATGCTGAAATGTCAATTAAGCAGCAACCATCCACTGTCACATAAAAAGTGTTGCATCTGAACCCTGTACAGCAGGGTGAGAACATACTATAATAGTCAGCAAGCAAAACAAATGGAGAGCAGGTGAACAATACAGACAGAATGCATACCGACAAGTGTTTATTACAAGATGCCTATGCAATATGCAGGGGAGAAAAAGGAAGGAAAAAAGTAGAAGACCAACTATATGGCTCACCCTGCCATATATCAAATACATTTTGGAAGTGGTGGAATGCAACCTATGCAAGTGGGCCTTGCCCACCGTCCAGAGAATATCATATAAACACAAATCATACATTATAAAGATCTTTTGGAGGTGGGAGAAAGTTCTAATGTAATTTACTGGATTCCCTGTATGGATTGCCCCCATGACTATGTAGGACAGATGGGGAGGAAGCTAACCACCAGATTGCAAGAATAAGAGTGAGCAGTTAGATGAGGAAACTCGAACTCATTGGTAGTCTCACATTGCAATGAATAGGGGCGTCCATTCAATTTCGCAGCTACTAAGATTGTTAACCAAGCAGGGACAAAAATAGCCAGAGTCAATAGGAGTGCTGATTTACCACCAGCTTAGCAGGTACTTGGGAGTCAAGGGCGCAGCAGCACAAAGAAACAACTTCTAACAACAAGTAGCTGGCCATCAACACCCTAATTAACAACTAAAGGCCACACACAACCAGGCATCATATAAATATAATGTGTAGAACAGCCCAGTGCACACATTCTAGAGAGAGAGAAGTTCCCTGAGGATGGGCTATCGAAAGCTTGGAAGAAAAAAAACTTTGGTCCTGGTAACCGATTCAGATTGGATCCTGCCAATTAAATTATCCTGGGAGTGCCCTTCCCTAGGTATAATCTCAGTTTCCCAGTGCATAAATGTAATGCCACTAGGAGGAAGTTCTATACTTTCAAAGTATAAGTTACTAATATTGAGAAATGATTAATTCTCTATTCTCTATTACCCTCTCCTTTTGTAGAAAAATTTAGCACTGAATTGAAAGGCAATGACTACTAGCTTGAGATGCAGTAAGGCCACAGAGTAAAGGAAAAGCAGTCTTTAAATGCTTTGTGAAAGGAAAATCTATAATCTATGCTGGCCTAAATGCCCTCTTATAAATTTCATGTAGCAAGCTTGCTTATCCTTGGCTTTCCCAAGCTAATGCTCTCTAATTTGGCTCTCAGAATTCCCAGGCGGGATGGATTCTGAGAGTTTAGTCCAGCTTAAGTTCCAGAGATGCTTTCATAATGATAAAAATCCATCAGATAGAGATGTCCTAGCTTTAGAGGCCAGGTTTTATGGCATTTCACATATAAAATGCTTTTCTTCATTTTGAGAACTCTTCCCTCAATTTCTTCTTTTGATTCAGATTGGTCATTTCACTAAGAGGCTGCTTTCCTCTCTTTATAAATCTAATTGGCAGCCATGGACTTTGGAGAAATGGTTAAAGCGGGACTCCATCCAGGCAGCCCCTATTCAGAATCATTGCCTTTTTCATTAATTCATGACTGAAGCAGAATTTGCAGTGAATACTCCTGAGAACATATTTTTAGTTGCTGTACATATATATTAATAGGCATAGATGAATGTTGTTCAGCAGAATTATTCCAGCCTAGCTAAACACGGTGTGATTTAAGTAATAATTTAAATGTCCATTTCTCTTTGTAAATGAGGCAAGTTATATATAAAGTAATTCCCTGGTCACTTATGTAGTAAAATTTAGTGACAGGCATTTTTTTATGCATGTAATGGAGCTGTATCTAAGTTAACACATAAAGAACTGCCACAAAGATCTTTATGCTATTAACTCACAGATACCTTCTGCAAATATCAGGGGCTAAATTTTGCAATTGATCAACAGGAACGGTCCCTTTCAAACCTCCCCTCTTTTCTCCCCATATCTTTTTCATTATATATTAACATAATAGCAAGTATTATATTGGAAGTACCAGATGGCCAGTGGCTGGAAAAAAACATATTTATTCATCCTCTAATTATGACACATCTGTGTAATCCTACAGAATAATTAGATATACCCTAACAATATAGATTGAATTGGTGATTCATTTCTCTTGTTCTCTTTTTAAAAGAAAACTTTGAAGGGTGAAACTACTATGATAATCTGCAGTACTCATACAGAAATTGCTTACTTTGCAGTGTTATTTTTTATATTTATGTTGAGAGCATTCTTATTTTATTAAGTAAAGGATGAATACTATAAGTACCAAATCTGGGTACAGAAATCTATACCTGGTGGCAGCAGAGAGATTTTAAAAAAAAACGCTCTAGCTCTCTGTTGCCATCTAGTAGTCATCTGGATTTTGTAGACTTTAACCAATCAACATCAACAGGCACATAGAGATAAACAACATTTACATATCATTCAAAAGAGTCAATAAAAAGAGTAAAAGGAAACACAAAGACTAGAACATCTCCTGCCAGCAATCATCATCCAGATAAACAATGATTAAAACTTGGAGCAATACCAGATATACAATGAGGCAAGCAGTAAGCAATACACTAATCAATGAATTATCAACTCAGACTTATAATCAAGAAGTAAAGAACTTAATCAAGGAACTTCCAAGGAGAAAACAACACCTTCACCAATAACGTGTTTTCCTGAAAGTAAGACCTACCCCCAAAATAAGCCCTAGCTTGATTTTTTGGGGGTGGGCCTAATATAAGACCTACCCCCAAAATAAGCCCTAATTTTGAGGTGAGGCACATGCCTAAAAATCAAGTTAGGGTGGGGGTGGGGGGGTGGAGCTGCCCTACGCACCCTGCGCCCACTTACCATTGCAGCCTGCCTCTTCTCGCCAGCCCACTTCTTCTGCGGTATCCCCAGGACTGCATTTCACAGTCAGAGGCCTTTCCAGAAGGCCTCTGCAGCCGAGAATCAAGCTACAGATTCAATCCGTAGCTCAGTTCTCGGCTGCAGAGGCATTCTGGAAAGGCCTCAAATGGCAAAATTCAGGCTGGAGCTCCATTCTCAGCTGCAGATGCATTTCCTTCAGCTGCAGAAGAAGTGGGCTGGCTGGTTGGGGCTGTCAGTGCTGGAGATGAGTGGAAAAGGCACCCCCCAAAAAAATAAGACCTGGTGTCTCTTTTGGAGGCAAAAACAAACAAACAAACCGGGGCTTATTTTTGGGGAAACATGGTACTAATGAGGCAAGCTACTGTGTATAAACATAGAGCAAACCCCACTCCCTTCTAGCACTGATGAAGTTACCCACTTGGATAATGAAATTTCTGCAAGAAAATAACTAAGCTCAGAGAGCTCCAAGGACTCCACAGTTCAACACTGAACTATATATATTCTCTTCTGTTAACCAAAAAACTTGGTCCATCATTACCTTGACAGGTATGACACTCTCAGTTTGTTGATCCAATGCAGTTCAGATCAATACCCAACTTGCTTTCTAAGAGACAAGTATATATCTCCAAAGGAGATGGGCAGTTAAGCAATATGAAATATCAATCAATCAATCAATAAAATATTGGAGATAATTGTTGGAGATAACACTCCCTTTAAAATAAGTGTCTTGCTCATCACATAAAATAATATTGCTTCTGAAAAATAAGTACATTTAACTATATAGTTCTACTATAATATACATAATTTAAACTATTTCCATCTAGATAATCATTCTTAAAAAATAAGAACATTTATTCACACAGAGATATTTACTTATTCTTGATAAAACAATACATATGCTAATCTGTCACATTAATATTTTGCTAATTGTACTAGAAGCTCAAAGTCGTCTTTCTTGATAGAATAATATGCTGTTTTTCATGAATCTTTCTGACAATATTTCCTTTTTCCAGAAATTGTCTTTGGCAATCCTTCCGGAAACTTGCTGAGTTATTTACAGTGTCCTCTGTAAAGTCATTTTATTTGGCTAATATCACAATTTTAGAGTCTTCTGGCTTACTATGTAATTGCTAACTGGACAAATTTGCTGTGTAACTAATCCAGAAAGAGAATATAGCAGCAACCGGAGTGAAATTGTTGAAGATATTGGAACAGATAAATTTAAATAAATAAATAAAGGAAAATATAATCCTGCTTTGTGTCTGTGTTTGTGATATTGTGATAAATATTCACAGAATAAAAGTTTTATGCAGTGGGGTGATTATTGCCCCATGTGGCCATAACTATTTCAAATGAGAATTGTATATTTTACACAATTTGAGAAAAGGGAACATTTTCAGTGTAATAGAATCAGCAACATTAGCCTCTTTATACCACTTTCAGGCCCCATAAACAATTTGTTATATAGATTATATTCAGTGTTTGAACTGGTTGCCATTTCCTTCTAAACACACCCTTTGATGCACTTCCTAACTATGTAACATTTTCTCTAAAACAAAATAATAAGAAAACATATTGTGATTGGTCTATGGGGCCTGACTTTTGGTGCACCCATTAGACTGGCATATTTGAACAGGAATTATTGCCAGCAAAATTTTAATTCAGGATTTATGCATACAATCTAGATAAAATCTTTTCACAAAACCATCTTTGTGCACATTTAAATAACTGAACCATCCTTCCATTCTATTAAATATACAAAAACTCCCAACTGCTGGAATACATTAGATAGAATTAAAAAAAGAAGAAGAAAGATCATTGTTTTTCTCCAGCACCTTCTGCCCCAAGTGAAACTGACAGGTATTTTTGAGTAGAAAATAGAATTTGATCTTTTTGCACTAACTCTATGCTCTAAACTGACAGATCACTTGTAATAAACCAGGCGGGACCAATAGCTTCCAATCCTAAAACATCAGTCTGGTATATTCCCAGCCATGTAACATTTTAAGATTGGTCTAATCACTGATCTCTGTAAAAATTCTTGTAGTCCAACAGGTTTTAGAAAATTCCAAGCTTTATTAACTCAGCCACTCATTCTGCTTCTTCATTTTAGGAAGCTAGGGGCTAGTTGTGGGCCAGTAGTGCGGATAATAGCCTATTGTTTGAAGAAAAAAATCCAATTATTTTCTCAGATTGAAATAGCAGCACATTATCAGATGTAATTTACTCAAACAACCCATAAGAGACCGCTATATTCCTTTACGTTTGTGTGATAAAATGGATACCAACTTTCTGTGGGAAATTAGTCTCAATGCCCTTGTTTTATTTCATTTTCTACCCAAGTCTCTATAAAACCTCTACTCAGATTGATCTTCAGAACTAAACTGGAGCAGAATTAATTGACAAAGGTCAAAACCTCTTGTCAGTTAAATACTGAGTAATTTGTGCAAAGGAAATTCAGTTTTCACTTGTGAAAAATCCAAATTTCAAAACTGTTGCTATGAGGCCATTTGGAAAACAATATTAGGCTTGCCATAGGCCAACAATTTGTCTCTAGCAATTTACTTGGTGCAGTGAAGTTGACACTGATTCTAAGCTTGCTTCATTTTTTCTGCCCCACTTTATATCTGAACCACATTATAATGATCTCTGCAAAGTAGGTGTGATCTCAACTTGGGAAAAATGGTTTTATGTCCAGATTGAATTCAGAAGTAACAGTTAAGAGTAAAAAGTCAATCAATGATGGCTATGGTATGCGTGAGGTAGCGTGTCTTTGCCTTACCTATTTTTCACAATTACTGGAAACGGTGTTTCTCAAATGGAAAGTGGTTGTTTAAGCAGTGGAAACATTGACCTGATTTGTTTTTACTGACATTTGTAACTTACTAGACTTTTGTCTTTGGTGCTGATATGACTGCACTCAACAGGCAGAGGCTAACGATGAAGGCAATTCTTTATCAACCCGTCATGAGAATGACATGTTTCTGCGGAAGCAGAAGTTGACTGAATGGAATTATTTGAGGCCATTATTTCTATAGCTTGCGGCCTAACCAGTTCATTATAGAATAACAGAATAGCAGAGCTGGAAGGGACCTTGGAGGTCTTCTAGCCCAACCCTCTGCTTTAGGGGGTATTAGGGCTATGGCAGCGGTGGGATTCAAATATGTGAACAACCGGTTCTCTGTGTGGATGCTGCTTCCGGAAGTCCATTCTGGGCCTGGGCAACAAAAAATTAGCTACTGGTTCTGCCAAAATGGTGTGAACTGGCTGAATCCCACCACTGGGCTATGGTTGCAAAGAGTTTTGAATGCAAGTTGTCTCTGAAAATCCCAAAATCCAGTTGCTCGGATAACCATTCTGGCAGTGATTTTGCAAATTTGTACAGCGTTTGCTAAACCTGTACAGACTAAACAGCAATCCTCTGTTTATTTTCATCCTGTAGACTCCTGACTATCAAAAAGCTTCTGAAATTTATAAGAGGAGAAGATTTCTGAGCCACTGGAAATCCTAAACCTGCTCCTCCTAATACCGGTAACAGATCCATTGTGCTATAAGGGCAGTCCTTTCTTTGCCGATTCCTTAGGCAATTTACAAGTATTCTTTTGGGCTTTATACTTGTTATAATTGTAGCACAGAAAGAATTCATTTTGACATTGTTGATAAAATGAACACTACTCTCTTTAAAAGAAGAATAGAAGAATTTGGAATGGAAGCTCAAGCAGGTTCCAAGCTTCCAGTTAAAACAGCCATTTTCACAGAACTTATTAACAGCCTTTCTGCAAGGATATTTCTCCAAACTGCTGGAGGGCATTTCCTCCCCTTCACCATTTCCTTGCCCCAACCACTCAAAAGTGTGTCAAGCCCAGCCAGCCATTCTCCTTATTGCTTGTAATGTCAGCTTGGACATGAGGAAGGAGAATGGAAAGAAACTATACCTAGTCAGAGCTCAATCTCATGATGATTTTGAGGGGAAAAAGTTCCTCTCATCCCATTCCACCAGACAAGCCAGACAATAAATTGCCCCCTATCCAGACTATGGGTGTCTATTTGAGCAACTGATGTGTGAGGCATTTTCATCTTAAAAGACCTGGGAAATAACGGAGAGCAAGTGAGACCCCAAAGGAAGACAATTGTTGGCAAAAAATCTGGAGGAGTGCTGGAGTATTTTTTTGGTCTAACACATTTTATTAAAATTTATTTTAATAATTTTTTTTGTGAGCTGAAGCTTATTTCATCAGATGCATGAAGTGGCTAGAGTGATGTAGAATTTCAGTTGGGGTGAGATGAGGGAAAGAAGAAGATGGAAGAGAGGAGAAGATAGGTTGGTTATTCAGATGCAGGTTATATCATGGGGAGATTACCAGTATTTTACCAACAAACAATTACAGTATATTATTGTGTTAAAAATCCAGTGTATTTGTTGAGTTTGCCTGAGTTTGAGATTTGCTTGAGCTGGTTTTAAGGAAGAATTTATATTGATGGGAGAAGACAAAAGCCCATAACCCTTAGAGAGCTGCATAGAAAGACAAGGATAGCATACTTGAATTGTGTTAGTACTGGGATACTCCATTCTGTCCATTCCTCATTATAATTTCCTGCCCTTATCCCCCCCCCAGTTCTGCCCTTTTATTTAGCTTTTGTTTTAAATGCTACTCAGCTACTGTTCAAAACTATAACACACACTATTATATGGTTAAAGGTCTAAGAAATACGTACCAACATCATTTGACATTATTTTTTGAAGACATAGTGCTTCCACATCAGTTAAAATTGCTCATTTTGGCATTTGTTATTTTTATGTATGGCACTGATTACTTTCCAGCTTTGTAAATATATAGTATTTTTCCTTATTTTATTTTTCACTAGTGAGGAAGTGTATGGTTTACTTAAGGAGGGAAGTGATTTGCTATTAACAATTAGATATTACCTTTTTAATGTATGATGATCAATCATTGTTTAGGAGATTCCTGAAACAAAATCATCTCTGTATGTATTAAACAGGTATGTCCACTCTGTAGCTCATAGATTGCATAGGGCCCTGGACAAGTAGTAATGCAGTTCCACAAAATCATAAACCTTTATCCATAGTATGTGATTGTATATATATTAACTATGTTATATTGTATATGTGGTCCAAGACAATTCCTCTTCATACAATGTGGCCTGGGCAAGCCAAAAGCTTGGTCACCATGAAAAGGATAAATTGAAGGTCTTGCATTTCATCAAGGAACTATAACTATATTTTGCACATTTTTTCACCTGAATTTTCTCTAATAAAGGAATTGACCAAGTTATATAACATTATAGGGGTAATAGGCAACATAAACTAGTGCTTTTGGAATAATCTAAGGCATAAATGAACAGCTTGAATCCTACAAAATCTATCCTCAAATTCTCTGTGTTATTTTAAGGGTAGTAATAAATTCTTGAATACATGGGAATAATCATTGTAATTGCACTTAATTAATTTTAATTGAATTTGAATGAAATAAAATTTAGGTTTTGTCCTGGCCATAGTAATTTTTTGTTAGGGACTTGCAATGAGGTTCCTAGCACATGGTTGCAAGGCCAAATGCAGTTTTATCCCAGAAAAAAAAAGCATGCTTTTCATTTAAGGCACACACACATACAAACAAACACACACACACACACACACACACACACTCAGACATTCCATGTTAATAATTAAAAATGCCACAATTTTATAATTTAATATTTCTAGTTCACTCTGAGCATTCAACAAAAATGAGCATCAACTACTATCATAAAATAAGCTATTAAATTGTTATTAAACACACCCACAGAATATGCTTTTTTTTTTTTTTTACAATCTTAAACTGAGACAGACATTCCAGATTCAACTCAAAAAGTGATCGACAGCACCCCTGTGTGGTAGATGACTGGTCCTGTATGAAGAAACCTTTTTTTTTTTAATGAAGAAGGAATGACAAGCGAGATGATGCCACGTGGGCATGATATTTGTATATATGGAACTGCAATTGTCTGCCTTATTTCAGGCCAACAGAATGAGTTAATCTGCCAAAATTCAAAAAGTACACATAAATGCACATTGTTTGTTTGGGTGTTTTGGACTAATTTAATCTTTAAATAATTATCTTGGATGAGTAGCTAAAATCCTTTGAGAGACTATATATCTAGGTTAGCCAGAACAGTATAATGAAAACATGAATTGGGGGAGGGAGAGGGGGTTGGTCTTTCTTCTTTGCAATTTCTGAGAAATATTGTCCTGGGTAATAGACCATTGATGCATAGGATCAGTAATAGAAATGATGACTGATAACAAGCTATACAATGCATGGCCTCTTTTTCTTGAAGATGGTGTTAACTGTGTTCTGAATAAAGTCCTTCAATGGAATAGGGCCTCGTTAGAATGATCCATTGTCAATAAGTAGGCTCAGCTGGTACCAGCAAAGACAAGGGAGAACCTCTTATTTAAGGTCAGAGTCACCTTCAGTCTTATTGTGATAGACCAAGAGTTCTATTCAAAAAGTAAATATCACCAAAGAAAAAGTGGTGAACTTATGAAACAGTGGGAGAGGCAGTACAAGACGTATATGGCACAAGAGGCAAAGATGTAAATTTATATTTCATAAATTAAATATAGAAAAATATAGAAATATAGAAAAATATAGAAAAGTAAAATATTCCAATGACCAGAATAAAAGACTCCCCCCTCCTTTTAAAAGGGCCTTGACACATAGGAGAACACCATCATTTTCATTTACTGCCTGATATTTCTTCTTTAAAACTGAAGTTTGATTGGACTAAAAAGGTACAATTTTAATAATAAACAGATTGATTTCAAAAGTATTTTTGAAGCTGAATTTTTAAATATATTTCATTGTAAGGCTGTCAATCAATAGTTTTTGGCTGGAGTTTTGCAACCAAGACTTAGTAGCCCTTGTACATCCATAAATCTTAAATATATGCATTCCTGAAATGTTTTCATCTGTCAGCTTTTGTATTTCCTAATGTTAACCCTTTTAGATACATGGAAGCTATTTACAAAAAATTGACAACCAAATTCTAGCAACTGGATGGATGGCAAATGAGGAGAAAATTCTACAGACCCTTTGCAGAATTTTATGAGAGCTGCTACTGTACCTCACTAGGTTCCCAGGCTTTTTAATATTTTCAAACAAATAAAATACCTCATAGTAATGTATTTCATGCTGCTATATTTTATTTTTTGCTGTGATCCTCTGACTGATGCAACATTATGTTTTGTTTTGGCGGCTGGACAGAGCCATCCTGTTGAACAGTCTCTAAAGCCCAGTATGCAAAGCTGGGACAGGGAAGCTGGTAGAATTATTTTCTGTATTAACCAAGGAGAGAGAAATAACTTGCTAGGGATGAATTGAAATCAATATGGATTGATTGATATTTCAGAAAATTAACTTGGGCCACCACTGCACATTTGATCTCCCCATTCCCCCAATTCCTATATATAACAGTTCAGTCTCCATTAGTAAAACAAGGAAAAATGACATTCCATTTCCTCATTAAATGGGCCACAGACATGCACTGACAATTCTTTTTTTGCTGAATCTTCATGACTTTGCTTTCATCCGGTCCCATACCTGAGGCAGTCTTAAGTCATCCTTAGTTGTATCCATGTTAAAATAAAATACTTTGCCTCTCATCTTAACACAGATTTTGCATTCTATTGGTGATTCAGATGTGAGACCCCTGGGGGGGGTAGCAGTTCCCTATTACCCCTTTTAGAAAGTTTGCTGCAATGGCTAAGTCATCAGGCTAGAAACCAGGAGACTGTGAGTTCTAGTCCTGCCTTAGGCATGAAGACAGCTGGGTGACCTTTGGCCAATACCTACCTCTCAGCCCTGGAAAGGAGGCAGTGACAAGCCACTTCTGAAATCTTTCTAAGAAAACTGCAGCCAACTTGTTCAGGTAGTTACCAGGAATTGGTACTGAGTCAAAGGCATATGAACAAACATACAAAAACCCACTAATCCCTTCAGGCTAGTGTGGGTATGCTGTCTGCCCTCCAATCCCCTTCTGATGTCTTTAGAGCAGGAATCCCTAACCCCTGGTCTGTGGACCAGTACGGGCTGTGGCATGCCAGCAACTGGTCCGCACAAACAAGCAAAACCCCATCTGCAAGATGCAGGCAGCACACAAAACCATGCACCCTCCAGTCTGTGGAAAAACGTCTCTCCACGGAAGCGGTCCCTGGTGCCCGAAAGGTTGAGGACCTCTGCTTTAAAGAACCATTCTTCTCTGGGCAGTGGAATCCCTAGCATAAAGACCAGATCATTCCGAGAAGAGCTGATCAGGGGCATCAGTGAGGGCAGCCATCCAGTGAAGCAGGACAGGCAGGGATATCTCTGTGTCTGTCTGTCTGTCTGTCTGTCTGTCTGTCTGTCTGTCTGTCTGTCTGTCTGTCTGTCTCTCTCTCTCTCTCTCTCTCTCTCTCTCACACACACACACACACACACACACACACACACCACTCTGGCTGCCTAATGTTGAGCCTGCTTTTAAGCAAACATTCACTGTTCTTCCGGAATAGAAGATATAGCAGCTATCACCTGATTGCCAGGCTCTCTTTGAATTTACCCATGTAAAGAATTGTGCCAGATCAGGGTAAGTTTTATCAGATGGCTAAAACCCCAGTCTCTTGCTCCCCATTCCCATCCTGCATTAGTGCAGTAATTAGTAGATGTTTTCTTATCATCTGGGATCTGAGAAGAAGTGTCCAATGGTCCTTAGCCCAGGGACGGCTGGCCAAATAAATCTCAGGATGTAAGAAAATCTTCTTCAAACAAGTACATTTATTGATGGGCAGCAGCAAAGGGGTTACCTCTCTCTCAAAAGAGGAGCCCTAAACAAGGCAAGAACACACTCATTTATATTTTAGCATAAACAACAGAGAAAACACTGGTTGGTTACACCTTGAGGTATAGAAAATATTAATTAGTTACATTCAGAGGTAGAAAGGAGAGGTTCTGCTTTCAAATACCAATCACATTTATATGTCCATAAGCCCCATAATACCTTATTTGGCATTTAACTGACTCATGCCTATTCAGCAAAAACTTAGACTTTCTCTGCCTATGTGCTCTATTACAGCACTCCTGTTCACATGCAACTATGCAAATTTTACAAGCACAATACTTTTCTATTTCCTGTAGATTCTGCAATATTTCCCATTTTCTTTAGGACTCAAGAGCTGTTGCTGGAAAGTCAAGAGCATAATTTGAATACATACAATGCTTTTACTTGAATATACTAAATAAGTCTAGGTGATTGCAACAATCAGCTTCTAGGGCAGCGATGGTGAACCTTTTAGAGACCGAGTGCCCAAAACCCATCCCCGTCCATCTGCTGTGCTTGCCCTGCCCTGCCCTTCCCTGCCCCCTGTCCCTGCTCCCACCTGCCTGCAGGGCCACCCACTGCCTCCACGGCCCGTGGCAGTGCCATGGCAGCCATGCCCTCCACCCACTCCTCGCATTATCTGCATGTGATGCGGAATGAGGGCGGAGTCTTGTTCCCGCTGCCCGACTGCCATGTCATTTGCTGCGCTGCTCCGCGTGGATGGCACCCAGAGGCGACTCTCCTCCGGGGGGCTGCTGGTGAGGAGGGGGCTGTGGGTGGAGGCGGGGCTGGGGGGGACAGCAGGCATGCCCACAGAGAGGGCTCTGAGTGCTGCCTCTGGCATGCATGCCATAGGTTCATCACCACTGTTCTAGGGAATCCAAGATTCTAGGAATAGCATCTGTGTTTAAATCCTGAGTTTATTAACTGATATAGGCTGATTACAGACCATTCTTCTGGCTGAGCTGTTGATGACACCTGTAGTGTGTTTCCATAACATAGGTCCCAGACTCTGTTTTTCATCTTGCTAGCTCCACTATTTACACAAGGGGAAGGGAGCACATCCAGGGAAACTCACCAATCTCTGCTCTAATGTGCCTTGTGCATCATAGATAAGGGCAGCACCATGAGGTGGCATCCTGTCTATGGCAGGATAGGGATTGTCTGTGGTGACAGAAAATTTTTATGTGACTAGTGTTCCTGTATAGTTCAAGGACTGGGGAAGAGCCCATCACCTGGCTATAAGGAAGAGCCCTAGGAGTGATTCAAGCAGATTCAAAGTTGCACAATTAGTTTCAG
The DNA here is from genome assembly GCA_034064705.1 of Bothrops alternatus. Lineage (NCBI taxonomy): Eukaryota > Metazoa > Chordata > Lepidosauria > Squamata > Viperidae > Bothrops > Bothrops alternatus. Next base: position 2,465,003 of record JARGCV010000068.1, read on the forward strand.
CTAGTATTCTTTGCTTCTGAACATCAGAAGGACTGGAATTACATGTCCCTTTCCTGAATTACTGTCCCTTTCCTGAACCTTATCCTCCTAGAGTCAGTAAACTCCTGGATTTAGCACACCACGTTTAATTCTGGCTAGAATCACGAGTTCTGCTTTAGAGAAAAAATAAAACATAGAAACTCTGAGCCTCTAGGGGGCAGCAGAAAGCAATATACCAACAGCCGTTGCTGAAAAGAACACCTGTATCTTCCTTTCAGAAGCTGTCTCCATAGATAGATAGTACTGAGCCTGATGAAAAGAGTAATGAAAAGAGAGATTCTCCACACAGTGATAGCTCCATATTCTTCTTTTACACAGAAAGTCCAAATTATGATAATGTTATGAGTGGAATCAGAGATTTATGCAATGTTGCCAGGAGAGGAAGAGCTATGGTTTGTGTGGTGCATCAAAACAAGCACATATGACATAGGGGTTTTTGTTTTCTTGTCAGAAAAGACTGCTGTGTTCCTTTCCAAACATGAAGTTAGCAACTTAAATAGGAGGAGAGTTTTGTGGTTTTCCTTTCCTCTGCTCCATCAGCTCTTCTGTAGCTTGGTTTTCTTCAACCCTCTCCCCCCTCCCCCTCCCTCTCTGCTATTAACATTTTCATTTTGCTGCAGCTAAACAGAGGAAGGGCTGGGGGATTTATCTCCATCTCACGCACTTAGTGGTGTTACAGCAGTGAATCAGATGCCAGCATTACTGGGATGGTGTAAAGCAGAGAACAAAGTCCTTTTAACACCCCTAAATTCTATTTTTGAAGGCCAAATATCTTGTAAAATTCATGGAATTTCAATGTTTTCACTTCAACATTTGTTCTCACTTCAACATTATGAACGTCTCACAAGTGTGTGCCATTGGTGATCACAGAATTTCATCATTTCTTTGATTTTCCTGGTCTACTGAGCGCAATATCGTGGGATTATAATGGGACATGTGGTTTTTCCTTGAAAGCCTGCCTGAGTGTTACTGAGTTATGTTCTTATAGCTATATAAGAGCTATAGAACTGTAGCAAGTGGGTGACTAAAAAAAGAAGAAAAGAAAAGAAGGAGAAAAAATATCTTGTTGCAAGGTTCTAAAACAGGGGTCCCCAACCCCTGGGCTGCTGACTGATACCGATCCGTGGCCTATTAGGAACCAGGCCACACAATGAAGCTTCATCTGCACATGTTGTAGGTTGTGTGTGAAACCATTCCCCGCTCCCCCGGTCTGTGGAAAAATTGTCTTCCATGAAACCGGTTCCTGGTGCCAGAAAGGTAGGGGACCACTGTTTTAAAGGGTTCTAAAGGGAAGATGTTCATGAAGCAAGGGAGCTTTATGACTGTATCTAGAAACTTAACCCAAATATACCGACACTATTAGGCATAGAAGGTTGATTGACTACATTATCCTGGGCTGCATAGACAAAAAGACTACATTAGAACTGGGAAATTAAGCTAACCACCCCCTCAAATTCTCAGGGCTTTGAATCCAAGGCTTGCTTTCCAAACAAAGATGTGTACAGGATGTTGGGTAGACAAGGGAAGAAATAACAAAAAAAAGTAAACTTTGTTGTATCACTTTCCTCATAGCAATACCAGTCAGTGAACTTTGGATTATATGGTGTATGTGTGGGTGCACGTGCATGCTTTCAAGTAACTGACTGACTCCTGGTGACTGCCTGGAAAAGCCTCTGCAGTTTTCTTGGCAATTTTAGGAGTACTTTGCCCTTGCCTCCTTTCTAGAGCTAGAAGAGAGTGACTGGCCTAAGCTGACCGAGCTTCCTGCCTAAAGCAGAACCAGAATTCCTGCTTTGTTTTAGCTTGGTGCCTTAACCACCACACCAAACTGGCTAGTATGAAAAAGGTAGCAAGAAACATATTTGTGCCACATATAGCTGAATGTTTTCAAAGGAGCTAACTGGCATTTCGTAAATTAGATTAACAGTAACATAGTGCTATGAATTTAACACGCTTAAAGAAAAGGCACTGCTGTTCTCACTCTCCTGGCAAACAGCTAAAGTCATAATTCATTCCTTTTCCCACATTTTTGCACAGTTCCAATTAAAACAGGGTAGCCCTGATTAAGGCATCCCTGGCCGTTTTTATCTTATGATTGTTTCTACCTCTCAGATAAAACAGTTCCTATTCCCTCCCTCCCTTCCTCTCTTTTACTGGGGGACCAGTAAGAAAGTACAAAGAATGTTATCCAGTCACTACCCCACACTGTGACAATCAGTCATGGGCTAACAAAAATCCCTCAGCCTATTGCACAGACTAAATTTCCAGAGGAAAATTGAGTGAATTGCAAAATAAATAAACCTGAGAGACTGCAATAAAAAGAAAGTATGTGTGAAAATGGAGACTGTAACAAATGTAAACAACAGCACTGAAATCTTACATGTGAGCAAATTGCAACTGACCCTTTTCCCGGTTTCATGTTGCTATGGTGCATGTTGCTATGGTAGTGCACAGCACAGCTATGGTGGAGAAATGTCCTCAAATTGGGGGAGGCGGACTTTGTTTCTTGATTTCACATCTATCACTCTAGCCATTATGACCTTATAATATTTTTCCTCCAAAGAACTCAGGGTGGTTATAATTCTTCCCACATCTCAGTTTATTTAGTAACCACAAACGTGCAATAGACCAGACCAAAGATAGCCATAAACTCCAAGATATCTAAAGAACTGTCTGAAAATTTGAATTGAAGTCTCTCCTGAGAAACTCCACTGTGGAAGCCACTATATCCCATTGGGGACACCTGCCTAATTGCTGCTGCCAGCTAAACAAACCCCAGAATACCTTTCACTGGGGGAGGGGAAAGGTTTTTTTTGTAGTCTTCTATATTTAGGAGTAATGTCTGCGAGCCAGACAGAAGACATTATTTTTTGATTTACAAGGAAGTTATTTTCTCAGGTATCTGGTGAAATAGCAAGGAGGTAAGCACTTGCTCAAAGGAATATACCTGATCTCATATTGTTTCTTAGGAAACACCTTTCATCTCGTCCAATACAGTGAAATCCTAACAGTGTCCATTAGCCTGGAGATAGGTGAGCCCCATCTTTAGAAACAAACTGTCTGAATGCAGAGATGTCATTTCAACTGAAAACAGGGCCTGGACTGCAAATAACGTGGGTGTTTTGTTGTGTAGAATAAGGAAGGGAAGTAGGAGATGGAAAGCCATGTTGTAAATCACAAGCACAATAGGAGTATTTATTATTAAGCTCAAAAATGTTGTAGAATCACCTCTGTAAATGTGGGAGGTCACCTGGTTGAATGAGAAGTATCAGCACAGTGACCCAAGGCAGCCTTCATATGAAGACCTATTTACCCAGACCAGGGGAGGAAGAACTAGCTGGCAGGGCAGTTACAGGTAGTCCTCAACTTACAACCATAATTGAGTCCAAAATTTTCATTGCTAAGCAAGACAGTTGTTAAGTGAATTTTATTTTATTTTATTTTATTATTATTTATTTTATTTTATTATTATCATTATTTATTCAAACAAAAATTACAAATCTAAACAAAGAAAATAAGAAAATAAAAATGTGGAGGCTTCCAGTTTTGTGCAGTTATGTCAACAGCTGAGGGATTGCGAGGCTCCGCACCCTACAGCTGATTTCTCTCTGTTTGGGGACCCTAAATGGGACAAAAGCCACCCTGGAGAGATGGCAAGGAAGGAGGGAAGCCCCGACGATCGTGGGAGATGGCAATCAATGCAGACATCTGGGGAAAGCCCTCCAGAAACCGACAGAAGAAAGGCTAGCATCATTTGTGAGTCTAGCCCAAGCTACATGTAGCCGAAGCCAAAAAGCATTAAATTAAGTGTGATGTAAACAGCATGATTGCACTGGGTAAGAATATTGATTCTCTCTCTTCTACCTGACTGATTTCCTAAAAAAAAAGAAAAGAAAAAACCCCAGAAGTAAAAATCCTCCAAAAGTGAGAGGGTTTTTTTTTTGCCCCACCCCTCTCTAAATGGAAGCGGCAAATTAAATTTATGGGGAATAAAGATACAGAAATAAAATTAATATAAGATTCAAACCTGGAAAATGTGAAATCAATGGAATTTATTAAGAGTTTCCTGGCAAAGGATTATTGACGGAGATAAAAGGCTTATTTGTTTTGAAAATTGAAAAATGGACTGGTGCTGACATCTAGTGGCGGATGAAAATACTGGCCTAAATATACAGCCTAGAAAAAAACCTGACATTGTGATCTTAAAAGTCTTAACTAAACAAAGAACATCTGTAATAATAAAAAAAGAGAACACTGTGGACTGTCTACAAAGCGAGAACTATAAAACTTAGAAAAAAATGACCTTCCTGGACTATAAATACTTTTTTTTGTTGTTATTTATTTATTTATTTAGTATGGAGTCGTGAATGCATTGGCACTTAAAGCTTTTCCCAAAAATAAAATTAAAAAAACAGCAACCTTCTATTGAATCCTGAAGTCATTACTCCAGATGGCTGTGGATTATGGAAGTTGATGTTTAATATTTTTTTTGTAAAAAATTATTTTATTAAAACCATCAACATTAAACATAAGATCATATTAAAAAGCAATCATCGTATAACCTGCAATACAACTCTAAGGATCAGTCTTTGTAAACGTCTGGTTTAGTAAACATTCCTCACTCCTCACGTCAAGCCTCAACTATACGCCTGATACATTTTATTTGATTGGTGTTTCTCTTATATATGGTCTATCTACTGTTTCTAGTCTATCACCTATTGTTCATTCGAGCTTTAGAAGTAAATTCGTCTCAGTAGTAGTGCAATCTTTTATGTTCCCTAACAAAAGATCCTGAGGTAGAAATTCAGTATCCTGAGGTAGAAATTCAGTACGCTTTTCCAATATTAAAGCAAACAACATTAGATCTGGGCTCATATTAATAAGCTGTCCTCATAAGACCTGAAAATACAGCTCTTGTATATGGTTTATCTACTATATCTAGTCTATCACATATTGTTCATTCGCGCTTCAGAATTAACTTTGTCTCAGTAATAGTGCAACTGTGACTTTAAAGCGATTGGCAGAGAAAGGATTTTTGGTCATTATGGAGCATCAGAGGTCTGCAGAAATAACATACCAAGAAAAAAATAAATACTTCCCAGGAGGAAATGTATGTTATGTTACAACAATTACAAATGACACTAATTTCAAACCACGAGGAAATTAAAAATGAATTTGAAAAGTTAAATCTTTAATTTAACATCACAACAAATAAATGATCAGTAAACAAAAAAGAGAGAGCCCATGCAAAGCAGACAACTGAATATAAACTAGTCGAAAGAAATTTAGAGATAGATACTCAAGTGGAGAAGAACCTACAAGAAACACAAAATAAATTTGAGGACAAGAAAAAAGATTTGACAAGATGGATTGCAGAGCTGTTGGGAGTACTGCAAGAAATGGGGAGACAAGAGACGATGAGAGAAATCTTCAATGAAGGGGCAAAATCTTTATACAAAGACATGATGTTTGATTTGCCTCTTATATTCACAACAACATCTACAAGATTATGGAAAGACTTTTTGATTCAATGAAATAGATTGATTGGGAAAGATGTTTGGCAAAAGGAGAGGGCTAAAGTGAGAACTAAGGAATTAGATGATGGGGTGCATCAGAGGGAATACTTAAAAAATTAAACACTTGTTTGAATATGATTGAAGAAATAGAAAGATTTTAGTTTAAGAGGGATGAATACCCCAAGTAAGATAGTATTTTTTTCTTTTCTTTTTCTTTTTTTCTCTTTTTAGTTTGTTTTTTGATATAGGGAAATATAAAAATGTTTGGGATGGCTAATATAAAGGAAATGTTTTAGATATTTAAATGTAATTGATCTTAAGAAAATTTTAATAGATAACTAAAAATGTTTTGAATGGAGTTAAAAGATTAGATGATTGGATTTATTAAATGGAACATCTAAAGATTAAATATAGGTTTAATTATGGGTAAAAAGAACAGAAATAAATGGAAATAAATGTATACTAGATTAAGAGGGATATGTATTTTCAGTGGTATATTATTTTCTTGTTATTTTCTTCCTTTTTTCTCTTTTTTCTTCTCTCTCTTTTTCTTTCTTTTTCTTTTTCTTTGGTGTCTATTTTCATTTACTTTTTAAAATATGAAAATAGACTTAAATACTTAAATGTAATTAACCTTGAGAAATTTTCAGCCAGTAAGAATGTTTTGAAGATTGTAGAGAAAACAAATTTAAATAAGAATTGTAAATAGGATTCATGACGAGGCAACCAAGATGACTAGACAGAAAAGAAGCATGATGTTGATGTGATTATTATTGATAGAAATTTCAGAACAATTTTTATATTTAAATTGTTACCTATTGAATTAATAAGAATTGTATTAATTCAAAGTTGGCAAAGAGAATATTATTGTAAGAAGAGGAAATCAAGCAAAGCTATTATGTGGACTTTGGAATATAAAAACTGATTGTTAGTGATTACTTTGTAAATATAAGCCCAGACAACATACTGTTTAACAAATATTAAGGTGTTTATGTTAAAAAAATCAATAAAATATATTTTAAAAAAAGAAAATAAAAATGTGATAGCCCCAAGTAGGTCCCTTAGGAAAGAAAGACCCTCAACTCCATTTGGTTGAAGTAATTGGTTCTTTTATTAAAGGTTGCTGGCTGCAGCAAAGGCAGGCTAATTTCCCACTTGAAAAAGATGCAAAATGTTTCCCTCATCCCAGCCCTCCCCCCATGACCAGTCCATCTTCAGTCAATGAAGTTTCACCTAGGTGTTTTGAGAGTGCTGAGATGTTTGGGGTAATCCACATTCTTCCTCAGGGTGCATGGCCATGCTGGCACAAACTGGTTCTGAGCTTCTCTGTTTTTGGTCAAGCTGTCATTCCCCCTTCTCCCCATTTCTCATCACGTACCCAGACAGATTTATTGTCCATTTGTTTTCCCTTCCCTCCTAGCTTTTGATAGCAGGATGTCAGCGAGGCGCCAAGCCAAAGATGGCAGATCTGACACATGCCCCCTTAGGGTCCTCTTAAATATGGAGTGAGGTCCAAGAAGTTAAATTAGAATTAAAACTGGGAAAGTAAATGGCTGAGATTACGGAATCAGGTAAGATATTTCAGACTTTGACAATTGTGTTAACCCCCCCCCCATTTTATAACCTTTCTTGCCACACTTGTTAAGTGAATCACTTTTCTAGTGTATGATACTACTCCTCACATCAGGCGATCCAAGGAATCCAGAGGGTAGGAGTTGGGGGGGGGAAGATAAGGAGGAAATTACAACCCCTTTTATTATGAAAATGCTTCTATAGAGGATGTTTGGAAGTTCCAACCATTCAATATGCAGCTGAAGATTCCAAGTTTCAGAAGAACGTGTGAATAACAGAATTATCTTCTTGCATCCTGTTTGAGCTTAATACTGTAAGCTGGTTTGCACATCACTAGAGGTTCATCCACACAAGAGCAGTACTATGGTGTTCTCCCATCTTAGAAACAAGAAGAAAAGATGGCAATATAAAGCATGCAGCACCCAGAAACTACCTTTTACCTTAGTAAAAAGGCCGACATTGTTGCTGTTCTCACAAAATATAACACAGGTTACTTTCAGGAACTGGAAATGTTTAGTGAGTTCCATCTGTCCTTCCCCTGCTTACCTATGGTTTCTTACTATCAGGAAAACCAAGAAAGAACCACCATCCTCTGTGGTAAGGAGAGCACCAGCGATCAAAATATTCATATTGCTGAGAGCTTTGTTTTCTCTTACTAGAAGGAATATTGATCCTCCTGGAAGACTTGCATTCAATCTTACATGAGATCAATATTCTCAACTTTAAACAGCAACAACAAAATTAAATTGACTGCACAACTGAGATGTTTAGTCTCTTAGCCACAGCTGAAATAGCCCTGAAGGTATGGAACCCAGTGACCAGATGAGAGAGACAGTCCCACAGCAGACTTGCTGGACCGTTTGGAGTCCCCTTGATGGCCAATCTAAAAATGCTGTCCCTGTACACTCTGGAATAGTTGCAGTTTTACATGAGAGGCCTTGTGGCATAATAATGGGAAAAACTACTTAGGGCAGATCCTCCCTTTCTGCTTGGCTCATTGCCAGGAAGGGTCAATCCATGGTTCCTGAGTGCAGGAACAGATTATCATCTCCTCCTCCTCCTCCTCCTCCTCCTCCTCCTCCTCCTCCTCCTCCTCCTCTCCCTTCCCCCATTGTAAATGCACCCAATGGCCAGATTTTCAAGTTTTGATTCAAAACTGCTATGTTGACCCAAGATGTCTTTCAGAGCAGATGGACCCAAGATGTCTTTCAGAGCAGATGGTCTTCAGCATTTCATTCTATTCAAGCAGCTGCAAACCACAGTGGTGCCTGGCATACCTTTTTTCCTCCAGTGGCCAGTTACTATTCTGATTGCCATTTCAACCTTGTTACTTCTCTCTTCCTCCCAGGGACACACTGCCCAGGATTTTAAGTGCATGTTAAAGGCCCTCTCATAAAATAGTGTTATGTAGGGTGACCGGTTTCAAAATAGCCATTTTCTAGAGAACAAATAAAGCACAGGCATTGTTTTCAGCATCAGCTTAAAATTTTACATGGATGATTGTCAAGCAAAGAAAAGCAAATCCAATGGAACAGCCATCAAAGAGAACCGATGACTGAGGTAAACAATGAAAGTAGTAGTGTGCTTTTAGAAATGGCACCTGCTCTACAAAGGTAATTACTAATGTGAAGGGAAATTAGTCAGAAGTAAGCACTGATTGAAATGGATGACAACTCCAAATTTAAGAAGACTCATTTCCCAAATAAAGATTACATTGAAAATAGGTTAGAAACATTAATATAGTTCTATGCATTGCCCAGTTTCTCTACTTGCCATTTATGGTTGCCCATACACAGACATATAGTGAGCAGAGCAGAGCCAGAACACACACACATACACATTTATTCACATGCACACATACCTACATGTAAATTGAGATGGAAACTGCTGAAAATACCACCCCCCACACTTCCTGAGTTAGTTAACTGAAGACTAAATTAAAAATATTAAAAATCCCACATACAAAATGCCCACTGCTGAGATATCCGAGATTAGAAAGTAAAGCATATAGATGGTGCTCAAGTTGAGAAAGACCTTCATTGAACATACCCAAAGTCCAATTTTATAGTAGGGGTCTAAATAAACATTACATGCCAACTTTTCCCCCAAATAATAATAATAATAATAAAGTTGGAAGGGAACTTGGAGGTCATCAAGTCCAACTCCCTGCTCAGGCAGGTAATCCTGGCCTATACCATTTCAGACAAATGGCTGTCCAGTCTCTTCTTAAAAACTTCCAATGTTAGAGCATTCACCGCTTCTGGAGGCAGGTTGTTCCACTGGTTAATTGTTCTAACTGTCAGGAAGTTTCTCCTTAGTTCTAGATTGCTTCTCTCTTTGGTTAGTTTCCACCCGTTGCTTCTTGTCCTGCCTTCAGGCGCCTTGGAGAATAGCTTGATTCCCTCTTCTTTGTGGCAGCCCCTGAGATATTGGAACACTGCTATCATATCCCCCTCATCTTTCTCTTTGTTAAACCTAATTCCAGCAACCGTTCCTTATATGTTTTAGCCCCCAGTCCCCTAATCATCTTTGTTGCTCTTCTCTGTACTCTTTTGTTTTAATTCCAAGTGCTAGCTAAGGTATGATTTTAAGCAGAACAACAGAGTTAAGGAGGAGCTACTTGACTCTTTTTTTTCTTTTCTGTTTTCCAAATCAAGTCTCTTCTTTGTGAAAGGGAAGAATACAACTGGTCATACTTTTTCTCCAGGGAAATTTGAGAAGATCTGGACAAGAAAGTCAGTAAAAAGCATCAATTTAAAGATAAATTAAAAAGGGGGGGAACTATGAGGAGGAAAGAAGACAGCTAGATATGAGAGATTTTGAGGAAGCGAAAGATGAGACATTTGAATTTATATTTCAACAAAGACCTCTTAATCCAGCTGCTGAAACCTATGGAAAAAGACATTTCCAGGAGATTTAGGGTTTAGGAATTTCTTATAATTTCAAAGACTCTGTTTTTACCTCAGATTGATCATAAAGATACCTTCCATATTGTCCTTGCTTCCTTGTTTGTGTTAACAACATGGGGGCCTAATATTAAGAGCTGATTTAAAAATAATAGTAATAATCAAAATACTAGTCCCTAAGTAGAACTTAATGAAAATTTGACAATTTGTAATTACAACATTTTCAGCTGTAATTGATCAGTTCTATTAGAACTAACTTGGTGGCAAAATTTTAAGTACTGGATGCCATCATGGGATTTTAAGCAATGCCATGAGTTTAAAAAAATCCTATTTATTCATAGCAATAGAGAAGATCCTGTAGTTTCAAAAATGGTCTGGAACAGGTGTTTCAGGCCTCCTGAAATTACAGCCTCTCTTTGTTATTCTACAGAATAGGGTAGCTTGATGTTTTTCAGGATTGTTTATGAATCTGAGGAAATGAGTTGCATTAACATTAAAGAATGGAATCATTAAAACAGGGTTTAGGATTCTAATGGGAAGGCTGAAAATAGTTGGGTTACTTTAGTAACTAGCAGAGAATGTTAACACAAGGTCTGCAGTGCTCTAACCATTGTGACAATAAAATCACAAAGGATGCATCATGATGTCACAGTAACCTTTTGCAACCCAACATTGCAAGCAAGAATATAAAGGGCAGAGTTTGCAATTCAAAATTACCCATTTTGTCACTTGCTTGTTGGATGCCTGTTTCATTTTAGAAGCCTGAATCCTAGCCAGCAGACAACAGAAAAAACAAACATACTGTTGTGCCATGCCACTGACTATTTTTTTAAAAAAATATTTTACGTTTTATATTTCGAATGCAGGAACAGATTCCATAGTATCCACTCTCCATGTCTTCTTGTTAGATCAAGCCATTGTCTTTTTAAAACATAGCTTTTGATCCCCACATCTTTCAGAAGAAATTGTATCTTTAAATTAGAAATTCTTTCTTTATCTCTTGAGCTGGTTCCTCTCAAAATCCCTCTGTGTCTTTGTGAGCACTTTCTCTCCCCCCCTTTTTTTTCTTTTATTTGAAATTAAGGGAAGTCAGGCTACTATCTGGCTCAACTTCTTTTTGTATCTTTTGATTTCATCACTGTTTCAACTTCCCTATTGTGTCTGGCTATTTAAGTAGCTATTTGAATAGAGAATTAGATTTGTTCTGAGGCTGGCTCAGAACTGTATTACACTCTCTCCTAACTACTCCAAGAATTTGTAGAGAATGGAACATTATATTATTGGGGTATCTGCATCCTTCTGGTATTCTTTTCCCTTTTCTCAGTTAATGATTCTGCCAAATTCTGCTAAACAGCCTTGATAGAGTCTCCAAAATGCTGCAGTTTCTCAATATCCTTTTTGGGGAAATTGTCCCAAATTTACCCCAGTTTTCTGAGTCCTCAGAAGTTCTCCAATTTGTTAGACCCATGACTTTACACAAGAAGTTTTAATTGAATTATTTAAACAATGGCAGGGAATCTCTGGAGTGGGATGGTCTTAGTGGTGGATGTTGTTGTAACGGGAAGATATAGTGACAGAGAAAGCTTGCTTTCTACAACCAATTAGATGCCATTGCTTAATAGATGGGATATGAAATGTACCCACTCTGCTGGATCTTAGGGGATGAACATAATAATGGGGGAAAGGTGATCCCTCAGATAAATGGATTACAGTATTTGTAGTAGGTGGCAACAAACAGCTTGAATTACATCTGAAAATTCACTGCAGCTCGCATGGCAGAAGTGTTACATGGGCATACCAAAGCACACTCACAACTACTCACACATCTGCATTTGGACCAGCTGTAGCTTTCAAATGGTCTTTAAGAACAGACTGCTTTGTTCTTTGTACGAAAAACCACATTGCAATATTTTGCATGTGGGGTGACTGTGGGTGTATAACTCTGAAAAGAGACTTCTAGCCCAGGAAATGAGGCAATGGTGCATCAGACAAATCTGTGCAAAAACCTTTCTGTCTGCCATAGCTGCCACCAACACTTCAAGTAGCAGTAGTGTGTCTAGGAAGATTTATGAATTTCGTGCCAGTTTTGTCTGGAAAAAAATCAATTCTATTCAGAAATAAAAACAGGAAATATCTGGCACCAGAAGAACCGTATACCCATAGCTTCTTGATTTTCTAAGAGTTGAGATGAAACTTATTGTTTCCTATAAAGACCTCAGACCTGAGGATAAGACTTCATTGGCATCATTTGGTTGACCGAGGGTTGAGATATGCAACTATCATCTGCATAGTAATGATACCTGATTCTGTATCACAGGAAGACCTGTCTCTGCAGATTCAGATAGATATTAAACAGGAAGGATGAGAGTGTTGAACATCATGGTGCCCCATAAGTAAGAGGCTTATTCTCCCACTCCCAAACAATGATTGGAACCAGGCAGGGAGAAAGAAAGAGAAGAACCACAACACTATGTCTTTGATCTCAATCTCTTTGTAGTTGATCCAGAAGAATAATATAATCAGTGGTATCAAAAGCTGTTGAGAGATCAAAGACCATCAGTTGGACCATCCTGTCCAAGTTCTGCCACAACTCCAGCTCTGCCATAAGTCACGTGCAATAAATTCATCTCCATGCTATGGCTTGACTTGAAATCTGGCTGAAATGGGCCCAAATAATGTGCTTTTTCCAAGGTGTGTGTGTGTGTGTGTGTGTGTGTGTGTGTTTGTGTGTGTGTGTATTTATATATATATATAAAATTTGAAGAAGGTAGTGATAACTGGGTTAATTCACAAGGAGGCTTCAAATTACAACCAAAGGAGAGGATCATTAAAGAACCTAAGCAGAACTGACAATGAGAAATTTAGAAGATGAGCAACCATACCTCCAAACCTCTTTTCAGTTGTTCTTGCTACTGCAGAAAGGGATTTGTTTCACAAAAAAGGTCAGGAGAATCATCTCTGGCATACCGTGTCTCCCACTGAAGCCTTATCCATAGAGTCCTTGGAGACCAACTGCGACAATGAGACCAGATGGCAAGCCTAGAATTGACTCCTGACTATCTAAATCCAGAGGCCAACAGCAATTGTGGGGTCAAAACCCAAAGAGGGCTGAAGGACACAAATGTTCAAGGCTGAGGGAAAGTGATTGATTCACAAATCATATGGCTCCAGAGTAGACCATCAGTCTTAATTGAATCAATGCAGTCCATCTGATTTATAGGAATGAGTTTGAAGCCTATAATATTAAACTGGTTTGTGGAACTGACCCAGTACTTAAAAAACTATCTTGACTTTGTATGTTCTGATTATCAGCTGTCAGAAAACTTGCCTCGTTCCCTATGACTATTTATACCTAGACCTGGTTTGTATTTGGACCTGATTTTCTCCTAAACATTCTTGTATGAGGAACTCATCTGCTGACTTTAGGATGTTGATAGGCTTTATTTCCACTATACTGCAAGCCAATTCTCTTTGGTATAAAGGAAACTTGATAACTCTTGGGAAAAAAGGTCAACATTGCTATCATGATAGGAAACTTCCTGATTTACCCTAAGAAAAACAAATTTTAAAATGTTTTCTGGAATAGATAACCAGGGCTTCTTATAGAAATCCATGGAAACTTCCAATTTATTGAAGTATATCAAAAAGAGGAAGAAATAGTTTTCTGTTCTTTCTAAAGGTAAAAGTCCAGTTGTGTCTGACTCTAGGGGTTGGTGCCCATTTCCATTTCTTAGCCAAGGGAGCCAATATTGTCTGAAGACGATTCCATGGTCATGACTATACACTGAGGTGCACAGAACACCTATCTTCCCATTGAAGTGGTACATATTTATCTACTTGCATTTGCATGCTTTCGAACTGCTAGATGGACAGAAGCTGACGCAAGTAATGGAAGTTCACTTTGTTGCATAGTGCTGACATTTTTTTTGCTCTTTCTAATTCAAGTCTTAAACAATGTATAAAATTAAAAAAAACCTTCTATGGATTTCCAAAGAAATTTAGCAAAAGAAAACACTAAATGTTGAAGTGAATGAATAATTTGCCGACCCCTGACGTCTAATTAAAGGACTCTCTAATTAATAGGACTATCTCAGCCCAGTCTCTATTTTCTAACTACAGCATCACTGTGAAGAAAAAAAAATGCATAATAAATATTGTCATGGTGTTTTCTGTTGGCTCAGATTAAACTGGAACTAGTTTCAAATTCTGATTCACTGAAGTAAACTGAGACAGGAAAAGGACTATAATTTCAGTGAAATAAACAAGATCTGAACCGGGGAAAACCAACTCTTCAGACAGATCACACATTTCATGGTGACGTATCGGTATTTCTATACTGTATGTGGAACAGAGTAATTTTAACAAAAACAGTGATCTTTTCTACTACTGAGAATCTAAAAAAAGAGAGAAGCACCGTCTTTTCTCCAGGATAAAATTTTGTTTCCTGACAATACAAAACATTAATTTCAGCATCTAGGTTTGTGAATATGAAAATAGGCATTGTGACTTTCTGTCTTTTATGTTGCTGCTTTGAAGCCTTGCATGGTAAGTGATACGGCAGATTCTGTCGACAGTAATTTCCTTTGGTTGTGATTTTATCGAGTTTGAAGACTGTATAAGAAATATTTAGATGCAATGATCCTGAAGGAATAGTAAAGAATAGACATTTATCCTGTGAAAAACTGAATCATTCTCTAGCTATAGGGCCAAACTTAAAATTTATGTGTTGATATTTTTATGTGCCGTTATTTAGTTTACTAGTGTATAGTATAGTAATGTCTTTAACAGAGTTATAACAATCATTTTAATTTTATTATAAATATTATATTATAAACAACCCCAGAACATGATTGGCAATTTTGTCAGATGTATTTTAACAAGAGACAAACTTTTCTCAGCTTGTCTATGAAAGGTTTATGTTCCTTGTCTATGAAAGGTTTATGTGCACTACAAGATTTCTAGTATATTGTTTGGTTGGTTTTTAAGCTATTCACTGTTCTGCTTCCAACCTTGTGCTTATATCATATAATGTTAGCTTGCATTACTTTATATCTATTTTTGACCCACTGATCATTCTGAAGTATTCTAGTTATGTGTGTGGAGGACCATCACCAGACCATTTTACATAAATGTCTAATTCAAAATCTCATTGAATATGCTCCCATGGAAGCTGGGAGTTGCAGTTCACATAGAATGGGACAGTGACCCCTGTGGGCTGGCTAAAGAAGTGGCCTTAGGATTGTGATAGTTCTGCTAGTTAGTTTAGATTCATTTCTGTAAAATCTTGGAAATTAATAATAAGCCAAATCTTTATTTATTATATTATTTCTATACTACTATTAGCATTTTAGATTTTTTAAAATTATATTTTAAACTATTCAGTCTTGGAAACTGCTGAATAGAGTGAGTCATTCCATGTATACAGTATTATTATGTCCAAACCCCTATGAAAAGTCAAGCATCATTTCACTATGGCAGGCGCCATAATTCATATCTATAAGTAGCAATAATTATAAAAATACATAATGAATTGGAACCAATGCTTAAGGTTTTGCAAGACCTATCAATGATTTCTTTGGGAAATATAAAATATAAAAGAGGCCATTGATCATTCATTTATAATTATAACTCCAATAGATCCAATATTTTGCTTTTAATCAAATCTGTTAAAAGATAAGGTAACACAGCTGAGATAGATAAGGGGGAAAAATAGCATGAAAGAGTTAAGACTCATGTACCAGCTGAGTAGGGAGCTAGAATATCCGGTTTCAGCAATTATTGATTTCTAATCTTGCTGTAGTCAAGCTATTCCCATTTGATATAGAGTTGTAGCCTGCTGCTTTCTCCATGTTACCCTCCAACTTCCTTGCATTCCTAAACTTTGAGAGGAAAATTGAGATAATTCCATTCACTTCCATGCCTCTTTCATTTGGCCTTGCTACTTTCACCGAGATTTTCTCCGTAGCAGAAGTCTATAGTACACGCTGGGTATAACTCCAGGTACACAGGATTCTCAATGAGAAAGGAGCTAGGCAATTCCTGATGTTAATGAAATGGCTAGCTTATATTATTTTGTAAAAGTAAAAAGTTGAGGTTTGAAGCTGACGCTCGAATTTACTGCATCAAAAGAAGTCGGAAGTCAATGCCTTTTTTTTTTCTCCCTTACCTCACTTCTCTACTCCCTTTTCCCTTTCCCATCTTTTCCGTTATTTACTTTTGTATTTTCATTGTATTGTATATTATAAACTAATAAAACTTTGACAACAACAACAAAAATTTGTAAACCCCGAAGCAATGTGAAGTAACAGTTCTTGGCCTAGCTATTCTCAACATGGTTTGTTGTGATGACCCTAAATTACTTGAGTTAACTAGGTGTTCTAAAAGGGGGATTTTAAAAACATTACCACATATACTTTACATATTAAAAGACTATATTATTCTTCCTAAAAAAAAAAGAGAGAAAAAAGCTAGGAAATTGTAGGATGCAATTTATACAAGCAGAATATACTGCAGGTAAACAGAGACATTTTTTAATTCTCCTACTGCACCAGCCACATGCCTTCCATGCACCTGTGCTCTTAGGGCAGCATTCCTAACCACAACAATGCCACAATGATAATATCATGACACATAACCCACTCTTTTGTACTTGCATTGCAGCATCTTGCAAGGTTACATGCCCTTTCTTGGCTTCTCTGTACAATGTGTTTTAATTCTAGTTCTGACCCTAATGTACACATCCTTGGCTGCAGTCAAAACTTTGCAAATATTATTTACATTCACAACATTAACAGAATTTATAACATAAATAATGTTCAAAGAATTCATGATATGCAAAGTTATAGGGGTACTTTGCAATGACTGATAATTTATTTAAACTACTACCGGTATGCTCCTAATTTTTACTATGCAATTCAAATGTTTATGTACATTGGTTTTTTAATCTTAAAAATGATCAAGTACCATTGATTTACTATTTTTAGGTGTTAACAAGTGTTCATCCATTTCATCCTGCACTACCTCTTGCACAGGTATGATTTATTATATTTTAATGACATTAATTAAGGACATCATATCCAAATAAGTATGACAAGGATGAATTAACAACTGAGATCTGCAATTATGCACATATATAAATGCCATATGAGTCAATATGATTTCATCTCTATGTCCAAGGGACTAAAGCATCAAACTTTGATCCAGTATATGGTTAACTGCTATTGAGTTGTGATTAATGTTTCAGGTCTGTTAATAAATGAACATCATAAAAATATTTCTTCTGATGTTTTGAGATTTCATTTGTCTTTTTCACCAGGCCCTGAGAGAAGTTGATTTGTGATATGCTGTTAATATTGATTTTGACTAATCTATGTTTTGAGGTTGTGTAACATCTGTGTTGTCTCCCTGAGATGGGTGGGAGGTTTTTTAGTTTCTCTAAAATTATTATTTTGCTGCTGTTTAATTTTGGATTTACTATATTGTTCTATGGTAATGTTTCAGTAATTGAGGCAATGTGTTCATTATTTTTAAAAGAAATATAATGAAAAATTATTAGTGATACTGATTTGAAACTGCATCATTCAGTAACAAATTGTTTACTTGGTATTGTAATGAGCCCTGTCCATATAATGCCTTTTTCTGCTATTGCTTAAATATTGTGATGTCAGGATTAGTAAGGCTAACTTGGACAAATCAGCTGTGGAAGACTAATTGCTAATGCTGGAATTCTAAAGAAAACATATCAACTTATTTTTTAAGAAAATCAAAAGCACAGGAACTATTGGCAAACTAGGGTAATCATCTGACAATCAGTTTGGCCATTTTGGAGGCATAGAAAAATATTTGCAAAACAAGGATCCTGTATTGGATTGCACAAAACATAAATTATCTTATATTTTTCCTCTACATATTTCTTTGTTAACAAAGCAGACAACTGCTGACTTCCCATGGCAATGTTTACTTGTTGCTTGTTAACTGTTTCCTTTTTTCTACAGAGAATATCATGAACCACCCTCAGCAAACAGATGAATTTCCAAGAGAAAATTTTACTTTGAATTGTCCTTTGCCCAGCAACGTGAAAGGTTTCTCTATGAGGCTGTATAAGGGTTCAAGCAACCAAGAACTTTGTTCTGTTTATGTAGACAATGGAAAAAACAGTTCTGAAAGAACAAATGAATCCTGTGAACCAATCCATTCAAATGAAAAGGTATTATTCACCCTCAGAAATTTAAAAAGCAAGAATAGTGATACTTATATCTGTTGCCTAGAAGTTCTTACTCCAGTCTATCGGTGTTGCAAAGCAAATGAAAAGCATCTTTACGTCCAAGGTAAGTTGTCAGGTTTTTTTTTAGAACAATTAAATAAAGTTTAAATAAACAATAAAATAAAGCAAAGTATGATTTAGCAATTCCTTTTGCCAAATCATTCTTACTTATCAGACTATTGTACCTTATTTCAGAGAAAACATTTTTCTTCTTTGATTTCCTTTGAAAGAACACTGAATTCTGGGAAAATGCCAGCAGCTCTTCTCAACTGGCACTAACAGTCTGTCTAAAAAGAGGCACGTAATATAAACGTGTAAAAGAATAATACTCGGGACATCGACTTTTAGGAGAAGTCCAAGTTCCACAAATCCCATTAGGTCCATGTATTGAGAGCCATTGCTTCCTCATTATTCCACACATGCCCTCACTTCCACCCAAATAAAATTGAAAGCAGTTTTTAGTATCCCAGGACTTGCTAGAGATTGAACAGTAGTAAGATGGAAAACATAGCTGGAGCAAAGTGATCAAGGAGTTCTCTCTCTCTCTCTCTCTCTCTCTCTCTCTCTCTCTCTCTCTCTCTCTCTCTCTCTCTCTCTCTCTCTCTCTCTCTCTCTCTCTCTCTCTCTCTCTCTCTAAGATCTTCTCAAATACGTATGCATTTGAGTAAATACGTATGATGATCTGAGTATTTAAATATATACCCACAATTATATTTTTTTGAAAAATATTTTATTGATGTTATGATTTTAACAATAAATGCTTAAAACACACCATGGTGATTGGGTAAACAAAAATTCCAAAATAAAAACATACATAAACAGCTCAACTTAATACATTCACTTTCATCTTTCTATTTCCCTCTCCCACACAAGACAAAAAAACAAAAACATATAAATTTAATATATTCCATTTCTGTCATAAATTTCTGTTAAACCTATTTTAAGACTTTATCAATTTCATTCCAAACTCTCCCCGATACATATACCATGATATTTATAAGATGTTACCATACATTCTTTTATATTCATATATACAATACTTTAAATGAAATGAAATAAACACCTACACGTAACTTTTGGTGTTGCTCGCCCATTTCCCCCTTCACCACATCCACCCTCTTTCTTCTCTACCTTCTTTCTCCCTTTCTTCTCTTCCTACTTCCCTCTTCCTCCACCCCTCTCCTACCCTTTCTCTCCACTTCTCCTCTTCTCCTCCAACCTTCCTACTTCCTTCTCCCCTCTTTCACTCTTTCTTCCCTCTCATCCCTCTTCAGATGTAGTCTAGGGGTAATGTCTGAGCAACTCCTCTCTCCGAATTTACCTATATTAATACTTCTATCTCAGTAAATATTTACTGATTTTTCCCATCTTTCCCCAAAAGCTTAAGACACAACATAGTAATCGGGATGTCTCATTCAACAACAAAGTCATATAAATGAAGCTCAAATTGAATATGATATTGCTTATTAAAATTTATACAATTACAAAAGTCATTAAGCACATGCAATTATAATCTATATCCTGTTTTTAGGCTATACTCCTTACAAATGTCATACTCCAAGTACATTTAATAAGTATATAATTGTGATTTCAGGTAGCCTTAATACAAATCGTTCATTGAGACAGATTTTTCCCCCTTATCACGAATAACTCTTTCTCTCTCTCTTTTACAACATAGTTATCATATTTAAAATAATAATATAGATCCAACAAATACTTTTTAAGGCCTCAATAAAGTTTATATTTTCAAATATTTGTCAATTATAATATCAGGCAGTTCTCCTCTTTCATTCCTAATTAAATCAGACATATTCTCTTTCTTTTTTCCTTTTTTTACTAGATATATTCAATCATTTCATCAGTCTACTTCTATAAAGTCTTTTTGTCCTCTAGCAAGATTGACTCCCTCAAATAATTATCAACCATAGTAACAATAAATTTACATCCTTCATACATTGTTAAATCAGAGATAATTTCTAAGCCTTTTTAACCCGTCAAGTAACATTTTGTATCACACTTGAACCTGACTCTAGCTTTCTTTCTATGCCAATTTGGTTCCCATAATAAGGCTTTTCGATTATCAAACCTCAAGATTTGATTACGAGGCTTCCTAACAAATTCAAACTGGCCAAATTTTCTTTCCCTTTCCTCTTTATTGTAATTTCCGAAAAGTTGTGTCAGGGTGTCAATCTTTGTTATTTTTGGTAATTGAATTGGGTCAGTTACAGCTATTTCTTGATTATCAAGATTGTCCATCAGTTGTAGGTAACGCATGGCATTAGTTGATTCAATGGTTTCCACATTTTCTCTTAATGCAGATTCATAATTAGGTTTCTTAATAAAGGAAAATAAAAACTCTTACAGGAAAAATCAGGATAGCGAAGGAGGGAAAGGCTCACATGGATTCACCATGGTGGTTCTTCATGCTTAGTTGTTCTTGTGACTTGCGGTTGGTGCGGCTAGGTGAACGGCCATTTTTGGCCGGTCTTCTTCTCCGTCGGCCCTCGGAGTCAGCTCGGACAGCTAGAGGAGCCGCCGCTCCTCTGCAGCTGAGCGTAGCCTCGTCAAGGGTGGTTGCGCCCTCCAGGCGCCACTTTTGATCCCCGTCGGGGTCTACCTACGGAGGGAAACTAGCTGGACGAGGAGAGAAGTCTCCACGTGCGGCTAGAGGCGCCGCGATCCGGAACCGGAAGTCTATACCCACAATTATAGACTCCTAAATTCTCCCATCCACCAATATTTTGACATGCAATGTTTTTACACAGAAGTCATTTCCCACAGTCACTGTGGGAAGGCAATCAAGTGTGTGGTCCTCACAGGCCACTTTCTACTCCTGGATTAGCAGAATGGCTGGCTAGGTTTTCCTTGCAGCTGATAGATTCTGCTTCTATTCTAGTTATTGTCTGATGGCCATATTTGAAACTGATTTTTAATTGAAAGATTTTAAATGTAATTTGAATTGCAGTTTTATTGCATTGTAATGGAACTACATTATTATTATTATAAGATTATAGCTACCAGATGGTTGAAAAACAGAATATAAATGTAAGGTATAGAATGCATTCTTTGAGGAGTGCCACATGCCACAAAGTATTTATAGATCATGCTCCTTATCTTAAAAAAACTGCCTTATTGTTTAATTTTTCCCATTAAAAATAAAAAGCTTGTTTCTTAACTATACATATACATAATTATAAAGATATTCATCATATATAGAACATTTCTACAAATGAAGCAATATAGAACAAAATAGAAGAGCCGTTTTATGTATTTATTTATCAAGTCCAGGAAAGGTCTATAAGATGTGCATAGAGGGAAAATTTCTTGTAATTAAAATTCTTTCTAGGAAAGGCCACTATTGATAAAGTTCTCATTTTTGGATGAGAATAATGATTTCCACTAGAGATAGATTAGAAGATTTTCCTGAAACTACTTTTTAAAAAAAAAAAAATAAATCAAATTATGCACACCTAAATCTAGATTAAATGGCATCATGGTAATAATTTTGGTCCAGATATTGAATTGATCAGTTTAGCCAGTTAAGGGTAGCACAGCCTTGTTTTAGACAAGGAACAAAGTGAGCCAGGCAAGTCCCTCCTCAACCACAAATGATCCTTGCTGATTTGGAGCCAGTCACACTCTTGGCAAGGATTATTGAGATGACACTTGTTAGAAGGGGATTCTATATATTCTTTCTGAGCTGCTCAACAAAAAGCAGGAAAGAAATCCAATAAGCAAACAAATACACTGCGGAAGATGGAAAAATAGCAGACCAGTGATTCTTTTAGTCAAGCTTCATTTCTGAGTCACAAGAAAGAGGATGGTTGGCAGCTTGGCTAATTTCTCTTGGTTTCATCCCTTCCCTCTAACCGTGAATATAATCATATGTCAAGAAGTATTTATGGATGTAGCTGATCACCAGACAGTTCAAAAAGAAAATTGGTCAAGTTTTTGGGCTATACTATTCACAATGGGGGCTGTTAGTTTTAAGTTTTAATAATAAGTACCGATTTGATTCTTTCCCAGATTCAGAAAAATCTTGCTGGCTATCGGAACTTATGTCATGGATACTTATTGGGCTCACAGTTTTTTTATTTGTTGCTTGCATCTTTTCTTCAATAATGTGTTTTAGAAGTGCGGTAAGTGATTTCCACAGCCTTCTTCAAGTCCAGTTTCTGCCAAAGATATAGTAATATAGTTTTCATTTTTGTGAGATTCAGAAGTATACAGTGTCAGCATGTGGAATTGAAACCATTTTGATGAATAAACTTAAGCCATTTATTTACTATTGGAATTCAGTCACCAGTGATAGCAGTTTACTTTTAATTTGCATAAGATGGAGTTGTGTATTGATTTAGTGGCTGAAGTTTTAGAACTAGAATAAAGGGAGAGAGAATGCTGTGAACATCAGCAAAAATATCCAAGAAAGCAATTCCTCTGATTGCTGCCTGCAAAAGAATTGATAAATTATGGTGGGTCCAGCCAAGCTCTGAAGTCACTTGGAAAGCATCCAGCAGAAAGTGAACAGGGGTGATGATCCTTTTATTATTATTTTTTACCCTGAATTTGCCATTATTTCACTTTTGCATAGTTTTGATCATTCAAAAGTAAAGTAAAGTAAAGTAAAGTAAAGCGTTAAGATCATTCATCAAAATTATTAATCTGAAATCTACACCCTCTCCTTTTTGTTCCCAGATTTGCCAATGTGCCGACACTTATGACAACAACACTGAATACGTGTCCATGGCGGCAATAAAACCTAGATGAAAATGCAGCATCCAGAGGTAATACATAAAGTGGGTTCCATGAAGCAGTGGGGTCAAATTTGACCCTGGACTTAATTTCCTTTCAAGGGGTTGGTTTTCTCTCCTTGCTCATCTCTTCCTTTTGAACAGACGGCTTTGATATCATCAGAAAAGCTCCTAAAGCAAGAAATTACTTTGAATGATTGCAGAGGAGCAATCCAACACAACACCTTGATGCCATCAAGATTCTTCTCCACTTGTTAATTTTGCATTCCTCCATAATGTCAGTTATAGATACTAAGACTACCTTGTCCACTGTTATTTATGTTATGAATCAAAGATTCAAGGATTAATGGAAATCTGGAATATTATATTGGGACAATCCTTTTTTAAAAATTAAAATAATCTTATAACATTCAGAGTTTGGGTTTTCTGTATGAATTTCTGGATAAGACAGGGAGCATAAGATGTAAGAAACTTCCACCCTTTTCCAGTGTTGAGTTTTGGCCTCAGACTTAGTTGTTTATCTTAGCTATTCTTTATAGATTAAACACCTAGAATATATTTTTCAGTCATGAGTGACTGTAACTTCATTAAAATTGAGACATTAAGCTTTTAGTCAGATTTTCTTTGATTTTGCTTTAACCAGCAACTAAGAGAATCTACATCAATGAAGTACAACTAGAATGGCTGAAATAGTTATTCAGTGCAGACATGAATGACAAAAATTCATTCGTTACCTACACTATTGCAAATAATTAAAAAATGAATATGATTTCCCCTTTTTAGCCTGTTAACTAGCAGTAGATTAACTGATCTTTCACTATGCAGCTTCATGAAAACTAGTATGGTGATTTCAATAAACAAAGTTTTGGGCCAAATGTGAAGATGAAATTTGGCAAATTAGGCAAATTTCTAATTTTTTGTATTGAGGAGAAAAAAAATGTCAGACAAAACATGGGTAATGATCATAACAATGTTTTATATTAAAACATATGACAGAACAGCTGTTTGTTTATCTGATATTATAAGTTATATATTACCTTGCTATAACCTGTATTGAAAGTTTGAAATTTGTTTCCAATAGTATGATATATAAACTAATAAATGCTATTGAGAGTCAGTTTGATCTATGTGTTGAAGGTACTAGAATAAAAACTGAGAGACCATGAGTTCTAGACCCGCCTTAGACACAAAGCCCGCTGAGTGACCTTCTCTCAGCTCTAAAAAGGAGGCAACGACAAACCACTTCTGAAATCTTGCCAAGAAAATTGCAGGGACTTTTCCAGGCAGTTGTCAGAAGTTCAGACTGACTCAAAGGCAGATGATTGATAGATAGATAGATAGATAGATAGATAGATAGATAGATAGATAGATAGATAGATAGATAGATGATGGATGGATGGATGGATGGATGGATGGATGGATGGATGGATGGATGGATGGATGGACGGTCGGACAGACAGACAGACAGACAGATAGATAGATAGATAGATAATATTGAATCATAGATTTAAAAAGCAGAGATGCAGTTCTCCAACCAGTTGTGAAAAAACTTGGTCTAAAGGAATGGTGATATATAGATTTCCTGGCGGATTCTACCTTGCTGCACTTTTTCAAGGTGGAGAGACTATATTAGTAGGAGAATTAGCAGTAGAAGCAAAATACACTAAAAAGATTGTGGGTTTTAAAAATAAACTAACTGCATTGCAGTTTCAATTCTTTCAGAATTTTTTCTAAGCACTATATTTGACAGTGATCATGTGTGATCAAATTTTTTATAAATACATTCCCTGTACTGTTGAATCCCTTTTTTCTTATCTAAATAAAGAAAAAATAATAATTTACTGCCCACTAATCCTTTCCCTGCTGAGAAGTGAAGGAATTAATCCTTGGCTGCCCCAGAGACTCTGTGTCCTCCTGTTTCTTTATTCCAGGGGTTCCCAACCGGGAGTGCTTGAAGGGGGTGCGAAAACTTGGTTTTTCAAAATTATAGTGTATATGCATAATTCATTGCTGTTACTTCGAGCTTTTGTAAGGGGTGCGAGAATATATCAGAAGTGTTCTAGGGGTGTGGGGTATAGAAAAGGTTGGAAACCACTGCTTTATTCCCACTGCTCTGCCTTGCCCATCGTCCTCTGGGGGACTTAAAGGAATGTGTCTCAATTGCAGGTAATGGTTGCTTCTCTAGATGATCCTCCCAGGAAGTTAAAACATTTCAGATTTGAAATACATTTTACCTGGTGATAGATTGGAGCTGAAGAAAAATGAAAAAAAAAAGGGGGGGCGGATAATATGTTAAGAGAAAACAATGGCAGAAAAACAAGCTGAAGATTGTCATATGAATCAAGATGGAGAGATCACAGCAACAGAATACTGTGAACTTTATCAAGCCTTAAAATGACATGAGTGAGGTATGAAAATACAGTAACTATAAGCTCATAGCTGAGTTTCCTTCAGATAGATTAGCTGACTTTCTAAAAAAGCAAAGAGGGACATACACATGTATCCTGGAAAAGGAAAGTCCATAGAAATTGAAGCCAGTAGCAAAGAAATCCTGTCTTTTACTGATTTGCTTACAGAGAAAAAAAAATATTAAGTTGATGCTGGTGCAGATGAATTTTTAGATAATCTGATCCCAAAGCATTTGTCTGTATGTTAAACAGCAAAATAATTCTTAGATTTCCTTTCTGCTTGTGCCATCTAGATTCTAGTTCAAAGCTCTCTCACTTTCAATCAAAGATCACTTTTCTCTTCTATGATTACAATTTCATCCCCATAGGCAATGGTGGGATTCAGCCAGTTCACACCACTTCGGCAGAACCGGTAGCTAATTTTTTGTTGCCTAGGAATGGAGTTCCGGAAGCGGCATCTACACAGGGAACTGGTTGTTCACATATTTGAATCCCACCACTGCCTATAGGCATAGGAAAAGATCAGTCAATTTTCAAATACATAACCTACTGTAGGTCAGCACTTTATTTATATTTAAAGAGTTAATGTGGATGTTGTGTGGGAGAGTGATAAAGTTTCATCTTAATTAGTATCTCCATAGTATTTAGCTCTTCAGCAAGTAAGTTCTCATTTGGCTGAAGTTCAACTTTCAATAATAGATAAATCATTCTAACAATCAAGAAGGAAGCTTTAAATTGCACCAAACATTAATCCAACTGGCACTTCTTAACACACATACACATGCACATGCAGGCACACACACACACACACACACACACACACACACACTTTTGACAGCCATAAAATATTGAAAAAGATTCATTATGTAAATCTAGCTTCAGTTTTATAGTGGCTTTTTTTAAAAAGCAAAGCATGCAGCGCTTTTAATCTCAGATTTTTAATCAGACTGTCTCTTTGGACTATGATCTACATGATTTCACTTTATAATCATTCAAGAGACAACTTTCTCCCCTTTAGCCCTTAAGATTAACTGCTGGTATTCTTTTCATATATATATATATCAGTTTCAGGTGTTCAGTCACATTATGTACAATTTTTCAATAATTATTTCTAATAATTTTGTGTGATACCACCTCATCATAGCACATATGATTTTCTTTCTCTCTCTTTTACGTAACTCTAATCTCATTACTTTAGTTGGAGGGGAGAATTGCTTTTCAAATAATGTTTAAGTCACAGTGTGATGGAAATACATAATCATGGATGGGTTGTTTAATATTGGTTTTTCTTGGAAAATGCTACCACAGGGTGACATTTCCCAGCAATGCTTTGTTATTTAATATCACCTACAGCCTAATGAACATTAGTCACTCTGTTTGTGGTGCTCACTGAAAGTTTCACTTATTTTGCCCAGACATCTGTATAATCTTAGGTAGTTACAATAAGTAGCAAATTCTACCTCTTATACTTTGGTTCAACTCATACTGAGATGGTTTCTGTAAAATCACAGTTTCTGAGTGCAATGGAGCAGTTCAGCAAATTTAAAAACAAAGAAAAACTCAGTTAAGTTTTTAGCAGCCCTCTCAAAATCTAGAAATAAATTTCTCCACAGAGTTGGCATAGCAGAGAGGCTATGAACCAAAAAATTACAGCCAAATTCTCCTTCCCCCATTCACAAAATTCTTCATCTGCTCTGGTAGTTAGAGAATCCCGTAGAACTCCGAAGCCTCCGTTGAAGAAAAGGGAAGCCTCCACCATGCAAGTGGAAAATTGCATAGATCTGAACTATAAGTTAGAATATTCAAGATCCCTCTTGCCAAGAACCAAACCACCTTCTTTCAGCCTCAGTCTCCTCCTAGGCCAGATGAGGGATAATACTAACTGGAACTACTGGGCTTTTGGAAGGAGTACATTGATTTGATGCTATGAAGTGCTCTGAACCTTTGAAACCACAAATTCATGATTATGACAATTATGAAGACCATTGTTGCAGCACAGAATTTTCCTTTAGGATAAAATGAAAGTTGAACTGATTTGATTCAATGAAAGGAACTACAGAAATTCAACTGGTACAGAAAAACTTATAATATAATACAATTCTGGTTATGATCACCTGTAGGAGACTTTCCAGCCACTCCCTTCCCTTTCCCTCTTCTGTTCTGTTCTCTCCAGCTTCAAGACTATTTTAATGAACTTCCATGGGTGTGAAGGAAACGGTAGACATTGTGAACCAGCCTTCGGTTCCCTTCTCCTTGAAATGTCACTTCCCCATCTAAAATTTTGTTGGAATATTCTGCTAAACTCTAACCCTATCAATATGTAAATGTTTGAAAGTTATTTATTTGGATTTATAGTTTTAGCCATCTTAAAGATCTAAGGCAGAACCCAATTATCTCTATGATGACAAGATCAATCAGAATAAGCATTCCTTTGATTTATTGTTTCACAGCTCAGTTCAGAATCCCAAAGTACAAGTCAAATAGGTATATATTAGTACTTTGTTAAAATATGTTTGGCTTGGATGGTGCATATATGTATGGGTATGTTTGGAAAATTGCTCCATGTTGAACAGGTAAACTAGTATCATTCTACTTTACCTGTTCATAGCTAAATACATGGCTAAAATTGAGAAAAATGTTACATATGTATTTCATGATGCCTTCAATGTTCTCTTAGTTTTCTGCCCTTCTCGGAATTGGTTATGACAAATGCCATCTTTAAATATGGTTGCATGAATATAAATAAAAAGATGAAGATTATAAAAATATTATTTTCTGCCCTTTAGTGCTACATAATGGTACCTGTTAAATTCGCCGGTTAAAGGCATTGCAAGGAAACGAGTAGTGTGAACAGCAAGTCTTCTTTATTCATTCACCAACAAACAGCAACAGAAAAAATGGCACGCAGGCCTTTTATAGTGTCATTGCAAAGGCCAGCATCAGCCAATGAATGCAAGGCTGTTTTCGTGCCTTGCGCATGTGCGCAAGGCTGGAGACAGCCAGTCTGGTTCCGGGCAGCCTTGTGGTTTACCCAGGACCCTTTGCAACATTTCTGAGCCTGCTGAATGATTCAGCAGGCCCAGGACATAACACCCCTCCCCCTAGATAAAACAATAAGTACCCTTATCGTTATAGCAGCACACATACATGAGTTCAATTGGCAGATTGTTGTTGTTATACATCATGCCTGCACACAGGCAGACCACTCATCCATTGTTTAATATGTACAAGAATACAATCACAGTGCTTAATACCCTGAGGTGTAGCACCTCTTTGTTTGAGTGTTTGCTCTGTAATTTGAAGAACTAGTAAGATTCCCTTGTGCTAGACAGAAGCCTCACATAGTCTTTAAGATGTTTAGGTGGACCCTTGGCCTGCTGAGATCTTCTTATGGCCGGTGTGTGTGCCTGGCCTGCCAGCTCGCCTGCCAGGCTAGGCAGACCAGGACTTTGATGCCCCAAAGACTCAGCTGACCCACCCAGCTGCTGACTGGCTGGATCCTCTAAATCCAAGCCAGGGTTCTTTGGGGAGTGGAATTCCCCAGATCCAGTGGTGGGGTGGAATTCCCCAAATCTACAATGGACTCCTCTTGGGAGCACTGTCCCTCAAGCCCAAGACCAGCAGCTGGAGTGGCCTGAGTGACTGATGTGCCTCAATAACCCATGGCCCCCGTGTATGTGCCAGAGGTGCCAGAGTCAGGAGCCACCTCCATGGTAAACCCCCTTTCTGAAGACTCCCTGTCTGGAGCAATAGCTGAAGTGTGTGAATGCCCCCTTTCTGCCACTGGAACATGTACGGCAGTGTGTGACGAACCGCTAGAGCGGGGAGACTGTGGTCCATAATTGTGATTATGGTCCTCCTCCCCCCCCCGAGAGCAGAGCCAGGAGCAGAAGTGTTGCTGGGAAGCCTCCAATGCAGTTGGTCTATGTCAGGGCTTTTCAACCTTTTCACCAATTGTACCACTTTTAGGATATGGCAATATTCGAGTTCCATCTAGCAAGGTGTCAAAAACTTGATGACCAAAACAAAAAACCTGTTGAAAGTTGCAATTGCACTGAAATGACTTGTGACCATTTTTTACACTTATGGCCATTGCAGCATGCCCAGGGTCATGTGATTTATATTTGGATGCTTGGCAACTGATTCATGTTTATGATGGCCACAGTGTTCCAAGGTTATGTGATCCCCTTTTGCAACCTTTTGACAAGCAAACTCAATGGCAGGGCTGCTGGTGGCCAAGTACTAAGGCAGGACTTCCCTCCTTCCCTCTTTCTCATTCCCATCTCCTTCTGAAGGAAGAATTTGAACCCCTCCCATATTTTCTCTCTTCCATATATTCATCAAACAAGGAAAGGCCTCCAGAGACAGAAAAGACAAGTTGCTGAGTGAACTAGCTTAAAAAGGCACATTCCCCTTTAAGAATTAGCTACTGGCTAGAAAAGAAAGTTAAGCAGCCAGCACTTAAGGAAGAAAAAAAATGTAGTAAGTACTGGCTGCCAGCTAAGGCAGCCTTGCCAAATGGCTCCATTCTTAAGTAAAGGAATGCTACAGGCAAAATCCATTCAGGAGAAAAATACTTCAAAATCCCTTGCAACAAAACTTACAGCTAACAATGGCAGAGCAATAGAAGCTAACAGGAGCCATCAGCCAAATAGAAATTACCAAACACTCCTTAAGAACAGAAAGCCCACATTGCACAAATCCCAGGACTTCAAAGTCACAAAAGCACATAAGAATCCTTCCACTTTCCATCTCCCTGCCTCACCTTCTTCTTTCCCTTCAGTGCAGCTAGAGCTGACTCTGCCTCCTCCCAAGGCTGCTGCTTTTTTTCTCTCCCTCTCCCACCCAAACTGCCTCCTTTTATAGCCTCTCCTGTCTCCATCCCCCTCCTCTCTCATGGGGGAGAGTGAGCAAGAAGTGAGCCTGGGGCCTTTGCCTTGTCCCAGCAACTCTGCTGCTGCAGAGGACTCTTTCACAGTAAGTCCTTGCCTGTGCTGGCTCTTTCCCTCTCCCACTACACTTGGCTAGGCAGGGCTGCATACCACCTGCCACTTGTTAATGTACCACAAGTGGTAGGCATACCACCGGTTGAAAAGCCCTGGTCTATGTGACGTCGGATGATGTGCCCATCGCCCAAGGCCACTTCGTATGACAGAGACCTTGCATACCACTGCTGTGACCCAGATATATCCAGGTCCATAGTTCCTTGCCCAGACCGGATCGCCCACCTGTAGTCTCCTAGGTGCCCGTGGCTGTGACACCTGTGAAGCCACCCGGTCTGGGTGCAACCTGTCCAGTTTCATGATGAGGTGGCAACCCCAGCAGAGCTCTGCTGGGCTCTTTCCTGTGGCTGTGCAAGGTGTGGTGCATTGTGAAAGAAGGAAATCAGCTAACCTATGATGCCAGCTGCCATAATGCGCACCATCCTCTCTGCCTGGCCATTGGAAGATGGATGAAACGGTGCTGAAGTTGCAGGCCGGATCAAGTTGGCCTGTAGAAAAGCCTGAAACTCAGAAGAAATGAATTGGGGGCCATTGTCTGAGACCAGGACGTCTGGAAGTCCATGGGAGGCGAAGATTCCTCTCAACACCTGGATGATCCTAGCAGTAGTAGTGGAGGAAACAGGCACAACCTCTAGCCACTTGGAATGGCTGTCAACGAGGAGCAGGAAGAATTGCCCCTGAAAGGGCCCAGCATAATCTATATGTACCCTTGACCAAGGGGCTTGTGTTTCCTCCCACCTGTGTACAGGGGCCTGAGGCACTTCAGGTCTGGACTGTTGGCACACTTGGCACCTGTGAACCTGGGCCTTGATGGCTTTATCAAGCCCAGGCCACCAGAGATGGCTGCACACAAGCGCTTTCATCCGGACTATACCCGGATGTCCCTTATGCAGAGAGATCAAGACTCTAGTCCTCAATGAGGCTGGGATGATTACCCTGCTACCCCATAAAAGGCACTCTTTGAAAGTGGAAAGCTTGTGCTTCCTTTGCCAGAAGCTTTGAAATTCAGTACCTGGACATGTGTCAGGCCATCCTGACAACACCCATGTCAGCACATGTGTAAGCGTGTGATCAGTGGCAGTTTCTGC
The DNA here is from genome assembly GCA_034064705.1 of Bothrops alternatus. NCBI lineage: Eukaryota > Metazoa > Chordata > Lepidosauria > Squamata > Viperidae > Bothrops > Bothrops alternatus. Next base: position 2,496,549 of record JARGCV010000068.1, read on the forward strand.
AGCCACGTCCCTAGCATTGAAGGGAGATTCAGGTAACTCCTGAATGGAGAGGATTTGAATAGCAGGGGCAGGATCCACCTTTATCTTTTGTAGAGGCAATCTGTTGAGGCCATCTGCATAGCCCATTTCTTTTCCAGGTTTGTGAATCAGTGTGTAGTCATATGCTGACAGGAAAATTGACCATCTCAACATTCTAGGAGATATTATGTGAGGGGTTTATTTGTTTGTGGTAAAAAAAACCAAGCAGAGGCTTATGGTCTGTATAGACCATGAAGTGGTGGCCATATAAGAAATCATGAAATTTCTTTATGCCAGCCACTATGGCCAAGGCTTCTCTGTCAATTTGGGCGTAATTACACTCTGCAGATGACAGTGTCCTTGAATAGTAGGCCACAGGGACTTGTGTCCCATCAGCCTTCAGGTGACTAAGTACTGCTCCCACCCCATAAGGGGATGCACTGGCAATTGCTCATTGAAATGCGCTTAAGATCGCATTTGAAGAGAGCAAAGCCTTAACCTCATTGAAACTCCTTTCATGGACCTTTGTCCACTGCCATGGAACCTGTTTATCCAAGAGTCAGTGTAACGGCTCAGCCACTGCAGCCTTGTGGGGAAGGAATGCATGATAAAAGTTTAAGAGTCCCAGAAAAGCCTGAAGTTCACTTTTGGACTTGGGACTTGGGGCCTGCTGAATTGCTTTGAGCTTGGATTCAACAGAATAGATGCCTTCAGCATCAATACGGAATCCCAGAAATTCAGTGGAGGTAACTCCAATCTTACATTTATCTTGCTTCAGCTTCAGACCTGCTTGGCTGAAACAAAGCAAGACAGCCCTTAATCTTTCAGCTAAGTTTAGAGATGACTCCCCAGCAATGAGGACATCATCGAAATAGGGGTAGACCCTAGGAATACCACGGAGCATGCGCTTCATTACACTTTGGAATATACCAGGGGCTACATTAATCCCAAACTGCAGTTTTTTGACCTTAAAGGCTCCCTGATGCGTTACAATTGTTTGAGCCTCAGTGGTTGCCTCATCAACAGGTAACTATTGGTAGGCCTGTGCCAAATCAAGTTTTGCAAAAATTTGACCCCCTTTGAGGGAGGCCAGAATGTGGCTCACCACAGGCACTGGATATGCATGCTGTTGCAGCGCTTTGTTCAGTGTACATTTATAGTCCGCACAAATTCGGACTTCTCCATTAGCCTTCAGAGGGGGTTTCCCATGGACTAGAGTCCACAGGTTCTAAGATGCCCTGCTGGAGCAGCTTGTCCAGCTCTGCATCAATTTTGCTTTTGAGAGCAAAAGTCACCCTTCGAGGCTTAATCCTAATGGATGTGATAGCTGGGTCTAAACGTAAGGCAATGGGAGGCCCCTTGTATGAGCCAAGCTCTGGGCTAAACACATCAGCAAACTCCTTGCAGACTTCTGCAAGGCCTGACGTTTGCATGCTGTGAAGCCCAGTCACTTGGATTCCAAGACCCTCTAACCAATCGAGTCCAATGAGACTCGTGTGATCACCCCCAACTACCACCACATCTAGTAGGCCTTCAAAAGCTTTACGCTGCACCTTGAGCGTGGCCTTCCCCTTCACGCTGATTCTGGAATTCTGGAAGTCAGTGAGAATTAAGTTTGATGGCCTGAGTTTTACTCGTAGGCCACTACTGCTGCAAATCGTTTTGAAGATGTCATGAGAAATGATTGATAGAGCGGACCCTGTGTCCAACTCCATCAATAAGGCAACCCCCTGCAACTTCACGTCAATGTGAAGCTTTTTTTTAAGTGGCTTATGTGTTCTTGTCCTTAAAATGCTCCTGCGCAATGCGCAGAAACCCACCCTGTGTTGGCTGGGGACCCTGGTACCTTTCTGAAGCAATTCTTCCTGAGGCTGGAGCTTCTGGCGACCCAAACAGATGGAGGCAATGTGGCCTTGCCTGCCACATGCCCAGCAAATGGCGGAGCGGAATCTACAGTCAGCGCGCTTGTGGCATCCTCCACACCCGAAACACCAGGGAGATGCTGGGGCTTTGTCTGGATGATCCTTCAATCTCCTCTCCGCTGACTGGTGCAGCCTATCCACCTCCTCTTCAGGATCCTGTTCTGCATCTTATTGAGCGACCTCTTGATGGATGGTAACGGTGGCTGGAGGATTTCTGGAGAGCCACAAGGCCTTCACAGCACCGCCCACTGCTTCTTCAGCTGCAACCTCTCTCAAGGCATCTTGGAATGAAACATCTTCCTTGGCGAAGATCTTCTGCTGCAGCTCATGACTTCTTAGGCTACAAACGAGATGATCCCGCAGCCTCTCTTCCAGATCCTTGAATTCACAAGGCCTCGCTGCTTGCCTTAAGGCAGCAATAAAGTCTGCAGCAGACTCACCAGGCCTCTGGTCCCTCTGCTCAAATGCGTGTCACCAAGCAATCACTGAAAGTTTAGGTTGGAAATGTTCTTTCAGCATCTTCTTCAAATCTGCATAAGACACTGATTCCAAAAACGTGGGGCCACCAGATTCTCTGCTATGTCAAATGTCTCTTGTCCACAAACACACAGCAAGGTAGCTGCTTTAAGGCCGTTTTCTCTTATCTGATTCACTCTGAAGTAATTCTCCACCCACACCACGTACGAGTTCCAGCATTCTGGGTGGGAAATATCAAACTCTGACAATCAGCCTATCGTAGACATCTTAGCCTTCTGCAATCCTCATCAAAGCCTTCGCTACAAACCTTTTGTTGGAAAGGGATCCTTCTGCCAAGCTCACCTCCAGCGATTCTATACTGGCAGGCAGAGTCGCGATTCTGGATGCCGAACTTTCCCCAGGGCTTCAGGACTTTCTTGGTGAGTCCTATCTTCTTTTGTTGGTAATCTTGCTTGCAGCGATTCCACCTTCATCGCCACTGTTAAATTCGTGGTTTAAAGGCATTGCAAGGAAATGAGTAGTGTGAACAGCAAGTCTTCTTTATTCATTCACCAACAAACAGCAACAGAAAAAATGGTGCGCAGGCCTTTTATAGTGTCCTTGCAAAGGCCAGTGCCAGCCAATGAATGCAAGGCTGTTTTCACGCCTTGCACATGCACGCAAGGCTGGAGACAGCCAGTCTGATCCTGGGCAGCCTTGTGGTTTGCCTGGGACCCTTTGCAACATTTCTGAGCCTGCTGAATGATTCAGCAGGCCCAGGACATAACAGTACCCACTCTTCAGAGTGCTAGATCTTATATTTGCTTTCAGCTGTTCTGAATGTTATAAAAACAGAGACCGGCTTCATCTGTCATGTCCCTTCTAAGTTTAATTGGTCATGGCACTTCCACAAGCTTGGATAGTGATGAGGGATCTGGGTTAGAAATTAGATATTATTACCCACATTGCCTTTTTCACAGAAGCAGACAGCTTTAGAATTAGAATATGTAACCTCAGCAAACCTAATCTTTAGAAATGCAATTAGGTCAGGTTATAATTTTCATGAAAACTGACAGACTGATGCTATATTGAAAGTATTAAACTCAATATTAACAAGATAAAATTAATAGTTTTGAAATGAGTGATTAACCACACTGCTTCCTGGAACTGGAACCACAGAAACAAAATCTATATTCTTTAGAGCAGAAAAAATGAAATGCATACAGTGCAGAGATTTGGCCCATGATGCCTTTTGGTAACAACAAAAGGATGTGTTCTGATCCTGTGTTTGCCTTCTAGATGTGGTTGGCCTACAATTTGTCTTTGGCTACAACAACATATCTGGTGGGCATCAAATAGTGAAAGATGTGATCTAGCAGATACCCATGTATGCCTGAATGAGAGAGACACTTGAGAATTTTCAACCCTTGGATTCTGTTATGAACTGTACCAATGTTGGTGGGGTGGGGGGTGGGGGGGTCATGGCAGTTCCTTAATCTTGGTGTTAATCTCTGCTTATCTGGGTGTTGATTTCTAGTGAGAAAGTATTTAGCTCTTTTTGTTTCCCTTTTGGCTTTTAATTGTCTCTTTTAAATGGTATGTAGATGTTGTTTATGTTTATGTACCTGTGGATGTCCTATTTCCCTGAATGCCAGGCTTCCAGAAATTCTCTAGTGTTTTTGGACTTGGCTTAATTTAGGATGCTTACAGTTTCCCAGTTGAAACTATGGTTAAGTCTGTCCATGTGTTATGAAATTCAGGAGTTTGTCTTCTGATTGCTAGCTGGTGTTCATGGATGACTCTGACAGTTTTCTACCTCTTTGTCCTATATAGTGGCTGTTGGAATCCTTACACTGTATGTTGTAGATCAGTGGCACCCAGACTTTTTGGCACCAGGGACCGGTGCCTGTGTGGAGGACAATTTTTCCATGGACCGGGGTGGGGATGAATGTACAATCTAGATCCCTTGCATGCTCAATTCAAAGTAGAGTTCACACTCCTATGACAATCTAATGCCTAATGTTTTGAGGTGGAGCTGAGGAGGTGATGGGGAGCAGCTGCAAATACAGTTGAAGCTTCGCTCCCTTACCCACTGCTCATCTGCAGCTGTGTGGCCCAGTTCCTAACAGGCCACAGACTGATCTGTAGCCTGGGGGTTGGAACCCCTGCTGTAGATGGCCCCTGTTTTTTTCTTCTGGGGCTGCCGAGTCTTTTGGTTTACCTAGGATGTTTTGGAAGGCTTTAGTTGGCTTGTATACTATGAGGGTGCCATGTGGTTTTAATATTCTGTTGGTGCTTTCTGAAATGTTTTTGATGCGTGGCAGTGTTATCATTATCACAGCTCATGTTAGTTGTGCTATATAGCATTGAGTGGTCAGTCACTTTTTGATGAATGTAATAGAGGTGAATATCTGTAGCTCAGGGGTCAGAAAAGGGCCAAGATTCATTCTCCGAGCTTGTGGGTTGGTTTCAAAATGTTTAATTACCAGGCTAGGTAACATCTTCAGGGGATTTTAGGGGATGTCATTGTCAGTGTTCTTCTGTTTATAAGGGCTTTGTTAAAAATCAGGATCCACGAATACAAGCTGGCAGTCAAACGCTACAACCCCAAATCCTTAATCTCTACTCATACTGACACCAAATAGCACCAGTTCGATAGGAGCAACACAAAAATCATGCTACCACCCGGCATGCTCATGAGTTCATCGAAGCCTGGCACTCCACAAGCAATTCCATCAACAGACACATTGACTTACAACCAGCCTATTGAATCCTGCAGAGCCCAAATCAACTGCACAGCCAACCAAAGACAGCACAGACCCTCAACCAATTCACGCAACCCACCCAACAGCACTTCACTTCCCAATGACTCTCACCTGATGTAACCTCCCCATCACAAGACTCTCACTGATGACTCACACATGACCCATCACAAGACCTTCACTTCACACACCCACACCTGACCCATCACAAGACCCATCACAAGACCCATACCTGATGGGACCCTCACCATCACAAGACCCAGTGACCACTCGAAGCCCTTATAAACAGAAGAACACTGAACACTGACATCCCCTAAACTCTGCTGAAGATATTTCCTACCTTGGTAGTGAAATGTTCGAGAAACCAACCCACAAGTTGTGTGGATAGCCATTTTGTTGGAAGATGTTGTATACCTGATCTGTCTCTTCTCTGCAAGCAAACCAGTAAAAGATTGAATTTCTATACCACTGACCTCATTTCTATGGACTTTTCCAGGATATATGTGGATGTCCTTTGCTTTTTAGGAAGTCAAGAAAATCATGGTTATTATTTTACTGCAAATTGTTTCTGCAGGTAGGTATCATTTTAATCTGATGCTTCGGGATGTTTGTATCTTGTCTTGGGAGGGAAGTGTGCTCTGAAGGATACTGGTAAGCACCGGGAACCCTGGGTATGAACTGTCTTTATGAATGGAAAGTAATCAAAAAGAGAACCAAGCTAGAATAAGAAGAAATTTCTTGTTTATTAGAACAATTAATCAGTGGAACAACTTGTTTCCAGAAATTGTCAGTGCTCCAACAGTGGCGGCTTTTAAAGAAGAGATTGGACAACCAATCTTCTAGTCCAACCCCCCTTGCTTAAGCGGGGGTTGGACTAGAAGACCTCCAAGGTCCCTTCCAACTCTGTTATTCTGTAATTGTCTATTTACTTGCCCTTGCAGGAGTGAAGTAAAGTTAAGATAGTGGCTATTCTTCAACTTCTATACTCTGCAGTTTGCAATACAGCTTTTAGCTGACCAAACAAACAAGGCCTACTGGAAAGTGCATGTTTTAAGATGAAATAGAAAAGTGCTTTGAAATGATAAATATGTGGAAATGAAAATTCTAAAACAAAATGTTTATAAAAATATGCACATAAACATTCATTTTCTTACTCCCACTCCCAGTTGTAAATTATTGTGGAAATGGAGTGTAATGAACTTGTCAATAGATACACATGGTAGTGAAACTGACAGGAAAAAGATTGAACCCTCCACCTAATGCAGGATGTTGAAAACTCATCTCACCTTTGATCAGTGTTCTAATGTTAAATATAGCAAAGCTGTTCTGAGATTCTTTCTGCGGAAGCCCTTTTGCTTCTGCTCAGGGGCCATCATATCACAGAGGAGAAAGAAGGGAATGAAGGTCAGACTCTTGGTAGTCAGAAGTAAGATTTCCACTGAGCCCTTTAATAAAACCAGATTTATTGACAAGGCCAGTAGTATTGGTACAGAAATATCAACAACTGGACCACTCATTTTAGAATCTAGTTTAATTTTAGGGTACATTAGGGTACAGTTTTCTTCAGTTTCTTTCTACTACCTCTTCTCTGTGCTGACAGACTGTCTGTTGTTTCCCAGACAACTGAGAAATGTGTAGGGACCTTTCCCAACCCTCTTTTGTATCTTTATTAGGCTGAAAATAGACCATCACAGTCTGGCTAGTCTTTTCCCTTGCTATGAGTACTGACTTTTGAAGGCAGTGTCTCTGCACTTACATAGGGCTTTGATCTTAACATCTTCATGCTGATTCAGTTCACTTCACTTGCATCAGTCCAAGCTCAAGTCCAGCGTCACCCTTTGGCTTCCTCATGTGATAGTAAATTCCTCAAATAATGGAATTCACCTGTATATTCTGTTCAGAAAAACAGTAGAAAACTGTGCAGCCAGTTTTGTAAGAATGCTGAAAAGGAGCTATAAGTGACATGAAAGTGGTGCTCTAGAGTCCTGTTGTCATATGGTGTAAAGAAGCACAGAGATAACCTTGGAGAAGGAATGTGACAGTTAACGGAACATGATTTAAGCCCAGGATTCAAAATGAACATTAGAAAGAAACTTAAACCCACCTTAACTTTCTAATATAAGAGAAAAGGAGGGAAAATGCTTTCCAGCTTTCAAGATTCTGTCTCAAATTTGGATATTTTATGTGGAATCTGTTTCCTCATTGAGCTTATTTCAAAGGGATGGCATCCCGCCATGTAAAGGAGCTCTCAAGGTATCTAACCGATCTTTCTTGCTGATTTGATAGAGAACATGCTAAACATGCCTTAGCCCAAACTGCAAGGATAGAATCAGGGATGCTAACTCCTATCTAAATGCAGCTGGATTTACTCCTGAGTAAAAAGGCAGGGATTTCAACTGCCAATGAAGTAGGTTTTATATATATAAAAAATGAATAATATGACATGATTCATTTTTGATTCAGTTCTGAATCTGCCTCTGTCTTCTTGTCCTGCAGTACAATGCCTTTCACTGATGGCTCGAATACTGCTAACTAATCTATAAATGGCCTGTGCCATTAGGATCATGATTGTGCTGTCTTCCTGATCATATGGAATTTCCCCCTCTATGGCAGAAGTATGTAAATAACAATTGAGTCACAGGCTAAGCTTGGTGACACAACTACTCTTTGAGAAAGAAACACTCTGTTTGTCCTAGTTCTCTTCCTGGAACACATTTACCTTTAGAGAAGACTTCTGTGGAAAATATTCTCAAAGGCAGCATCTACGGTATATATCTCTTACCTCGGTTTTCACTGACTCAGTCAAGGTGGTATGATTCAAAGTGGGTTTCAGTTCGTGATGTCTTGATGAAAACTAATAGGGTTTGCTTATCTTTCATTTCACTTCCTTTTCAAATGGCCCATGTTACTAATTTAACTCATTCTGAAAGAAGTGTTTTGCAGCGCAACAGGAAAATGTGGTATCAAGATTGTAGGAGGCAAGGTGGAAATCATTAGGTACCTTTCATAAGTGTGTTGTTTAGCTAACATGACAAGGAACCAGGCAGAAGAGAAATCGGATGTGACGCAAAGTTCATGGTGTAGCATGTATTGTGGGGCTGAGCAGGAATTTCTTCCTTCTCAAACCCCATTTCAAAGACTCCTGAGATCATATTGTTTCTAAAGCAGCACCTAAAGTAAATATAGAACAAGAAGCTGATGGGAAAAAAACCATAGGTGGAGTCTATACACATTCCAAGAAAGATGGAAAAAGAAACCTATAAGAAAACTGACCCAGAATTAATGTATATGTTCACATACACTTTAAAACGTACTCATGACATCATAGAACACCTCTGAATATACAATAGCTAAGAAAATGTAATGGTAACAATAAAAGAAGATAATTATGTAAAATTACTAAAACAAATAAAATTAGATTTGAAAAAATGGAAAAACTTACAACTTTCAATGCTGGGGAGAATAGCAACAGTGAAGATGAATATTCTACCAAAAATACTTTTTTATATCAAACAATACTTTTGTTAGGGGGAAAAGTGTCTTTGATGAACTAAATAAATTAATACTGAAATTTATTTGGCAAGGAAAAAAAGCCAGAATTAGGTTGAAAATGCTTCAAGAAGTGAAAGAAAATGGAGGTTTTGTACTGCCGGACTGGACTTTATATTATGAAGCAGCTGTATTAACATGGCTAAAAGAGTGGATAACCCTTAGAGATAAAAGACTATTAGAGGGACATGATCTACAACTTGGGTGACATTCCTTTTTATGATATGGGAAGAATAAAATACACAGATACTTTCAATATCATTATGTAAGAAATGCACTTTTTTTAGAATGGGAAAAAGTAAAAGCAAAACTTTACATGAAAATACCTGGATGGCTCTCAACAATGGAAGCATTTGTCAAACCTAACTAACTATGAGAAAATTGTGACTTATAAAGACATTTTGAATAATGAAGGGAAATTAAAACACAAACAAGAATTAGAAGAACAGGGTATTGACCTATCATGGTGATCATATCTGCAAATTCAAACAAGATATGAAAAAGATGTTAAAACATCTGGATTTTATAAAAAACAGACAGAATTTGACAAGATATTACTGACATCAGATGAAAATTTGATTAAGAAACTTTATAAATATATGTTAAGTTTAAAGATGGAAGAAGAACAAGTTAAAGAAACAATGATAACATGGGCAAATATTTTTGGACATAACATAGAACTAGAAAATTGGCAAAGCCTTTGGGAAAGAAATTCTAAAATAACAAAAGTAGTGGCGTACAAAGAAAATCTATACAAAATGTTCTATAGATGGTATTTAATACCAGTGAGGTTAGCAAAAATGTTTAAAAACGTATCTAGCAACTGTTGGAAATGTAGACAAAAAACAGGCACTTATTATCGTATTTGGTGGACATGCTCCAAAGCTAAAAGATTCTGGTCAAGAATATACATATGGTTAGGGAAAATGAAAAAAAAATATAGATTTTAAGCCAGAATTATTTTTGTTAGGCATAATTGTAGTAAATTATGAGAGAGAGTGTATATATCTAATTTTACATGTATTAACTGCAGTGAGAATTGTATTTGCTCAACATTGGGAAAATGAAGATTTACCAGTGGAGGAAGAGTTAATTAATTTTTTTTTAGATTGTGCAGAAATGGACAGATTGACATTAAAAATGACAGAGAAAGAAGATTCAGTATACTTTAGAATATGGGATACCTTTTATCAATGGTTAGAAAAACAAGGTAGAGAGAAAGGAATTTAACATGTATTAGTAAGTTAAATGTTGGAAGCTAGACAATGTGTTGCTGATAAAATATTAAGCACTATATAAAGAAAATGCAATGAGGGAAAGGGTAAAAAAATGCAGATGAAGGAAGTTGCAAATTTTAAAAAAAATCCACCTCCTTATAGCAATTATTCCTAAACACTTAAGATTTGTTTTTTTTGTCAAAGGCTTGATTCTAAATATTTGTGGTGCTAAATGTAGCTTAATATATATTTATTTAATATGGAACAGTGCTGTACGATTCTGGAATAACTCTCAGGAAGATTTCACAACAACCTGTTGAAGCTTTAAGTAAAAAATGGTAACTTTCCATGCTATTTCCTTTGCTTCACATGGATTCTGGCCCTAACTTTAGCATGCTAAGTTAGACCTCACTGCAGCAATTCTTTTGTCTGTAATAAAACTAAGGGGCAGCTATCATTAGTTATGTACATAAGATGTAGCATTAATATAAATAATAGCAGCAGAGTGCACTGAAAAACCTGAGGACTGTGAGAACAATGTGAAAAGCTGGTGAGGTTTTGTTTTTTTGTTTTTTTGCCCTTTTTATATAAGTAAGCAACCTAGATTTTGAGCTGCATTTTTTTCCTTTAATGGAAACCTCTCTTGAGACACAAATAGTAATGCAAAGGGAATTTTGTCAAGGAGCAAAATAGTTCTTAATCTCCTTACTACTGCTTAGTCTCTTTACTACTACTTTTCTGTCCTATTTGCACACTAAAGCTCACATGTGACTTTGGATAAGCCCAGTATTTTTACAATAAACTCAGTTTTGTTACTTAACTACAAACAGGGTTCTCTCTCCTATTCTGGAAACTAAATTGCCAGTTAATAATAAATCTACAAATAATCTAAAATCATCATTTCCATATAATAAAAAAGATAAGGAGGCAAACTGCATGGCTTTAAAAGAAAAGAACAAAAGAAAAGGCAAAAGAAATTCTATATTTGCATACCCATTTCCTTAGGAAATCATATAGCCAGCGATTTTATTCTTACAACATTCCATGAAGTTGGGTAGACATAGAAAAAAGTGACCAGCACAAATTCTGGAGTGGTAGATCATCTGGTGAGTTTTATTAAAGTATTTAATAAATTAAAAGAAAAAAGAATAGAATAAAAATTTTAAAAAGTGCAGAAAAAAGCAAAACAAGAAAAGGACAACTAGAAAAGGAAGGGAAAAAATAGTAAAGAAAATGAAAAGCAATATATAAAGAAATAATTTTAGAACCTTATTAGTCACTCTGTGAGGGAGATGGGTTCACGAACTCCAAACAAAATAGTCAATGACTGGCACAAAAAGGCCAGGATGGTGACCACTCTTGTTCTTTCTCTCGTTCTCTCTCTTTTTCTAATATTGCTATTTGTGACACTAGTGGCCTTTTCTCTCCCCCCCCCCCACTCCATTTCTGCAGTGGTGCATTCCAATGCAGGGGGCTGACATTCTTCTTTATGGCTGCCATTTGGACAGGCTTGATAATTGGGCACACTGTGCATTTGCTTGGATTGCTAAGCAGAAGAATGTGCCAGGCAGGAACATTCTGTCTGTATGCAGGTTACTACCGGTATTAACTAGAAGATGTGTGTGTATGTGTGTACATCTGTACACACGTATATACGTGCATCACCCACACGTACATCTGCTATGCTTTTCCTTTGTAATTGGTATTAGTGTGCTGATGTCTTCATTTTGTTGGCCAATATAGTTCATGTTCTGTCCCTGAATGTCTGAGTTTTAAGAGACCATGCAAGTCCAATGCATGTGGATGACATCCTGAGTAACGATGGGCCTAGTAGTGTCTGTGGACTCTGTGTGATTATTTTATTTGAAATGGTTTGCAATGGTTTGAGATTAAGATAAAGGAAATCACAAATGAAGGTATCCAAGCTAGACACAAGAGTATGTGTGTAGTTTTGTCCTGACAACTGACACCAGACTGGGAATCCTGATGACGTTATTTGCCCTCCTCATGTCCACTCTTGTTGGATGCCCAAGGTTCACGATTGGGAGTTTAAGGAGGAAATGGAACAATTGGGCCATTCCCAAAGCAGGAAAACAGGAAGCAGCAATTTGGTGACATACTTTTAATAGTGGGCTATATTTGGAACTGGGTCCCATCGAGTGGAGATCTGTAGAAACGGCGGTATATTTTCCTTGCTGCATCCCGTTAGGGCTGCAGGCTTCTCCCTTTGTGGTATCATTTTCTGGACTGCTGAATCTTCAGAACGAAAGGGAGTCAAACATTTTTTAGCCACATGGCTCTTCTTGGAGCAATCTCAGGTATGGGGAAAAAGTATTTTGAAAATGACTTCCATAAAAGATGAACGATGACGAACAACGGCAGGCAGCTTTTCTTAAAGAGAGTTTCTATGAAGTTACCCCATCTCTAATGAATGAATGAATCCATGAAATTAAATGGATTTGTTAAAAAAAAATTAAATTTCAGCTGAAATCTGCTTTGAAAATTCTCAAAAGTTCTCTTGCTCTGCAAAAAAAAAAAAAAAGAGGGACAGCTTGAGAGTTTCTTGGCAATGTTTTTTTTTAGCTTACTCTACTTCTAGAGGCATGCAAGATACTCTTTTCCTTTATCCATCTTTTCCTCACTGAGACTACACTTCCCAACTTGGAAAAAAGCTCAAAAGGAGGAATTTCCTCTTAATTTCTTTCTTGGGAAGTAATTGAAGCATGGGAGGTTAGCTGGAAGAATAATAGCACAATGAAAGACAAGATGTTCACACTTACCTCTTTGTACCTTTCAACTAAATAAATATATCCATTTTTACATCTCTATTTTTCTTACAGCAGGTTCTTTTTCTTTCCTGCTGATAACTCCCAAAAGTGTTCCATTATCTGCAATTTGTGACTTTAAAAAAATGTAATCTACTAGATTATCTAATAGAAGAGGAGCAAAATCTGGAGTTAGAGTTCCAGGCCGCTGCTAGGCTAGGTTGGTGTTTCTTTCAAGATCCAATACTCAGTGAGACTATTCTGAAGGGAGCCTTTGGGGTGCTGCTTGGTCTATGAAAGCAAAGGTCAAATAAAATATGCAATAAATAGTCTTAACATGAGGCAGTATGGAAGAAGGGCTTCTCTGAGCTATTACATTCACCCAGTCTCCAAAAATAGTAAAGAGTGATGATTATTTTCAGCATCAAACTAAGGAGATCCAGGTTCACAATGCCACTTAGCCATGAAACCAGCTTGGATGATGATGTTCAGTATTTGAGATGCTGTCACAGAGAAGAAGGGGTTGATTCCTTTCTCCAAAGCACCTGAACGCATTAAAGATTCAACCTAGAACTAAGGGGAAATTCCCAGTGGAATGGTTTACCTCCAGCAGTTGTGGGTGTTCCATCATTGGAGGTTTTCAAGAAATGATTGGACAGGCATTTCTCCGGAATGGTATAGGGTTTCCTGCTTGAGCAGGGGGTTGGATTAGATGACCTCCAAGGTTCCTTCCAACTCTGTTTTTCTATGTTCTATATTCTATGATATGCTGTCATCTCTGATAATGCCTAATGGTCTTTTACTGACCAAGACTGAATGACCAGGCTTCTAAGATTTGTTTATAGATAAGAGATGAGACATGGAACAGGATAGAACAGAATAACCAAGTTGGAAGGGACTTTGGAGGTCTTCTAGTCCAACCCCTTGCTCAAGCAGGAGACCCTATACCACTTCAGAGAAATGGCTGTCCAGTCTCTTTTTATAAGCCTTCGGTGATGGAGCGCCCCCAACTTCTAAAGGTAAGCTGTTCCACTGGTTTATTAGTCTCACTGTCAGGAAATTTCTCCTGAGTTCCAGGTTGCTTTTCTCCTTGATTAGTTTCCATCCATTGTTTTTTTGTGTGTGTGTTTTGCCTTCTAGTGCTTTGGAAAATAGGTCGAGCCCCCTCAAATATCAGAACACTGATATCATATCACCCTTAGTCCTCATTTTCTCTAGACTAGACAAACCCAATTTCTGAAACTGTTCTTCATATGTTTTAGACTCCAGTACTCTAACCATCTTTGTTGCTCTTCTCTGCACTCTTTCCAGAGTGCATGGGAAGAGATCATTTGTTATATTTTAAGAGAAGGCTGCTGTATATGCTGTCCATCTCACTCTACAAAGGGACTCTGGGCTTTATAATTATAACTTTATAGTTAAAGTTGTACAATTGTACAATTATAATTAATCTTGCTAATTACACTTAAAAACTGACTTCAGACATCAATCTACTTCCTTTTCAATGGCTCTGTCTCCGTAGATCTGTACAGTGTGAATGCACTCAGGGTGGATTGTATGCATGGCATATTCCTCCATATACTAACTGTGGTGTGCGTATTTTATTTACAAGCATGGGCTTATAGCACGATGGTGCTTCCTTTAAAATTGCTTTGGTTACTACTACTACATTCTAGTGATCCTGGTTGATGACAAAGCCAGTGCAAAGCAAAGATAGGCTTTGCCCTCTGCTGAACCAGCTTCTGCAATTTCTAGCAACTTTTGGAAAGAGAATTGGGCACTCCTTCTACAATGTCTTCTCTGTATTATGAAGCTGCTATCTGACTGCAACTTTCATGGGTAAATAAATGGGACAACTAATACTCTTTTGTTAGTAATAATGACTTTGTGAGGTTCTATCTGCACGAATATTTAAGATCACAACCAAATGCTATTTCTCTCAAGATAAATATCCAATTTGAACCACTGGAGGGCACCAAAGCACCATTATTTAAAACTCAAATTTTCCTTCTAATTAAAGTCCTGAAATGAGAAGTAAAAGAAAAGTTGTAACAGAAGGAGCCAAAAATAAATTTTAAAGCTTGACATGAACAATCCTCAAAACTGGAATGATGAGGTTTCGGTTCAAGCTCATTCATTATATTGAATCAGAAAGGACTTTAGAAAATTTTACTGACTTATTATGATTCAAATAATAAGTTTCCAATTTTTTTTTCTACATCCTAAAGCAGTTTTTAGGCTGGCTGCATCTGTGTGAGAGAAGAACGTGCAGATGGGGTTGCTTCCTCAGTTCAAAATCATCCTAATTGTCATCTGTGGATGAAAAGATACAAGGTCTCTCCATTTCATGGATACAAAGGAATGCAAATAGAAAGCAAACTTCCTTTTAACTGTTGCAATGAAGTAATTCAGGTTTTATTTTTCACTTCCAGAGTGTGCATAATTAAGAGACAATGGTTACTAAAGCAATACTTGGTCTTCTTAATCTGGTTTTGACCAGAACTTGCATTCACACAACTTAGGGATGCTGTATGTATGTCTGAAGAGCATCCAAATGACCAATATCCCATATGCATCTGATTGAAGTTTTCTCCACATTAGTAAGTCTCAAATAACATATAAATCTAGAGATACTCCAAATGTGGGTTTAGCATGAATCCAGCCTTTTTCACTCTGTCCTTTACCTGCCTTCTCCATCAAAGGGATACTTCATTCAAGGAAGGAGGAACAGTGTGATAAAGATTCATGACATTCCATCGCTATTTTACATGAACACCCAGTGTGGAACCTGCCCCAGATTCTTCTTCATTTTATTTTAAAACAGAGGACAAACATGAAGAAATCAGAATAACTTGCATAAACTATTTTGTGCTTTATGTACACATAATAACAACAGCATGACTTGACCAAAGAAATGGACACTATTCAAGTATTCTGTCTATCAGGACATCACAATCCATGGGTTCATGGAATTATAAACAACAACAACAAAAATGTCAATGTGTGAAGTAGTACCAAGAAGCTCTTTTTTTACAAACTCAGTGCATTTGCAAGAGGAAATTTAATTGTTGTTGAACGTTGTAGACAGGTCAGAGGAAATGGGAAATAATAGCTACCGGTATGTGGACACAAGGAAGAAATACAGATGGTTCAAAGGACAATTTCTGCTGCCAAACTGGAACTGACTAGTGACAAAAAAAAGTGCTTGCAGACAATGGGACCAAACAAAAGCATTGGTATGAAACATATCACACACATTTGCAAATGACAGATGGGCTGAAACAATACCAGTTGCAAATTTGCTAAACTAGACCAACCCACCCTTCCTCCCTGATTAGATGTAAATAATAACAGCAAAACATAAAAGATTAAAAAAAAACTTGGTAGACAATGCTTCTGATATATTTCTTCCATGTGTCAATTTACCTTCTAGGACCAACTGTAGAAAGTAGCCTCAAAATCCTGCTTCCCCTCAAAAAAAAAAAAAGTCATGCAAAATATTTATAGCATTGTATATCATTTCTCTCTATATATTTTTAAACATTTGCTGTAATTGCCTGCTTTCCCTATTCTGCTATGTATAAAATTTAAAAAGAGGCTAGACAGTCACTTGTTTGAGATGGTACAGGTTCTCCTGCATGAGCAGGGGGCTGAACTAGAAGATCTCCAAGGTCCCTTCCAGCTCAATTCTATTGTAAAGTGGTGTCATTAGGTTTCTGCAACATGGACAGATGAACTTATGGATGATGGACAATGTTCTTTTCGTAACTAATTGTGAATTTCCAACTCCTTGCTTCTAACTTCTAAGACTTTTTCTGAATTTATGATATGATAGCAGTGCTCCAATATCTCAGGGGCTGCCACAAAGAGTCAAGCTATTCTCCAAAGCACCTGAAGGCAGGACAAGAAGCAATGGATGGAAACTAACCAAAGAGAGAAGCAACTGAGGAGAAATTTCCTGACAGTGAGGACAATTAACTGCCAAAACTTACTCAGTGGTGATAAAACGTATATTCACTAAAAGGAATTGCTGAATTTGTTCCCTATGACTTTTTAAAATTTCTTAAGATTCTCAGATAATTCCATTCCAATTATGAACACATGTTAATTTTTGCTTGTATCAAAGAAAGAAACCAAACTATATGTTCATCCAAAACTTTCCAAGAGGTGTATTCTCAGGATGAAATCTACCGTTACTATAACTTTTCTTTTTGGCATTGTTCCTTTGAGTCAGAGTTGACCCATGACTAGTCCAGGCAATTTTCTTGGCAAGGTTTCAGAAGCGATGGCTGTTTGCTGACTACCTAGTGATAATTTTAGAAAATCCTTTGAAAGGAATAGAAATATTAATGGAAAAACTAATGGACCTTGGGGTATTAGTTGGCTTTAAAATTAATAAACAAAAGATAAAGTTGTTAACAAAGAATATGAAGATCAAAAAGTAAATTGAATTCATGGCAAAAAAAACTGGTTTTAAAATTAAGAAAATAGTGAGATACTTTGCTATCATTACGACTATTATGAAATGCATACAAAAACAATTGTGTTAAGATATGGAATGGTCATGATATGATGGAGAAATTACAACTTATGTGACAAAAATGAATGTTTTGCAAAGGGTGATGTTTTTGTTTCAACAATACCTATTCTGATAACTGCTGTACCATTTAAACAATAGCAGAAAAATATACTTAAATCTAAATATGGCAAGGGAAAAATCAAGAGTTAAATATTAAATACTTCAACATACAAAGGAACAAGGAGTTTTGGGACTGCTCGATCTAAAATTGTACTTTGCAGCTTAGTGCTTAGTTTGGATGAAAGAGTGCGTTTTTCTGAGAAATAAAATAACTTTACAATTAGGAGGACATGATCTGAAGTTCAGATGGCATGACTTTCTATCATACAATAAAGTTAAGTTTAAGGTATATTTTAAGAATCATTGTATTAGAAGTGCCATGTTGAAAATATGGAACTTATATAAACCAAGACTGTGCCCCAAAATGCTTTTATGGGTCTCGGCTGTAGAGGGATTCAATTTCCAATAACTTTTGTATGCACAGTTAAGAGAAAGATTTAAGGCAGATAATAGGACATTTTGATTTGAGCAGCTGAAGACAAAATTTGAAATAGAACTATGTGCAAATGACAAATATGTAATTGTTAAAATGTATAAATGTTTGTTGAAATTTGTAATGGAAGGCGGATAAGTGAAAGTCTGTATGACATAATAGTCTAAGAACTTTGGACACAATCTACTGATGGAACAGTGGGCAAATATGTGATTAGAAGGATTGCAATTTACATTATGTTATAATCTAAAACAGAATGTTTATAAAATGATGTACCATTGGTGTAAGACTCCACATAAAATTGCTTAGAATGTATCAAGTTACAATAAATTTATGTTGAAAATGCAGACAACATGAAAGGTCATTTTATCGGGCCAGGTAAACTTGTAAAAAGTCAGCTATTCCTGAGTTCAAATACATATAATGGTAAAAAAAAAAAGTAAATATCAACATTGGATAATCAGTTAGGAGAGAGAGAGACAGAGAGACAGAGAGAGAGAGAGAGAGAGAGAGAGAGAGAGAGAAACAGACAGACAGAGACAGAGAGAGAGACAGAGAGAGAGAGTATACAGTATTTATAAATTTACAACGGTTGTCAAGAAGATTGGAAGCTGCTTCTTTATAATCCTTCTTTTTTTGTTCACTATTTATTATGATTCTTTATTATCTTTATTTTCTTTTGTGGTTAGCTCAAAATTCTTTCAATAAATATTATAGGAGAAGGGGCGTGGCTGCCTCAGGGTCGAAATAGCCTTGCTAAGAGGCTCTGCGACACGGGACCTGTAAAGCCGCCAAAGCAGCGCAAACCAGCTGTTTTTCGCGGCGAAAAAACCCCTCCTCGGTAGGAGAAGGGGCGAAGAGCTGTGGGTGAGGGTTGAGATCTTCTGAAAGCCTCCCAAAAAAACGCTCGGGGGGGGGAGAAAGAGGACTCCCCGTGAGCTCACAATAGCTCCAGCCCGGCGCAGCATCAAGACGCTGAGACCAGCCACCACCCGAGGAACACATCTCAAAGAAGCACAGAGATTGACAGACTGAACCCAGGAGCTTAAAAAGAAAGTATTTCTTATATTTTACCTCGGATCAATTATGCTCACAATAAACAAAAGGCACCCAAGATGACGACCGCTCTTAATTTAAAGGGATAGGCACCGGAAGAGAAAGGCGGAAGAGAAACTGTAATGCGACAGAGACCTCTAGAGGGCAGCAGAGATGCATAACTTAAAACCTGTGCAAAATAAACCTAAGGAAGAGAAACTGTAATGCGAAAGAGACCTCTAGAGGGCACCAGAGACACATAACTTAAAAACGTTGCAGAATAAACCTAAGGATGTATACCAGCTCCCCAGAGATGACGATGAAGGAATTAAAAGAAGACATTTCAACAATTATTGAAAAAATGAAGAGAAAGATGGACATGATAATAGACATGCATGCAAAAACATGTGAGGGAAGGATGGATGCAGTGGAACAAAATGGAGAAATGGAGAAAATGGTGGAAAATCACAGCAAAGCAGTTATTGAGGACTTGGACCAAACCGGAGGAACGTACAGTGGGGAAATGAGAGAAGATACTGGGAGAAATTCGAAGAGAATCTGGGAAGGAGTTGAAGAAAAGATGGAAGAGGTGGAGAGACAAGAAGATTTGAAAATAATTGTTATAAACGCATGGGGAAAATATCTAGGAGAGGAGGCTAAAAATTTCTCTTGGCAAACTGACAGAATCCATAGAGCATGGCTTATATGGAACCAAGGGACATTGCAAGCAATAAAGAGAGACTTACCGGTATTACGTGGAAGGGAAGCTGTGCTATGGAAAGCCACCTGGCAGAGGAAGAAACCTAGAATTCGTCTGAAATGAAGAGAAACTTAATATTTTATGCAAGGAATTAAAGGCAAAGAATTATGGACTGATTTAAGGACTAAGTGCAAGAGCAAAAGACATGAGAGGGTGATTAATGGAAGATGTATATTAACTAGACTAGGAATGTACGCGTTGAAGGGAGGGGTGCAGAGACATGATAATTATTAACTTTAGAAAGAAGACTTGTTTGTGTGATGTACAATGGATAGATTTGAAAAGAAGTGAAACTTAAAATTTATAAAATGTAGTTGGCTTATAGTTGGACTTTGATATACGGAGTGAAGAAGGTCTACAAATTTGAAATGATTGTATTAAGCTGAAGGGCTTTAACTTGAATTTTTTCTTTGTTTGCATGTACAAATGGATATCTAATAATAATAAATTTTAAAAAGAAAAAGAAAATTACAGATTGTGC
Organism: Bothrops alternatus; assembly: GCA_034064705.1. Taxonomy (NCBI): domain Eukaryota; kingdom Metazoa; phylum Chordata; class Lepidosauria; order Squamata; family Viperidae; genus Bothrops; species Bothrops alternatus. The sequence goes on from JARGCV010000068.1 coordinate 2,516,586, forward strand.
AGAAAGATAAAAGAGAAAGAAGACTCAGTGTACTTTTAGAACATGGGACAATCTTTATCAATGGCCAGAAAAACAAATTATGTATGTACTATGTAACATTGAATATATACTATTTATTTAAATAAATAAATAAATATTATATTTTAATTAAAGGAAAATAATTTTGGAAGAAGCCAAAAAAAATGGCTAAAAACCAAAAAATTTATCTCCGACAGACTTTACCATGTCCCCTCAGTGCGTCTCTGGGATGCTTCCTGCTCCCCTGATTATCAGAATTCATATGGGCACATAGATTTACTTAAATTATAGTTGTGCCAAAATCAGCAGCAGCAGAGAGGGGTCTGGCACTCAAGTTGGTAATTCCAGCGCCCCCTGGGGTCCAACTGACTTCCATTTTTCTTTCTCACCCCTTCATGCCACACAGAGCTTGCTGGAACTGGAGTCCAGGCATTTTATGGGATGGACAGCAGCATCTCTAAGAGATACTTTGAGTTCTTAAAAGTACAAAGTTCCCACTGAGCTTTAAGAATCCCAGTAAAACAAGGCATATTATTTTCTTAGATTACATAGTATGAAAACAAAATTAGTATTTAATGATGCCACACTAATTCTTGTTACTAAAAGGTATATGACTTTATTACGCTATTTGTTAATTGCCCTTGATGTTTTTTAATGACAGATAAAGCTTCAGCTTTTCCTGTGCTTAAGATCATAAATCCTTTTCTTTTTTGGCTTCTGCAGCTGTTTCATTTTTAAAATAATATTATTTCAGGGATTTTTAACCTAAAGATCACATTGAACAGAATTCACACAGCTTTATTTTCTACTTTCAGTTATGAGTAAAAAAAAAGATCCAACTTTTGAATTAAATTCAATCAAATATCAATAATATCCTGGACCCAGTAATCCATATTAAAATTAAATGTTGACACCACATATATTCCTCTCAAGTAAAAGTCTAATAAATGTTTAAATGGCATTCAAGATATGCATGTGAAAGTGTACATATGTGTGTGTGTGTGTGTGTATATATATATAGGTGTGTTAAAAGCTTTCTGATAATTACTTAAGATTCCAGTTATATTTCTGCAGTGACACAATGTTTTAAAAAAATGAAAAGTGAAGCTAATGCAGAAACAAAACAAAAAAAAAACAATAATCCTTCTAACAGTATCCACTAGAGTTTAGCAATTACAGTATATTGGCTTAGCTTTTGGCACATAGACAACATTTTTGTCAGTTCCAACCCCCTTTTTATGACTAGGGTAGTTTTCAGGAAATAAATACAAGAAATCTCCTTAAGTTAACTCCTCACGTTTTATTACTTGAAAGCACTGATTAAAGTAAGACATATTTCATAGGCTCTCACTAACTAAGCCACAAATTCACTACTGTATCTTAATGGCTTAGCAAACACATAATTCTCCTGTCTTAGGCCTGCCAAAGTAGGAGTGCTTTTGCTGAGCTGTTTCTAAACATATTTTATTTCTGGCCCAGTGAAACTGGTAGACAAAAGTCCTACATGCCTAGACTCTTGGTATATTACTCTGTGTTACAGGAACAGTTGGACTGCACAAAACCTCCAAATACTTAACTTCACGGAAGCATTAATTAAATCCCTCCCATCAAATAAGATATGGGAATCCATACGAGAGTCCTCTGAAGCAGGGAATCCAACGAGATAGCTGCCAAGAGTTTTTGCACTTTGCAGATGTGATGAGTTTCTTGCCGCCAACTCACAAACCGTCCTGCAAGGAGGAGTGCAGCTAGATTCAAAACACACACTTTTCTTGAATCCTGAAGTCCAGCTTCTAAGTCAGGGACAACTCCATCTTGCTTGATTTGAATTCAGCTTCAGCTTCTTACTTTTTACTACATTGGCTTTGGACACCTCCATCCCAGTTCAGAAGCACAGCTGAGTATTCTCAACATACAGGGAGCGCCAAACCTGCAACTCATCTTTCTTGGAAAGATTCAAATAAAATCCCAATAATACATGAGACATTATGGAGCCCTCCAGGACATTCTCAAAGGGGATGGAGGCAGTCAAGATGTTTCCCAGGACAGTTTCTAATACAACCAGTCAGAAGGAGTCTGATAGCATCTTTTCCGACTAACACATTTTATTAAAAACACATAATAAGCTTTCTTGAGCTTTAGCTTTAGCAAACTTCACCAGCGGCATAGAGTGACTAGGCTGATGTAGGATTTAAATGGGGGGAGGGGGGAATCAGGAAGGAATAGAAAATAGATTGGTTATGCAGTGTATACTTGCTGGGGCTTGTAATGATACTCTTGGTTTAGATGCAATATATAATCTGCATCAGCATAACCAACCTGTTTTCCCCTTTCTCCCTCCACCTCCCTCCAATTTAAATCCCCCATCAGCCTAGCCACTCTGTGCCTCTGATGAAGAAAGCTGCAGCTCATAAAGCTTTTGCCTTTTTAATAAAATTTGTTACATGTTAGTTGGAAAAGTTGCTACCAGACCCCTTCTCGTAGATTGCTTTCCTCCTACCCAGTAGTAATCAGCTCTCTCAGACACCCCCAAAGGACATCACAATTTCAATTGACTGTTTGCAACTGAAAAAGGATTGTTTATATCGCTCTGTCTACCTTTGCATACAACAGCCTAGGCTTTCCAAGAAGGAAAATGATCAATGCAAACCATGCATTATGAAAAGGAAGCAAACTCTGTGTAACCCTAAGGATGCTTTCACTTGGCTGCTATTTGGTCTGTGATTGGTTCTGTTCTCAGCGGGCATTACTTAATAAAGACCACATTTCCTAACACTCTGCCTGTTTCGAGTGTGCTTGGTAAAACTAACAAAAGCCTAAGTATACTAAACTGCCATTGTTTAGAATGCCTGCTTTCCACAAAGAGAGCTATATTGTGTATTTAAAATTATGCCCATTATTGAAAGAAGCATTGAACATGATGAATGATGATGGGCTTTTGAATTGAGGCAAAATACAGAAAAGGGGGCACTGAGACAGGCTGTATAAACTGATAAACAATAGCAAATTATAAGATTAAAACATGAATAATATGGGATGATATAGAAGGAGGCTGAGCGAGTGAGAAGACTAATAAAGACTGATGCCTGACTGTGCCAGATGACATGCCACAAGATCTGGTAATGAACTTTTCACAAGAGGCTAGATTATCAAAACCAAGATCAAGTTATCTTGTCGGACTGTCAGGATTATAAAAAGGAAAGAAAATGTTACATTTTACAACAGCATAATGAGAACAAACAGTGATTGAAGGCTATTTAAAAGGCTCGGAACCATCTGTAGGGACTCAATGAGATAAAGAAAAAATGAAAAGAGCCTTTTTAAACATTGTGCTGATGGCTGGGGACCAGGCAGGCACACACATACGAATCTCTCTCTTTTTAAAATAAACACAGAATGCCTACATTTCTTTTTTTAAAAAAGAGGAGTGGGGCGGGGGGGGGGAGAACAAAAACCTTTCCAGAATAGAAAGAATCTCATCAGCATTTTCTGAGGACCTTTCACAGCACCCACTCCCATGGGCCTTTTCCAACCAGATATATTTTGGGAAAGTATTCCCTGAGGGTACTCCTAGTGCAGGAAAAGTTAGAAATGGTATATGAGTGAGGTTTGGCAAGAGGCAAGAGGCCTCTTGATGATTGGAAATGAACCAGGTTTCTAGACGAAGAGTGTTTTTGCTGTTTGCTCTTGACTACCTAGCCCCATAGGTTCAACCTGTAATGGCGGAGTGCATCCATGTTAAGAATTGCGACTAAAAAACTAAAGAGAAGGCATCGTCTGGATCAGAAAACCTGGGATTTAGTTTGATCACATTGGACATTATGTGGATGCCAGTATCACTGATATCAATGAATCACATTGGCATGGGAACACTTCCCCAAATGTGACAAGGGTAGGCATTTTCCAACACAAAGGCAGAATGGTTATGTATTCGATTGATGGAGTCCATGCTATAATTGCTGAGCTCGTGGGCATATAATATTTTTTTTTTGCTGGAAATTGTGATTGTGTGTCAGATGGCTAGGCCAGCATAATTCAGTATGTCACTCTCCAGTATGGCTACAGCATAAGTTTTAAAAATTAGATTATTTTCCTCTGTGTTTTCTAGAGGCTAAAGATCAGTCACCCAGGCTTAAAAAAAATAAAAGCCCAGCAAGACAAGAACTCTTTTCTTAGCACTAGGCTGAATTCTTGCATAATGTTAAGCCTTGTTAATGTTAGGGTCTTTTTAATCTAAAGAAAACGGTTGGATTTACTCCACATGAGACCACAAGCAAGCAAGCCACACAATTGTTTAATGTAATCTATGATTGTTCAGTCAAGGTGTGGAGGAAAGAAAAAATATGACTCCTGGCTTTTTCCCAGACAGACCTAAGGAGGCCCCTGGCAGGATATTCATTGGAATACTTTCTTTACCCTCACCAACGTCTTTTTGTTGCATTCTAACACAGTGTATTTTTCCCCATTAAAAAAAAATCAATTGAAGGTAATAGTCTTGTAAAAGGAGAATCTATGGAAACATCTAAAAGATTACAGTAACTCTTGATAGTCTATCAACTGGTCAGTTTTATTCCTTTAAATGAGAAGTATCACTGGATGATATGTTATCCTTCCATAGTGAGCGTTCTAAGTCTCCCTCTCTCTCTCTTCAGCTGATTCTCAGCAATCCATGCAAAGTTAGGAGGGTGGAAAATGCCTCTCTGGAATGGCTTTGTAAGATCATTACTTTCTCAACTGAACACAGCATTTAAACCAATTCACCAAAAATCACTTATCCAACGTAGATGTCAGGCCTCATAAACATACAATATAGAATTTTCCCTGAACACCAAACTAGCAAATTATCCATTAATAATAAGCACAAATAAACACATAACAAGATTTTTGATATTTTCCTTGCTTTTATGTTTCTTTGCCTATTCCCTTTGGCTTTATTAATTTAGGTACAATTAATTGTGATGCATATTTTTATAAAAGACATGCACATTATTCATAATTTTCAGAAATGTATCGAAATGAAAATGGGACAAGAATGGGAGAGAAATAGCTTCCTCATGTATCCATAACATTTGTGGATACAAACACTTTGTGCCAACACCTAAACAATCACCATGGTAGTGTGAATTTTTTTTTTATTTCAGCAATCTTTTTTTTCTTTTTTAAATTATTGCCTAGGAAAGCAATGAGCCTCAAGATGCAAACTGTTGCTATGTTATGATCCTGGTTCTAGAGCACTAAATTCAAACATTATGATAAGATGTTTTTAATTTCTTACTATTTTGCTTTGTAAAGAGATAGAATATAGTTATAATTTTTCCTTTAAAGCCAATCATCAATCTTCCTTCCTATGTTGTTGAAGTTTTGAGTTGAATCTCTTCACACATGAGCACAGACCCTTGTTAGTTGCTTATTACACCCATTCCTGTGGAAGATTTACTCATCTAAGCATAGGAATAGCCCACACCAAAAGGGTTAACACAGCATCCCAATGATAACACTGTTCTGATTAGTACGTTAATGTAAAATACTTTTTAAAAATATGAATGGGGTTGAGTGCAGGAATCCCCTCTCTGCTCTGCTTCTCTATATCAGGTTTCTATATAACAAAGAAACCTGATCTCTTTTATGTTGTCCTTATAGGTTTATGGTGACTGTATGAGATATTTGCATTCAGTAATATGAAAAGAAAACTTAAACATTTATGGGATGACCATGAATATTGTACCACAGTTTTCTAAAACGTAGTCCTGGATTGCATAATACATCTTAGCATTATATGAAACTATATCTCATCTTGAGACTGAAGAATAAACACATATATTAATGTAGTTTTGGGACAGCTACTGGCTAATAATTCTCAGCAACCCATATTAATGGAATCTAGAGGTATCCGAGAATGTGTTTATATTAAACGTATCAATATGGCCTGCAAAACTTGCAAACATTCTAAAAGATAATTGCAGTGGTACTTTTAAAGAAGAGACTTTTTAATTTGGGGGAGAGAAATTTAATTCCTTGTCTCCTTTTTTTTTATGGAATATGCAGTTTGTATGAAAACAGCATTCAGCAGAGGCTTAACTCCAGGCAAGAAAATGGGGAACAGATGTAAAAAAGTAATTATGAATGAAAAATAGCGTAAAGCAAAAATTAGAGATTAGTAAAAGTCAGTGATTACAAGACATCAGAACAGATATATCAAGATTAAGTCTTATCTTATCTTTTTATTTTTTGTGGGCAACTTCCTTAGTAGGCTGTGTGAATGCTTAACCATAACTGCGTAAAATGTTTTGTAGCCAATGAAATTTTGAACAGTAGACTGGTTAAGCATGAGCCACTGACCATGAACATTAAGGTGGATGTCTGCGATGTTAGATTTATATCCTTCCTTTTCTCTTGAAGCAGTATGTGTGCCGTCTCTCCTATTTTCCCACTATCTTCCAGGTTAGGCTAAGACAGTGGTTCTCAACCTTTTTCAGGTTGAGACCCCACTTGCGCCGCCCATGCGCACCGCGACGGGCCGATCTGTGCATGCGCGGCGCGCGCGTGACGAAAAAAATAAAATAAAAAATAAATAAAAAAAACAAACAAAATGGCGGGCCGTGACGGGCCGATCCGCACATGCGCGGTGGTGCGACGGCCCGAACCGCGCATGCGCGGCGGGCACGACAAAAAAAACCAAAAAACCCCAACAAAATGGCGGACCGCAACGGGCCGATCCGCACATGCGCGGCACGTGTGATGGCCCGAACCGTGCGCGCACAGCGCGCACAACAAAAAAACAACAAAAAAATCAAATAAAAATTTTTAAAAAACCCAAAATGGCGGACCGCGACGGCCCGATCCGCGCATGCGTGGCACGCGCGCGATGGCCCAATCTGCGCATGCACGGCGCGCGCGCGACAAAAAAAACAAAAAAACAAACAAAAATTTTTTTAAAAAAAACCCAAAATGGCGGACCGTGACGGCCCGATCCATGCATGCGCGGCACGCACGCGACGGCTTGATCCGCGCATGCATGGCGCGCGCGATGAAAAAAAAACAAAAAACAAAACAAAAAACAAAAACAAAATGGCGGACCGCGGTGTCCGGCGACCCCCGCAAAATGGTCGTTCGACCCCAAATGGGTCGCGACCCATAGGTTGAGAACCGCTGGGCTAAGAGATAATGACTGGTTCAAAGTGATTCAGTAACTTTTCATGACTGACAATGGAAACTCCTAGGTACTAACCCAACATCTTAAACTCTATATAAAACTGACTATTGTTGTAGAAAGAAAAAGTGTAAGAGGATTTCTGAGCAAGACCTTTTCAGATATTTTGAAAATCTTACTGAAAGAATCCTCATTCATGTTTTTTTTTTTGGAAACCAGAGAAAGGTATTGAACAAGCTGCCTCAAAATGAAATCCTGAGCCCACTTTCAATATTTTTCTTAATTACTTGGATGAGGAATTGGAGGAAATGATTATTATTCTTGTAAATGACACACAATTATGTGGATAAGCTAATGCTCCAGAAATAAAAAAATAAATTCAAAATTAGTAGACAAATGGACTAAAAATAACAAAATGAAATTTTACTGAAAAAACAAAATGTCTTTAAGGAAAAGAAATGAGCAGGTATTGAATGGATAAAGCTTGGAGTGATAATAGGACTTAAAAGGTAGCCATGCTTTCAATTTTTACCTGAATGCAAGTTGAACATGAATCCACAAGATAATGTGGCTGCAAAAAAGACAAACAGAATTTGAGTTTTCATCAATAGAAATACTATAATTTTCAGTCATGAAATATGCTACAGATTATCCTTGCTTAATGTCCATTCATACAGCAACCATTCAAAGTTACAGCAACCATACAAAGTGCTGAATAAGTTACTTATCATCAGTTTTTGTAGTTGTGGCTGTCACAATATTCCCAGAGTCATGTGGTTGCAACTTGAGCATTTGGAAACCGGATTGCAATTACAATGTTGCAAATGATCTGCAGTAACACGATTGCCACTTGCAACATTCACTGTTGGCTTCTGGCAGACAAAATCAATGGTAAAGTGAGCAGGAGGCTGCAAATGGTGATCATGTGATCAAAAAACACTGCAGCTGCGTGGGATTCACCTAATGATGGCAAGTGGGACTGCCAGAACTGTTGTCATTAGTCATCATGGTCACGTGATGTTGCACCTCATGATCGCATTGCTTAGTGAAGGAGTTTATGGTACCAATTACTGCTAGTAAACAAGAAATACCTGTATTTATATTCTGTTCTTTATTGATCAAACTCTATCTTGGTATTATTTCCAAGTTTTGGTACTGCACTTCATGAGGGCTGCAGTTAAATTGGAACTTTTTCAGAGAGGGGCAGCAATAATAGAAACCTAGAAAAATTTAAGGAACTGGGTATATTTACCCCTCAAACAAGACCACCAGCTGGGAAATGCAATTGCACCATTTATATTACTTGAAGGAGTATCATACATAAGATGTTTTCTATTTTTCCAGAATGCATGACCGAGAATGATGGTCTTAAATTACAAGAATTCCAGTTGAAGGCTAGGAATAACTTCTCAATGGTAGGAGCAGTTTGACAGTGGAGTCAATTACTCTAAAATGTGGCAGACTCTTTATCACTGGATATGTTGAAGCAGACACTGAATAGTTATCAGTTGACAATCTGGATTGCTGCACTGAGGAGGGGATTGGAATTAGTGTTGAATATTTCCAGCTGTGTGATTCTGTTTTCCAATGCTGTGCACTTTCAGATCTAACAAAAAATGAGTTTTGATCCTAACTGGGGGAGTGGGGTGTGTGTGAACAACTATGAATAAGCAAAGAACTCTAAATCAATTCTGGGATACTGTTTCAATATTCTTCCCTCAAATCATTTGATTGATGAGTCTTGGTGAAAACACTCATGATGAATAGAAGTTGGAATTAGATTTTTCAATATATGGAGACATTAGGGAGAATTCATTTTTATTTTTACAGGCACACCATCTGGTGTGTTATCATGACATTTTTATATGGTTCAAGAGGGGATCCTTCTATTACATGGTCACTACAGTATAATCCAGTCAACTAAATGTAAAAACTAATCCCATGGGATTAATACCCTCTTTATAGGTTCTTTCATGCTAAATTTGTTGTCTTTGTCTTGCACACAGGACTTAATTCACTACCTGTTTCTGAAACAGAGATGAAGCCGTCAAGAGGCCATATAACACAAAGGTCCTTTCTTAGCACTCTACCTTATTTTACATTTTTACCGTCACAACAGTCGCACTGGGGAATGGAAAAGTGGCAAAAAAGATAGAATTGTTTAAATTCGCCTGACTGTACAATGTTTTTTCTTTACTTGGTCTCTCTCCCAAGCCAAGACATGTCAGCCTCCCAGCCTTCTTTGCAGAGCCTGGGAGGATTTAAAAATGGCTTCTACATCATTGACTGAGTTATTCAAGATTTGTGTTGCTTCACATCTGACTGTTAATTAAGCATGGTGACTGACTCAAATGAGGTATTACCTGATCAGAGCTCATTCGACTCAATCTCCAGTTACTAATGAGATTTCTGGAGGCCCCAGATTTATTCCATTTGGGGGGAGGGGAGAATCCTTTTTTAAATTCAGAGCTCTGGATCTCTGGGTATCAGTCTGATTTACTTCAAGTTTCTGGGTTTTCCTGAATGCAAAGGAGGAATGCAATTACTGATCAACAATAGCAGGGAAGGCAGTGAATGCTTCCAGAGCAAGATAGGAGAAAGAAAGAACCTTAATAATAACAAGGATCACATTACACTTACATACAGTATTTGCAAGTGTTTAATTATATCCAATACTCAAGTGTCAATAATATGCAAGTCAAGTCATCTACAGTACAAAACCAATCGGTGTAATATAATTGAGTGTAGAAAATTTAGATTAATTGAGAGGAGCCTCTTACAGCTGGGGAAATATCCAGCTAGACATTGTACTAAATGAAATATCTGTCTGCTGGTTGTTGTTTTTTAGCAAGAACGAAGGGAAGAGCATGAATCAGTACAAATGTTTTTCCTGGGTGCATAGAGAAAGGTCCCACTTCCAGTCAAGTCCTGAGTTCTCTCTACCGTAGGATCAGATCACCAGCCTGTGTTAATCTGACTAAGGATATAGTGCTTTATGAGTGACTTCAGTGATAGCCATAGATCAGATTAGAGTCCAGGATGTGTTGAATTCCTTGGGAAGCAGAGATAGCGGCCCAAAGACTATGGTAACCCCCAGACTGTTAGCCACACAGGCGATAAACAGGAAGAAGGACAGGAATAAAAAAAAACTGCTAGGAAAAGCTACAGATCAGTGTGGAAAATTGCATTCTGCTCTGGATGGCTTAAGCAAACTGGAGCTCTGCCTAGCCTAGAGTCTCACCCCTCCTAAAAATGCCTCAGTGATCATGCTCCATTAACATGAAAACACCCCTGAGGTGACTTGAACTGAAATGTGAAGGAAGGATAGCGACTCTGCATGCCAGATAGTCTATCAATGTCTTGGAAAGATAACAGAATATTTCTACCCGTGTTTGGATTTATCTTTTTTGGGGAGAGCCTGCCTCCGCTGAGATTTCTAGGTTGAAAAGAGCAATGAATGAAGATCGTTTTGTCCGATTGATCTTTCTTGCTGATATTTTGTTTCCTTTCTCTTCTGCAGCAGGGAAGGTATAATCAGCATTTACTAAGAAAATCTTCCTTTCTCAGGCAATAGAAGGAAGTAATAAAATGTCTCAAAATTATTAACACCAGTGCTAGCCTTTCTATACAGTCCTCTGGCCATTAACTGAGCATTCTAAGCAGGAAGTCATGGGAACAGCCAAAGACATAGCACTTTTAAAAATGACAATAGGTCCGAGATGAAATAGGTCAGACAACCTAACTAAATAAGAGAGAAAGGGTTTGAAAAAAATCAAATAATTATTATAGGTTTACTAGTCCTAGAACAAATTCCACCAGGCATAATTAGCATTGATATTTTGATTGTTTTGCTCAAGACATCTCTGTAATCTCAGCCCCAACTCTTTCCTTCATGCAATCTTGAGTCTCCATTGCACTGAGTGTAAATGAATTGAAGTGTGGCTTTAGCCCTGTCTCCTTGGCTCTGCAGGGCACATCATGAAGCACGGGTTCAAGGGTCTCCTAATTAGGCTGCCAGAAGTAGGAAGAACCTTCCTTGGGCTCCACGACCGAGATGCTCTGAGCACAAAGCAAAATGTAACTGCTGTTAGAGGGCATTGATTCCTTGGATCAGTTCAGCTTCATTCTTGGACTATTACAGGCATGCATAATTCATATTTACATATCCAGCTTTTTATTTCTTAAAAGAATCCTCCTTGATTAATAAATTTTAAGGTTATCTTATCTTGTCTATTAATTGGGGCTAAAGAGCTGCTATAAACCAGTCAAATAGGAATTGCTCTTGCAGAATTATTACTGAAGACCTATGATCCAAGCAAAGCTGATTAATCTTAGTTCAGGGGAAAAAATGTAGCCACTGAGAATGCTTTTTTTTTTTTCATTTTCTTTTTTCTTTGCTAAGAAGCATATTATATCAACCATCCTTTACATCTTTTAAAATAAAGGTGAAAAAGAAGAGTCTATCCCCTTTACCAATAATGTTTTTGGTCTCCTGAATGTCAGGGATCTGGGAATTCTATTCATAAAAAGTAATTGGACAGAACCTACAGTTTGGGGCACCCGATTAATCTCAACTGTAACTGTCTGGATGCTAGCAGACACTGTTTTCTCACTGAATCAATCAGATTTTCAAATAGGCCAGCTTGAGTTGATGGGCCACCCAGGGAATTTATTATAATTAAGGCCAGAACTCAAATGAAGTTTACTGATTTCAGTACTTTACACAGGCTTAACTCCAGTAATGTCCTAAGGCGGTGATAAATTTCATTGTGTTGAAAGTTGAAATAAAAGGGACTAAAAAGAGTTAACCCAGAGCGAACCCACTGGAAGATGTTCCATTGGTACAGTTATATGGAACTACCTATGGGTATTTTTTAAGCTATTTTAAAAAATGTAATTATTTTAAAATAGTCCAAAGATACATAGCATCATAAGGCTAACAATTGCCATGTAAGCCATCTCCTGGAATATTTTATAGATTAAATATGGTTAAAGTTTGAATTTAAAAAAAAAGACTCTGAAAAGCACTTCCTTCACAAGCATGGGATCCAGGGCAGTATACACAGAAAAAATAATGATGAATGGAAAATATCAGGCCATAAATTGAAAGGGATAAGGACAACTCCCCATACAACTGAAAAGATTGCATAGTTTTGATCCTGAAACCTGCTGTTACATCAGCATAATATTAAAAACAAAAAAAGGCATCTGCAAGTGACAGAAATGTGGAAGTCCAGCTAGGGTTTTTCTTAATTCCTCTCCCCTAGTACTTCAGCCTTTAGGATGTTTCTCCCTAAAAATAGCGCTTGGCAGGGGATCAGCTTAAATAAAATTTTCTTCCTAGAAAATCAATTATGTGGTTCCCCTGTTTGCAAATATATAAATCAATAACACTGTCAGCAATTATACAGCAATTTCATAGTTTGTAACACTATTATCATCAGGATTAATTCACTGAAGCTCCAATTCTTTGTGGAGGGAAGTCCCATCCAACACAAAAGGGACTGGGTATGACTTCTCCGTACATTTTCTTTCATTAATGATTTCTATGGATATCACATCATTTCAAGTGCCACAGAGGTTGCTACATTTCTCAGTAAGGATCTGAAAGAAACACGTTCATAATTCTGAACTAGCTACCTCCATCTCAGAAAGATGTTAATGAACTCGAAAGAATACAAAGAACCACAGTAAAACAAGTTAATGAACTTGAAGATTGATTTATGGTGAAAATAATGTTGCCATCTATTTCTTCAAGTCATATATACAATTCTGGGGGCATTTACAAGGTTGGTGTGATAGGCTGAACCAATAATTTGTTTTATATGTGATTTTATGAGTAACTTAGTGCGGAAGGTCCCTTGTTCCTAATATAAATAAAACCACTTCTCAAATATTTGAATTAGGCCAAAACATTTTAAGCTGAAGTTTTTGCATTTGCAATCACAATGGCTTTACTATTCTTTTCCCTTCACATTTTGCCTGGTGGGATTAATATAAAATTTCTAGTCAATCTGCAGAAGAGTTAAGGAAGGATCCAAAAGTCTTCCTCAAAGTGGTGTACTCCAGATGTGCTGGGATTCACACTGATCATGCTAGAAAGGAGTTCTGGGAATTGGAGTCCCAATACACATGATGGTCACCACCTTGGGAAAGCTCATTGACAACATCTACAACTGGGCCATTATTCCTTGGAGAGCTCTGCTATCCCATAATTTGTAAGGTAACTTCGATTGCCTAAGTTTTTTTTTAAAAAAGTGTATAATTAGCCTCTGATCATAACTAGAAGTTAATTTCACTGACATTTTGATTTCATATGTATTTTTTTAAAAATAGATGGTTATGGTTGCCTTGGCATGGAGGTGCTAATGAAGATTTGGAACATTAACTATAGGTTTTGGGTTTATCTTATTATTGCCACATTTAGTGTGAATTTCACAGGATTATCAGTGTGATTTTAGAGCAACTGCAATCCTGTACTCCTTCACAAAAAAATTTATTTTAATTTATACAATTGTGAGTGTCTGTCTGTGTTTCTCTGTGTGTGTGTGAGAGAGAGAGAGAGAGAGAAACAGAATGTGTGTGTGTGAGAGAGAGAGAGAGAGAGAGAGAGAGAGAGAGAGAGAGAGAGAGAGAGAGAGAGAGAGAGAGAGAGAGAGAGAGAGAGAGAGAGAGAGAGAGAGAGAGAGAGAGCGCAAACAGAAGTAATAACTTAGGGGGAAAAAACAGGAGGAAGTTGAATATAAGGTAATAGAGATGTTCATGACATTGGGTCATTTAACCAAGCAGAATGAGCAGAGATTCAGGAGAGATAAAAGGAAACGCTCCCATCCTTACACAGTCTCCAATTAAACTTTATAATTCTCTTCCAATCAGTTCAGTGGTGGCTACAAGGTGAATTATGCATATCTATGAAGGGAAGGCAGTCAGTAAAGGCTATAGATCAGGGCTATCAAACTCAATTTCATTGAGGGCCGCATCAGCATTGCGGTTGCCCTCAGGGGGCTGGGTGGGTGTGGCCAGGGTGGGTGCGGCCTACTGGGTGGGCATGGATGGAGTGGGTGTGGTCTACTGGGTGGGTGTGGCCAGCTCTACATCATTCGCCTCAAGGATGACTGTGGGGGCCTGGGCAGGAGTGGGATAGATCTGAGGGTCTCTGGCAGAAGGGGGTTGGACCAGGGCAAGTGCCAAGGCATGGGTCACTGAAGGAGCCTCACTATTCAGCCATGTGGGGGTGGGCTTATGGAGCTAAGACTGAATGCGTTTCAGCATAGATGGCCACCACAAAATTGTACATTGGCTCCCGGCTGGCCTGGGCCAGGGCCAAGGCAGAGAGGGCCATTCCCTCACCATTTCCAAGATGGCTTCGTGGGCCACATGAAACCACTTCACAGGCTGCATTCAGCCCGTGGGCCTTGTGTTTGACATGTCTGCTATAGATTTCCTTGTGTATCAACAGCAGGATCTCTCTCAGCATCAGTACGTAAAGTGAGAGAGTTGTTCTCCTTGCATCCTTCTTGTGGATTTCATGAAGGCTTCTCTTGACCCCTTTTGGGCAGAAGAGAAGCCTTCCATTAGACCAGGCCTAGTTTTCTTTTCTAGAGAACCTAGAGAAGAGAAGCCTTCCATTAGACCAGGGGTGGAAAACTATGGCCCTTTTAAGACTTCTGGACTTCAACTCATAGAATTCCTGAGCCAGCCATGCTAGCTCAGGAATTTCTGGGAGTTGAAGTCTATAAGTCCTAAAGGGGCCATATTTCCCCACCTCTGCATTAGACGAGGCCAACAATTCATACCACTCTCTGATGCCTTTCTGTTTGAGCTGGAGATTGTTGATCATGCTATTTTTCTTTCTTTTTGGTTTCTCCATTTCTACATGCATGGGAATTTCAGCCAGGCAGCTACCCATTTGCAGCAAGGGTGAACCAAATACTATCTCATGTCTTATGGTCTAACATACCAGTGAATTCTAGGCCAAGGCTTTTCAACCAGTGGTACGGGTACCACCTATGGTACATTGACACCTGGCAGGTGGTACGCGATCATCCTAGAAAAATGGTAGCGGGGGAGGGGAATGATCTGAACCGGTGGCAGCACTGCACAAGCCTGAGCGAGAGATGGCTGGAGCTGCAGGTCTGTCAGAGCTCAGTGGAAGCCAGGATCGGCACTTCTTTGGACCTGTCAGGGCTCAGTGGAAGTGCCAGGATCAGTGCCAGGGTCCAGCTGGAGCTTGGCGCTGATCCTGGTGCTTCTGTTGAGCCCAGAAGAAGCACTGATCATATGGAATGTTGCAGCATCTCCAGGGTCTTGTGATTTACATTCAGATGCTTGGCAACTGATTCATATTTATGATGGTCACAGTGTCCCAGGGTCATGTGAAGTGACCAAACCTGCTGCAACCACCCAGCAGATGGGGGAAAATAAAAACCAAACACCCCCACCTCACCCCACTGCCAGTCCTCAACAGAAATGCTAATAACAATGAAAATCTCGGACAGGAGGAAGAGCGCCATTGAACGGGCAGGCAGGTGTCTTGTTCAGCACTTTTTTCAGTGTCATTGTAACTTCGAACAGTCACTAAGCGAACTATTGTAAGTCGAGGACTACCAATACTTCATCACTTTTTTCCCCTTTTTTTTTTGGTCATCAAGTTTTTGACACCTTGCTAGGCGACTGGTGGTACTCGGATGTTGCTGTATCCTAAAAGTGGTACAACGGGTGAAAAGGTTGAAAAGCCCTGTTCTAGGCTATGTGGCTATTTCAAAACAATTGCAAGTCAACTGCTAGAGGAGGATTGAGTTGCTATTAACTATATCTATTAAATTGAAAGAATATATTCTGTGGCAACAAACAAACTGATACAACAAATTAAATCCATATAAAATTGATTTCAAAACTGTATTATGGAAAACATTCAACAAGTTTCAAGTATCCTATAATTTAGTGTTATTTTCCCTTGAAAATGTGAGTTTAAACACACATACCTCAGAAATGGGGAAAATGAAGGCTTTGGTTCTTGGGCGCTCTTTCCATACCCACACCCACTTAATAAATTGGGATGTTTTAGGAAATGCTGAGTGTAGACATTTCTCTCTCTCTCAAACATTACTTTAATAAAGCCTGGGAAATAAACTTCAAGGGAAAATCTCGGGTGTTCAATTAGTTTAAAATGTCATAGGGTAGAGAAATGGAGATAATGAAATTATAGGGATAATGGTGGCTTAATGTTTTGCGGCTCACTCGAGATTTATGTGCTTCAATATAACCACAAGCTACACATATGGCATAATAAAAACTTGAATAGAATAGGTTTCAGACTGGAGAAATAGGGATGGGGGCTTTGAATGGGCAAAAATGGGGGGGATAATGCAGTCAAGTAGCTAAAAATCACTGCCCTTTTAGAAAATTATATCACCCCTCCCATCTCCTCCTACCCACAGATGCATAATGTTAACTTAATAGTATTTAACTGCAGCAAGACTAACTGTGCCATAATCACTTCCTTCCCAGATGTAAATTGGGCTCAGAGGGAATACTACTGCAAAACCACAAATTGTGGAGTGGGTGGGGAGAGGGCAGGAGAGAGAAGCCTGTGAAAATAGGACTGGCTTTCTCCCAAATCATCTTTACACAAATTCAGCAGTTGAGTTCTCACAATGGAAATTTTGATACATAGAACGAATGAAGAACATAACCTGTATGAGTGCTGCATAGACAGACAGACAGACAGACATGCAGCCTGAATAGGATAGAGATACATGAAAAAAGAGATGCTATAATAACTGAATGATAGCCATTATGTTTTGTGAGATTTGAGACCTTTAAGGTAGGTGCAATCTGTCAAATAAAGGATAATGGTCCACTCCTGTAAAATGGAAAGCACATGTGTGTTATGTGTCTTAGGGAATGTTGATGCTTCTTGCTTCTATCACCAGTAGTGACTTTTCCTGTTCTGTGGTTGAAGGGAGTACTTCTGTTTGGTGAGCAGCCAAAAACACATACGGTAGTGATACTACTGTGCATTTGTCTTGGGAAAAGTCAACGCTGAAATAAAATGGAGATAAAGCATTTATTTTCTATGTATGTGGCAAAGTAGAACTTGAGAAGGTTAGCAAGCATTTGGTACCATAGTGTCAAAAGCCTTCAACTTGAAGGCGACTGCTTTCTATAGATAGAGATGAAGTCCCAGATGCCTTAAGAACATTTCATTCCTCCCTTAACATTGCAATGTTTCTCACCTCATCAGAGAGCTACACTTCCAAGTTCAGACCAAGAAGTTGCAGCTGGAAGGAACACATGTACACAAAGTTGTTGCGATCCAATCGTATAAGTGCAATTTCATTTCATAATAGAACAAGTTGTCTAAGAAAGCAGGAACAAAAACTTCCATGATGACATAGCTTTTTTAAAAAAAATCTAGATATGTGCCTGTTTGGAATTTGTCTGTGCTCATATTCACATTTTTGAAAATTGGGAGGAATTAGATAGGGGATTGTTCCTTAAATTAGAATGACTGCAAAATGTTTCTTATGGATGATGAAACCATTCTTGTTAATGGAAACTTTGAGTAGCAGACCAAATGTTAGGTGAGGATGATACAAAGCAGAGGTCCCCAATCTTTTGGGCATCAGGGACCGGTTATGTGGAGAGAGGTTTTTCCGCGGACTGGAGGGTGCGTGGTTTTGTGTGCTGCCTGCATCCTGCAGATGGGGCTTTGCTTGTTTATGTGGTCCAGTTGCTGGCATGCTGTGGCTCGGTACTGGTCCACGGCCCGGGGATTGGGAACCCCTGATATAAAGGTATGATTACATTCCAACTTTGTCTGGATTATTGGTAGAACACTTGAAGTGTTCTTCAGGACAAATTAACATCTTGTCTTGAAAATTGTAGGACAGAATAAAAGAGATGCAGGTACTCTCAATGAAGACCAAGTTTCAATGTCATGTCAGGTGCTCCATGTGTGCTCCCACAACCAGCCACCTTTAGCAGGTACTCAGTTACTGCAAAGTTCAAAATAGTGTAATAATTTAATTTGTACTTATAATGTGATTTGCCCTAGAAATGTTTTGGCATATTTGGCAATAAGTAGGCTGCCTAGAGTCATCCTATCATGGAGATTGGCAGTATATAAATTAAATAAATAAATAAATGCAATTGATCATTATAATGAATATATTATGATTATATTATAACATGAATGATATTTTTTAAATTATTTATAAATAATATATGTATACCATATGAGAAAAAGCAGAAATAACACACAAAAACAAAATTTTGCTTAAATATGACTTAAGAATTGTGGAAATTTCAGAAATGCATATATTGATAAAGAACAAATTAAAAACATGTTTACGTTCAAAGGGACATGGCATAAATCCAATGTTCAATCACTCCCAATGCTATGAGCAGATGAAAAGGAAACATGCTTTGAAAGTGATTTACATAATTTCACATTTGGCAGGTTGTGAAAGGCATGTACCACTTCACATTCTCAAACAACCTCATCATAGTGGGTGGAGGCCTGCTACATATTTAGCATTTCCTGCAAGTGAACATCTATGCATTTATTATTCCCAGAAGACAGAAAACATTTGCCATTATTCTTTATTGTTTAGTATAGCAACAGCTAGGAGGAAGGTTCTCACTGAAATGTTGGAAAGGTTGGTGTAAGCTTTGGGCTTTCTTTGGAGACACTTGGCCTTCTGCCTGGCCTACAGTGGGGGGGGGGGTAACTCAGGAGTTGACATTGTTTTAGTTTTGCCCTTTGGTAGTAGCTGTCTTCATGCAGACACAGAGTTTTACCATCTGAGGATCAGCACTTTTTTTTCCTCCCCTGTGTAACAATACCGTGATGGTTCTTTTATTTCCCTGGCAAATCTCCAAATCATTGTTGCTGAAGTCATGAGTCTTTTTTGTGCTGTTGAACTGCTGCACCTGAATTATCATATTTTCTTTAGGGTAAGACACAGCCATGATTTTAACAGTGTCTGTCTGTCTGTCTGTCTGTCTGTCTGTCTGTCTGTCTGTCTGTCTGTCTCTCTCTCTCTCTCTCTCTCTCTCTCTCTCTCTCTCTCTCTCTCTCCAGATGGACCACTTGAGGGTGATGCATCTCAGCCAAGGAAACAGAGTGATCCTTGAGCAACTCTTAATTTTTGGCTTGGAAAAATGGTCTTCATTTGCTCCAATTAAAAGCTTATATGTGCAGCTTGTATGCCTGTGGGTCTGGATATCAGCAACAGAGGCCTAGCTGTTTGAACATTTGGCAGATATTTAGTATCTATGGCAGGGGTGTCAAACTCAATTTCATTGAAGGCCGCATCAGCATTGCGTTTGCCCTCAGGGGGCCAGGTGGGTGTGGCCTACTGGATGGGCGTGGCCAGATCTACATTGTTTGCGTCAAGGATGCCTGTGGGAGCCTGGGCAGGAGTGGGACAGTTCTGAGGGTCTCTGACAGAAGGGGGTGGGACCAGGGCAAGTGCCAAGGCATGGGGCACTGGAGGAGCCTCACTGTTTCTCTCAGGCCATGCGGGGGGGGGATGGATGGTGGTGCGGGTTGCCCGGAGCCCTGGGCAGCAGAGGTCAAATGCCCAGCCTGGCCCTCTAGCACCTGCGGCACCAAGCCCAGCCCCACTTGCCCAAGGGGGCGCCCAGCTGCACTTACCTCCTTCTCAAGGCTGCTGCTGCTGTGCTTGCTCTCCTTAGCTAGGTTGCTCATGATGGGTACAAGTGCAAAGTCAGAGGGAGGCCCATTCCTCTCCATGGGAGGAGATCTGGCTTTGTATCCAAAGCTTCCTTAGCAATAGGATGGGAGACCCCCAGGATAAGCCAGGAGGAGGGGGCAAGGGGATGGTGAAAGGGCAGCAGGGCAGGACTAAGGTAGGACTTCCCTCAGACCCTCCCTCTCATTTTTTCCTTCTTTCCTAAGTACAGAGTGGTGGGAAAATATTTGAGATGAGGGAGGGAGAAAAACAGGCAAGAAACGTAGCTGGGGAGGTGTCACCTCCCCAGCATGCACCCAGGGGGTGGGGCCAACGTGGCAGGGGCTGGTTCCTCACTGTTTCCAGACAGCCTTGTGGAGATAAGACTGAATGCATTTCAGCATAGATGGCCACCACAAAATTGTACATTGGCTCCCGGCCAGCCTGGGCAAGGGCCAGGGCCAAGGCAACGGGGGCCGTTCCCTTACTTTTTCCAGGATGGCTTCACAGGCCACATGAAACCACTTTGCGGGCTGCATCCGGCCCCCGGGCCTTGTGTTTGACATGTCTGATCTATGATGTCATTCCAGGATAGAGGGCCCCCTTGATTTTCTGGTAGATTTTCATATAAGCTACATGACAAGCTAAATATGGATGTGACTAACCAGGGCAGATCAAAATTATTCCTGTTCCAGAACATTTAAGGATTCTTACTGACTGTGCATAAGAAACATGGTTGTTTTCTATATATTTTGGAGAGTTAGTGCGGTGGTTACCAATGTGGAGTATAATCCATTTTTCAGAGGATTCGTGGTGATTGATTTTTATAATGGCAGCACCACTGCCATAAATGGTGGTTCAACAGCTATCATGTAGGCTGAATTTTGGGCATTATGTTACATAGCTGAGAGGAGGAGGTGACTTGACCCATGAGACACATGAGACACTCCTAGAGTCTGAGACGGCTACAAATGGGTAATTGATTTACCCAATAGGATAGAACTCTGTTGAGTTTATCAATTTAAAATATCATTTAAAGCAGATGCCTATGTACAATTAACACTGTAAATGTCTATGTATGATTAACTCTGTATATTCTATATAACATCTACAATGTCATGATTGAGTTGCCAAAATCATACTTTGGGAGCCTTGCCAGAGGTTTGGGTTCAAATGCAGCAAAAAGTATTGGGAACTCCAAGTTGACAAAGCTCTTGAAACTGACCAGGTCAAGATCCTGTGGGACTTTCAGATCCAAACAGACAGACATCTGGCCCACAACACGCCTGACATCGCTATTGTGGAAAAGAAAAAAATCCCATTTATTGATATTGCAATACCGGGTGATGCACAAATTGAAGAGAAACAGCTAGAAAAAATAATGAAATATTATGATTTGCAAATTAAAGTTGAGCAATTGTGGAGGAAGAAATCAGTGGTTGTACCAATAGTAATAGGAGCCCCTGGAGCAATACCCAAAAGGGCTGCCTCGATACATGGAAATTTTGAACTTATTAGACCCGAGTATCCTGACTTTGCAAAAAAAACCATCTTGCTCGGAACTGCCTATACTCAGACGCTACCTTAACAGCTCTTAGGTCCTTGGTTAAGACTTGAACTGTTATGCTTTTACCAGTCCTAAACTGTGAATAAAATAATAATAATAACAAAAACAACAATAGTAGTAATAGTAGTAGCAAAGGTAGTACCAATAATAATAGGGGCCTTGGTGCAATCCCAAAACAACTGAAGCACCACTTGAGCACCATTGGCATTGACGAATTCACCATGAGTCAGTTGCAAAAGGTGACTTTATTCAGAACAGCTTCCATCTTGTGACAATATCTGTAACACCATTAAACATCTGGATCTGCCTATCCCAAGTCCTTGGAAAGAACTTGATAGGCAGACAAAATGCCAAACCCAATCTGAGCATCTGGCTGACTGTGTGACAAACCACAATAATAATCTTCAGTGTTATGGAGCTTTAGAAAAAAACATCAGGACAAGAATTTCATGGAGGCTCAGTATGGAATTAATCCCTCATCTTTTCTTCTTTCAGAAAATGAACATGTTCAGAATTACCCCATTCCGCCCCTCCCCCCTGGATTTGGCTGAATCCTCTACACCCTTCCCATCTATCCATCTTGTAAATAAAAAGGTAAGAGACCAAAACCAATCAAAGAAAAAAATTTATGACATACCGCAAAAAAGAAAAAGAAAACCTCATGCTTAAATAAGCCAAATTGACATGTATGCCTGGGTATAATTTATGTTTAAAATTGAAATATAAGACAATTTTTTTCTGCTTCTTATCAAATTTCCCCCACCCCAAAAGGCAGAATTTTGTCCATCTTAAGAGACTGATCAGTTGGATATCATGTCAGTCATAAAGCCACATACCTCAAGATAGGTTTTAACAGTTGTTTCTAAAGAAAGAAAACACAGTAAACAAATAATAATAAAGGAGGCAATGACTTGGATAATAATGTAGCTATTTGGGGAAAACCAAAAGTCACCTGAAAAAAATCAGATTGTTTCAGAGGAAAAATAAATAGGAAGAAGCAAGCCAACCTAACACTCCTTTTTATTTCCAGATAAACAGACCAAGTTAACATTATAAGTTTCCAAACCATATAATTTACAATACGATGCATGCTTCTTAATTTTCCCTCCTGATAAATGGCTATAAAATTAGTTCATGCAATTTCTGACTTTAATTGAAAGTGCTAAAGTATGACATATAATCATTGTTTTAAATTATTAATAATAATGGGTTAATAATTCATTTTTACTACGTCTAGGAATAACAAATTAAAGAAGAAACCTATGTTTAAATAAATATTCCCAGCTTTTAAAAATGATTCCAGTTCTTCTGTGTGAGCAAAGTATCTGGCCAGATTAACTTTTCAGATGACATTTTTAATCCTTTAGCTCTTGAGCCGACACAAAACAAACCGAAAAAGCTGGCAAAGGATTGACAGAATGT
This sequence comes from Bothrops alternatus, assembly GCA_034064705.1. Classification (NCBI taxonomy): domain Eukaryota; kingdom Metazoa; phylum Chordata; class Lepidosauria; order Squamata; family Viperidae; genus Bothrops; species Bothrops alternatus. The sequence goes on from JARGCV010000068.1 coordinate 2,539,444, forward strand.
TTTCAAAGAGTAGACATACAAGGAATGGGCCAAGTCATACTTCATTTAGCCTAGTTTGACAATATTTTTGGCTCTGCAAGGAAAATAGAAGCCTTTCAAGCTCTTACAACAGTCATGTTAAACCACTCACAAATCTGACTGACATGACATTTTTTGTAACAGTTGAAAGCAATGGATCCCTCGATAATTAGGCTGATTACAGGTAGAATATGTTTTCTTTATATTCTCCATGTTTCTTGAGGGGCAACTCCTTTGAGCCATTCAGAGTTAACCCAAGGACTTCTAGTGAAAATCGAAATTATGTAACGTGGCACATACAGTAGGTTTATCATCATGTTATATAAGCCAACTCAGAAGTAGTAACTTCAAAGAATGGGGCAAATAAATCATAGGCATTTCCTAATTGCTCAAAACTGAAAGAAAATCGAGAAGAGACCTGGGCTTCAACAAAAGCAAACGATTCAAAAGATAAACTAAGGACAAAATGAGTGACACAAAAATAGAACAGCATCACTGAGGTGACAGTGTGAACAGCACTCCTGTTTTGGGCTCTGAATGGCAGTAACATCTGGCTGCACAGCTGGTTAACAATGGAACCTGTTCTGGGGGAGATTATTTTAGGCCTTCTTCCCTTCCCCCAATCATATAAACCTAAACATAATAACATTCAGTCCTTAATGGGATTGTACTGTTCTTTCCTCATGTTGTCAACTTCGCTTAATTTCCTCCATGCCATTAACATGCCTAATGCATATGTCAGGCACAAGCCTGATGCTAGTTGGGCAAACAGAATGTTGTACAAAGGTGGCCAATGTGTTAAAACAATTGAGCAAGCAAGTACTAAAAGTTTGTTGCTCTGGCCATATGGCACACTGTTTAATTTCCCGTTGCGGAAAAACATGGCTGTCATAGAAAAAAAGGATGATGAATAAATTTTCTTGGGGAAATATATTATAATGAAAAGTGGCTTTCTGGGGAAATAACCAAAGGAATTTAAACTCTGTAAGGGGAGAGCATATGGGAAGTATTAACATATAAATAAGAGTAGCAAGGCAGAGCATTTTAAGAATGAAAGACATACAGAGGAAAACAAGGCTGTCTCTCATGGCTGGCCCAGTTATGAATCAGATGGACTAATGATGCATATTTTTGTATTCAGTTATGAAAATGAGAAATGACTTTGGGAGTTGTTACAGAGCAAGTGACATCTTGAGTGCCTATGACAGAAGGACAACGAGGATGATTCTGCTTCTGTGTTAATGGGCCTGTCTAATATAATTTAGACTGCTCAGTCAGATTAGCAGAGCCTAGATAGAACTTCAGTGGGGTAAGTAGCACAGGTTGCTCCTATTTTCCCCCTCCAATGAAAATACAGTAATAAAATGTATCAACCATCAAGTAATTGAAGTATGTGATTTTCATGCAGGTATTATGAGAACTCAGCTGATTAAAGAAGCAGAACTTTAGTCCCTTCCTTTTAAAAAATAATGTAATTAGAATTTTAAACAAGGAAGATAAAAGCTAATATTAAGATACAGTCAAAGAAAGAAAAAGTAAAGAAAGAAAGAAAAGAACAAAGCCAAAAGTACAAAAAAGAAAGAAGGAAAAAAAGAACAAAAAAGAGACTTCTGTTTTTCTTTTACAGCAGTTATAAGCGTAAATGTAAGGTAAACTCTTGCTCTAAGTCTATAATATAACTTACATTTTTTTCTATAATCTACAATACTATTTTTTCTAATCAACAAAACTGTATATCATTATTTTATTTTTTCCTGTTTCATGCAAAAAGTCCAAAATGGATTTCCTCCAATAAGCATTAAACTTAGTGTCTTTTCTCTATCAGTTTAGCCATTGTGGGAAATTCCATCATCTTCACCATCCATTCTTCCATTGTGGATAATGTTAAACCTTTCCACCATTCTGCTTATTAAAGTCTTATTGCAGTTACACTTTTGTCCCTTCTCATCTTTAATAATGTAGACATTTCACACTGACCACATTTCACACTGACTGTGATTGTTGATCTATTTATACATCACTTTTAGGGCTGGTACTTAATATCTGAGATAGTATCTTTCTACTCTTGACTTTTCCCCAGTAGGAAAGTAGCAATATCTGCAGATATTATGTTACTAGCAGGCAGCAAGTTTCCCAGAAGCTGGAAGAGGAATCAGAAGAGCCTTTCCCAGGCTTTCAGATGCAGTGAATTATACAACTTGTACAATTCTTAGCTACCTAGCCATGTTTTTTTTGGGGGGGAATATGAAAACTGAATTCCAACTGGAGGGCACTAAATCAGGGAGGCTGTTTTAGAAGGTGTGAGTGTCGGGCTAAAGATGCATCTGAGCAGCGCTGCAGCAGTTGAAAAAAAGCAATGGGTGATATAAGTGAAATTGCAACAGAGATAAATATAGGAGACAGTGGCCAGGGCTCATGGATTCGAGAGGTATGGATAACAAGGAATCATTATAGGTTCTGTGGAAACAAAGTTGATCTTCCATTTATGACTAAAGGAACATGTAAACAGAGGATGGAGGTTGTCATTCCTTCTAGGCTACAAAATGCTGCTTTGCCAGACACAGAAAAATATCAGTGTGCTTCTGATGCGAAACCCACCCACCCCCACTCCTGTCTAAAGGCACAGACAATTTCTTCATCAGGACAGTCCAACCAATCTTGCTGCACTTTCCTGAGATAACACTCCCTTTTTGTGTTACCTAGACCAGAGTGGCTGATATCAAAAGCCTTCTTCAGCTGTTCAGTTCAGATCAGATGACCAGTAAGTGCTATCTGTCTTTTCCCAGACTGTCTACTGATTGAAAAAGAAAGAAGAAGGTGATTGAAACAGTGGGAGCACCAGAAAGAGAAGAAAGAGAAAAGAGGATATCACAGAAAAGTGAAAGAGTAAATGGTAGCAATCCTGTACTACTTGGTGAGCTTTCCTGGCCAGGATAGGATGAGGATAACCAAATAGAAACAGCTTTTACCTTCTTGAGAGTTCAAATCTTACAGGACAGGGAAGGATTGTTACTATATGCTGGGGTGTGCGTGATTAAAGACAGGGATGAAGGGGTGTGTGTAAAAAAATTGCAGAGAAGCAGAGAGCCAATCTCCTTTCCCCACACCCATTGCTACTGCAAGTGTAAACAGTACTTATATACACAGGCTGTTTCTGGACAGAAATCAACGAAAAACATTTTAAAAATAAGGAAGTGGAAGGTCAGATTTTTAATTGGCAGGTGGATTTTCCATGTAAACCTCCTGTTAACAGAAGTACAAAAGGGAGGTCACCTCTGGGCTTTGCTCATGACTTCAACAGATGACTTGCATGTAATGAGCTCTTGGGCCATGTCCCAATCTAGAAATCTCTGCTTTAGCCATAAAAACAACCAAGACGGTAGCTAAGTGAATTATGATAAAGGAACATAAATTAGCAGGACATGAAAAGGGGGATAAATTGTGTTTGGAAATTTATTTAATGGACAAATTTAATATATAACCTGAGAAAAACTGAGAAGAATGACACAAGAAGAGTTTATGTCATATGACTGCTACTATTGCTTGGCAGCAAAAGTTCCAAGTAATAATAGTTTGCGAAAGAGAGGGTTTTTTTAAAAAAAAAATCTCTATTGCCCTCCCAAGATCATTTGAAGTTTTACAGCCAAAATCTAGAAAAGATACAATAGAGAAAGAAATAAACATGCAAGTCTTTACACTAAAGCAGGGGTTCTCAACCTTGGCAACTTTAAGACTTGTGGACTTCAACTCCCAGAATTCCTCAGCTGAGGAATTCTGGGAGTTGAAGTCCACAAGTCTTAAAGTTGCCAAGGTTGAGAACCCCTGCACTAAAGGCTAGAAATAAGAAATGTTTTCTATATTCATTAGAACAGGTTTTTCCTGAGAGGGCCCTTATACTGGACCTACCTCTGAATGGCTAGCATGCAGGTAACAGTATCCAGACTTTTAATGTGGTTCCTAGACTAGACATTTTAATTTGCATACAAGAATGTGAGATGCTGGCCATAAAACTGGGCTTTGGCTGAGCTTGTTGCATATTATCCAAAATGTGCCCAGATTGATTGGTACTTTCTGTCCTTAAGATTAACAGGGAAGGCTGCATAGATACCAGAATGATTAAGTTAACTACTTACTCTGTACTTTTTCTGCTTAACACTACTCATGACTCCATCTGCTAATGATAGAATTATATGGAAAACTATCATTTGGAAAGTTAAGAGGAGTAATCTGTAAATAATGTAATGAATTAAGTAATGAACGAAAGAATGAAAATCACTGTAGTTTGTGAAACTAAGAAGGAGGGATGTAATTGATCTGAATGAAGGTGGGTGGATCTTGTGGACTGGAGTTAATGTATATATGCAAGGACGTGAATGTATAGGTTTAATTTGATATAAAAGGACTATGTATGTATGTATGTATGTATGTATGTATGTATGTATGTATGTATGTATATATCAGAAAGGATTAATTGGTATCATCTATATAGGCGAGTAGGAACATAGCTTTCTAATATTGATAGTTGCATGTCAGTCTCAAATGGTGATTTTGGAAGAACCTGAGATGAGTTCTGGGGGAAAAAAACTGAATAAATGTGAGAGCCAACATGGTATAGTAGCAGTTAGTGCTGGATTAGAAATGGGGAGAGGCAGGTTCTAGTCCAGGGGTTCTCAACCTTGGCAACTTTAAGACTTGTGGACTTCAACTCCCAGCTTTGCTGGCTGAGGAATTCTGGGAGTTGAAGTCCACAAGTCTTAAAGTTGCCAAGGTTGAGAACCCCTGTAAGTCCTTCCTTAGGCACACAAGCCAGCTGGATAAACTTGCAGCCAATCTCTCCCTCCCAGCTTAAATCTGCATCGGGTTCTGTGACAAGCCAGCTGAAAAACAAAAACCTTCGTTGCATCGTGTATTCATACAGTAGTTTCACTATAAGAACTAGGCAAAAGCATTACACAATAAATGGATCTCACAACCAAGAACAACAACTTGCTGAATGAATGAGATCTAGGGGGAAATGTATTCTGTCAGAGGACATGAAGGGTGGGAGGTTAATAAAAGTACAGAAAATTGTTTGTGTCCTTGAGACATCCAAGAATAAAGGAGAATGGTGACTTCTTGATGAGTATCTGCTTAGAAAAGGGGTTCTTGGTTTTGAATATATGGGTTACATGCAATGGAAAATAAGCTTTGTTTTAAATTTGAAACAAATGTATCAGGGCTTTGAAATTTAGTTGAACCATTCCAAGCAGTTGCCTTTCCTTTAAACCACAACCTGGACCATTTTGCTCGTTCTGGATTTCAGCCAAGACAAATTCCAAAGTAGTCTTATGGGGCATGTTGGGAAAAGCTTGTATGCCTCCCTCTTTCTCCCTTCTCTTCCAAATGCCTTTGTGTCAGCCCTTCTCCTAGTTTTAATAGCACCTTCCTTTCCCATCATTCTTAATCATCACTGTCTTTGAATTCAAGTAAGGCAAATACAATCTACTAACCCATAAATGTGTGGTGGGCTAGATGGATATGCAACAGTTGAATTTGAGGAGAATAGCAGAAAATTCAAGCAGCTTGCTCAACCCTCCCTGATCTTCCCAATGCCTCCCTTTTCCTATCCCCTCTTAATTGTTACCACACACTACTCCTGCAACTAATGGCCATGCTTTTTTCCTGCTTTTTCCACTCCAGTACATTTCTACCCACATATCATGTTTCAGGTCTCTAACCAGACTAAACATGTATTTTGATATGGGCAGAAACCACACCAAACTGACTTTCGGTTGCATGGATGTCTACAGGCATAGAATCTTTTGAATATCTTTAACATGCTGTAGTTTGAGCAGAAGTTCATTCATCTGTAACATGCGAAAGGAATTATTATAAATCTAAAGAAATGATGGTTTTGATTTGTTTATGGTGAAAGGCTGAGAGGATTAATGAAGGATGCAAAGTTGATGAGAATTTCTATGTGTGGGAAAGACCATTGTTTGGCAGTGTTATAAGTGGACCTTGGGAAAAAATGGATCTGGAATGAAAAGTAGAGTAATAGCCCCCCAGATACTGCTTGCACTTCCTCATCTGACTGACAAAAGAAATTGCCAAGGAAGAATTCATGGCTCTGAGCCCTTTCCTATGCAGATGATCTCCTGCTAGCTCTTTTATTGTCTTATGAAGAGCCTGCAGTCAGTGATGCAAATAGGAAAGCTTATAATAATTTCTCTACTTGGAAATGTTAATTTTGGGTCACTGATGAATCATTTTATTCCCCAAATCTGCCTTAATTTGCTAAGCAAAGAGGATGACGGAAAGATTCTCTGATGGTATCATGCTACATTGCCAGATTAAGGTCCCTCTGCATGCCAACTAGACATGCCTCTTGGTTTCCCTCTGGAGCATAAAGGTGCCAGTTTCAATATAGGAGCATACATGGCTAACAGATCAATGCTTTTGTTTGTGGCTGTGCAAACATGGGATCACATCAGAGGAATACAATTTGGAGAAGAGAGCAAATCAAATAACCTTGTTGATAATGTAAGACAAGGCAGATTAGTGATTTACTTTTCATTTTATCTGATGAAAAACCATTCATGCCATTTCATAATTGCTTTTAAAAAGGAAAGTGTGCCCTGCTCTCTTCCAATCTGGGTTATGAAAAGAGTTAACCTGTTTCGCCTTAAATGTAGATGCAGGCTGGAGCTTCTGGACATGTTTTTGTGCATTGTGAGGAAAAGGTCCTGTTAAAGCAAATGGCATTTTTGCTTCCAATAAAAATGGCAGGTGGGAAGGACTCAGCAGAGCAAAGGAAGCATTATAGCCTCTCTGCTTATGCCAGGATCCTAATCTGGGATCCATTTTCTCCCAAACCTGCAAATTAAAAAGCCACAAAAGCAGCTGCAACAGAATAATACTGAGTTGGCTCTAAATGGGGATTTTGTGAACCAGGCTTAAAAAGCTATTGCTGTCAGATTTCATTTCATGCAGGTTAGGGGGCCAAATTGAAAACTATTACAATTGCAAATAATACTCAGTTAATTGTTCCTTTTCCCCTTCAGCAGAAGTCCTTGGGAATGCAGGAACGCTTTCTTTATTTTTCTTCTCCTACCACTTCCATTCTGTAGTCTACACTCTCTTTCCATTTTTAGCACAGCAGTCCATTTTTACATCATAAAATTCTTGGGTGTGTGTGTGACAGGGAAGAGCTAATTTCAGTTGGGAAAGCTGCTAACAGAGGAGAGATTGCAGTCTGCTCCTGAAGTCCCAAAGGTGCTGAACTGAAGAAGCATCTTGGATGAAAAGTGAAATGTCCAGTTGCTTTTTGAAGAAACGCACCTTTGGGACAACCATGGTCTGAATGAATGAGAATCTCCATAGACATCTCACCACCCCCTCAGCAGCAGCTGAGCAATGATCTTAATTGTTCCCAAAGGGAAACCCTTCAGATGTATCATAACACCCATTTTTCCCAGCCAGCAAAAGCATCGTTCGTTGTAGATGGGTGCTATACATGCTGCTGCAGTTCCAATCCATATCAAGCAGGTGGGAAGGTAGGAGAGTGTGGATCACATGCAGTAAAAGCAAGAATGGGGGTGAGCTGCAAAAATGATCTGTTTGCAATTTTCAAAAGACCTGTGGCACTACCCCTCCCCTATATTTGACTTCTGTAGTTTCTTGGAAGCATAGTTGGGGCCACTGTGCAAGAGGGAACTTCTGCAAGAGGCTACCCATTTATTTCAGCTGGGCCTCTCAGAGCAAGGAGATGGAGTGTTTTGCTTGGATTGTGTAGAGCTCCATTGAGAGGGGACAGCTGAATTAGCCGGTTGCCCTCCCCCCACTGCACTCCTCCACCAGGGATTTATTTCCAGTGCAATTTCACAGAGGTGAAAGGTGAACTCATGAACTGCAACATGATTTAGTGCGGCTTAAAAGACACAACTCATTCTGCTTGTTGCTGTAACTTGTTCTAGAAGACAAGCATTGGAAAGTCATTGCTGCTCTCAGGAGCCCTGCTCTTTATTTATTATTATTATTATTATTTATTAAATTTCTATGCCGCCCTATTCCGGGAACTCAGGGCGGCTTACAGCATAAATAGAAATCCAATACAAATTAAATAGTACATTTATAAAAATAAATATATAAAAAGAAGAACCCCTAAATTAAGAACCATTCATTCAGCAAACATACACACAGACATACACTGGCTAGGGGCAAGATTTCAACCGCCCCAGGCCTGCCGGCAGAGATGGGTCTTTAGTAGTTTACGAAAGGCGGAGAGGGTGGGGGCGATACGGATCTCCGGGGGGAGTTGATTCCAGAGGGCCGGGGCCGCAACAGAAAAGGCCCTTCCCCTAGGCCCCGCCAGGCGACACTGTCTAGCCGACGGGACCTGGAGAAGGCCGACTCTGTGGGCCCTAACCGGTCGCTGGGTTTCGTGAGGCAGCAGGCGGTCTCGTAAGTAACCTGGTCCGATGCCATGTAGGGCTTTATAGGTCATAACCAACACTTTGAATTGCGTTCGGAGACCAATAGGCAGCCAATGCAGCTCACGGAGTGATGCTGAGATGTGGGCATTTCTGGGCAGGCCCAACACTGCTCGCGCGGCTGCATTCTGCATTACCTGAAGTCTCCGAACGTTTTTCAAAGGTAGCCCCAAGTAGAGAGCATTGCAGTAGTCGAGCCTCGAGGTGATAAGGGCATGAGTGACTGTGAGCAGAGACTCTTTGCTGTCTGTTCATGTTTCATTGGCATTCTGGGTATTCAGTGGACAGAACAGCATGCATTTGGCCCCAAGAGAAATGATAGACCTTGAAATACCCAGCTACAGATCCTGAAAACAATTCTATTGCCAGGCATTGAGCCTAGTAAGGTAGCCGTTTTGTACAACAGGGGGAAAATATATTTGCACCGTTTCTACAGTATATGTTAATTAATAAAAGGATGCAAAATGCACAAATAATCACTGTAATTTAAATAACAATTAAAAAATATAATTCATCTTTCTGTAATGAAGAAGGCTGTGACCTGTGTGCTTGCTAAAACTGCTTGTAGGTACTCTTGAGAGATGACTTCCCACTGTGCTTCTTAAAGCGTTTCATCTTTAAATCACACTTGTACCGAACAGCCTTTAAAACAGAAAATTCTCCTCTCCAAAGTGGAATATACAATTTTTCAATCCCCTTTAAATTACTTCCTTCTTATTTATATGTGTGTGTGTGTGTGTACATATTCAGACACATATGTGTATGAATATGTAGACAAACAATGCATATACATACAATATAATAAAATACAAAAATGAGATAAAAATGAGAAGTAGAGAAGGAAGATAGAATTAAAAAAAGAAAAAACATAAATTATAGAATTAAAAAAGAAAAAACATAAATTATGCTTTTCACCTTTTTTCTATCTAGTAGTTTGTTATCTTACACTTTTTACTGCATCCCCTTCATCTCTTTCTATTTCCCCAAATCCGAAATCATCAATTCGTTTTTTTCTTCTTTGAACAAAAATCCACATAAGATTTTGAGTCTTTTAAAAAAGTTTTATCATTTTTGTTCAAATCAAGCTGATCAGCTTCATCTTTTCTGCAAGTTTTATAATGCAATCTTCCACTGTAGGCATTTCACTGAATGAATTTCTTTGCATTCAATAATCTTGCCACAGTTACCATATACAATATTAATTTGCCATGATTTTTTTTAGAAACTTTTATTGATTTTTTAGCTTTACATGTAAATATTTGAAAAGCAATGTGGCGGCTGAGTTGGTCAATAATTCAATAACATACAAATATCTTTAGTACAGATCTCAAACTATTACATTAAGTATTTCCTTTCTTTTCCCCTTGGTATTTACTGTCTCATATTTAAATTAATACAATTCTTATTATATCGATTAAATAAAAATAACTTTCTTACATTTATCAATAATTTTTAGTTTATACATATCCTAGTTATTTTAACATTCAATCTTTTTAGACAGTCAATGTCCTGGTTAGTTTTTCCCAATTTTTAGTTTCCCATTAATATTTAAATTTAATGTTTAATATTTATAATTTCCAAGTTTTAAATAACCCCAATTCCCTTTATCACAATTCATCACATGATCTAATGTTCAGGATACATGTCTTATCTATTTGAATTCTCAGCATCTTACATCAACTAATTAATAATACAATATAATATTTTTATTTTCTGGTAATTTCCAAATACTTTAACCAAAATTTCTCTTATTTCAACATTTAATACTTCCTCTCTTTTTCTCTTAATGTCTACTATCTCATATTTAAACTAGTAATTTTTATTATTACCACTAAATAAAAACATATTTATTACATTCATCAATAAATTTTTAGCTTATATATATATCTTAATTACCTTTACATTTGACCTTTATAAGCAAATCAATGTTCAAATTTAACTGTTAATATTTATACTTCTAAGTTTTAAATGACCAAAATTTTCTTTATCTCAACTCATAACAGTATCTAGTATTCAAAGTACACATCTTATCTATTTGAGTATATTCTATTTTAATTCTCACTAATAAGTCAAAACCCCAATTTTCTTCAGTCTTATTCTAGCTTTCTTTCTTTGCCAGAATGTCTTCCATGTCTATGCTTTTGAGTCATCAAATAAATCTCCCTGTGTTGTTATATATATTGTTTGACATAGAAAAAAACCATGTGGCCGCCGTTTTTTTGAGAGGACAAACAAATTGTCTCTCTATTTTTCCATCTCGACATAGTTGTCCTGAACTGTTTATATTCTCTTCTTGATCCTCAGGTTTCTTCTGATTTATGTAGAAAGTCTTTTCCCTTTTCCATATTGTTAGTCCCTTTTTTGAGTTTTCCATTGCCTGTATTTGTTGATCAGTTGAATCTTCTGTCATATTTAATTGTTCCACTTTTTCTGTTATATTCTGTGTAGTTGATTTTTTAGTTGTAATCAAAGTTTGAATTCATATATCTGGGCTGACATCTTGTTCTTTTCTGTAACCTCTTATTTCATCAGTAGCTGTAAGAATAGTTTGATGAATTGCTTTCAACATAAAGAGAGTTTGTTCCTGATCTTCATCCATATTCTCTTAGTAGTGTTTTAGGTTAAAAGTTTTACAATCAGAGAGTGCAAAAAATTTTTTGTCACTGAGTATGGAACACAGTTGGGCTTCTCACAGCTGATATCTCAAGATTACGTAAGTCTTATCTATTGTCTGGGCTGCTGGCCAAGTCTCTTTTATGCAATAACAAGATGTAATATCAGATTTAGCCACAAGATGTTGCCCCTACCATTTAAAGTTTTCTTTTAAGTCCAAAGTTTTTATAATCTTTTCAGTTTTGCTTCTTTTTTATAAGTAAAAACCCAGATCTTCAATAAGAATAGAACATCTTTTAGTCCACAAACTTTAAAAAATAAAATTTCAATTAGGATCAAGTTATTCTTGCAATGTTTTAAATTCCCCTGGACAATCAGTCGCTGCTGTCTCCCTTCCCTCTCCACAGGGGGAAAAGTATTTTAAGCAGCTTATGCAGGTAAAAAAGATAGTTAGGATTTAAGAGAGGTAGATCTCACCCAGTCTCATCCATGCTGCTTTATAATTGCCTGATGGTAAGTGTGACTTTGGCTGTCTGCAGCCTAGTGACAAGCCATATTGCTATGGCCAGTCTTTCGTCCGTCCATTTGGAGGGCTACCCCAGATCGAGTGGAAGGGCTATCACCCTCCCGTGATCAAGCGGGGATCCCCTCCTTACTGGTCGCCCCTATAGGGTGACTTTCAACTCTTTCCAGGGTCCCCCAGCGAAGCAAAACTGGACGCGGAAGATGGAGCTTGCCTTCTAGACGTCCATGGAGGCCACGTCGACAAACCGGAAGTCCTAATTTGCCATGATTCTTTTCTAATTGCTTGTCCCTAAAATCCAGTAGGAATACTTTTGGTTTCATGATAATGTTAGTCCATAATATTTGGATAACACATAATGATCTTATTCTGTGAAGAAACCGGTATTTGTGAAAAAAAATGTCATAACATTCTTAAAGATCGACACAATCTGTGGTGTGAAGAGCCTTTCCTTTGTTGACTGTGTTGGATTTTAAATACATAATATTAATTTCAAATTCATGCTCATCACTGAAATCACAAAACTAAACGTAGATCCTGACAAATCATTGATTAACGATTCACAGAATAGGCAAATGTTGTGAGCACAATACTTCTCTTCCCTTTTCGTGCTAAGTCCAAACTGAATTGACTGCAAAATTTATCTGGAGAACAGCTACTCTTTCTAATGACAACATCAGAAACTCAGGCTGGTTATGGAGGGTGAGGAAAATCCTGTGATCAACTGAATTGTTAGAGCTGTGAGGAGAACCTTGTTCGTTTTAACCTACCTGGGAATTTAAAAATTAAAACCAAACATCAAGTACAATTAAAAATCTTCTGCTATCTAATGGCAGACATGACCAAAGCCATGATGGGCAGAGGAACTGAATTTCTATGGGTCCCATGTAAGATAAGTGGCAAATTTTGCCTAAAAGATTTCCTGAATCCTGAGATCCATCCCTTCTGTTTTTTAAAGGAAGACAATGCTTTTAGGAAACTGAAAAGTCAGTGACAAATTTTCCCCTTTAATCAAAGCAGATGCTATATTCAGTTAGTCCTTGACTCACAACAGTTTGTTTAGTGAATGTTTGAAGTTACAACAGCACTGAAAATGTGACTTATGACCGTTTTCCAAACTTACCACCATTGCAGCATCCCCATGACCACATGATCAAAAGTCAGATGCTTGGCAATTGACTCATATTTATGATGGTTGCAGTATCCTGGGGTCACATGGGGTCACATTTTGCAACCTTCTGACAAGCAGAGTTAATGGGGAAGCCAAATTCACTTAACAACCATTTTACTAATTTAGCAACTGCAGCAATTCGCTTATCAACAGTGGCAAGAAAGGTTGTAAAACAGGGCAAAATTGACTTAACAACTGTTTTACTTAGCAATAGAAATGTTGGGCTCAGTGGTCAGAGGTAAGTTGAGGACTATCTGTACTGCTTTTCTGATTCAGCTCCTCCAAGGGACAATATCCTAGCCTCCAACAGTGGCAAGGCTCTGGGGCCACTGTTGAGCCCCACAGTGCCCTTCTAAAAGTTGCTGATGAATGGCAATTTTTGATGTGATAAAGATGGAAATTATAAAATGCATTACACCTATATTTAAACTGAAGCAAATTTCGTTGTTCCTGTGGCCTGAACACATCTCATCTTTCTGCAAGCCCGGCCATTGTTTGGTGGCAGGTCATTCAGATTAAACTTTTATTTTGGTCTCTGACCATCATAGACTGAAAGGGGAAGTGTTGTCTTTAGCCTCAAAAGTTAGTGCAATGGTACATAAGGAGAGTCTTTTAGTGTACAAAGTTCACTAAGTTCACAAAGTTCTGGGCATATGATAATTCACCTTGTTAGGATTTTTAGGTATGATAATACATTTGCTTGAGAGCTAAATTTCCGTATGGCATCAGGGCAAATAAATGTTAAGCAAATAAATGATTTTCTAAAATGTCACAGGAGCTCCTAGCCATTTTTGCCCAGAAAGAAAGGAGGGAGGGAGGGAGGGAGGAAGGAAGGAAGGAAGGAAGGAAAGAAGGGAGGGAGGGAGGGAGGAAGGAAGGAAGGAAGGAAGGAAGGGAGGGAGGGAGGGAGGGAAGGAGGGAGGGAGGAAGGAAGGGAGGGAGGGAGGGAGTCTTTGCTTCATATCTACTTCATTCTGTCATTTGCCAAGGATTCAAGACATAACTACACAAAAAAGTTGGTCAAGGTGGTGTCGGAAGTCAGTCACAGCAAAGGACTGAGAGGCAGTGAGGAAACAGTGTGGAAAACTGCCAGTGACAGCAGAAAGCTCAGCTCTGAATCTGCTAATTCTAGCAGAGGACAGGATGAGAAATGGCCTCGTTTTAGATCTCCAAGTCTCTGGGCTTGTAAGGAAGGCTCCTAGGTGTCTTGACTGATTTGTTTAAAACTGTTTTTTTTCCCCATACACAGAGCAAAACTCCATCAGAGCCGCTGCTTTCTGATGAGCATCAGCGTGTCAGGCAGGCAATCAACATCCCCCTTCGCCCACAGCAATAAATCTGCCCAAGAATTTGATTAAATATTTAATGATCTTAACAGCCAAAGATGAAATATTGTGTTTAATTTTGAACCAGCACACTTATTTATTAGACTTTTTAAAATACCGAATTGGTTTGAAAAGATAATATTCCTTTAATTTTCTTGTGAAAACCAAGACTTAATTAAAAAAGCTATTTTAAGACTTGGAGAGGAGTACTGAGTAAAAAGGAGCCAAGAAATAAGCACTGTTGTGTCCAAGTGCGAGGCCAAAAGAGGTGTCAACTGGAAAGGAGGGAATGTCATGCTCAAGCTGAGGTCAGGATAAAGATAGGCCAAAGGGAGGCTAACGTGCATGTTTTGCATCAGGTGAGGAGGCTTCTTCTCACAAAGCTGGCTGGGGAATTCTGGGAGTTGAAGTCCACAAGTCTTAAAGCTGCCAAGGTTGAGAACCCCTGTCCTAAGTACTAAAAGCTACTTCTTGTGCAGACCAAAAATTATAGCACCACCCACATAAAGGGCAGGATATGGATTAGCTTGGAGAGCCTTAAAGTTTGCAAAAGCCCAAAGGGGAGGGAAAAGGGGAATCCACAAAGAGTCCAATAAGGATTGAGTGTGCTTGGTTACTACGCAAACAAGTGAAAGAAGGAGAAAACATGGGGAAGGCTTAGGCACCTGGTAGAAGCCAGAGTGATATCACACTGTTGTCACTTGCTCTACCCCCAACATTGCCCATGGGAGCAATGGAAGGATTAGAACAGGGTAAGCTGAAAATGGGGAGAGCAGACTGGAATCCAGGGCTGAACACCACAGAGTTTTGCAAATGTTCGACTATAATTTGGTCTATTGTTCCCACATTCAGGTTATCCTGAATTATATGTCCCCATCAAAACTATCAGATGCTGCACATTTCCTTCACTCACAAATAAGTCAGAGGCTTACTTATTTAAACATTCTTCCTTTCCCTTAATCTCACTATAGGATGGCTTATTTTTCTACAAACACAGAGGTCAGCAACCTATGTTTACCCAGATGTTGGAAACATCTATTAATTTTGACTTCTGCCTTTGGTAGGGTTAATAGTAGCTGGAGCAATATTTTGCCGAACCATCTTTTCAGGTCAAACCCTGCTCTAGGAAGAGAAAGGTAACCTCAAGAACATCCAACAGGGACAAGCTTCCCTTGGGCATACAAAGGCATAATTTCCCAGAGTTTCTGGTGAAGACTGAATTATACAAGAAGGCTGGATAATTTTGCTTGAGGAAACACAAGATTTAAGCTCCCCTCCCAAACCTCAGGAAATCTAATAACCAATTTATTATCCAATTTGCTTGTAGCCATTGTCTCTGCTTTTTGCTCATTTTTCTGCTTCTCCAGTGTTTCCTTTTAAAAAGAAAACATCACATGCCAAAAGCTTCAGATCTACAGTTCCATCTTGCTTGTTTAGAGGCATTAGCTGTTTCTAACACTTGTTATATTCACAATCTGGGGGCTTAAGGGGAAGATTTCTCCGGGACATTTGCAGTGTGTGTTTAGGGTAATGTAGGGATTTAAGTCCATATTGCCAAATTTTGGTGGGAGGGGGAGAGAAGGGAAGGATCAGAAGCTTTTTATATTAATTCCAGATGAAAAAGACTGAAGTAGCAGAAACTGTGGTGGATCTCATCTGGATGTCCAGAACAAAATTTAGGATTGCTCCAATATTCCCTCTGGGTATGTTTTGGAACTATGCTTAATTAACAAAGCTATTTTCTTTCAAAGGGGTTTATTTCTGACACAATTTCAAGCCTTTTCAAACTTTTATTTTTCCAAATATATCACTGAGGATTTGTGAAAGTTTATATTCTTTTTCTTACCTTCCAGGGACATACAAGACCCATCCTTACATTTCCCTGTGTGTGGCACAAACTACTTTTATATAATGTATCCTCATAGTGTTGCAGTTACCTCATCTCCAGCCCACAGTTAAGGGAATTTGAAATCATATTTAGCTGTTCCAATTTCAAAGTAATGTTTTCTATTTGCTCCCAGCACAATTTTTGTCAGGAATCAAATCTAGTACACTTTATCAATGATGTGATTAATGAGGTAGTGAGAAGCTGGGGTCTGCTCAGCTCCTATTGATAATTTTTGGCTTCTGTGGGCAAGTCCCCACTGTTCTGGTCACTGTTCACCCATAGCTATTTTGCTTGAGCTCCTGAAGAGACTGGAAATCTGACTTCTGTAAAAACATTGCCCATGACTGGCACTTTTTGAAGCCTTTGTTAGGCCTTATGTAGCCTCTTTATATGTGGCTAGATCTTTATTTTAAAAAATAGGACCAGCACCTTCTGGAGAAGATGCTAATCTTGTGCTGCACTGAAGATTTATTTAAACCAGGAAATGAACTGGATTTTGCAAGCTGTTTCTGTCATCACTTCTTAGAACATTCATCAGGATATATAAGAACAAATACAATTGAATCATCGTTTATTGTTTACTTTCTGAACTAGAAACTTCATTTCTGCTTTTGTACAAATTTTAATTCTGACATTTTCCCATGTGCTGCAGAAGCTATAACATTAGAGGAATCCATATTATAATAATCCTTGTGCCTTTTTCTTTGAGTGAATCTCATGTATTCCATCTTTCATATATATCCATTCATTCCATCACAAAGATACATGGCAGAAGTCATTGAGCTACAAATCACTGCATGAATATTACTTAGCTACACCAGCTACAGTAACACTAGTATAAAGTTCAAGTCCTCTCCAAAATCAACCCATTCACTTCTTCTCCCAAGTTGGCCAGACTTTGTCATTTGTTTATTGTGATGGCTATAATAGCTTAAAGTAGAATTCTGTATATATACATCAGAAAGAAAAGGAAGCTAAGGATGGATAAACCTACTTGCCTGCCATTCAGCAGATGGGAGGATAATAATTATTTGGGTTGGGAACAAGAGAGTCCAATGGACTGCATGGAAATAATGTGGATTAAACAGAGACTAAGGTTTATGCTAACCCAATTAATCAATACCAGAGTATCCAAATATACTAAACATCTCCATAATTTTGCAAGTGATTTTGCTAGTTGTTAGAGACCACATTCTGAATAATTACAAAGTTAAATAAAATCACTGTTCATGTTGTTTACAGTGTTTTCATTAGTTTGTCAAATCTTCTGTGAACAAATGGTATTACCCACAAGATAGGTGGAGGTCAGTAAGATGCAGAGCATACTGTGAACTAGCATGTTTTTAGTAATGAACTGATTCCATTTCTACTAATCATTAGTGCAATGTTATTTGGAACAGCTGGAGGCGAACTGAATTGGGGAATTTGTCAGCAAACTATCTTCCCCATCTCAGCACTTTTACTTTTTCTCAGGGAGATGGGACTCAGAAGAAGTTGTGGTGATGGAAGGACTGGATAGGAAAATACTACCATGCAAAATACATTTGTGCAATCTCAGATGTCACTTTCATTTCTCAATCTGCTGGTTTGCAATATTCCTTTCTATATCATCATTATTGCTGAAAACAAGTTCAATGAATGCAGTAGCTTAGCAATTGTGATTTTCAGCCTGATGCTCTCAACATAATTTCTCTCACATCCAGTTTTTCACTGGGAACAATGTCAGAGATCCACAGTATTCTTCCTTTATACTTAGCTACAGAACAACAACAAAATGCCAGACCTGGATTAAAATCAGCCTTAGAGCTCTTTCAAAAGGGTAGATGTTATTACTATAGGGAAAGTCTCTTATGAATATATTTACAAACTGGCATTTCTGTATTTATTTTTAGCTGGCATTTCAGGATTGATAGAAGCAAATATGTTTGTGTTTCCCAAGGGAAGCTATCTCGTAGATTAATAAAACATATGAACTGAAGGGTTTGTTCAGTTACTTTCCTAGATCTCTATCATCCACATTTGAAAGTTCACCTTCAACAAAGCAGGACTGTGTCAGGAATTGATTCTAAGCTGATGAAGCTAGGGGACTGTGTAATAATGCTATGCAGAGCTGATCTGTGTGCCCTTAAAAGGGTATTCTTGGGTCTGAGAAAACTGCAAGAGCTATTTCCAAAGATGAATTACTTTCCAGACAAAGGTCCAGGTTCCAATCTCAGTACATGCTCAGCCTGGCCCATAGCAAACTACTGGAAGGAAAGCAATAGCTTCTAGAATATCAAATACAGATTTCATAAACAATCAGAGCCAAATATTCAGCTCCAAAGACTAGATATTTCCAGAAAACAAAATAATCTAGGGTGACCCAATATAAGAACTGCAGACGCCCTTTTTGCCCTGCGTCCTTCTCCGACTTGGTGCCGCCGTCGAGCATGGCTTCCATCGTTCCCCAGACAGCTTCCCCAGGCTCAGAGGTCTTTGTCACTCGCCACAGCGCTTTCGTGGTCCGCTCAGATTTGGGTTATTTCCTTCAAACACTTGACTTCTGCTCAGGACAAGATCTCAAAATACAGCCCCTCCACCCTGCCTGCCGTGGAAAGGACCACTATGTGGGAGACCCCAGCAGTTCGACCATCTATCTTCTCCACGGGGACTCCTTCTGCCAAGTGACAGATCTGAACTCTGAACCACCCTCGGATGTCTTCCCCTTGCACCCCAGCTGCCGTGGAGCAGACCAGTATGCATTCTGCGAGGGATATTTTTTCATCTTCTTCCTGTCGCGAGGGGTGGTCCTCTGTGTGGCTGATCTGGCCACTGGGGCCTTGATTAAGGAGATCCACTTGGAACCCACCCTTCTCAATGGGCTATACTATTTTGGCGCGGATGCTGAACATCTGGCTTGCTTCAGGATGGACGAGGAGCAACGGCTTTGCGGCACCTGTTTTGCCACCACCGCAGGACACAAGGAGTCCTTTGCGATCCACCCAGATGTGGTCTCATTCCTTCCAGGTGGACTGTCCCTCATCTACGGAGCTGCCTTTGGTCAGTGGCAGTGCCTCAAACTCCTCTCCAACGCAACCGACCTGCCCATGCCCAGCAGCTATGCAATATCCCGCAAGGTTGGCTATTCTCAGTTGGAACTTGGGCTAAAAGCTCACATCGACGAATCAGTGAGTCCAGAGTCCCTTACAGTCTCCCTTCTCCAGCGCCAGTTTGCCCTCCCTGCAGTTTATGGAGGGCTTGGACTTCAGACCGAGCAAGAAGAATGGGAAGAAGCAGCGGAGGAAGAAGAACCTCTCCGGGTGATCCTGCAGCCCAGGCAAAAGCTTTACTGGTGGCATTACTGTCTGGGGTTGGGTAAAACACCCATCTTGTATTGCCGGTCACTGAAAATCACCCGTAATCCTTCACCCCCTACAAACATACCTTTGCCACCGGCTCAGGTTTGAAGTCGGACTTCAGGATGGAAGCTTTTAACAAGGCTAGGAAAAAGTAAATAAATGCATATATTTATATATATATAAAAAAAGAACTGCAGACTAAAATCTTTCATGTTGGTGAAAATGAGGCTCAGGCTTATGCAGGTTCTCCCCCCCCCTTGTTTACAATTATCAGCTATCAATATCCATAGTGGAGCTATGGTATTACCCTGCTCCCATTTTCTGTTTCCACCCCCTTTTCCATTATTATCTTTCACCCACCCATGAAACACTATGATTGTCATTTCCTCATCTGCTGTCCCAAAAGATTTTCCCATCAGTCCTTTCATGCCTTCTTTCACTTTGACCTGTAGAGAGGCCACTTCTGTTCCTCCTTCAGCTCTGCTACTCATTCCATTGTGACAGACACCACAATGGAGGGCTAGTCTTCCCAACTGCTAAACACCCATGCCGACTTGCTATTGCCGTACAATTCTGGTCACTGTCTCAGAGTTTTGCATATATAGTTCCTACTTCTAAGCTTCTCCCCAGTCAACTTTACCTTGACTGATGTGGATGATTTTTGAACATTTTCTAAGGCTAAAGGACTTATGCTAGGTTTATATAACTTATACTAAATTTAATAGGAACATAGAATGATGGGGTTAGAAGAGATTTCAAAATAGTACAAATCCATGCTGATACATGTATAAATTGATAGTTATCTACCATGTCCAACAAATGAGACTATTACACCTTCTGAGCAGTGAACTAGTTCATAGCATCAATACAATTAATGTAAATCTTATTTACAATTGCCCCTTTGACCACAGTAAACTACTTTTAAAATGTCTAAATAAAATCAGTCAGATATTTGAAGGCAGCAGTAAAATCATTTTTGTTTGAATTTACCTTTGAATTACCTTTATTTTTTCTTCAAAGGACTTGATGTCCAGGATCATTACTTTCTTCTTTGACCTTCTATGAATACATTCCTGTTTGTCAAAATTCTTCCTATCAAAGGCTGAAATAAACCTAGGACCAATTGTGCACATCCTGGATAAGATTTGTGTGAATATAGAACGTTAGCATCCAGTATACCTGTTGCACCGAAATATAAGGTATAAAACAAGTGAAGAGTTGGTAAATTATAGTACTCAAATGAACTATATTATATTTGCAGAGTTCTTCAGATAAGAAGTGGTGAATCTATCAATTTATGTTTTACTTAGTTTTTATACTGGTATTATTCTTTTTCTACATTGGGTCACTTTCATATCAATATCAGTTTGCTTTTTAAAAATATTCATTTGAAAATGGGAATACGTTTTATAACATTATTCAGAGAAATGAAAATTTTGAATAACTGTATTTCATAAATGGGTTTAAAAGTGTTAGATTAGGCAAATCTGCCTCAAAATAGGAAATGAAGAAATGTCTTCCTTCTCCTTACTTAAAAAAGAACAAAGCTATATAATGTGTGATTTGTGATGAGCTAATTAGTGCTATCCCAGTTTGGTAAGTTCTTTTGCACCAACCCACCTCTCCAAAGGGCTGAGCCTGAGTCAGCCTGCCTCATTAGCCACCTGCCCTTGATCAGTAGGGCTTCCGTAGGTGTATTGTTTATGTGCACAAGCTTTGCTTGTTTGTTGAACAAGTGGTGTGGCCACTCTGTTCTGTGGGCTGTGCAGAGTCCTAACTTTGTTGAGCATTTGAAAGAGTAACTTTGATCAAAAATTTGTCCAGACAAAGCATCCATTCAAAGTTTCAGAATTCTCCACTGACAATAGCTTTCCATCTAAAATGAAGACTTCTGGATAATTAATATTCTTATAGATTTCTATCATAGCCTTTACAAAGTATGGGATTGGTCTCTCTGCCATATGGAAACTTTTCTAAAAATTCTTATATATTATCTTTTCCCCCTTTATAATTGCTTTCTTATGAGAGGTGAATGAGAAAAGGCTATACATAATCCACAGTCTTACTCAGACCTATATTTGGAGACAGTGGGTTTATGCAGCTCTGTGCAGGAGAGCATGAATCAATGTGGGGCTTCCAACCTTGGGAGAAATAATAAGTCCAAGAAATACAAGGAATACAATCTCAATGCACCATCAAATCCTGGGAAACATCAATATTAAAGGGATCAAATCTAAGTCACAGGAAATTGTTAGAGCACTGGTTAACTATCCAAGAAACCACTTTTCAAGAACCACATGCTATTCAGGTCACTTTATATATAAAAAAGTTCCTATATGAGAATGGAGAAACTATTGGGCAACAAAAATAACTCAGACACACAATTATTTTACTTATTGTAAAAAAAAAGGTAGGTCAACCCCTTTTGCATTCTTCAGATAATAAATTTCTTATTAAAAATAAATAAGCATAGCTAAAACATCTTTTAGGGCAGTGGTTCTCAACCTTTTCCGGGGCTCGGCCCCGGCCCGCATCGCGCATGCGCGGCGCGACGGGGCGCATCGCGCATGCACGGTGCGACAGGGCGCATCGCGCATGCACGGCGCGACGGCCCGCATCGCAAAGGGGAAAAAAATGGCCAACCCAAAAAAAATGGCCGACCCAAAAAAAATGGCGGCCCCGCATGGCGCATGCGCGGCGCGACGGCCCACATTGCAAAGGGAAAAAAATGGCTGACCAAAAAAAAATGGCCAACCCCAAAAAAATGGCCGACCCAAAAAAAATATGGCGGGCCCGCATCGCGCATGCATGGCGCGATGGCCCACATCGCAAAGGGGAAAAAAATGGCCAACCCAAAAAAATGCCCGACCAAAAAAAAATAAAATAAAAATGGCAGACTGCGGTGTTTGGCGACCCCCGTGAAATGGTCGTTCAACCCCAAATGGGGTCGCGACCCACAGGTTGAGAACCGCTGTTTTAGGGCAAACAGCAAAAAACCCACAAACCCCCAAATATAGACACATATTCATGTGGAGTAGGTCGCTGTGTCTTTGCCATCACAAAATGAAAATGCAGAAAACTAAAGCAGGATAAAAGGAATAATTTAACAGAAGGAAGACAGAATCAGCAAGGAGGAACTGCTGAGATGAAAAGCTTGTTATACAAAGGTGTTATACCTGAAGATAAAAAATGCTGAAGTTAAAAAGAAGCCACAATGTGTGATATAATATTGTCTTGAATAATTTGTTGTGATAAATAAATAAACACATATATAGGGTAGTGACCACAGAAAGATCACTAAAATATCTCCAATTATTTATGATCATACTAATTACATATGTGGCAAAGAGAGAAACAGATTCTCACTGAGGAAAGGTTGTGGTGTTATCTCCTTTAAATGTGAACAAACAAATGAATATGACATCTGACATACTGACTCCAAACAAACCTGTTCATATATGGAAGACTTTCTGGGAAGTAATGGCTTTTCTTTGTGCATGTATGCTTTAGGATAATTTCCCACAAACTGGTGTTCTCCAGTTGTACTGAACTACAATTCCCATCACCCCGACTGGGTAGTTTAATCTTCATTCAAAGACACCCATAGGCAGAGGATAGTTCTGCATTTACTGGAAGATTTGATATATTTTATTCCTATAAAATCTATGGAAATTCCCATAAAATCTATGGTAAAAAATATTCTACTCTTGAGACAATATACATTGTTATCTGATGAACTGGAACTGCCTGGAGGATGTAAAAACTTGAGACTAACCAAAGCAATGGTCTGCTTGTGGGAAAGCTGAAATGCAAGGGAATTTCAGTATATTTGAAAGCAGCCTCTAAGCTCAGTAGCTGAAGTGTTTGCTTCTTACTGACTTGCTCTAAGTTCATATCATCCAACATTCACTAAGTTATTTGGGAATCTCAGTGGTGGTGCTTGTCCGTGAAAGACCAGCATCCAGAATCTTTAAAGCATATCCCACTCATTGCAAAGAGGCTGTCTTTATAGTAAGTTACTCAAACTCAGCTGCAGAATAAGTGACACGGATACTAGAGGAAGAAAGCCAGAACATGCTCTCTAAAGGCAGTTTTTCAGTTGGTTAAAATCAGTGTGGACATTTTTGATTTTCTCTTTTTCTTCTCCCATGCCTTATGTTCCTTGACATACTCAAATATCCTGCATGTTTCTTCAGAAACTGATACTGTTAGTAAGAAGTCCCTAGCTCATTGCAGAGGCCAGTTTCATAATGACATCATGGAATGAGATTAAACAGCCCAAAACTGGGAGTCATTATTCACGTCACATTCAACAAAGAGTTCCAGGATAGCAAAATCAAATTTTTAGTCACTGACACTGGAGCAATAGTGCTCATCCTGCTGCAGGAGATGTTGGACTCTTTGGATTCATTTTTTAGACATAACTCTCTAAAATCACCATTGCTTTAGGAAGCAATATTATCAAGAAATGGCCCAGAGGCAAACATACTTCAAGTTTAAACCACACAAATGTTAAATATAAAGAGTCATTTTGTTGGATTAATCAATCCCAAAGGGTTTTGTTCTTCTTCTTCTCCCCACCTCCATCTCACACAGCTGTCATCTGCTAGGCAAAGGAACATGTTCTATTTCAAGGCTGTTAATGCTGGAGCAGCTGCGGCACTAACAGAGATTCTTTTTAAAAAGATAAAATTAAAAGCAAAGACAAAAACACATTTCTTAGCAGCCCCGGCGGCTGATGCTGTTATTATAACAGGAATAAGCTAAACAGTGTATCATATATATGAAAAGCACTGCTATTAACTGCCATATGGTGCAGTATGTGCCTGGAGCGTCTTCCCTTAATAGCCATATTCATGAATTGGGTTCCATTGAATGTGCCTGTTCACACACACAGAACATGTGAGTTCCCACCCTTTTCTACCCTTATTCAGTCAAAAAGATTGGCTGCTAGCTAGCAGGGGTATCATTAGCAATATCCTATATCCAGTCATTGATGGCCATGTGCCCACATCATACAAATGGCCATAAAACTGATGGTGCAGGTAATATTTTGGTACTCTTTTTTACCTTAGAACAAACATGGGTTGTCTGCAAAGATGTTTTGGGGTTTGGGCAGAGACCAAACGAGGTTGGGAGATTTTCCCACCACTATGTGAATCCACTCAGTTTCTTGAAATCTTCCTGCTCAGTTGAGATATGTACTTGGTGTTTGTGGCTGTGTCCGTGCATGCATGTGTGTCTTTGAGTCAAACTAGTCCCTGTAGATTTCTTGGCAAGCAGTTTGCCCTTGCCTCCTTCCTAAGGCTGAGAGAGAGTGACTGGCCCAAGGTCACCTATTTGACTATGTAGCTAAGGCAGAACTGGAACTCATTTCTCTGTTTCTAACCTAGTACCCTAATCATTACACCAAACTGGCTAATTTTAGTTGAGAGATTATTATCTACTACTAGCAAAAACAAACAAACAAACAAAGACCAGATGTAAATTAACTATTCCATAAAACACAACCAGCAATCAATACATTTCCTGCGGTTAAAAAGTGGATCTACCCATCACTCCACTCCTTTACCTGCTCAACAATATTTTTCATATCTAGACCTTGAAACCACATCTTTTCTCCTACCCTTTGCTTCCTCCTGCATTTACATAGCTTACTACTTCTACAGCGGCTTCAAGGGTTGGTCAATCATATGGAGGATGCATACAAAGAATTTGTTACATTCTTCTTCTTCCACTTTGGAACTAATGCAGAGATTGTGTATAAGGATACATTAGCTATAGAATAATGAGCACCTGCAATTCAATGTGGTTTTTAGAGAAAGTGAAGCAAGACAAATGGTTAAAGAATAAGTAGTTAAATTGCAGCTAAGAGATCTACATATGGGATAGACCACAGTAATAAATGTCCCACCAGGACCTGGAAGATATACAAGTGTTTCATTTTGAATGGTATCATATGCTCTCTATTTAAAGTCCATATCTCCAAAATCAATAATACAGGAGTTAAGAAGTGTTTTGATCTATCACTGAACTTTTGCCAAAATTTCCTATGATTTCTCTCCTTAGATGTTAGTGTGCTACAAATATATGTCAGGTTTGTCTTTCCTTAATAAAAGTGTGGTGTATATGTGTAGGTTTTACAGGAATAGATACAGAGCTACTGATGGACTGCAGCGATATTATTTAACAAGCCTCCAAATAAACTGGCATCTTTCATCTATCCAGAAAACAAGCCTGAAGGAATCTATACGGCCAACCATTCTGGTTCTGTATCAACATCTGGGCTCATCTCAGTGTAGGAGACCTCAAAAATTGGATACGGAAATACAGACAAAGGAGTTTCTGTCTAAATGCCCCTATCTCTATATTTCCCTTCACTAATCAGGGAGGTCAGAATTAGCCTTATAGATTCTGGAAGACACTGATAAGTCCAGGATGAACTTTGGGTGAAAAATGGTATAAAACACTTTTTAAAAATTAAAATAATAAATTAATAAATAATGGTTCAAGCTTTCAGG
The DNA here is from genome assembly GCA_034064705.1 of Bothrops alternatus. NCBI lineage: Eukaryota > Metazoa > Chordata > Lepidosauria > Squamata > Viperidae > Bothrops > Bothrops alternatus. Next base: position 2,565,312 of record JARGCV010000068.1, read on the forward strand.
AAACTCCAACATTCAAAACAGATAGGTCATGGGCATGATTAATATTGCCTAGGTTTTAGTTCATACACCTTGAGGTATACCTTTGTGCATTGTGGTATTTGATTTACTAGGCAAAAAAGCCAAATCTCAGCAGTTTGCTAATCTTAGAAGAATGTCAGCTATGCTGGGGGAAAGAAAAGGAACATTCAAGCTAAAAACCTTAACTCTCTCATGTACCTAAGCCAGAGGAATTGCAACCCCACATTTTATTTGTGACTATCAATAATTTTTATGTGTTTAAGGATTAACAATTAAGGATTGGTGATAGAGGGAAAACCAATGGCCCACTCCTCTACTAATGGCCTCAGACCTTCATTATAACTGAAGGGCTATTCTGATCTTTAATTCATCATTGTCTGCATTAATATAAAATAGCCTTTGGCTTCCTCAAGTTGATTACTATTTCTGTCAAAACTGTCCCATCTAATAGAGAAAATGGATAAATAATGACCATTTATTCCAAGCTGCTGTATTATAATTATGGTTTTAAAAGTTCCATACTAGTAGGTGACTTCTCATCTGCTTAGGCTGCTTAATATGCCCATTTCTTCTCTCTCCCTGCCCTCGGGAGATCTGGAGAAAACCAGCTCTCTTCCATCCACATTATATTTCCAATGAGAGACCCAAAGCAAATCAGTCAACATAAGAACAGCAAATTGCTTATTGCTGGTAGATGCTAGTAGTAGGCAACTTGTTGTTCTCCAGACATTATGGTTACAATATCTGTATGGTCCAGCCAATCCAACATAGGCAATAGCCAGAGATTATGGGAAGTTGTGTTCCCAAATATCAGCAGGAAGCTATCATCAGACCACGGACAGTCTTTTACATCATTCAGTCTTTCCAGTCATCTATCATTTTCTTCATGCTAAACTTCGTGGGGCAGTCTACAAATTCATTCATTCAATCAATCCATCCATCGATCAATGTCCTGTGAAAAAATCAGGTAAAGAAGGACCCGTTTCAGCTATTCCCTTCAAGGTACTTGGACAGAGCAAATAGCTCTAAGATTTAATTCTGTTGTAATGTTACCGTCAGCTACAGTTTCTGTAGTATTTACAGCCACTGCTATTGCTGCTTCTTTTGTACTAATTAGTTGCATAGGACTGTTCAATCCTGGATTACAAGACTGTATGAATCTGCACAGAAAGAAACCTTATGTTCTGCCTACATCAGACATGCCGGAAAAGTCCTCTCCCTGCTGGTCTCCTGCATCATAGGGCAGGGTTTAACAGAGGGGATGACTTCACTTGGCTAAGTCTCAACCCCAGAGGTAGCATTGGACCAAATCCAGCCTCCCACTCCTCGATACAAGATCAGAAAGATATTTCAATATCGCTAATCAGATCTGGCTGTCTAATAGCATCACTGATGGCAAGTGAAAAGAATTTAAATGAATAAATGACACCCCTAAAAGCTTAAAATGTTTTTTAGAAAATTAAAACTTAGGGAGGAGGGATGACACTGTTTAAACATTCACAAAACCAAGTCCTTCATATTATAAGGTTGGCTCCATTATTCTCAAATGTCAAATTAGTTAGGAGCCAGATGACAACAATAACATTATTTACATTTAATATATGAGATTTCCACGAATAACCAGATTTGCCTGTAATGATTGGCAATACATTGCTGATTTATTGTACAACAGATATCCAGCAAATTACCAGGCTTAGAGAACATTGCACTGATTGGTTATAAAATTAACATGCTTAGTTCTGGATGGCTTTTAGCCTGAAGAATCAGAAAAACACTATCTGACATTTGGCTATTACAAAATTAAACGCTTATAGTCACATAATCTGAAGTGGTCTTAAGGATAGCTCTAAAATATATATGCATAAAATATTTATAATGTAGACCTACTTTAGTAATAGTCATATTTTACAAGTAGAACAACAGAGAAACCTGCATCACACAAGCATATCACCACTGATGCACCAAATTTAAGTATTGCCTTGAACAAAATAAGTTGGGTGCGAATTTTTTTTCTGAACCCTGTTCTTATAAAATCAATGGATTAACTAATGATTAACATGTTCTACGTAGTTTAGCAACAGCTACATTTACCTTAGTTATCACACAATCCAGTGTTTTTTAAAGTTGACTTATTAATCCAGCTGTGAATCATTGTTTAGTACAGACTCATAGAATCAGAGGTTTGAAACAGACCTCAAAGATTCAGTCACATGCTACTAGGGGAAATCTGTTCAAATTCAAGTTGGTATGCTTAGACATTCCTGAATGGCCCAATTTCTCAGATCCACATGAGATGGATCATGGTTTGCACATGCCGATATATAAAAAAAATAACTGGCAATAACGCAATTCAAGACTCTCCTCCTCTCAGTTTCAAACCAGCTGGGATGGCTTCCCCCACACCATACCCCCAAAATAGTCTTGAGATAGTTGGGGAAGCAAAAATGTAAGCTCATCCTAGCCCAAAAATCCTGAAACAGATAGAACCTCATAATCACAACTACCTCATCCCATATAGTTTGTCATCAGGATCCAAACTTGTTAGTGCATCCTGCTTCTCAGTAAGATCAGTGTTCTGACAGGCTACAAACTTGATGAACTTCTTTCCTCTAGTACCAACAACCAGCAACTAGCATGGCAGCAATGGAGAATTTGGAAGATCAAATTGTGACTGGGCAGGAAAAGGACTTTGGGGGTCACATGGGTTGTCCATCATGAATAATAACAGTACTATATCTTTGTGAATATGATTAATGTACCATACACTGTACTTGTGAGGTCAAGAAATAATTTCTTGCAATCTAAAGAGTAAAAGAATTACAGATATTTGATAGCAACTTATTTTCCTTCCTTTGCCATCCCAAATGTGTGCTGTCACAAAATAACACAAAATAATATTGGGTATTCACTGTAGTTGTTTGGTCTCCTTTGCATAAGTGTAGGGTAGGGGAAAAAAATCCAAATTCCCCTACCAAAATCAATTAACTATTTTTTTCTCCAAAGATGAAAATGTTAGCACTACATAATGTAGTTAGAATCATGCTACTAGGCATAAATAAACATTAGAAGAAAAACAGCCTAGTTTCATAATGATAATAAATATCATTTGATATTTATAACATTTGACATAAAGATTTTTAAAGGGTAAATTACTCTTGGACAGATTATCTCCAAGCTATCATCTATCAAGCTCTGCATTTTGCTACTTATATCATCAACACACACAAGAAATCCATATTTTTGAACACAGGTTTCACTACTACTTTGCCACATTTCACACACACATACACACACACACACACACAAAGAATTTTTAGCTGAAAAACATTTTGAGACAATGGGCTAATGGGCCCATTTTGGGAGGAATGTTGTGGTAATCTGTGGTGGCAAAAATTAAGAATTGGTAGCATTTTTCTGACTAACAAGTGTTATTACGGACATCTTTATGTGATAGGTTCCATGTTGATGGATCATGCTATTTCACTTGAGATGAGTTAATCTACACATGCTTGCATTAGCAGAGAATTGTGTTGGCATGAAATCTGCTGATCCCATTATTGATCCTGTTCTGCGTCTATTACATCTGTTCTCACTCATCACCAAATGATGCTGTCCTGATTTTGTGTGAGCAAGAGTGACAAAGTGATTGATTCCTCCATTTATATCTTCAGAAGGGGAGCTGGCTCACAAGCAGTGGATTTTTTTTTCAGATGTTTCTCCTCTTTCCTTCTTTTCTGCCTTTAACCAACAGATTTCTCTTTCTTTCTTTCTTTCTTTCTTTCTTTCTTTCTTTCTTTCTTTCTTTCTTTCTTTCTTTCTTTCTTTCTTTCTACATTTATTATTTTTTTATAAACAACTCAAGGTGGCAAAAGTATATAATACTCCTTTTTCCTCCTATCTTTCCCACAAAAACTCAACAAGGTGAATTGGGCTGAGAGAAAGTGACTGGCTAAGATCATTTAATTGCCTTTCATGGCTAAGGCAGTACTAGAACTCACAGTCTCCCAGTTTCTAGCTGGTATCTTAATACTAGACCAAACTACAGAATTTTCATGCTTTGCCCAGACAATCCCATGTTTTGTTATTCAGCCTTCTGCTAAATTACTGGAGGGTTATTGAACAGCCTAATATTTCACACAATTCTGATAGAGCCTTCTCTGTCAAGTCAGCTCTGAGAAACAACAGCAGAGTAGCAGAGATGAGGAGAAGCAAGTATAACTCATGAGGAGGAAAGGAGGAGAATCATGAGGAGAAACAAGTATAGTCATTAGTACGAAATGATCAATAAGCATTTCTCTGAACCTGCTCACTACTGGTCACCTAATTTTAGCTCTGATACAATCAGGGCGGAAGCAAAACAGATTTCCTGAAACTTTTGGCTATTGGAGAGTGAAACACAAATGCTGGGACAGTTGAGTCAGGCCAACACTTTTCTGCTGATGGGTTGAGGAAGGCAACACCATGGATATAACAGATAAACAATTTTCAGGGCATATTTGTATCAGGAGTAAGTGCCAGCTACCCTAAGGACATCAAAGAGAGCCTTCTGTCTTGATTCAACTAAGAAGAGGGATTTGTAAGTTGATGTCCATGAAAAGTCCTCTACATTGTTTCTCCTATGATCTTAACTGGAGAAACTATGAAAGCATATTGTTTGCATGACTGTCACTTTCTGATAGTTTGCTCATTTCTAGTTCTGTCTTTCTGCATCAATATCCCTTTTTCTTACCCAGCTCTTATGATGCAAAGAGACAAAGCCATGACTTGTTGTTATTTAAAGTTACTGAATGAGAAACTTCTTCAGTTTGGCTACCACCTGTATATCCCACAATTAGCATAAACTGTTGGATGTAATGGTCCAGGCTACACAATAAAGTGTAGCCATTGGAGAGTTGCTGTGTTGCACTACTGCAACCTGTTCAAGTAGATGCATTTAATATTTATCAGCAGATCTCAGAAATAATTTCTCTGCATGCAGACTTCATGAGTAGCTTCCTGAAGGTACCCTGCTTGTAAACTCCACACACCAAATGATTAAGTCATGGATAGATATTTACAGTCAGCCCCCAGATGCACACAGCCACAAGTAATTTCTATTGATTTCAAGTATTGTCTTGGAGTTAATTGATCTGTGCTTTGTGCTTGCACACAATAAGTGGCAGAATTTGGTCTGCTGCCAAAACGTGCAGTGATGTGAAAGGCAACAAAATAACTGTAGGAACAAAAGGATCCTATCCAATCCAGCATCAACTAAGACATTATCATGCAAATATTTTCAATCAGCTTCATCAAAGAATGGGGCAAAACAGCTGTGAAATATCGCGCATCTCTTTTTCAATCATTTTGGGTAAAGTGACAGAGAAGTGGCATCCCAACTTCTTTTGAGACTCAGTGACACATATAATGACCATAAAATAAATAAATGGAAGACATTTCTATGCCAAGATTTGTTGACTTGAAATCAGTCCTGGTGGATGAAGTTCACTTACATTCCAAGGATCTCAGATGTTAATGTTTGCCCCAATGTATATACATTAGATATTCGAAAAAGGGTCTACAAATGGACTATTAACTCCCCTACTTCTTATTCTTATTCTTCTTTTTAAAGGAGAGAGGAGTAAGGTTGGCTTTCAAAAAAAGAATTGTGTGGTCCATTTGCAAGAACAAAAGGAATCAGAGAAGAAAGAACTCTCTGCTTTCTATGCACCATTGAAATTGCCATACAAATACAGTGAACACCAAAAAATTCCAGCATTCTTGATTTCCTTCTCATCCCTTCCTTTATTCCTCTTTCTTTTGTCTAATCACATCTGAAGCAGTCTCAGGATGCACATATAATTATTCCTGCTGGTTGTAAAAGCCCAAGAGACCTTTTGAATGCCTTTATTGTCTTGTTTATTGACTTTATATTGTATCACTATAGACTCTTGATTGTATAACTCTTCACTATTCACACAGTCTGTTTCATCCACCTGTTCCTTTTCATCGCACACTGATACCACCCTGTTCTCTTTTGCCAGCAAGATACTTGAATTACAAGTGACTTGGTAAAGTACTGGCTCTGTGGATCAAATTATGTGTTGCTTTAAACCAGGGGTGTCAAACTGCTGGCCCGTGGGCCGATGCGTCACACCAAAACCGCGCCCACCCCATTGCCAGCAATGGGAAAAAAAGTCACGACAGGTCGCGACATGTCATGTGTCATCACGAGTTTGACACCTGTGCTTTAAACTGAGAGCTCTCCTTTGTAGATCTGTTTTTTTTCTTAAATTAGGGAGGGCAAAGACTGTGATCAGGATTCAGGAAATAGACTGTGGTGGTAGGGTTATTTAAATCTTTCTTAAATTCTTTCCATGCCACTTTCCAATAACAGTCTTAATCTCCTGAAGATGATACTTAGTTATAGCAGAGAAACTTACATACAGTAGGCAAAAAGGAAGCTTCTTTCCTATGGTAAATCAATGCATTTTTTTTTCCAGGATCATCACATAGAAAGAAGTAAATGGTGTTCTTCCTATGTATTGCATCTCCACTTCTTCTGCAGAAGAAGGCAGATGGCAAAGACAGAAAAGGTGTGAAAGAAAACTGACACATCATTTCCAAATTCTGTCAGAGACAAAGGTAGGAAAAGAAGATGCCCAGAGATCCGAGTTTCAGGAGAGGTAGAGAAACTGTGAGAAGCTCCAACATGTGACCTTATCCAATCACTAGCCAAGATCACTTTGTTATCCCTATATTTGTATAGGCCAGGGGTTCTCAACCTTGGCAACTTTAAGACTTGTGGACTTCAACTCCCAGAATTCTGGGAGTTGAAGTCCACAAGTCTTAAAGTTGCCAAGGTTGAGAACCCCTGGTATAGGCAAATACAACTTTCACAGTGGTGTTGAATAATCCCATGTTGATTTTGTTGTTCAAAATCTTAAGAGATTAGCAGCATTTTTCAGAAATCGAGTTCTTAAACTATTATTTCTGGCATATACTTATTTCTCTGAGCACACAAGGCTCCTGTCACAGCAATTGTATTGACATTAAGTAGGTCTGGATGAGATATTATCTCCCATAGAAAATCATCCATCCTTTATATCTGCTCTGGAGACCCTGTTCTGTGTGCCCTTTAGGAGTCAGATGAACAGCCAGCAATTACAGAAAGATTCTTTTTATAATGGCACTCCATTTATGAAATGCCTGCTACAGATGCATTTTTGTGATTGGTACCATTATGACTATTATCTACCTGTATTTTAATGGTTGAGCTCAGTTTCCTTTGAACTATTGCTGGTTGCTACTACTGCTGCTGTTTTTTTAGTGTATGCTTATCCTGCTTCTTTTATTGTTTGGTGTCACCTTGGTTTTATCCTATTTTTAATATTATTGCCTTATTGTCTATCATCTTAGAAACTGCAGAGATGAAAGGTAGTGACACACACAGACTTGCATACATACCAAGGAACTTTAGGTATTCCATCATAAGCTTAATAGAAGAAATGTGGTGTGGTGTACAAATGTAATATTTACTAAACAAAATTACAATATCTTCCATCCTTTCTTAGTTAATCAGTGATTCAACCCAATGAAGCTACACCAAATCTGATAATGTCATAGTACAGGATTAAATCAAATTGTAAGCACTTAAGTTTGATTGTATCATGAGCACAAACAAGGCAATTAAGAAGAAAAAATAATTCAAGAAATCTAACTGGCAAAGTATGGATCTCAGCTATTGACCCAAGTGCTGCTGGGGTCACAGGAGCACTTCCAGATAAACATATTAATTTGCCAACAAAATGCTATATTTACTGGCCCTTCTAATGACATCTGTTTCACCTGCGGAGCCCTGTCTTCTGTGCTTCATCATTTCCACTAACAAGGAAAACAGCTATTTATGTAATAGTTTTATGAACTATTTAATATCACATTTTCTTCCTGTATTATTGTAACCTAGCTATTGATTGTTCAAATTGATTTATATTCAGAATGGATACATTAACTGTTGGGTATGTTTTTGCTGATTGTTTTGTAAACTACCACTAGCCTGCACAGGTTCAGTGGTGTACAACTATCATTTATATGCAAGTAAATAAGTTTACGCTTTGCTACTATCATGGGGAAAAAAGGTTACTGCTGTGGTTTTGCAGGCACCAATAGTGGACTTTTTCCCATTGGATGACCTTATCACATGCATTGACTTCCAGCCCTACCCTATCATCAGTTTAATCCCTGAAGTCAATCAACCATGGCTACCAGCAGCTGTGAGCAGCATCCAATATCCTGCTGTATGTTCATGAATTGTTTAGGACTGGTCTTCACCCTCCCTCTCTCCCACTGACTCAGTAGGATGTTACCATGGTCACAGCCATTCAAAAAATATCTTTAAATAAAATCATATCACCCAGGCCTGTCTTCCCCTAGGCCAGATTGGCTAATGAATGTGAACATTTGCATGTTTTAGAACGATTTGGAAAGGAGGGGCCTCAGCACCCTGTAAGTTTTGGTACCCCAGGCTTGTGTCTGACCTTAAAGCCAGCCCTGATGCCACCATATTTTTCTTTCTTTTTTTCCTTTTGTAATCCAAAAAACACAAGAGTCATAAGGAGCACTAGTGATTTATTTTACTATATTTAATTTAGCTTAGTTGATCATATATACTCATGGACAAACCAAGAATTTTAGATGCCTAAATACACTCCAAAATTTCATTTGGCTTATTCCTGGATGGGCTTATCTTATTTATTTATTTATTTATTTTAATTAAATTTATATGCCGCTCCTCTCCGAAGACTCAGAGCGGCTTACAACATAAATAAAACAATTTATCAAAAAACTAAATCCAAATCTAAAAGACAATTAAGAATAAAACCCCCAGACACATTCATCATTCACTCAACAGTCCACTGTCAACCCCAGGCCTGCCAGCAAAGGTAAGTTTTAAGATTCCTTCGGAAGGCCGGGAGAGTGGGGGAAGCGCGGACTTCAGGGGGCAGTTGGTTCCAGAGGGTGGGCGCCACAACGGACCCGCCAGACAACATTTTTTCGCTGACGGGACCCGGAGGAGGCTGACCCTGTGCATTCTCACCGGTTGAAGGGAAGTATGTGGCAGAAGGCGGTCCCGTAAGTATCCTGGTCCAATGCCATATATATACTTGTAGATAACTATACCTGTAGTTATACCTGTATATGTTTTATATACCTGCATATAAGAGCACCAGGGGCAGCACACCCTGCTGCTGGCCAAGTTAAAGTCAGTGAAAAAGACAATTAATTGATTAAATTATCTTTGCCAATTTCTGTATTTGCTAAAATATATTCTGTAATTATACCATCTTAATAGTACCATATACCTGGGGAATAGATAGATGATAGATACCATAGATCAGGGGTCTTCAAACTTGGCCCTTTTATGACTTGTGGACTTCAACTCCCAGAATTCCTCAGCCAGCAACACTGGCTGAGGAATTCTGGGAGTTGAAGTCCACAAGTCATAAAAGGGCCAAGTTTGAAGACTCCTTCCATAGATGATTGATAGATGATAGATTATTATTATTTAGCATATGATGAGACCATGAGACAGAAGAGATGGGGAGCAATAGTTGCCGGTGTCTGTAGCATTCCTCAAGCTGCTGAAGTGCTCCCTGGGCAGTGCTAATTGGATGACAATGACCAGATGCAGCCATACTGTCCTCTTGGACCTCATGGCCATGACAAAAGTGCATAAAATCAAATAGCCCTTTTGGGGACATAGCATTACACACCTGGAGTTTTGCCCCCAAATTAGTTATCTGCCAGTTTAACACTGAAGGCATCAGCAGAGCCAAAAGTGAATGATAGAGAGATAGACAGATCAGTAAAATTCAAACTTGGTTTTAAAGTGTATTGTGAAGGTCTGAAAAATGGAAAGATTAATGCTCTGGGATTGTCCAGTCACTTTCTTCAGGAAGTTGCCTCAGGCCAACAGCCCCAAGCCAGAAGTTATCCTCATATGCAATATTGAGCTCTTTCAAAAAAAAAAATTTCTGTTCCACAGGAGAAAAGGTTTATGTACTGTGCTGTAGTTTGGGTAAACATTGCCAGTGTATTTGTCTTAGCAATGAAGCTGTGATAAGCTAACTGCTTGATGTTTTTTTTTTTCATATTAAGAACCCTTGACAGCACATTTTTTGTGGAGTAACTAAGTCCCTTAACCAGACATCTGTCAGGTATTAGCAGTTATTCTTTTACTGATGTTGTGACACACAGCTTGTTTTTGTGGGAAGCAAGCCTTGCAGAATGTGAAATTTCTGCTTGCTTTTTTTTTTGAGGCACACTCTTTTAAAAAACAAAAAACCCTCTGTAATTCTGGCTTGTGTAACCTTCGTTTATAGACAAAGAATGAGACCCATTCCTCTTCAAAATCACTGCAGTGTCATTTTGTATTTGGTCAGCTTTTCTAGACTGGTTTCATTTCCTGTCTAAGGGAATGAAAGAGAATGAAAGAGTAGAGTGGCAAAAAAAAAAGTCTGTTCCAGCCCAGCTGAAATTTGCAGGAAAGTTAACCTTTCTGCCCTCATGCATGGTCCCATCCAATCCAGTTTCCTTGAAAAGAAAAAGAGAGATCAGTTTGGCAACTGGGTATGTGGGAGGACAAAATATTTACAGTCCTCTCAGCTGCTTGCTCCAGGGTGCCAGCTCTCCCTCCCTCATTTGCCTGAGCAGCCCACTTTACCAAGCAGGTCTTCAGGATGAAGCATTTTGCAAACCAAAAGCAGCATAGGTTGTTATGGCATCTGAATGGCCAGGGAGGAATTGGCTTCCTGAGCCAAAGTAATTTGCCATCACTGATGTAAATGAATGTATTTCTGCACATGCCAAAAGAAGCATCCCTTCCCTGCCAAAAAAGGAAGTGGGAGGAGAAATGTCTCTTTGGCCCAGTTCTAAAATTTTGGATAGTTTTTACCTCAGCTGTTTTCCCAGCCCGGTTGTAGCAGTTCAGCCTTGCATTACATAAATGTGGCAGAATGTCAGAAAGCTGGAGAACCGGTTTCACCAAACATATAAAGGAAATGAAATGGATTAAGAACTTGTTCTCTTGTCCTTCCAACTGCAGCACAAATATGCCCCATGAACCATTTTTAAATGACCTGTTCTCCTGGCCTTGCCTTCAACTCACCTCCAGCCATAGCAAAAGCACATTGAAATCATCTTTACAAAGCATTTTTCATCTTCTTCCTATATACTGTATTTTTTTATTGACATAATCTAGGACATTTTATCCATGGTGCAATTGATAGGTAGGCCTGGGGCTGTAACAATTCAGCATTGGCCACTGTGCTGTTTTGGACATGCCCCCTTCTTTTCCATTCTTGGGCTTAGTTGGCAAGAGTTGTTCTGCTTTCAACAACAAGAGAATCTGAATCTGTCCAACCAGGCCTTTCCTATTTCCCAGGTCTTCAATTACAAAGATAAACTCTATGAAATCAGTGCAGAATGATTCTCCCCACTTCTTCCAATCACACAGGTGATATTTTTCTGCATCTCCCCTTGTGAATTAGCTGACTCAATAGTTTTTTGGGAAGCTGACCAGATCCCCAGACCTTTCCATTTTAAGGAGAGCAATTGGAGGATGATTTCTCATCAGTTGGTAACATTTGGTGGGAAGGAGACTGAAGCCAGAAGAAGCCACCAATCACTGTTTTAAACTGGGTTTGCATTAAAATTGTAAGGTCAGCCTCATTACTGAGGCAGAATAGGACTGAGTGTTGAGAACAGTGTGAAGCATCCTGCCATATTTCTCTGCCATCTCCAGCATAAGAGGAAAGCATTTTAATGTGACTGTGAGGAGAGCTCTGTGTCAAAAAAGGGACAGCGGCTTTTAAGAATAGTAGCAAGCCAAGATTCAGTTTATATGATATTCCTACTTTTCTTCAGAATGCCTTCCCTCTCCTTGCCTGTTAAGATGCTCTACATGTCCCTGAGGTAGAGAGTGATAGGAAGCTCAGCAGTGACTTTTGCTGCTGCTTCACTTTTTCCTTCCTACTGTAACTTCTTGATGAACTGAGTGTAGGCAGTCCTCTCTTTCTGCACCTCCCTAGATGAAATTGAGATGAAACCCACAAATCACCATATGCCCAATGAAACAACTTCTACAGAAATGATTAGCATATCCACTTCAGAAAGGAAGGGGCCATCCGACATTTTAAAGCACACTTAATTTAAAGAAATGCAAAAGTCAGGTGCTGCATTTGTACTGTAGGAGCACTGCTCAGTTGTGGATTCTAATGCTCCTGGAGGAACTACAGTCCAACCACTTTATAATTCCTAGCCAGCTTTTGCTCCGATGAGAGGGTGTTTAAGGCCAAGAAAGCATTTGATCTGGCCTTCTCATGGAAGAAGCAATTGTTTCCAGACATCAGACAATTGTTCCCGGGTGATCTGGTAGCTAAACCTCCTCTTATTTTGCAAAACAAGAAGGAGTCTTAAATCAGACATATTCTTTTCCTCCAAACCAAAACCCTCACTCTCCTATTTTTCTTGCATTTTCTTTTCCACCTACGCCCATACTTTTAGCTTCTCACTCTTTGATGTAAAATGATTATCACAAGAGTGGGATCAGCTGGACTGAAGATGGTATTAGGAAAAGATTGGGCAGCCGTAGCAAGCTACTCTCTGTAGTCCTCTTTAAAACGAAGGCAATCATGTTCACATATATTATTATGTCAGTGCTCCTTTCAAGAGCCCTTTGCAAACCCCCTTTAGAGGGCTGTGTTAATAAATACTGAAGTAATGACTGACATGGAGATCTATGAGTGGTTAGGGAGGGGGTCCTATGCCATCATTATTTCTGTGTTGGTCCACCCGATTTGAGAAGTTATTTGTGCCTCCCTTTACTAATCCCATCTCTTTCCTCCAGATGTCAGCAAAAGCCTTCAGACTGTCTCTGCTCTGCTCTTCTCCCCTCCTCCCCTCAAACTTCAACACCCGTTCTAAAAGGGGAGGCTGATTTGTGGAGCCTCCCTTCTTTCCTGTGATTGTCCATCTATTTGCTTGATTCCCTCCTAGATTTGTTTTCCTAATATCTTTTTTACTTGTGAGTTTACCAACTGTTTCATTGCCAGGCTGAGCTCTCCTTGCCATCTCTCTTTTTGTTTTTGGAGACAATCTCTTCCTCTGGTCCCAGCTGCCACTGCTGATTTTTCATTACCATTTAATTTAAAACTTGGATTGGAATGGAAATGTCTTTTTGCCATTTGGGGGTTGTGAGGCCTGTCGTTTTATTGCCAAAGTCACAAATGTTAGTTACTACTGTTTTTCCAGCTTGTAAGTGATGGAGGTGAAGAACATTTGGCTAAAGAGAGAGAACTGAGACAGGATTGGGCTATGGTGGGCAGAGGAGGGGAGGATGAAAAGAATCTCACACCCATGACACTTTGGTCTGTATCTATTGTCTTGGGGTGTATTTTTATATATGTTATACAGTAAGCTGTGTGTTATAGTCAATGCGGGTGGGAAGAAAAAAAGAAGAAGAAAGAAACCTGTATCTCTTTGTCTCCTTGGTACTGACTTTAGCAGTGTCCAGTACATTTGCACTACTCTCAAACATGAATTCAAACATAAATACTCAAAATACAATAATGTTATTGTATCTCATACTTTCACAGGGAGTGGACTTTCAGGCTCACCAACTGGCCACAGTTCTGCATTTGTTTTCATCTCTCATTTCTGCAACCCCCAAGGTCATTAGGCCACCTATCAAGGAGCTAGAAACCCATTCCCAGTGTATCTAGTTTTCCAAGAAAGTTTAACTTTCAAATAGTTATAACTTCCATACAAGAAAACTGAATCCCCAAAATGTCCCCCCTCACATACATAAAACTGCTGTTATAATATATAGCCTCATGGCCATGTTTGCTGCCCTGGTGATGTTGTAGTTAACAACAAAACTTCTAGTGGTCCTGTCCTTAGAGCTTTACTCCAAGATGACTGAACTTCTGTTACTACTAGATTCCTATGCCAGTATTCAGCCGGTCTAGTGATATACCAGTATATATATGTATAGTTGTGAAGCATGGCTCAGTTATATGAGGGTCAAATGGCATGGAGAACAGTCCTTCTACATCAGGCATGTCAAACTGCCAGCCCACGGGCCAGATGTGTCATGCCGAAACCGCGCCCACCCTATTGCTGGCAATGGGGGAAAAGTCCTGATACGTTGCGCAACATCACGTGATGTCGTGAGTTTGACAGCCTGCTCTACACCCAAAGTGGTAAAAGAAGAGGAGGAGGAGAAGGAGGAAGAGGAGGATAACAATGACTAACAATCAGAGGGGAGGGTGTGTAGGCAGACACCAGCCCAAGGCTGCATCATTGCCAAGATTGTTAAGGAAGTTTCATGGACGCATGGATTTCTATTGGGATAAGGCAAAAAATATTATTTTGAAGCTGAAAATGCTAAACGTTGATTCAGGCTGCCTCCACTATGGCCTGTGGATGAGAGGAAAATTGCATCATGAGAATATGTTCTCCAAAAACAGTGGACCATTTTGGTGTTATAGTTAGTGGGACATGTTTCCACAGACACCTGTGACACTAGAATGATTAACAGGTTAATAATTAACTTATTTTCAGCACTTTCATGCATTATGGTTTTTATGACTTACACATCCATAAAAATATACAGTGTAGTAAATTTGTTCATCTGCAGTAAAAACAATAAAAGGTTTTCTGGCGTCTTTAGGAGTCTTGCAAAATCCAAGCGTCCTCTGGAAATAGAAAGATTAGGGATGTTCAGATCTTGCTTTCTGTGTTATTCAGGTAGTTTTTGCAGTCACAGGGAGGAAGAAATGGCAAAACTACCTGCAAGTAAAAGAGAAGTCAACTTTCCTGGGGAATAGATGGATAGATGAATAAATGAATGGGAGAAAAGATGGGTATTTGCATTCTTCATTTTAAATATTTAGAGACAGTAGACTTGGAAGCTACTGTTTCCAAATCAGTGGATCATAGGAGGGATGTCTAATCTCTTATCTGCCGTAGTAAAAACAATTATTATCTTTCCTCCTGCAAGAACCTTATCTTTTCCAGAAATTCTGGTTTGGTTGTCAATAGAATTCTCTGCTCTCTCTATGGATCATGCTGACATTTCACACTTCTTATGTTTCACCCTTTTCTCTCCTCCCCTCCTTCCCTGCCCATCCCACTTCCCATGACAAAGCTGGCCTTGGGCTGCTCCGGATCTCAAGACTTGTCTGGTACTGATAGGATGACATCTTGTCAGCATGCCAGTTCTGGCATGCATGTGCTCCCCTTGAGAAAAATGGATTTCCGGCTTCTCCCCTGCATCTTTTTTTATGTTATTCACATGTGAAATATGTTTCTTGTTACCTCCATGTAAAGCCACTTATTTCAGTTATATCATATAACTAATTTGACCCCCAAAGCTCATTATATTACAGTCAAACAAAAGTCTGCAAAGTCTCCTACCAGAAACCACAATAACACTTGCCAAATTAGCAGAGGTGAAGGAGAGATCACAGGTCATGCAGGATCATCTGTTCAACAGCCACTCACCCATATAGGCAACCCATTAAATGAGCTGGAATATCCTCAGTACCATACAACCCGAGTAACCACGGATGGAGTCACTGGAATATAAATGTGGGTGTAAAAAATGCCCCATAATAGGGTTTTTTTTAATCTGCAGGGTTTCAGATTGTATGACAGCTTTCTGATATCTCACAATGTACACAAAAAGTCCCCCCCCATGAATATTTGTGCTGTATATATAGAATGGGGATTTTCAGGACATATTAAATTATAAACAAGGGTACAGGATCAGCTCCTCTCCCTGTTCCTACAGAAAGACAATACTCGAGTTAAGCTTCCGAATGAGAAGCAAATGAGCAAAAATCATTTCCAAAGTCTGCAATACATTTTGCCAAAATGAGCTCAAGCTCAAGAAAATATGTAGACTCAACAGCAGCTATCCTGCTTTTCATTTCAGTTAGCAGGTATTTCTATGGTGACAGCTCTTTACTCTTTTTGTCTGAGAGAGAGTGAGAGACAGAGTGCATTTGGGGAGAGAGATGGAAAACACTGAAGCAGCAGCAGAGTTCTGTCATACAACTGTGTTACTTTATTTTTTTAGCAACTAAATCAAGCGGCTTTAGAAAAAAAACAAGACTTTCCTGTCTGCTTTTTTCTAGTGCATAGCTGAATAACAGTAAGCTGTTCAAACAAGATCTCAAACAAAGCAAGGCAAAGGAGCATGTAAGTACTTGGCACTGTAGACTTCTTGGCGGTTACACCATCTTACAAGTAGTTGCGCTGTATACACAACAGTTGCAGTCCATACTTGTTCCATATTTTGCTGTTTTTTGGTTCTGCAAATATGTCTTCACTAACACATAAAGTAAAGTTAGATCACTTAGTCGTTCTGATTTTCTCCCAAGAATCTTGTGCTTTGTGGTGAGATAATTTCTCTGCTAAGATAATTTCTCTTACTTGGCCATCACTAGAAAAAGAATAAATGTTTTCAGCTCTGCAGTATTTTCTTCTGCATATTTACCTGAACCTTTGTTGCAGCATTCAATGCAACCACCTAACATCTGAATGAGTACACATGGGATTGTGGCCTATGCTATATAGAATGTGTAGGGCTCTTGAACAAGAAATAATCATTAATAATATATAATAAAAGCACCCAGGCTTGAATTTTTGATGTATCAGATTACTAATTTCTTGTTTAAAATGTAATTCAAAATGAAAAATGAAAGCTAATTCCATAGTATTAAGTTAGAGAATACCAGTTCTTAGTAAATTTTCATCCATTAAAAAATTGATTTCCCTTCTTTGTCAGGTAGTGGAGACATTTAAGTTATTTAGTCCAACAGACAATAAGTTACTTCTGTTTTGGAAAAAAAATACTCACTAATTCCAGGTCTCTTTCATAATGCTGTTTGCACTGGGAGAAAAAAAGAAGTTATATGGCTTGTTGAAAGAAATACAGAAAAATGAGAAAATGCACTCTGTGCAATGAAATGAAAGATATAGATTCTCAAATGTTTCTTGAAACCTAGTATGCTGTGGAAATAAAATGTTTGTCTTTATCAACATTGTAAAATCAACAGTACTGAACAGTAAACAAGATGCAACAAGAATTTTTTTCTTTTTCAATAGATTTTTCACTCCTGAGATATTTGTGCTAGAACTTACTAAAAGTGGCTAATATTTTTTCAGCTTTGTGAAGAGATTTTATGCAATTTCAGAAATTACCTCTTAAGCAGAAGAGAAGCCATTTCAGAAAAAAAACATGTATGACTACATGTGTGCAAAGGCACATATGAATAGAAGTGAAGTGGACAGCTTTGTTCCTAGTCTTGCCCATCAAATATAAAGTAATGCAATGGCCCATGTTAGAAAGAAAAATAAATTTTTCCCCAGATTAAAATGAAGAGCCTAACCCCACCACAAACAGACACAGTTTTATTAAGATTTTATATATCCACTCTAAATGCCTGCCATTATTCCTAATCTTTGTCTATGAAAGAGCAGTGCATTGTCATAACCAGGACACTGTGAAGAAGATTACATTTCACACTTTCAAAATGAAATGGGGATTTGGCACAAGAATTGGCAGCACTGTGCTTTTTTTTAAAGCTAACCTCGCAAAGGAAAAGGAAAAGTAACCCACCCACCAAACCCACTTTGGAACTGGGCTATTTTAATTGCTGGGCTATTGATAGGATCTTTCCCTTCTGAACAGCAAACGAGCAGAAGAAGCAAATGTGCCCAAGAAGCTAATCCTGACTCCAGGTTCTCAGGCAGTGCTGACAATTGACAAGGACTGGAGCTCAGTACTGGAGCTTACTGTAGGTAGCATAGACATTCTCAGACACAGTTGGTTCAAAGGACTGGTAAGGACTGGAGCCTCAGATATGCACCACGCAGTGCCCTTTTGGCATGACACACAGTAAAGAGAGGTGATTTAATTGTCCCTGCTACCGTAGGTCTTTCCCAGTTAAAAGTCAGCCTACTTTGTTTTTCAGAGGGGAGATGACATGGGATCCTATTCCCACTTTATTACTTCCACCATGTGGCAAACAGCATCAGGGAGGGGAGATTGTAATAGAAAATACAAAAATGTAAGAGACGGATTCAGTAGATTCAGTTCCTAATGTTAAGTTGTTTCCCATTTAAAGTATTTGTGTGAAATTAGATAAATAAGTACATTAAAACTAGAGAGATGGGCATAGATGAAATCTTTGGAGCGTGTATCTTTTACATTGTAGAGAGAAGAAAATGACACATGAGGTGCCAGAAAATTGTATATGTGTGACTGTGTGCGCATGGAAGGAGGGAGGTTGCAGTGATGCTGTGAGATATTGGAAGGTCTTTTTTTATAAACACTCAGGGCTATTTTTAGTTTTCTAATGTAAAAAGTCAGTCAGATGAAGAATGGAGGGATCCATTTTCAGCAGAAAAAACGGGTTGAATCCAGACTAATAAATTGTTATAAGAATCTGTGCACCCCTTTATCTGACAACCTGACAAGACACACTAAACAACAGCCATTGCAAAAATGTATCGGCTAATCTCAGCATCAGGCCTTGTGAATGTTTCATTGTCACGTTCCTTTAAGAACGGAGAAAGCTCCCCATCTTAAAAGATAGGACTTTGACATAAAGCAATTCTGTCTGGACATTAAATAAATGCAGGTGTGACATGACCATTTTAGTTGACAAGAGAGGTTTCTTTCTGACATGGTCTTCAGGATCCTTTATCTGATAAACACGCTGTTCCCATTAAAAATCTCACATACCTCCCTTGCCTTCCTTGGTGCCTCTCTGCCACTGATCTTAGATCTGAACAGGAAAAAAAACAACCTAGCCATTCTCAGGGGTGGCCTAGAAGACATCTTCTGAAGCAGTCTTCTTTTTTCAGATGCCATAGAAAATTCTGCCTGTGATTAGGGATGACACCAAAATAATCTCCTCAGTTTGTGTGGGGACTGCAAAATACTCTGGATCACATATGGACATTTCCAGTGGCCTCTTAGAATTATGAGGTACTATTTTCCAATGATCATGATTGGAACTAAAGGTTCAACAGTTTTTTCAGATGTTTCTGTACATGTTAAAATAATCTTGGATAAATGCACAAGCATAACAAAATCCAATATATAAAAAACACTTTTTTGCACTTTTGTTTATCACAAGCTTTTTGATTGTGACACTCTATTCCAGTGGTGGCGAACCTATGGCACGCATGCTGGAGGCGGCACTCGGAGCCCTCTCTGTAGGCACATGTGCGGTTGCCCCAGCCCCGCCTCCCCCCATGGCCCCCTCCTCCCCAGCAGCCCCTCTGGAGGAGAATAGCCCCCGAGCATGGCCCACACTGAGCAGTGAAGCCAAGGACATGGCAGCCAGGCAGCATAGAAAAGACTCTACCCTCATGCCCCATCACGCACAGTTGATGCTGTGGGGCGCGGGCAGAGGGCATGGCCACCATGGCACTGCTGGGCTGCCTGGGTGATCTGCAGCGGGCCCTGGAGGTGGTGAGTGGCCCTGCAGGCAGGCAGGATAGGGGTGGGGCAGGGGATGGAGCAAGGGCGGGGCCAGTTTTTGGGCACTCGGCCTCTAAAAGGTTCGCCATCATTGCTCTATTCGCTATAGATGGATTCCATTTTTGCTTTTCTTTTGTTGGAGAAATATTTCTTGAATGTCTTGAGCAAGATACTGGCATATTGCAGTGCACTAGTTAGATGTCTGGGGTATAATTTGAATTATACTTGGCTTTCCTCCTCCTCTAATGCTATGACAAAATCTCCCTTGCAATTTTCTTGCAAAAGAATCCTCTGGTTTGTTTTTCTATACTATTCTCAGGGTCCTTTTAGCTAAGACTCTGACAATCTTCTGAGCATATTTTATTGTTGGAGAAGCAGAGGATGCTACTCCTAGTCTTGCCTTCTGTCTCTCTGATGCCTCCCAAATTATCTAGTATAAAAATGCTGCATGAGAAAGTTCACTCCTTAGAATTAAATGAAAGAATGAGAAACTGAGTGGAGCTGTAGTCTGTTGGAAAGATGCTGATGCAGGGAAAGACAGGACAGGCAAAATCTTCCTAAACACAAGAACATTACAGGCTGTAATGAGAATTTTCCTCCACTTCAATTCTCATTTGAAAGAATTTCTGAGGGAAATTCTCTTTCATCAAACTGAATGAGAATTAGCAGGGGGGGAAAAAGGAAGATCTTTCTGTTGATAGTTCCTGGGAGATTCTAACCTCCCACTTCTGGTTGGCAATCTGCAGGTAATATGGATTACTGTCTTGCAAAATTTACTGTGATGATATGTGATGATATAATTACTATGGCAACGTCTGTGATAATTAGCAAAAGCTCCTTGTAAATACTGTATTGTAAGCATTTTGATATAATGGGTATAGTCCTTGGCCATCTGTTAAACCAAGTCGAAATATATTCTGACAAGTTTATCTCTACATGAAATTGATCTCTCTCTCTCTCTCTCTTTTACAAAAATGGGTACAAGTAGACAAAAGTGAAAACAAAAATGGAATCAAAAAGCTTATCTTCTGACTAAAACTATAAATGAGATTGAAATAAGTACAACATTCAATGGAATTTCATAGGAAACTCTCAAAACAATTTTTAGTATTATCTACCTAAGATTAAGCTATCCTGCTTAAGTTCAGAAAGTGATGGCTATTCTCCAGCTTCTCCTCTGCGGGCTTGCAGGCATGTGCATGCTTTCACACACATACATATACATACAAAGTTACAATAATTAAAAGCTTGAAAATGAACTCCAGTGTGAAATCTAACATAGTAGAGAAGCAGTTACATTCATAAAGAAAAAAGAACAAAGTTCATGTTTTGAAACTGGTTATACTGAAATGTCAAATGGCAATGGAAGATCGAGCTCTCTTACCGTACTTTGCAAATCTGGTCCATAGAGCAAGTATAAAGATGCTTATACTTAATCAGATGATTACTTTATCTAGTCTAAGAATAGGAGGAAACAAATGTTCAATTTGCTGAGCCAAAACAGCACACAGTCAATGTGCAGCCAATAACATGAATATTAGGGAAATGTGTACTTTATAGATTAATAAAATATTAAATAGCAAAAATAATATACAAAATACATTATATTAGGGAAATTTATCTACAGAATATACATATATTTAACTGTGCATGTTGGGAGCTGTGTGCATGCCTATGAGTTTCCAAGTGATGTAACTGAAGAGGAGAGAGACCAAAATTAACTAAAACTATAAAAACTGGAAATAGCAAAATCAAATTTGATTAACTTCCAAGTTCCTGATCTTGCTCAGTATCTTCTTCCATTAGCTGAGCACCTAGAAATCTTTCTCATGGATTTAAAAACAAAACAAAATGAAAACAATGGAGATAATTCAACCATCTGCACATAAGACTTATATTCTACCGCTGAAAGGTGTCCTCTTGAGATTTCTGGATTGTAAACAGAGATGCCTCTGATTTAAAAACCAATATAAATGTGCTGTTTGGCTTGTTGTATTTCAAACACTTGTAGACTGGGTACAAAAGTGACATCAGAGAGGAGAAAAAGTGATACAGTACACACTAAATACATGATGCTGTATTTGACCCAGTTTCAAAATGGCACCGTTGTTCCCTGCAGCAAGTGAATTGCTTAGCTTCCTCTTCTCCCCTGATCTTATCAGTATTTCCTAAGACAGATCTGTCACGACTGGTTTTGTTAATAATGCCTCCTGTGATCTTCAAGCAAAGGTTGCCTGGCAGCTTTCTCCTCTTCCTGCTGACTGTCAGGATAGGAAATCACAATCTTCAGGAGTGTTTGACACATAGGCAACTGGGTTGCAGAAGGGTCAAAAGGAAGCATGCACATGGACTGAAATATGCAGACTTAGCAGCAGCTGCTGCTGGGACAGGAAAGGCAGACCCTGTGTCTGACTTCCCTTGTTTACTATCTTTGGATGTCCCAGGGTTGGGGCATAGGGCGAGGGTGTGGGTCGGGGTGGGAAGAGAGCTGAATGCTTAGCACAAAAGCCAGCACTATCATTGCAGGCAGAATGATGTTATACCTTTAACATATAGAAGAGCCAACACAACAAAATGTTTTAGCTTGTCGGGATCATTTATTGTTCTGTCTTAGGCTTCAAAGAACTTAAATAGCTTAGTTCTATCATTTGTGCCAAAGAACTGTGGAGGGGGGGTCAGGGAGAAACCCAATTTTTCACGACTTTAAGTCTAAATTAGATTTCTAAATTGAGGCAGCATACAGACAAAGATTGCTGTGACATGTTACATCTCTTCATTGCAGCCTGCTTTATGGAGGCAAGCAATTCAGAAAAAGGTCACTTAAGAAGACAAGGCAAAAGCTTTCCTTTCAATGTAAGGCTGAGCCTGCAATTGCAAGACTTCATTTTCTGATGGGCCACCTTGGCCTTTTATTTTGAATACATCCCTGTGTGCAGTCCTAAGTAAGAGAGTTTGTGGTTTGTTCCTGGTTGCAGCCATCAGGTATGAACTACCTAAAGACATGGAATTGCTTTGACTCAATTAAAGCTTAACATTCGCTAATAGATAAAATGGGAAGGTCCCCTCCCTAATTGTATTCTCTCTATCTGAGTTGGGAACTATATTGTTCTATTTATTCTGTTTTGCAAAAATTATCCATGATTTTGCAATCAAGGTAAATACAATAGATAAACAAGAATTTAGGGATGGGACAGATTTCACAGAGAATTCATGAAAAGAGTTACAAGTTGTACCTTGAAAGTACAACTCCATAGAACTGGCTCAAAAAACCTGAATCTAAATACCCTGATTTCACCAATTCTGCTATTTTGGGAAGGCCAGAGGAGAAAGACCTGAGTAAAGAACATGGAATGGATGCAGGAGAACCATGATCCAGAGTCAGTTAATGGTCAGTGGTAGCAGGTGGAATCTAAAATCTCTTCCCCTGAATTATCCATGCAACAGTATAGAGTTGATGATATGTCCTTGCTTTAAATGTTTTGAGCATGACGATGATGATAATACTTTGTCTTTATTACATAATAGAAGAACATAGAATGTTAAAAAATAACAAAGGGTAATATAATAATATTGGAATGAACCCTCTATGAATTGCTCAAAAAGAGAGCCATTTGGTCTAGGAATTAAGGCACAGACATTTCTAAACCAATGGCTCTCTTTATGAGTAATTTTACCTAGAGTTCTAATTTTTCCTTAGGCTGTGTGATTTTGGGCCAGTCACTTTCTCTCAGCCTAACTCACTTCTCAGGATTGTAGTTATGGAGAAAAAAAAGGAGGAGAAAGGAGCATTGATATGTTCACCATTTTGAGATGTATATGAGAAAAAAGTAGGATAAAAATAAAAAATCAAAAATACTAGAACTTGTTTTAGTCTGTTCATTATTATTAATTATAATATCTGAAACCAGATGTTCACAAGGAGAAAATTATCCTGTGTTGAGAAAAATAGAATCAAGATTGTCCCCTTCTGTAATTTACAAAGTGCTAAAAATACTTAAAATGTCTGGTACCTGAACAATTTCCCAGTGCCCAGTTCATCCATATTAAAGGATAAGAAACTGCACAAATCATCTCTCATACAAATCATGGAGATGCCTCATGGCACAGAGCAGCAGCCCATAAACAAGGGTATCCAGCATAGGATATAAAGTTTTCTTCCCAAGCTGCAAACTCTTGTATTGGAAAACTGGTCCTTCCCTTTATGTCATAACTCTGTGTAAAGCCTACTTGGACACCAAACTCTTGTCAGATTTGTGCCAATGCCGTTTGTGCATCAGGGAATCACATCATTGTCACTAACTAGTATCATATCAAAATAATGTACAGCTTGCCTTTTTGGGAAAAGCATCTCTTTTCAGAATATGGGGGGGGGAAGCATTCCCTAAATTTTATGAGGGCAATTCAGAAATAAACCTCCACTTGGCTATCAATGACAGACACTTGCAGATACAGAACTTTTATTATATACATTAGAAAAATACAACATGACATTACTTTTTGATATAATTGCCATTCAAATTGAGGCACTTGTCATAATGTTTTATAAGTTTTGAAATTCCTTCTGCAAAAAAATCTTCCGCCCGGGCATGAAGCCACCCTGTAACAGCATCGTGAAGTGCATTGTCATCATCAAAGTGATGCGACACAAACCATTGTGTTTCATGTGCCTGAAGAGGTGGTAGTCACTTGGCACCAAATCTGGGCTATGGGGTGGAGGGTGATCAAAAACATCCCAATGGAACTACTTCAAAATTTGTGGAAAGTGTGAAGAAAGTGCAGATATCGTGAACCGGCAGACTTCATGGACCTTTTTGTCAATTTCCTGCATGAGTTCATTGCTGATTACAGATGGGAGGCCACTTCTTGCCTCATTATGCACGTCAGTTCCTCCATCTTTAAACATGCGACACCATTGGCATACAACACCTTCACTCATCACGTTTGGTCCATAAACGTTACACAGTTCATGATGAATTGCAGCTGTCAAAAGTTTTTTCACACAAAGGAACCATATTACTACTCGCACTTCACATTTGGTGGGATTTTCTATGGCAGGGTTCATTTTCAAATGATGTAGCGGACAGGTCAACTGCAACACAACCTTCTCCTTCCACTTCTCACTGCCTACTGAACTACTGCACACGGCGTCATAGGACGGGTGTCGCTATCCTCACCTATTTCTCGCGCATGCTCAAATGAAGGTTTATTTTTGAATTGCCCTCATATAAAGTATGCCGAGCCATTAATCTGGAACGAAATAACAGACAACTGAGCAAAGAAAATTTACGGAAGGGAAACCCGTTTCTATGATGTAATCTGTTACTTTAGAGTAAATAAAAGTTGATATCAGATTCCTTTTTCACAATTAAGCTCTTGTGAAAGAATACAGTCTAATTAATTCTGGCCTTGGTGGGAGAGGAAATTGAGAAGTAGAAAAGAGCATTGTTGAAAAGGTTCCTTCGGGATATGAAGAACTGAATAGCAGGTAATTCCTGGCCCAGTTAATTGCTCCCTATATGTGTTTAAAACAATGTAAAGGACCCAGCTTTAGAGCAGTCAGTCTGTTTCCAAGCTATGAGTGAGAATGTTATTATAGGAGCAAGAAGAATCCACAAAGTGGCCACTGCCGTTCCACTGTTGAGTTCCATGGAAGCCCTGTGCAAATGGGTTCCTAAAGGACCCATGGCCGTCAGAGATATTGGGGTGGGGGCAGAAATTCTTTAAGAGTTTCTCAGGGATGAGGTTCCATTAGTAAATGGGATAGAGAAACTTCTTTCTTTTTTGGTTAAAGTGTCTTTTTCCCTTCCTGCTGTTGCTTTGTGTTTCAGCTTGGCCCCAGTTCTACATCCAGTTTCCTAGGGAATTGTTAGGGGTGGCGTTGGGCATAGGAAACAGCAGTCCTCACAAAGATATGATGGAGAGTATTCAGAGAAGGTTTGGAAAATTTGCCTTTTTCTCATGGGAATGGTTTGGGGGAACTGTCCCTTGAGAGACCAGGGACAATTATACTACCACTAAAGCTAGGTTCCCCCTTATTAATAGTTCCACTAATAAAGACATTTTCTCTTGCTTCTGTTAATCCTAATGTGGGTCTTTAAGTTTAAGGAGGGAGAGGCAAAAGGGAATTTGCAGAGATATTCTGAGAAAACAATGCCCTCTGAGACTTTTGTGGATAACCAAATGCCCTACCTTCAGTGATGGGATTCAGATATGTGAAGAACTGGTTCTCTGTGTGGATGCCACTTCCAGAAGTCCTATTCTGGGCCTGGGCAACAAAAAATTAGTTACCGGTTCTGCCAAAGTGATGCAAACTGGCTGAATCACTGCCTACCTTGCCCCAATTGAAATGATCAAATGTCAGACAGTGCTTGGCACGTGGTGCGTATTGCATGAGGTTGGAGGTATATCCAGAGAATCTTGGAAGTTGGAGGTAGTCCTTCATAATAAGGGAGAACCATGTCACCTTTCCAACTTAAACCATGAAATTCAGAGAAAAAAGTGTCATTGCAGGGGCAAATCTCATGCTATTAGTTATATAATTTTACTATATTAAAATTTGTACAGAAAATGTTGCCATTAAAAAACCCACAACTCTGTAACCAGAGAAAATTAAATATTGATGATCAAACAGCATAAGTTCTTCTCTGACATGTTTATTTTTTTCTGAATACAGATTTCTTCAGTGATGTGAGCCATCTGCATTCATGTTTTTGTTGACTTTTATTAAATGGATATTGGAATTTCATAATGTCAAGTTTGTGCTTGCATTAGAGAATTTCTTATAGGATACATTGGAAAAAACCACTCCCTTTATTTATTTAGTTGCAGTTATGTTACCATGTTACCATACATATATATGTGTATGTGTGTATGTGTATATGTATATGTATATATGTATGTGTATGTATATGTATATATGTATATGTATTCAAAATTTTGTGGCTGACAAAGAGTTAGTCTTTGTATATGTGTGTGTGTATATATATATATATGTGTGTGTGTGTGTGTGTGTTTTCTGAGGTTTTCGCGGGTGTTTGTATGTACGGTAGGTCTTTGGTTCTTCGGGTTTTCTCCCACGTAGAATTTGAAGTGTCTGGGCGACGTGTCTGGGTGACGACCACAGACCAGGAGCCAGACCAGAGCTGCATCATTGGCCACTTTGAACCCCTCCAGCACTACAAAGCCCCCACCCAACCAGAACACTCCCCCAGCCAATCAGAACACAGCCAACCCCCCAGCCAATCAGAGCACAGCCAAGCCCCTAACCAATCAGAACATAGCCAAGCTCCCAGCCAATCAGTTCAAACCCCCACTGGCAGTTAAAAGGAAAAAACAGCTTAGACCACACATTGCTCCTAGAAGCAGAAGCCAAAAGCACCAGCCTGAAGATGATGAATGAGACTTCATCGAAACGTCGCCCAGACACTTCAAATTCTACGTGGGAGAAAACCCGAAGAACCAAAGACCTACATACATGTATATATATGTATATGTATATGTATATGTATATGTATATGTATGTGTATGTGTACGTGTACGTGTACGTGTACGTGTACGTGTACGTGTACGTGTACGTGTACGTGTACGTGTACGTGTACGTGTATGTGTGTATATGTATGTATGTATATGTATATACATGTGTGTATGCATATATATATATATATATATATATATATATATATATATATATATATATATATATATATATATATATATATATATATATATATATATATATATATATATATATATATGACACAGATATAGTATAGAAAAATACATGCATTTATTCTTCATACAAACAGCAATAGAATGAGTGTTGGTTTTTATCACATTTACTTTCACATGCAATTTTCCTTCATTTACATATTCTGTATGCAGACATTTTAGATGCAACATTTTCTATATGTATGTTTATATGTAAATATTAAGCAAAAATAGCAGAATATATAATCACTATATCCTAAAATACAGATTAAGACAGGAAGTATGAATTAGATTCATTTAAGAACAAATGTAATTCTTCTCTATTCTTTAATTGCACTTTTCTGAATCATGGGCTAAACTTGCTCATGCAAGTTTCTTGGACTAAATGTAAAACAAACATATCCAGTGGATAAACAGGTAAACATTTAGTAATCTTTGGTCATTCTAGATGCACTCTTGAGGCAACAATATTTCTCTGATTAGACATCACAAGGAACAGCACAGAGAATTTAGTAATAATAAGCAAGATCTTTTGGCAAATGCCCGTGGTTCCTGTGGTTTTCCTGGCAAGACTTCTGGAGTGGTTTGCCCTAGTCATTTTTCTAGGGGAAGTGACTAACTCAAGGTCACCCAGCTGGCTTTGTGCCTGGGAGGGGGACTAGAACTCACACTTCCTTATTTTCTAGGCTGGTTTAATCCAGGGGCCTCCAAACTCTTCAGCCCATCAACCCCTTCATAAGGTTTCAGATTGTTCATCAACCTCCAAACATTTATTATATCAAAATAATTTAATAAATACTATCTTGCCTAATAATACTACAAATGATAATAACAATATTGACCCCTTGGATTGACTTTAATTAACAATTAACTTAGGGGTCACTATTGACCACCATAGGGAACCCTGCTTTACTTTCTACAGAAACTGGCTCTCATAGTTAATTAGTTCCCCATATTTAAGTCCAGAAATGGAACCCAGTTCATGGGCATTACACAAAATATTCTTAGAGATATATCCCAAGATAAAAGCATTCACTAAGATGCTAGTCACATAGCAACCAACATTTATGTAATACAAATATTGTATGAAATAATTTCTGCTGGTAATTGCAGTGCTAACTGAAAAATATATAACTAAATTGAAATATTCAATGATTGGGTTTATAAATTACTTTGCTTTGATTAACAGTCTCTGATTGGAAGATAGAAAAAATATATCAATTACAGTATAAAAAATAAGAGCAAAAACTATACATGAGAGTTTGAAAGCAACATTCAAATTAAAAAATGGTAAAATAAACAGCATTCTCCATGGGAAAAGAATATTATTAGGGCTGCTCTCTAGTAAGGCAAGAAATGGAGGATTGGGAAAGCATTTTCGAAAGCATACAATTTTTGCTTTGAAAGAATATGTTCAGAAGATCAACTAAAAATTCAGCATATTAAGAGCGAACTATTTCCATAAAAGCATAAAACTCATAGACCAAACAGGAGTGGGACATCATCAAATCTTGTTCCCAATGAAATTAATTATAATAACCACTCTTGGTTTCTGTCAAGTAACTGAAAAGGGGGCTTTAAAATTTATGTATAAATTATGTGCCTTCAGGTGCTTCTCTGTTGAACAAATTAGGATGCCAAATATGGTCACAACTTTCTCTTAAACACAGTAGGGATGGCTTTGGGCACTTTGTGCCTTCCAGACAGCTGAAAAGAAAATAAACATATTGGGATACTTGTTATTATTACACAAATAAAAAATAACAGTATCAAAGTGGGACAAAATAATCTTTTAGGGTTATACATGCATTAACAAACATATGCCTGATTCAAAAAGAATGAGGGCATATAATATAAAATTAATAAGAAAAAGAAAATGAGGTTGGAGAACCTGTAAATTTTTATCATTGATGGTTTAGCTATAACAAAAACATTTTACCAGATTTACCAGATTTCCATCCTTAAGCAATGTGGTTGTAAAGCATGACATCACATGAGCACATTGCTTAGTGACAGCAATCCCAACAGTCCCCAATGCTGTTGTTAAGCAAGGATCTCACATGACCTAGTTTTAAAACTTCCTGCTGTCTTCCAACAGTCAAAGTTAATGGGAAAGACGGCAGGAAGTTCTATGTTCTGGTCACAGCAATCCCTTTTTTCTTAGATGACTTACCAGCAGGTTGCTGGGCAATTGAGAGCTATGGAGTGTGGGTGGATAAGTGGAGGGTGTTACAGTTGGATTCAAGTGCAGACAAGTGAGTGGGAGTGTGTACTGCAGTGTGGCACAAATGAGGGTGGGCAGGAGGTGGGTGCTGTGTCCTGGTGTCATCTTGCTGGAGGCTCCTAAGGTGACAGTCAGGCCTGCCATCTTCAGGATGCTGTCTCTCTGGCATCTGCCCTCAAAGGCTACTGGGAAGGGCATGGGAGGAGGACATATGGGCAATAAACCTGTATGGAGATGAGATGGGAAATAGGGAGCTGGGAATGACAGTCTGATGAAAACCAGGAAAGCATAGAACCAGTTTGTTCCAGCGCTCAAGGCCACGCACTCTGAGAATGGAATGTGGACTGCCCCAAACATCTCAGTATTTCTCAAAATACCTTTGCAGCTCTTCATTGGCTGAAGATGAACTAGTCAAAGGGGGAAGGGCTGGGATGAAGAGGGAAAAAAGTGTAACTTTTTGCCGGGGAAACTTAGTTCTAGCCTAACTTTATTGCAGCCAGCAACCTTTAGTAAAAAGGTAAACATTATCACTTCACCCAAATGGAGTCGAGGGTTTTTCCTTTCTAAGGGGCCTGACTGGGGCAGGTCTGACAATGACAAAGCAGTGGGAGCAACTGACCAGGTCACAAGTAATGATCATGTGACTGCAAGATGTAGCAACCATTGTAAGTGTGAACTAGTTACCAAGCACCTGAATCACAACCATGTGATGCACGAATGCTGTGACAGACACAACTTTGAGGACTGGTTATAAGTCCCCCTCATTCAGTGCTGTTATAATTTTGAATGGTTGCTGAATGAGTGATCATAAACTGAGGACTACTGTAGTTCAGATATTGACAAACAGCCTATCTCAGTAATCTACATTTGAAACTTAAGTAGAGATTTATCTCCTTTCACTCACTGGAACAACCCCCCCCTTCAAAAGGAAACCCAAACAAATAAACAAATAGCAAACGAAAGACCTAAACAAACAAAAACCAAACCAAACCAACAAACAAAAAAACTCAGTCACAATCCTAATCCAAGGAAGGCCTGGAAGAAAAAAATACTAAAATAAATAATAAACAACAACATAAAAATACCTCAAGGAAATGGACTGAAAAAAGATAATCAGGAAATGTATTAGAAAAGTAATGTGTATTTGGGAAGTTTCTACTCATTTTTATTAGAAAAAAAGTAGCAGATAAAAAATAGATACAGTCTTTTGTGACAGACAGATTCTTTTTAAAGTCTTGAGGACTTCTGAAACAATTCTTTTCTAATGTGCTGACATGGAATTGATACAGATCGATATGTCAAATCATAATGAATTCAAATGAAGTATCAGTTTGAAAGCTGAGTTAGATTTTATATGAAATATGTACTTTTTCCGTTCTCAAATTTGAGAAATTAGCTCTGCCTGGTTGATATCTTGAAAGAAGCTACATTCAGAACCGAATGATGGGAGAACAGAGAGGTTATCTTATTTTCTTGGGTGATTTTATATATTTCTTTGCTTGTTTGTAAATGCCTCCCAGATTCCTTTTAACTCCTGAAGAAGAATATGGAGATGTTAAGGAAATAAACCAGCTCCCTATTTTTCTGAAGCAGAAAGATCTACAGTTAACACTGTACAACATGCTATTGAGTTCTAAATCTGTCTTTTTTTTAATTTGCCTCCTTTTAGGCAACAGTCTGGCTTTATCAGCACAAAAAATGACTGCCATGGCTAGATGATCATGATGATTGTGATAAAAAGGAAAGGTTTCCTGAGAGAAGCATTCTGAATTGTTATTCTGTTGTTTTGTAGGATGCCATTTGACAGACAACACCCCTTGGAGCCATCCTTTTTTATAGTGGAAAAATGCCTGAGCCCCTTGTGCAATCTGCCCTTAATGACCTTCTTAAATATGTAAATATAACAGGAAATATTTAGGGAGAATATTGGTTTTGGCTTTGGACTGAGATGATGAATGACACATCTGGACTGGGATGTGAATGAAATCAGAAACTGTCCTCATTTCCAACATTGCCTTTTTTTCCTGTCTCTTCCTCTACCCCCTGGCCTGCCCCTGCTGCTTGTGAGGGTAATTATATATCTCTTGACAAGTTTTGTCCTATCCTCATCAATGAGACTCATTTGTCAGTTCCTTGGTCTGATGGAAAATGATGGTTTTAGAAGCCCATCTTGTTGGTGTGTTTTCCCATTTCATGGTAACTGTCAAAATAACTTTCAAGAAGCTAGTCAGTGAACATACAGATCAAATGAGATCAACTCAGCATAATTTACAGTCATTTTGGCAGAACATTCCAGAAAGGTTCTCTGTGTTATCACTCAAGCAGACAGGCTCCCTTCTTTGAGCAGTGTAAGACGTGTGTTGTGATTCTCTGCATATGGAATGCAAATATGTCATTGAAATGCCCAAATAGGATAATGAAAATCAATAAATGTAATATTGTTTCTGTGGTAGCACTTATATTGATTAATAAAACCCAAATGAATGAAGCCAATGCCAAATACCCATTTCCAGTTTAATAGAATCTTTCTTCCAAAAACATTGATAGGCCTTGCCCTGGAAAAGTGACATTATTTTCACAATTAAAAACATGATAGGAGAATTTTGTACTGCAATTACAATTCATTGAATTACTATACTCTTAGCCTCAGTTTCTGGTTTTTCTGGATTTATCCATTGATTTGCTATTAATAAGGTGACCAACTTTTTTACAATGAAAAGGAGGACACAAATAAATTGAAGAAAAAAATGTTGTGAATAAAAGAAACATTTTATTCATTGCAACAATAATACAGAATACACTATAATATGATAAATGCATAATAAAAACATTTGTAACAATAACATTTTATATTGTAATTATGCTTACATGCCCCACCCCTGCCCACAGCTGCCCCACCAGCACTGCTGCCCCACCATGTAGAGCGGGCCCCGTGGCTCCCAAAGCACCAGCTGTGCCGGCTCTAGCCCCAGGAGGCAGCCTGCCCTTGACACACCCCGTCTGCAGCCACCCCGCCAGCACTACTGCCTACCGGGAGCAGGAAAGTCTATAGTTAAAAACAGATCTCCTGAGAACCAAACCCTTTAGAATGAAAGAATTACAAATGGATCTTCTGATGTTTTTGCTTTTGCTGAAATGGAGGTACAGGAATCAGACAGAGCTGTAGAACAAGTGTCCTA
Source organism: Bothrops alternatus (assembly GCA_034064705.1). Classification (NCBI taxonomy): domain Eukaryota; kingdom Metazoa; phylum Chordata; class Lepidosauria; order Squamata; family Viperidae; genus Bothrops; species Bothrops alternatus. The sequence goes on from JARGCV010000068.1 coordinate 2,597,974, forward strand.
TGCCATTTCCCAATAATATTTAGCCTCCAAGGGGGAACAAAATATCCCCTTGTTCTCCAACCCAAATCAAAACCTCCAGTGGCTGCATTTAGCCTTTCAAAAAGTTCTGGAACATTCAGTAATGGAAATCCTACTATTAAGCTTAGTCTGGCCCTCAAAACATTTGTGTGAAATTATTCTAAAAAAAGAAGCTACTATACAGATAAAAAGGGTCCCCTATTAGTGAAGTAACTGGCAGGAGTACAATAGCTCTCAATACCATTCATCTCCAAGGAAGAAATTAAGCTTTTTCTACTGAAACTAATATGAAAATGAAATGTGCTTAAATTTGGATTCCTTGAAGAATGGCCCTCTGTGAACCTTAGTGGCTTGCAGAATCAAAATCACAGCCAAATCCCTTACTTATGCAAACAGTAAGTGTTGTCTATGCTTTCTAGGGATCAGAGCCTAAATGTAAGGTTTGTCTTCCTCATGGAAGTATGAGGACTGGGTTGACATTCTCTCTCTCCAAAATCAGATAATATGTTAATCTGAATTGCAATGATTTTTGGTGTCATTTTCATTTGGTATCAATTGCAATGATTTTTGGTATCATATAAAGAAAACTTTATTAGGAAAATGTACGTACTGTATGCTTACATAGAGGTATGTATGTGCCCACACTCTCTAATTCACACACATACACACACCCCAAGATAAATTTATCTTAAATGCAGTTTTACAACTTATTATTTCCCAAATACAAGCCATGTTTTCTTTTTTTCATAAAATCCTAATTCACATTTCTCCCATGACCTGAAACTGATTGTGAACAATCTCCTGCAATCTCCTACCAAATCACAATCTCTTACCACCAATCTAATCCATTGATCAGCTACAGTCACCCACACAATAAATGTGCTTATTCACTAAATTTTGGGATGCTCTTCTTCATGATTCTATATCTGCCCAAAGCCAACTAAGAGGTCATTTATTTTATTGATTTACATTTTTATCCTTCCTTTCCTTATAAAGAGCTTGGCATAAATTATATGCCTCTCTCATAGATTTTATTTTTCTTATGGGCCTTAAAGATAGGTTAAGAAAAACAAATAGACTACTCCATGATCAGTGTGCTTCTTGGCTGAATTTGAAGCATAGATCCTTCCCCTTCCACCTCCTGTACCGCACAGGCTGTCAGGTTCCACTTAATTAAGGCTTTGTTAAAGAACAATTGCTTTTCAGCACCATTTAATTTAGCCCAGAGAAGTTTAATATTTAGTAAAGGCCTAGCTAATATGGAAAGATTTTATGGTGTGTAAAAGTATCTTAATTTATAATCATGTAAGCAGCCTCACTGTAATGAAGAGGGTGAGAATCACAAAGGTATGAGTTCAGCCTTGAAATTCTGGTACCCCTAAAGATGAGGCCAATCTACTTTCTCATTCTGATATGTCATGGGCTATCAGTTCTGTATGACTCCATTATCCAGAAATGGATGAATTAGTTCAAGTTCAAGATGAAAGAATAGTCACCACTGAAGAAATAGATATTAATTTATTTTAGATTAGACTTTCATACTCATCTTAATTTAAAATCATTTTTCTTAATCCTTCATTTAATTATAAATCACGGCACAGCACATTTATATTCCCAGTAATTAGTATTTTAAGGTCATAAGATGATTGGAAAGGAAAGCAGATTGGGAGGAAATAATGAAATTTGAATATATATCCTATTTTTCTTTGCATTACACATTGTTTTCATTATTGTGAATTGCTTATAAACTGTTGACAATGTGGGAAAATCTCAGTTTTTGAACAGTGGCATTTTCCTTACCTTTTTTTCTCTCACACTTCCCCCCCCCAAGTGCATTTCAACTTTGCTTGACTGTCCAATAAAAAGTTCATATTTTATTACAAATATTTTGCTTTTGGGGGTGGGAACCGAAGAATCAGGTGACAAGAGGATGGCTTCCCTTGCACTCATTTAGTCATGCATAAAAAGGAAATGGCAAGACCCTTCATAAAAAAGATAGATGATACCAGCTCTTGGCATTTTAAGAGGGAAAAGCATTTCCTGTGAATCCTTGAATATAATCATTGTTAAATCTTGAATGTAACCCTACTCATTATTGCAGCATTGGAGAATCAGTGGCTCTTCCTATGATGGCAGATCGAAATCCTCATAATCCTTTATTATTGACCAGACTGAAGTTGACTGCATTGAACTCCATTACAAAATAAAACATACGTGGCAAAAAGCAATTTCAGAATATATGAGAGAGAAAAACAATATATTAAATGTCTACATTTTCCAAGGTAATGTTACTAGCAAGTCGTCAGAAACTGTAAGAGGAACCTAGTTTAACTCAACAGAGGAGGCTGAGAATCACCTTGGATCAGAAGATGGCATCTTTCACCTATGGAACTTCACTCCTGTTAAGGTTCTGCTGCACGTGGATCACAATTGATGCTCCTCTCCTTCTTTGAAGTCCCATACAAAGCCAAGAGTGCTTGTAATTTTCAGGCACAAAAGAATTACAGAAGGGAAAGAGTGAAAAGAAAGATCCACGAGGATACATACTGGATACAATTCTATATGTTTAAACTTGCAAGAGGCCAATATTTGTCAGGCTGGAAATCCTTTCTGTAAACTTAAGAAGCCATCTATACTTAGAATCCAATAATTATTTTTACATCTACCTATCTCCATTATTTTAGCAATACTTTGAAAGAGTAGTAGATTTTATTCTTTTTATTTATTTGCAGTCTCTTTTATCAGCAGAATAATGCCTCTTTTAATTGCTTCCAAAGCTAATAGCTATTCTAGATACATGAAGGAAATGTCTTGGCATAGTATTTCACTCTCTCTCTCCCTCCCTCCCTCCCTTTCTCTCTCCCTCGCCCTCTGATACTTATAAATGATGAAACAAAGAATTTTCACACAATGAACATGGAAGTCACAAGTTTGCAGAACAAGTAATTTCAGAGCTTCTGATAGGCCAATAAAAAAAAAGAAATGCAGCTGAAAAGTGACAAATGAACTGTATGGTAACTAATTAATAACCAGTTTATGAGGTGATCAGGAAGGAGGAGTATCTATTATCCAAGAAGTCTACTTCAGCATGAACAGGACATACATTTGCAAAATTAAATTATAAATTACCAATTATTAAGGGTTATGACATCAAATGCCATTCTTTTTTTATAGAGTTTTATTGATTTTCTATTTTTACAAATCATAGATACTTAGTAAACAATGTGTTGTCTGGGTTCATTTTTTACTTAACAATAGATATTAAAATTATTCTGTATCTTCTTTTTCTTTGTTCTTCAATATCGCTCTGTCAGTTTCTACACATTCTGGCATTTTCTTAATCCCGTCTTCTTCAAGTGGTGTTTCTTCACTTTTCAAACACTAAACAAATGTAATTCTTTCTGCTATTAATACATATAACATACATACAACATTAAATATATGCTTCTTCATCATAGTCGTCTAATATTGTATCTACTGACAATAGTTCTAGCTTGTAACATCTTTTCTATCCAGTTTGTATCTCAGTTTTATTTGCAATTAAAGTCACCTTATTAAGCCAATACCCTGTTTTCCTAACTCTTATTTCAATTTTGTTTTCCTTCAGTGTTCAAAATATCTTTATACAGTGCTTTTTTGTTAAAAAAAAAAAAAAAGGTGCCGGAACTCACACACATCATACAACCGGCCATGCCTATCCTACAAGGTTTACCTTTGTAGTTGAAAAAAAAACCCTTCAATTTTTAGTGTATCTACAAGACTAGGATTTTGTTCAAGGTAAGTTAATACTATTAATGTTACCATGCACTGTGTGGCTTTAAATTACAAGGAGAAGACATTTTATTAATCTTTTGGAACATTTACCACTGGCATACCCATTTAGTTTAATGAGTGGAAATGTCAGCTTTCTATGTGGAATGAAATTGTCCCAATAAAACAAAATTTGGTTGCTTATAAAAGATTGAATTATTTTTAAGAAGTTGCCAAACAAGGTGAAAAAAATTTACATTTGGAGTTTAATATGGATATTGACTTGAAACAAATTAAAGTTGAAACTTTGTCAGTGAACAGATTACTTTTAATTTACCTTTAAGTTAAACGCAATCTAATAAATAGATCTGATTAACCCCTATACCACTGATGGCGAACCTTTTATTTTTTATTTATTTATTTATTTATTTTACGGTTTTTATACCACCCTCCTCCCGAAGGACTCGGGGCGGTGTACAGCCCAATTAAAAACATCAAATACAAAAGGTAAAATTATTAAAAATAAATTAAATAATTTGGCCCAATCATTTAAAAACCCAATACATATTCTTAAAAACAATTAAGGTTATTAAAAATAGATTAAGTAATTTAGTCCGATCATTTAAAACCAATGCTTAATCTTAAAACTCAATCCCCTAAAAACAATTATGGCCTTGTTGGAACCAGAGCTACTATCCCAGGCCAGCTTGTCGAAATAAATATGTTTTTAATTCTCGACGGAAGGAACGCAATTCCGTCAACGTACGGAGTTCAGGGGGGAGCTCGTTCCAAAGCATTGGAGTTCCCACAGAGAAAGCCCTCCCCCTGGGGGTCGCCAGCCGACATTGTCTGGCCGACGGCACCCTGAGGAGACAGACTCTGTGGGAGCGTACCGGACAGCGGGAGGTATTTGCTGGCAGAAGGCGGTCCTGTAAATATCCGGGTCCGATGCCATGGAGCGTTTTAAAGATGGTCACTAACACCTTGAAACACACCCGGAAGGCCACCGGCAACCAGTGCAGCTCACGCAGGAGCGATGTTACATGGGCGCGCCATGGCACTCCGGTCACTACCCGCGCGGCCGCATTCTGGGCCAGCTGAAGCCTCCGGGTGCACCTCAAGGGGAGCCCCATGTAGAGAGCATTACAATAGTCCAGCCTGGAAGTGACGAAGGCATGAGTAACTGTGCATAGCGAGTCCCGGTCTAGGAAGGGACGCAACTGGTGTACCAGGCGAACCTGATAGAACATCCTCCCGCCCACGGCCGCCAGATGGTCCTCTAAAGACAGCCGTGAATCCAGGAGGACTCCCAAATTGCGAACCCTTTCCGCGGGGGCCACTGTTTTAGAGACTGAGTGCCCAAACTGCAACCTAAACCCCAGTTATTTATCTCCACGTGCCAGGTGGGTATGGCCCACCGGGTGGGCATAGCTATGGTGGTCATGGCAGATTGGGTGGGTATGGCCAAGGTGGGAGTGGTCATCTCAATGTTGCTCATGGGGAGGGACGCCTGTGGGGGCTGGGCAGGGTTGAGGAAGATCCAGGGGATCTCTGACAGGTGGGGTGGTAGGCAGGAGGCTCGTCCTGTGGGGTGAGGTAAGGCAGGGTGGGGGTGCCATTGCCATGGGGCAAGGCAAGGGCCGGGATGGCTGCTGCCTGACACCATCACACACAGAGGCCACGAGTGCATGGGGGCTGATGGTGTCCGACAGCAGCCACAGCCTGCCAGCCCCTTGACCGGTGCACTCTGGGGCTCCACAGCCCACCACCAACAGTTCAAAGAAGCCACCTCTGAGCTGGATGGCTGGCCAACAGCTGAGGAGGTGATGCAGTGGGTCGTGCCCGGGAAAAGGAGACCATGTGAGGCCAGGAGGGATGGGACTTGGGGGGAGGGAAACCAGTCATGCCGGGATGCATCTGGCCTTGTGGGACCTCGGCGAGTTAGCAGGCAGCTGGTTGAAGAGAGACGGTTGCTATCTCCAGGGCATGGCTCGTGTGCCCACAGAGAGGGCTCTGAGTGCCAACCCTGGCACATGTGCCCTAGGTTCGCCACCACTGCCCTATACTGTAGGTCTACCTTTACATCTGACCAATACATAATTAATATATATTATTATTATTTTAATAATATCTCCAAATCACAAGACATTGGCTTTATTCTTATTCTTCCCCTCTGCACTTTGAATATAAAGTATAAAAGACTAAAAAGAGATTTTTGTAGACATCCCAGCCTTTGAACTACCCAAGGAACTTTGGGGCAAAGAACCCCAATTATACTTACCAACTGATGGGGACCAAACTTTCTGAGACAACCCAAGAAAGGGATCTTGGGGTTTTGGTGGACAGCTCGATGAAGATGTCAACCCAATGCGCAGCAGCAGTAAAAAAAAGCAAATTCCATGCTTGGCATGATTAGGAAGGGAATCGAAAATAAGTCAGCAAGTGTTGTATTGCCTCTGTACAAATCAATGGTGAGACCACACTTGGAGTACTGTGTACAGTTCTGGTCACCGCACCTCAAGAAGGATATAATGGAACTGGAAAAGGTGCAAAGAAGGGCAACAAGAATGATCAAGGAAATGGAGCGCCTCCCTTATGAAACCAGATTGCAACGCCTTGGTCTCTTCAGCCTTGAAAGACGGCGTTTAAGGGGTGACTTGATCGAAGTGTATAAAATCATGCATGGGATAGAAAAGGTGGATAGAGAAAAATTCTTTTCTCTATCACACAATACCAGGACAAGGGGGCACTCCCTAAAGCTCATAGCTAAGAAAGTGAGGACAAATAAAGGGAAATATTTCTTCATCCAGAGGGTCGTTGATTTATGGAATTCACTTCCTGAAGGGGTCGTGACAGCTGTCATCCTTGACAGCTTCAAGGCAGGGCTAGATAGATTCATGGATGCCAAGTGTATCGGTGGTTATTAAAACGGATGTCCATGTGCCGCCTCTATGTTGGTTGAGGCAGGCAGGATTCCCTTGAGTACCATTTGTTTGGGGGTCAAGGGAAAGGGAGGGTTTTGCCTTCTCTTTCTGCTCAAGATCCCCATGTACAATTGGTGGGCCACTGTGTGACACAGAATGCTGGACTCGATGGGCTTTGGCCTGATTGGCTCTTCTTATGTTCTTATGTTCTTATGTTCAAGGAACTGAAATAGCAAAGTTTTGCTGTTGGGCAAGCTTCCATGCCAGCTGCCTTTCTTTCCTCTCGCTTTACCTCTTTTTAACCTCTCACACACACCACCTTCTGTAAAGGAAGGCAAAAGGCTCACTCACCCTCTTGTGAAAGATGGCCTCCATGTTTATGTGTCTCCCACTGCCACCATCGGCTTCCACACCACATGGTCCGACCCAGCCAATCAAGCTACACTCTGGCTGTGGTGCTCCGGCACCTCATGGCTCCTCCTAGAGGAAACAGACAGTGCTGGAGGGCACCCCATTCGCACTATACCACCAGCGGGGCATTTTCAAAAACAAACGAGGATAGGAAGGGAAACGATAGGAAAAAAAATGCAACTCTGGAAAATCCATCAAAAAAAGATGCTGGAACTCCGTTCCAGAGCGTTTTGTGATAAAAAAAAGGCCCTGTCTTACGATTTTCTCAACAGTGATTACAGTACATTAAGGTGCGTAAAAGCTTTCCTTACTGAGAGCCATCCTGTTATTTTCATGTTTCCCATCTCATAGAAAAGTACACCATCCTAAGTATATGCCATTCTTTATATATCTTTCCCCCACAAGCACTCGCTTAACCTCACCAAGTAGCCAATGATGAAAAGAAGAAAAGCATCATTGTACTTTGGGACCTCCTAACTAGGAATGTAAAGACCTACCTGTAGATATTATTTGTTATTTGATTGATCTATAGTTATCTACAGGTAGAGATCATTGAGTAATGTTAGAACCCTGATTAGATCATTTACAAGATGCTACTCTATTGCAGATGTATTTATTCATATCAGTGCTCCTTACATATTTTATCTCTGTGAGATCTGGTGGGATGTTCTTTGAATTCCACAACCTTTGTCCTCTTTCATGTTATATACTTAGTTAAAAAAAAACAACAAGGGAGGGAACCTCTAGATAATTCCAGAAATATTTGTAATCACGATCACTTCTTCTAATATAGAATTTAATCTAGCTCCCTGTCCCATGGTGACAGTTTCAGAATAACATAGGGCTCCTGAGACAGAAGATGCTTTGATGCTGAAATGAACCTTGAAATTTGCAGAAGTAAAAAAAATCAGGAAGAACAATTTTCTGTAATGATATCATTGTCCTGTAATTGATGCATCTAATATATCCATACTCCCAAACTTATGTCTCAGATTAGAATAGGCAAAAGAGCTTGTTTTCCTTTAACATGAACATTTAACCCAACTGAGCAACTTATTATTTTTGTAGATCAGTTTCCAATTACTCACCTAGACAATTTCTCTGCCTTCCACTTGGCCAGATAGGATATTGGCAGCAAAAGGGGCACCACTATATTCAGATAGAGAGGTCAGGTAGGGTGGAAGAGGAAATCCCACTGATCGCTGGTAAAGTATTAAAGTGCAATCTGAACATCCCACAGATTTATATAATAATCTTCATTCCTGTTTCTCTTGCCAAGCCCATAAACGCAGATCTGATTATTGCATTTTTAATGACCTTGTTGTCCGATTGTTGAATCCTGGGAGGCTGATGCAAGGCAGCCCTTACTTATTCACTCCTTTCCACGGACCGCAGAAAATTGGAGGCGAGACATGGGCACTTAAAGTTACACACACACACACACACACACACACACACACACACACACACTAACGTGAATTCACTGAATGACTAAGCGGGGAAAACGTAACATTGCTATTAAATCCCAACATGACTCCCATGGAAGATGCACAATGGAGGGGGGGCGGCAGGGGTCTGCTGCTGTGCAGAGTAGGATTAGAGAGGGAAGGAGCCTGCCTCCCTCTTCCTCCTCCCGAACTCATTCGCGATAAGTGGCCACACCCACCAGCTGCTGAATGAATCTTGGTCTTCCTCTGCAGAGACATCTTCAGCAGCCTTGTCGAGGCTGCGGGGGTTTGTCATGCTGCAAGTCTGCTCTCTGCTCAGTGCCTGCTAAGGGCTGGCTGATGGCGGAGGGAACGGTAGCCTTGCCATGTGCTCCTCCTGGCCTGCTCCTGGGCAAATTCTTCTGCTGACAGCACTGAAGAAGCAGTCACCAATGCCACTGCAGCTGGCATCTTTGGCTTCCCCGCTTGTTGCAGCAGGAGCCGAGCAGCTCAGGGGCCCTGTGCTGAGTGGACTTCGACTCTCAGCTGCGAAACTCTGGGGATTTTATCTGCAGAATGCAGTGCAGACCGGAGTCGGTAGGCCCTGCTGAGAGGGAACATTGTCTGGGTACCTGGTGCATCTTGTCCTGTAGCCTAGGCTAAGCACTCACTTTGGCAATCCTAGACTGGCCCTGTTCCCCCTGTTTCCACAATCCATGAACTGGCCAGGCCTTTTTTAAAGGTAGCCCTTTAAACATGGCCTGCAATTCCCAACCTGGTCTGGGAGTTGTGGGAGCTGTAGTCTAAGACAAACCAGGAAGGTTTCCACAATTGTTTTTTGCATTTTTGGAATATAATCACTATTCCCACAGAGTAACCCTCAAGAGGAGGACAGATCTATGGCTGCTGTGGAGAAGTGGTGGGATATAAATCACTAAAAGCAAGTATTCAATAAATTGTATAATCGTTTGATTGGCATTATGCAGTGGTGCCTTCAAGATGTCTAAGATGGCTAACCTCTTTGGAAGACTGTTTAAATCCAGAGTCTACAATTAACTAAAGACATGACTTATTTTAGTACCAGTGGTCTTCAAAAAGAATCTGTTTGTTGGCCCATGGACTGTTGTTTGTGCAATTTCTTATTGCCTTCTATTTTTAAGATGATAAAGGAGCAGGAACTAATTGTGTTCTATTCAAGCAAATCCAACCATTCAAGCAGATTCATCCAAAATCAAGAGTAGCACTTCCTGAGCTCCGTTTTTGGCTGCATCCTTAGAAATATATTACTTTTTTGCTGGAAGATCAGTACTACCACATAGTGATGGGACATGGGTAGCCCAAGAGTCAAATAGGAACAGTAAATTCAAAAGTAGGTGCTTGCCAAGATTCCCAAGACCAGCAAAGGGATCAGTGTTCCATTACCTTGCACACACTGTTTAAAAAAACAGATGCTACTTAAGCGAGCCTTATATGTACATGTTTATGCATATTGTTATTTACTTTATTGAAGAACAGGAAAGAATGATTGTGCCTGTACTGAAGGACCAATGGAGATGGATTTTTCTTTAATTTGAAATTAATATCCATCTCCATTGGTCCTACAGTACAGGCCAAATTAAATTCAATACAAATGAATTATCAATAAGTAAAGCAAAGTAGCTTCCTATAATGAATCTACATTCTAATTTCCTATTCATTCAATTAATCCAATTTTCATATTTGCATCACTACACTTGGAGATGGAGAAGATGAATTTCCATACAGATGAGCATTTGGAATCTTCTCTCTCTCTCTCTCTCTCTCTCTCTCTCTCTCTCTCTCTCTCTCTCTCTCTCTCTCTCTCTCTCTCTCTCTCTCTCTCTCTCTCTCTCTCTCTCTCTCTCTCTCTCTCTCTCTCTCTCTCTCTCTCTCTCTCTCTCTCTCTCCCCCCTCTCTCTCTCTGTCATCTTTTGCAAAATGGAGCCTTCTGAAGGGATCTCATATTATCTTCTAGACAAGCTGCTGCTTACTTTGGATTGTTTTCCCTACGTGTCTAGAAAATCAGTACAGGTCCTGAAATCCAGTATTTATTTAATAAATGAATTAATTTTATTTTTATTTATATCTCGCCTATACTATTTTTACAAATAGCTCAAGGCAACGAACATATCCAACATACCTTTCTCCTTCTATTTTCCTCACAACACACCTGGGAGGTGGATTGGGCTGAGAGAGAATGACTGGCCCAAAATCACCCAGCTGTTTAATCCTCTATCACAGAGCCCTTTCTGTGGGCACACATGCCGTGAACAGGGTGAGCGAGGAAAGTAGCACACACGTGTTTGGACTTTGGAGAAAGGGGTAGAAAGAAAGAGAGAGGAGAGAGAGAGAGAGAGAGAGAGGAAGGAGGGAAGGGAGGGAGGGAGGGAGGAAGGAAATGGGAATGAGAGGGAGGGAGTGTTTGAGGGAAGTCCTACTTTAGCATTTGGCCACCAGCAGCCCTGTGGCCCTTTTGCCATCCCCTGGTGGTCTCCCCATCCTGTTGCTGAGGATGCTTTGGTTACAAAGCCAGGTCTCCTCACATGGAGAGGGAGTGGGCCTCCCTCTGACCCATGCACTTTGCCCTCCTGCACCCACCATGCCCACACAGGCGCCCCTGATGTGAGTGATGTTGAGCTGGCCATGCCCACCCACTGGGCCATGCCCATCCCAGCCACGCCCACTCACTGGGCCACGCCCACCCTCCTGGGGGCACCCTAATGCTGATGCGACCCTGGAACTTTGCAGTAAATAAGTGGGTTTTCGGTTGCTGTTTGGGCACTTGGGCTCTAAAAGGTTCACCATCACTGCTCTACACCAATTGAAGGAGGTGCCAGATGTGCCCCATCAAGCCCAATATTTAAGAGCTGAACACTGAAGGATGATGTTTTAAGAGGAAACTGAAATCTCACACTCTTTATCTCTTTCCTTAAGCTTTCCCAGATATGACTTTACAATAACTGCCATTTGTTTAAAATCTGAAGTGGAAGATTGTGATGTCTTCCCCTGGTGCATGTGCCGGCAGCAAGATCTGACTGTTGGCACAGCAACGGATTCTACTGCAAATCAGGGCTGTTTCCGAAGGAGGCGGAGGAGGAGAGGTCCCAGGGCTTAAGGAGCAAAAGAACTGGATGAGGCTGTTGGCAGGCCCAGAGGAAGGGAGAGGGGCTTTTGAAGGAATTGGAGGCAGTGGCATCAGGGTGCTCCAGGGGTGAAAAGGAGCAAGACCTCTTTAAGGAAAAGATGAAAGAGACAGGAAAAGGAGGTGAGGCTGTTGTGAAGGAATACAAGCTAATTTGAGGGCTAATTCACATGGAGCTCCGTTTCCATCTGTCCTATTTGCTATCGTTCACTCCCTAGAGACTAAAATAGACTTCTGAAACTTGAGCTGGCCACAAACAAGGAGTGTATATTGGAGGTGGTGACCCTTTGAGAGCTGTATGCAACAAAATTTCATTTTGATGTATGCCAATTCAAAGTGACAATAAAGTTGTTATTATTACTATTACTGTTACTGTTATTGTTATTAAGAAAAGGGCAGTTGTGCTTCTAGATAAGAATCAAATATGAAAAACAATGACAGAGAGCCACCGTAGAGTGTCTATAAGAAAAAATAGGGAAGTGAAGTAGCATAGCAAATTTAGGAGCTGGAGAATCTAAATTGCAAAGTTTGACAGTGGTAGGTTTGAAGGGAAAAGAAAGCAGTAACTGAACATGAAAATCAAGCTAAGGCTGGCCTGTGTTAGCATACATGAAGAAGGAAGAAAGGAAGAAAAGAAAAGAAGAAGCTTTATAAATAAATAAAACAAAATACGAAATAAGGTATTACCATGGTAATACTTTAACAGTTACAATCTTCCATTTTAAAATGGCATAAAATAGGCTACCACCTCCTTGTCCAAAAGAAGACTGGAGCATTGGCCTCATTCTATATAAAGTTTAAAAAACAGGGTGAAAACAGTAAAAGTCTCTGTGGTAAATACAGCACATTGCCTTTAATGGGGTATGTAAATATTTCATGCTATGGACCTTCTATGAAATTTGCCCTCACAAAATCTTCTGTGTTACAATGGAATTCTTTTTGGCAGGAACTGGTGGTTACTCTTGCTCTTGCTAAATGCAGAATCCCTCTTAAGATTGCTATTTATGTCCCACACTGTGTTAAAAATACATGTAATTATTGCCTTGCTCCCTTCCACATAAATGAACTGACAAGCATTCCAGTTAGTTGTGAACATATAATCACACTCCAATAAATCCACTTTCAAGCACTAATGACTCTTAAACATTTCTGAAAGTTCTACATGAGAATATTTGGACATTTGGACCGCCTTGTAATGCTATTTATTCTGCATCTATTATATGCACAGTGGTATCTTCAGACCTCGAGAACAGTTGTAAAATTGTGATTGCCCAATGAAGTGAATTCATGTAGGTCAAAATGGCATTGAAAAGCCATTAAGGTTGCAGCGGTTCATCTTGTTATACCTTAGAAACTAGGAAGCATTGTGTTAATTGACAGCCACAAATGGGGGCAATATTATGGGATTGATGGGGATGAAAGACCAGGGGACAGAATTAGTTCATGCTGCTGAAGACACTTATAGAGCCACCCTTGAAAAAGGAAGCCGTGAATACCAGCTGGAAATGTTCCTTACTTTTCTCTATAGGGAGTTCATTTTTCAATCTCACTGCACAGTATATGCATCAGAGGTTGCTCCATAGGTTCCAGACTCCATTTCATAATCTGACATCTTATTTCAGGAGCAACAAAGAGAAGTAAAAAAAATAAATAAATGAAAGGAACAATTACAGTACTGGGAAATCAAATCTGATTTGCATATGACACTTAATCCAGAAAAATCACCTTAATAATGGTGCTTGTGCAGAGACATAGTTATGTAGAGGGTTTTTGTAAAAAGTAGATTCTTTAATTATAGAGAAATACCTCTTCATCACCACTGATGTTCACCACCATGGCAAATGGAGGCAGAAACATTCTGTCTGGGATGGTTTTATTGTTGTGGGTTTCATTTCCTTGTGGACTGCTTCACATTTCTGCATTTGGCAGTATCTAAGGCTTTCTATAAAATAAATCAGTAAGTTATAGCTTCTCGTTATTATTCTCTAACAATAAATGAAATAATTGTGTTTTTCCCATTTTACTGCATTTCTGAAGAAATTGAGTTCTGGGATGATAACACAGGGAAGGTTGTAAAGGACAGATTGCCCTACTGAGGGCTTAACTAGTTAAGAAACATTTGCCTTGGCAGTAAAAGAACTGAAGGGTAGTATATTATGGCTTTGTCCACTAGCAAGGAAAGGACCAAGGGATGTTAGGGAGAAACATTCCCTTATTTCTATCAAGAGTGTTATAAAGTGGCCTTGTTCAGTGGGCAAGGAAGTACCAATGGCAGGGAATGTTCATTGCCAGGTCTTGCCTGAATGGACACTTGGCTCTATCTGCCAGACACCCTAAATCTGAAAAGCTACTGTGGCCCCATCCCTCAATCAAGAAAAAAGGACCACTGAGTGCTATTAAAACAAGGATACTCAGCGACGAAAGCTCAGCTCTGGTTTCAATAGAAATGCTGGCTTAAAAATTAACCCTGGTTTTCAGATTCGTGCTATTAGGCAATTGATTGCACTTGTATGATGGAAGTACAAAAGATTAGCTGATAAAGTGCTACTTTGGCTATCATCTCATGAAGCTCTACATAGAACAGAGATGATTTCAGAATGTAAATGGATGACATATTGAGACATTGATATTTGAAAAAGAGGGATTTATGATAAAGACAAGAGAACAACTAATAAGTGAAGGATTTGCTTGTGACTGGTTTAATTATTACAGAATTTTTGAAAGATTTAAATTTGATTAAAAATTGTTTTCACAGGAATTAAATCTGAATTGGATATTAATTTATGTTCTGGAGATGACCACTTGATTTCTATAGTATATAAAACGTTACTCAACATGATTCTGGAAGATGAATACGTTAAAGATTGTATGGTAAAATAGGCAAAATAATTGGGTCTAATATAATGCTAGATAAATGGGAAAATATATGAATGAATGGACTAAAATTCACATTAAATTATAGCTTGAAAGAATTTTTTTACAAAATGATCTATTGTTGGTACATGACCCCAGATAGAGTAGCGAAAATGTATAAAGAGATTTCTAATCAGTGCTGGAAATGTAATCAAAATTCAGGTTCATTTTATCATATGTGGTGGTCTTGCAAATATATGCAAACACTGGATAAACATAACTATGACAACGCAGAGAATATTTAAGATACAAATATTAAACACACACACAAACAAACACATACTGCTTTTTCTTTTTTTTAGCACCCAGCCAGGGTAGATCCTATATGTTAAATGTTACATTTATTTGATCAATTTTTCTTCTTTTTTGTACACTATATTTTTATTTTTTTGCTGTTGTTAGAGTTGAATGTATGCTTTTGTTTTGTTTTGTTGTTTTTCTGTTTTGTATTTTCCTTTTTATAATAAAACAATAAATATTATTTTTTAAAAAGAAAGGCTGGCTTATGGCTTCGGCTTTGTTCTGATCTTGAACTAATTTCCAATGTTTCTCCATCTTTGTGAGTCTTATTTTTGGGGAAAAAACAATTCTCTGACAAGCAGAATATAAATATGGTAAATGAACAAACAAACAAATAGTAATGAATATGTGAGCTGGTTTGGTTAGACTACTGGTCCATCTAACCCAATACTCTCAGTGGTTTCTCCAGATACATGAGGGAGGTATTCCTCATAACTATATATCTGATACTTTTCAATAACTACAGCAATAGAGATGCAGAGTCCAGAGTCCACTGATTATTAGATACCGAGTTGTGCATCCATTTTATGGGAATCTTAGCTATCTTCAGTTGTTCTTCTCCTATTCTCCATTCAGCTAATAAGGTAAAAGAAGGAAAAATAGATTAACCTTTGACCCCATATACTCCCTTTCATCTCAGGCTTGATATCTTATTATTAGCTCTCCCCATTTGTTTGGGATTAAGGCTATAGTAGGAAATTTTATCTGTTCTTCCAAACTCTAGATTGTATAGAAATTCTAGGCAATTAAAGTTGACTTTATAACTATGAGGTTGAAAGATAAAGAAGATACAGACTACTATCAAATTTGGAACCTATTTTATTCTTGGCTAGAGGAAAGAATGAAGGATTAGGAATTGAACATGTATCAGCATAGCAAATTCCAGACAACTTGTTGATTGGAAAAACTACCGTAACATATGTTGATGAAAAAAAACCCAATAAAATCTTTCTAAAAAAAAAAAGTTGACTCTAAATGAAAGCACTCTCAACATGTTTATTGGAGCAGTAGTGAGAAAATATTGGGTCTGAAGCTTACTCCTCTTCTTCATTCCCCCAATATTAAATGATTTGAGGAGGAGAGAACAGCTGAATTGCTCTTGTTTTTAATTGGTGCTGGTTTTTCTGAAAATATTTTTCAATGCCAAAGTTGAACAGACTCACCTATGATCAAATTAAGACACATTTCAGATCAACTACTGTATGTGGAACTTGTGGAATTATGTAGAACTGGTGTATATCAAAGACAATTGTCACCTTTATAAATTAAGCTATGAAAGTAATAAAAATGTAAATCATATTGTTTTCTGTTCTTTGCTGATTCGATAACAGACCAAGATTTGTCCTGAGTTATATATGAAATGGCCTTGAGTCCACCAAATTTGCTGATCTGTCATCTTATGCAATTTATTGTTTATTGTTTTGCCATAAAATCCATCCCATTTTAGCATATCTTTTCTTTGTTTTTAGTGAAAATTTTTCTGAGAAAAAATTTCTCTTGGTTAAATCACTTCCATATCTGGTAAATATGACACCATATTTTTTAAAATAATCCTATCACCTCCAATTTCTGTAGTTCAGTTTGCTGCATAAGTACATTTGTTTGTCTTTTTGTTTTTTGAATCACTTCTAAAATTAAAAACAGATTAATGCCTAATAGGAAAGTCAAAAAACTACTTGAAACTTCAGAATAGTTAAGTCTGTATGTGTATTTATCTGCGTACACACCGTACAGTTTCAAGATTTTCAAGCAGCTGTTTCTGTCAAACTGGGTAACAGAATCCTTTCCAAGCGATGAAAGTCTGTCATAAACTTTGATTTGAAGGATGGTCCTTCCAGAGGATTATGTTGCTCCCAAAGTGTACTGTTAAATTCAAAGTTACTTCTACAGAACCTTCCAGTGACACGAGCTGAGTGGACCCTGTACATTTATCTTCAGAATAAATTAGTAGAACACATTGACTTCTTTGAATGTTGACATATTGCAGAGTAAAACATTTCTTTGGGAAGTTACTTCCCCTAATGCTATTTTTCCACTGCAGAAATGAACTATGAAGATGATGTTCAGATATAGAAGCCCATTTGGCATTTTAAGAGACTTAAAAAAGAAGCTCCGAAGCTCCTAAGTGTATCCAATTGCCTCACACTGAACTACATGAATTCCAGCATGTCTGACGCCTACTTCAGGCCTCTCATAGGACATGGAGCTTCTCTGTAATAGTACAACTGCTGCCAAGCAGCTAGCCCTACTTGTTAGCTGGATGATACCTTCAACTAGAATAAAAAAAACAAAGGACGATGCTTCATTCTTACTGGCAGTTACAGGATCTCAGACTAACATGGGCTCAGATTCCCTCCTTAATCCTGCAAACAAATGGCTTAATTATCCATGGACACATAATCATGAACAAAAAGACTCAAAATAAGCTGTTCACAGAGAGCTGCTATCCAGGAGCAATGTAAAAGAATAATATGGTGGCTTTGTTTTCCTCTCTGCCTCACCTTGTGTCTTGAATGGGAAGAACAAAACCCTGTGATGGTCATGTTGAATAAGATCAAGACTTTGACAGTGGAAAATATAGCTCCTGATCTTCATCCTCAATCTGAAAGAAATGCCTTTTGGTTTAATTTGAGAAGAATGTAGAGCCATTGCAATCATTCTTTTGGCCACTGCAATGGAGTATTGTGAGTTTGCTTTTGAATGAATTCCAAATAGATCAAAATACAGTTACATTTTACTCCTTGTGAACTTTCTGATCTTCATTTCTGAACTCAATCCAAAGTGTTCTTTTGTCATCTATAAAGCTTTCACAGTCCTACAATTATTCTATTTACATTCTATCTTCATCCACATGGTGACTTAGGTGAAATACAGTGAAGTGTCTATTAAAAAAAGGATCTTTATATTGATGGCACCCAGGTTGTGGAATTTATTTAATTATTATCCTGCCTTTTATAAATAACTTAAGGTGTTGAACATGCCTAATACTCCTTCCTCCTCCCATTTTTACCAGGACAACCCTGTGAAGTTATTTGGGCTGAGAGAGATTGACTGGCCCAAAGTCACCTAGCCAGCTTTCATGCCTAAGGCAGGGCTAGAAATCAGTGTCTCCTGATTTCTAGCCTGGTGCCTTCACCAGTAGACCAAACTGGTTCCCTTCCCAAAGAGGTTTCCCAAGTATATATCCTGATGTAGATTCATCAGGAGGTGGAGTAGGTTTGCTTTTGCTATTTGTTTTTATGTTATTGGACAATGTACTGTTAACTTATTTCTGAAGAGCTTTTTAATTTTGCATTTATCCTTCCCATAACTTATCCTGAGGATTTGTATATCAGTTGTTCCCACACAAGGAATAGGATACTGTTCTGCTTAGTGTACCATCAAAACAGCTGCTGGCTATCCAGCCCCATGAATGTACATCTTTGAATCATCTATTTGCAACACATGTATACACACTCATTCACATGTCACATTTCTAAGAGCATAATATTGTAAAACAAAGTCAGTTCTCTCCATTTTCTTTTTTTCCTTCTTCTCTCTATGCCTTTTAAGACTGTCGCTTTGCCATACATAATGAAACCTCTTATAAAAATTACCAGCTGCAGTTTTCTGTAACCTCTAACAGTGCTGTTCAATAAAAAGGCCTATAATTATTACCATAGCAACTGCAGTGTGTGGTGTGCACGGTAAATCTACAAAACAAGTCTTTGTTTTTCAAAAAGTATCCTATATTAATTTGTAATACGGCTGTTATTTTTAGCATTTGTAAATGAGCAGAGGTTTGTAAGTATCTCTTTTTGTTTTCACGTGCATTCACCTTCTTGAGTAGTCCCTTCCTTCCATTTTCTTATCCCGCCTCTATATATTGTTTAAGTGCTAATTTGCGTAAAAGATGGTATTGGGATTAGCAAGTATCAAATGAAACCACATAGAGTAATATTAGTGAATTCATAACAAGATGTCTCCTGTAATTTTTTAAAGTTATTTTTAGGTAACATTGATGAATTGCAGATGGGAGATGGTTTAGGAAGAGGAAATCCATTTATCTCTCTTTCTAGAAGGCTGCCTTTACTCTATGTCCATCCACTTTGCCCAAGAAACTAAGCACAATTATTTAGAGGTAATAGAGCCATGTAGCTCATGTAAAATGGACTTTCTATGGCCTGGACTACTGATTATGTCTGCCTTCAGCATGGCAGAGACTGGGGTTAAGGTTGCCTGCTCAATCTGGCCCAAATCTGTTTACATGAATTCATTCATTCTGACCATTTGGTCCCATTTTACTACTTCACTGTTACTTTCTTGATAGCCACTTTCCAAATATGGGTACAAATCTCTTAGCTACATACCAAACAGGGATGTACATGCTTTAAAACAGACGCAGAGGTTTTTCAGATATTTTTGCTGTTCATTAAAGTAGCCTTTCTTTTTCTTGTTTCCAGTTGAAATGCCTCTGCTTTTTTAAATGATCAACTTAATAATGTGACTTCTATAATGGTGGAAACTTTTTCTAAGGCAGCCATGGAAACCTGAAAAAAGCTGAATTGCTTTTGATTTAATGAATGCCAAAAAGATACAGAGTTTGCATGAGATCCAAACTAGTTCTTCTGAAACATTTTAGAAGTGGTCATGCCTCTAAAAAAATAATCTATCACCTATATTCCCATATGGTGCTTGGAACTTTATGAAGCAAATCTTCCATCTAAATCCCCTTTTTAAAGTTCCCTTTAAAGAATCCAGAGTTCAGCAGCCGAGGAGGCAGAAATGACATTTTATATATAAATACTTTTAGTATGGATAATAATTTGTACTTTTCCTTCCTATTGCATTTGGAATATCGTCTTCTTTCATTCTTTTCCCAACCATTCAGGAAAAGTTTGACAATCCAGATGTCACCCCTACCATGTGATTATATTTGGAAATGAAGCTGGTGCCATTCCTACCTCTTAATTTACCTCTCAATGTTCAAAGAATCTGAAATCATGGTATTCATCACCTTTTTGACTATAGAAATGTTTGCTACATTCCTGAAGGCCATTGCAGAAAGTGAAACTACATACTTAGACATTTTTAAATAACATAATGCAGACCTCAAAGCTTAAAGTGTATTACTAACATCATAAAAGCAAGCAAGCTTTATCAGTCACAAGCTGTACTTGGCAAGTAGATGGAAAAATAGACCAGATTGCTTCTTTGAAACGTATTTAATTTGGCTACCAAACATTAAAGACATTCAGGCTAGCAAGCTCAATTGTATGTTCAATTTAATAATATTCCAAAATGCACTCCCAATTTCTTCCCAGCTCCCTTTTCTTCTCCTGAACACTCTTTCTCCAATGTCTTATGGTCTCAAATTTTTCTTACTTTTTTCTTTTCAAATTTTCAGTGGAAGTATCCACTAGATAGCGCCTGTTGCACAGTGATAAAACAGTTATAGGATCATTGCAGTTTACATGAAAGAATACTGAGAGAAGCTGGGAATTAAGTGAGACCAGAAATTATACACTCTCGCCAAACGCTGGTTCAATAAAAAGTATTGCCTTATCTACTTTATGTCTCTCATTCATTTGTTTGCGACTTAGCCCTTTCATTGGAACAGAGACACAATGTTATAGCTTGGCTACCGGGGTGATTTACAACCCTGGAAGTTAAAAGATTCTCTCCCTCTCCATCTCCCCTGTTTCTCTCTTCTTGTAGTGCTGACACTAGCAGATAAGAAAATGCATTTCATAGTGTGACATCATTTTCAGCAAATCAATGGCATTTAAAATGCTGAGCACTCAGGCTCCAATATTGTGGCTACCACTAAGGAAATGGCAGGCAGATTCTGGGCTAAGAAACCCCACTGGTATGCTCATTGCCTTTTCTGGCCTCCACCTGTATTAGGGAAGAAACAAAGAGGTTCTTTTACTTTCATATTTGTACTACTGTCACTGGCCAACTGAGCATTCCCTTTCAGCTAGTACCAAGCGGTTTTGGCATCTTTCCCTAGTGGAAAGCCAGCTGCAGACTGACCACAGAATGTGATAATAGCTTGTAGTGCAAAGAGTTCCAGGCCACATGAGGGTTCATCCCCTGAACCAAGGGGCATGGTCACAGGGGAAAGGGCCGGATGGGTGATCCCTTATTCTAAGCCTGCCACTTCCTCTTGCTAGGAGTCAAGAGATGATAAAACCACTGCAATGTCTAACAAGGCCATGTGATGTTTTGAATCACTGAGAAATGCAAAATGGATCAGCTCACACAGAAAACAGATTTTATTTCTGGAGAGTAAAGGGACAAAATAAATTTGTTTTCTTTGGGGGAATTACACTGTCTGAGTACTTAATAATGCTGGCAAAGCAAAATATTGCAGAGGAGAAAATGCCTTTGATTCTCAAATTTAGAAAGGCAGCAAATGACCATATGGCTCAACTATTTGCAAGTGGCACAATTCATGTAAACTAAGTTTCCGGATAATGGGGTTAATGTGACCTGCCACTGTGACCCATCAGATGTGGCAATCACAGGAAAAGTCTTTGCTGTTTGTTGAGGCAGTCTTGTCATTCTAATTGTGAGAAATTATAGTGGTTAAAGTTGATGGACAGTTGACAATGGGAAATATATCTTGCAGGTTTATTAATAAATTATTTATTTATTAAACAATTTTAAATGGCCACCCAACATGCACAGATGATTCTGAACAGCTTACAACATTAGAATCTTACAACAAAGGTTCCACATTGTGGGAAGAAAGAGTATTAATAGATACTCATAATCTGTATTAAGGTTGGAGTAGATTTCTGCTGCATTGCACTGCGTGGAACATATGTGGCTGTCATTCAGGACAGTTGCATAGAGGTTCTTTCTGTATGTCAGTGCATTTTAACATTCTGTTTAAACATTTTTAACATTTAAATGTGCCTTATCTGCCTCCACTTCCCAGCAGGAATTTGGAAACAATCAGCAGGGAGAGTGCACACCTTACCACAACATGCAGTGGGCATTCAGGAGGTGTTTACTTTGGCTTGTCTTACAGTCCTCTGCAACTTTTTACCCATCAACCCCTTTGCAGTGTAGGTGTGTGGCGATGGCTACAGACAGTTGTTGGCAACTCTAACTCAGCCTTAAGTTTTAGCAATAGTTCTTTTTTAATGGATGTTTGAAAACTTACTTTTGTCTGTATGAAGATTATACTCCAAGGTTAAAGAAATATGAACAAACAGCAAGTTTTTTTGGATGCCATATACTGTATGAACATGAAGGCCCACCCTTCTATGTGCTTAATAAACTGAAACATATGTCTTCACTGAAAGCAAAATGAATTTCCATCTATTTGGCACAATGTCACTTTAATTTATTTGGTCCAAATGAACTTAAGACAAATCAGGTTGCCTGCTTCTTCATTACAGCCTATATGCAACTGAATTACTTCTGAGGTAACCAGATTGTCCTAATTTGCACTTTCCTCCATATGCACCTACCCTTTAATTGTTTTTGAACATCTGTGGAGAATATTACAGTTGTGTAGTTGCCCTGCTTGTCTGGGTTTTGTTTCTGTCATGAAATCACTGAATGCTGGCATTTCAAGAGGAACCAGAAACAGCCAGGATTGGCATTTGCACCTGCTCCTTTTGTTTTCATAAATATAGCATCATCATCCTGATGACTACTGCTATTGAATTTCTACATCTTGCACAAAGCAAGTTCTTCTAATCAAGACAAGGATTTCTGAAAGCCACAATCTTCTCTTATTGAGCTAGAGGTTTGGGTCATGGAGAACAACAATGGTAAATGAATCCAACAACCTATTTCCAGCTTGACCGCTCAGCCTCTGGATAGAAATGCTAAAATATTAATCAATGATAATGATGATGATGATGTCATTCTTCAACATGAGCTCCCCACATAAGTAGACTGGCTCCCCTCCTTTTTCACCATAGGGGAGAATAATATTAATATTCATTTGAACTGATTAAATAGCTCAAATATTCCCACCTTTCGTCTATAAGAAAAGCTTCCTTTTACAATTTTGGATGCTTGGGGGCTAGGGAATTTTTATCCTCCCCTTTTGCTTTGCTCCTTGTAAATTTGGGTGGTTTTTAAGCTCCCCACCATTTATGTTGTACAGTTTTTTATTTTTTAATTTTTTTAAGCATGCATGTACCCAGTGCTTTAAAAAAAAAAAAAGGTGCCAGAACTCACACACATCACACAACCCGCCTTGCCTATCCTACAAGTTTCCATCCAAAAAAGATGCCGGAACTCCATTCTGGGCATTCTATGAGGAAAAAAAAAAAGCCCTGCTTGTACCACATTTTGTGGGAAAATACCTTTTCATAATGGACCTTTGACCACACAACAAAATGGACTGATAGAGAAGCTTCTTGCTCAGTGTCCTCTATCCATCATAAGATCAAACTGGGATTCATAGGACTCTCCTTCTCTGTGACCATCTGAAGACCCTCAAGCATCAACTTTTTAATTTTTTAGACAAAAAGGAGAATTCTTATCACCTTCCTTGCCCTTGCTTTTGAAGTTTCAGGTTTACTGGTTCTTATTTTGTGATCAGATATTTTAATCATATTGTTTTAATCATTCTAATTAGTCATTTTGTGTTCCTTTCGGTAGAAAAGCTGGACAGGCATATTTTACTAAATAAAGAAATGATTAACACAATTGCCAGAATTATTGCAGACATTTATTCAGTATGTAATTTGGTTTCAAAACTGAAGGAAGAAATTTCAAATAATCTTCACCATGCTGATGACGCTACCCTAATAGCTGACTATAAACACTAGTAACAAAGGTAAAGGAGCACAGTGAAAAAATGGGACTAAAATTAAATATAAAGAAGATGAAATTCATGACAACATGTAGAACAAACAACCTTAGAATTGGCACTAAAGATATTGAAGATAGCTTCTTTCTTTTAGGGTCAACCATCAACAATATAGGAACAAGCAATCAAGAAATACACAACACACTAACACTTCAAGCAATGAAGATCTTGAAAAGATATTCAAGTGCCATGATATTACTAGATTACTGTGACATACTATGGAAGTGAAAGATGGACTTCAAAAAAGCAGGATAGGAAAAGTACTGAACTTTGAACTTTGGTGTAAAAGAAGACTTTTGCAAATACCATGGACAGCCAAGAAAACAAACTGATGGATCATTGAACAAATCAATTCAGAGTTCTCATTCATGCTACAAATGACCAGGGTCAAATTATCCTACTTTGGACACATTATGTGAAGATTCACTTCTCTGGAGAAGGCTCTAATGCTGGAAAAAGTGGAAGGGAAGAGAAGGTAGATGGACTCAGTTACAATGATACTAAATGATGGTTACAGTTGGAAGCCTGAAATATTAGGGCAGGGATAGATTATCATGGAGAAAACCTTTTTATATGGTCACTGGGAGTTGAAAACAACTTGACGGTACATAATCAATAAACCAATTTGGGATTTTAAAAGCTTTCAGAAGCATTAGACCAGGGGTGTCAAACTCTCCGCAGCAGTTTGACACCCCTGCATTAGATCATCAAATGAAGATGAAATATACCAAATTTCATATACATCAGTGTTGGGATTTTCAGATTACAAATTCTTGATCATGGCTTCTTGCTCAGACAACCTCTGAAAAATTGTCACCACATTCCCAATAATCACTGCAGTGTTTCAAATGATACTACCTACCTCTAGATCTAGAAGAAGACAAAGATGCATTACTGAAACAATGCAATAGCCATTAACAGGTAAAAGAAATACTGAACAAAATCTCAGCCCTCGGAAAGATGTATGCGTAATAAAGAGACTCAAAATAACTCTGTCTTGATTTTGCATAACATGAAAAAGGCAGAGGGAAATTAACTCAAGTTTTCAAGATTCTGTTATTATAGCCTACAACAGGGGTGTCAAACTCAATTTCATTGAGGGCCGCATCAGCATTGTGGTTGCCCTCAGGGGGCCGGGTGGGTGTGGCCAGGGTGGGTGCAGCCTACTGGGTGGGCGTGGTGCAGCCTACATCGTTCGTGTCAAGGGTGCCTGTGGGGGGCTGAGCAGGAATGGGATAGATCTGAGGGTCTCTGGCAGAAGGGGGTGGGACCAGGGCACGTGCCAAGGCATGGTCCACTGGAGGAGCCTCACTGTTCCTCTCAGGCCATGCAGGGGGGGGAGCTTATGGAGCTAAGACTGAATGTGTTTCAGCATAGATGGCCATCACAAAATTGTACATTGGCTCCCAGCTGGCCTGGGCCAGGGCCAAGGCAGAGGGGGCTGTTCCCTCACTGTTTCCAGGATGGCTTCGCGGGCCATATGAAACCACTTCGCAGGCTGCATCTGGCCCCTGGGCCTTGTGTTTGACATGTCTGGCTTACAACAATAATCAGTGTCTGACCTGGCCTACCTCAAAAAGCTGGCATTATACAACCTGTCCATATACTCTCACACACAATTTGTTCTATTAATAGGCCCAAAATGGGAATAAGGGCAAGTTCTGCTTATAAGAACAAAAGACATTTTAGATAAATGAGAGAGATACCTTACAATTTAATATAGTAAGGGAAAGAAACTAATTAAGCATAATGTGGGACAAATGGACAATGGAAAAGGCTAAGTAGAAAAGTAATACAAATGAAAAATGTGTTTAAAATATTGGAATTATATTATATATATATAATGAAAAATAATAGAGGAATGAGGAATGAAAAAGGATCAAGTGAGAACGAATCAAGCAAAAAATAGAATTGAGAATGATGAGTCAAATGTAGGAGGTGTAATTGGAAATGCATACATCTTCTTGTCTATCCATATGATTTAGTTATCACTTCAAAATATTGCAGTTTTGGCAACCAATTATAAGGAACATGTTGATTCAGACTTCCAAATTGTATCAGACACTATTCAACACTTCCAATTCTATCTGGGACTTTGATTTAGTTTGGAGATTTGGTAAAATTGTTTTGGAAATAAATCTCTCAATGGAATCTTCATGGTAATGACAGCAGAATCCTCTCTGGGCAGAAGGTAAAGCGACAGACATATTTCCTTCTGAACTGCAAATGTTCTACATTCATTTCCGGAAGCACTATAAAAATACATCTGACTTCTAATACTGCAAAGACATAAACAAAAAAGAAATGAAAAGAATATCACCTAAGACAGTTTTCCCAAACTTCTTTTTTTTCCCAGGTTTTAAAACATTTTATTTGCATATTAAAAAAATGTGCATTCCAATAATTAAAATTATTTGAACAAAAAAAATGGCACTCAATTAAAATGCATTTTACAGCTTGCAGGACCCTGGTACAGCTTTGTGTATATTCGTGTGTTATTCTATTACTGTAGTCCCTCTTAGAATCTTCTTTCAAGAAACATGCAAGCTTTTGTGCCACCAGACCAGAAGCTGCACAGGCAGATGGAAAGGATGGCGCCTTCATTCAGCGTCAGTAGTTCACTTTGGGGGGGGGTGAAAGGGACAGTACAGTCATTTTAAATTTATCCAACTCTTTGCATCTTACAAAGTTAAAACAGCTAAAAGAAGTAAAATAAGAAGGCAATGCTTGTGGAATGTACAGTGCATAATCTGGAAGGGCCCATTTCATTACGATTCGCCCACTTGTTTCTCCTGTTCAATTGTTTCTTTTGAAGGCAGTGGGTTTTTCTCTTGCGTTTCTGTCTTCTTCAACTTAGACTTGTCAAATTTCTCAATTTCAGCCATATCTGGTTTATCAGACATTGTTATTGATCAATGAGAACGTCTCAACAGAAGCAGCTCAAAATCTTCCCACAGCCACTCTGAACTGTAATATCTTTCCCAAACTTCTTGATCTCCAGATCTATTATAATTCCAAGAGTTCCTCTAGCCATGTTGGTTAGGATTACATGATTTTATTACAAAACATTAAATGGGAAGAATGATTGCTGACAATCCCATAAAAGCACCACCTAGCTTGTGTACAGATGTTTCATATTATTTTATTAATGAAATCATTTATCAAAACTCCTATACTTGACCAAGGGTGTTTTAAACTTCAATTTCCTTTTCATTGTTGGGATGTTCCTACAAAACAGGTATATACTTGGGAATATTTTCTGATTCTTTTTTATTACACTTCGATTCACATTAAATAAGTTGCATTCCTATTTAAAACAAAGCTTACTTATGTGTTACAAGAAAATTTGAAAGCTTGGATTGATTAGGATATGCCTTAGCAGGTGTGTACATAACCTAAAATGAAGATTGCAAAGAATTCTAGTTCCCCCGTTCACTCTGAAAATAGCACATTCAAAGCATTTGCAGATGTGAAAACAATCTCTTTGCCAAACATTTACACTGTATTGATACCATTTTGAAGCAGTTTTCTTTTAACTGCTGGTGCTGCTTTTCTATACCATTTACCTCCTTATTTTGTCTCATTTCCTCGCCATACTTGTTTAATGTCTCAGCATTTAAAATGTTACTTCTTGATGTCATTATCTGGAAACTCCTTCAAACTGGACACAGCACCCTTTGTAAAAATGTATGAAATTTGCCATCTACTATTGATAGATTTCTGGATTGATGGAGCAACGTTGTAGGTAGCCCAATAGAACATATCAGCTTTTTTTTTTTAAAGTACCTTGGTTTGTGACAAATTATTCTTCTGGAAATCCTATACATGGATTAAGAAGAACATTTCTTATAGCCTCTGGCTTCTCCTTTTAAAATCTTTCCCTCCTCGAAAGCATTAATTAATTCAACCTTGCTTTAGTTATACCATCTGACAAGATCACGTCCTGAGTTGATATGGCTTGAGGCAGAAAACAAGTGTACTGACATGTAAGTCACACTTGGAGTTCTTTTCATGCATCACAGGTCAAATTTCTGCCCACATCTATTGATGGCAACTTAGACATATGGCTACATCGCATGAATAAAAAAGCAGGAGAGGGAAAGCATTGGAGGGCAATCAGGCACAGGTTTCAGGGTCTTTCATAGGTTGCCAAACACAAAAAGTTTATGTTTCGTTCTTTGTGTTTTAGCAAAGGGCTCTGGTTTTTTAAGTAAAGTCTTGGTGCAAGGCCCTTAGCTGAAGCCATCATAAATGATCAGTTGGCTTTACCAGTTTGAGTGAAGAATGCATCTGCAACTAGTCCCCACAGCTCCACAGCAGACCACTGGCCTTATCTCAGCACAATGATTCTGGGTCTTTTTCCTCTCTGTGATTACCACAGAGACTTTTCCCACAAAAGCTCATATCTTGTGGAACAGCTTCATTAATTCAGTCACCATTGCTTTCCATCTTATGAAAAGACAGGCACGTATCAGCTTGGAAGCCATTCAAAGCATTTCTGCCCAACCATCAGAATGGATGGTTCAGAGTCCTTGCAGTCAGCCAAACTGCACTTGCCAGACTGTTCCTAAGCTGGGCCGCAGGTGCTCTTGGTACTGACGACGCATCTTTGAACCAGCCACCCTGTAAAATACCCTCTTCCTTCCCCCCCCCCCAAAGTGCACTTCCTTTGCTTTGTCAGCAAAGCTCCCCTTGGCCTGTCAAGGCAGCTTTTGAAAAGCAATAAGGGAAATGACTCACCCAGCAGAATGTGGGAATTATCCTGTTTAGCTTCTCTGCTTTATCCTTTCAGCAAAGTGAGATGAAAAAGCTCAGTCACAAGAGACCAGAAGCCTCCTATGTAACTGAACGAAACCAAATATTTGAGAGCTTTCAGATTGTGTTATTGAAAGGGGCCTGACCTGGAGCTGCACCTCCATTTGTCATCATTCTTATCTAATTTGAGGCTTTCACAAAAGGTTGTGTCTACCGTCAGTCGTCAGCCATTTTGGAGACTTTCCTTCTATACCTTTTCTTTTGTTCTTGTGCATGTATGCATTAGATATTGTAAAGCAAGATAACAATAGGGCAATGCTGATCCTCTAATAGTTAACAAGCCATTGTCCCTTCATTATAAAAAGCTGAAGCTACTTTCACTGAGCACAGTTCCTCCAGAGTAATTCAAGGTTTTTCTAGTTTGGAAAACTGATGTTTCCAATAAAGGAGAATATTTGTTGCTCAGGGTTGAAATGAAGACTAGCACTGATGATGTTACGTAGTTTGGGTAATGAAATGTCTGCAAGAAAACAGCAAAGCTCAGAGAGCACCAAGGACCCCTAAAACTGATGTTTGCCAATATTGCTTATGTAGCCCAAGTGCAAATGTTACACCATGCCAAATTATGGTTTGCTTCATTTTAATGTAACATGTTGTATGAACCTCAACCAATGAAAGAACAGACCATGGCTAGTGTGATGGGTGATTAAGCTGAAAACAGCACTGCTTTTGGCTTCTTTCCCCTGTCAGAGTAAGCCTAAGTATTGTGAAAAATCAACAAGTGAAAAGATCATACTGTTTCTTCTTACAGATTACAATACTTTTGTGTAAACCTTAACCATGCAATATAGAAGCATATGGAACGAAGCAAAATGCATTCCTAGTAAATAGAGTTACCTGTTAACAAACTGGAAATATCACCAGATCCTGGGGATTGCTAAGTAACTGGAGGTGTAAACCATATGGATCCCCACATCCATGATATAAATTTATGTACTCCTTCCACAACTCTTCATCTGCTACAATATGGACTTATTCAAAGAAAAGTCTATGCTCCATTCTTCCATAACTGAGACTAAATGGGAAAAGGATAGGAGATATGGGGCATAGGCTGTGGGGTGTTATTGATGGTAGGGGTAGTTGTGTTGCTGATTGAAAACAAAGATAACCACTTTCCCTGCTCTTCCCCCCCCCTCCATAATTTATATTTGCCTGGTTGTGTTTTTACATTGATTTTTTTCTATTCTTAGGCATTTAATACTAATTAACCCTAACCCTTCCCTTCCCTTTTCCCTCAAATAAAGTCACAACAGACACACATAAGAGGGCATAAAGGGCAATAATAACACCATTTTGCTTTATGGTCGATATTTTCCTTTCCCCTGCTTATTCCCTTTGAGATGATATGCATGCCTGAAATAAGCTGCTACTATCCTAAGAGGAACAACATTCATTCTGTTAGCCATATCAACCTGAATGTGAGCTTGAGAAGACCACCAAGCAAGATAATCAGTGGCTCTTTTTAAAAAATATTTGGGGCCTCCTTGGAAGATTTCTCCCCATTTGGCAAATCTGCTTGTAAAATCAAACATAGCTACAATGTTAGCAGCCTTCTTCCTGTGACCAACCCATTGATCATCTCAGCCCTTTGTTCTGCTTCCTTGAATATGTAAAAATGGCTGTGTGACAAACAGTATATCTTCCATTCAAGGACAGCCTGAAATTGAAAAAGTTCTCCTTTCTACTTTTCTTTTTGGGGTTGGCCTTGCCATTATCACAATATGCCAGTCCCTGCCAAAGTCAGACACTTTTGGACTGAAATTTATTTCATCCTCTCTAGACTTTTATTTTTATATACCCCCATCCTTCAGTATTGTATGTTAATTCATTCATTCACTCATCAAAACTACAGGGGACAAAGTAACTGGAAATCCCTGTCCAGTGCCTTAGGTGAGACAGGCATTTTAGAAATCTGATAAATAAATAAATGTCCAGACCTCCCCAATTAATAGTACTGGGGTTAGAACATATTTCTAAAACAGACCAGTTTGAATTTCCATAAGGTTGTGCATTGCCACGTGAGGAAGTTTGACAACTCAACCTTCCTCTCCATCCCAATACAAATTTAAATGGTTTCTCAGTGATTCCTCCCATTGGTCCCACAGGCCTGGTGCTGATACGGTAGGATTATCACTGTTGCCAGGATCAGAAAGTGAGGAGAGAGAAAAATTTGGCTTCAAGTCTTTGTTTTTTTTCCCTACAGTTGACAACATCAAAGAATAACTTTTAAAAGCTAATCCCAGATTTGGGGTTGAGCAATTATGATCTTCTAATGTCACAATGACATGGAATAAGGCTGAGGTTTTCAAGCTGGAGCTCATGAGTATTCCCATGATTATGGACTTCTCCTTTGGCACCCTTTCAGCTTCAGAGGTCAACTGATTTTATTTGGTTTTGTTTTATGACAGGTAATCACATGTGATGGACCTCTCTGACACGGTGCCCATGATCTCTCCAACATGCTCGCCAAAATCTGGATATGCTCAAAATTCCAAATATAGGATGTGCTATTGAAATAAGATTGACACCAATGGATTTTTTCTGCCAGAAATGGAAATAGAAAGAAATTTATATCTAATGATGATTAGTGACCCCTCCTTTTAGTTTTAATCAAATTATGATTACAATCTCCTCTCTTAATTGCAATTTGTTTTTCAATATCCAGATTGAATCTTTTGTTTTTGAAATGGAATATCCTACCTATCCTACTTACTCCAGTCTGACTGGAGTAGGGGCTAACTAAAAGCTTATGTTTATAAATTGAGGGTAATGATTTGGTAGGATAGCTATTACATATTACATATATTGTTTAGCTTGTTTCAATATTTCTTCAGCAATGATCTCTGCCCAAATGTCTCCAACAGCTTCCCAATCCATTTCTGGAGGAACTTAAAAAAATAATAACAATAGAGATGATCTGTTTATAAAATTGCTATTATATTAGCAATTATATGTGCCCACCTAGCCACTCCTTCCATAGAAAGAAGATAAAACTAGAGATTACCCTCTTATTCTCAGCCTCCCTGTCATCACAGGCAGTTAATTTGTTTGTCTGCTATAAATGCAACACAGGGCCTTTGAATTAAAGCAACCCAGTCTTTGGAACCAGCTTAGTGCTGGTTTTTGAAAGGAAAAGGATGGGAAGGAAGAGCAAGATCAATATATAGATTCTGGAAGAATGGGATAGCAGATTGCCACTGTAGCAATGTGGTGAATTAACTATGTAAAGAATGGAAACAAAGCAAGGACTTGCAAAGCTGAAGAGAAAGTTGGTAGAATCGAAAACATGAACTCAATGATTCTTACCACAGAATTGAAAGAATGATCTAGTTGATCACACCTCAGAAAGGCCACCATTCAGGAAAGAAGTTTTGAAATTTTTGGACCTGTGATTGGTACTACAAAGAATTTAGAGAATTTGGGTTTAGGAAAAACTGAGCAGAAAAAGCCACCTTCATAGATTAGGGATGGTTGGGGATATCATGTAGATGGATGCCACTTGGGAACTAATGAACCATTCTGGGGCTGAAACCAAACACATGTGTGGATAGACCCTTTATCTCTGACTATCCATCCCTGATCACCCCTAAAAATAGTTACATCAGTAAGACTGGGATTGCCTGATTTAAAATTGTATCTTACAGCTTGCTGTTTAGTTTGGATGAAAGAATGGGTGCTGCTGGGAAATAATAGAATTTTAGGATTAGACTTTTTATGGTCCTATAACATTAAGGGTAGTGTTGATTTTATAAAACCATTATGTTAGAAATGCCTTATTGGGAACAGAAATAAATTCAGATTGTGTCCCAAAATACTTCTATTGGGTCTCAGCATGAAACGCATTTTATAGAGAAAAAACAGTAAGTAAAGAGAAATGGTTAACTCATCAAGAGTTGTTAGAAGAAGAGTATGGAAAATATAAGATGAAATCAAGAGAACAACTGGTTGCAGAGGGATTCAGTTTTCAATGATTGTCACACACACAGTTAAGAGAAAGATTCAAGATAGATAACAGGTCCTTGGGAATTGAGCAACAGAAGACAGAATTTGAAGTCAAACCTATGTACAAATGATGTACAAAAGAGTATAAAGTCTTGCTGAAATTTGAAATGAAAGATGAATAAATGAAAGAGGGCATGATAAAATAGACTTAGGTTTTTGCACATAACATATCATTGGAACAGTGAGAAAACATGGTTGAAAGGACTGAAATTCACATTATGTTATAACCTAAAAAATAATTTGATGTACCATTGATATATGACTTTAGAAAAATTATCTGCAATGGGATTAATGGATAGAGAACTAGACAGAAACCATGAAAGATTATTTCTATATATGATCACTGCTGTGAGACAACTATATGCACAAAAATAGAAAGATTCTGAAATATCCACAGTAGTTAGTAAAGATGAAAGAACTAGCAGAGATGGCAAAAATTAATTTGTTTGCTTGGAGAAAGATCAATTGCTACATTTATTACTGACTGGAAAGCCCTTATGGACTTCTTGCTGAAAAAGAAAAAAGTGAAATTATGATTTATAGATCTGGTGATTAAAAAGAGTAGATTACGGAAAGAAGGAAACTTTGATGTAACCATAGAGAGAAAGAGAAATATAAATGTACTTATAACTGCTATTAAGAAGATCAGAAGCCACTTCTTCATTATTCTTATCTTTTCAATTTTCTGTTACTTTTATCTATTACTCTTATCTTTAACTTAACATTTGTACTGTGTCTGTGGGTGTATTCACAAATATACATGTATATGAAACCCATTTTAAACCTTTGATTCATTTTAAATTAAACTTCTTTCAATGCAGTTTTTCTTAAACATTTTTGATAATATGTTAGATGAACAAGTGCAGATGAATGGAAGAACACCCCATCCCTTTGTATGTTGTTTAACAATTAACTCTGTTAATTTCAGCCTTTCGCCCTTGTTTTCAAGAAACTGAATATTAATGTTTGGAATATGACAGAACAGTGATAGCAAGTCTCCTGAAGGACTCTCACCAAGAAAACAAGGAAGAGAAGGGGAAATCAAGATAGCTCATACCATAAATTTCTAAAGAAGAGACAAAATGGTAGCTGCCCCAGAGTGGGGAAGGTTTGCAATAAAATTGAGAAAGCAGAAAAAACATATTAAAGACCAAAATAAATGATATAAACAGGAAAATATTACTATTATTATTGCTGCCCAACTGAATATTTAGCCAGAACTTTGATCCAAGAAGGCAAGAGCAAGCATGAACCAGCCTTTCCTTCATTTCCTTAAAATGTTGAAGAAATTAAATTGTTTACTGTGAAGCAAGTGAACTGGCTTTGAAATTATCATAAACTATCCCAAGGCTTATGCATGATCTGGTTATTTTAAGATTAAAGTTATTACACCATGTTTTATATAATTCTGATAAGGATGACACCTCAGAGGCATTTGAATACAATGGCTAGTTGGCCAACTAGGGCTGGCTCCAGGAAAGGTATGTTCCCAACAAGTGAAGACTACCATTTCCAAACTGAGCTGTCACTTGATGTTACAGGAAAAATCTTTATAAATACAAGATCCTGAAGCAAATGGGTCCTGGACCTACAAATACAAAAGATGCCACTCTGGTTTCCTCACAGTGTTTTCCACACTGAGTGCAAAGTAACACTGATGCCCACTTTGGTGCTCTATACACTCAACAAGCACAAGATTTAGAGTGGTTTCCCCTCACTGCATGAGCCCGCCTTTCCAGCTTAACTGGTCCCAACTGTACTGAAAGAAGGAAAAGAAGACAAGGGAGCCCATGCTGTGCTATAATGCATTCTCACCAACTCGCACAACAGGAGCTTTGCAGACTGACTTATCTCTTTGTGAGCAAAGATGGAAAGCTAGCCCAAGACTTTGAGTTACATCAGATAATGTGACACACTTCTACTGACTGACATTGCTTATAAAACCTGAATATTTAATTTAAGCCCGGAGATCATTTCGTTATTAACGTGCCTTTTGAGGGAGCTAGTGCAGGGACCCCGTCAAATTTTTAATTCCTAACATTTTTATAGATTGCTTCCTTTTTACTAGCCAGCCTCATCCCATTGTTCCCCTGAGGCTCTAATCAATTACTAACCTGTTTATTATATTTGATGTGAAGCCTGTGTGCTCAATTAATTCCAAGAGGCATTAAAGTGAAAAATTTTACAATTGAGATGAACGCATCATCCCTTCTGTCATATCTTGGGCAAGTGAATTACATTTTTTAAAATGTGAATAGAATTGTCAATAGCACACCATAGAAAGGTCACAATGGACTGGATTTAATAAATGGAGTTTTGCATGTTTGTTGTTCCTCTGATACATTAGAATGTGCTTTCTTCTATTGTCTTTCGTTAAGTGGATGAGCATATTTTTCATCCATTAGCATGCTTATAGGGCTGTCATAATTAAAATCTTTCCTGAGCTTTAGTATTTTCTCAGCCAGCATTATAGAACTGGATTTATTTATTTTAAAAAAATCCTCTATGCCTGATTATAATTAAATAGCCCTTACTTTTGATGTTATGTCAGAGAGGGAAATGTGTAGTGGTTAAAGGGATCATTAGAATGATTTGATTAGATAAAGGAAGGATTTCTAAATCAGGGATTCATAGTTTTATAGGGTTGAGATGTTAGCTAGCTTGCTTCCTTACAAATGCAAAGGAGAATCTAGGCAGATTTTTACATACAGTGAGAGGTAGTAATGTAAAACTTCACTGCTAGAGCCCTTTTCCCTTTTTTATTTTCCAATAAAAAATAGTTATGATGAGATGTCACCAGTCAGGCTGAATCTCCTAAACTTCCCAATTTTGTCAAGTGTGGGAATTCTTACTTTTCTTTGTTTACTTTTTTACTTTTCTCTCCAGTCCAGCTTGAGGAACAACAGAAAGAAGGAAATAAGTGTTTGGGATCTTCAAACCATGAAACTCAACAATGGCTTGACAACCATGTAGTTTCTCAAATGGGGAAAATTTAATTTTAAAAAATTGTTATTTCACACAAAAAAATAAAAAAAAAAGAACTAGACAACCTGTGACCCATTGTGTCATCAGTTTCAGAAATATTTCCTTACCTAAACAGTTTAATAGAATGAGGGTGGGGAAAGAAGCTGTGGGAGCAAGTTTCAACTTCCGATTGGCTTCCTCATTGAAGCAATAATGTGAAGGAGTAATGCAGACATGTCAAACACAAGGCCCGGGGGCCAGATGCAGCCCGCGACATGGTTTCTTGTGGCCCACGAAGCCAACCTGGAAACAATGAGGGAATGGCCCCTGCTGCCTTGGCCCCGGCCCAGGCCACCCGAGAGCCAATGTACAATTTTGTGGTGGCCATCTATGCTGAAATGCATTCAGTCTTAGCTCCACAAGGCCATCTGGAAACAGCAAGGGATCGGCCCCTGCCGTGTTGGCCCCACCCCCTGGGTGCGCACTGGGGAGGTGTCACCCTTTGTGAGGAATGAAGAAATCCACCATCGCCTGGAAATGGCCAGCAAATGGCCCTCGCCTACTTCACATATCCAGCTTGATGGGCTCCAGGGAAGGGGTTTCAGCAGGCTGTAGGCCATGCCCACCCAGTAGGCTGTGCCCACGCTGGCCACATCTACCCATTCTGGCCACACCTACCCCCCCAGAGGACAACCGCAATGCTGATGCAGCCCTCAATGAAATTGAGTTTGACACCCCTGGAGTAATGTTTCCTTGGATGCATTCTTTAAGTTAATCCATTTGAGGTACCTTGACTCAAAAATTATTGCCCTCTGATGCATCATTTCACTCAACTGAAAGTTGCAGACAGAAAAAACAGAGAAGAAAATTTTAGTAGTACATAGATTAATTGGGAAAGGGGAATATATGAAAAAAGAAAAACAATCATCACACAGAAAAACCTCCAAATAAAATAAGTGCAATCAGCCTAACTGAGCAAGTTACTTACTATCTGCTTGGGTAAGGAGTTGTTTGCAGCATATGTTAGTACATTCCAGTACTATGAATCAAAATGAATTGTTTGAGATATATTTTTTTCTGAGCATTAGATTTATGGAATATGGAGGAAAAGTGAAAGCCTGAATTTGTGGAAACAGATTGTTGCTTTGTCCAAACAAGACAAATGCTCTCTCTTGATGTCTGAGTCTAAACTGCAAATCAGAAAGTTATTTAATGATTGAATTTACCTTCCTAACAACCCAATGGTGGAATGATAAAGGCACTAAATATTTTTTTCTCAGCTGTGCCACTGTACAAAACAGATTGTGGGGAAATCTGTATAAAACAGATTGTGGGAAACAAAGATTATGAATTCTCTCTATTTTGTCTCTCTCTTTAAGGGGCACTCTTATGTCAGACAAAAAATTGGGGCTTGTCACATATAAGTACAGAAAAACTAGGCATAATTTAGAGAGTTTAGTGGATTTAAGTGCAGTAAATCTCCTGAGGGAATGTAGTTTCTTGATGATAACCTTTTGTGTATTTATTGTACCTTGCTTTTTTTCACTCTACTTCTAAGCAATTTAATGAATTTTACTTACAGGTGGTCCTCAATCTACAAAGGCTTCTTTTCTGTTCTGTTCGCTTTGTCTATTAGATTAACAACAACAAAGAAAACCACCCAGTAGGATTATTTGTATGGTTAAGAAGCTATTAAACTTTGAATTGAGGGCCAGGAAAAGTTCTGAAACCTGCAAAAGGCCTTGGTGATTAGAATAGAATAGAATAGAATAGAATAGAATAGAATAGAATAGAATAGAATAGAATAGAATAGAATAGAATAATATAATATAATAATATAATATCGTATTGTATCGTATCGTATCATATCATCATATCATATCATATCATCATATCACAATAACATAACATAACATAAATTACATTACATTATTTTTAAACTTATCTGCCCATCTCATTCTGCAAAGCAATAAATAAAATTATTGCATATTTTCCAATCTAAACTCCATATTGAAATAGCCCTTGGGAACTACATTTTCATTTTCATTTGTATTATCTGAGGATGTGAATATTATGTAGTGTTCAGATAGACAAATCTGTCATTTCCTCTTTCTCTCACATTTAATTTCTTTTATTTTCACTTAATTTATGACAAAATACATTAGATTGGCTAAGTTCTTAAAATGAAATTCTCATCCACTTGCATTAACTAAATCGAAGTTTAACTATTTCCAAAATGGAAATCACGATGTTATGCCTTCCTACAAAAAGAAGTCACAAAAACAGCAAAACAGAACACCAATGGTCATTAGCTATCATTCATAGTAGATCCATATCTGTGTACAGACAACCCCTCAACATGAAGTAGATATTAAAAAACAATAAGAAACAACAGGACAATGATACTAATGTGGGAACCAGCCCCTGAAGCAAATCCAGATGTTCATTTCCCCCCCCAGATTTATACCCACGGCACCATCATAGGCCCTGACAAGGGGTCTAGGACTTTTTACCTCTGTCACATTCTCGCACCTTCTTCACCCCTGTCCTCCAGGCACAGCCAATTGATAAAGAGTGTTCAGACTCAGCTGAGCCTCTGCTGGCATTTCTCTGATGCCAATGGACCCCCAAGGCTTCCACCTCCACCCCCTATTATGGGTGTTTCGCAGAAGGATCATTGTACTCCAGCAATTTGCCCCAAGTGACAAGCAGCCATGCTGCCCAGCAGCCAATTGGGACTCTGAGGGGTGGGCCTCTGCCAAGCTGTGGAGGTGCTGACTGGTGGCTGTGGCTGGCGGGGCAGCAGCAGCAGTGGGACACTGAGTCCAGGCCCAAATTCACATACAAGATTGGAGGTGTCTTCTAATGTGACATGTGCCATCATCCTCCAGTAATGTTCCTCTGAATTTTATAAAGAAGTAACAAGTCAGACTTAAAGGAGATAAGTTTGACATCAGATGAAAACAAATTTGATTCAAAATAAGGAAATATTTGCAGTGGCAGTAAAAACAAGACACCAATTGATGCAAGGTCTTTCCTGATTGCAATGCAATCTACTTGCAGACCATCTTGATGCTATTCAACATTTTCTTTTCTTTTGCATTTTCTGTTTCTGGCCCTTTATCAATACTAAAGTATGCACGCATGTTTGTGTGCATGAATGTAAGCACCTGCAAGAAAACAACCAAGTTCAGAAAGCATCAAGGACCCAACAGTTCAATGCTGAGCTGCAAATATTCTCTTCCATCAATACACATTTTTCTCTTTACAATTGATTCACAATTGTTCTACAAGAAGCAGGGATCTCTATATGTTCCCTGCCTACTTGCCTGTTACTAACTGATAACTAGAAGCCCAACAGAGGATAGAATGGCTAGAGGCAAGATTGCTGAATTGCTAGTGGTGCTTGATATGGAACATACTAGAGAAGGAGCTGGTGTAACTGGGCCTAATCCATATCATTATGTCTAAAGAAGTCAGAAGACATGAGAAAGTTGTGGGACAGCTGTGAGGTTAGCTGAATTGTTGCAGAACTGATAGAACTAGAAGCAGAATCCATTGAGAGCAACCTGCAAGCAAAGAAGAAAGCTTCTACTATCTGAGATAAAAGGTGAAGTTTACATTCCATATGGAACCACCAAGAGAGAGAGAAAAATTGATTTCCTACAGCTAGCCCTTAAGCTAAGATAACACTGTAAATAGACTGTGGAAATAGTTTAGAGAACTGGGTGGAGGGGGGAAAATGCTTGAGCACTTAAAGGAACCAAGGTAGAAATAAAAGCATAGAATACAGATTTATTTGAATACAGAATACAGAATTATTTGAATACAGCCCAACAAGATAAGAGGGGGAAAAATGGAACATTCAATGTGATTGAGGGCTTCCAAAGACTACAAAAGTAGAGCTGAGATGGAGCTGGAAAGTGGCAATCTGAAGTTTAGGTAACATTCTTGTGTATGACAAATGAAAGTCCATGTAATTCCTCCATTCCTCCCTCCATAGAATTCTTGCTGTTTCCCCATTTACAGATAGTCCTCAACCTATGATAGAGTCCAAAATTTATGTTGCTAAGTGAAAAATTTGCTATGTGAGTTTTGCCCCACTTTACGACCTTTTTTGCCACAGTTGTTGAGTGAATCACTGCAGTTGTTAAGTTAGTCACACGGTTGTTCAGTGAATCTGGCTTCCCCATTGACTTTGCTTGTCAGAAGGTTGCAAAAGGTGATCACATGACTCTGGGAACCTGCAACTGTCATAAATGTGTCAGTTGTCAAGTATATGAATGTGAATCACATGACCATAGGGATGCTGCAAGTGTGAAAATGGTCATAAGTCACTTTTTCCAGTGCTGTTATATTTTGAATGGTCACTAAGCGAACTGTTGTAAGTCGAAGACTATCTGTACTTTGCGTGGGAAGCCTGCAGAGGGAAAGTCATTGGGGAAGCCAGAAGGAAGCTGCAAGTCCAAGGCCAGCAGGCATATAGGTGGCCTCTGCTGTGCAGGGAACGAGAGGAGATGTGTGAGGGTGTGGGTCAGGAATGATATGTGAGGATTATGTGGATTGGGAAGGGTGTGTGGATATATGTCAGAGATGGGACAGGGAAGATGTACAGATGGGCTGCATAGGTCAGAAAGGGTGCCTGGAGGTGTGCAAGAGATGCTGGGCCGGTTGGAGGAGCATGATGGAGGACATTGTGGTCAAAAAGGCTGTGTGAAGTTCACTGGTGTGGTAAGAAGTGCTGTATGAGTCAGTTAGAGTGCACCGGGTGGTTGTGTGGGTCAGGGAGGGTATGGGGGTGACAAGATGTGCTGTGTGGGATGGGGAAGGCCTATAGAAGGGTAGCACAGATTTTAAGAGCATGCAGGTGGTGGCAGAGGCTGGTAAGAGGCTCTTCTCTTCTCTTCTCTTCTCTTCTCTTCTCTTCTCTTCTCTTCTCTTCTCTTCTCTTCTCTTCTCTTCTCTTCCCTTCCCTTCCCTTCCCTTCCCTTCCCTTCCCTTCCCTTCCGAGCAAGTAGGTGGGTGGCTGCTGTTGGATGGGACACAAAGAGCGAGGGATTGTGGAATTAGCTGGGAAGCAATCATGAAACATTAAAAATGAAGATCACATGATCCTAGCAGCAGCCAATATAGCACTAAAACAGGTATTAAAGTCATGACAATGAAAGTTTTAGTAGTATTTCAATATAAATATGGATATATGGGAAAAATGTGAGAAACTGGTATTACATTTATATTGAGTCATAATTTAAAAGTGAACTTCTATAAAATGGTATATCGCTGGTATATGACACCAGCTACATTGTCTAAAATGTATAAAGGAATAGTAAATCAGTGCTGAAAGCAGACTTTTTATCATGATGGAGGACTTGTGAAAAAGAAAAGAAATTGTGAGTGCAAATTCATACAATGATGCAAAAGGTACTGTGGGTTAATATTATGATCAAAACAGAACTTATAGCAGCAACTATGAAAACGTCTTTTCCATTTATTTAAGATCCACCAAATTCAGTGGTCCCTGTCCAGTATCACTGCACATTTATTAGTTGCAGCCCTGTAGTCTCACAGTTGGGTTACTGCCAAGATCTATGGTCAGATCTTCCTTTGTCCTCCTTTTAACTGCTGAGCTTTTCCCAGAAATTTCAGTACTCGTTGTTCTCAACCTCCCTTCTTTTTCTCATGCTTCCTTAGACCACACAGAAGAAAGAAAACTCTTGGTGCTAATGTTTAAGTCCAGTAGTTAGCTATTCCTTACCACCTGTCACAGTTGTTTTTACCTATCTTGATACCATCATTTTTATACAGCATGATCAATGGAATAGAGCTTCTTTTCATTCCCTTTCTGCTATTTAATTCATCCCATTTGTGTGCATTTTAGGACCTGGGTCCGGTGATGGGATTCAAATATGTGAACAACCGGTTCTCTGTGTGGATGCCGCTTCCAGAGGTCCGTTCCGGGCCTGGGCAACAAAAAATTAGCTACCGGTTCTGCCAAACTGGTGTGAACCAGCTGAATCCCACCACTGCCTGGGTCCATGATACCAGAACTCTCCCTCTCTTCCCCTTCCCATCCCCAGCTCTATCTTTGATAGATGCATTTGAAAAAGATTTGAAAATTTGCTTATTAAATAAAGTCAGTGGATTGATGGAAGTGATTGTGAGCAGATGTTGAGAATGGCAATGGGGAAAGTTACATGACAAGGCTGTTTTGTTGTAAATCTAATTAGTAAAGGTAGATGGCAGGGGTATCAGGTTTACTGTTTATGGATTTTTATAGCTTCAAGTATTATTTTTACTGTGATTTTAAATATATTATAAGATATATTTATTTTATTGCTTTTGTGTAATTTTAACTCTTGTTAATTTTACTGCTAATTTTTTTATTGTGATTCAAGAGTGACCTGGAGAGAAACATTTTACAAATAACATTTTTGTTAATTTTATTGGGGGATGTGCATGAAATGAAATTTTCAATGTGTGATTCAGATTGAGAAAGCATGAGCAAATCCTTCCTTTAGAGCAGACTTGCAACCTGCTTCAAAGCACTCCCAAGATTGTATGGCTTTCCTGCTGCTTCTATAACGATACTATGCAGAATGTTTGCTTAACAATATTGCATCCACCACAGAGATGAACTTAATTCTGAACTTGATCACAGCAGCGAGACTGTTGGTGGGACAATACTGGAAGAAGCCAGAAATACCATCTATTGAAGAATGGACTTTGAAAGTTATAAATTTGGCAGAAATGGCTAAAATATCGGCATATTTGAAGGATCGGTCAAACGAAAAATATATGTTGGACTGGAAACATTGGATAGACTACATACAAGAGAAACACCAATCAAAGAAAATGTATCTGGCTTATAGTTAAATCTTGATTTACGGAGTGAAGAATGTTTACAAATTTAAATTGATTGTACTAAGCTGAATAGCAGTTAACTTGAAATTTTTTTTTCCTGGTTTGCATGTACAAATATATATATATTAATAAAAAATGTTTTTAAAAAAACAATATTGCATCCTCATTTGCCTATTCAGAGATGGGTAATAGTGACAAAAGTAACTGACCAATTAGACCAACTAGCTCTTTTGGGATGACAAGTTCAACATTGCTTTGCACTTCATTTACTTTCTCAGTTCTTCATTTCTTTATTTGAGCCTATGACAAACTCTAACTTTGTGTTTGTGTGTGCTAATGAAATAATAAAATTCTTTGCAGGTTCAGCCATCATAATTAAAATTAATCTCAGCTCTCAGTTTTCTCAATACAGACTCAGTTTAGTGCATCAGGCCTCCTAAATTTGTCTCATTCTTTGTGGATACAGGAG
This sequence comes from Bothrops alternatus, assembly GCA_034064705.1. Taxonomy (NCBI): domain Eukaryota; kingdom Metazoa; phylum Chordata; class Lepidosauria; order Squamata; family Viperidae; genus Bothrops; species Bothrops alternatus. Next base: position 2,640,809 of record JARGCV010000068.1, read on the forward strand.
TCATGAGTTTCTTTAGCTCAGGACCCATAAGTTTCTTTAGATCCTTCTAAGAATAGAGGGATTGACTTCAAACATTAGACTTTTCTTCCATTTGCCGAATGCACTTATAGAACTCTCTCTGTGGAGTGGCTGTTAAATAAAAAGGAAAGGGATCAGATCTTAATTGTTAATATCAATGGGCTGCCTTCCTCTAACTAGACACAAAAATAGTTCTGTGTCTCCAAGTGTGGCCATGATAGGGCTTCCTGCCTGGGATGCAAAAATTTGGAAAACCAGTAGATGACAGTAAAGGGTTAGTGGTCTAGAGTATTTTATCAGCCCAAATTTGATACCCCTAAAGATCCAGTTAGTCCCTAAATGCAGGCATAACTTTTTAAATATCATATAAAATTGGCCACAGAATGTCCTCAATGTCTTCCTCCAAAGTAGTGCATAGAAGATTGGTGCTCTCTGAATGCCCGCTAATTAGAATATGATTCTTCTTTTACTAGGTTCTAGTTGAGTTTGTGTTTAGTTATGTCCTCAGTGATTATCAATGTCATCCTATTCCCTCATATGATCTCGCCACCCTCATTTAATCATTTGGTTTAAAGGGGTCTGTACTGGCCCATTTTAATTCTTTCCAAGACATCCAATATTAGCTTTAGATATTTTATATTTTCTCTCAATAAATATATAATAAAAGCCTTGTTTTATTCATTTGTTTAATTAGGTTATCTTTATTGAGTTTAGAACATATAGAGAAAAGATGATACTTTAGGACATATTTATGAAAAAATAATGAAAACTAGAAAGGCTACCTTGGATCTGGTAGGACAAGAAGTTGGGATTAAACTGGGGAGACTGTTCTATAATATATGGGGTATCACTGAGAAGCATATCCTGGCCTTAGTTCACTCTGTGGTACAGATAGTTCTCGATTTACAACCATTTATTTAGCAACTGTCTGAAATTACAGTCATCTGTAGGAACGATTGAAATTATGGTCGTCTGTAGGAACAATGGAGATAAACTGAAAAAAATTACTTACAACTGCTACTGGCCCTTATGCAGCATCACAGCAGTTCCCATGAGCATGGGATCAAAATTCGGATGCTTGTCAACTGGCATGAATTTACAATGGTTGCAGCATCCCAAGGTCATGGGATCACCATTTGCTACTTTCCTAGTCAGCTTCCAACAAGCAAAGTCAATGGGGAAAGCTGGATTCACTTAAAAACAGTGTGATTCGCTTAACAACTGTGGCCAAAAGAAAAAAGGTCATAAAATCAGGCACAACTTACTTAACAACAGACATTCCGGTCCCAATAGTGGTTGTAAGTCAAGGACCAGCTGTGTTGGGAAATTCTATGAGTCGGCTGGCCCTCAGTGTACACTACCAAGAGGTTCTCCTCATAGTAACTGCAGCCTTGTGCCATCTGAAAGTAATTAACCATGAGCCTAATAGCCACCTGTTGAAACCAGAAGTACACTAGGCACCAGTCTGTTTTCTTTGGCAGAGATGAGGGATACACAAGAACTCTACTGAGCAGAACATATGATGGTGTGTACTGTTCCCTAACAGAGGAACCTACATTCAGGGATGATAAGTTACCTGGTAAAAAGGGAGCAAGGGGGGAGGGAGGGGAAACCATAAAAAATGTAGCTTTTTTCTACTCAGAGAGGGAAACATACATTTCTGCTTGGATTGTCAACACCTGGTGAGAGCATTACTTCACGCTTGGAAGCTCGTGTATTCAAATTTGCTTATCAGTGTAATAAAAAGAAGCATATTCACTGCCTTGATGACTGGGAAATATTTTACTGGAAACAAATAAAACTAGACAATCACGGCATGAAATGGCCTCATACAATTCTGTTCCCTTGGATTGAACATTTGTATTTTTATTGCATGACTACAGTTAAGCAGTTATTTTTGCTTCAAGAGGCCACTGGATTTGGGAGTAGGGGGGAGAGGAGACATGGAGCTGATGGGCGATACAGTGAAAATGAAGAATATTTTCAGAATCTCAGCTGTCCCTGAAATCTCACCTGCTGAGAGATGACTTCAGCCTCTGGTAAAGAAGCAACCAGGGAGACTTGCTTCTCTCCTTGTCAACAGACACGGAAGCAATCGTTTCCCTTAGGCCAGGAGTCTTCTGCCTTTCAGACTAGGAGTATCCTTCCTGTCTAATCATCTATCCAAGAAGACCTATTTTCCTCCTCTCCCCATTTTTCTTCCCCCCACCTCCACTCCCTTTTCTGCTCTCTTTTCCTCTTAAACTTTATTATTCATTTCTTCTTTTGTCATCATTAACAATAATCCCATAGATATCTGCAGAAACCGAGATGCCCTCAGAATGATGACACACATAATAATGTCATGATGTAAACTCCACTTGTATCATTTGTCTTTTGATGCCTGAGACGAATACATAAATTTCAGTTTTTGTGAGTGATTCACATTTCAACAAAATGTGGATTTCTGCAGTTTTGTAGAATATGGCAGCCTTGCTATATACTGAGAGCAGAACCAGTTTGGAGCTTGTATTTTATTATTTCATTCTGGTTGCAAACCTAAATAGTTGAGATATAATTTGGACCACAAATTAAATTTTTGAAATTAAGTCATTTAGGCTTTAGGGTTTGTTTGTTTGTTTGTTTGTTTGTTTGTTTGTTTGTTTGTTTGTTTGTTTGAAAAAAAAAACAATTTCACTACCTTCAATTGTGAGGCAATGATAATATGTTTTTATTGCACTGAGTACTGTCCTTTGAGAGGATGTATATAAAATATGCATACATACATTGAAAACATCATCCTCATTATTACTATTTTAATTACTAGTAATGTGATGATTTCATTACAGACTACTATGTTGATGGTCTTTCTAGTGGCAGTAAAATATCAGAAGAAATATTAAATTCATTTCCAAGTAGATTAAATATGACATATACTCTGACAGAGAATTTTGATTCTTAAGTATGGCTTATTAGATCAAGATAGTCCATAAGATGTATATGTCCACTTCTGTGAACATATCTCCAATCCCAAAATATTCATACTGATTCTTTGAACAAAGGCAGATTGCATTTAATATCTAAAGTAAAATAAAGAAAACCAGTTTGGTCTAGTGGTTAAGTTGCCAGGCTATAAAGCGGGAGACCATGAATTCAAGTGCCACCTGAGTCATGAAAGCCAGCTGGATGACTTTGAGCCAGTCACTCTCTCTTAGCCCAACTTACCTCACAGGGTATTGGATAATGGGTGTTGGATAAATTTGCCATCTTTAGTTATTTGTAAAAATAATAAAGGTGGGATGCAAACAAACAAATAAAACAAAACTTTCTTCCATATATATTTACAAAGCATGATCTCCTTCTATTCCCTACCACAGATTTATTTTTCCTATGGAAGATATCACTAGCCACAATTCATTCTAGCTGGCATCATCACGCCATGAATCTGCTCAAAGAAAAATACCTATTTTTACTTCCAATAATATTTGAGGAGTATTTCATTATTTTTAATTTATTTTTCTATTCTCTAGAATAAAGAAAATAATTATACAATTAAGTATATTGCTGTCACATTTTAGAGACCAGAACTTAGTCTCAAAGTACATAATGTAACAAACTTGCAGAAACTGAGTGGCATTGGGTTTGTTACCCTATATCAGTGATGGCAAACCTTTTAGAGACCAAGTGCCCAAACCACAACCCAAAACCCACTTATTTATCACAAAGTGCCAGGGCCACATCAGCATTGTGGTGCCCTCATGGGGGGCAGGGAGGCGCCTCTGAGTGCCACCTCTGGCACACAAAAACTGGGGGCGTAAAAATGGGCCACCGTGCTGCAAGGTGCAAAAACGGCCGTGCCGTGGGGTGCAGATACAAGGCGCTGCACCATGCAAGAATGGGGCAGGGCTAGTGAGTATCACACAGGTACTAGCCCCACCCCAGCACGTGTGTGCTCACAGCCCCATGCACGCATGCATTCATGTAAAATGCTTCCTTCTCCCTTTTCTTCCAGTCCACCAATCAACAATGGTTGATGACCTCTGCTCTACCACCTCTACTTGAGCTTGCTAGTCGGCCACTTCACCTCCTTTGTGCTGGGTGGGGCTCCTGCTCTGGGCATCAGTGGTGGCCTGATGCACCTGCTGCTAGCGGCGGTGGAGTATGTGCCAACAGAGAGGACTCTGAGTGCCACCTCTGGCATGCATGCCATAGGTTCACCACCACTGCCCTATATATAGTATATGCACAATAATCCTATGGGTACTCCTTTCATCCTAAATGTGGAAGAAATATAGTATACAACATAAGAAATTGACCCAGTGCTCTGAAAATTGTACTTCTAAACAATTTCAGAGACAATGTCCTTTGGTTGCAGTCTTCCATCTGCATCTATCATAGGCTCATCCATTGTCCTTTCCCAATCTTAGGCTGAAATGATGCAGGGATTATATGTTGATATACTTGTGTGCCTGTGGGACACATCTATCAAAGCAATGATCAAGATGTTCTTAGTGATCAGGTAGACACTGCAAAAATGAACTGGTTACTCATTCTATACAGACATTGATCCTTCTGATTTTATCATATCAAAAAGTATTTCCCAAATAATTTCCCCTACTTGTATTGATGCATCCTTCTCAGTAAACCAAATAGAAAAATATCCCAATTTTGTCATAAATTCCAGTATCTGGAATTCATTAACATTGCAATAGAGCCAATACTGGGACTACATTAGCACTGCTGTAGATGAAATATGAAAAATAAGCAATTCTTAAATTAGATTGCCTCTTGATTTTAGCTGAAAATATATTATGCAAATTTTCTGGGCAATGCCATAAATGATGGCTAGTGTTTGGCTTTTCTGAAAAGCAGCAGCTTTTTAATGTTCAGCAGAATTACTAAGCAATCTCCATCCATAGTTTCTACTGAATATGAAATTTATTGGGAATCTTTATCTTATCACAATTCTCAAGATTAGAACCAGAATTATGTTCCTTCTGAATCCCATCCTTGGCTACACTCCAAAATCAATTTTGCCTGTCTCGTGTTCAAAATAGTAGCTTCCTATCGCACTCATGATTTATTTACTAGTAGAAATAAATCAATAGTTTATTTATTTATATTTAACTCCAGGTATTTATAGATATCTAAGTATCCTAAACCAGGGGTCCCAAACCCCTGGACTGTGGACTGGCACCGGGCTGTGGCACGCCAGAGACTGGGCTGTACAAACAAATGAAGCCCCATCTGCAGGATGTAGGCAGCACATAAAACCATGCACCCTCCGGTCCACAGAATAACCTCTCTCCATGGAACCCCCCGGCGCCCAAAGGTTTGGTGGCCTCTGTCCTAAACCATCTCATGCAAAAATCTCCCATTATTGTAACTTTTTTTTTCTTCATTTTAAAAAAATGCTATCACATGAAATAGTTGGAAAACTGTAGAAGTATGGATTCAATCAGCAATTCCTGGCTATTTTTCTTTCTGCTTCAGTTATGAAAGGATATGAGGTGTTTAAATTGCTGGATTTCACATATGGAACAAATAAGACTGAAGGAAATAGCATTTGACTCCATCCAAGTTTGAATTACAAATTATTTTAGGACCTACTAGCAAAAGGATGGGAGGAGGGAAGCAAAAAGTATGATTTCAGGAGATGTTCTTCTCAGACAAAACAGGCTTTCAGTCTTGGCTTCTAGCCACTTAGTGGACGTCATGTTTTTCTGATATTGTGCTAGCCAAGTAACACAAAGGCTTAAGGGTTCTTATTCAAACCACTCTTGATGTCTGCTTCTATTAGGAGGTGCTCCTTTTACCTTGCAGTAAACACATACAGATGTTTTCCTTTTGGGAAAAGGCAATGAAATATTTGCCTATTGAAAGCTGTCCAGATCATCATGTGCTTGTTAGGAAGACTTAACATATTGTGCAACTGCAACAGTTTCAACTATGGAGGGAAAGAACTCTCCTGTTCAAGTATTGATGGAAAGGCTGTGTCCTCATGTCTCATTGATGAGGAGAGAGAGAGAGAGGTTACTTCTTGCAGACCCACCCTGGTTACTTCTTTCAGCTGCTCCACCATCATGCATGTTCTGGAATCCCTGCAAGTGAGCCTAGAGTGCATTTCTATCCCAGGTACAACCCAAATGCTTGCTTGCTGCCAGTTCATAAGGACAACAATCCAGATGGCAGGAGGGTGTCTCTTTTCTGGTGAAAAACTATAGCCCTGGGAAAGAGTATCTGATTGTGGATGCTAGCTTCCTTCTAGCATCAGAGTAGCCAAAGAAGCTCCCTCTGGTGCAATGCAGCCTTCAGATCATTTGGTACCCAAGAAGTAGCAGCAAAAAGGAAAAGCAGCAGCCAAGCAACTGCATCATTTTTTCCCTTACTAATTGACCTTGTCAAGATAATGATTGCAGAATGCAAGAAGTTGGCAGGTTAGATAGAAAATTCAATGGTTCAACGAATTGCACGCTTTCAAGCAGTTTTGCTGCATTAAGCGGAAAGCATTTTGGGATTGTTTTTTAAAGATATATGCCCCACTGTGGAAGGAGGATCAGTTTTATCTATAGAATGGGCTTGTGTTCATGCCCCATGCCTTGAATACTGTGTGCACCCACTTTCCATAAGCAGGTGGTTGGTTCAGAAGTGAAAAAATACTAGAAGCGCACCACTTAGCACTTTTGAAATTGTCCTCTTATGTTCTCTCCCTCTTTCCCATTCTAATCTGCTTTCCTTTTTGCTCTGTTGTTTTTTTTTGTGTGTGTTTTTTTTTTGGTGCTTTACAGAGGAATCATCTCTTAAGTTGTCTGAATGAGGCCTGGCAGGCAGGCAGACAGTACTATCTTCCCGTACTGATTTCAGTGTGGTGAAGTGCTTGGCCAAGGGTTATTCTGGTAAAATTCAGAATTGAGTGCTATGATGTATTATGAGATGAGAAAGGCAAGAGGTTAATAAATGTTTCAATAAGGGCTGTCACATCTGGACTTTTGGTGGCTTCTTTTTGCACGGCCTGGATTGCAAATTAATTCATTTGCACGAACACTGTTTTGTTTTTGTTTGTTTTTTTAAAAAGAAAATCCTTATGTGGGAAAGCTAGTGATATGCAGTTGCTTCACAGAACATAAAAGTCTAATTAACAAGTCAGAATCAGTACAGTCCATCTGTTGGACTAAAGCACTTAGAGGATTTTCCTGCTCCCAATGCATACTTTAAGCCTGAACTAGATGTGCACATCAGAGTTCAATCTGCTACTTTTTTGTCGTTTAAGCATTCAGCTGCCTCCAGTTCCTTGTAACCTAATGGACAAGATTGCCTGTATCTTTACTTTATTGGAAGCTCCTGCTACAAATCAGTGTGGGGAGACTTTGATCTGAACTGGAACGTTGGTAGTGAGGAAAGGTATTTAACATTTTCCTCAACCTCAATTACTGATCTTTTCCCAATGATTTCTTCTTCTTCTTCACACAATGTTAGGGTTGCCAAACTGGCTGCTTGACTGGATTTGACTTTTAGTTAGTGCTTCTTTGTGTACTCCATTCTGCTCATGTTTTAAAAGGAGGGAACCATTTAGCATTTTTAGTCAATGACTGAAGTCACAGTTAATGACTGAGATTTTAGGAAGCAATGTTATCATTAATTAACTATAGAATGATATACATTTTCTGGGGGAGAAATATCTTAGTTCATTTCACTTACAGCATTGTTTTGTGCCTTCTCAGTGAGGACTGTTAGACCTAGCAAAAAAGGTTAACACAGTTATAAAACTCCCCATAACCCCAAACATAAAAGAGACAGAATCAAAGGTAGGAAAATATATTATTTTTAATGCCTATCATGAAAAGGCAAAGAAACAAACTTCACATGAAAAATATTACTATGCTAGTATAAATATATTGTTTATATATTATTATGAACATAGGAACAGGATTTTGAGGCTAAACTTTGGGTGAAAGATATATTCTGAAGGCGTGTTTCTATGGGCAGCAAAATGATCACTAGTGGGTAGCAAAGAGTTAGATACTTCTGTATTTCACCTGTGCCATCTCATGGTCCTCTCAAGGTGTCAGACCAAACTCCAAAGACAACAGTGAAATCAAGTCTGATTCTTATTTGCTTACACCTAACAGCCAGAATCTTGCCAGAATAAAGCTATATACACTGAGAGATTCTAGGTATGGCTCTCCTTAACCTCTTCCTCATTTTCCCATCCAGTTCAGAATTGTGCAGTTTCTTATTTTAGGCTTCTCTCTGGAATGTGCTGCTTTCTCCCTGGGAAACCATGAAGACTTTGGCGATACTTACCTCCCACCACCACTCCTTCTCCAGGTACAGATTCCATTACTGATTTGCAGTCCATGTGTAGTAATGTAGGGAAGAGGAAAGAAGGAAGAGAATCTAACCTTCCTCAAACTGAATACCCTCTAAATGTATTTCAACTGCCAAAAATTCTGGGAGTTCAAGTCCATATATAAGAAGAACACACAGGTTGGGGAAGGACTTTCTTTCTTTCTTTCTTTCTTTCTTTCTTTCTTTCTTTCTTTCTTTCTTTCTTTCTTTCTTTCTTTCCTTTCTTTCTTTCCCATTGGCTAAAAGACAAAAATTACACAATAGTTAGAGAGGAGCAACAATTAAACCCACTAGCTTCTAATGACAGTAGCCACAGCTAAGAATTTTGCAATTTTCTTAGATGTTTCAATATGATGATGTTGTGGCAGCTAATCTATAAGCATTGACTGTGATAAGTAGTAAAGCTTACTCAGTTCAATGAGATCAATGCGTAAGGTGTAATATAGGGAACAATCTAGTAAAACATGTGACACTCAATCTTGTGTGAAAACAACCAGAAGTGATCAGGGTGGGAAATTTTGTGATATATACCTAATGTTGAATTATACCCATGTAAATGTCCTTCTGTGTGGGACATGAAGAAGGCATGATGAAAACATCTAGATCTGAGAAAAAGCTCTTCTCCAGAGGCGGCTCATTATAGCAAAGGTGTGACTTTTAAAAATTATCTACTTGAACATCAGGGTCCAACACTCTTGGCTTGAATGATGCCTAATCTGCACCACAGAACAAAAGGCTACGGGAGGACAACAAGATGGACAAAACCATATATTAGCACATATCCATACTAAAAGAGAAACAAGCTATGGTAAGCCTTGGAGTTACAACTTCCATCTCCCCTCTCTGTATGACTTGGGCTGCCCCTTCTGGGCTGAAAAAATTTATACTGCCAACCCAAATCTGGTAAACTTATTCCTGACAAAACCTGAGAGCTACTTCTGACATTTTTATTTTTATTTTTAGTTAGCTGCAGTTTGGCAACAGTATGCATCAGGCATGCTAATTATAATCTGTTTAACATATCCATTTCAAACTACTTTTCTAAAAGTAGCTTGATGGATCTAACCACAGTTAGTGCTAATCACAATTTGGGTCCTGGAAAACACAGCATACAACAGGTAATGAAAAGCTGGGAGGGATAAAAGTAGGGGGAAGCATACAGACCTGAAATTTCTTGCTGCTGGTTGGTAAGTCACAGTTGGCTGCCTTTTCACTAGCTGCTCTTAAGTTTTTGAATACCTTCCCAAAAGAAGTTCGTGACTTTTCTGAGTTTCACACTCTAATGTATAGCTCTCATTCACCATTTCAAGATGCTTTCGGAAGAGCTTTTCATGTTTTTTTTTCTACACTTGTTATTTTCAACTGTGCTATGAGTTATCTTAAACACATATAACATTTATTTATTTACCAAAGTCATAATTTGCCCCAATCCTAGAGGATCCTTGGCAGTGTACAGCAATACCCAATGTTAAAACAGATTATAATATCTATCTATCTATCATCTATCTACATACACCCATTTATTTACTGTGTCTTTATCGCTGTCTTTTTATGTCTGTCTGTTTGTCTGTCTGTCTATCTATCTATCTATCATCGATTGGCACATATATTACAATTAACTTTTTAAAACTCATTAAAATATGGGTCTTGGAGAACAAATGTTCCTCATTTAAGATATATGTATAAATTCTGCCACATATGTTTATTTATTTACTATATTTTGAGACTGTCGATGCTAGTCAACTAATGCAAGTTTACAATTATATAAAACGGATGATGGTACCAGTGTGTGCTACCTGCCTGTCCGTACAAAGTCTAGTTCCTTTTTACCCTTCAGATCTCTATCTCTGTGCAGCCCTGTTTGATATGGATTATTAAAAAATGAATCACCAACAAACACATCAGTATACACAGAGGTATCGGAGATTCTTTTTGTTACTCTGTGCTGCATTAAAAAGAAACATGTTTTACTGTAAGAAGAAGCAGATTTATTTATGAACTATCCATTGCTGCTTTGGCTTTTCACCACTGTGCAAACTGGAACAATGTATTAATGTGAACTTTCTTACTAAAATAAATTTAAATAGTGCTGCAATTATTTTACTAACTATGTAGGGTCTTCCTGTATTTTCAAAATGCTGTATTCACCTTTAGACGCGCATACGTTTTCTCAGAATCATTTTCTGTTTAGTAGCACTTCTTGGAATGCCCATGTGGTTACATGGGCAGGCCAGAAATTGCTTCTGAAGGAGAAACACCTCTATGAAGTGTTTTTCAAAATGTGTGATTTTGAACTCAGAGAATATTTCATACATGCTAGAAGAACGAAGATTGCCAGATAATTTCATTGATTAAGTATGACCCTAAATGTTCTTGATTTTTTTTCTACAGCTATGAAGTTTTAATATATTGAAACAGTAATATTTTAATAGAAATAACTGTGGTTTTTTTAAAGACAGATTAGGAAAGCCCATAGTAAAAGAGAGCAGATTTTTACTGATCCAGACATCTTATTTATCACAAGGAACCTCCAGCAGGTGTCCTCATTGTACACATTATTAATTTTAGCAGCAAACCTGGAAGAGCAACAACATTCTCCCATTAGAAAATGTATTATTGGGGAAATTGAATTTTGGTACCAAAATACTGTTTGGCACTTTCATAACACTGTTGTCTGTTTACAATGCAACTTTATCAAGTGTTTCATATTTATTATTTTATGTACCTTCCATCAATCCTTTAAGTTAGGCGGGCTTTCTTTTTAACTCTCTGTTTCTTCTTCTTTACTTATGGGGAGAAAGCTGAGGCTGAGACCATGGTTAACATACTGTATACAGCCCCACTCAGTGCAGAATGCTGAGCTCCACTGAATTGTACTTCTAGGCAAGCAAATAGGGTTCTCCTTGCCATGAAGTTGCCCTAGCTGAACATAGCAAGTAGATCTATGGACATAAGTTTTGTAACAAAGATTATCTAGAAAGATTGCCTCCTGCTATTCTTTGTTTTCCCAAGAAGCACATTCTGATAATTCTATATAAGCATGATGTTCTGCTAATCTATTTGGAAATGTCATGTCAATCTATCTCCTTAAGCTCTATTATGGATGCTGTCTAAACAGGGAAGCCATCATCATGAGGAATGCAGTATGTTCAGATATCTCCACTGAGTGATCAGCAGGAGCTTCCTGAAAATTCAAGCTATTAACATGACAGCACATCTGATCCTGAGAGGGTAGAATTGCTGTCATCTCTTGCTCCCTCTTCTCACCTGGGAACAGCTGCTTTTTAATGGCAGCCGCCAACGGCTGGAGGGCTGGAGCGTTGGGACTCCAAAGCTTACCAGGCCGTGCTGTCTGCAGAGGCTGCAGAAATCTAAGCACTGTGACTAAAATAGAACAGGGAGATAAATTGCACAGCTTTGGCCAAATGGCACATGCCTTTAATTCAGAATAGGATCTGCTGAGACTTGCAGATGTCATTTGTTTAACATGAAAACAGGACATACATCAAACAGTATCCAGCTTTATGTGAATCCAACATGAAAACATGTAGTGGACCTGAAGCAAATCAAAGCCATGGGCTAGAACACAAAATACAGCAGTAATTTACCACAAGATGGACCACTTTCTTTTTGAGGGACATAAAATGACTTGACTGGCTTCACAGAACCCACATTGGTTTTGCCACAATTTCAATTCTAATCTGCAACTCCTCAGCTTCTACTCTAACAAGCTGACAGCAATAAAAGGGAATCATGAAATACCTTAAAGCAACTAGAACCAATGATTTTAAAATTTCCATTCAATCTTAAGTTTGACCAAGAAAGGATTTCTCAATCTTGACAGGAAGTTTCCTTTTCCCTATTAAAATCCTTCTCCCAATTCCCAAATTCAAACTTGAAATTATGCTCCTATAGTCCTGAATCAAGGGAGGAAGCTGGAGAGTAGAATGGCTTTGGACAGGCAAGCCCCTTCCCCAGAGAAGTCCTTAGGTATTTCATGATAGCTAGAAAGGGATTTGCTTTCAAATACAGGATGCTGACCTTTGGAAAAGGAGCTCTTGCCCTTATTAAGATAGCTACAAATGTGCCAAGTTTGCTGCAGTATGGATTAAACTATTCATTTGCCCAGGCTTTTTTGATGTATGGCTTCCTGCATTGAGCCTGGAGGTGCTATGAAGATGTTTAAGAAATCATCTTAAACTTATGTGTACACATAAGACCTGGAATGCTATGAGATCTTAATGGGGGAAAAACAAAGCTTAGAGCAACCCTGAGGGGATAGCAATAAAAATTAGTAGACGTGGTGACCCAAGATATAGACAAGGCAATAAAATATTACCCTGCTTCTAGGATTCAGCATAATCAAAAGGTGGGAAAGAAATAAACCTTTGACAAGATCTGGAATATGAAAATCAAACGATTGAGCCATAAACTTTCCTAACCAGAGCATGTATTCTTCTCTCTTGTGCCCCATTTAAATCCTTTCTACGATTCAGCATCAAGTATCTGCTCCCCGTGGTGTCAATTGGGCCCATTGATTGCATAGTTGACATTTTAATGGGGTGTAACATCCTCGTGGCTGAGATCAAGTTCTCTGAAAGCAAACTTTAGGTAGTGGTTGAAGGGAAATTCTTCCACTCAAAAGATGTAATTACAATTTTACAGTCTGCTGAAAATAACTGGATGATCTTCCCAGCAGGAAAGAAGGGATCTCCAATGACTGTGGAGCACCATAGACAGCCAGATCCAGGAAGCTCTGAAAAGATGGAAGACTTGGTTGACACAGGCAGAAAATGTTACCTAGTGTTCTTCCATTCCTCCATTTAGACAGCTTCTTGAAAAATCCTCCCTTGTCCTTTTATTTTAATATATTTTCAAGAAGGCCCTGTAGTTCAAAAACAGATGTGACCAACTTAACAGAAAAGTTGAAATGCTATAAATGTGTGACCTCTCAGGGATTGCTTAGGAGAGACCCAAGGGACAGAGTTGTTCATGCTGCTGCATATACATGCAGCCCAACACTCCCTTTGGTGATCATTATCCTGAAAATGTTGCTTGTTGCCGATCTCTTTATTGGGAAGAAAGACCTGTTCAGGCTCAAAGACTCACTCTGAATTTTACAGTGGGTTTCGCACTTGCATATAGTTCACACTTTTTGAAGGTACTGTATTTGGCTGAATTTTTTAGATTGTAATGACAATCTAGAGGAGAGGACTGGGGAGAAAATTGCTGCACCACAATTTTTAGAACATACCTTGCTGAATTAATATGGTAGAAAACTAAGAAATACTGTTTGCTGAAATATATCATTCACAATTCAGAATATATGCAGATGAATACATTTGGAAAAACATATCAAGCTGCGTATATCACTGAAATGTACCCATAAAATACATTTCCTTATGGAAATCTCTTTTCAAAACATGTCCAAACTAGTGGGAAATTGTGAAAATGTGTGTATTTAGAACTATGCAAAGCAGTTTGAGATGTACTGGGAAAAAAAGAACTTCACACCACTCATTTGTCACTGTAAAAATACCCACTGCTCAGAAGAAAAATTACAGACATTGAGGGAAGTGTCCTTGTCCAGAAAACACATTGCATTCTACATAAACACCTCCAGGCAACTTGCCAAAAGAAAATATGCAACACTAAGAAGCAAAACCTCTCCTAAAATAATATCTCCACCGGCACAGAATTATCTGGGTAACACCCAAATCCCTTTTCTCAAATGTACAATAATAAGAATCTACCATTCTCTCACTCCCCTCCCAATATTAAGAGACATAAGCTACTCTTCTTTTAAAAGCAGGGGTATGGAGAGTCCTGAGAGCAAAGCAGAAACTCAACCTAGCCTGCACCCTTTCCTTCCTTTCCTAAGAACGTATATGTACTTACACCTGAGGTGGTTGTTGTTGTTGTTGTTGTTATTATTATTATTATTATTATTTTAAAAGGAAGCATTAAAACAATTCCTTCAAATTCCAAAAAGAACATTTGGGAACAGGAAACACACCAGACATCTCCTGGAGGAGGGGAGATTGTGTGGGGCTGACAAGGAAAGCAAGATTTGTCCTTTTTGTGTACGTGCGGTGATGCTGCACGTACATCTCAAAGGCATAGAACTTGCATTCTTATGTTGGAAGGTTGCTTTGGTTACTTTGAAAAAAAAACATTGGAAATTGTGGATGCCTTGGCTGGCAGCCTCTTATTTGTTCCTTACCTCAAGATACTGGCTTTATCATCTTATCCCCCAGCCACATCTAAGGCCGCTAAAGTCATCTTTATGTCTTCTGGTATTAACATAAATTGTGTCTTTTAAGCAGACAATAAGCTGCAGCAGTTTTGCCATGGGTGCAATTTGGCACACTTCACCAACCATTCATTGGATTCTGGCATTGTGACTATAACAGAATAGGGATTGTCAATGGGGGGGCAACTAATTTTATGGCAGTATAGTTTGCTGTTGGCTCAAGGACTAACTTGGCTACCAGGAAGAGTCATTTGAGGAATAGCAAGAAAATTATGCTTGCAGATTCCTGCTTACCTTCAGACACTACATAGAGAATCATGATCTACTTATTATATTCACCTACAAATGAATTTTATAATCTGTAGAAGTAGCATCTGAGTGAGAGGGAGAAAATAGAACTATTTTCCAGGGATAGAAAATCCCCAGGTGAATGCAAAAACTAATGAACTTCCATTTACGAAATGAGGACCTCTGTGATCTCACAACATCAGCCAGTCTACTTCAGGGCTCAGTGTGAAATAAAGATGTGGATAACTGTGGATGTGTGCAAACAATTTATTTTATTTCCCTTGTGCATGGAATTGAAGAATGAGGGGATTTTTGATTCCCCAAACTCTTTTACTTCAGGATGGGACAGTGGACTTTTCCTATTTGGTTACAGCAGTTTGAGGTTGTTAGTTTTTGGTAATTTTCAAACTGGTTTTAAGGAAGTGGAAGCTGGGGCACTGTGGAAGTGCCTTGAGATGATTGTTGATCAATAGGAAATATGTGAAGAACTCTTTTTAAATCAAAGAATTAACTGTAACTAGGCCTTTGCAAGAAATTAATGACTTAAAAATGAGATCAAGCTATCAACTATCAATTAATATTTGGAGGCACAACTGCCCCAAATCGGTCTGATTGAACTCCAAATTGCCCTTCAAATTGTACACAGATGCCAATTATAAAAATTCAGAATTGTATTAATGTAGACATAGGAAGGACATGAACAGGCAATAGTTATTGTAGGTTACTGGAATCGGTAAATAACTGATAAGGACATGAAGAATCCTTCATACTGGGGCTTGAAATATTCAGAAATTTATTAGAAATAAAAGACAGTGTTGCCAAAAACTGAGATGAGAACCAAATATGAAGATTACTGGGAGAAGGTTTTTTTATAATCTGATTAAAGCACTATGCAAGAAATGTAACATGGTCCAAGTTTGGTGCCTTTCAGGGATCAGAACTAAAATGGCGAAAGCTTTTCAGAAACTGACTTGATATTCATAAACAGCATTGCAAATTAGAAAGAAATGTGGTTGCTGTCCCTGAATATAGGCCAGGACTGGTAATGTTTTTTGTAGTGAGGAGACACTTTTTTTCTTTTTTTTTCTTTTTTTTTCTTTTGACAGGTTGCCCACCCATGATGCAAGGTTTTTTTCTTGGGAGGAAGTGTTGTTAATTTGTGCTTTAATTTTGCCTCTGTCAATGATTTTTATTCCTTTAAAGTTGTAAAATAAGGCTGCTTAATTCTGAGAAATTTACTGAAAAGAAGGTGACAGAGACAAAAATATTCTTCACTTAAAGAGGAAAAAGAAAAAAAGATACAAAATAGAGAGCATTTGGCTTGGTGCAAATTCATTGGAAAGACTATTGGGGTTCTAATCAATTGCAAACTGAATGTGAATTGGTATATGAAGTAGCTATTAAAGAGGCAAATATAATTTATATTTATTTTCCTTATCATAGATAAGTCAATTTTCCACAACGTAGCAAAGATGGTTCTACACTTTTCTGGGTTGATTGGATCATACCCTCCCCCCTTGCTCATTTTGAGCATCACATTTTAGAACGGATTCAGACTAATCGGAATGGATTCCGAGAAAGGCAACAAAATGATCAGGAGATTGGAAACTCAATCCTAGGATGGAGAGAATGAAAAAAGATGGAAAGTGGAAAAGAGGGGGGGGGGATCTTATAACACTCTTCAAATAGTTGAACCTCAGCATGCAGATCATCCCAGAATACAGGATACAGACCAATGGTCTTAAATTACAAGAAGGAAGGATCTGTTGGAAAATTAAGAACTTCTCCACAGTAAGAACTAGCGAAAGCATTCATAAAGAGGCAGTGACCTTCTTTGCTTGAGGTGTCAAAAAGGAAACCTGATAGTACATCAGATGCTCTCCTTTATATTCCTGCACAGGATCTGAGAGTTGGATTTAGTGGGCTACATTGCCCCCCCCAGCTCTATGATTCATTTAAATAATAATATGTATAATATATTTCCTCTACTCCATCTTAACACTGCATCTTAGATATGTACTTCTTACAATCCTTTGCATATTAAGAACACATACCAAATCCCTCTGTTTACTCCCAGACCTCAGGGAACAGCATAATTATGAGTAATAGCTGCACAGTGAAAGGGCAAGCCTATCATTATCCATATAAATATCAGCGCAAGAAGGTTAAACACCATCTCAGCTACCACATTTTTGTAAATCATTGCTCCCAAATAAATTCATTTTTATAAAAGATATTATTTGCTGGCATCCATACTACTTTCCTTCGTAATGCTCCAGCATACTTACAGTAGTTAAAGCAAGCATGAAGACACCACTTTCTTTATTCTTTCTCTTTTCTTCTCATTCCTTTCAAAGGTTTCTAAAGAGGATCAAGGAGGGGAGATTTTGAACAGATTGTTATGGCTCTTGCATTTGTCCCTTGCCAATGTGTCCGTTCATGGAGTTTAAAATACTTATGTCCACTTATATGGACCAACATATGTAACATATGAACTAAGATATGTAGAGGACAACTTTTTTTAACTGATTAATATAAAATCCCTATTTTAATGGGGATTCTGCCCATTATTTGGGGGATTCTGAGGATTCTGCCTAAGGCAGATCATTAAAATGTGCCTTCCTGTTTTCTCATCTGTGTTTTCATGCTGAAAGTCTGGGAACTTTTTTTTGTTTGATTTCCAGGGGATTTGGTAAAATCCTAAGAAAAGCTCCTGAGCATTTTTCATAAAAAAAATGGCTAAGCTGTCTCCTCCTGAGGTTTTTTTTTTCAGTCTTTTTTTTTAATGTCTGCCACTGTCATCCAATGGAGATAGAAACTCTTTTACAACACAAAGTAGAAGAAAAAATAAAGCTGCCTTTTTTTCTCTCTCTATTTTCTATAACTGCAGGATATCACATAGAATTTAAGGTAGATGACCTCAATTCCACTGAAGAAAGAAGGTCAAGGCCACCCAATGCAATCAGTGTTATTTAGGAGGTGTCTGGATTGTTTGTTTTCCTGTTCCACCCTTCTTAGTTGTTGCAAAACTAATCTTGCTCTCCAATATGTTTACTAATTGCAAAAAAAATATTGTACCAATAAAATGAATGAGCCTTTTTGCCCAGTCTTGCTGACCTAGTGTTCTTCCACCTGTCAATTCACTCACTTTGTTATGCTGGCAGTACATGTTTCGGTTCCTGTAGGAATTCCACTTCCCCCCTTTCTATTTTTTCCCCTTTCTGAGGAAAAAGATAAACATCCATGTGGCAGCATTAGGAATGGGGTTGCCCAGGAACAGGGAGGCTAGATTCTTCCCCAATGTAGTCACTATTTCACTTGTATGGCCTTGGAGAGAGGGAATGATAGCTGAAGAATTTCAGAGATGTGATCAGATGCCTAAAGAAGTTAGGCCAAAGTCATCCCAGGGCTTACAAGCAGTCATTGAGACACTTGCAAACTCTTCACATCTACTCCACATCTCACTCTCCCTCCTAGGCATTACTGCTGACATGTATGACCTTCTCGCCTTTGACAACTTCAAAAGGGAAAAATTAAGAACCTTCTGAATCAAGGACACCCTTTCACTAAGAATCAGATAAACTAGATAGACCATGCTAAGTCAGTTAATGCTTTCATAGCCATAGACCAAAGAAAGAAAGAAGCATTGCCGCATAGAGCCACAAAATATCTGTGCCCAGATTTTTCTTTCTATCCCAGCCCCTATTGCCTGTTGGATTTGTAAAAATTGGCATTTGAACCTATTCCAACATTCAGCCAACCAACCAACCCAACAGCCAAATGGCTGCAAGTATTGATTCAAAACTGTGGACTTTGGTCATACAGACACAAGCAATACACATGCATTTGTGCACACACATACATATACAAATACTTGATGCTATTTAATTTTTTCTGTAACATACATTGTGAATTTCATCTGTCCATGTTGTTTGAGCATTTTAAATATAAAATGCTAACTTTAAACTAATACTTTAGTAATTATGAGTAAAACAAAAACAATGAAACAATGAAAATGAAAGGAATTTCTTATGTATGTATATATGCACACACAGAGAGGGAGACTATATATAATGTTTATGGGTATAGATATATTGTACAGCTATATAACTGGATGCTCACTGATGAGGGACATATTATTTTTCAATGGTTGTTATAATATATCATTGTGATATGGCTATCCTAACATCCATGCTTGTTTTGTATGGGCAGCATATATTTGAAATTATTAACACTGCTGTCACATGACAGATAGTCTTTGCTGTATCTTTATTTGTAGGTGGTTGGGTCACAAGAGTGGATGGGGAAATTCAGGGATAGAGATTTCATATTTTATATAATCAAAACAAACTGTTCTATATAGGAGGAATTCCTTTGAAGAGCTGGAAGTCCACTTATCTGAGGCACTGTTCCTGTCTGCTATTCATCCAGAACAAAAATACTGGATAGGTTTCAGCAAAGCCACAATTACATGGAAAAAATAATGTATTACATTAAGAATGCAAGAAGACAACTTCTGCAATAACTGAAATTGGAACTCCTCAACCTTTTTCAAGCTCTGCTGCCCAGTTTTCTGAGGTAGATTTCTAATCTTTTTCAGACACTTCCAAATTCTTTCCCCATGCACACAGTAACCGATATGATTATTTTCTTTCTCTCCCCTTTCCCCCCTACTGTTATTTCCTAAACTTATGATGAGTCACATAGTCAATCATTCACTTGAAACTTTTTGGCTTCCAAAACCAAATAGCATTTTCTATTGAATACATTCTACTGGGCAGATGTCTCTTGAAGATCCTTACAGTATTCTTGTATTGTACCAATTCCTTTATTTTATGTCTTCCGTGCCAATGTTAATGGTGCATGAAATCTTCTACTTGATCCACCTACTTCACTTTGATTCAAGACAGCAAACGTTGTATGTATCTATGCCATCTAGTCAGGAATTAGGCATAAATAGAATGATCTTGTAGTAGTTCAAGACCAATATGTCATACCACCATCCCATCCTTCCAATGCTTGGAATTTAGGTAGAAATGTGTTCATGAAATTATTCTTTGTACAACAAGCAGGAGTGATTTGTCCAAATCCCAGTGAACCTTCTGAATCTGAAGGCTTGATAGTTATTCTGATATTTGGAGAAATAAATTGAGCTGTGGGAATTGCAGAATGGAACAATTGGCCAAAGCCACCTGGCCTCATCTGCTTCATCCCAGCCCCCTCCACCACAGCCAATCCACTGTGGCTATCACGCCCCAGTCACTCCTCCTCCATCTACTCCTCCACTGAGCATCTTGCCCTGGCTGATTCACTGCTCAGGACAATTAGCCATACATCCCTGCAGCCAATCTGCGTGCCAAGGGGTGGGCCTCTGCCTTCCTGTAGGACATGACACACAGACAGGGCACCAGGTGGGGCAGGCAGCGGCCTCAGGTGTTGGGCTTTTTCAAAAGGCTGTGTGCCAGGAGGTGGTGGACATGGCAGTTGCTGTGCAGGGCAACTGGACTGTTTCTCCCCTCCAGGCATGCCTTTCTGGGGGTAGCACAGCATCCTGCCACCACCCAAAAAGAAGGCACTGGGCTCCACCCTACCTCACCATGCTGCTGCCTGCTCAATGCCATTCCAGGACACAATAATGGTGCCAACATAGGAAACATATCCTGTAGTAAACCAAGATGTTTATGTTGTCCCCAAATTTACACCAGTAGCATCTCACCAACTTCACACACAAGGCACCATGACATTTTTCTTCTGCAGTTAGTCCCCTAGTTAAGAACATCCAATTTACAGACAACTTGTAGTTGTTCTCCTTCCTCAAGCTGATGAACTGCTGAAGCAGCACAATATTTTCATGAACCGCTGAAGATGGGTATTTTTTTTTATATATATAGCCTATTTTCAGCAGTTCGTGAAAACATTCAGTGGTTTGTCAGCTCAAGGAAGGAGAACTCCATCTGCCATTTTTAGTAACAGGCAGCCCATTCATATGTCAAGTTTCAACTTACATACAAATTTGAGTTAAAGACAGCCTTAGGAACAGATCCAGTTCTTAACTCAGGGACTGCAACATGATATATGTCATCACTTGCTCCTCTGGAATCTATGTAGGACAAGAAGGACAAATTTTGCACAAAAGAATTAATGGATACTAGTTTGACAATAGAACTCAAAACAAAGACAAATTATAGCAGAATATATTAATATCCCAGAATAGTCTATTAAAGATCTCAAAGAAACTCTTCTAGAACAAAAGAATTGCACCAGCACCCTTGAATGAGAAACTGCTGAACTGCCACACCTTAGAATGTTTCAGGCAGTCTTAGAAAGTCCCAAAACACACAGTTTTTCAACACAATTATTAATTGATAAGGTGCTAGTAATCTGTTTCGTATGTCACTTCCATCTGAATAACCACCCTGTTTTCTCCCATCTAATCCCAGATTAAATGCTACATCACTTTAGCCACTCCATGGATCTAAAAAAGTGAGTGGTAGTTTGCAAAAACTTTTAAGTTTTGAGTATGAAATCTTGCTCCCAGACTTTTTCTGAGTATGGTTGCCATAAACTAATAAAGGTCTCCTCCTACCCTTATCTTCATCTGGACAGCTCTTCAAATGGGAGATGATTTCAAATGAAGGATTATCCTTTATAAAAAAAGGAGACCAGGCAGTTCTAGAGTAAACATAAAGTATGGGGATACTTTGTAACTTAGTGCTAAGAAGCTGCCTCGTAATCACTAATTCAATATTTTTTTCCCATTTCCTGATGTAAGTTGCCCTAGTTTTATTCCATTATTGAGAATTAATTCCAGTTTCCAAACAAAACCAAACAAAAAAACAGTGTGACCCTAGTTTGGAGATATCAAAGCAGTCGGCTTCTGTCCGTATGACTCATTATGTGAATACAGCCTAAGCTGCCTGGGGAAAGCTCATTAATGCATCAGCTCCTTGCATAATCAACCCAAACCTTTTACATATATAAATAAATCCAAGCCATAGAAGAAGATGGAATGCTCTTCAGTTTTACAGCAAATTAGGTTTAATGGACAATAAGTGGCAAGATTTTAAAAAGAGGGAAAAAGTGAATCAGTTGATCAATATTTAATCAAGAGCTCTTTATTTTTTTATAAAGGAGGGCTTTTAAAAAAGCCTGATTTAAAATCAGTGACTCGGCTGGATTTTGCAATTCCACAGGGTTAGTGCCTATATAACAAAGCTTAAAAAAACCCCTTTAAATGTAGATTAGCAGCAGGATAGAGAAAAGGCCACAGTAACAGATCAAAGAGAGTGAAGGGGGCAATGATGGAAAGGGGGAGGAGGGAGGGGAAGAAACAGAAGAGCTGCAGTGCCCATGGCAAAGTATTCCTGTAAAGAGTTTGGTGAGTAAGCAACATACTTAAGATAATTCCTTTTGATTTGCTAAGGAGGCATAAGCTATAATCAAGTAAAGGTTTAGTAAGCAAGAAGCAAGGCTATTTTCAGATTTAAAATCTAATTCATTTTTACTGTTTTTAGAGATTGCTGTACAACCCAAAAGGGCATTTTGCATTATCATTACAGATCACCCTACATCAACAACTTGATTATGGCCTCAGACAACAGCAACAAAAATTAGTTGACCCCACAGAATTTCAGCCTGTAATGTTGCTTTTTCTGTGCTTCCCAAATCAATAACTTGCTGTTATTTTCTAATGCTATTAAGATGTTGGGTCTGGAGAAAGACATCTAATTAGGTACTATAACTTTAGGGAACAAAGCTAAACTACTGTCCCTGGCACACATAGAATTAAATTTCCCAAATTTACTCTGTCTAAATCAATGACAGTTCTGACACAACATCCATTCCAATATTTCTTATATGACATGCCTCCTGGGATTTTCAGGGTCATGGTCATATTCAGGAAAAATAATCTTGAAAGATGTTCTTGACATTTTGGACTTCTTACAATTTAGTGTACAGTTGCTTATATAGCCACTTCCCGTTTGCTTCTTGGGTGATCAGAATGTTTAAAAGACCAAACAAGATACATGAGGACCTGAACTGTCCTTTTTTCCATTTTGCTACGGTATCTTACTCCCAACACTCAAGCTTTCAATTCATACCCACTCAGGCCAGAGCAAACAGGAGTTTGTGAGGGCATGGTGCCAAAGATGGCAGAGGAAGGTGCTCCAGAAGACGAGAAGTAGAAAGAAGACTATATGTTTCCTCCCCACACAGCTGTTCTGCTGCCAGTTTTACTGTTTTTATCCTGATTTGGTAGAAGTACTAGATGGCTGTTCCAGTCTACTGATGCTTAAGACAAAAGAGAGATTAATGCCCAAACAATCTGAGGTGGTGCAGCTTCCCAGCATCCCCCAAATGTTGTGAGGTGAAAAGCCAACTCATTCATCAACAACTCAGATTCTGCTCCAGAAGAACAGTTGTGTTTATAGCTGGAACTCTGCAATTGTGGAGTGGGCAGCTTCTCAGTGGCTGGTATTTCAGCTTCATCATCTCGACTCCCACCTTTGGGATTTTCCCTCCTTCCACTATGTTGTCTTGCTACCACCTTTTACCCCCTGCAATCATTTTGAGAGGCAGTTTGACCACTCTCCCAACCCAGTGCCCAGTCTGGACTTTGTAAATTTTATTTTCTCACTATGAAGAGAACTGGTAGTGAAGAAAGAACAAAAAGGGCGTGTGAGGCACCTAGAGACTGTTATTTTTCAATCTCATCAGCTAAGTGATGGCTATGCTGATGGGCAATGTGGAAAAACAGAGCTCAGCAGTAGAGGCCCTCACGCTACAATGCAAAAGATGAGGGCTAAGCTAGGGGTTATGGGGAAATGTCCAGTGGGTAATGAAATATTAGTTGTACATCCTTATGGAAAGCAACAGCATCAAATGGCTGCAGGACTTTTCATTTAGATCTGTCCCAGCCTCCAAACTGCTCAGTTTCTTCAAGCCTCTCATCCTTTCAAGAACAAGAGGGGGTATTACATAAGGACTGGATTCAAGAGCTATTGAAATCAGTGTTCTATTTTTTGTGTTTGTGTGATTAGATCTTTACAGATAGAATAGGTTTCCTGCTGTGCAAGTTATTCCTCAAAATCTTGAAGGATGAAAAGATGTGACTGCAACTATAGGACTAAATGCAAAGTTTAACCTCCTGGATTTTTGTTAATCTTTCAGTTGCAGCCCTTACTTCTCACCTGAATCTGTTTGGAACTGAAATTTGTTCAAGCTCCTTAGAATGCTTTCTTTGTATTTGTGGTTATCCAGGGGATTCAGTCAGAGATACAACTCCTGAAAGAGAGCAAAATTGGGAGGCATGCAAAGGGGAACTAGTTGGGAAGTCTATTTTTCAAGAAGATGCCATTGTATAGGCTCCCTGAGTGACAATGAATAATTCAGAAAGACTCTATGCAGGAAACAGCAAAGTCTTTTGGTTTCTTCTCCTGTGCAGTCCCCACCCCAAATTCTGTTTGGTTCCAGCAAAAGGGAAGTCAGAAGAGCTACAGCTGCATCCTCTAGGCTCTCTGGAGAAGGAAAATCCTAGCAACTCTTGGGGAGTAAGGCTGCTGCCTTCTTAAAGCTTCAGTTACACCAGAATAACCAGTCCTTTAGAATAGAATAGAATTCTTTATTGGCCAAACATGATTAGACACACAAGGAATTTGTCTCCAGTGCATAAGCTCTCAGTATACATACAAACAACAAAGTGATAGATCATAGATCATAAATCATAGTTACAATCATTAATCATAAGTTACAAACAAGTGATAAATCATAAGATACCAATAGAAGAAGGTAGTAGGAAAGATGACAAGATGAGAAAGATGTCCCCTTTGGGGGACAGAACTACATTCATTCATAGTGTTCAAATATGCATATTATTTTAATATGCTATATGCATACTAAGAAATGTGAGCTTGCGATGCAAATATAGGTTGTACAGGTTAATAGGTCCAGATGGTCAACTGACTTGACTCAATGGCTTGTCTTATCTGTCATTCAATAGTGGTACCAAGTTATCTGATACACAGCAGAAAAAATATTGCAATACAGCCTGTAGAAAAATATCACTACTCTCACATTGGGTTCTATTGCAAGTTTCCTTTATTACCTTATTTTGGTATTGTATCTAGCCACAGAAAAGAAATACTGGCTAAATATAACAAAATAAAAAGGTATTTATATTTCACTGCTTATTAGGTGTTAAATCAATGCTAAAAGGTTTTTCAGATGCTTTTTCTTTCACTGATTCAAGAATACTTGGTCTGACTAGTCTTTACCAATCTGAAACCCTTGAGATGTTTGGTCCTACAATTTTAATCAGCCCAAGCGAGCATGGTAAGGTGACCAACTTTTTTACAATGAGAAGGAGGACACAAATAAATTGAAGAAAAAATATATGAATAAATAAAATTAATTATTAAAACTGAAACAATAGCATAAGCGAATAAACTTGTAAATAAAATTATACATATTTGGAAATGATTAAATAGATAATGAATGAATAAAATGTGAATTATTGTGCTCACCTGTGTATGATTGAATATTCACTGAGAAAGAAGTGAGTCTAATGCATGCGTGTGTGCCGTGTTGTGTTTCGGTAAGACGTAAACAAAGCCACTTGCGCGTGACGCACTCTTGCGCGCGGTGCAGTCTCTCAAAATAATTCTCCTGTGCAGTGCGCATGAGTCTCATAATCGCGTCTCGCCACACTGTACTGAGCCTTGACAAATTGTCATGTCAAATACAAATATGTCACATCACACGCAACAGATCAGCTCAGCATCGATCGAATACGGAGATTTAGAGATTAGTCTTCAAATATCGAAAAGGAGGACATGTAGGAGGACACTTTTCGAGAGAGGACAAAACTTACAAAAGAAGGACTGTCCTCCCTAAAGGAGGACGATTGGTCACAGGGTGCATTATACCTGCTTCAACCAGATCTCTTTCCATTGTTTTGGATAATTCCCAACATCTCCAATGATAGAAATCATTGGTACACTAATGCAGAATAGTTGTCATGGTCCAACACAACTGGAGCTCATGATATTTGGGGAGCATGCTATGTGACAAACTTACAGAGGTAATTCCATCTTTTACTATCCTGCAATAATATTAATATTTTCAGAAGCAAATATTATAGAATGAGAGCTTGTGGCCCTCAGACTCTCAGGCTACACTGCCAACCAACTGAATGACAGCCTCTGTATCCAGAGAGTAGAATGTTTATTTAACTTTTAAATGAGTGGTTGCAACTCAAAGATGCTATGCTGCACCCCTTTGTAGGAAGCTGTCATCCCAACATATCATGGAGACATTTTAGCTAGGCTTCAAAATACTTTTCCTCCTCCCATTCAATAGAAGGAGAATTTTCATGTCTTATTGAAATGTGATGTTGAAAGAAACACCCATCAAAATAGAGGCTGTAATATTGGATCATTTTGCTGTGGTTGTTCCAACTGTTGTGGTAATCTAAAACCAAAGAAGAACTCAGAAACACTGTTTTTTATGATAACTTGTTCCATGTGTGTCCTTCAACTAGATTAAACCGCAAAGACACTTTCCTTTTGAACTCCTTAAATGATATTTGACCCTTCTCCTTATTGTAAAGGCACCAGTAGAACAAACAAACATCTTTCAAGTCTCCAACACTTATGGAATTTTAAGGAGAGAATTATGCACCAGAACAGTAGCAATTTCTCTCCCCCCCCTTTTTTTCCCATCTGATTGCTGGATACTTCTTTGAGCTAGGGTTTGAATACCTAAGCAGAAATTTAAATATATTACAGTATCTGAAAGCCATGCACGACAGCGGGACATGATAAGCTTTATGGACTAAATGGACTAAAGATTCCCTTGGTCAGGACTTGCCAACAAAGCTTCCTCCTCCCCTTTTCACCTCTAGTGGCTATTTCAGTAAAACTTCAGTGTGTACTCACTTCTACCACAAAACTACTGTAAAAGATGTAATTCTTTAAAATCTCAAAATACTGTGATCTACCTGAATGCATTTTAGTGTGGTACAGAAAGCAACAATGAATTAATTAATTTGTCATCCATTGTCCTCAGTTAGATTTTTTTTACTTTACTTTCGTAAACTACTAAAGACCCATCTCTGCCGGCAGGCCTGGGGCGGTTGAAATCTTGCCCCTAGCCAGTGTATGTCTGTGTGTATGTTTGCTGAATGAATGGTTCTTAATTTAGGGGTTCTTCTTTTTATATATTTATTTTTATAAATGTACTATTTAGTTTGTATTGGATTTCTATTTATGCTGTAAGCCGCCCTGAGTTCCCGGAATAGGGCGGCATAGAAATTTAATAAATAATAATAATAATAATAATAATAATAAAGTTGTGTAATATATTTAAATACAAGAATGTTGACCATGCAGAAAATGGCCTATATATAAACATTTCCAGCTATTGCAGTTTCTCTGTAATATTTGAAATCAAGTCTAGTGCAAAACAGGGTTTGGCATTAAAATAGCAACAGCACTTAGACATATACCGCTTCACAGTTCTTTACTGCACTCTCTAAGCAGTTTACAGAGTCAGCATAATGTCCCCAACAATCCGGGTCCTCATTTTGCCAACCTTGGAAGGATGGAAGGCTGAGTCAACCTTGAGCAAGTAAAGATCGAAGCCCTGGCAGTCAGCAGAATAAGCCTGCAATACTGCATCCTAACCACTGAGCCTCCACAGCTCTAATGAGCTTACAAGATCAGCTAGAGAAGTGATGGCGAACGTTTTAGAGACTGAGTGCCCAAACTGCAACCCAAAACCCCCTTATGCATCGTCGAGTGCCGAGTGAGTGTGGCCCATTGGGTGGGCATGGTTGCAGTGTAATGGCAGACTGGGTGGGACTAAAAAGTTCAATCAATCAATTCCAACTTTGCAAGATCTTTTTTTTTCTGCAAGAAATTGAAATTGACTGATTGAACCTTTTTTTTTTTTTTTTGCACATGGCAGCGGAGGCCTAAAGTGAAAAGGTTTTATAAACCCCAGCTGAAGGCCTAGGATTGGGACGACAGTGCATGTGCCCACAGAGAGGGCTCTGAGTGCCGCCTCTGGCACCCATGCCATAGGTTCGCCACCACTGAGCTAGAGCTTCAACACCGTAAACAAGTTTGCCAAGAGATCCCAAGAAATAGACTTTTAATAATATTTTTTTATTTTTTTTTATTGTTTTTTTAATTTTTAACAAAAGAAAAATACTCAAATCAGATCATAATATTAAAGTAAACAGTAAACATAATCAAAACATAAATACATATTTCAGAATCATCCATAAACATAACATATGTACTTATTTCAATAAATCTACTAATAATAACTCAACTAAGAATAATCATAAACCATATTTTCCAAACAATTAACATTGCTGCTCGGTACCCCCACCACCACATCCCCCTAACCCTAACCTTCCCCCCTCACTTACCATCTAACTACCTACTCTCCTCCCTCCTTCTCTATCTCCCTCCCTCTACTCCGCCCTACTGTCCCTTTTCTTCCCCCTTCTTATCAACTTTCTACTTGCATCAGCCTTCACTCCTCCTTCCTCTTTCCATCAGATGTGGTGCCCAGAGGCCACCCGAACAACCCCTTAATAACAATAATTACACTTTTAATAATATTGATGTGCATTGTGTTGGAGAGGAAAACTATCTAGATGGGCAGCCCTAGAAAGGAAATGATTCAATGTGATTCTTCAAAAGTATATATATATTGTATATATACCAAAACAACACGCTGTTTATATTTTAACAAGGAAAAAAGGACAATAATTAATTAACAATCAATAATATTAAATTTGATAATTCCATAAATAATATATTAATGATATATCTCTTTGATCTTTCCTTCTCCCATTTGTATTCTCCTTCTTCAACCTTAGCCAAAATATACAGTGGGGCAAAAAAGTATTGAGTCAGCCACCAATTGTGCAAGTTCTCCCACTTAAAAAGATGAGAGAGGCCTGTAATTGTCATCATAGGTAGACCTCACCTATGAGAGACAAAATGAGAAAACAAATCTAGACAATCACATTGTCTGATTTGGAAAGAATTTATTTCAAATTATGGTGGAAAATAAGTATGTGGGCACCTACAAACAAGATTTCTGGCTCTCACAGACCTGTAACTTTTTCTTTAAGAGGCTCCTCTGTCCTCCACTCATTACCTGTATTAATGGCACCTGTTTGAACTTGTTATCAGTATAGAAGACATCTGTCCACAATCTCAAACAGCCACACTCCAAACTCCACTATGGTGAAGACCAAAGAGCTGTCGAAGGACACCAGAAACAAAATTGTAGACCTTCCCACCAGGCTGGGAAGACTGAATCTGCAATAGGCAAGCAGCTTGGTGTGAATAAATCAACTGTGGGAGCAATAATTAGAAAATGGAAGACATACAAGACCACTGATAATCTCCCTCGATCTGGGGCTCCACGCAAGATCTCACCCCGTGGGGTCAACATGATCACAAGAACGGTGAGCAAAAATCCCAGAACCACACAGGGGGACCTAGTGAATGACCTGCAGAGAGCTGGGACCAACGTAACAAAGGCAACCATCAGTAACACACTATGCCGCCAGGGACTCAGATCCTGCAGTGCCAGACGTGTCCCCCTGCTTAAGCCAGTACATGTCCGGGCCCATCTGAAGTTTGCTAGAGAGCATTTGAACAATCCAGAAGAGGATTGGGAGAATGTCATATGGTCAGATGAAATCAAAGTAAAACTGTTTGGTAGAAACACAATTCATCATGTTTGGAGGAGAAAGAATGCTGAGTTGCAGCCAAAGAACACCATACCTACTGTGAAGCATGGAGGTGGCAACATCATGCTTTGGGGCTGTTTCTCTGCAAAGGGACCAGGATGACTGATCCGTGTATAGGAAAGAATGAATGGGGCCATGTATCGTGAGATTTTGAGTGCAAACCTCCTTCCATCAGCAAGGGCATTGAAGATGAAACGTGGCTGGGTCTTTCAGCATGACAATGATCCCAAACACACCGCCCGGGCAACGAAGGAGTGGCTTCGTAAGAAGCATTTCAAGGTCCTGGAGTGGCCTAGCCAGTCTCCAGATCTCAACCCCATAGAAAACCTTTGGAAGGAGTTGAAAGTCCGTGTTGCCCAGTGACAGCCCCAAAACATCACTGCTCTAGAGGATATGTGCATAGAGGAATGGGCCAACATACCAGCAACAGTGTGTGCCAACCTTGTGAAGACTTACAGAAAATGTTTGACCTCTGTCATTGCTAACAAAGGATATATAACAAAGTATGAGATGAACTTTTGATATTGACCACATACTTACTTTCCACCATAATTTGCAAATAAATTCTTTCCAAATCAGACAATGTGATTGTCTGGATTTGTTTTCTCATTTTGTCTCTCATAGGTGAGGTCTACCTATGATGACAATTACAGGCCTCTCTCATCTTTTTAAGTGGGAGAACTTGCACAATTGATGGCTGACTCAATACTTTTTTGCCCCACTGTAATTCTTAATATTTTCAATATATAAATGATTAGATATAGGCATTTTTTATATTTATACAAATAATAATCTCTCTATATAACATTTTTTTCAGCTTATATTATTCTCATAACCATCATCTCATTAGTTCAGCATGCATCCTATTTTTATAATTTTATTCGCTTAAATTCCCTTATATTCAATCCAATTCTTATCAGTCATAATTTCTTCATATTAGTCATCTAACTGTCCAAATTTTCCCATTTAGGTACATCATCCCAATATTTTATGTCATGCATTATAAAAATACTATACTTTTTATCTATCTTATAATATCTACATATAACATCCTTTTAAATCAGTTTATATTTCACTAATGAAATAATTAATTTCATTAATGAAAGTTACATCAACCTGCTATTTTAACATTTCATATATTATAGAACATACTATATTACTTAAATCTCTTATCCTTCTTGTTATAAGTCCCCTTTATGTTCAAAATTCTCTGTTCTTTTAGCCATATTCAAACAAATGTTTATTCACGTAATAGTCCATAGTAATAGTCCAGCAGTTCCTGTATTTTTACAAATGTTGTTGGGAATACAAAAGATGAAGTAAATAAGATGAATACTTTCTGTCTCCCAAACTTTGATAGTTCTCCTGATAATTCTGTAGTCCATTCCATTTTTCTTGTTGTATCAGAATCTTGTAGATTTTTCCCTGTTTGTGTCAAATTCTTTTCCTTTGTTATTTCATCAGTTTGATCATACTCTTCTAATTTGTAGTCTGCTGTCTGATTTATTTGTTCATTTGTTGTTATCTCCTGGGTGTTTTTTAATTGTAAATTTAGATTGGAAATATGCTTATTTAAATCATCAAAGTTGTTTCAAATTTCCTCTGGTTTGAGTCTATTGTCATTTGTATTTGTCCTAACATTACATATATTTCCTCCTGGAAAGTATTTATCTTGCCTTGAAGTATTGCTTCTGGAGGCCATTGATTTTCCAGGTTAAGTCCTTCAGGAGAAAATACTGAATGTGGTGTCCTGTCATTTTTTGATACATATGTGATATCCATGTTATCTCCCCCCTTCAAATAATCTTTCATCAATGTTTTAATTCAAAAGTCAATTTATCAGTCAGTCAAAATTACAGTTCAGTGTGTTAAGCCACTTTAAATCCTTCCTGTAGATTCTCCTCTAAAAGATTAGCCAAAAAGCCAAGGTTTTTCTTTTCCATAAACAGTTCTTAGATTTAAGCAACAGTCCAGGTGTTGTTTTTTTCTTTCAGACACTTTTTACTCTTATAGCTGGCTCTTCCTTTGTTCCCAGCTGTCTTCAGGGCTATTTGCAATTCAAAGAAACAACTTTTTCTTTGTTTCTAAGCATTTCTAGGCATGCTGCCAATTTCTGAGTCCTTATTGTTCTATTCTCTGATTCTCCACTAGATGTCAGCAGTTATTTCTTTTTTCAGTTTTTTTTAATCAAAAAGTTATTTTTGTTATATATTTTTATAATTCCATCAAAAATTATTTAGGGTATAATCTTGACAGTTTTTTAGTTCCTAGACTTGTCCAGACTGTAGTATTTTACATCAAATTTTAGTACATCTCTTTCCTCCTTTAATATTAATTTGCCACTTCCGTCTGTAAGGGAATGGGGATATAGTCCCCTCCCTTCACTTCTGGAGGTTTTCTTGCTTTGGGAATCTTTTCAAGGATTTATTTATTTATTTATTTATTTATTTATTTATTTATTTATTTATTTATTTATTTATTTATTTATTTATTTAATTTCTATGCCGCCCTATTCCGGAGACAGTTAGTTAGTAGACAGAAGAAAGAAGATCAGTACTCACACCAATTCTAAGCACACTGTTCATCAATGTTCAGGTTCGTGCTCTGGGACTTCGGCTGCAAGTAGCTTGGGCTAGACGCTGATTTCACACTAGCCTTTCTCCTGTCAGGTTCGGAGGGCTTTCCCCGGATCAAACAAAGCTATTGTCATCGCTTCGTGATCAATGGGGCACCCCTCCTTCATGGTCACCTCTTCAGGGCAACTTTGGACCCATCTAGGGTCCCCCTAGCACAGCAGTTCTCAACCTGTGGGTCGCGACCCCATTTGGGGTCGAATGACCATTTCACGGGGGTCGCCAAACACCGCAGTCCACCATTTCCCCCCATTTTTTCCCCATTTTTCCCCCATTTCCCCTCGGCCGTCACGCGTGCGCCGTGCACGCGCGATTCGGGCCGTCATGCCGCGCATGCGCGATTCGGGCCATCGTGCCACGCATGCACGGTTCAGGCCGTCGTGCGCACGATGCGCATGCGTGCCACGCATGCACAATTCGGCCCATTGCACCGCGCATGCGCGGTTCGGCCCATCGCATGCACCACGCATGTGCGGTTCGGGCCGTCACGCTGCGCATGGGCAGCGCAGGTGGGCTCTCGGCCTGAAAAAGGTTGAGAACCGCTGCCCTAGCAGGACAAAACTAGCTGTGGGGAGCGGAGGTCCGCTCTCGCATGGCCATGCACTACGGGTGCAAAACTGGAAGTCCAAAATCATTAACAGTTGTTGATGAGTTCCAATAAATGGAAAATTTAAATTGTTCACATTCTTGATGAATAGTTCTTCAGATTTAAATTTGTGAGGAACTTAGTAGAAACTGTCAAAAGTTTAATTATAATATGCATGTTACCTTACACTGAATTTATGTAATTTTTGAACAGGATTTCTGATTCTGTTTCCAGTTTCTCCAACTGTCAACTATATGGTGCAAAAAAGTTATACTTAATCTGCTTGCAGTAGGGCAACACCATCTCTAATAAACTTTATCTTATTTGGGATGACTGCCAGGTGGGCAAATCACTACAAATCCAATTTTACAAACAAGCAAACATCTATGGTGAGAGGTAGTAGCAACTCACAAAGGCCTGGAATGAAACTTCCAGATTATGTTGCCTTGTTTGGTTTCAAGAAGAGGGAGGGAGAGAGAAATTATATTTCTGCTCACTCTCATGCTATTACCTTTATACGGTAGTGTATCGAATCTTCCATTTTATGTGAATTGCCACAGCTCTAGTGTTTTTAACGGCCTACACTCTCATCAACTTATGAAAGATTTACAGCTCTGTCTAAACTGGAGTCATCAATTTCAGTTCCCAGCAAATCAATGCTAAGGCAGTGGAGTGAGAGAAGCACTTTGTAATCTGTTGAGCTGGTTTATGCAATAAATTCACAGAAGTAAACTTCTATTTCTTGATCTGTTTTTGTGGATTTAGAACAAGTAAAAGATGACAAAAAAAATAATTCACAGATTCAACCCCTGTATTTATTACTTCCTAGTCCTTGTGCAATTCCTCAAAGGCCACTTGTCTAGTTTATTTTAATACACTCCACTGGTCAATTTTTTGGGGTGGAAGGGAGAGATTGTGGTTGTAGCTAGAAGGTACTTATCTGGTTGTAAAGTGCTGCATACTGTAAGGATTAACTTTTTCATTCATCAGTGGTTGATTATTCTGCCCCACTTTCTCTACTCCTCTTCTTCTTCTCAAGCCTTCCTCTAAGCTATATCAAGCAAGAGGCATTCATGCTTCCGTCACTGGAGTAAGGAAGATACATCAGAGAAAAGATAGTTAAACAGCAATGTGTTTCATTTCACTATTTGTGGCAGGCTTCTGCAAAGATAGATGATAGGTAGGTAGGTAGGTAGGTAGGTAGGTAGGTAGGTAGATAGATAGATAGATAGATAGATAGATAGATAGATAGATAGATAGATAGATAGATAAAGATAGATAGATAAAAGTGTAGTAGAGGCATGTATAAAAAAAGGGAGGGTTCCAAAGAGTAACCAAAATAGCCCTCTTCTCCTAAGATAGACAAGCCTAGAGTTCATGGGGATGTGAGTTAAGTTATCTGTGTTTCTAGCCCACCACTAGCATCAGGCAGAGAAGAAACACTCTGCATATGATTGCTGTGGACTGGAAAATAGCTTGTCCATTTATACTCCGAAGGATGCTCTATAAATAAACCTAGAAAGTTCACATTAGTTATTCATCACCAAGAAAACAACAGTGTAGACACTCTGGAGCTTAAAACATTTATAACAACATACTAACCTTCTACTTATGTCTTCATATCAAAGAAGAAGTCTAAAAGTGATGGCCAAATGGTCTGAAGAAGAATGTCCATGTGTAATCCCGCCGAGCCTTCCTTACATTTGCTCACCTACATTTTAACATATGTGCACAAAGTAGCAATTGGGATGTTTCCAGCAGCAGTTATTCCTGCTGTGTAGGGCTTAGTTGGGCAGGTTTTGCTCACGAGACTAAGAAAACACAACTGTAGTGGCCCATTGGTGCAGCCGTTATGTGCAGTAATCCTTAAACTACAGAGACATGTGAGTTATGATATGACACAGCTGGTTTTAAAATAAAGTTGATCGTATAAGATGAAATTCCATGAAATCAATTTCTTGCAACTGAGGAACATCTCCTCTGCTGAATTGCCTTGATTGCTCCAGCCCTGAATCCAGCATGCTTTCATATGTCATATAAAATGTGTGCTTCCTAGCCTGTAAAATAGTAATCATAAAAGAAATTGCAAATACATTTACGGATGTCTTTGATTTATTATCTAAAATCTTTACTATACTTACTCATTAGGTCTAAAGCATACATGACAATTTAGCTATATCGAAATAAAATGTGTGTGTGTGTGGGGGGGGTTTGGGTAGCATTAGAAAGAATTCTGCAGCCTATTAGAAGTGCCATGGAAACAAGGGAATAAAAAGGATGGGAGTACAAATGAAAATAGGTACTGGGATTCCTAAAAAAAATGTTAGGTGATCATTTTAAGCTTACCCACATGACTAAAGATGAGATTATTTCTTAGTACTTTGATTTTATGCACCTTTGATATTTTTTAAAAATCCTTTTTAGAGACATCAATCATTTGCTTAATTCCCCTCTTTGATCTTGACCTCAGTTCAGAAGAAGAGCGCCATCCTGTTCAAATGAGTTTTTTTTTGAAGTAGTTAAATGATGGCTTTGGCGCTGTGGCTAATAGTTCTAAGCCCTTGGCTTCGTAGATCGGCTGTCTCTGTCTCGGTTATAAAGCTGACCTGCGAAAGGACCTGGCAGTGGTGAAAAATGTTTCTGCCCTTTCCTGCATTTTTACGATCTATATTAAAAGCTGAAAAATGCTTCTGCTCTTTCCTGCATCTTCAAGATATATTAAAAGGAGCTTAAAAGTAGTTCGTATTAGTAGATTAATAAGGCAAGGGGGGGAGGGGAGTTTTTCAGAAATACAAAAGCCTGCTTGGTATGTGCCAGAGTATGAGAAGACTACTCTAGAGATCCTTCAAGAGTTGCCATTGGAAAAGAAAGCCCATCTTTTCGTCTGTGGGAAATCAACAGCGAGAGAGGGAGTGAGGCTTTTGCCTTGGGCTGCAGAGGGCAGCAAAGGGTTAGAGGTAGGTGCCTCTGAGTATATGATTTATTTTTATGGTCAGAAAAGGGAAGAGCTGCGTTTTGCCTGGAGTGTCAGAATAACTCAACTGATCATGAGGGTCGTATATACTGTACTATGCAACCTGACCGAGGTGTCACTATGGTTCATTTACTGCTCTGCCTTTGGCTACATCAGTGGTTCTCAACCTTCCTAATGCCGCGACCCTTTAATAGAGTTCCTCATGTTGTGGTGACCCCCAACCCCCCATCCAGCTGGCCGGGGAGGGGGGGCAAGAAGGCCGCTCTGCCGGCTCCACCCAGCCTGGTTGGAGAAGCACCATTCCTCTCCCTCTTTCTCTCTCTCTTTCCTCTCTCTTCTCTCTCTTTCCTCTTTCTCTTTCTCTCTGTCTTTCCTCCCTCTTTCTCTTTCTCTTTCTCTTTCTCTTTCTCTCTTTCCTCTCTTTCTCTTTCCTCTTTCCTCTTTCTCTCGGTT
The DNA here is from genome assembly GCA_034064705.1 of Bothrops alternatus. NCBI lineage: Eukaryota > Metazoa > Chordata > Lepidosauria > Squamata > Viperidae > Bothrops > Bothrops alternatus. The sequence continues at coordinate 2,677,118 of JARGCV010000068.1, forward strand.
CCTAAGACCATCAGAAATATGTGTCTTCCGATAGTCTTAGGTGACCCCTGGGAAAGGGTCGTTCGACCCCCAAAGGAGTCGCAACTAACAGGTTGAGAACCGCTGGGCTACATAGTCACTTGGGCTGCTGCTGAAAATTACTGCAGCAGGGATGAGGAAAACATGGCCCTCGGATGATGTTAATGCTAGCTCCCATTATCCCTCAACACTGGCCAGGCTTCTGAGAGTTAAAGTGTAATTTATATACAGTTGGGGGATAGGGGTCAGGGGAAATCATCCATTTCCCAACCATGAACTAAATATTTCACTTTTCGTGGTATAGCAAAGTGCCATAAATTATACAAATACTAGTGCCCATTAGGTCTGCATAATATTACATATGTAAAGCTGTAGGGAAGTAGGCAAGTCCTCATTCCACATTCCACCAACAGCCACCTATGCCCCAGTTTCAGTCGACATGCAAGCTGCATAAAGCAAGTAGGCTTTACCCCAATCCTTTCCTTCTGCTAAATAAAATACGTTTTCATTTCTTCTAAACCAAGGCAGAAGCTGGGAATTGAGGATGAGAAGAGAGACATGGTTCATGCCATCTCCCTCCTGCAGCCTCAAAATTAATTAGATTCTCCAAGAATCTGAAGGGAATTCCAAAAAGAACTGAGATGCAGGGAAATTTGTATTAGGAAAATACTGCTACTGAAAGTGATAAGTTGAAAAAAAATAGCAAATTTGTATACCGTCAATTTTTATTTAGGCTGTGAATATATTAAAGCTCAATATTTTCACACAAATATTTATTTTCTCTCTACAAGTTCAATACTTGTGTGTTTTATCCAAAGTCATTTCAGGAGATTGTCTCTAAATTAGGAGTAGGCCCACATCATTTAGTGATCTGCTCAGAGCTTATATTTTTCTTTATATTTTCCTATGGGAGAATTAACAACTTGCACTTTGTAATTTCAGCAGCTTTATATTTTTATCTCATTTCTCACTTAATGTCTTGCATGTGACTATATTTTAACATTTGGCCTTTTTCGTTTTTGAAAACAATAAAGCTTGATTTTGTTTCCATCATGTGAGATTGGTCTACCTCCTACCTCCCAAAAGGAAGAGGGAAGAAGAGCTGATTTCTATAGCATCATACCACAATGCTAGAGAGCCAGGAGAGGGTGCTTAGAATTTACTTCCTTTTCTCCCTCTTCTGTCCCTCTTTTTGTTTAGTTTACTAGAAGAGCAACATTGGTTATAGAAACCTTATATGTCTAATATATTAAGATTAGAAGAGGTCCCACCTCCCCCATCCCATGATAAGCAACGATAGTTTTAATTACCAAGTCATTGTACCAAGGCAGGAAGTGGGACTAAGATATGTATTCAGACTAAGTATCGGTGAGGGGAAATTTAAGACCTCTAATATTTTACCTATAGTCTCAGCCAATGTAAAAATATTCAGGCATTCTTAAATGTTTTGACAATATGTCTTCCCTCAGTGATAGGTAGAAACTTTTTTCTACTATCGCTGACGGAAGACATATAGTACTGATTTTAAAAAGTTAAAATAATAACTTAGATCTCTTTCATAACTTGTATTGCCTCCAGTATGTCGAAAACCTAGAATAAATGTTTATTCAAACATTTCTTCATACGTATGAGGTGGACTGATTCAACCCAAAGAGTAATTGTCTTTTCATAATGGAAAACTACAGGTGGTCCTTGACATACAACTATAGTGTAGCCTAAACATTATGGTTTTATGTTGCAACAGTCACAAAATAAATGCAGTGCTTATAAAGTGCTTCTGCAGTCATTAAGCGAACCAATGGTTCAGTTTGGACACAATTTTTTCAAAAACTGGAAATAAATACTGTTTTGGGGTAGTTGGAGGTTTTTTTTTTTCAAAAGTGAAATAAACATGGTCACTTGAATGGGTCTAAACCTAGAATCCAGATCATAAGTTCTCTTTTGGGGTCAGTTGTAACTTTGAATGGCATTAAAAACCATCAAACATTACCTGTAGTTTGATTTTAAATGGCATTTCTTCTGAAGAAAGCTTACCTTTAGATTTCTAACAGAGTTCCTATGTTCAAAGAAACTACTTAGGAATGTAGTATCTTTGTTAGCTTGTTTGTTTACGTTGTTGTATGACATACATCCTCATAGGCTGGCTAACAATGAAAGAAAATAAAGTACCCTTGAACCCTACAAATATATTTAAGAAGGTATTGCCTCCTTTAGAGATGATAAGAACACCTAATCACCCACACCCATACACGAACATACCCACACTCTCAAAGAAGCTTTAATTGCGGCATGAATTCAATCTCCTGCCACCTCATTAGAGGCCTTAATCAATCATAATGGACTTGGATTCAGAGAAGAAGTGGTGGAACTAACATTTCAAAGCCCTTATCCCTTCTCTCCCTCCCTTCCATCTTCCTTCCTTCAGGCCATCCATCTTTATATGGCTGCCTATTTTACACAGTGAACCTAGGCAGTTCACAGCAACTAATAAAAGCAACGACATAAAAACACAACATATCTTCCCACAAAGGCACCATACTATTAACTCCCAATGCTCAAGGGAATAACCATATTTTCGAGGCTTGTCAGAAGACTAAAAGGAAAGACCTCCCCAAATCTCAGGTGGGAGGTTATTCCAAAGGGTTGGAGTAGTTATGAAGAGAACGTGTACCTCTGGGGTTCTGAGATCTAGTAAGTGACATCATCTAAGGGAACTGACCTAGAATGCATTACAAAATGCTACAAAAAATATTTACAAAATTGTCTTGACTAATAATCTTCCCAAGGAAGGGAATGAGTCACCTTGAAAAGGGCTGCTGGGGAGCTTTCAGTTGATGTAGTAAAAGTCAAAAAAATCATTTTATTTTTTTGCCATTCAAATCACTACTGTGCAGGTTTAAGCAGGAGCTCATATCTGGTTCCTGTTGGACTTGAGAAAAGTCTTCCTCTAACAGCGCTTTGGGAATCTCCTCTATTCTTGTGCTTACAGGTAGCTGTACCAACTCATTCATTTTCAGAAAAGTCTCTAGCATGACCTGATTCCTATGTATTTCCTTCTAACAGAACAAAAGATTTTTCATGCTGAGCAATTTTACTGTTTGGTTCCTTTATCTACTTTAGGAGGCATTGTGTTTTTTTATTTTGTCTTTCACTCTGCCCTACAAAAATAAAAATAATTTAAATCTTTTGGCCTTAGAGTTTCTAGTTAAAATTTCCAAATTACTGGCCTATATTGATCAGTATTTTCTTTATATTAATAGAAAACTAATTCATAAACAGAAAGTCGATACTTGTCATTGGATCTTAGTCATCCACTTGCAAACTGTATTGTTTCCAACTGGGAATCAATGTTGCACTACTTGTCACCTATCACTATGGTCAAAACATTAAAAAAATATCTGTAATCCTTCATCTAATATCTCCTGCTAATCCTGGTATAAGAAAGAGTTTGTTCAACTCATGTTACTTTTCTAGCAAGTTAAACAGGAAAAAAGGGAGAAGTAAAATCAATTATATAGCACCCCCTCCTCCTTGCCCTATAGCTTCTGGGCATGTGGCTAGAGGAATCATCTTTTCTTCCCCTTCCTTTTGGTGAGATAGATCAATTTCAAAGAAGATAAACAAAATAAAGAATCATTTTTAAAAGCTTTGAATAAAACTTCTTTTGATTGAATACTTACAGTAGCTGTGGTTATAAGAATTCATTTTTTAAAACCTCAGCAAAAGCAGTGAACTAGTTCCCCCTGCACTTCCTTTCACATTAAATCAGTGAACACTGCTTATACTTCACAAGACACATATCTCTTTTTAGAAATGATTCCTTGACTAGGCAAAAGATTTCAGTAAAAGACTGTTTCAAAATCAGAATTTCAGACTCAGTGAAAATTAAACATTAGAGAACAAGCTTGTGAATGTGAATAGATTAAATGGGCAAAACCCTAGATAGAAAAGATCATATCCTTCAGAAATAAAACTGCAGCTTTTCACCAGATACTCCAAATGTGTTGGACCACACACCCCACAAAATGTTGAAGGCTGAGAAATGCTGATTTGTAGCATCCTCAAATGAATTTGTACAAGATGTTATTCAATAATTAGCAGGAAATAGATCTTAATCTGTAGCAAATTATTCCAAATAACTATCAGGAAGATAATTCAGAAAATTTTCAAGCATTTGTTTAAAGACATTTCTTTATCTCATTCTCCATTAGAGATTAAAGACCACTCTATCTTCTCCAACTGTTAGAAGTACTACAAATATTTGTATCAAATATGGAAGTTATGATATCACAGATCATAAATTTTAAGACATCAAACGGGAAGAAGTAAATATTTCCTATTCATACTGGAACTCCTCTGGTGCCTCTCAAATTAGTATACTCCCATTTCTATTTTTCCCAGTAAAAAGAGGACCTTGCTGGCTGGGAATTGTGATGACTGAAATATTTTGCCAAGTGTCAGGGCAATAATCAAGTGCCCAGGCAATTGGTTCGTTTGGATCCAGAGACAATGAGCATGTTAATGAACAAAGGGATTTTAAGCTTTATTATTAACTCAAGCAAACAGATTTAAAAGCATAACACAAAAAGCATGCATATTGTAGCGAAGCTGTCTGAGAGTGCTTGCAGGAACTTGGTTGGGAAGGGAGAGATTGGGACAGCTGCTGCTGGCTTTGGGTGTGGCCCGCGTGGGTGGAGGAGAAGATAGAAAAGAGAAAGAGAGGAGAGGCTGGGTATGGCTGTTGCAGTTCAGCAGGTGAAGGTAAAGGGACTGGAAGTTTTATTTGTTTCCTTTATAACAAGGATATTTTAAACAGAGGCTAGCATGGGAGAGAGAGAGTGTTGTTTTACTGCTTCCTTCGTAAGGAGGATATCTCAAATGGAGGCAAGAGAGAAATTGTATGGAGAGGAGTTGGCAGAGGCTCCTAGCCTCAGATTTTAATAATAAAGATAAAGGGGAGGGAAGGGTTTGACACTGAAACCTGACTGAAGGAGAAGCAACAGAAGAGAGAGGAGAGACTGGTGGTGGCTATTGCTCCTGCGAAGCCTGGAAACTATTTGGACTGTGACTATTGCTGCTGGTACAGCTTTTAAGACATTGTGGGGGAGTTGCCCTGGGGGACGAGCTATTACTACAGCACACTGACTGTTGTTGTTTCTACTACTGTCTGGATCCGGGGGTTTTCCTTCCTCCCACTTGACTCTGAATGACCGCTGAGGAATCTCTTATTTCTGCTGCTTTATCGGCCTTGGCCTGTTGGATATCATCATAGCATTGACTATTGTGACTGGTTACTTTCGTTCCTGGAAGCCCTCCCCCTCTTTTGATGACAAGAGCCTGCTATCTACTAATTCTGCATGGACTCCACCTGGAAGAGACATCTTATCCACCCTTAGAGAACACTACTACAGGGTTGGACAAAGGGAGACGGGGCTGGGAGGGCTTGGGTTTTTGCGGCCTCTGAGGAGGTAACACTACACAGATAATATCCAAATTGCTTACAAGCTGTTAGGAGTTCCTTAATAACAACAGCAGAGATACCCCAAAGGGTATGGGCAGCTTCCATAGTAGGTCTGTGTAGAAGCTTCCCACAAACAACAAGCCCCAGGCTTTTATTAAAAACTGGCAGAGTGACTTCATGGCCCTGTTGTGGTTATAAGACTGCAAACCTGACTTTGACTGGGTAACTCATGAGATGCAGCTATGTGAAGATTTCCCCCACCTCTTCTCGTCTATTCAGCAAACAAGAGTAAAAAAACAACAACAGAATGAGCTCTAAATGTTTAGACTTTCCTTAACATAAAGGAAAAATCAAAATATATCACTGAATTTCTTGAAAAACAACGATCTTCCACATTGCCAGTACATGTAACTCAACAAATTTGGAGAATAGGAAGTTGTAGAATAAATGAAGGAACTCAAGACCAGTAACATAAACCAAAATAATACTTGTTGCAACACAGCAAGGTAGCAAAAGTTGGGAGAATAAGGCAAACTGTACCATTTTAACTGCGGGAGATGTGTCATAGTTAAAAAATATTTACATTATAGTAAATTTATTACAATCAGTAAGGAAAAGCGGAGTCTCCCTCAGAAATTTTATTTGTGCTTGCAGCGTGCTTTTATATGAGTCATGCTTCTAGACTTGGTAGTTCATCTCTTCTCTATAGCTGCACCTGTCCTATGGAATGAGATTCACCCTGAGATCTGGCTGGCCCCAATTCTGCTGATGTTCAGAAGAGCTACAAAAACCTGACTCTTCACCCAGGTCTTTGATGAGAGACAGTGAGACTCCTCACTTCATTCCATCTGGTCTGCTGTGTTTGCTATCTTTACTTTTTCTTTTTATTGAATTTATTGCAATTTCTTAGTGTGATTATTGCGAACAACCCCTCTTCCCTGACCCTAAAAGGACAGGCACATTTATGTCTAGACCTTTTATTAAGGATCCAGAGATAAATCTGCCAGCTCAAAATCTACACTGCAGAAAGGTAGAATAGATCAGATTTACACCCATTTACTCAAACTAATGGTCAAATCTTTTCTGACTAGACTGTGACAAATCACTGTCACCTTTTTTATATTATATTAAGCTACATAAAATAGTCACAGGTCCAACTTCTCTGTCTTTTTGTCATTTCTTCACAATCCTAACACCATTCTTTTCCTCATTTCATGGTGGTTGCGGCAGATCAGAAAAGCCTTGCCCTGCTAAGCCCAGTCTCCACCACCAGTACTCTACTCATGCTGTTCAGCTTGCTAACTCCATTGGAACAACTGCAGAGATGCTCGTCTGATCAAGAGTTGAAGCCAAGGAAAATGAATATTAATCAATCCTGAGTTGGTTCTCATATGAGAAAGCAAGACCTCTCGTGCCGCACATGGATGCTTTTCTTTCTTTATGTATATGAAGATTCTTGCAAGCTGACAACACTGCATATGTATACATCTGGCTTAATTAATGTTCAATAGGTCACTGATCACTTAAAAATACAGCACAACTGGTTTTCCAGAGAGCTCCGAGACGGGGCTCGGTTATTCGGCAATTTCCTGGCCATCAGGAGCGTTGGCCCACCGGGAGAGACTACCAGTTTGAAGAGGATCCTCAGACAAATCGAAAGAGGTGAAGCACGCCACGAGAAAGCCCGAGGGGGCTTAAGACGGGGACGAAGAAGCCGGCGGCGGCCGGCCGGCCGGCCCGAAGACGCGACAAGCGGGAGCTGGCGCGAGCAATGGAGGCGGAAGGTACAGAGACAAAGCGGCAGTAAGGAGGGAGGAGGAGGTGGAAGGCCTGGAAGAGAAATACCCCGGCCGGCAGAGAGACGTGGGGAGAGAAGCCCTTCTAGCTGCGCCCCTGAGTTAAGGGAAATGGAGTCCCAGGGGCAGCACAGCGGCCAGAATTTCCAAGGGAGGAAGGAGGGTGGAAGAGAGAAAGCTGACAGAACACACTAGTACCTGGCTGGGAAAGGAAAACACAGAAGGGCAAGAAGGACCCTGAAAAGAGCGAAGAGAAGAAAGGAGCAGACAGGCTACAGCCTGGAGGGAGCCAAAGCACAGCCAGGTGGAAGAAAAATGGGTGGAATTGAGTCACAGAAGGAAGGGAGGAACAATACAAGCTGAAAGAGGTTCCCTACTAGGACGAGATTCAATTTGAACTTGCCCTAGGATCTTAGATGACTCCCAGCTTGGAACTGCCTGACTACTGATTCCCACCCCTGAGCTGTTTGAATTTTGAATTTGGAGCCTTATCCCTGAAAGGCTAGAATACAGGATCAGCACCTGAACACTGCCCTGGGATTAATCTGGCTTACTCTAAAATTCAAAAGAAAAGCCGGGCCAACAGTAGGCTGAACCCAGGATGGCCACCAAGCAGACCAAACTGATACCCCCAAAGGGAGTTGCATCCTCCCCAGCTCAGCTTCCTAAAACACCAGGGAATAATCCACATACCCTCCCATCCTCCCACCTACCCACAGGCCCCCAGACCCCCCTGTCAACCCAGGCCTCTCCAGAATCACACATGATGAAAGAACTCAAAGAGATGATAGAGGCATTGGGAAAAAGGGTGGAGGGAATGGGAAAAAAGTTGGAGGAAGTGGGCACAAGGATGGAGAGACGGTGTAAAGATATAGAACAGAAGCTGGAGGAACATGGCAGAGACCTAGAGAGAAAGTGGGAAGAACAACGCAGTGCGGTGACTGCAGACCTGGATCAAATCAAGGAAACAATGCAAACACACAACAAGAGAATGAGGGATGAAATTGGAAAAAATTTTAAGGAGATCTGGGAGAGGGTGGAAAAAAGGATGGAAGAAGCGGAGAGTCACATGGAGGGACAAATAGCGGAGATGAAAAGTGTGGCTCAGGACCAATCCACTATGATGCAATACTGGCAGATGGCGACAGCAATCAGGTTTAGGGGATTGAGAGAGACAACAAATGAAAACCAAAAGGACCTGAAAAGAATCTTTGTAAGGGCCCTAGCAAAATTTCTGGGAAAGGAAGCCGAAGATATTTCGTGGCAATTCGACAGTGTCCACAGAGTTAACTCATGGATGGCAGCAAACAGGCACCTACCAAGGGACGTGGTCATCCATTTTGCGACAAAGGGGTTCCGGGACTTTATCTCCATAACGTCCTACAACAAGAAATTATATGTAGAGGAGCAAGAGGTGGCGATACTGAAAGAGATCTCCCCGAAGATGCTACGAGACAGAAAAGATTACAAGTTCCTGGTCAATGAACTGAGATCACGCTCTCTACAATATCGATGGGAAGCCCCAACTGGATTGTCACTACTCTATAAAAACAAAAGATACCACCTGAACTCAATCCAGAAAGCAAAAGAATTTCTTGAAAAGGAGCTGAAGGCGGAAGGACCACAACCCACAACGAGGGACAACGTAGACGGGCCACATGAAAGCGGAAGGGACTTAGAGCAACGAGCAAACTACCCAGAAGCACAGACTGATGCAGCAGCAGGAGAAGTGAAAGGACCACCTCGGGATGCGATGGCACAGAGAACAGATGGCAATAAAAACAAGGAAGCAGGGCAGATTACAGAGTCAAGGCAATTAAGGTCCACTACCAAACGCACAGACCAGCAAGAAAAGATCCCACAAAACAATATGAGCACCAACCCGGATACCATGGGAGCGAGACCAAGGAAGAAAGCAGGGGAAAAAGCAGAAGCGGTCTGGCAGGAGTATCCTGAAGCTGATAATGGCAAGTAAATATCTGACTTGGAACGTTAACGGGTTAAACTCCCCACAGAAAAGGAAGAAAATATTTCATTACCTGAATCAAGGTAAAAATGATATAATTTGCCTACAAGAAACACACATCAGAGTGGCGGACCAGAAATATTTAATCAACAACAAACTAGGCACACAATTTGTTGCAGCGGCAGCAGGAAAGAAGAATGGAATTGTTATATATGTAAAGCAACATGTAAGAGCTAAGCTAATAGAGTCGGACTCCCAAGGTAGATACCTAGCAATCGAAATAATACAGGAAGATAAGAAAATTCTGGTGATGGGCATATATGCACCAAATCAACAACAAGGAAAATTCTACAAAATGATACACAAGAAGTTAACACAACTCAACTACAGATCGTGTATTATAATGGGAGACTGGAACGGGGTCATAGAGATCGTCCTGGATAAAAAGAAGACTGCACCTAACCCGCAAAAACACTCCAAGTTGCCTAAATCCTTCTTCGACATAAAGGAGGACCTTGAACTGACAGACATATGGAGGGAAAGGCACGGCAAAGAGCAAGAATTTACATTTTTCTCAGACAGACACCAATCATTCTCCAGAATTGACTTTATATTAACAACTAGCGACTTGCTGCTCGGCCTAAAAATGGTGAAAATCCTACCCAAAGTACTATCAGACCATAACCCGGTATGGATGGAATTAAGACACGGTCGGAAACCTAGGAGATCCTGGAGAATTAATGAAAACCTGTTTAAATACGAAGAAAAGGTGGCGGAATGCAAAAATGCTATGAAGGAATTCTTTAGCATAAACATGAAAAATGAGACACCTATAGAAATGATATGGGACGCCAGCAAGGCATATATGCATGGGATTCTCATGGACATGAATAACAGGCACCGTCGTAAACAAGAACAAAAAAGGAAGGAGTTGGAAGATGAGATACGTAAGAAAGAGCAGCTATTAATAAAAAGACCGGAGGACAAAGTCACCAAAGAAGGAATCAAGATACTAAGGAAACAATTTGACTTGTTGGCAGACCAAGTGGCAAGGAATATACAATACGCAAAGCATAAGACATTCTGTAATTCCAACAAACCTGGTCGGTGGCTGGCTTATATCCTGAGGAAGAAGCAGAAATCCCGCATAATTGAAAAGATAGAGTACAAAGGCAAGGAAGAATTTCAACAGGAAGCCATCAAGAAAGCTTTTACCGAGTTCTACTCAAAGCTATACGCCGAGGAGAAGACACAAGACAAGGAGATAGATAAGTTTCTACAAAATGAAAAGTTATTGATAATCACCGATGATTACAGAGATGCCCTGAATGCATTGATCACAAAAGAGGAAATACACTCAGTGATCAAACAATTGAAGAAGGGAAAATCGCCCGGGACGGATGGGATAACAGCGACCTACTACAAGCACCTCCTAGAGGAAATGATAGAACCCCTCAGAAAATTATTTGTCAACATACAAGAAGGAGGCCAAGTCCCACCGTCATGGAAAACAGCCCACATCTCTCTAATCCCCAAAGAGGGAAAAGACAACGCACAACCTGAAAATTACAGACCCATTTCACTACTGAACGCAGACTACAAAATCTTCGGAAAAATTTTGGCCAACAGATTAATGACTGTGTTACAAAAAATAATTCACCCGGATCAAACTGGATTTATACAAGGACGTCAGATGAAAACTAATGTAAGACAACTGCTGAACATAATAGAGTATTTGGATAGGCACAATCAGGTGTCCGCCACTCTCATGTTTGTGGATGCAGAAAAAGCCTTCGACAGACTGAATTGGCCGTTTCTGACAAAACTGATCGGGGGGATGAAAATGGGAAAACAGTTTCTTAACTCCATAATGGCAATTTACCAGAAACAAACAGGCCAGATCATTGTGAATGGAGACTTAACAGACTCATTTAATATAGAAAGAGGCACGAGACAGGGATGCCCGCTATCACCCTTGCTATTTGTTCTAATGCTGGAGATTCTACTGAACAAGCTAAGAGCAGCAGAGGACATAAAGGGCATACGGATTGGACAACAAGACTACAGACTATGTGCCTTCGCAGACGACCTGCTGGTAACAGTGTCGCAACCAGCACAATCAGTTAGGAGATTGATGGAGATAATGAAAGACTATGGTAGGGTATCTGGCTTCAAAGTAAATATATCTAAGACGAAGATGCTAGTTAAAAATCTAGACAACAAAGCAAAACAAGACTTGGAAAGAATAATGGGTTGTGAAATAGTTAAGAAAGTTAAATACTTAGGAGTGGAGATAGAAGCAACGAATGCGAAATTATATAAAAATAACTACGAGGTGCTGTGGAACAAGATACAAACAGATCTGGACAGGTGGAAAACACTACGATTGTCCCTGCTGGGCAGGATAGCAGCAGTAAAAATGAACGTATTGCCAAAATTTCTATTTCTCTTTCAAATGCTACCCATACTCAAAAAGGATGTGGACTTGGACGAATGGCAGAAGGGCATCAACAGATTTATTTGGGATGGCAAGAAACCGAGGGTTAAATTAAAAGTCATCCAGGATACAAGGAAGAGAGGGGGTTTAAAAATGCCCAATCTGAAGTTATATTACTACACCGTGGCGCTGGTGGCACTGAGTGACTGGATCAACATGACGAACGACAGAATATTGAATGTTGAAGGGCATGGTCTACTATTCAGCTGGCACGCATATCTGGTGTATGACAAAAAGGCTGACAAGAACTTCAGGGAGAACCCACTACGAACCCCGTTGTTGTGGGTCTGGAAGAAATATAAGTACCTTCTACACGATAAGATCCCCATCTGGACGATCCCCGGGCACGCAATAGGAGACATAAATATATCTCAAGGACAGGAAGGGGTGCCCTATAGTAAACTTGTACTGGAAGAAGAAAATGGGCTTTCATTAAAGCCACCAAATACGCTAGCAGATGAAGGAATAGGGGGTTCCTGGCTATCATATTTGCAACTGCAGTCTAGGTGGCAAAAAGACACGAAGAAGGGCTTATCCCTGACAGATGAGAATTTAATTGAACAGACTAGAGAGCAGGGGATCATGCATATCAAACGAGTGTACGGTGTTCTGATAGAAATGGACTCTGAAACTGTGCTAGTCAAGAACTGTATGGTAAAGTGGAAACAAGATTTTGGGCATCCTATCACGATGGAAACGTGGGAGGAAATCTGGGTGAGAAATGTAGAATTTACGAAAGCGCAACATTTAAGGGAAAATTTCTATAAGATGTTCTATAGGTGGCATCTAGATCTGAAAAAATTATCATATATCTATCCAGACACCCAACCTAAATGTTGGCGGTGTGGCAATGGGGAGGCTACATATTTTCATGTATGGTGGACATGTAGAAAAATTAAAGCCTTCTGGAGGAAAATATGGTGGACACTCCAAACCATTCTGAAAAAGCGTATTGAATTTCTACCTCAGTTTTTTTTGGTAGGGATCATAAAAGATTGCACTACTACAGAGACGAACTTGATTCTAAACTTGATCACAGCAGCAAGACTGCTGGTGGGACAATACTGGAAGAGGCCAGAAATACCACCTATTGAAGAATGGACTTTGAAAGTAATAAATTTGGCAGAAATGGCGAAAATTTCGGCATATTTGAAGGATCGCTCAAATGAACAATATATGACAGACTGGAAACAGTGGATAGATTATATACAAGAGAAACACCAATCAAATAAAATGTATCTGGCGTATAGTTGAGGCTAGACGTGAGGAGTGAAGAATGTTTACCAAATATGACGTATACAAAGACTAATACTTACTGATGTACTTTATGATCTATGATGAATGCTTCTTAATATGCTGTTATGATTAAGGTTGAGTGCTTTAATAAAAAAAATTTAATAAAAAAAAATACAGCACAACTGCATTTTTCACAATTAGGTTGGTTAAGGATAGCCTGTCCCCAAAGTTTGGAAGAAGCTAGCTATGGAGGAAAAAAAATACACAAAGAAAAGCAGGCAGTTGCACTTCTGTGATAATGTTGTGCACTGAACTAAAAGATAATATACAAATGTGATAAGCAACAACAAGATCAAAACATCTTGGCAATGTCAGAAGTTTGCCTCTTCTACATATTTCTCCATTCCCCGAGTTCAGCTAGGGAGGTCCATTCAGCAAGATTGTATTTCCATCTATCATGTTGCCTCCATTTATTTTGTGCCTAAAGTATATGAGTGCTCATGGCAGAGCCTTCTTAGTGGTGGTGCTACAGTTGTTTTCCCAGGAAGAGAGCAGGTCTCTCATCACATCTCTAGCAACATATTAGACCAAAGTTAACACACTGAAATAAACATGGGTTTTTAATCTCGTTATTTTTTCTATGTGTTGTGTTTATCCTATTTTAATCCATGAAGTTCACTTTATATTCTGGAATGTTGGTTGAAGGCATATAAGATCATCATTTTTTAAAGAAATATTATTACAGGGATTTTTTTGTCCCAAAAACTTCGTGAAAAAATGTAGTTTACAAATTTTATAAATGAAACAGTTTGCAGAGAGGAATGATCTCCGAGTGTTGTCAGGCTGTCATACAGTGTATTTTTTTTTCTAACAGAAGAAACTGCCAGAAGTATTTCAGTTCCTGTGTTGAAAAGGCTAAAGAAGAGAAGGAAGGAGGAGGAGGAGGAGGAGGAGGAGGAGGAGGAGGAGGAGGAGGAGGAAGAGGAAGAAGAAGAAGAAGAAGAAGAAGAAGAAGAAGAAGAAGAAGAAAAAGAAAAAGAAAAAGAAAAAGAAAAAGAAAAAGAAAAAGAAAAAGAAAAAGAAAAAGAAAAAGAAAAAGAAAAAGAAAAAGAAAAAGAAAAAGAAAAAGAAAAAGAAAAAGAAAGAAAAGGAGGAGGAGGAGGAGGAGGGAGGGAGGGGAACTGCAGCAGCAATGAGAGAAAAAGAAATTGGACAAAGGAAAAAAATGTTACACTTAGATCATTTCCAAACATGTGTATATGTTCAAAATAGCTTAGTTGTGTCTATTCTTCTTCTGAGGATTTTTTTTCAATCTCACATTCCTTAAAAAAATGTTATCTTGCATCAGGAGGTGGGAAATCTTTTGATTCTGTAGTGCAAAAAACACAGGCAAAAAAAAGCTTTAAACAGAATAATGTATATTCTAAACTTACAGACAAGCGTAAAAAAGGCATGAGAAACATATTTTGCAACCTTGCAGGGCATTCCGCAGACAGTAGCTCATCTACACTATTTCTCTGTCTTTTTAAGGATTTGAAGGATTTTCTTTCCTGATTTCATCTCATACTGACAAATTGAAAGCCTCTGTTGGTGCTTATCACAGTACAATATCATTTTGTTCAGTTGTTTGAAATACGTGATGAGCAGCCGCCAATCAAAAGACCTTCTCATTTCCATGTTCACGTCTTCAGAATCCTAAGAAACTATGTCACACTTCACTGCAGGCTGTATCTACACCAAAATGTATTTGCCAGCATCCTTTTTACATTATGACATGAGTCTTAATTCATCTTATCGCATCAGTATATGCTTTATGCCCACAAGTTAATAGACTATTAAAATGCAAACGCCCTGTTGAACCAGGCCAATAAATACTATTGATAAGACCAGAAACAAAAAAAGAGCATGCCAATGCCTCCTTAAAATTTATATTAAAAGACGTGTCACCTCTGATAGAGGAAATAAGAGATAGCCAGAGACCACCTTATTCTCCATGATTTTGTCTTTAGCTAACCTTCTGCATGTTAGATCTGGGCAATGACTAGGTCATCAGAGGAGGTCTTGCTACTTATGGCAGGGCTTACAAACTTTTTTTTTTTTGAAGTGGATTTTATTGGAAGGGGTGCCAACTCTGGAATTCCAACTCTTGATATATGGGAGGCACCTATGAAGTATTTTAGTCATCTACTATAGAACCATCTCATCACCCTGAAGGAATGCAGCAAATGAATTTTCTTCTTGAGTCTCTTGCAGAGGCAGTTGGGATTAAACCATAAATATGAGTTGCTGAGTTGGTCAACAACGGGATGAATTAGAGTCAAGGCTGAAGAACAAGATTCAAAACCACAGCTAGAAATTCAGAGGAACATCAAATGTCACAGCTGAAAGAAAGACCCTTTTAAGACAGTGCTAGGGCCCTTTCAAAGCAGTTAGAGTTAGACCTGAGCTGAAATTATTTTCCCCAAAAGGCTGCAGTCCCACTACAGGAGGCAGAATATCACAAGCAATTGTGTGAATCATTTTCATAGTTTAGCTACCAGCTACTGAGACCAACTGGTAAGACTTAAGGTCGAAGTATTTTCCAGAAACATCAGACCTGCAATACAAATGACTTATTATTTATTAGTATTTATAGTTGAGAAAAAAATAATTAAACTTTAACTTATTTTAATTTACCTGATTTCAATTTATTAAACCCAATTTAATATCCTTCCCAGCATTCACACAATGGGGCCAAGTCTACAGAGCAGATCCACATGCTTATGGGTTAAGAACCAAGGGGTTTCTTTGCTCAGATATACCCTGTACATAAGGGTAGGGTGGGAGTGAAAAGGAACATAGACAAGGCCAGCCTGTGCCATATGCTCTCCCCATTTTTATCTAAATCATGTGGAGACTAAGAACAGCACAGACTTCAAATGATGCTTTTATAGTGACAGATAGATATTAGCCTTAGCCCTACAGAACAAATCAAGGGAGTTGAAGGGAGTGTGAAAGAGATATCTTTCACCTGCAGTCATATATGGTCAACTGGCTCTACAGGCTGTTGAAATAATGCAGAAATCTCCAAGGAGAAAAGCAATGGATTAGGGGTGCCTGCTTCATGGATGAGACTGTTGCTAAGTGCAGATGAAAGCTGAGAATGGTCTTTAACTCAGCTCTGCTTTCCTAAAATGAAAGCCATTGCAACTTGTCTCAGTAAATGCAGTGCACGGCTGAGAATTTTTCAAAATTATCCTCCTAAGCATTGGAAGATTGGGAGCATTCATTCCTGCCCATGCACAATATATTCTCAACTGTATTCCATCCCATGCCTCTGCTTTTCTTTAGCTAAAGCTAACCTATTAATACTAAAATTAAGAAAATCTCAAGCATCTTGAAACAGATTTACTTCAGAATTTCATATGCTACTTGTTATAGTTGGTATATACCATAGCTTGAACACCTGAGTTTTTTTTTTAAAAGAATGTTTCTTATTAATCTGAGGAAGGAGTCTAGCTTTCAACTCTAGGAGTAAAACTGCATCTGAACTGTTTTACTTCAAATGAAAGGTAAGGGCTTGCTGCACACACCAAAATAAAATTAAAGTGACATATGAGAACTGTACTGTGTCAAAGAGAAAGTAAAATTAAACCCTTTCCACTGACCTGTTCAGTTTCCCACCTGCCAGATGAGAAACATTCACCCTCATGACCCAGTGTCTGTGCTCACATTGTTCGATTTGGAGCACAGGAAGAACTACATTTTTTAGAAATAAAAATATAGTTTTAGAAATGTATAAAGCTTCTTCTACATGGTACTTGCAGGTGAACTGCTCATAATGAATTGAAACTGCTGAGGGAAGGATAATTCAATATGTCCAAGATTACTTCCAGAGAAAAATAATTCCAGCAGAAAGAAGTAGCTCTGCAGCTACGAGGTCCATTAGCAATCACCTATGAGCAGCCTCACCACTGGGGCATCTCCCAGTAATAAACCTCCTGGCTACCAACTCCAGGATCTTCTGGCAACTTCAGGGTGGTTACCTGGAAGAAAGCCACACCCCATTCCAAGAAGCCTATTTCTGAATGGTTTACAGAGGCCAGTGCAAAGCATGTCCAACTAAAGCAAGAACAGCTGCAGCTTCCTTTTCTCATTTCCTCTGCGGTTCTGTTATTCACTGGCCAGAGAAATTCATCAGTTCTGTATTTTTAGGCAAATTTATACAACCGGAAATTTCAAATGTGTAGAGAATGCAGAATGCCCTTTCACACCAAAGTTGGCACTTTTTGTGATTCGGTTGGCAACTCAAAAACTGTGTGCATAAAATAGATCTATTCTGTGGAAATTCTAATGCATTCACATTATAGCTGTAGTTTCTGTTTGGATCATGTAGGAAACATGCGGGTGAAAACAGAGATACATTTTTTTGTAGGTCAAAAAACAACAAACTTATAAATTGATATAGAAATTGGCTAAAATGAACTTGAGGACAGAAAAGTTATTTACAAGATCACCAAAACAAAGCCAAGTGCCTTTTAAATAGAAAAAAAAATTAAAAGCTTAGAAAATTAGTAAGTGGAATACCATATATCAAAATCCTCAGGTCAAAAAAAAAGTAAGATGGCTGGGAATTTTTCAGAAATAAAATTCTTGGAGTACAGTTCAGTGGTCTCTCCTTGTCACCTGTTTCTAATTTTGATCATCTCTCCTGCAGCAGGCCTATCCCTTTTCTTTTCTCCCTTTTCTACTGACATAGCTCAGGAAGGCTGTTTTATTTTATTTTTGCTGTTGCTGCTTTTAGCTTCTCATACAAGCCTAAGTTCTTCTCATCTTTTCTAACTTTATTTCTGCAGTTGTTAGTTGCTTGGTACATCTCCTCTATATCTCCCTTTCAATTTTTAACTCAGTGAAAAATTATCAAGACATCTGCAATGGTTTCCTAAACTATTCTTTTCCTTACTGAAATTATTGCAGTTGGAATAACCCCAATATTCCATTGTTTGAAAGTAGTTCATAATCTGGAGGTCCTCTCAGAGGTGGTTTGACATGCAGCAAGAGTCCCTTTGCTCTACTTCACCTTGTATGCCAGTTGTAACCATCTTGGACCAGGAGGTCCCACAAAGTCACTCATGCTTGGCTACCTCTTGCATAGATTACCTCAATGTTCTCTACATGGGCTTGAATAGCACTTGGAAATTATTAGCCCGGAACATAGCAGCTTCAATACTTATGGATGCTAATCTAACATCACTAGTTCAAAAGCTGCCCTGGTTGTCAGTGGTCCTCTGGGTGCATTTCAAAGTGGTGGTGTGCCACTATATGGATTATCTGGACTGCCTACCCAGTAGGTTTGGGAAAGGAGGGATCTCTTCAGATCCCTACTCTGAGAAAATATTAACAAGAGCGACTTTAAAAGCAGTCATTCTCTACCATCACCACCTCCTTCCAATGGATGAGCATTCTTCTGGACTTAAAGCAGCTTCACTCATTAAGACCTGGATTTTCCAGGAGATTTGAAGGGGATTGGATGCAGTTTTTAATTGATTATAATGAAAGTGTGTTTTTAATTGATTATAATGAAAGTGTGTTTCTTTGGTATAAGAAGAGTAATGATTATTAAACACTATTAAATAAGCTGTTTCCAACTTTTGAATTGTGTACCAGGAGAAGTGCTCAGAAAAGGAGACAGGAATAGAACAAGGCCTGAATGAAACTAGCATTTCATTTTAACTAAATTAAAATGAAATTAATTACAGTTAACACGGATGTTCTCAAATATAGCCATATTTTCTCCCTTCTTTCACAGTAGAAATTAGACACGAAAAGTACATTTTAGAGTGGCTTTGAGGCTGACCTCTAGGAGTTGTTTTTTGGTGAGCTAAAATAAACATGTTCCCCTGATTTAGATCCACCACCTTGAAATCCCTCTGGATGTTACCCACATCCCTTGGATATTTGGTGTCCCTGAAATATGGCATCTTTGACAGAGGTGCAAGTGCTGGATTGGTATGTTTCTGAATACATCCCCCCCACACCCCCATGCCCTTGAAATGCCACTAGTATTAGGAGAGCTAATGTTTCTGCAATTGGCAATTTCTTCATCATCATGAAAATATCTCCCTTTAGGAATAAGCAGGGTGGCTGTTGTAACAGGCAAGCTGAGCTGCATGAAGGGGGGGTGTTGCCTAGAATGGGAGCACTCACCCCATTTGCAGAGCAAAGGAGAATAAGAAGTGCAGGACCAGATTACCAAACCCATCTAAGATTCAGGGGATGGGTTATACATATTGCATTGGCTTAAAAATGAAATCTGAAGTATTACAGTAATTTAAACATATAAGTGAGAGGATTTAAAATTTAAACCTGTTTAAATATTGAAGCAATCCTGGAATGAAGAGGAAGGGAGGGCTGATAAATGGAATTCAACAGCAAAATCTCTGTTCTGGGCGAGTTGCTCCTCCACCCCGTATGGCTATAAGAGCATCCTGTAAAGACAATTGCCATTTAAAAACAGAGGAAAACATATAAAAGTCAGCAAGATAACTTCAAGGTGCCAAAGTAGAATGTACTGTCAGATACAATTTGCTGTAACGTAGGGAAAAATCACTGAAAACCATCCTTTTTCATCAGCCCTTTCGAGGATAGATTGCATTGGTGATGTCTAATATTTATCTTCACTGGCATTCTGTCACAATTATGTGATTTGTTATGTATTTTTATAATTTCACTATTTAATATATTCTTATGATGCATTTTATATTTTCTTAACCAGGGAGCATGTACATACTCTCAAATAAATAAAACAAACATAATTTAAAGGCCAATTGTCTGGAAGAAAGCCAGTGAAGCAGGAACTAACCTGATCTTCCTTGGAAAGGAATTCCCAAAATCCAAAAAAAGCTATTGAAAAGACTTCTTACAAATTCTCACCCACCATACCCTCAGTAAACACTGAAGTACTGAAAGAATGTCTAACAAAGACCTTAAAATCCAGAATATTGTATGGAAGAAGATAATATTTCAGATACCCTGGTTGCAAAATTTATGGAACTTTCTGGATTATTAAAAGCACTTTTAATCTCCTTAAGATATATACTATGGTAAGGTTCCCCTAACACCTGAATCTGCTGGGCGTGTTCTCTTCTTATTTCAGTCACACAGTATTCTGTTGGGAAGAAAATGTGTTTTGACACTTTAGGATAGAGTAGGGGCAGGTAGCAGTAGTAAGCATGGAATGGCATCTGCAGGATGCAGGAGGAAATAAAGATAGTGCTACCCAGTTGTAATCTCTTGCACTCCATACTACCTTCTCAGAGGGATTTCATGGTCCAGGGCATTCAAAGCTGCCCTGGACCATGATAGTCCCACCCAGACAGGCAGGAAGGGTATGTTTTGGACCCTGTCAGTTAAAGAATTCCAATTGGCAGAATCTAGGAAGAGAACCATCTCTGCCATTCCTCCTTCCCTATGAAATATCTTGCCTTCTGAGAAGAGGTTTTTGTGCCTACTCTTAGGGCCTTTTGGAAGAGTGTAAAGACTGGGCTTTATCCACAGGTATAGGGATCCAAGAGTGGTACACAACCCTGGGTGTGGCCACTGGTATGAAGGCATTGTCTGTCTTCTTAACTTCATTAGTTTTTGTAAGAGTTTTTGTTTTTTTACTTGTAAATCATTTAGAGTCACTTAGGTAGTGAGATGGCTAGTATATAAATTTGATAAATAAATAAAATAAAATGGGAGGCCACTCCCACTTTTCCAGTTCCTGGCACAGATCAAGGACACTGAAGCAGCTTCTATCTTTTAACAAGGCCTGGAGTCAGCTTCAAATAAGAGAATCCAGAAAACCTGGATTCATACAGAATTTTCTGGGACTGAAAAAATATACCACATGCTCTAATATTTTTCTCAAGAATGACATGAAAAGAATGAACCTACTTTTGTGCAACTGACTCTTAGAGCTACCGGTATATTATTATACAAGCATACTCAGTTATAGTTCAAGCCTCTGCAACCAACTAAAAGTAATTATAAGGACACCAGTTTCTCCATATATCAACAGACTCAGAATCCGTTGCCATAATTCTCTTGTTTTATAGCACTGTTCTGGTGTGCTCTGAATGCAAAGCACATTAGGCTTTTAGGTCAATACTTAGTTCTATTAAAAGTAATGGACTATATTTGACTAACAAAACAAATACTAATAACATCTTAATGATATTTATGGTGGCACAGGTTTTCGTGGACCGCAGCTGGCATGTTCAAATTCTTGGAATTATCTCAGTTGTAGTTAAATAATGGGACAAAGAACCTCCTTAAAACATCAGAATTGGCAGTGCACAACTATGCTAATCTGTTGAGGAAAAACAACTAACTGGCATGCAAAAGGCTTACAAATATATAACAGTCTTCCAAACAACAAATGTTTCATGAACTGTAATTCACATTATCAGGTGGATGAAATAATTTTTCCTGAATTCTCTGGAACTCACAATAGTGGGAACTCTGCCTGAAAAATGAATTTACAATAGCTGATAAAATTACTTACTGATAGTACTGTTCCTCCAATTATGCTGTTCAAACTTTTAAATTCTAAAGTCTTAATTAAGCCCAACTGATGAGTGAAAAATTGCTGATATGTTCACGTGATTTGCACTGGAACTTGCCTAAGTTCAGCTGAGGTTTTCCTCCAAAATATCTCATAAGGTTGGGTGGTGGTCTTGCTACAGTAAGTAAAGGTCTATAGCTTGCATGATACATTTTCATATCTTTGGTGAAGAATATGTACTGTAGCTGTCAGTTAGCTGCCTAACCAGAGTGGATAATATGTGTCCCTCCAAACATTGTGGGACTATAACTCCCCAAATCCTGGAAGCTATGGGGGGGGGACATACATTGTTCACATCCAATTTAAACTGAAAAATGCCTGTCAAGACGGCTTGATAAATTGGTAGACAGATAAGTGGGATATTCTTAAAAGAGTGGGTGCATGATAACAATACTTGATTCCAGGGACACAAAGACAATGAAGGGTGGAGTGTTAGTCAAAGAAATATGGGATGATATATAAACAGAGGCCTCTAATCCAGTTGACTGGAAATCTCTTTTCCCTTAATTGATTTAGAAGCTAGGGCAGTAATGTGAGAGAGAGGGAGGGGGTCCTCAGCTGCTCTTCCTTGCCTCTCAGAATCACATTAAGTGGGAAACAATGGCAGGTCTGACAGCTCCCTGTCTGTAGGGGCACTTACAGTTAATCTGCTATTGAGACTAATACAATTACGTAGGATTATAGGATTGCCATCAGATACACAGATTTTAAAAAATTCCCAAAGAGAGGCCAGGGTGGAGTAGTCATTTCCAAAGAAGACAGAATGCAGAGATTTCCCATCCATCCTTTAAGTTCTTTGGTTTTGGGAAAATGTTTCTCTTTAAGATAATGTGGGATACATATTTAAGAACAGAAGGTAAAATAAAAGAAAGGCTTCAGTGCAACTGATGCAACAAAACCCAGCTCCAGAGGAGTGTATCTTTACAATCATGCTGAATAAATACGTATTTCAGATTTTCTCTTTGGAAAATTCTGGGAAAATCTGCAGGATCACATTTCACACTGTAATAGTTAAATATGGTACCGGTATATTGAGACATTTTTCAGGTCTCTTGATGAGACTTTCTATTCCCCCCACACACCTTGGCAGAATGAGAAAGACCACATAGAACTCATGTTTAATTTTGTTTCATTTGGTATTTTTGCTTCTGAATATTTGTACACACCTTTAGATTTGTTATTGCTCTTGCTACATTTCATTGGAAAATATTAGATTTTTCAACAAATAGTTTCCTTCCTTTTTCAGTTATAGAAATATAATATACGGTAATATAAATCTAATGTCCTATAGCTTCTTTATTCTCTCTTTCTTGCCTTTCTTCCCTTCAGGTCACTATCATATGCTAAGCTCAGTACTCAATACTATATAATCAACAGCCGGTAATTCTAATTTTTAAGTAAATAACACATAGGGGGGGAAACCATGAATTTTGCAGAATGTATTGATCAAGAAAGAGCTTTGCAATGCATGATGGGATCTTTTGCTTACTGGCACCTTTCCCATCTTCCTATCCCTCTCCTTTCTGAGGGGGGGTGTCATTTCCATGGTTTCCAAACTGCCATCATTTCAAACCCTGTGAAAATTTTCTATGGCCCTAAACTTGGCTTTACAATAAAAAAAAAATCACTGAACTTTTATAAAGAAATAAGAACTTTTGTGCAGGAGTTAAGACACTGCAATGAGGTTCATGAAACACTGGCCCATCTACAATAACTGGGCATATAAACAGTGCACTGGATAGGCCACATGACCTGCTATTAAAATAAAGGTCTCTGACTACTCTCTGACAATACCCATTTAGGACACCATATTATTGGAAGAATACTAATCTTTGCTATTGGAGATACCTCAAGCATGTATACTCCTCATACATTATTTAACTTATCGTTTGTAAGTATGATTAATAGTTGGATGTTGGGAGGGAAACAGATTTGTTGTATGTTTGCTCTGCATATTTATATGCCAAAGATTTAAATAGACACCAAAGGACTCTAAAACATAAAGCTGATGGAATTAAAAAAGAAAATGTAGTTGAAAAACTAAATGAGGATGCCAAATTGATTTTTTTTCTAATATGAATCTTGGGCTGGCAGATGAGCAAGTTTATGATTCATAACCAAGCAATATAACTATTACATTGCTATTACTTTCAGATGAGATAGGAAAGCATGTCTACAGATTTTAATTGAAGCAGCAAGGCATGCAAGGATAGAATCAAAGAAAGGGAAAATACAGAAATAAAAAATGATTTAACTGGGCATTTTTTATGAGCAGAATGTTCATAATTCTGCACACTATATGCTTCACTAGGGATTGATCTTTGGACTAACATAATTGTGGGTGGGTGTATATGTGGGTATAGATTTCAAGAAAAAAATCCCTCACATTTATCCAAATATAGAGTATGACAAAGACTGGACATGGACATCTATCTTCCTTCTGACCTTAGCTGGTTATCGGCATATTCAAATGTGGAAAACTGGTTATCCTCAAAATATTGTTGAGTTCTATAACTCCAGGGAGCAAGGTCATCAAACTTGTAATCCAGAACCAAATGGGGATCTAAAAATGGTCAGATCCCTACAGAGTTATCTGTAAATAGTTATTTCAGTATGAGAAGAAGCCGGCAGTAGGTCTGTCCAATCTTTGTGCACTCCTGACTAAAAACAGTGGGAGTGATCTCACTTTTTTCTAGTTTTGAAGAAAATAGACAATAAAGTGAAGCCTTGTTTAAAAATTCAAGAACAGGTATTTAAAAATGTGAGGCATAGCCTATTAGTCATTAAATGAAAATGTTGTTCTATTAATGCATGCAATCATTTTGATTAGCTACAAAGATATGTTCTAAAAAGTTATATTTAGGAAGCTGCCAAGACAAGGAGTACATATTATTTCAGAACTGAATCAACTGTTACAGACATTCATACTGGGAAAACCACATAATCCACATTGACAAACAGATATTCAATTCCATATTAGAATTGAAAAATAGAGACAGAAATAACATTTTAGGAAAAAACTGGAACTGACAGCACCATCAATGCCCACAATATTGTAATGAGATTTTGTAAGTGTTAGAAGGTGAAAGGTTGGGACAGAAAGTTTTTAAATTTATGGTTGGGGGGGGAACCTGCTAGAACAGATCAAACGCTAGCCAAATTTAGAGTGGTTCCACCATGTGGCCTCAGCATCTTTTCTCCTGAGCTGCTTCTGGCCATTTCTTGCGCCAATTTCAGAAATTTCATTCGGGATTGCTATTGGATGAAATGCACTGATGCTCAGTCTAGACTACAGTATGACCATTGCAAGATCTTATTGGTTCCTCCCCTGATTCTTGCAAGGAAGGAAAATCTTGCTGTCTGGCTCTTTGTGTAGATTGGTGTACCAGTATCTGCTATTTTTTTTTAAAAGAATTGTTCTCTTCTCATTAATTCCTATACCTTTCTTTTCCCAGATATCTGAACACATGGATGCTTTCACATCCAATTCTCACACAACCCCTTTCTTCTTTTCCCTTTATGGTACCATTAAGATCATATACAACTATAAAGATCAAAACAATGTGGAACAGGTTGTTGTTGCTTTTTCATTCATATAGATCCAACAACAACCTGTTCCACATTGTTCTTACACTGCAGCTTAGCAAAGGAAGGGAGCTTTGTAATACTGTGGACAGGGTAAGCATCTGTGCAGAAAGCAAGGGGAATATGCTTCACTCAGCATGGACAGTAACCAAAAGGTGCCCACGGGGAGATGTAAAAGTTGAGCATGAACTCCCAGGGTTGAGGACAGTTCATTGACTTAACAGGCCATTGTTCAGTTGCAAGACTGTTGCTTTATATTTAAAAAACAACAACCCTGGTGGCCAACACAGAACATGACAGTCTGGGACAAAATGAATGTACAGGGTGGCCACCAGCTATTGAAAAGGAGGGAGAATGTCAAACATTGCAGCTTAGTGGAGCTGGGGCTGCTGCCAAAAGAGAACAAAGCCCTAGAGGCTATCTACTCTGAAGGTCTTTAGATGACTTGGACTGGAAAACGCCATTTTTCAACCTGAAACTCTAAAATGGCACCAAATAGTCCATGTCCAAGTAGAACATACTGACCTGCTTATACTCTGGTGGCATGAATGGGAGTTAGCAGAACAAAAAAAAATTGGACAAAAAGATCAACCAAGGCAAAAAGGTTTAGGTAAGATCAAGTGATTGTATGAGGACCTCTGTTCATCAGCATCTGAATGCAAACAGGATGTTATTTGACTCTTTGCAGGATATGTTAGGGGAGCTGCATAGAAGAAATCTGAATTGAAGATGGCCCTGAACACTGTATTATGTTCAACCTGTTACTGTTTAACAGTAACTATATAAATACATCTTATGCCACAAAGTATCTAATGAGGAGGGGTTTTTTTTCTTAAGAAACTAATTTCTAATTTCACCCAAGAATTCATTTGGCAGGCCACAGGAGCAAGTGATCATAAAAAAAAATATCCATCCTACTCAAGAATGAACCTCCTCATCAGGGAGCGTTTCCGATCAGGATCAGGACCCAACGATCTTAAAGGCTGTAGGAAGATAGGTTTTGAGGAGGAAAGGAAAGGAAGCATCAAATAGGACTACAAGGAGAAAGGCAGAGGTAGAGGAAACTACTATCAGCCTTCTCTATTCATGCCTGAAAAATTCCTCCTACCTTCTCCTCAAACAGGCACGCGAGGTGGGAAGCAATGATGCTGGCTATGGTAAAGGGAAAGGACTGCCTAAATCTCCTCTGCCGAGGCAGACATTCCTGACTTCCCTGTTGGACACCTTATCTCTGGTTAATTATCTCTGGTGGTCATTAATTATTCAGGAGCCTGAGCTTCAAAGGAGGTGATTTGTTTCAAAGCTGTGTCCCTGAGAGCTCTCAGGTGTGCCCAGTATTTGTCTTCTGACCCTTTCAATTGCTTGTCTGTTCCCACCCTTCCTCCTAAAGCAGCAATCACCTCATTCACTTGTAATGATAATATAGCTCTTGTGTCACCTGCTAAATCTTGCATATGACCCACCTGGGCCTCCAATTGAAGAGAAGGTGAAAATCATTTTTCTGAGCTGTCCTTGTCCCTTGGAATGAATCTCTCCCTCTCCCTCTCCCTCCCTCCCTCCCTCCCTCCCTCCCTCCCTCTCTCTCTCTCTCTCTCTCTCTCTCTCTCTCTCTCTCTCTCTCTCTCTCTCTCTCTCTCTTGGAATAGAAGGAGACAGTTAAGGATTCTAGCAGAATAGAGAATATTGCATACCTGAAGGTATTGAAAATGTCACCTCTGGCTCACATTTTAATGTTAAATAACTGCCTAACAGAGATGTGGTTGTTAGCTGAAATGTCAAATCTGTGCCTTTTCTGTAATTTTGACATCTGCAGCTCCATGTTACAGAGATTAATTAGGTTTCTACACAGTGGTTGGAAATGCAAGTTGAAGTCCTAATTCTCAAACTATTACAATGAATGTGTGTCATTGAAGTCAGTGGGGATACTCCAACAAGCAGCTTTTTTCAAGGCAATTTGTTGACATTCAGCAGGAATGTTCCTTTGGAGTCAGGGTTAAAATCCGGGAACAAGCTCCAACATCACAATAGAGAGAGAAGCACCCCTGATGTTGCAACAGTTGAGTACTGCCTCACCACCACGATGCAATGTGGGTGTAGATCAAAGGCATCTGTGGAGCACAGGCATCTGTGGAGCACTAGATCAGAGGTGGGTGCACCAGTAAAGGACAGCATCCATTGTGTCCTATGGATGAATTGCCATGTGTAGCCTGCAGACATAGTTTTATTTATATCTTGTTTTTCTGAACATTTTAGCACAAAAGACTAAGCCTTGGCACATGACTCAGTATAAATGTTTCATTTGGATCCATTTCAGTGCTTGTTGTTAAGAGAATATATAGCTCTCCAGATTTTTTGTGAGGTAAAAATAGCAATTACTTTTATCTGTTCATTTAAAGTAGCTTATGAAATGAAGGCTGCAGATTTTTTGAATGGCTTGGATCCCAGTTTTGCTACTGCATCTTCTAAAACCTGGATAATTAACTCAAAATGTGAACATTTGCTTTCCCGGGCAAAATTTAGTCTAAGTCTAAGAAGTTCATACTTGGGAGGAAGCTCTGCAGAATTCTATAAAGTAGAATTATTCCATGGCATAGAATTATAGAGCTATATTCCTTTGTACTGTTATGATCTTTTTTTATGGCATCTCACAAAGCCAAGGGCATTTTTGGATTTTCTTCTTTGAAATGAAAAAAATGTGCTTCAACTTGGAAATGGGGAAATCTTAGACATTCTCTGTGAAAATATGCATGACTGTTTCCTTCTCAGCATTGTAGATATGACACTGGGGAAGGTGGAGGTGAGGGTGGAGAGGAAGAGCAGAGGGCATGAAATTAGCAGATCAAAGAAAGCTGAATTTATGGAATCCCAAACTCTCCTGCTGTTTAGTTTTCCTTCCAATGGGAAAAGAGGAATCTGCAATGGGAAAGAAATCATTAATGTACAGGTGCACACTTATACCCCAAGAAAAAGATGAAGGGGAGGGGAGCAACCTTGGAAACCAAGACACAGAGGTTGCCCTTTGAACTAACAGTGGAGAATGAGTAATGTTCTAAGTTTTTTTACAGGTGTACTTCAGCACAATTATTCTCTAAGAAGAGACATAAGATGATGAGATGAAAAATATGTGAAGTCCAGATTGAGTTTCACCATAAAGGAACAACTTCAGTTAATAAAGAGATAAGCTAGTTCCCTGCAGGACCCTTACCAACAAACCGGACACTTTCAGAACAGATATGGACCACTATGGAAAGGAAGGTTGGATGAGATGTTGAATTTTTCCTGATATATTTAATTCTCCATCATTTACAAACAGTGTTTTGTAGCATTACCACTAGTCATGTGACTTCAGTGCCACAGTCAGGCAGCCTCAATGGCTTTGGCTAGCATTATGGTTTCTGCTGATTGCTCTACAATGCAATGTGCTGGAGATGAGATTGGCCTTGAAAAAATATCCAGAAATTTTAACTAACCCCAAATGTGCTGTCCATATTATAACAAAGACTGGCAATTGAAAATGTTACTCATCACTCATGGAAGGGTTCTATGAGCTCTTGGTGTTCTCTTAGCAAAGCCTGGAGAAATTTCAGCTTCTGCAGAAAAGATTCTCCTTGTTTGAGGATCAGAGTTTGAAGCTAGAGTGGCATGGTGGCCATTGGCAAGGAAAACTGTGATGCTGGCAATACTTAAAGATCCATTTGGAGCCAAGCAAAATAGAAATGATCCATTTCTATATTTAGGCAATTCATCCACATCTTCAATCAAATCTGTATTATAGTCATAGACCAGCATAAGGAGAATGGGATACAAACAATACTTTTAAAAAAGCTAAAAGGTATAAAAACATAATGTTAAAAAGCATAAAAATACATTTTAAAAAAGCTAAAAGCTATATATGAAATTTTAGGCTTGAAGGACTAATCTTTGTAATTTAGACTGAACATGTTCTAATGGTGCAAAGTTGAAGAAAGAGCCAAGCTGGGCACAGTACAGAATTTGTGCTATTGACTTGGCTTTGAATAGTTTGAGTGCTGCAATTATATAGTTGCCATCTCTTATCTTGAGAAATTTGACAGTTAAGCACCTCAACTGTCAAATTTCAGTTCATAGTCTCCATTGAGTTTCCTGCTGTTACCGTAGCAGACTGAGGGGGTGTGCCCAGGTATTTGAAACAGGAGACCTGCTTAACCTTGTGGCCATCGGGCTCTTGTATTTTTTTGGCAAATGTCATGATTTTGGTTTTTTGGTAACTTGAGTCACTAGTTAATCTTCCTTGCAATACTATATTAGTGATCTCAATGCTCTTTTAAGGCCAACTGGTATTCTCAAAAGTATTGCTGCATTGTCTGTTTACAGTAAAACAGAGATGTGTCTTCCAGCAGGGTTTTGAAGGTGAAAGTTTATGTTGAGGAGATGGCCCATCATGGAGTTCATATAAAATAAAAATGAAGCCAATATGCATCCTTGCTTGATGCCTTTCTGAGTTCTGATGGCACTAGTCATTTTACTTGGAATGAGGTGTCTTCATGAAGCATATATATTTAATGAAGTAGGCATAAATCCAGGCGGCCTCCAATTTCCAACTATTTAACTTGGGATACAGAATTAAGCACTGTTTTAAAATCTGTGACACAGGGATATGGTTAATCCTCAATTAAAGACTAAAATAATGACAGATCTCCAAGAGCTGCTTACAACCAGATTCTGGAGTTCTGCTCGGTAACCAGTTCACCTTTATGCACTGTTGCAGCAATCCATGATCTACAGGTTTTGCTGATTTATGGTCTTTGGGGCTATTTTCCAGCAAAAAAAGAATGGCCATAGTAATGAATAGATTTGCCTAACATCCATGGTGTTTGCTTAATGACCGCTGCAAAAGCTGTAAAATTGAATTGGTTGTGTGGATGCCTTGACTTACAACCATCATGAGTTATGACAAAATCTGGGCTTCATTATGCTCATAAGTCAAGGACTATCTGTATAAAAAGCTTGTGTTATGGGAGGAATATTCCATGTCTGTTTGATTTGCTGCTGCAGTGCCTCTATTGTATCTTTTTTTCCTATTTTGCTATTATCTGTTGCTTTTACTACTATTTAGTTGTTGTTTTATGGTTGTAAATCAAGTTTGCCAACTAGCTTGGCCTTCCGAAAGTTACAAACACACCTCATTTAGAGTCTACCAGGTTGAAGTAGGCAGTGACAAATCATACAACTTTGAGGTAAGCAGCTTGGACATTTCCCAAGGAAAATATATATTTAGACCAGATAAAAAGCAAGCAAGCTGAAATCCAAGTTCCTCTGTGCATCCATTAAATCATTTCTGACAGTATTTCAGTGAGTTAGCTGCTGTTAGCAGGAGCCAGCAAGGACAGAAACCCTTTCCCTGCACAGAATGATGCAGCTTGGCTGGGAAGTAGTGGGGGGGGGGGGAGAGGTCAAGAGTCATCCCTTTCACCCATTGCTCTAATCAGGTTTATAGCTCTCTGGGGCTGTTCTTCATTTTTTAAAAAGGGGTCAGGAGATTGTTTGCAGATCCCCAGTGTCACAACCAATTTGAATGCTGGCCAGTTTGAATCTACCATGGACCCCAATTAAGGTGAGCCGAGGCAAAGCTCCTGTCCCTTTAATACCCATACGACTATCAGAATTTAGCAAGCCCAGCTTTTCTCACCCTGCTATTAGATTTATCCCTTCTGACTTAATTTAGGAGTAGATGGGAAATGTACTGTGCTAAATTTACAACCTTTATTTTAATTTTCTCATCTGATTAAGAGTTCTGAAAAGTACTCATTATTCCTAGGAGTCAAATACAACTGAGTACTGCTTGAGTTTCCAATCAACTGAAAGGAGCCTACCTACAGGAAAATGTTAAGCCAGAAAAGTAGTACAGGGTTCACTGCTGGAACACTGAGGGATCCAGTAAAGCAAACAGGGCTTCCCTTCCACTGTTCTGGGTATCCTGAAGAGAAGCTTTCTCTAACATCTCCATAAGAAGAAAAGCCACATCTGATTAGAGCCTGCATTGTTTGCTGGATGACATGTCACCTGTTTCAGCCTGCTTTCTGTTTCCATGGGGACTAAACAGAGGCCTTGCCAGCAGGACCTCAAGAGAAGACCATTGTATATTCTGGTTCTCCAGGGCAAAAGCTGAATTTGCACTACTCTGACCTCAGTAGTAATAAATGTCATGTGATTGGAAACAGTTAGTGACTGTTTCATGAATTTGTCTAATCCCCCTTTTAAAAAAAACATCCAAGTTGGCTGCAATGACTGCATGTTACATAATGTAATTATGAGTTATGTGAAAAAATGCTTCCTTTTGCTATATATCTAATATATATATATTTGCTATATATCTAATATATATATATTTGTTTTCTGAGGTTTTCGCGGGTGTTTGTATGTAGGTCTTTGGTTCTTCGGGTTTTCTCCCACGTAGAATTTGAAGTGTCTTGGCGACGTTTCGACGAAGTCTCATTCGTCATGGGTGGAGGTGTGTTCTGATTGGTTAGGTGCTTGGCTGTGCTCTGATTGGATGGGGGGTTGGCTGTGCTCTGATTGGCTGGGGGAGTGTTCTGTTTGGGTGGGGGCTTTGTTGTGCTCAGGTTAGTCAGTGTTACAAGGGGATTAGAGATGGTGAACTCTATAGCTGTTTGGCTTTGCGTTCGTGGTCGTGCCTCATCTTCATGGTGGGTGTCAGTTTGCTTCGTGTATGGATTGGAGGGGTTTAAAGTGGCTAATGATGCAGCTGTGGTCTGGCTTCTGGTTTGTGGTCGTGCCTCCTCATCAGTGTGGGTTTGGGTTTGCTTTTTGCCTGGATGTGTGGTGGTGACGTCCCGTGTGGTCCTTGTGAGTGTAGGTCTGGTGTCATTCCCCGTGCTGTGGACTCGTCTGTCAATAAGGGCGGGTTTCCAAATGGCTGGTAGGCGGGAGGTATCATCTCGTTTGTTCATGCTGTGGTGGAGCAGGCAGTACATGGGATTTCATATACTCCTTGATTTTCTAATTCAATTTTGTCTTTAGGGTTTCTTAGGATGGTGGATATTTTTCTGTTTGTGCAGAATGCTGTTTTGATATTATGTTTGTGAAGGATCTTGCTGATCCTGTCTGTGGTGCCTTTTATGTATGGGAGGAGGGCTTTGCCGTTTTCTTGTTCTCTGTCTTGGATTTTAGTGGGAGTTTCTTTTTGGATTAAGTTGGAAATCTTATTTCTTTGGAATCCGTTGGATGTAAGTACATTAGTGAGAGTGTGTAGTTCGGTTTTTAGGTGTTGTTCGTCAGCTAGGCATTTGGTTCTTGAGATGAGTGTCTTGGCTACGGAGTTGATCTGTGCTGGGTGGTGGTGTGAGAGTGCATGCAGATAGCGGTTTGTGTTTTTTTTCTTCTGGTAGATGGTGTGTCCTAGGGACCCATTTGGATTTCTTGTAGACTAAGACATCCAGGAAGGGAAGTTGGTTATTAGCTTCTGTTTCCATGGTGAACTGTATTTTGGGGTGTAGGCTGTTGAGGTGTGTGAGGAAGTTGTCCAGTTTTTCTTTCCCATGTGGCCAGATTACGAAGGTGTCATCTACGTATCTGAGCCAGAGTTTGGGTTTGTGATCAGATTTTTCTAGGGCTTGGGTTTCAAAGTGTTCCATGTAGAGGTTTGCAATGACAGGTGAGAGGGGTGATCCCATGGGTGCTCCTTCTATTTGTTTGTATTTTTGTCCATTGTAGATGAAGTATGTGTTGGATAGACAGTGGTTGGTCAGATCTGCACCATCCTAAGAAACCCTAAAGACAAAATTGAATTAGAAAATCAAGGAGTATATGAAATCCCATGTACTGCCTGCTCCACCACATACATTGGACAAACCAACAGAAGAATAAGTGCACGCATTGAAGAACACAAAAACTCAGTCAAAAAAGAGGAACCAACTTCTTCCCTGGTCCAACACCTCAAAGCCACAGGACATGAAATTGATTTCAAAAAGACCAGAACTATCGCCAAAACGGAACACTTTAATAACAGAATAATCAGAGAAGCCATCGAGATAGAAAAATGCCCACACAGCATGAACAAACGAGATGATACCTCCCGCCTACCAGTCATTTGGAAACCCGCCCTTATTGACAGACGAGTCCACAGCACGGGGAATGACACCAGACCTACACTCACAAGGACCACACGGGACGTCACCACCACACATCCAGGCAAAAAGCAAACCCAAACCCACACTGATGAGGAGGCACGACCACAAACCAGAAGCCAGACCACAGTTGCATCATTAGCCACTTTAAACCCCTCCAATCCATACACGAAGCAAACTGACACCCACCATGAAGATGAGGCACGACCACGAATGCAAAGCCAAACAGCTATAGAGTTCACCATCTCTAATCCCCTTGTAACACTGGCTAACCTGAGCACAACAAAGCCCCCACCCAAACAGAACACTCCCCCAGCCAATCAGAGCACAGCCAACCCCCATCCAATCAGAACACACCTCCACCCAATCAGAACACAGCTGAGCTCCCAGCCAATCAGTTCAAACCCCCACTGGCAGTTAAAAGGAAGAAACAGCTAAAATCTCACATTGCTCCTAGAAGCAGAAGCCAAAAGCACCAGCCTGAAGATGACGAATGAGACTTCGTTGAAACGTCACCAAGACACTTCAAATTCTACGTGGGAGAAAACCCGAAGAACCAAAGACCTACACATATATATACTAAGGTGTGCATAAAATTCAAATATAGTTAAATATACCTGTCCTAAATCCCCCCCTCCTCCTCTTTTTTTTTAAAGCTAAAGGTTGTCACATCTTATGCGCAAACAAGTTGCTCCAGCCTCTTAATAATTCTGATTTCTCTTTTCAATCTCTGGGAATGTCTAAAGAATGTTGATCAGAACTGCACACAGTATTCCAAATGTGGTTGCAATATAGATTTATATAATGAATTTATGATATTGACAGTTTTCTACCTTTTGCCATGAGTTTATATTATATTCATAATATATGTAACTATTATATATTCTTAGTTTTTTCTTTTATTTTTTTCTGCCCATTCAAGTTTTTTCTTTCAGTGTTTTTATCTTTTTAACTGTAAAGTTCAATAAAATCTTTTTAACATTATACTTAAATAAGAATTCTAATACAAATTACAAAAAAGAGTATGAAGTAGAAAGTGCAGAAAAAAAGAAAAAGTAAGAAAAAAATAAGGCTGTAACAAAGAGAAAAGAAATATATAAAGAGCTACTTCTCCCCCCAATCACGTATAAATAATTTTAAACAACTTGTTATCTTTTCTTAAAATACAATAAACAACCTCTTCATCCCACCTCTTATCTGTAAACAGATCCTTAAAGCCTTCAGTCCAGGTCAGCAAAATCCAATTAAGAGTTACCAGAAATAACAATGTATCTATTTTAATCTTGATCAAATAAACTCACTTTATAATTCTTCCTTTTACTTTTAACAATTTTTATCTTTATCCCTTCAATGGTCTCCTAGAACTTGTTTTCTTTTCATTTTTCCTTTGTTCCTTCTCAGAAAATTCTTCAGAGCTTTAATAGATCTCTCTTGTAATCAAATGTAAGAGAGTTATCCAAGTCACTCTTTTGATTTGCCATTTGTACATCCTTTTTAGTTATTAAGACATCAACCAGTTTCATTTGAGAGTCCAGTATAACATCTTTTTTGTAATTTATCATTCCTGTAATTTATTGTTTTTAAATCTATTTTCAGATTAGTCTCAGTCTTGTCTGATAAAACTTGTTTTTTCTGATAACATCTTTTAAACATAGTCTGTCTATAATGGTATTTTATTTTTATTTATTTAGCATATGGCGAGACCATGATGCTAATGCAGAGTAGTAGTTTGACTGCCAATTTACTAGCTCTGTTGTAGGACATGCTCACCTGCTTCTCATGGTGCACCAAAGGAGGCGAGCTGGCTTTGAACCAGAACTAAGACCCGCTATTCCTGCAGTATCATCTAAAGCAGGGTTTCCCAACCTGTGGCCGTGGTCTATTTGCAACCAGGCCAAGTGAGCAAATGAAGCTGTGTGCGCATACGCCTGCCCCTTGCACAAAACCCTCTCCTCTTCATCCCATTCCTCCTGTGCCAGGCCATGAACCCGGAAAGGTTGGGGTATGCTGATCTAAAGCTCTCTCCCTTTCCAGAGCCACCTTGCAAATAGGCATCATAACCAGGACGGTTCTGAGCCAGCAGGAATCTAACCACCTGCATGAGTCCATTTATAACTTTCCAAAATTAACATTCTAATCATATTTTTGCTGTTTATCTAAAATAAGGCTTTTTTTCTGTCCTCATCTTAGAAGCTTAGCAGCTGTGAACTTAGTGTGAATCTCTAAATTTGAAGATGAGCCAGTTCCTGCAGTTTGCTCACAAGGAGCAGCTGTCTGGAGTACAAGTGGGCAATCTCACAATCTCTCCTTTATCAGGAAAGACTTGGCCAGCCAGAAATTGTCATCTGGCTGCTGATCTTTCCATAATGCCATCTCCACTTCCTTGAAGATGTCTAGTTTGCCATGAATCCTCTCTGAAAATCTCTTTTCTCCAATGGCCTTGAATGTGGAATGTGTCTTTTCATAGCAATCATGCACTAACTCAGTTTTAGGGAAGAGAAAATTGCTGCTCTGAGTCTGTCATCTGAGTTTCCGTTATAAAAATGAGATTGCTAAGTTTCAGGGCTAAAATATTTTTTAAAAAATACTCAAACATGCTAAATAGCTGCAGGAACTGTTAACAGAATTATTCCAGAACTCTTTTATGAATGGCTACTGTTGGAAGGTCATTAATATACATTCTTCACCAAATTTTAGTTGCTTCATAACTGTAATTCAAACTAATACTTCATGAATAACTCAAAATAATATTTCAAAAGTGTAATGGAATGTTTGTATGACCTTGGGGGATCAAGGAAAGACATGCTGCCTATGAAACAATCAAAGGTTTAGCAGTCAGAGGAAGAAACTTTGGGAGATCTGCCCTAATTGATCAGTTAGCAGGGTTCCTTGAAGATCAGAGGCTATTCTTGAAATTCCTCTCTTTGGAAGAGAGTAGGAGACTTGTGAAATTGATGTCTGCCCCTCTGGGTAAACAGACAGGAAACCCAACTAGATAAGCCAGATCTACTTTATTGTAAGGCTACATTAACAGAATCTTGGAAGTTACAAGCTTTCTGCCACCACTTTTCACCATCTGATTGGTTGCATTTTGAATCTGACTGGACAAAGAATCAATTGCCTCAGAAAGTATAACTCCCAATGATTCTGAGCATGGCACTGTCAATGGAAGACTAGCATGGGAGAACATCTGACTTGAATATCCTTTTTTCCCTTCTAGTTATTTAAGAGAAAAAAGAACATACTATACCAGCCAAGTCAAAATTCTTCAAATAGTAGACAGATTCTCCATAATATTCTGTTGAGTCAATTGTAAATAAAGCAAAAGTTGGAGTGAAAGGAAAGTAGAGGCTGATATTGAAGATATGGAAATGGCATTAGTAACTGATTAAATTCACATAAATGCTCTAAACCATTTAAACTATGGTTTGTTGGTTAAGAAAAAAAGGCTAAGTTCATATATATTGAACCATAGGCCATAGTTTACAAAGCACAGTGACTGATGTGACAAGTCACACTAAACTCTATGTGATTTATTAGTTTTTGCTTAATATGATTCACAGCTTCATGAGCTTAGCAAATTGTGGTTTATTTAATAAATCAAAATTAAGGAAATCACTTTGCAAAGTAACATTTATAGCTTATTATGACATAGGAACCAAACCCCAGTCTTGGGAGAATGCGTGAGTTGTTTATATTAGCCTTCTGGCCACATATTCTGAGGTTGTATTTAAAATGGTACGTGTAT
The DNA here is from genome assembly GCA_034064705.1 of Bothrops alternatus. Classification (NCBI taxonomy): domain Eukaryota; kingdom Metazoa; phylum Chordata; class Lepidosauria; order Squamata; family Viperidae; genus Bothrops; species Bothrops alternatus. Next base: position 2,714,138 of record JARGCV010000068.1, read on the forward strand.
ATGCTGGGATGAAGAAATAGCTGTGGTTTCTTTCTCTTTTTTGAATCCAAAAAATTCAGTGTCACTTTTAAGCTGCTCCAGTTTGCTGCAATGAAGAACTCATAGCTCTGGTATACACACAGGAAAAAGGTTTGTGGCCCCCTAGAAAGAGTTATATCATGTGCCAGACCCAAGTGACATGGTCTGCTTTCTATGTCAGGAACCCTCACCGTGCTTAAATATCATAAATCTGAGGGCGAGCAGAAAAGATTAATGGTCATTTCTGCCAATATGCTGCTGTTAGACTTCTGTGCACCGAAAAGTGCTTACAGGAGTAGAATAACGTCACAAAAGATTGCTTCTTTTTTTTCTGGCCCTTATCTTCTACTATTGTTCAGACTTCTACAAGCCAAATCTCATAGCCCTATAAACTGCCCCTTTCCCACAGCATATACCCTTTTAAAAAATAAGTTGTCATGTATCTTTTTTCATCCTTTTGCAAATTTAAATAACATTTAAAATAACACTGGCATTTCTCGTATGGAATTTTTATTAGTTTCTAGACTTCTCAATGGGAAATTGGGTTGGATTGTCACAACTGTCTTTTAGCATTCTTTAATTAATTTTTTTTTAAAAAATCACGGTGCTGGGCAATTTTTCACTGACTTGTGCTGAAGTTTACTGAGTATTTACTATGTACACACTGATGTATAATTTATGAATTCAATATTAAAGTCATTGCTGCTGATTAATATTCCTTGCTGATTTTAATATATCTTTTTCCAATACGGTGCCCTCCGATGATGGGTCTGTGGGGTTCTGAGACTATGTGTTTGCAGCTCCCATCATCTCAGCCAGCATAGTCCAAGAGTCTAAAGATGTCAGATATTTTAGTCAAACACATCTGGCGAATACAAAAATGGAGAAGGATGGATGTGTTGGCTGGTGCTTGTCCTTCCAGAAAAATAATTGTAGTTTGTGCAGCATGTAATAATATGCAAGGCCCATTTGCTAAACATATTGTCTGCTTATATACACATGCAGAGGAGGTGGTGGAGAGAGACAGACAGAAGCAGACGGTTTCACAGTGCAATCTACTAGGTGAACATGTGGAAGAACTGTTGAAAAGATAGGATGTAGCTTCAAATGGCAAGGAGAGAATAACTGGCAAGTAGGAAATGTTTAAATATTTCCATGTCTGCTCATTCTCCCCTACAAATTATTATTTTTATCAGTGTTTTTAGTCAGTCCATTTTCCTTTGATATATATCCTGCTCCAATAGAATACAGTATACATCCCACTAAATTCACTAATTAGAAATAATAAAAAATATATATCTGGAGAAGAACTAGACGTAGTAGACCTCTACATATACCTTGGCCAACAGATCTTAATGGGCAGGCAATACAATAAAAGAAATTGAACGGCGTGTTAAATGTGGTTGGCAGGCTTTTGGTAAGTTAAATGTAATTTTCAAGAACAACCTCTCCCTATGTCCAAAGAGAAAAGTTTTCGATCAGTGTGTGCTACCTGCTCTAACATATACTGGTGAAACATGAATACTAACCTCACATTTGATAGAAAAGCTACGAGTAGTGCAAAGAGCCATGGAAAGATGCATGCTCAGCATTGCAAGACAAGATAGAAAGACCTGCACATGGATTAGAGAACAAACGAAAGTACACGGTATCAACAAGAGAGTAAAAGAACTGAAATGGAAATGGGCTAGTCATAAAGCAAGAAGAACTGATGGCAGGTGGACCAAGGCAGTCATAGAATGGATCCCACTTAATAAAAAGTGTCCATGAAAGAGACCTACAACCAGATGGATCGACAATATCAGCAAGTATTGTGGGCCCAAATGGCAAAAGAAAGCTCAGGACCGTATTGATTGGAAACATGCAGAAAAGCCCTTCATCCTGCATTAGACAGACAATGGCTTGAATGAATGAATGAATGAATGAATGAATGAATGAATGAATGAATGAATGAATGAATGAATGAATGAATGAATGAGTGAGTGAGTGAGTGAGTGAATGAATGAATGCATCCCACTAAACTGAGCAATTTGCTCAACTCAAGCAGTAACAATAATTAAAAAGAAAAGAAGACAAACCATAAACAATACTACTAACAAAAAGAATTAGAGCAAACACATAATTAGCACTACTAAAAATAACAAACTTACTATTAAGGATCAAGAGTATATCTAAGTAGTAAGTTTGAAAAAAATGGTCAAGAAACAGGATGTTTTAGGGCAGGGGTAGGCAACCTCGGCTCTTTTATGACTCATGGACTTCAATTCCCAGAATTCCTGAGCCAACATCGCTGGCTCAGGAATTCTGGGAGTTGAAGTCCATGAGTCATAAAAGAGCTGAAGTTGCCTACCCCTGTTCTAGGGTTTCTGAAGTTTCAGAGTCTTCAGAGCAGTAAGTTTCTGAAACTTACTGCTCTGAAGACCTCTTCTGGCGTTTAAAGATTATAGAGGACCCAAAAGAGCTAACAGGTTAAAGTTTGTTACCTCCTGGACAATGAACTATGGGCAGCCCAGGGGTGAAAAGGGAGTTTTACCTATGTGGGCTTTTGCGGAAAAACCTCAGAGCTAACTTTGCTTCTGCTGTGCCTAAATAGATCTTTCAATAAAGTTTTACTCTTGGTAATTCCTACGTGCCAGGAGTTTCTTTCTTTTTTTTTTTTTTTGGGGAGATGCCAAATGGAACAGTTGACAAATTCTTATTATGGCAAGAGAAAGGGGAAGCAGATCTAGTAACTAGGGGTTTTCCACCTCATCTTACTTCTCTTTCAGACAGAACTGCTTTCCTGCTCCCTTGCCGAGGTAGCAAGAACTAGAAATGTGGACGTTGCACTGTATTCCAGCTTACTTTTCTGCCAGCTCACAAACAGGAGGAAAAAAACATGCAGCACTACTATCTGGAAGTGCTCTAAGACGGATGCCCTCCTCTTGAAGGCTTTAAAACCTAGAAAGAGGAAATGAGAAAGAGATGGTTTTGCCAGCATTCAGACACAGGGAACAATAGAGTGAGAATGGGAAAAGCAGGTACTATCCTGCAGCAGTCAAGGCACTGTGAGAAGGACCCCACCTCCAGTTTGCCTGTCCCCTGAAACTGTCCTGCTTCCCTATCACACGGTCATCAGAAACAAGACGTTTAGAGGAGAACCACATCAATAACAATTACCAAAGTAGCTGTTCTTTGTACTGCTCCTCCCACTTTATGACTGCTGTTCAGGAAAGCATGGAAGGCATTCATATTTCAAGAAAACCAGTTGTGCACAGTTCTTTCATTAACCCATCCTTGCTCTTCCTCTGCATCATCATGCAGACATTCCAGGGCTCAGTCTTAGCTGAGCAAGAGGCAAGAGTGCTGCTTCAGATGTGGGACAACTGAGTACACAACTCTGCTGATCTGGGTGATTGTTTCTCCCACAGGATCTGCTCCAGCTCCAGTTGTGAGGGGGACCTTGGCAAAATATTTTCTATTGATGAAAGGAATTTCCCCATATAATAGGTACCCCCTGCCCAAGCTGGCACAGATGGATACATGAAGGTTCACCTTATTTCAACAAAGACTGGAGGTGAACTGAGTTCTACTCCTTTTTTCCCCTCTCTTAAGTAAACTTGCTCAGTGAAAGCCAATCTTTGAAGGAGAGAGATTTCTTTCTGGCACACACATATGAATGCCTTCCTAGGCCCTGGCCTGCTTTGACAGTTGTGGTAGAGTAGGAAATATTTGTCTCCTCCAGCAAACAGGGTTTATTGGAAAGATTTCCACCAGGGTTCTTGAATTCTATACGTTCCCAACCATTAACCTCAATCTCAGTATCAGAAGCACAGCTCATTTTCCGCATCCTGCCCACCAATTCATACAGCTGTGTATTTTTTTAATAATGGCATCATCTGCAGAAATCCATAGGCTAATTGCTCATGTTGTAACAAAGTTGCATGTTTATTTCTGCAAAAAACAACAGCGCAAACAGATCTGGATTGCAAAACTCTAGACAGGTAGAAAGCAGGTTAGGAATCTTTTTAAGGGTATGTGTGCTATTTTGTGGCCATACAAATGTTTGCAACCTTAACATGTCATGACAGTTTTCCTCCCATCCCTCTCTCCCATCTTCACATCCCTAATCAATTAGCAACTTTATATGGCACACACATCGTTTATAAATTGAGGTTTAAATTTCATTTCCTTTTTGGCTTTCAGTTCACACATGGTTTTTCAAAACCATACTGGAATGATTACTCCCTCAGTGGCTGGATAGATATGTTTCCTTTGATGCCTTTGGCATAACTTCCTAGAACCATACTCTGTCGACACTGAGTACCTCTACAGTATATTACCTAGGAAGGTAACTTTAAAGTTAACTCAGTCCTCCACTCCCTGAGGATTAGACAGAGGGAAGATCACACCCATAGACCCAGCCTCCCTACCTTGCTGATCCATGTGAAACCTATCCTCTACGTCTAATAAAACAGAACTACTGCTCTGTTCCATTTTAAGATAGATTGCTTTGAGAAGGCAGGATATGGAAGGAAATGCATGGGACAGACTTTGAAAGACATTTCCCAAATCTCTTGTACCCTCAAAAGGTGTTTGGAGGGGGAGATTAAAAAAAAGACAAGAATAGGCATTAGGTAAAGGGCCCATAGGCATCAAGGAGAGGCATTTAAGCAACTCCTTGATGCACGTGGGCCCTATATTGTTCTTGTGTTATTGTACCTATTGCTGAGTACAACTTTTCCAACCAGGCTTGAGCCATGAGCACTGTAAGTGACTGATTGACTGACTGACTGACTGATTTAGAAGTCAAATTTATAAAAGTTACTATCAGTAACTTTTCCATCAGGCTGTTTTGGGACTGTTTCTCAAAGGTTAAAATATACCTGGCATCAAAACGATAGATGAGGGATGCAGGTATGTGTGTGATCTGGGATAAATGTATTTGGTTTGTACATGTATGCAGATTTCACAACTTTCAAATCAACACAGGGACAGGAATGCACTTGCAAGCTAAAATGCCCATTAGTCACAATTTTGCAACATATTATAAGATGAAAATGTATGCCAGTGTTCAAGCGGAAAGACAACACTGAATGCATACAAAGATTATGGAACTTGTAGACACATACCAGATACGTGCTCACAAAAATACTTCTTTTTGTCCCTAGAGATGTTGGAAGATCATGACTGTAGAGCTTCCTGGCTGCTGGAGGAGAATTTATGAGGATAGTATAAGATTGGACATTTTGTTTTCCTGTAAGAAAAAGTCTTGGGGCTTCTATGATATCCTTCCAAAGGCCACAAAACTCTCAGCCCAAACCACCTCACAGGGTTATTGTTGTGGGGAAAAGAGGAGGAGGAAGATGTGTTGGATATGTTTGTTGCCTTGAGTTATTTATAAAACAATAAAGGCACAATACAGATAAATAAAAGTAAGGTGAAAAAGGTAAGGTTCTTGGTGAAAAAAGTAAGGTTCTACATTTAGGCAAGAAAAACCAAATGTACAGGTATAGTATAGGGGTACCTTGCTCAATAGTAGTAACTGTGAGAAGGATCTCGGAGTCCTAGTGGACAATAATTTAAATATGAGCCAGCAGTGTGCTGCAGCTGCCAAAAAAGCCAACACAATGCTAGGCTGCATTAACAGAGGGATAGAATCAAGATCACATGAAGTATTAATACTACTTTACAATGCCTTAATAAGGCCACACTTGGAATACTGCATCCAGTTTTGGTCACCATGATGTAAAAAAGAAGTAGAGCAGCGGTTCTCAACCTATGGGTCGTGACCCCATTTGGGGTCGAACGACCATTTCGCGGGGGTCGCCGGACACCACGGTCCGCCATTTTGTTTTTTTAAAATTTTTTAAATTTTTTTAAATTTTTTTTATTTTTTTTTCGTCGTGCGTGCGCCACGCATGCGCGGTTCGGGCTGTCGTTCGTGCGCCGCGCATGCGTGGATCGGGCTGTCGCAGTCCGCCATTTTGTTTTGTTTTGTTTTGTTTTGTTTTTGTCGTGCGCGCGCCGCGCATGCGCGGATTGGGCCGTCGTGGTCCGCCATTTTGTTTTTTTAAATTTTTTTTATTTATTTTTTTTCCGTCGCGCTCAACGGGCCGATCCGCACATGCACGGCGCGCATGCGACGAAAAAAAACATTTTTAAAAAATTTTTAAAAACAAAATGGCAGACTGCGGGTTGGGGTCGCGGCGTGCATGGGCGGCGCAAGTGGGGTCTCAACCTGAAAAAGGTTGAGAACCACTGATGTAGAGACTCTAGAAAGAGTACAGAGAGGAGCAACAAAGATGATAAGGGGACTGGAGGCTAAAACATATAAGGAACGGTTGCAGGAATTGGGTATGTCTAGTTTAATGAAGAGAAGGATGAGGGGTGATCTGATAGCATTGTTCCAATATCTCAAGGGCTGCCACAAAGAAGAGGAAGTCAAGCTATTCTCCAAAGCGCCTGAAGGCAGGACAAGAAGCAATGGGTGGAAACTAATCAAGGAGAGAAGCAACCTATAACTAAGGAGAAACTTCCTGACAGAACAATTAACAAGTGGAACAACCTGTCTCCAGAAGCGGTGAATGCTCCAACACTGGAAGTTTTTAAGAAGAAACTGGGCAGCCATTTGTCCAAAATGGTATAGAGTTACCTGCCTGGGCAGGGGGTTGGACTTGATGACTTCCAAGGTCCCTTCCAACTTTATTATTATTATTATTATTATTATTATTATTATTATTATTATTATTATTATTATTAGTAGTAGTAGTAGTAGTAGTAGTAGTAGTAGTAGTAGTAGTAATACTAAACCTAAATCTCCAATTATGTCACTGCTTCTTAAAACATCACTAGTAATCATAATGATAGCAGCTGCAGGAATTTTGCCAAAGCACAAGCACCAGCCCCATTCCACATGGTTCAGTTGGAACAGAAGATCTGGATCAGCCTAACTTCAACATATATTAAACAACCTTTTGATTTGTAAATCCCTTGCTTTTAATCTGCTTTTCTATTGAAAACACCCGATCCATACCCTCTGCTCTAGTGATAAAGGTGTACCCTTGTTTTTGAGAACTTAAAGAGCTTTCCCTTTGAGCCATAGCACTTGATAAAGAAATGAATCTTTGCAATTAATAATTCTATGGGCTGGGATTTTGTTTAATAATCCTTGTGTCAGTGATAAATCTAGAAAGAGGTTGTGTTTATATGCAAGTGTGCTTACAGCAGGAAGAAGTGGGGAGAAGAGTAATTTGATTGAGGCTAGAGGCTTTGGCAGGCATGCATTACAAAGCAGCTCTTTAGCAATGGCTGCGGGAAGAAAAATCTACCAGCATGACAAATTGTTCCCTCCGCTCTTTCTCCTCCCCCATTCTTCCCCCACAAATATGCTATCTGATTAGGCAGCAGCAAGCCAATCAGAGGGCATGATTGGGGAAATATTTCCTTCTTGACATTCAAGAGAACAATTCCTTACCAGGGGAAAATTACATTAAAAAAATAAATGGAAAAGCATCAATCAGCTAGGAAAATATATTCAGGTTTTTGGCTCTCTGGAGAGAAAGCAATTTTTTTTAGAAAACTTAAATAGGACTAAAGGGCCTGGCTTGATCTGAGGGCTGGTTTTTTTTTATGGATAACACTGCAGCAGTTGTGATTGCTCCCCTCTTTCTCTAGATAATGTCACTCCATATTCAGTGAAACTTTGAATATTCATCCACTGAATATGTACCTAGAGATGTGAGCATGGATAAACATCATCCATAACCAAAATTTGCAAACCTAGAATGAAAAAAAAAATGGGGAAATTATTTTTATTTTTCTTGTTTTTTCAACAAAGAAAGTTTGGACCTGCATGTTTGAGGAATAGTTTGAGGTCTAAGAGCTGCTTTTCAGAGCAAATCAAAATAAGTATCAATAAATATTCTTTGGCATTGAATCTATCAATAAAGGTGATAGCTTTGGACTATGGTAGCTCTTTAGAAATGTATACGAAGTTCAAAGCAGTTAGACAAAAATATCACCAGCATTATTAATAAATGTTGACCAGTTATAAAAGTCCTCAAAAAGGGCCATTAAAATAATTGACAGGCCTACCAATTAGATTGTTAACTTTTCACCTTTCTAGTGAGAGGTGGGGAATGTCCACTAAAACTTAACCACAATTTGTAAGTAGGCCAGGGAAGATAAAACATACTGTGAAAATATCTTGCATTTAATTTCTTTCAGGGCCACTTCCAACATAGATCAAAGTTTAATTGTGTCAAAAATTTCTTGGTGTGCCTTGCAATACAGGTGGTCCTCAACTGACTGTTTGAAATTACAACAGCACTGGAAAAAGTTAGTTATGACCGTTTTTCGACTTATGACCATTGCAGGATCCCCATGGTCATGTGATCAATATTCAGATGCTTGGCAACTGACTCATATTTATGACGGTTGCAATGTTTCAGAGTCATGTGATCTTTTGCCTCCTCCTGACAAGCAAAGTCAAAGGGGAAGCCAGATTCACTTAGCAACCATGTTACTAATTTAACAACTGTGGCAAGAAAAGTCAAAAGATGAGACAAAATTCACTTAACTGTCTCACTTAGCAACAGAAATGTTGGGCGTAAATCGAGGACTACTTGTATATAAAAACAAATGGGAATGTCAGAATCAATAAACTGTGCTGCATAAAGTGAACAACAGAATATTACCTGTAAAACATAATACCAAAAGGACATCTAAGGTACAGAAATGCACTGGCTACACCAGCGGTTCTCAACCTTTTTCAGGCCAAGACCCCACCTGCGCCGCCCATGTGTGGCGCGACCCCGACCTGCGCCGCGCATGCGCGGCATGACGGCCTGAACCGCGCATGCATGGCGCGATAGGCCGAACCGCACATGCGCGGCACAACGGGCCGAATTGCGCATGTGCAACATGCACGACGGGCCGAATCGCGCATGCGCGGCTCGCGTGTGATGGGCCGAACCGCACATGCGTGGCACGATGGGCTGAATTGCGCATGCGCGGCACAACGGGCTGAATCGCACATGCGCGGCGCGACGGGTCAAACCACGCATGCGCGGCACGCGTACGATGGGCTGAATCGTGCATGCACAGCGTGATGGGCCGAATCGCGCATGCACGGCGTGATGGGTCGAACCGCGCATGCGCGGGGCACGCACGATGGGCCGAACTGTGCATGCGCGGCGCGACGAGCCGAACCGCACATGCGCGCCATGCGCGTGTTGGTCCAAACCGTGCATGCGCGGCGCGACGGGCCGAACCGCACATGCGCGGCGCAACAGGCCGAATCGCGCATGCACGGCGCACGCGCAACGGCCGAGGGGAAATGGGGGGAAAAATGGCGGACTGCGGTGGTTGGCGACTCCCGTGAAACGGTCGTTCGACCCCGAATGGGGTCGCAACCCACAGGTTGAGAACCGCTGGGCTACACAGATCCTTGACTCTTGTCTCTTCCAGCTCTCCATTCTTGAACAAAACAGAGCAAATCGGCCTGTGTCATTTTAGCAGCCTGTGGCTTCTCTAGTGAGGCAAATACAAGGGAAAGGATAGGATCAGACCAAAATATCATTTGAGGGGGAGGATCCTTGACACAGGAAAGCAAGAAATATTATCTTAGTACCAAGGCAACCTAAGCCTTGGACACTGTCCTTTACACAAATCCATCTGATTTTTGCCAATCCTTAATACACTGTAAACATCACAGAGCACTTGCTAGATTAAACACCTTTCCTTCAGCAGACACTGATGGGAAACATATCGTTCCAGGAAAGGCTTCGCCACTGTGACTCCTGTGCCAGAGAGGATATGCAGCATATCAGTTGCACTGTAATTTCTACTCAAACTTGCACAATGTATTAATGCAGCCCCTTCTCTCCCAAGAGAGAGATAATCACTGGTACATCTCCTCCCTCCTTAACTGATCCTAAGTTCTCTATTGCCAATAATGTAGCCAAATTTTGCCTTGCTGCTATGAGGCTGAGACCTCAAGTATTACCTATTTAAATTGCATTTGACACCTTCAACATTGGTGTCTGTAAGTATACTGTTTTCGTAGAGCATTTTGGTCCATTTGACTTGTTTTTTCAGGGTTCAAGAATCCTGAATCCTGGTACCACTATGAAATCAAGGTGCAGTAGTAGGTGCTAGAGCCAATACAGAGGCTGAGATGGCCTCCAGGATCTCTGGAGCTTGATGAGCCAGGAATATGTGAAACAAATCCTAGAAACTCCAGTGTAGCAACAACTTTGGCAAAGATCATGGTGCTAGTAACAGCGCAATGGAGATGGGGCACATATGCTGATGTTGGGGGAAATGCAGCTGATCTGAGAAAATGGTAGGATTGTCAATAGCCGGAGCAACAGTAATGAAAACATAAACGTGAAGGATACCTGGTAATCACTCAATTTGGGACACAGGCTGAGAATTTTGATGGTCAAGTTAATGGAGTGTTGGTCTGGCCCTGCAGCTGTCTCCAAAAGCCATCTCAGTCTATGTACTCCATGTTAGCCTCCATAGGGAAGGAGGAACTGGCTATCTTGGCTGCTTTTCAAGAGTATGCCAAGGCTGTGACACTCCTTTGATGGCTCTTGCACTGTTATGACCAAGGAGTCTTGATTCAGATGGACTTCCCAGACTCAACATTGGGTTGACAGACAAAGAGAGTTGCCATTCATGTCCAGGATTCAGTTGGAAAGACAACAGTGGTGTTTCTGGTGCCACTCTCAATAGAGTTGGGAGCTTGATCTGTTGCTAATGAAGTAAGGGCAAGCTGGGATCAAAGGTAGTAGATGAGGGCAGTGAATGAGAACATGAAATACTGAGGAGGGGAGGGCAAGGGGCTGCTGAGTGCTACATTGTTAGACCGAAGTAGCCCGGGCATACTGGCACCCTGGCCAAGGAATTATTTGGGCATAAGATGGCACCCGATGATCTGTAGGGGGGATGTCAGGAGATAAAGAAGGTGGCAGGATTTTCATTGCAATGATCAGAAATAAATATGGGGAAGGCTGGGGGCAGTCCGTTCCCAGAGGAGACAGATTTGTTCTTTGAAATTAATCCAGCCTTCTAACTTCCAGCACTCATCCCCAGGGCCCTGATTTTTGGATCCTTAGTAGCACTGGGCTACTTAATGCCAGGTTGATCTGTGCTAAAGCTTCCCTCAGTTAAATCTGACTCTGGATCAAAGTGTTGCCATGACATGCATGACCAAGATCTGGCCCAGCCTGGAGGTGGGAGGCAGCCCACTCAGAGATGAATAGGTAGTCTTCATCTTATCACCACAATTGGGACTGAAATTTCCATTATAAGTCACTTGGTTTGTAGGTCAAGTCAGGCTCAATTTTATGACCATTTTTGTGGTGGCTGTTAAGCAAATCACCATAGTTATTAAATGAATTCAAAGTCATTGAGCAAACACTGTGGTCATAAATGCAAACCCCTTCTTCCAAATGAGTGCTTTTTCTTTTCCCTTTTATCCTACACTTTTTCCTCTTTCCCTTCTCCTCCCCCTTTCCCCCCATTATTCTAATTTTTCTTTGATAAACTAATAAAAAGATTGTAACGGGGTGCTTTTTTCCCCAAAAAACTGGCAAAAAATGGTTGCAAACTTTGATCATGTGACTACAGGACACTGCAACTGGTTGTAAATGTAAGCCAGTTGCCAAGCATCCAAATTGCAATCATGTAAACATGAGAATAATGTCATGGTCATAAGTGTTAGGACCAGATTTTTCAGAACCATCATAACTTTGAACAATCGTTAAATGAATAGTTATAAGTTGGGGACTACCTGGGATGGAGTGATTCAACCATCCTGGTTCTTCTTGTTGTCTCTGGGACGTTAAATATTATCAATTACAGTATCCTTTGGGGATTGTTAACCGGAGTCATGATGTTGTGGTGGTTCTTTTCTTTTCTTTCTTTTCTTTTTTTTTCTCTTTTCTTTTTGCTGCCCTGGTTACCAATAGGCTTCTAGATGAAATTCAAGGTGTTAGTTGTCATCTACAAAGCCTCTAGCAAAGTTGACATGCATCAGATCATGATATATTGCAATTACCCCCCTAGAACAACATTCCCTCACCTCATCCCATATTTGTACAATCCTGAAATTGTCTACCTTTAAGAAAAGCACCTAAGCACCTCATTCTTTCTCTAGGAATTGGGCTAGGATTTTAGGGGTACCCACTATTAAGTTGTTATTAAATTGTTTTGTTTTCCCTCCTGCAGTTTAGTTATCAGAATTCTATTTTAATAGTTCCGTTATGTTAATATTTCTCTGCTCCCCAGTCTTGTGTGAGTAGGCAGCATATAAAAGTTGACATTACACATGGATATTCTTATATGCCTGTTATTTTGAGAGGCGCAGATCAGGCCAAGTGACAGGATTTTGCAAAAATCAGATCCTTTAATCACCCCTATTCTTTAATTAAGAGCAGAGCTTGTACAAATGTTTCCAACTTTTGTTCATGATTTAATTATTTTTTAGTATATTTAATTGAACAAATATTTCAAACTATATCAGTGATTAACTCCCCAGAATCTGTAGCTAAAATAAGAAAACTTTAAAGCATGGAAAAATTTTAAATCTTGGGAGATTGACACCACAATTATCAGTGATGCAGCACCATTTAAATGAAGTGCTCATCACAAATTCCATTTGGCAAGGAGGGCATAAATACAACAATGCTTTCTAGAGAGTCAAACAATCTTTAAGCCAAGGATTAACCAGGGCTGGCTTTTTATGACACCTACCAGAACACCCTTGTGCATGCTGATTCTAGCAGCAGTGGAACAGACAGACTTTCTTTTTACTTATTATCTATTGGATGGCTTTTGTAGGAAGGTCATAAGACTAACTGATGTTACCTGCTTTCCCATCAGAGTGGGGAAACCAAAGTAAACATAATAGGCATAACTTTTGTTCTATGAAAATAGCCCATTTCTTGAGAATCATAATACAAAAGAACCGTAATAATAATAAAAACAATTATGTTAGGAACTATACCAGAACTCTGACCATTGTTGACAATACATGAATATCTAATTTTCTGAGGTGATCGCTGCTGGACTACTACATAACCTTAAAAATGAGCAATGAATGTAGGGAAGCTCATGGCCTCAGACAAGTAACAGCCAGTGCATTGAGACGGGGTGCAGTTACCTGTCCTGTTACTTACATGACATGCCAACCTGATAACTGCATTTGCTGTTGTGATATATGTGAAAGAGGCCCCAATTTTAAGTTTGTGAAATGTTTCTTCTTGCAACTGAACCTTGCCTGAGTAAAACGTTCTGTCTTGTTTCTGCTTTATCTTGCCTGTCCTCTTATTAGGATTGCTCAGTGGTATTGAATGTGTTTTGCTGGCTCCAGACACCTTTCTATAAACCAGTCTGCCTATTTCTTTATGGATTGCAATATATAGTTGGTTTGTAGCACAGCTAAATAGATGGAAAATGCTACAAGAATAATATTTGTAGGACAAGAACCTCTAAGTCAAGAGGAAACAATGTATATTTGTGTGAGACAGTGTGTATAGTTATTTGTGAGATTGATGAAAATACTTGCTCATGATGTATTTGTACAAATGACATGACTGATGTAAATTACATAATTGGTGCCATTTGCAGAATGACCCCATAACATGGATGACATTTTTTTTAGCTTCTACCAGATGTTTTTGCTTATGTGACTTTGGAGGTTCAGAAAGAGACTGCTTAACAAAGCCAATGTCGTCAAAGTTCACATGTTGTCTTACTCCTATACAAATGACAAACAGTCATGATGGTGAGTCTCCTTGAAATATTCCTCTCTTGATATTAACCTCTCCCAACCTATTACCATTGATTAGCAACTGGGTCTTTCATTATGCCATCAATCTTTGCACGAAACCCTTGATGTTTTTACTGATTCCTATTATTTCTGGATGCTTGATTATCCAGTTATGTGGCAGTGAGTCAAATGCCTTCTGGTAGTCAATCCAAGCTACATTCAAGTTAGTCTTCCTTCTCTTACAGTTTTCCAAAATCATCTAGTCAGTTTGGCTCTGATTTTTTCTCTGTTGTTGGGGCAATTTTCTTTCTGCTCAGGTGGAAAGGGCTTGTCTGCAACTACATGCTATTGGAATGTGTCAGCTACCACATCAGTAAGCAATCTGAAAGTTATTGGTAAGCAGGTAATTGGCCTGCAGTTGTCTGGTGCTGCTTTTTTTGTTGGATCTTCCATTATCAGATAGGGAATTAAGAGATTCCTGGATGGAGAAAGTTGTCTAAAAATAATATGGTAATACCATGTTCAAAGTACCTCAATTACATAAAGACTAGCTTGCCATGTCAGAAGAAATCTATCACGCGTAGTATTATTGTATTGCATTCTTTATGACTATGTTTGTACTACAATAACAATTGTCCATTTTTATTAGATATATTCTTGCATTGTAGACTGCTTAGAGCTGTTTCTAACTGAGGTGGCAAATGATTATCCCATTACACTGACCAGTGTTTTTTTTCCCCATAATGTGGAACTTGACTTACAATTGTGTGGCGTGGAACAAGTAACATTTTATGGCAAGGAAGAGCTAATTTAACAAAAGAGAAGGTAGCATTGGCAGATTCCTGCTCAGGCCCTATCCAAGACTAAGATGGAGGCATGCATGCAACAAAGTGGTACATTTTCTCTGCCCTGACCACAGATGGCATGAATCACTTCACTCTGCAGCCCACTGACCCAAACAGCGTCTTCAGCTGAGCCAGCACTGTTGCAGTTCATGAAATGAAATATGTAAATGAAGCTGCATAAACTCTTTCTTTCTTTTATCTTCAAAGCACCCTAGCACATTATTCAGAACCACATCATTGTAATCTGGAGAGTAAATAACCTGCTGAATGAAAGGTGCCATTTCAGGGCTATAAAAACAGGAATTCATTATATTCCCTTTTCCTAATGGGACACTGTAAGCTGTGGGGTGTGATTTTTTTTTTTGAAGCAGCTGGAGCATTAGTAGCTCTGCTGCCCCATAATTCACTGTAAATTGTAGGAATTCAGCCTTCGTCTGTGTCATTACCGGAAGATGGAGTATTGGTGCTGCTTGGAATTAAGTTTGTATTCATTTTGCTGATTTTTTTTGTTTTTAATATTTTCTCCCCCTACAGAAATTGTTACTATTATAGAATAATTCATGAGGTTGACTATTCCACCTTTTATATACAGAATGTATCTTGGAAGTAATGGCAAAATGTAATTTTTCTCCCCCTATGACTTAATCCAACGTTTAAACAACAGGATGGATTAAAGATGCACCATACATATTAATGGAAATGGTGAGTTACTGTGTTTTGTTTCCTATGAGCACAGCCCATGCACCGACCTTTTCTTTTTCCCCCTCTGGTTTGCTCAGTCCTCCATTCAGCCCCAATTTCTGATTCAAGTGTTGATCTGACCTCCCTTCCCCTTCCTCCTCTTCCTCCTCCCTTTCTGTTTCATGCTCTGTGACTGATAAAAACTGTCCCAGTAAATCAAGAAGAACAATACCCTCTCCCTCAATCCATATATTAGAAACCCAAAGCTCAGCATGTCTGGTCATCGAGATAAATCCCCAAGTTATTGTCAAGGCTGAACATTGAGTTATGGTCAGCAACGCTATTGCTCTATTAAACCTTGCAGTCTCTTCTCTCTTCTGCACACGCTCTGTAGCTTGTGCTGTCATTCAAGGCAGATAAATTACAAAAGATGATTTTCAAAAGCCTGCCAATTCCTTTCTGTAGCTTGTCTATCCTTTATCACCAGTTTTGGAACCTTTCTCTTTCTTTCTTTCTTTCTTTCTTTCTTTCTTTCTTTCTTTCTTTCTTTCTTTCTTTCTTTCTTTCTTTCTTTCTTTCCTTCCTTCCTTTCCTTCCTTCCTTCCTTCCTTTTCTTTTCCTAGGTAAGCTATATATTTTGTTAAATGTCAAGAAGTTTTGGATTACTTGAAATGCTGATCCTAGACTCAGGCTTGTTTAATGAGATTAGAAACTGACCATTGATTCTTTCGTGAAGATCTGGGAAAGGATTTTCATCCAACAACTACAAAAGCCTTCCCTTATTTACTTCAGAGTTTCCAATTCTTAAGATAATCTCCTCCTTCTCTTCTCTAACAAGTTATATGCATAGGTATCCAAAGGAATGAAGTGGATGAAGAGAGGACATGAAGATTCAGGAAACATTTTTGTCCCATCCCAAACCTCAGCCTAGACCTGTTACCGATTCCTTTCTTTCAACTATATACATAGTATATACCACTCTTTTGTGTGTGATGTGGGACACAGTAAAATGAATTACAAGGCAGTTTCTAGATTAGAGAGTTTGCATAGAACAATGTGAACATGATTGAGATAAAACTAGTATTTGATTGCTCCTGTAGCATTCTAGCCAAATTATTGCAACATTTACCAGTATTGTCCTCACTATTAATGGGGGATGATGGGTGTGGAATGGGCATAGATAAGTAGCAATGTAATCATTTCATTTCACAAACAACACGATCTGTTTTTCTTTCATTAATTCATGCTCTTTACCATTTTGTCTTCTTAGAGTCCAAGTCATAATCTTCCAAATGCCATGGTTTCCAACAGAGGGACTCAGAAATAGTAACTTCTCACCATTGTGGCTTTGGTCAATCCAAGTTTTCACATAAGACTTAGTGAGAGATACAAAGAGAATGATGCCATAAATCTGAGTGAAGGTAATCTGATCTTACCTTGTGAGTACATGCAGGGAAATGAAGATGTAGGTTTAATTATGAATAAAAGGACTAAACTATATTTCAGAACCATGAATTGATGCTGTTGAGGTTATTATGGAGGTGTATGAAAGTAGGTATTCATAGAATGATTTATTTTATTTATTTATTTTACGATTTTTATACCGCCCCCCTCCCGAAGGACTGATAGTGGCATGTCACATTTCGGGGAATGGTGACAACGAAAAAAAACCAGATATGAGGTTGCGAGGAAATTGTGCAATGTTATGAATGAATGTGATCCAAGGGAAGGGGGAAGCTGCCCTGCTACGTGACATGAATGGATTGGTAGCAATGAGATGAAAAAGCACACAAAAAGTGATTGAGCCATTCAAAGATGCAAGAATAAATGATAATGATGACTTTTTTCTGAGTATCTGGTGAATGTATTTCTGTATTGTCTTTATTTATTACATCTTTGATTGTTATTGGCTTAGGGAAGTGGTATAGAAATGTATCAAGTAAAGAAAGAAAGAAGGAAGGAATTGAGTCAGTAAAATTAATGCAAGTTTGAAAGGAGCTACACCTTTTTTCAGGCTCTTTCAAAAGACCATTGTGATGAATAGCCATGATCTGCTTACAAAAGAATTGAATATGTATTCTAGACAATTTTTGAAGCATGCAGAACTCTAATAAAAATAGATTAAAGAAAGCTAACTATATGCAATTAATTTGCAACTAAGCTCTCTGGTAAATGCCTTGTTTTACCAATATAATGATTATTCTTAAATCCAACAGCACATACTGTACATACTAAAGAAAGCAAAACTCATATATAAGATGTCCCTCCAGGCATTAAAAATACTGATCAGGCAGATGATGCCAGAGCAGAACCAAGCTTTAGGTTCCATGAATGCTCTTCCAAGGGAGAAAATATTTTCCTGGCTGTACAAGACAAATGGATTTATCTAGGCAAATTGGACAATGAGTTAGAACAGGAAAGGAATAGGGAATTTGAGATCAGAAATTATGTCCTTCTAATACTTGGGAATCCAATATATTCATGGATTTCACTAGAAGGCTGATTTGACTGCTCCTCCTTATTCTTTCTGGCATCATCTCCATTCTATCTACTGGAATACTTAACTGGTGTCCATAATTCAAGGGCTGTTATAAAATTGAAAGAAGTCGGTTTGTAGCTATTTGTTTGATTCACATCTAATAAAAATCAGATCCACTGAGAAGGGAGGGCATACTTGCTTGGGTGGAACTGTTGCCTACACATCTATATTCACAAAGGATTCAGATTGGGTCATTTTCCCCATCAAACTTTGGGCTGCCCAATGTAGAGATTCATTGCAATAGGCATAGGCAGTTCTCAGAGAGCAGCGCTTTTGAATCTAATTGATAGTTATAAGAACATTTCTAATTTATTTTCTGGAGAAATGAATATACCTCATGCAATCCTTCGGAGTTCTTCTTCGGAGTAGTTTTCACAATAGTCTCATCTCCCTCCGATGTGCAAATTCTCCATCCCTGTACATCACTAGAAAAGAAAGTGTTTGGAGAGATGGTTCTAATTAGCTAAATTGTCTAACTGATGTCCACAGAAATATGCTACCTCTGACCTGGATTAGTTCGCCCAAGTTAACACAATTCCTTCTGTTATTATCCAAAAACAGTAGAACATACTCATCCTATAGGTATTTGGAAGAATGCCAGGTGCCTCCACTAGGTGGCAGACGAGCATGGTATTAATGCGGCTCTGGTGTTTTGTTGTTTGGTTTTCTTTTGTTTATTTTGTTATCTCATTTTACTGCTTTGTGGTGATGGTTGTGAATGTTTTAAGTTACATGGACACTTTTTAGTTTTGCCTGATGGAAACAAGGGAGCAATGCCCAGTGTGCATTCCTTGGGTACAAACTTGCTATGTCATCTATTCCTGTTTGCGTTGTATTAGCTCATTTAATTTTGAACTTTGAGATAAACAACACACAAGGCTCTTAGGCGATAAGAAATAGAAATCTGAACAATTGCTCTTCCAGGTGCAACGGTTCAAAAGAAGGTAGCATTTCTTCTGATGCAACAAATATATGTCTGCATTTGCTCTGAACACAGGACAGTCCCAGTGAAACAGTCACAGAAACTTAGTCAAGTTCTGCCAGAGGCCGCTCTCCACTTCTTCCAAAAAGATGACTTTTACCCAGCCTTTCCCAGCCTGTGACCTCCAGACACGCCCAATGATTCCTAGGACTACTTCTCTATAAGGAAACATCAATCTCCTGTTGGATTTTAATTTGTATAATCCTTCATTTAGTGTTTCTGTTTTGGAATTAGGGGCACAAGGAGGATGCCACTGCACCTTGTAACAGGCAAAAAGTTCATGAACTATGGAAATGAACAATAGACAGTGCAGTTACTTCTGCCTCCACTGAGAGGTTCTGTTCATGACTGTCTGTCAATGGCCTGACCAGATCAGTCCAAGCTGGCGGCACGCAATACAGATCCAGTTCTAAATGGTCCACTTTTCTTGAAATCCCATAGTGATGATGATGATGATTAAAAAAAATCAGTAAACTTGTAGCAAGATTCCGAGTGGCTCACAACAGTCATACAATTATTACAACCAAATCAATGAAACATAAAAAACAAAGATAAGTGTGACAAACAGAGGGATTACACTGTCCCTCACCAAAGGCCAGGGTGAAGAATCAGGTCTTTACAGCTCTTCTAAAGAGCCTCAGAGTGGGGGGGGGGGACTTCATTCCAGAGGGCAGGTGCTGCTATAGATAAGATGCAATTCCAATGTCCCAATAGATGACATGTTTTAATTGAAGGAACTCTGCAGAACTTGACCGATCAGGCAGAAGTTGTGGGAGAGAGGCAGTTCTTCAAATAACCAGGCCCTACGCCATGTAAAATCTGCTAAAATCACCTGTGGAAAGAAACTTAAGAAACATTGGTCCTGGTGAGGAAGGCCCTTGAGCGCTTCTATGAAGTGACCTGAGATATTGTATTGCCTGAGGCTTCAAAGCCTTCCCAAGAAATGTTAAGAAGATAGTAACTAAAGCTACTCAACTTAGATTAACACTTCATACAATCCTGTAAGTGTCTCTCTTCTACTCGGAACTGTAAAAATGGCCCATCCTTTCATGCCATCTCAATCAGGTGCCTGAGGAGAGCATTTCATTATTTTTTTTTTAATAATGGGGTGTCTCCGGCTCTGCTTCAGATGGCAATTTGTGTTTTACTGTGATAGGTGTCTCCCTATGTTCCTAGAAGTCCTGTTCCTCTGTGATGAAACACAGTAGCCCTGTTTCTTGTTGATTTATACAGATGTCTAGCCTATCCTTCAAGACAACGCATTTCCAAGGCAGTTTGCAAAAGCACCATAGGCATCTTCTTCCCTTCAAGGCTCACAGAGACATATGCACATCTTCCACAGATCATTTGAGCATCACAGCCTGCCTGTACGCATGACATCCTAATTTCATTAGACTTTCATTTCCAGTCTAATTCTGTCACACTGCTATGCACCACTGCCATAGATTAGTCACTTTGCCAAAACACCACTCCACTAATGAGTTAATCCAAATGCCCAAATGGCTCAGATCAGATTGAAAGCAAGACAGGCAGAAAAGGGGTGTGTACACATGAGAGACCATCTTTGGACTCAGGTTGTTTTTTTAAATCTCTGTTAAATTAGCAGGGAGATGAAAAAACAGTGGAGGGAAAAAAGGGATTTCTTTGTTTTGTACTAGGAATGGGGTTTTGAGAGAGAGAGAGAGAGAGAGAGAGAGAGAGAGAGAGAGAGAGAGAGAGAGAGAGAGAGAGAGAGAGAGAGAGAGAGAGAGAGAGAGTATCCTGTTCGTTGGACTTATATAGATCTTTCCTTATATTCACAAATATTCTGTGGTAGGGATCACCAATAGAAAGAAGCACTGCAGACAATCATTTCATTGTGTAATAAGCATGCCATTATTACAAACGTGAATCTCTTTTACCCAAGTGTGGTAGGGAAATTGCAACAATCATCCGCCATAGATTGATGCTGCAAAATACTATCTTTTTCCCCTCAGCAAATGATATTCATGGAACACCTATTTAAAACTATCCCTTTGCTTTGCTTTGTTTGTTTTACTCTGCTTTCCTAGATTTTGGACACTTTTTAAAGTTTCCTGTATAGCTCCAGTGAAAATGATATTTACTTAGTATATATATATATATATATATATATATATATATATATATATATATATATATATATATATATATATATATATATATATATATATATATATATATATATATATATATATATATATATATATATATATATATATATATATATATATATATATATATATATATATATATATATATATATATATATATATATATATATATATATATATATATATATATATATATATATATATATATATATATATATATATATTGAGCTGCAGGTGATTATTAACATTAAGTAGCCAACTGGATTTTGGCCCCACCTACCCTTAAAAATGTCTTTTTAATGGTAATATGATAAACGATGAATGATAACATGATAAATGATAACAAAAAATGCAAATAAGAATATCTCTTGATTATTCATATATAGGGAAGTTAAATGAAATTAACTGATACAACCGCAGTATCTGCTCTTATTAAGAAAGGGGGTGGGATCTATCTTTTTTGGGTTCTGTCTTTATCACAACTATGTAATTTAGAGTGGTGTTATGCAATTTGCATTTAAAAAATAGTTTGTTCAATATAACACACTGGATAAATTGAAAGTGCGGATAGAACTGGACGGGTAAATGGAATCTCAGTGTAGGAGGTTAGTTCTCATATGGTCAGACATCAGTTCTGGCCATTAGCAGGACAAGGAGATGGATGGAAATTAGGCCTCCTTGCAGCCTGCTGCTTAGCTCAGATGGGAGAAAGAAGTACAAGAATTTGAACTTTCATTTTATTATAAAATAGCTTGAACTTGCTACATAGCAGTCACTGAATCTGAATTCTTTCATAATGGATTCTTAGCTTTTCCACAAAAGACTACTTTCCTGAAGCTCCTGGATTCTTGTGTGCTTGATTAATCAGTCTAGCCTGCCAGGAGAAGCCTGACACTATGGTATATGATTGAAAGCTATCTCATTAATGAAGGTAAATACACATGTCCCAGAATAATGTTGCAAGGTTAGGCTGAGTTGGTCCCTGGGACCAAAGGTTTATTCTTCCATGTTTTCAGGCTCATACTGAAGCCCATCATCAGGGAACACTACCACCCCACACCCCTCTCTGGAATATGTACACTGTGCTGTTCTATGCATTGTATTTATATGGTTCCTGGTTATGCTTTTAGTTGTTAATTAGGGTGCTGATGGCTGGCTACTAAGTCATTAATTGTTGTTGCCTTGTGCTGCTGCACCCTCAGCTCCTAAGTACCTGATAGGCAGTAGGTAAATCAGCACTCCTATTGACTGACAAAGGGCTCGGTTCTCAGGTTTCAATCATTTCTCTGGCTATTTTTGTCCCTGCTAGGCCAACAATCGTAGTAGCTGCAAAACTGAATGCATGTCCTTGTTCACTGCAATGTGAGTCTACCAATGAGTTCTGGTCTCCTTATCTAACTGCTCACTCATTTCTTGCAATCTGGTGGTTAGCTTCCTTCCCATCTGTCCTCATTCCAAGTCCAGCCTCCTTCTCTCAAGTTCAGAACCGCCAGGCCAGTTTTCTTTCCAGTCCGCTGCTAGTGCTATTAAATGCCAGGTCAGTCTCCATCCTAAGTTCATTACAGTTGTGGGGACCAACCTAATGCATGTTACTGAGACATGGATGGGCAGGCTTGGGGGACTTGAAGTTTTACTTGAGACTCTGGTTCAACATCAGTCTAGAGCAAGGGTGTCAAACCTCCGGCCCATGGGCCGGTTGCATCATACAGAGGCCATGCCCACCCCAGCTCTGTGAGCCGCCCTGAGTCTTGGGAGAAGGGCGGCATATAAGTCAAATAAATAAATAAATAAATAAATGCAAAAAAGTCGCAATACATTGTGACACATCACGTGACATGGCGAATTTGACACCCAGGTCTAGATGGAAGAGCAAGTGGTAGAGACATGGCTATTATAATTCAGGCTACAGTAGTATGACTAAATCTAGGCTCTCCAGACATTATTCTGGGATTGATTTATTTGGTGATAAACCTCACAGACCTAACTCAGCTAATGCAAAAAAACTTTATACAGTAAATGGAGGCAGCCACAATAGAATATATGCTCTCATGAGCATGCACTACTTAAAACCATCACTTATTCTAGGTATAAAATTCTAGGTTTCTTCATCTTATCTTTTGAAGCTAGGATTGAATTATAAAATGCTGTGTGAAAAATTCAAGTTCGATTCCTGAATGCACATTAAGAGCAATACATGATAAAATTAAAGCATGTGTAAAAATGAATGGAATGTTTAGTGAATTATTCAAGACCCAGCATAGAAAGACAAGAATGTGTTATGTTCCTTTGATTGTTTAATGTATGAATAGATATATCTATAAGGAAGACTTGTGCAGACATTATGTTGCTATGTTGCTTAAAGATATGAATGTGCATTTACTGTAGCAGTTGAATGAACATTTGTATGGAAATGAATGCCATGCTGTCAGCTGAGAACCCAAATATTTTAAAATAAATGTTAGACTATATGATGCTAGTAGAAGCATAATATTTACATTTGACAGGGCAAATAAAATGAATAATGGTAAAGTAAGCATATCCTATACAAAATTAGAGAAGTAAATGAGAAATCTTAAGACCTGCAAGCAGTGGTAAAAATAGCAATAGCAATAGCACGAAGACTTATATACTACTTCATAGTGCTTTACAATCCTCTCTAAGCAGTTTACAGAGTCAGCATATTTCCCCCAACAATTTGGGTCCTCATTTGACCAACCTCGGAAGGATAGAAGGCTGAGTCAATCTTGAGCCAGTCAGGATGGAATTCCTGGCTGAGAGTGTGCTGTCACACTCTCTCTCACACACACTAACACACATAACTGTGGTTTAGTGGGTTTAATATTCCCCTGCAACACCCTTCACCCAAAACCCAGAACTATCCCAATTAAGTCCAACCACAAGCAGACCAACGTTAGTCCACAAAGCAATGGCCAATGAGTCCACAAGGCACTTGAAAGTTTCCCAATCAAAATAAACCCATCAGGCAAAATTAAACCCACAATACGAGAGGGTTTACGAGGCAAGAAAAGTCCAGAGTTCACAAAGCACGATTCAAGTCAAGGCATGGTGACAATCCAAAGCAAGGCAGGAATCACAATGACCAGCAAACACACAGCTAGGAAATGAACACGTTGTTCCCAGCATCACTTCCCTCTCTCTCTGCTTGCTAAATAGCCAGCTTCTGCAACCCATCAAGAAGGGTGAGGCGTTCTCCTCACAAGTAAGTTGGCTGACCTTCTCTGCTCCTGCCTTTTCTCTGACCTATGTGATTGGATGGAATTGTTGAAATCCTCAAAAAGAAAGAGGTAAGTAATGCACAGAACCAAAAGCAATATAAGTGCTGGAAGCAAGTACAAAAGGATATGGAAAGCTACAGTAGAAGGCACTGACTTATATTAGATTTAGTTTTCCTTTCTTTTATCTTATTTGCTGCCCTTAATTCCTATTGTTTATTATTACTCCTTTTCTGCACTGTGCACAATGTTGCTTATCCTAAAAGAGAACATTGATATATATTCATTTTTTTTCAGTAGGCTGATATACCAAAGTTTTGGTCCTAAAATACATTAGATAAGCTCTTTAAGATCATCAAATCAGGATAGGCCATTTAGATCATCATATCTAATCCTTTGATCAATGCAGTAGGATCATTCTAACTTTAATTTCTGCTTTCTAGAGCATTATTGTTCCATCCAATTTTTCTACTGAGTGCAAATTTAATGAACCTTCCTTCCTTCTCTTCATCCTAGACATTAATGAAAATACTTAAGCAAGCTAAGACAAAACCCTTTGATACCCACAGGTACCTCTCTTCAGTTTAGTCCAGAACGATTAATGGTATGGTTCTAAGTAAGCTGTGGATTCACCAACCTTGTGGCTTTCAGTTCATATTTAAGCAACTAACCCCATTAGAATGCACGGTGTACTTTGGCAGAAGCTTTGCTGAAGCCAAGGCAATAATGTCTAGCACATTCCCATAATACAATGTATTAAGAGTTACCTACTTACACAAGGAAATAAGCTTAGCCTGAGAAGCCATGTTCTTGAGAAATCCATCCTGACTTCTAGCAATCTTTGCATTATTTACTGATCAATTGTTTTATAATTTGCTCAAAACTTATCAAGAATTGAAGTCTGACTTATTTGTTCCCAATTTCCTGGGACCTTCTTTTTTGAAGATAAATGCAACTTTTATCTTCTTCTAGTCATTTCCAGGATTTCACAAGGATAATTGACAGAAGTTCAGATAGATCATCTGCAAGTATAGTACTCTAGGATCCAATCTATATGTGTTGGTGACTGGAACTCATTCTAGGTCAATAGCTATTCCCTGACAAGATTGAGTTGCAATCCAATAACATCAGGAGGGGCAGAGGTTGTTCACACCATTGTAGAAAAAAAGGGTACTTTGCTTTTATGTACACCATTTTTTTTCTCACAAAATGGAAGGTGCCTTCCTCTTTTCTCTTACACAGGAGGATCTATCTCTTTTAAGATGACATTTGGCACTTTTTATAATTACTTGCATATTACATATAATTTTTAAAACAAATTAAAATCTGGCACCCAATTAATTTGCTAGCACCTCTTTAACTGATCAAAATTAATTAACCAAAGAAGTTAATTCATTTTAGAAATCCACTCAAATAGATCATGTTTTCTAGAATATGAATGTTTTGGCAAGCATCTAGGAGGGAATGTAAATACTGACAATTGAAATAGAGTCGTAGTATGGTAAAGTAGGAGAATAGTACAACATGCAGTCATAATCAAGAGGAAAGTAGGTAGTAGTACGTCCTATTAAATCATAGTAACTATGTCTACTGTATATAACATTTAGAAGATTCTAAGAATATTGGAACAAATTCTTCTGTCTTTGATTAGATTTTACCTGTCATCCTGGATGCTCAAAATAAAGCTAAGAACGACAGACAAAGCCAAACAAAAACAAGAGGTCGTTTGACTTGGCTAACAAAAATCTGAACAAATATTAGGGGAGAGCAAAGACATACACAAAAGATCTGATTGCTCTCATGGAGTAACTCCCTGGATTTTTGCAGCCCGGTATCAATGCCTAGTAGAGACCATGGTAGCTTTTGAATTTTCACTCCCTATATTTTCAGTAGGAGGTATGAGGCATGTTCTAAACTAACATAATAAACAATAAACACTGTGCCAGACTAAAATGTTTTGCTTCTGTTTACTGAACACTGGACTCCATTAGAATAAACAATGCCAATTTTCTTTAAGGGAAACTAATTGTCTATCATGTTTTACACACTGGATAATCCTTCTAGTACATTTGCTGTGTTCTGCAAGTAAGAAAGGGACACCTACCTAGGAAACATATAATGTTCTCTGTCTCTGCCACTAAGAAACTACCTAGCTACCCCAGTTCCTCGTTTGCAATCTGCCTCCCACCCTAGAAAACCCACCCTCTCCCCCAGCCAACAACCTCCAGCAAACAAGCTTGTCTGTCTAACAAGGCCCTAATAAGCACAATAATAAGACTCAGCCTGCTCAGCTCACCCCAGGAGCATCACTGCAAATTGGTGATCATTTCTCATTGTGAATGATGACACAGGCGCATCACCTCACCCCCAGAATACAGCAGCACGTGCCAGTCCTGCTAAAACAACAAGAAGAGAAATGAAAGGCCTGCCTTAGCCAATCCGATTCCCTGCTGGCTCTAATTATCCAGATGGGAGTTTCACAATTGCTCCCTCCACTAACTCCCATCTAAAAACTGCTCTGCCGTCTGTAGACTTTGGCTGGCTTTCTGCGTAAGTGTGTGTGTGTGTGTGTGTGTGTGTGTGTGTGTGTGTGTGTGTGTGTGTGTGAGTATATGTACCTATTACCGCTCCTGCTGAGTGGATAGAGTTCCTAATGAGTCTTGACACTAATGTCTGAGCGAGACAGTATAATTATGTATCCCTCCTGCTTAGAACAGCCTTGGCAGGAATTGACCCCAGCCCTCACACCCTTCCACTCCAAAGAAACCACTAAAAATGCCTCCCCAGCAGGGCCAGCTGGCCTTCTCTCTTCCTGCCTTCTGCTACCTTCCTACTTCTCTCAGCACCATTGTGCAGGTGGTGAACAACACAATGTTTTGGCCTAACCCAGTCTGGCTCTGGTTGGAAATCTTAAGGATCCCTGTTCAATTACCTCTTCACCAGCGGGCAATATTTGATTCTACTTGCCGTCTGCTCAGCCCAAATAACAGAATCCGGGATTTTTTTTTCTTTTTATGAGAAAAATAAAAAGGGTGGTGTTCGCATATGCTTCCAGAAGATGCAGACAAGTTTTCTCAACCTATTCAAGTGAAGCAGGCTTCAGAGCAGGCAAAAATTAAGTAGCTTCGGATTGATTGTAAGTACAGATGTAAGGATCCGAAACTACCTGTTGAACTAATTATAAGAAGCAGATGTTGTCGGCTAATGAGGAGGAAGAATTCATAAGAAATATCATAGAGAGGAATTTGTCCCTATTGCTCCCAGTAAATAGTTTACAGATTAAAGCCATCTTTTCTAACTCTGCCAACTCTTCTTTCTGAACAGGGAGAAGCATCTTGTGAACATGGATTTTCAATTGAGCAGTGACATTCACCAGTGTAGCCAGGGTCAAAAGGAGAAGGGTCTGGGATTCTAACTGACTGGCCCAAACAGTGTTCCACACATAACTTTGGACTTTCTTCCAAATTTGTGGGTAGAACTGGAGACTACCGAGCCTGAGTTGCACTTCTGAGCTAGCAGGAATGGAGGCTGTTGTGTGCTCCAACGATCAATGCATTTGAGGGGGAATGAAAAGATGAGAAAGATCAAGTGGAAAAGTTTCAATACAATTTAAAAAAGGACTGAGGGTAAAATCAGCCTTGTGCTCTCTCTCCCCCCACTTCCCTTTGAGCAGGGAATTTCCAATCATTTCCATTTGCTGTTGTGTTCCTAAACTCTCCTCTTGTATCAGATTCATCAGTTAAGGCTCAATGGACTGTCCTTTCAAAATGTGAATTCTTATTCGCAGGTATTCTTCAAATCACAAAATATATGCCTAAATCAGAGTTTCTTTTTACTCTTTTAGGAGGCAAGTTTCATCTACTTCACTGATATCTTATGTCAATGTCATCCTTGTCAGTACTATTATTGTCATCATTTTCTTTTATGTTAAGATCATTGCTCATATTTTATGTAAACTAGCAATGTGATCTAATTTTAAATTGTAATCAAAAAAGAAGACACAATTCTGGATCCTACACATCATACATAGATTTTCTATCTAAAAGACAATTACTAGACAGTATTAGAAATGTGTTAGATCAGGGGTCTTCAAACTTGGCCCTTTTATGACTTGTGGACTTCAACTCCCAGAATTCCTCACTCAGGCACACTGGCTGAGGAATTCTGGGAGTTGAAGTCCACAAGTCACAAAAGGGCCAGGTTTGAAGATTCCTGTGT
This sequence comes from Bothrops alternatus, assembly GCA_034064705.1. Taxonomy (NCBI): domain Eukaryota; kingdom Metazoa; phylum Chordata; class Lepidosauria; order Squamata; family Viperidae; genus Bothrops; species Bothrops alternatus. The sequence continues at coordinate 2,742,548 of JARGCV010000068.1, forward strand.
TAGATATTCTACAGTATTTGGAGCAGCACAATGAAAAGCAGGCATTGATCTTCTTAGATTCAGAGAGGACCTTTGATAATTTGAATTGGATTTTCTTGTTTAGGGATCTGGAAGATATGAACTTTGGAGATAATTTTATTAAATGGGTAAGATCGATTAATATCTCACAGAAAAAAGCAAATAAAAAAAAAGCAAATAATTCTTAATGGAGAATTAAGGAAAACTTTTGAGAGATTCCAAAAGGAACAAGACCAGGATGTTCACTGTCTCCCCTCTTGTTTATTTTAGTACTTGAGGTACTGAAAAGAGACATAAACAAGATGAGAGAACTGGGGGAGTAAAGTTTAAAAAAAAAACTTACAAGTTAAAAGCCTTTGCTGTTGACCTGGTTTTAGTTTTGGAGGATCTGTTAGAGTAGAAACATTAATGGAAAAATTAAAGGACTCTGGTATGTTAGGAGGTCAAAAAAGTTGAAATTTACATTATAGTATCTTAAAGAGGATTTTTATATAATGATGTATTGTTGATACATGATGCCAGTGAAATTATCTGGAGTGTACAAAGGGAAATGCGTATAACATGAAGAGACATTCTATCATGCTTGGTGGACATGTGAAAAAGCTTTAAAAGTCTGGATTCAAATACACACATTGATTTTAAAGGTTATTTTCTATTGAAGCCAGAACAATTGCTTTCAGTACATAGTTAGAAAAGAGTCATGGAAGATTATTTTGATTTATGATAACTGCAGTGATACGCACAAAATTTATGATAACTGCAGTGATACGCACAAAAATGGAAAGTTTTGGCATTTACCCGCCATGGGGAAATGGTTGGTGAAATTGACAGAACTTACTAGATGGCCAAACTGACTTCTTTGATTAGACTGACTCCTTACAGAGTTTCTGCATGAAAAGAAAATGATATTGTGACTTACGATTTTGATGATTAGAAAGAATGGGCTATAGAAAGAAAGGAATTATGATGTAACCTTTGAGAGAGAGGTTTGATTAGAATTGCATAACTGCCATTTCTTTTCATGTTTTCTGTTCTTTTATTTTCTTTTTTGTCTTTCACATTTACTATACTTTTTCTTTGAAGGTACTTATCTATGTAAAAACTTTTAATAAAAACTATTTTTTTAAAAAAAAAAGCCATGGAATTCTTATAATCATAACCATAATAAAAGTTTATAACTAGGGAATCTAAAGTTGATCACAAATGGTTCCCCTTCCATTTGTTTTGTGTTTTCCCAGCTCATCAAGCATTATTTACTGCACTATTCATTTTAGAATAAGAGCCATTAATAGCAACATGCGCTATTATGCACTGCCTGCTTGGGAGACATGATAACAGAGCAATTTTGAAGCTTCTTCAGAAATATTTGTTGGTAAAAAAGCAATGCGCAAGATTTTTCACGCATGTATAATAAACAAGTTTTATCACAATTTCATTCTTCTGGATCTTTTCTCCCTCCTTTCAGTGTATGATTACATTGTCTGAAGTGGTTATGGAAGGGAGAAGTTTCAATTCTTCTGATTCACAGCCTTCTAGCCATACTCTCTGTTCCTTTGACTACTTCTAAGATCACTTTCCCCTGATAGTGGGACAAATGGGATTTTGTGTTTTTAACTGTATATAATGAGCAGAATCTCTTTGTGTGTTTGTGTGTGTATACATGCATATAGATATACATGTATACACATGTGTATACACACACACACACACACACATGAGAGAGAGAGAGAGAGAGAGAGAGAGAGAGAGAGAGAGAGAGAGAGAGAGAGAGAGAGAGAGAGAGAGAGAGAGAGAGAGAGAGAGAGAGAGAGAGAGAGAGAGAGAGAGAGTCAGTTGATAGCCAGATGGGTGACATATAAATTTAATAAATAAATACATCTGTAGCCCTTGATATGTTGTCCCAAATTACATAAGCCTGCAGCTCAAATGTCATATTATTTTCTCAATGATGCACCTCTATGCAGAAGAGAAAAATGCCTTTTTGAAATAGAAATCAGCGACCTTTAAAAAATGCCAGTCAAAATATTTAAGCCAATAACCATATCAAAGAGAGGAAATATAATATAGTAACAAGGGAATTTGAATAAAGAAACTTAGATTTAAATTCTGTCCCCTCAATCCAACTGCCCCAGTTAAATTTCATAAAACAGTAGCATCACACACAAACACACTAATTGGATCCAAAACCATCGTGTTGAAAATATTGATTCCCCCACTCACTTTCTCCAGGAAGTACCTAGTATCCTATGAGTCCTGACTGAGAGAATACTTTCAGAGTTATACACTCCCCTTTTCCATGTTCATCAGGCACACCACAAGAGTTGAGATTTGCATGCAAGTCAATGAGAGTTAGGAAATGTTCCCAGGTTGTGTATGGCAGAGCCTCATCAGTGACTTCTGTAATTGGATGTCTTACATTTAGAGTCACTCTTTCTCTAAATCTCATTTTTTTGGGGAGGGGAGGGGGAGGATTAGATATGCCAAACACCGAGTCTTCCCACACATGGCCCAATGAATGGAATTAGCTTAATTCTGTCCATGACTGGGTCTCTTTGGGGAATTAGTTGAAAGAGCTAATTAATTCCTTTTTGGATTTATTAACCCTGTTCCCATTGACCCAGTTCTGAATGTTTCAATCCTTTCGAGTCATGTTGTATTTCTCAGCATAACCTATTTCACAGGATTGTTAAGAGGATCAGGAGAAAGAAAATCATACATGCTGCCTTGGGCTCCTTGGAGTATAAATATAATATGTAAACAAATTAGCAATGCTGTTTGTTTAGGCTTTAAGATTGGCATACATTATTTTCACTATTTTTTTGCTCAAATATTTCCTCCTTGTACCGTACCCGTCAGGATTAAGAAGTTGGATCATCTTACGGGACGGGCACATTCATATTTCTGCCACCGTGTGGTAGTACAAGATAGATACTCTCCCACAAATTGCTATATTTATGTTTATCTCTACCAGCTTTGTAAGTCAGCTGCTCAGGAAGTGGGAGAGGGAGGCTTTTCTTATTTTTGTATCTGCCAGCTGTCACTGAAGGCACCAGGGAAAGCGTGAAAAAATTTCTCCTAAGTTCCAAGCAAGCAGCAGAAATAGTGATTAGATTTGTTCTATCTTTTGAGAATATGGGGAGGAGACTGGTTCTGACTTTATTTCATGTGGGAAGGAGAATGCTTCTGACTTTATTTCATCTTATCATTTTATTGGGAAACCAATACATTCTCCCTTGGTTCACTTTCTATTGTTCTTTCTACCTGGCCTTTATACAGAAGCATAAATGGTCTCCTATTGCTCACCTAATCCAACTATGCCTTCGCTATCTGCTTACTACACAAAGAACTATTAGAAGATGAATTTAGGTCTTGCTAACATTGAGCTTAGCCTGCAGATCCCCCACTAAAAATATTCTATAGACAGCATAGTAGTTGCCAGCTTGGCTCTTGTGCTGTTATTGGATAACAGCTCCCATCATCCCTAGCAGAAGGTTGTGGGTCCTGAACTCCAGCAACAACTGAAGATCTGGGATTAGGAACAACCAAGATAGCTGAACAGAGATGGATATGAACAGAACCTCTGCAGCATATACACATTTAAAAAAAAAAAGAATACTGAGACACCTCTCCAGTGAGATTAAGCTCATTTAGTCTCTTTCTTTAACCACAACCTTTATTATTTGCAACTCCTCCTATTAAGCCCCAGATGGAGGAACAAAACAAGGCATGCCTTATTACCTTTTACAATGCCAGATGAAGTCCATGCCACTAAATATCCTATGGGCACAATTAATACACTAATTTACAAAGAGAAACCTTTAGCCAAAGCAAGGCTGAACTCTGGATGCAAAAAATAAATAAATCATTCTCTCAAGCCACACAAATTTATCATTAATCATTGTGTATAACAGCATGACATGTTGTGGTTATTGTGTCTGTAGTTCCCAACTAACAATTCCACCATCCCTTTAAAAAAAAAAAAGGTGTGGGTGATTATCCCTTTAAAAAGCAAAAGAGATGTCTGCTTAATTTAATTAACCGAGCCCCACTGTCTTCTTGAGCAGAATCACACCCCAGGTAGAGGCAATTTGGGCTTTTGGTGCTATGCAAAAAGCTGACAGGTGGCTAGATTGCCCATTACCTGAATCTGACATCCAGCTTATTCAGCTGATTTCAACAGTCCAAAGTATTAATGATCTGCCTAATGCTAAAGCTACACATTTATTGAAGATGCTTTAGAATGATGAAAGGAAAGAAAGGCATAAGATGTGCATTTTAGAAGGGTGATATGGTGGAGGAAGGACCTGCTGCATGGACAATTTCAAAATACAACAAGTTGTGTTATCCAACAAGACCATGTGCTGTTTTCTTCATCTCCTCTCATTTATGTATATATTTGCAGGCTTATATACTGCCATAACAGTAAGTCCAGTGGTTTGGATCATCAATTACCTGCTCTGCTTTCCCAGTGGGTTTCAGCAATCTACTCTTTCAGTTCACAGACTGATTTCACAAGCTGTTAATTTCATCTTCTTTTGGACTAAAACTATTCTCAAAAGGAGAATAGTCCTCTTGCCATACATAACTTATTTCACATTGCTGTTTAATCATACTGTCATTCATTCAGGCATACCATTTCTAACTTGTATACTCATTATTAAAATAATCCCAAAGCAGAAGGTGATTAATAAACAATTTACAATAAAAAGTTACAACCTTCAATAAAACTTGCATAATTAAAACCATAAACAGCTAAAAACAATTGTACATGACATTATTTTAAAAAAATACAGAAAGAATGCAGATGTAATCAAGACAAGCTTGGCATCTTACAGTAACTCTTGGATAGTTTATATGCCACAGAGGAAAAATACCCAGTGTTATTGGATCCAAAATTAAAGTGGCTTCATGTAATTTTTATAATTTATTTGACCTTTAATTGAAGTGGTTCTAAGCAATCTCAAAGCTTTCTGATCTGACATGTTCAACTTCCTTCCAACTAAGCATTTCATTTATTTATCTATGAAATAATTCCCCACCAATTTGAAAACAAAGCTGACTAAGCTGAACAATCAAAGCAGTCAGAAAGATCCAAAGACTCTCCTCCGCAAACACCATTTCATCAGTTCAGGATAAAATGTTCAGGATTCTTAAATAGGCCATATCTAAGTTTTATAACAATAACAATTGATAACAATTGCCCCAAACTTGAGGGAATAAGTTTATTTTTTCTAAAATCAACGTATCGTAAACCTTTTCAGCTGAAACATAACAGGACTGGCCCTCTGAGAAGTATCAAACAGGCCAATAAATGTTATTAAGTTCTGATCATTTTTTAAACCCCTGTTTAAATGAGAAGAGGAACCAAGGTATATCTTGTTTCTCACAAGAATTTCAGGTATGTTTTCTGTTTGTCCTTCCTGGCTGAATCCTCAATTCAGAAGGTTTTTCAAAGCTGACTTTATCTGTCACTGAGTGACTTTATCCCCCTCCCCCCATGTTTCTACAATAGGCTTTCATCTTACCGTTGAAAAACAAAAATATACATATCAGCTTTGTGTCAATATCAGTTACAAATAATCCTCGACTTACAACAAGTCATTTAGTGACCATTGAAAGTTACAACAGCACTGAAAAAAGTGGCTTATGACTGTTTTTCACACTTATAACCATTGCCGCATCCAGGTTGGTCACGTGATCAAAATTCAGATGCTTGGCAACAGGTTCATATTTATGATGTTTGTAGTGTCCTGGGGTCATGTGATCATCTTTTGTGACCTTTTGACCAGCAAAGTTCAAACACAATCTTAGCCGTGAATCAGTAGATAAATTCAGGCCAGTCATTATACTATCCATTCACTTCTGCAGCTCCTTCGCCTCTCTGCAATCGTCCTTTACGCAGGCCAGAATCTAAATGGAAATGATGCTCCTGCTTGATTGAAGATGAGCACAACACAGCACAATAACAGGCCTTGCGCTCCTCGGATTCCAGGATGCAAATAACTGTACTATACCGGCATTCAAGCAAACATGATTTCAGCTTCTCTTCGAGCTCCTTCCCCTGATTGGATACATGAAGGTTGAAATGAAGTGAAGACATTTCTGTACATTATGATCTCAGTGGTGAAAAGGACGATTTGTAACAGTTAATGGTCCATCATTTGGGAGTACCAATAAATCACCTAGATATTATCCCATAGGTCATTAGCACTTTTTTTTTAAAAAAAGTCTATTTTTCCCCCTAGAGACTCGTTAAAACGCAAGCCACTATGTTTGTGTTAAATTCTACATTAACCCAGGAGCACAGCAGTGCCTTCTAAAAACTCCCACCCTTTGCCAGGTAATACAGTGGCTTCCTTCCAAGCCTGTGCCTGTATTACATCTACGCATCTGGTGGCACTGAAGTTTTTTAAACATGGAACATTTGTACTGCTTTCTTTGGACACAATTCTCTCATTCTGCAGCAAAACAAATCTCTTCTTTCGCAGCCACAACAGAATAACAAATCCACCCCCTGAATGTGCTCTGTTCCCATTTTCTTCCTCATGTGGGTGTGCAAACAAATGTCCAGATGAAGGAAGTAGGTGGGCACATATGATATCAGCCCAGTTTTTGGCACGGAAAGGCACAGCTACACATTTCCTAAATGTCAGGGAATGAGCTCCAAGGCCATGTGAGATCGCCAGACACCTGCTCCCCGCTATTCTCAGCCTTGCCTTCTGCTGTTGTCATTCTGACACTTGTGGCTTGGAAACATTTCAACCAACATTCTCAACAGGGCAATTATATGGCGCTTTGCATTTTTCTTGTTGCTGTAAGGCAAGGGATTGCCAATTGCTGTAGGAAGTTGCCAAAAGCCAAGAAAGCAAACCACGAGTCCCTCCCCATAATGAACTGAGCAGTGTGAAGGCAGGCTTCTTCAGGACCTTCCTCACAAACTTCATGAGGAGGTCTTACTCTTTCCACTATGAACTTCATGGGTCCTAAAGGCTGAGAGGACCAACAGGGTATCCTAGAATGTCACCAAAGATTTCCCAGAGGTTTTCCAAGCTTTTTCCTTGGAATCCAAGGGTTCCAGCTTTTCCTAAAGCTGAAGCTTTAGCAGAAAATCCCCAAAGGGGAAAACATCCCAGAAGCCAATAGTACAATCCTTGTTGAGACCAGAAATGTGCAATGATTCCACATTGACCTGAGATACTGCCCAACTACAGGTATGTTCTGTCAACAATCATTTGGATTGTGGACAGGGAGGAGAGGAGAACTGAGCTCTGATGAAACTTTTGAATGAAAGGAAAATAAGTAAACCTTTCAGGAACTATTAGAAAAAGATCTCCAGACTCCTGTATTTCTGCAGACAATCCAATTCAAAGACAATCCCAAAAGGGGAAAAAAATAACAGTGAGTGAAAAATTTCCTTCTGCCCTATTGCCCTCTCAGGAACATTCTCTTAAAATAACAATGTAATCTCTTTTTTTTACTCCTTTTGAAATTAAATGGTCTGCTAAGCCTATTTACAAGCACTCCCAATATTCTATTAATCATATAACAGAAGAGACAGTTTATTAGTAATCTAACTGCAGCTAGAACAAATTATATCATTGCTAGCAATCAATCAGCTGAAAAAAATATGTGCTCAGATTATTTAGGGTCTTCCAAGTAGTGACAATATAATCACTGGAGTCTACAATTATTTCAGCATTGTCAGGCCACCAAAAGTCATTGTCTGTAGGCAGCTAAAACTGACTTGAGAGAGAATTCAGCAATAAATATTAAAGCATGCAAGGTAATACTCCATAAAAACTTGGAAACTTCTCCCTGTCTGCAACTTTGCTCTCCTTGAGTAACAAATGCAACAGTAAGGCTAGAGCCAATTGCTCAACCTTTACAGGAGGGTCACATGACATCTAGCACTGCTCAAGTACCAAATGGGGGCAACTCTCAAGATCCTTGAAAAGAGATGAAAAAGACAATGTAAATCCAAGCACCATTGAAGAGTTCTGTGGGATCAGTCCAGCACCATATTTTCCACAGCAACAGCAGATGCCTCTGAAAACCCAGGAGTAAGACTTGAAACAATGGCATTCTCCTGCCCATGCTGCCCAGTATGTCTTCAGTACAGGATGGTAGATGGATGTCCAAGCAAAAATTTGGTCAGTTGCATCTGAAGTCTGCTAAATGGGGATGGCACTAAATGCTCATTATAATGCTGTTTGATAAGATTCTTAGGTTAAATCAAGCTATTCTATATTAGTCAATACTAAGAGAAGTGGGAGGGAGAGAGACAGACAGTTTACCGTAATATAAAGGTGAAGACATCAGGCTAGGATCTGGAATTGGGAGACAATGACTGGAAGCGAGGCAGGGAGGGAGAGGCAGGGGGAGAGGGAGAGAATTAGAGATCATCCCATTAGCATAAAATAAGATAAAGGGATTAATCAAATCCTAGTGCCTGGTATTTTCCTTTCACCATTATTTTGTACAAAGGAGATCTTTGATTGCTTCTCCAGGACTAGGATTTAAAACTGGATATAAACATGTTCCTCAGAATTCATATCTGGGCAGCAGTTGCTGTCCTGTCCACCAGGGGCAGATGGATCACATTCCAAAGTTCTGAAGGAGCTCAGAACTACTGAACCATATCTTTCAGATAGCACCAGAGAACTACTAGTGGACTAGAAAAGAGCTGATGTGGTTTCCCTCTTCAGAAAGGGAAAAAAATGGATCCAGGAAATTTCAGACCAGTAAGCCTGACATCAATACCTGGGAAGATCCTGGAAAATATAATCAAGTAAAGAAGCAAGCAAAACTATTATTAGAAACCAACATGAGTTTGTCAAAAACAGATCATGCCGATTTGAACATATTTATAAAATTTTCCCCGAAGTCCATACACAACAATTGGTTGAGCATAAAATCCCATTTCACATTGTCAAATGCTTTTCGTGCATCGAGGAAAATTAAACCCATTTGGTTTTCATTGTGTACCTCATAATACTCCAATATATCCAAAACAATCCTGACATTGTTTCTTATGTATCTTTTAGATAAAAAGCCATTTTGATCAGAATGTATAAAATCTGCTAGGAATCTTTCAAGTCTTTGCGCCATTATAGCCATAAAAATCTTATAGTCCAAATTTAATAATGAGATGGATCTATAGTTCTTAATATGCGCCAGGTCTGAGCTTTCCTTAGGAATCAGGGTGAGGAGAGCTTCGTCCCATGAAGCTGGTATTTTAGTTTTTGTTAAGACCTCGTTAAATAGTTCCAACAGTATTGGGCTTAAAGATTCTTATACAATTTTATACATTTCTATAGGTAAACCATCTGGCCCTGGTGCTTTGTTATTTTTTTGTTTCTTAATTGCCTCCGAAAGTTCTAAAGGTGTTATCTCTTTGTTCAACAGAGTTTTAAATTCTTCTGGCACTTTTGGTAGGTCAGCTGTTTGTAAATACTGTAAAATGTCATCATTATTTCTCCATTTATCATCTTTATATAAGTTCTTATAGAACTCATATGACACTAATTTCTTTCCTTCATTCTGGTACACCATATCATCTTCTGCATTATAAAGTTTAGTAATCCTCTGTTTGTTATTATGTTTTTTAATTTTATAAGCCAGCCATCTCCCTGGTTTATTGGCATTTTAAAAAAAATTGTTTAGTACGTTTTATCTGCTGTCCTAATTCTTCCTTTCCAATGATATTCATCTTATGTTTAATTGGATCTATCTGTTGTTTCAACTAAGTTCTACTTAGTTCTTCTTCTAAGTGTCTTTGTCGTTGTGTTTTAAATTTGTTTTCCCTGGCTATATAAGAAATTGCAGCACCTCTCATATAAGCTTTGGCTGTATCCCATAAGTTTTGGCAGTTCGTATCTTCCTTTTTATTTGTCTTTAAAAAACAGGTCCATTTGTTCTTCCAATTTCAATTAAAATTCTTTATGTTTTAGGATTGCTCTTTTCAAGGTCCATCTCCTCGTTCTTTTTTGCCCTTTCCATCTAATTCTAATTGGATTATGGTCAGCCCAGAAGTTCATATCGATTACAATATCCTCTACCTCTAAATTTAAGTCCACACTATATCAATTCTGGGCCATGATTGATGACATCCTGAGTAGAATGTAAACTGTTTTTTCCCTAAATTCCTCTCTCTCCAGGTATCCTGAATATTAAGCTCATCTGCCATTTTTAGGAATGTATCAGGTAATGTTCCTCTGATTCTTTTTCTACTCTTTCCATATTTATAGTCTAGGTGTTTATCCACAATTACATTATAGTCTCCCGTTATACAAATGTTATCATATTCCAATTTATTAATAATATTATATGGTTTTTTATAGAATTGTTTCTGCCCCTCATTCGGGGCATGAATTCCCACAAGGAGAATTTTTATTTTATTCAAAATTACTTCTATTATTAAAATTCTACCCTCTTCGTCTTTATAAATTTGCTTTGCCAAAATTTCCTGTTGGATATATGCTACAACTCCTCCTTTCTTGTATTGTGAAAGTGCTGCAAACATGTTTCCCAATTTAGGGCAGTTTAATAAATATTGATATTGTTTTTTTATATAAACTTCTTGTAGCATAATTATATCTAAGTTCATCTTATTAAGTTTATTTAGAAACTTGTTCCTTTTTATTGGAGAGTTGAGACCATTAACATTGATGGATATGGATTCCAACACCTTTTTTCCCCTCTTTATCTATATTTGGATCTGGTTATTGTTGTCGGTCTAGACTCTTGAGTTTGTAAATCCTTTTCTCTTTCCACTAACGATCTTGTCGGTCTAGCCTCTTTAATTTCTTTAGTTCTATTCTCATCATGTTTCTCTTCATTTTTCCAATTATCAATATCCTCTCTAATCATAACTCGCTTACCTTTAGGTTGCATTTCCTTTCCTTCAGTGGCTTGGGCTAGTGTCTCTCCTTCCTCTCTTACCTCTCTTTCAACTAGGTCTTCCTCACAGCCAGAGTTTTTTCTATAAAATTCCTCTGCTTTATCTATTGAGTCTAAACGGAACTTTTTCTCCTGCCATGTAACCAGAATCCCTTCCGGGGTCAACTGTCTAAAATTAATATTTTTTCTCGTCAATTTAAGAGTTGTTTGTTGGTAGGGACTTCTCAAGTCTCTCACTCTTTTAGGTACTTGTTTAAGTACAATCAGTTGTCTACCTTGATACTCCAATGAGTCATCTCTGGCCCTGAATAGTATTTCGTCTCTGATTGATTTCTTAATAAATCTAACATGTACTTCTCTGGGAAGATTGTGCTGTCTTGCATAGTTCATATGTATTCTGTAAGTCTCATCTATCTCGCTGGCCATCTCTTCTCTGCTGGACCCCAGAGCCCCCACTAGTATATCTGTCATTATTACTGGAAGGTCTTCACCTTTCATCTCACATACATTTTGGAACTGTAAATAATGAGCAGCCTTCTCAAGTTCCAGGGAAATAACTGTAGATTCTAATTCTTTGTTAGCCTGAACTAATCTCTCGTTCATTTCATCTACTCTCTGCTCTTCTTTATCCATCCTTTCCTCCATTTCCAATCGTTTTTGTTCATTTTTCATAATCTGCTGATGGAAGGATTTGAATTTCCCATCCATTGACTTAATTTTATCCTTAAGTTCCCCTGTGTCGTTCCTTACTTCCCCTATTTCTTTTTTTAAATCTTCATGATTTTTTGCAGATGTTGTCCAAAATGTTGTGGACATAGTATACTTGGATTTCAATAAGGCATTTGACCACAACCTACTTCTTAGTAATCATCATCAGTCAGCACTCAATGTGTAGTCTTCAATGGAACTACATCTACATGGAGGGAAGCATGAATTGGGATACCCCAAGTTTCTGTTTTAGGCTAGGACTCTTTGAAATCTTTATAAATGATTTAGATGTGGGGATAGAAGGGGAACTCATCAAATCTGCAGATGACACCAAGCTAAAAGTTATAGCCAACACTTTAGAACAGGGCTTTTCAACCTTTTCAGAGATTGTACCACTTTTAGGACATGACAATATTCGAGTACCACCAGTGCTTAGCAAGGTGTCAAAAACTTGATGAACGGGGACTTCCAGTTCTGGATCACAGCACCTCTGGCCATACAAGGAGACTCGTCCCCTCGTTGGCTAGCTTCCCTCTGCCAGTAGAACCTTATGTGGGTCGAAAGTCGCCCTGGAGGGTGTGACTTCCATCGAAGAGGCTTTGCTCGGCTGTGGAGGAGTGGCAGCTCATCCTGCTGTCCGGGCCAACTCTGAGGGCCGACAGAGAAGAAAGACCGGCCGTTCACCTAGGTGCTAGAAACCGCAAGTCAAACTACATCTAAGCTTGGAAACCCACCGTGGTGTATCCAGGTGAAACCTTTTTCTTTTCTCCTTTTTTTATTCTACTTTGTTTTCTTTTTTGCCTGTAAGAGCCCTGTTGGAATTATTTCTCTGGCTTGGAGAAGCAGCTTCTACTTGTTTGGGAAGAAAGGCATTGAACAAAAGAATAAAACAAAATTTTAAAGACTACATCTTTTTATACATGTTTTGGGGTACTGAAAAAAATATTTTCTTAAGAGCTGTATTATCAGTTTATGGTGTTGTTCTTTTTTTTGGTTGAGAGGTACTATTATTTTATATTGGAAGAGTGTTTCTTTTTCCACTTTTCCCTTAAAAATAGAAAGAAAGGGGGAAAAATGACTCTTGAAAAAGATTTTTTAGCTTACTGAGGACATCTACTGGTCAAAAGCTAATATTGTAATTCTTGACTATTTGGAGATGAGATGTTTGGCCTTCAAACTGTTGTTTTGAGAGAAAGATAACCCAATCCAGTTGAATAACTTTTAAAATGGAGCCGCATTCACACTTAAATTGTAAACTTATTCTGGAAAAGATTTATGATGCTAAAGAAGAAATATGTGCTACAATGAAAGAGTTTACTACAGAATTAAGAGCCAGAATCTCTCTTCTAAACTTCAAAATTGACTCTCAGACTACTTCTGATTATTCGATAAAACAGACTACACAAGAAGAGGACTTAACTGAGAATAAAGAGAAATTGACTTTGCCTGATAAGCAGTTCACTTACAGTTTTGAGGACCAGGAAAAGACTGAGATTTGAAATGTCAAAGCAATGAAATTTTATGGTTAAGAGAATCAGAGGGCCAATGCAAAGGCCAAGATGGTTTACATGGATCCAAATGATACTGCAAGCAACAAAGAGAGACATATCAGTTGGAAGGGAAGCTCTGTTATGGAAACCTATCTGGCAGAAGAAGAAGCCCAGAATAAGACTGAAAAGAAGTGAAATTTAAAACTTTATGTAATGAATTAAAGGCAATTTAGAATTATGGACTGATTTAAGAACTAAGATTATGAGCGAGATGTAAGAGAAATGGACGATTAATGGAAGATATATATTAAATTGACTAAGAATATACTTTTTGAATGGATGGGTTTATCGATATGAAAATTATTATTATTAATAAGTTGATTTGTTTGTTTGATGTCCAATGGATTGAAATGATTTAAGGTTTGATATTATCTTCTCAACTTAAAAAGTAAGAGAAAAAGGAGTGATTAATGGAATATATATATTAAATTGACTAAGAATGTGGGTTTTTTGTTTCTTGTTTTTTTTAGAATGATAAGTTTATTTGTAAGAAAATTATTATGTAATGTTGAGTTAATCTAATAAGATGATTTGTTTGTTTGATAACATGGATGTTATTAGTTATGAAAATTATCTGTATGATATTTGAATTCTGTCAAATGGATTGAAAGGTTGAACTTTATTTTGTCAGTTTAAAGAGATTGATTGATTGATGGATTAGATACGTATAGGATGGATTAATATTTTATTTTAAATAAGGGATATTAGTGGAAGAAGAAATAAATAAGATCTATGATAAAATTAAGGAATTAGAATATATTTGGGAGGGATACCCGAATTGATAATGTTTGTACTTATAGTTATTTTGACTATGGTAGTGTAAATTTATAAAGCTTTAAAAACAGGTTTAGGTTGAATTTAAGGGAAAAAGAGAGGAAATATTTGATGTATTGATTGAATTATGTATATATGTTTTGTCTGCGGATGTTTGACCACCCTAACACCACGGTGTGTCTTGAGTACTTTGTTTCAAAAATTAAAAAACCAATAAAACCTGTCTTTAAAAAAAACCTGATGAACGGCTGCAGGAACTGGGTATGTCTAGTCTAATAAAGAAAAGGAGTAGGGGGTGACATGACAGCAGAGTTCCAATTTTTGAGAAGCTGTCACAAAGAACAGGAGAGCAACATATTCTCCAAAGCACCTGAGAGGAAGACAAGATGTAAACTTATCAAAGAGAGAACCAAACTAGAATTAAGGAGAAATTCCCTGACAATGAGAATAATCAATCAGTGGAACAGCCTGCTTCCAGAAATCATGGATGCTCCAACACTGGAGGTTTTTAAGAAGAGATTGGAAACAGCCATTTGTCTAGAATGGTATAGGGGGTTGATTACCTCCGAGAATATCTCCAAGGTCCCTTCCAACTCTATTATTCTGTATTCTGTAAATAAATACAGAATTTGAAGCTTTGGAGTCCATGTTCTGACAAGAACTCTCTCTTAAAGAGGTGGGAGGGGATTCATTTGGTTCACATTTCAATGCAAGCTTGCAAATATGCTCTTTCATGATCACAGCATAATCCAAACATCTAAAATGCTTCAGAAGATTCACATTTATAAATGCTGTGTTGAGCTATTGCAATACAAAATACATTTAACAATAGATTTACTTTTGTGTGTGTATACATCTATGCACAAAAACTGGGTGAATTTAGGCCAGTCACTCTCTTTCAGTCCTAGAATGAGAATTTGAAAAACATATATTTTTCCAACCTATACTGGAATAGCATAGTAGATTATGTCCATAACCCATAATGAAGACCCTTCATCCGGATAATAATTTTAATAATTATACAATTATAGTACTAATTAATCATAATCATAATGTACAGTAATTGTAAATTATTATGATTATAAGCTTGGATTGATCCACTACATGCACATACATGTGTGTGTATACATACATTTGTATTTGTACATATACGTACATTGATGCCATAGAAAATTGATTTCAAAATGTGTTATATTTTATTCATAAAGTGTGCATCAGGAGAAATATACATGAAATGTGCATGGACTTTTGTGCACATGTTTTATTAAAACAAAATCACCAAAATCACTGTTCTAAATGGAATATAGAATAGGGTTCAGCAAAATGTTCCTAGGGTGCTTCAAAATAGAAGCAGCTACCTCTTCTGAAAGCTTGGCACAATTGCTTCAATCTGAAGGACTTTCTGGGTCGCTTCTGCAAGCATCTACATGCCCAGTTGTTTCATTTCTTCAGAATTTGTTGAAGGAATGTTACAAACACAGGAAGTCCAGGAAGCAGTCTTGCTGAGACTGCTTAAGGCTACAGCTGTCTCTTTTTTTGCAGAAGGGCACTGCTGCGAGAATGGAGGAACACAACCATAATCTAGGTAAGTATCTGGCAAAAATGACCTTACAGCGAGGGCATATATAAGACTAAATTTGCTTTAGAAGAGCCTTGCTGGGTTGGGTCAAGGCCCTATCCAGCTCTTTTCACATCAATCAACTTGTTGGCATAAGAGAAACAGGCTATGCTATCCATTTTCCACTTCTCTGCCCAGCTCACTGTCACCAGTGCTGGGGGTGGGGGGTGGATTTGTTGTTCTGTTCTTGCCGAGGTACCTGGTGAAGCCATCATGAAAAATGTCCACCCTGGGAGATGGCGAGCAGTTTCTCCTGCTTGTTTCCTGGGTGGATACTTTTTGGGGGGGGGAACTACTGGCCAGATGATTTCAGGTGGTGGGCTACATCCAGCCTTGGGCCTGTGGATTGCCAACCCCTGCCATAGAGTATGACATGACACCAATGCTCCTTTATCTAGCATGATGATGCTGTGCATCTTTATCTTATTAGAACTTCTGAATGAAAGGCTTTACATCACATTTGCCTAAAATTAGATTGGGCCAGTGGAAGGGCCAGTGGTGGGATTCAGCCGGTTCGCATCACTTCAGCAGAACCGGTAGCTAACTTTTTGTTGCCCAGGCCCAGAATGGACTTCCGGAAGCATCATCCACACAGAGAACTGGTTCTTCTCATATTTGAATCCCACCGCTGGGAAGGGCAGATCAATGTGCTTTTTGATATCAACTATGATTGCAACAACAAAAAGGACAAAACCAGAACAAAGAAGACAGCAGCTGTTTGTTCCCCCCAAGATATTTCAGGATGCTCCTTTTTATCCAGGCAAATATTTCATTTGCTTATCAAACATCCTCGGTGGCCAATCCTCGCTTCCTTGGCTGTGTTAAAAGTCTGTATTAAAAGTCTGTATTATCTAAAGACAGCTGTCTCCAAGTAAAAGCCAGGCCTGTTCCACAGGTGATCCAGTTGCTCCAGGAGTAAACTGCAGTATTTCTTCTGGAACTCATTAAAAGAACTGCCAATTTTTTAATGTCTCCTCTCACACTAATAACCTGAACCAAATATTAGCATTACATATTTAGCACTCTTTCCCATATCCAAAGAATTCCTATTGTTAGAATGGTAAATCCTTCTCCAGCCCACTTAAAAAGCCCAATTTTTTACTAGGAATTTTATACTCCTTTAGACATCTGGCAAAAGGTTGCTATACTGCTTCTCACAACAGGAGAGCACCCTTTGGTTTTATTTGCTTTGCAGACAAAAATCTTCTCACCTTGGGGTTTTATTTGTTCTTGGTTATGTATGTTCAGACAATTCTTTAAGAGCAGACCTCAAGTTGCTGCATTAGGAATGTCTTTAACTAGCCGGAACACTGCATCCTCGTGCATTTTGATGAGCCAGATTAGTTACTTGTCACATATGCTAGTAATGCAGGGGAAATACTCATTCCAGAAATTAATTGAAGCAACCACCCATAGGCAAATGGATGATAGTGACCAAAACTAGGTTTGTACTAATAACAACCAAGGAAAAACAGTCATCCCTCATATTCCCCCTCTGCCCTTTTTTTAAAAAACTTCTTTGATTTGAAAGAGCAGATAAATGATTCAAAGAAATGAAATTAATCCTCTTGGAGAAAGATTGTAGAAAAAGCTCCTACTCCAATCCAGAATAATTTCCATTCCTGCTTTCTATACAGTGTTCTTCAATCAACGAAAGAGCCAGCTTCCGTTGGCTTTAGAATAGGTAGTTTCTGAGCTGCTTAGCAGAAAAGGTAAGATATATAGGACATTTGCCATAACTCCTAAGGGCATATTTTGGCAAAGGAAGAAAGAACCAGGGTACTGAAATACAGAACGGTAACTGCCAAGTGTACTGATTTCTAAATTCTGCAAAGATGGCCATAGATCCAGGACAGACAGATGGACAAAGAAAGCAGTTGGAAGAGGGCTGTATCATGGGCAAAGTTGCATTCAGTAGGCTTGAAATATCAGCCTTAAGACATGAATGTAAGGATTATACTTTTGATTAGTCAAAAAGTCATCTATTATGCAGGACAGAGCATTATTCCCAAAGGATTAAAAACAATTGCACCAATTTATACAAATATCTATTGAGATATAAAATGGAAGACGAGGTTGTCAAAGACACAATGATTAAATGGGCAAAAATTTTGGATATAATATAGAATTGAAGAAATGGGAAAAAATATGGGAAATAAACATAAAATTGACAATGTCCGCGGCATTCAAGGAAAACCAGTAGAAGATATTTTACAGATGGCATCTTCCACCAGCAAAGCTTGCCAAGATGTTCCAGAACAATTCACCAACATGTTGGAAATGTAAAAAAGTACATGGAACATATTATCATTTATGGTGGACATGCCCAGTTGCAAAAAAATACTGGACTAAAATAAGAAGATGGATCGAAGAAATAATAGACCCACCCGTAGACTGGAAACCAGAGATCTTTTTGCTGGGTATTTTAAATAGAAAATATAGTAAAGAAATACGGTTCTTAATTCTACATATAACAATGGCAGCAAGAATAGCATACGCACAGTTCTGGAAAAATGAGAATCTACCATCAGAGGAAGAAGTGATAAGAAAAATGCTGGACTGTGCTGAGATGGACAAATTAACAAAAGAGATAAAAGAAAAGGAAGACACAGAGTACTATCTAATATGGAACAAGTGGTATGACTGGTTGGAGACTAGAAATAATAGAGGAGAATAAAGTTGGAAAGGTCAAAAGTGGAAAATGTGTGTATAATAATGTATAGTAATAATAATATGTATTATTCTTAGTATGAAGTATGAAGGAAGAAAAATGCAAATAAGAAACAACGGGACAAGGACAAATATTCTAAAGAAGAATAAGGGGGGGAATGTAAATAATAGAAGATTACCGTTACGAAATCGCTGTTAAAAAAAAGGGAGGAGTATACACTGTGTGTGCATATGTGTTTTATGTTTTGTTTTGTTTGTTTAAAAAATAAAAAATAAAAAAATAAATAAACCTTTTTAATGGCATTTTAAGATTACGGTATTCTCTTATCTTTATTAATGGTATTAACACCTTATTAATAGGGCCAGGGGAGGCCCGTTTGCTGCAACGCAGGCACGGAAGAAGAAATCTGCTTCAAAAGCCTTAAACCTAGTTAAGGAGGACTATGATGCCCTATTAATATTAATAAGGTTTTAATAATAAAGAATAACCTTAAAATGCCATTGAAAAGTTTTTCAATAGCTGCTATACCTGCTTCAAGCATGGGATGGCCCTGTTTTTTGACCCTTAATAGCATTCAATAGCTTCAATAGATAAATAATAATAATCTTAAAATCATATTAAAAGGGTTTATTTCCAAAAAAATTAAAAAATTAAAAAAAATAAAAACAATTGCACCAGTTATAAGAATGCCTGACAGGTTTAAGCCCTTACGATGAGTAACACTCTGGGCGTGGGACTTTATTTTTTAAATCCAGGAATGTAGAGAACCCAGATCCAAAGTAGAGTAGGAAGCATCCAAGAATGTGCATATATATTTTTTTCAACCTCTTCAGAGCCATTGCTCAAATTCCTTATTTTGTACAATTAGGAGACAAGATAATTAGTTCTTTTTTTACTTTCTATCTGGCTACCTTACAATCTAAATCACACATGTGCCACAGAAGTCTCTTTTCCAATGTGTGTGTGTGTGTGTGTGTGTGTTTCTGACTCAATTCTTTTGGGGGCTTTACTTTTCTCCACTGCCAATTTTATTCCGAAACAAAGCATCTCCTGGCTGATGCTAATTGTTGTTTTTGTTTTTGCTTTACAAAAAGTATAAGAACTGCTAAAAGCTGAAAATACTTTCTGCAGAGGTGTTTTTTTTTAAGGTGCCTGTGTACTTTATCTAAAGAATCTTGGATATTATGTCTGAAAAACATATGGGATGCAAGATAAATTCAAGTTGTTGATTCCTCTTTTTGTCATTTTTGAGATCTGAAAGCACATTTATCTGTCCTTCCACTGGCCAAATCTAACATTAGGGTGATGTTCTTTTATTTAGAATTTTCTTTCTGTAAAATAAAACCCACAAAATCACAATTCAAGTCTTCATACCTCCTTTTAGTAAGAGCGGATAGCTCCAATGAACAAAAAGACTTCCAGGTCTATTCCAATTCTATTATACTGTTAAAAGACAGCTGTGGTTCATGAGCCTTTATTCCACAAATCCCCCTCATCCTCCTCCAGTATTGGAGGTAGGAAACAGATTCCTGCTTGCATTAGGAAAGTAACTCACCAATTAGGAGAGAAAAGCACAACTTATCTGGCAAGATTGTAATTCTGATACCCCGTTAGGATACTGGAGTGAAATTTAGGCTAATTTCAGATCCTTAAAGCAACAGTGAGTCACTAAGAGTCTAGTCCAGGGGTAGGCAACCTTGGCTCTTTTATGACTCGTGGACTTCAACTCACAGAATTCCTGAGCCAGCTGTGCCAAGCCAAGGTTGCCCACCCCTGGTCTAGTCCAACTCTCTGGTATAATCAATCAAAGCAGTGGCAAGTTATCTTTTTGGATAACTTGGGGGAGGGGGTATATTCTTTTTGCTTTTAGTACCAAGAGCTAAAATGGTTTGATCACCATTTCCTGGGTTTCCTGGGTAGTTGAAGATGGGCATTTCCCTAATTTATATAGTAAAAACTCCATAAATACTAACATTTGAATGGCTGAGCTGGTTCCAAAGCTAAATGGATTATTTGGATGAGGGATCCCAAGGAATACCAGAATAGTAGACCACATTGTGGAGTCAAAAAGTATCTCATAACATAAGAAGATGGTGGCACTCTGATCTGAATACTCTTAACCATGAAGTCACCAAGAAGAGTTAATGTTCTCCATACTGAGTAACCAATCAGCTACTGAGAGCTGAAGGTCAAAATCCTTGTGTCTCAGATGACCAAGTCAGAAACAGTGAAACTTTTTTTTAAGAATAAAGCTAAGGCAGAAGAAAATTGGAAAGAACAGTAATAAGTTTTGAAAAATACTTCAGCTGGGTTTTGAACCAGCAGTGTTATACTGCTGCAATACAATGGAACCAAAGTTCCAATGAAATGTGTCCATTAGGCATTATAAAACCTACATAGGAGTACAGCTAACATCCCAATCCTGATGCTTGAGAGAAAAGCCAAATCTTTAAGACTTTCCAGAAGGCTTTCCAAACCACTGGAGGGAGGCTATTCCATCAGGCGGATACCCTTAGACAAAGAAAATCTTAATAATTTGACACTTTGGTACTAATACATACTATGCATAATACTAGCTGGCATCTGCATGGAGCCATAACAAACTCTCTCACTTCACTGTCATTGCACCATTGCACCTAGGTCTTAAAATGGGCAAGTGGAAAAAAAAATCCTCTGTGCCCTAGTGCATACATTTTAGAGATTTCTGTTCTTCCCTCCTTGTGGCCTCAGTTTGACTCATGTCTCTGGAAAGGGCCATGTCAGGGATGTCATGCAAGTGTGACTGTTGATCTAAAGTCTTGCAGTTCTGGAAGGAAGCCAAGGAATCAGGACAAAGGCAGGTTGCCAGGAGGCCTAAGAGATATCTGTCTTGCTTGTGATGGATGTGGTTGTCAGCAGTCAATACTCTGCATGGCAGTTGGGCAGGAAAGCTGGAGGCTTTGCATTGGGATCCTTGCAGTTTAAAAATGTCATGATTCTGCCTCGGAGGGCTTCCTTCTCAGAAATGACTTGAGCCTTTCCATCTGCATCACCAAGTGAAATGATAGGACACTTCCTTGCAGGCTGCCATTAAGGGCATAATCTGTGACTGCACTGACACACAGTCAGAGTTATAGCCTCTTAGTGTTTACTGGGAGGAGGAACTACTTCAACAAAAATGTGTTAACCAATTACATTTTAACATTTGCCAGTTCTCGATTCTCTTGGGAAAAACTCAAGTGCAGGAATAGTGCCAAAATCCTTGAGGTAGTATGTGACATGCAGTAGAAGTCAGGAATGTGTTCATGGAGAGCCCTTCACTAATCAAGTCTATTTTCATTTATGACTTCCTAGGTCTATTTTATTGTTGAATCCTCCGATTTTTAGAGCAAGCAGACACTTCTGAGGGAGGCCCTAACAGGATTCATCATTCTCTTTAATGAGAATGTCCTCATGATGTGTGCTGCATTGAAGGAGATGCTTGTAAGATTAGCAGCTTTTATAAGGAGAAAAGCAGAACATCAATGGAAGCCAAGAAACACTCTACCTGACACCTGGAGGGATTTCAGTATGTACAAGGTAACTTCAACAAACTCACAGCACTCTTACTCTGTTTTTCCTATGCGCCTACTTCCCAGAGATTTCCCAGAGAGTATTTCCTACCATTAATTGCATCAGTCAACTACTCCATGCTATAGATTAGAAGACTAGATCAGAATAATCCTAATTCTAAATTGAATTCATTGATGTGCTAATCCATTCTTCCCTATGAAAAAAAAAAACAAAGCAACACTTTGGAGGAAAACTGCAGGGTGACCTTCTAGAGAGCATCACTGAATAGAAACACCTTCTCTTAAACCCAGATACTGTTGGATCAGATGCTTAGACCATTACAGCCAGTCATAAGGTGGTGTCTTTTTCAAGTGATCCAACATTTTGTTGTATGTTATAGAAATGTGATTTGGCATAGCTGGCTGTGTTCTTCTTCTTTCTACTGTGAACATAATAATAAAATCATAGAGCTAGAATAGTTCTTGAAGGTTTTCTAGTCCAATCTCTTACCCAGGAGAGGAATCTCATTGCCTTAGACAAATGGCTGTCTGAGAAAAAATCTCCAGTGATAGAGCACCATGATTCCAGGAGGCAGGCTGTCTCACTGCTTAATAGCTCTCATGATTAAGAAATGTCTCCTTATTTTGAGTTTGTATCTTTATTGAGTTTTCACCTATTGGCTATTTTCCTAACTTCAGAAGCTCTGGAGCATAAATCCACACTGTCTTCCCAGTGGCAGCCCTTCAAGACTTTGAAAATTGTGATCATGTTTTGTCTTAGTTTTCTCTTCTTCAAGCTAAACAAACCCAGTTCCTTTAACCAATCTACATAGGATTTAGCCTCTTCTGCATTCTTTCCAGTTCCTCTGCATCTTTCTTCAACAATGACAACCAGAATTGGTCAGATTCTGACCAGTGCCATTTAGAGCATAACTATCATTTTCTGTGACTCTGACATTATACTATTGATGGAGCCCAAGATTACATTGTATTTTTGGCAACTGCAGCATTGCTGATTCATGGTTACTCTATAGTTTATCAGGATGCTGAGATACTTTTACAAATACTGTCCTCCTTTTCGATATTTGAAGACTAATCTGCAGGGCTTTTTTTTTTTTGTCATAGAACACTCAGAACGGCGTTCCGGCACCTTTTTTTGATGGTTTTTTTTTCAACTTTTACATGAGCTGTGCTACTCACCCTATTGGCTTTCGAAAGCCAATAGGAATTGCTGCTGAGCGCGCCAAAACACCCGGCCGGCAAACTTTGCATATGTAAGTTGTCTGCAGCGAAGGCGAACTGGCAGGAACTTTGCACCCCTCTCTGCTACCCAACTACACCATCTCCTAGTTAGTCCCGAAGATACCTGGAGGAGACTGGAGCGGCAATGCCACGGTAACTTTCTCTTGATATTCCGCCCTGCTACGGCAATAATGGCTGCGGCCGCAAGAGGCAGGGGTGGCAGGGCTGCTGCGGGCGGGGGTGTTAGGGGTGGCGGTGGCTGGCTGCCCCCTGTGCTGTGGGAGCTGTGGGGCCTGCTCTACACGGGGCTGCGCAGGGTGGGCGATGGTGCTGGCGGGACGGCTGCAGGCGGGGTGTGTTGACAGCGGGCTGCCTTTTGACCCTTTAAACAAACTTTAGACTAGTTTATAATGAAGCCACTCTACTATACTGGTAGATTTTTTTATATCAAATATTTTGGCACAGGTACAGTCTGGCCACAGTTACATATACTTTAAAAAGACCCAGTGAAGGAGTGGATGTGTAATACTCTATCTAGTCACACCGGATACAGTGTGACTGTATATTGAGTAATAAATCATAATGAAGATTTGTTATGGGTACCGCATGGAAGTTCACAAACAATGGCTTGGTTTATTAGCCAGTCAGCCATTACTTGCATTTGCAGATAGCTGAAAATGCAAGTTCTAATAATGAAAATCAAAGAGCACAGTGAAAAATAGGCCTAAGATTAAATATAAAGATCAAACTCATGACAGCAGGTACAACAACCAGCCTTAAAACTGACAATGAAGATACCAAAGTAGTGGATAGTTTCTGCTTTTAATCAACTATCAACAATAAATGACTCAGCAGTCAAGAAATGCACCACAGGCTAGCACTTGGAAGATCAGCCATGAAGGTTTGGAAAAGATATTCAGATACTGTGATATGTCTATACCTAAAAAGGTCAGAACTGAGCAGCCAATGTTTTTTCTGTGACACTCTAGGTGAAAGTTGGAATCTGAAGAGGCAAGACAGAGAATTGATGCTTTTGAACTTTATGTTGGAAAAGACTCCTGAGAATGCAGTGGCTAGCCAAGAAAAGAAACTGATAGATCTGCTCAGAGTTCCCACTCAAGGCACCAATGAGCAGAGTCAAATTATCCTATTTTGGACACCGTATGTGAAGATCTATCTCTCTGGGGAAGGCTCTACTGCTGGGAAAGATTGAAGGAAAGAAAAGAGGACGACCAGCTGCAAGGGGGGGTGGACTCAGTTACAGTGGCAGAGAGTGAACAGTTAGAAGACCTGAAGGACTGGGTTGGAGAAAATCCAAGCTAGGAAAACAATCTTTTTGATTGCACATAATTAAATCAATTATTTTGTATTTACAATCCCCTTCTCCAAATCTACCCAGATCAAGCCCAGAGGACTTAGGAAGTAGGATCATGAATCCCAGTGGCCGGTTAGGGCCCACAGAGTGGGCCTTCTCCAGGTCCCGTCAGCCAGACAGTGTCGTCTGGTGGGGTCTAGGGGAAGAGCCTTCTCTGTTGCGGCCCCGGCCCTCTGGAACCAACTTCCCCCGGAGATCCGTGTCGCCCCCACCCTCTCCGCCTTTCGTAAATTGCTTAAAACACACTTTTGCTGGCAGGCCTGGGGCAGCTAACACCTTGCCCCTAGCCAGTGTATGTTTGTGGAATGATTGGTTTCTTTTTTAACTTAGGTTTTTTATATATATATTTATGTATTTAATGTAATTTCTATCATGTTGTGAGCCGCCCTGAGTTCTCCGGAATAGGGCGGCATAGAAATTAAATAAATAAAAATAAAAAATCTTATCTCACATGAGGAGAAAGTAAGAAACAGCAGCAAGTATTGCTCCTGCCTGTCTTAAAATGCCTCCAGCCATTTCTTACCTGGTTCAAAACTGCAAAAAGAAAAAAAAAGTGCATTTGCACTAGGCAGATGAAAGGCCCCCCTAACAAATTATACTCTGGTGATGATATCTTAGTGTTGCAAAAAGTGATTGCCTGACTTTTGGAAATTACATATAAAAGCAAAACAATATGCAGGCCCTGGGCAATTGGCATGTCCTCACAGGACAACTTGGATCTGCCAAAGCCTTCTTTTGCCTAACCATTAAGCAGAGATGGCCCCTGATTTCCCTTGAATTTGGTCAGCTGTTAATAAAATCAGATTTACAAACTGCATTTTTTTAAATTAACTGATAATAAGTGGAATGTCTGTTATGAAACGTTGAGTATGGTATCTACATTCACGTCTTTGGGATTTGAGTGAAGTGTTGAAAGTTTTCCAAATGATAAGTGATTCACTAGGATTAATCAATCATGGCAAACCTAATTTACTAAAATGTCCTCAAAACATCAGCTGTGTTAAGATACTATAGCATTTATTGTAAAATCAGCTAATTGGGCAATTAATCGGTTAAAAACTGGCTAGTTAATTGAGTTAAATTCCTTTAATTGTCTTACCACAAATGTTTCTCTAATTAAAGGAATGGTTTCAAGAGACCTCTTGAAATCTCTTCTAATTGTCTTGTGTACATCAGCCCTATCATTAGCCATTCTTTATACCTCCTGCAATGCCACTAGCATGGGGAGCTTCCCATGGCAGGTAGAACCTGCTGCCAGCCAAGCTCTCCAACAGGGTTGTGCAGAAACGTTTTGATTTGAGGAAGCTTCAGTCAGTTCACACACTGAAGTTGGGTTTGAGAGTTGAAACAGGGACTTCAAAGCTGATTTTATTCTTGATACATGTTTATGCTCTCATGTTAAGATGTAATCTGCTGGGAGTAATTAAGAATTAGAAATAAATAAATAAATAAATAAATAAATAAATAAATAAATAAATAAATAAATAAGGCATTAATACAAATGTTGGTGCCTTTCTGATTCTAGGATTGTTATATTGACACTGGACAACCAAAGGGAGGTATCTCCTGATGCAAGTCTTGGCATATCAGAGATGTTTTGAGATGACAATGCTAACAATATTTTGGGCTCTGCTCTGCGGCCAGCCTCAAGCTTCAATTTTGTTCCCTCTTGTGCTCAAGGCTAATCTAACTTAATTCAGTATCCTTATTGTGCGTGAATCAGTGTTAGAATAATGTTTATAGATGTTGGTCTAGACCAGGGGTGTCAAACTGCTGGCCCACAGGCCGGATGCATCATGCCAAAACTGCGCCCACCCCATTGCTGGCAATGGAGAAAAAGACACAATATGTCGCGACACATCACGTGACGTTGCGAGTTTGACATCCCTGATCTAGACTTTTTACTACTTTCAAAATAGAGGTGGAAAAGCAATATCACAAATGCTTCTTTCTCCATGACTTTCTTGTCTCTGTGCCACTAACTTTCCCTATGCTATCTTACTGCTGTCTTCTGCTACTTAACTAATATGGAATATTGCCAGCAAGCCCCTACCCTGAAACAATTAGTCTGCTTCTTCCATACAGCAAGGGAGAAAATGAGGATGAGCCATTTCTTACCTTCTTGGATTAGGCCTTTTACTTTAAAAAAAAATGAATCTGACAGCTTTCCCAGCAACTTTTAAGGGTGTACTAAATCTCTAGCATCCAATTTCTCACCTCCTACAATAAGAGCAGATATCAGAGTTATGTGTAATTCATATCATGGTCTACCAATAGTCACACTTGTCCTGCTTTTCTGGCTACAACTTGGGGATTTCTTTCTTCCTTACTGAGGATCATTCAGTTATGGAATACTCTTTGAAATAATGCAACCAAAGCATTCGTTTTCCACCTCTATGAAGATCCTATTAAACTTCAAAAGACTATATTGCACCTCAGAATAACATAGAACCTTGGAGATTAAGATTACAGAAGAAACAATTCAAAGTGATTGGAATTTAAAATTAATTCTTTACAATGTAATTTTATTTTGGCACCCTACTACTTTAATCATTCTGGCCTCACAACAGGTTGTCTTGTATTGAACCTTAGAAGTTGCTAACTACTTATTTCCAGACTTTCAAGAGAACAATGGGGGTCTTTTGCTTAATCCAGAAGCAACAGACAGCCTTTCCCAGACACCCATACCTTGAACATCCAGAAACTTTTCTGTGTTAGCTTTTCTCTTGAGTTTAGCTAAACAGCTCATGTCCAGCCAGTTTTTTCACAGCCTGCTTAAAACAAAAAACATGTGTTGGGTGGGTAAAGAACAGTTTTTAAGTTACCATTTAAATGGAAGGTCTCAAATTAATGCCACAAATATGAAATTTATACCTGCTCTCTCTTCCTCAAGATTTGCTTGTCATCATAGTAGACTTTGTAGAAGGTCATGGCTGCACTTTAACAATGTAATTTTTTTCTTTGAGAGCAATGTCCTGGTGTTCACCTGAGAGTACTGGGAAAGCCAGCATATGGTTATGGATGTGCCCTGTACGAAACATTTTGGGTGCCCTAAAACTCCTGATCCACAGCAGATAACTCCCTTGCAGCTAAACAATAGTTTCCCATATGAAACAGCTGAATCCATAGCAAACACCAATAACACCTTGCATCATAAAACAGATGTCTTTGTTTTTACTCCAGCTATTTATTTCCTGATTCCAAATGTAATACACCTCATTTATGCACATTTCTGAAAAAGTTATTTGTCTATGTGGCAAGAAAAATAATTAAAATATAAAACAGAGCTAGAAGCAAATTATAATCTTTGGCACTGTTTTTATAATTTGCCATGAAGAAGCATGAAGATTACTCTTCTGGGATTATGTCCAGGATGAAAAATATTTACGTTATCTCTCATTTTTGTTTCTAATCCTTTTCAAAATGGTAGAATGATAAGCCTAATTTACTTCTTTGTCAAGCTGTTACATTTTTTAGAGTTGCTTAGTGCTTGTTCCCTATTGTGAATTATTCTCTGAAATGCAAGAAGATTTGTTTGTATGGAACATATTCTGAGTAATCAGTTCAGTTCTTTTGCTGTGAAGTCAATAATCAGGTAATCGTCTACATGATTCCTTTGTTCTGCTTTTAAGATAATCTTTTCTGTTAACAACTTGCTTTTAAAAAGGGCTGGATGGAGTTTGTTAATTGCAATGAAGTAAAGAAGCAGCTAGTATGCAAAAGAGAATGGTACAGTACTAACCTATTAGTAATTGCCGGGCATATAGTTAACAGTACATATACAGTTAATAAGCAAACAGCCTCAGGCTCCTTGAAAATCTATAAATGTGTTAATTTAACATTCTATTTAGGAAATTATTTAATGTATTTATTTTCCCTGGTCAAAAAGTGTTCCAATATCTAAGAGGCTGCCACAAAGAAGAGGGAGTCCAGCCTAGTCTCCAAAGCACCTGAAGACAGAAGAAGCAATGGGTGGGAATGCATCAAGGAGAGAAGCAGCCTAGAACTAAGGAAAAGTTTTCTGACAGTGAGAACAATTAATCAGTGGAATGACTTGTCTGCAGAAGTTGTGGGTGCCCCAATATTGGAGGATTGTAAGAAGAGACTGGAGAACCATTTGTCTAAAATGGTACAGGGTTTCCTGCTTGAGTAGGGGGTTGGACTAGAAGGTCCATTCTGTTATTCTGTTAAAATGCTCATCTATCTGACTTATTTTTTGAAAAATCCTATTTTGGCTGCTTGTCTTGCAGGCTCCCAGAGTGACAGAATGGATGCCGGGACCAATATGAGTTGCCAGTTGCTCATTCTGATTTAAGCTTATCTCAAGGTGCATCTCACCAAAATCAAAAGGGCTGCTGAAACCAAATGATTAAAGCCCTGCCTCCTTTTTAATAGAATAACAGAGTTGGAAGGGATCTTGGAGGTCTTCTAGTCCAACCCCCTGCTGAAGCAGGAAACCCTATACCATTTTTAGATGTATCACAGGCCTCGATCTCAGAGATCAATAGTTAAACAACAATATTGTCCATGAAATAATTTCAACCTGGATCTGCTTGGTCCCAAAACACTTCCCATACATGAAACAGACCTGTATTAGAAGGAAGTTGGTAGTAATCCACTCTTGGGTAGCTTTTTAGGAGGATTGGTGTGCTTAATAAAATGGAAGCATCTGATGAATTTTATTGATTAACTTTCATTGTTAGCATATGGCCAAGAACATTGCAAAATACATGACTTCTGCTGGAAAAAGTTGTGTATTTATACTGGTATGACAAACTTGTGCATAACATTAGGCCTTGTCCTGAAACTGTCTATCATTAAAGCCTGGATAAATGTCTAATAAAAGCTGTTCATAGCATATTCCATTCTTCCTATCAGCATGATGCCCAATTACTTGGGAAAGGGTGAAGGTCTGTTCCCCCCCCCATCCACTCCTGACAGATATGACCTTTAAGCCCCAGCAAAATGCCAAGGCATAAGGGGACATAAAAATTCTGAACGTATTTGTCTTTTCCATTGTGCAGTTTCAATTCTCATGCAAATGTGTTCTTTTAAGTATTGTGATCTGGCAGACCTGAATGGCTGTTTACTGAGAAGTAAGTTGCACAGAGGGCAATAGGGATTATTCCATGGTTGCATCCCCAGACAAATATAGCATAAGCCAGGTGTGTGCGCGCAACTGGAGTTATTAACAAATAAAGTCAGCAGCTCATCACTTGGCTGAACAAGCGAACAATTTGCCTGTGCGTTGGAGTGAAAAATATTCCAAAATAAAGTGGAGGTAAGGTGGGGGAGAATTATGTTCATCTATTTCCTATTTCACTTCTTGGAAAGTTTTAAGCAGCAAGTTTAAACACTCTGAAAGACAGCCCAAAGGTGCTACTTCTACATCTGGTATTTGCATCTCTATAGTATTCTGCAGTTAGCTATCAGAAATACTACTCATCAGTGGCAGAAAGACACACCAGCAGAGGAAACAGTGGCAAAAGCCAGCTGGGTGACTTTGGGCCACTCGCTCTCTCTCAGCCCAACTTACCTCACACACGGTTGTTGTTGTGGGGAAAATAGGAGTCGGAAGGTGTGTTGGATATGTTCAGCTTCTTAACTTATTTGTAAAAATAATAAAGGTGGGAAATAAATTTTCCCATATATATATTTAGATTGCTAACAAAGAATAAAGGGAGAACTGGAATAGCTATTTCGAGCTTCTTAACTCTCTTCAACCAGACATACCCTTCTGAGATTCGAACCTGGGCTGTGTGCATGTTAGGCAGCTGTATTAACCCCTAGGCCACAGGCTCTTTCTCAATTTGTCAGCTGTATCAGGGAGGGAAGAGACAGGGGGAGGAGATTTACCTTGAGTGTTTTTTGATGCACTTGGCGACATTTTGACGAAGTCCCATTCGTCATCTTCAGGCTGGTGCTTTCGGCTTCGTGCTTCTAGGAGCAATGTGTGATTGTAGCTGTTTCTTCCTTTTAACTGCCAATGGGGGTTTGAACTGATTGGCTGGGAGCTCAACTGTGTTCTGATTGGGTGGAGGTGTGTTCTGATTGGTTAGGAGCTTGGCTGTGCTCTGATTGGATGGGGGGTTGGCTGTGCTCTGATTGGATGGGGGAGTGTTCTGTTTGGGTGGGGGCTTTGTTGTGCTCAGGTTAGTCTGAGTTGCAGGGGGATTAGAGACGGTGAGCTGCATAGCTGTTTGGCTTCGCGTTCGTGGTCGTGCCTCATCTTCATGGTGGGTGTCAGTTTGCTTCATGTATGGATTGGAGGGGTTTAAGGTGGCTAATGATGCAGTTGTGGTCTGGCTTCTGGTTTGTGGTCATGCCTCATCATCGGTGTGGGTTTGGGTTTGCTTTTTGCCTGGATGTGTGGTGGTGACATCCTGTGTGGTTTTCGTGAGTAGGTCTGGTGTCATTCTTTGTGTTATGGACTCGTTTGCCAATAAGGGCGGGTTTCCAAATGGCTGGTAGGCGGGAGGTATCATCTCGTTTGTTCATGCTGTGAGGGCGTTTTTCGATCTCGATGGCTTCTCTGATTATTCTGTTATTAAAGTGTTCAGGTTTGGAGATAGTTCTGGTCTTTTTGAAATCAATTTCATGTCCTGTGGCTTTAAGGTGTTGGACCAGGGAAGAAGTTGGTTCCTCTTTTTTGACTGAGTTTTTGTGTTCTTCAATGCGTGCACTTATTCTTCTGTTGGTTTGTCCGATGTATGTGGTGGGACAAGCAGTACATGGGATTTCATATATTCCTTGATTTTCTAACTCAATTTTGTCTTTAGGGTTTCTTAGGATGGTGGATATTTTTCTGTTTGTGCAGAATGCTGTCTTGATGTTATGTTTGTGGAGGATCTTGCTGATCCTGTCTGTGGTGCCTTTTATGTATGGGAGGAGGGCTTTGCCGTTTTCTTGTTCTCTGTCTTGGATTTTACTGGGGGTTTCTTTTTGGATTAAGTTGGAAATCTTATTTCTTTGGAATCCGTTGGATGTTAGTACATTAGTGAAAGTGTATAGTTCGGTTTTTAGGTGTTGTTCGTCAGCTAGGCATTTGGTTCTGGAGATGAGTGTCTTGGCTACGGAGTTGATCTGTGCTGGGTGGTGGTGTGAGAGTGCGTGCAGATAGTGGTTTGTGTGTGTTTTCTTCTGGTAGATGGTGTGTCCTAGGGATCCATTGGATTTCTTGTAGACTAAGACATCCAGGAAGGGAAGTTGGTTATTAGCTTCTGTTTCCATGGTGAACTGTATTTTGGGGTGTAGGCTGTTGAGGTGTGTGAGGAAGTTGTCCAGTTTTTTTTCCCAGTGTGGCCAGATTACGAAGGTGTCATCTACGTATCTGAGCCAGAGTTTGGGTTTGTGATCAGATTTTTCTAGAGCTTGGGTTTCAAAGTTTTCCATGTAGAGGTTTGCAATGACAGGTGAGAGGGGTGATCCCATGGGTGCTCCTTCTATTTGTTTGTATTTTTGTCCGTTATAAATGAAGTATGTGTTGGATAGACAGTGGTTGGTCAGATCTAGGATGTGTTTGGGGGGGTTATATTTGTTTTGGATAGCTGTTAGGGCTTCTTTGATTGGCACTTGGGTGAAGAGGGATATGACATCGAAGCTAACGAGTAGGTCGCTGGGCTGTAAGTTTTGTTCCTTTATGGTCTCTATGAACTGGAATGAGTTTTTTACATGTGAGGTGATGGATTCTGCATAGGACTGTAGTTATTTGGTGAGAAATTTGGCTAGGTTTTGTAGAGGTGAGCCTATGGAGCTGACTATGGGTCTAAGTGGGGTTCCTTCTTTGTGTATCTTGGGGAGACCATAGAGCTTAGGGTATCTGGATGATTTCTCTCTGGGAATGATTCTTTGCTGGATCTCTTCGCTAATGGGGGAGGCTTTTATTTTGGATCTAGTGGTTTTTTCCAGGTAGGTGGTGGGATCTGTGTTTAGGGGTTTGTATGTGGAGTCTTGGAGTAGGTTAGTTAATTTGGTTTGGTAGTCAGATGTATTCATGACCACCGTGGCGTTGCCCTTGTCTGCTGGTAGGATTATTATACTGGTGTCTTGTTTCAGGTTAAGTAGTGCTGTCTGCTCCTCTTTGGGTAAGTTGCTTTTGGGTGGCTTGCTGGTACAGAGTATGTTGGTGATTTCGAGTCTGATTCTGTTAGCGTCGTCAGGGTTGATTTTGGTCAGGCTGGTTTCAACTCCGCATATAATGGTTTCAGTGGGGATGTGTTTGGGAGCGACTGCAAAGTTGAATCCTTTGGAAAGGACATTGGTTTCAGCTTTGGTGAGGATCCTATCTGAGATGTTATGCACTGTTTGTTTCATGTGTGGCTGTGAGGGAGGAGGGGTTTGTTTCTGGTGTTCTTGTAGTCTTCGGAGTTTGTTGGTGTGTGTGTCTGTCTTGAGGGTGGTCTTTGTTTCGGCTCTCCAGACGGCAAGTTGTTTGGATTTGTCCCAAAGTGGGGGGTGGATCTTGTTGCTGAGTTTGAGGTGAAGTGTGAGGAGATCTTTGTTGATTCGGTCTAGAAGGAATCTTTTTGTGTGAAGTTCATTTCTGATTAGGGCCAATTCTGTTCTTTTCAGGATGCGTTTGGTGGCTGCAGAGTTGGAGTGGAATTTCAATTGGAAGCATGTGGGGATTAAATTTTGATCTCGGCAGTTGCGTAGGAATGCGAGGTCACATATTTCCCAAGTCTATCCAAGTCTGGCATTTGATAGCAACCCATGCTAACCAAGTGCTCCTTTATCAAAATAATAACCCTCCCACATGAAGAGCTATGTAAGAGTACTAACCTGTGGGGATGATCTTGGGAGACAGGAAGAAAAGTCACAGACTGGACAACCAGTGTGTATCTCAGTCCACAGAAGGGAGGATGGCATGAGAAACATTTCAAAAGGGACCATTCCTAGATTTCGAGAGAGTAAAAGGGAAGGAGGGGAGAAATACTTTCAAACTTATTAACCTAACAATAGAGATAGAGCTAGTAGTCCTGGTTGTACTTCTTGACTTGACTACCTTGCAGGGATAACAGCAAAAAAACAACAACAACGAAGCAGGCTACCATCTTCCAACAATATGGATAGACATGCAACTATATCAAAAAGTACCTGACTACACAACCTGCTACAGGACAACCAGTAAAACTTATGAAACAGAAAAACCCTCCCATGCATCAAAAGCACCTCAGAAATGTAATTGAGAGCAGAATTTCTAACACTAAGCAGTGTGATCAGAAAACACGATGTTACGTGATTGCATTACACTTAGGGATGGAAATCGTGGCAGTCCCCATTGCTGTCATTAAGCCAGGATTGTGGGTTGTTAAGGGAGGACCTCTTCCTTCCAATAACCAGATTCAGCAAGAAGTTGCAAGTCCAGACAACTTGCAAGCAGGTGAGTGGCTGCTGCCAGGTGAGGGAAGATGTATGAGTGAGTGAAGTGGTGTGCATGAGCAGTTTTGACTCAAAGGATAGCTGCTTGGGAGGGGGGAATTGCTGTGTGCACAAGCAATTTAGGCTCAGGGGTGGCTGCTGTTGGGTGGTGGAGGATGCACATGTGACTGCAGTGGCACATGTAATTTTGGTCTTGGGAGGGTGCATAGACAGTTACAGAAGTGCACATTCAGGTCTGAGGTGGTACTGCTGGGCAGGCAAGACTTGCCAGAGTGATTTGCAATCTTCCCTGCTGGCTTCCCCATTGCTTATGGGAGGCCGGCAGGGAAGGTCATAAATGGTGATCATGTGACCGTAGAGCCCTGGAATTGTCATAAGTGCGAGTTGGTTGCCAAGTGCCCACATGATCACATGATTGTAGGAATGGAGCAATGGCTGGAACTGGCACAATTTTGAATAAAAATTAAACAAATGGTTGCTAAGCAAGAATTACCTGTAAGACACATAGAGATAAACCGCATTTACATACCATTCAAAAGAGACAATGGAAACTGTGGGAAGAGAAACACCAATCAAAGAAAATGTATCTGGCTTATAGTTAAATCGTGTCATACGGAGGGAAGAATGTTTACAAATCTAAATCGTGTGTATTAAGTTGGATAGCAGTTAACTTGAATTTTTTCCTGGTTTACATGTACAAATTTATATCTTTAAATAAATAAAAAAAGACTAGAATACACCCCTCCAGCAGCCCACCTACAGATAAGCAGAAACCAGCGCCAAGCAAACAATCAGGCAGAAAACAAGAATAATCAAAGAACCACCAAGAAGGAAACTACACCCCCACCAAAATTGGCAGGGCAAGCTACTGCATATAAAGAGGCAGCAAGCTGGTTGCACTGATGATGTTGCCTACTTGGGTGATGAACCATCTGCAAGCAAATCAGCAAACTCTGAAAGCACTAAAAACTCCACTGTTCACTCCTTACCTACAGACATTCTTCTTCTATTAAATCCACTCCTTTCTGAGAACGTTACAATGTCACACAAAATGAATGAATAAAATATTCATTTAAAAGAAATGACAGATTTGTTTTATTCTTTAGTTCTCTAGTGAAATCAGAGAACACCTTAGATCAGGGATGAATTGTAGTAAACAATATTAAACAAAATTGAGCATGGGCACTTGTGCCAAGGTTATTTGTTTTGTGCCTTTGATGCCAAATCTCTCCTTCATTTCTCTTGCCTGTTTATTTCAGGTGACTCCTAAGCAAATCCACCTAAAATTGCCCTTTTACTGAGAACTGCAGTTTTGCAGATCCCTGAATTACAATGAAAACAAAGAGAATAATAACCCATGGGAACAGCCTGCCCCTTCATCTGCCTCCTTTCTCCATTTTCACTCCATCCAATCCAAAATCTCGACAGTGCTGTGGAAGAGTTAATAGTAACATCTCTCTTTTCTCCTCGGCTTCAAAATGTGCTTCAAACTTCAACACTAAAGAACAAAATCCTGCCCATCTCTAAGAGTTTGAGCTCCAAATATCTAAGATAAACATTAAATAACAGACAAGTGTAAGTATTTGTTTTTTCCACCGTTTTTGTTTCGCTTTTCATTCTTTCTTTTTAACAGAAAACAGCCTTCATTGGTTCAGGATGCTCAGTGCTTTCATTCCCAGCACAGAGCAATGCCAGGGAAGAAAACCTGGTGCAGCCCCCACTCCTTGTTTCTGCTAACCAAAGAGCAGAATCCTTAATGCCAGCCACGTCGTGTGGATTCCTGAAACAGGAAAATTCTTCTCTTGCGCCTTTGTCAGCAAAAAAATCCCTCCCAAAACAAAACCCACAATAATAAAGTAATGAAGAAAGTGCTGTCCTTTGACGACACTCCAACCTGTTCCCATGACAGCTGTCTCGCTCTCCCTCAGGACAGCTGTTGGCCCTGAGCAATGCCTGGATGCTGCATCTTAAAAGCTACCTTTAATAAGAAGAGTAGATGCCTACTAAAAAATTAAAAGGTTTTCTGCTTATTTTTCAATATATCTTCTACTTCTTTTTTTCTAGCCAGCTCCTTACCTTCTTTCCCTCTAAAATGCCTTAGGGTATTATTCATGCAGAACATATGGAGTACTATATAAATCCAAGTTGTTGCTGGTTTTACTTAAAAGCCACTTTATTATTTTTCTGTTTGGCTTCTGCCTGTACAGTTCCCTAAAACATCTCTCACACTGCAGCAGATGTCACCTGCTCAGAGCAATGTTGTGTCTCTTTTTATGTTATTCCCTTTTAAACTTCACTGTCTGTGATTTGGGTGCCAAAAAAGAGTAAGATGCATTGAGAAATACACAAAACAGAAATCTCATATGACATTGGAACACCATTGAGTGGCTTACAGAGGAGGTACTGAATTGGTTTTAAAGACATGATGGCTGAAGCCATCAGCTGACAATAGCTGGTACAGTCAATGTTATGCCAATAGGTCCAGAAGCAACTGTATTTATTGTATTTATTTATTAGGCTTCTACCCTGCCTTTCATTCAGGAGCTCAAGACAGAACAGAGTGTGCTCCCTCATCCTCTTTCTCTCTATAAGAATAACCCTGTGAGATAGACTGAGGTGAGGGAGTGCAAGTATAGTTAGTCCTTGTTTAATGACCGCAATCGGGGCTGGCAAGTCTGTTATTAAGTGCCACAATCTTTAAGCGAGATGTCCCGTGACTGTGATGGGCTTACAATGCTCAGAGGAGTTAACCATATCACCTGCAGTCGTTAAGCGAGACATGTGGTCACGACTTGTGGTTATATGGCTGGCTTCTGTGCAGACTGTGCTTGTCGGAAGCCAACTGTGAAGAACACAAATGATGATCACATGACTGCAAAATGCTGCAATGGTTGTAAACACCCCGGCCTGCAAAGTTCCTGAATCACAGGGATGCCATGATAGCCATAAGCATGAGGACCAATCATAAAGTTGCTTTTTCCATCGTGACTTTGAACAGTTGCAAAACAGGGCAGCTGTTAAATGAGGACTATCTGCAACCCAAATCATCCAGGAGATTGCTTGCTGAGGGGAATTAAAAACTGGATCTTCCAGCTCCCAATCCACCACTATCTCAGATTACCAGGAATATTCTACTGTAGGAGGCAAAAGGACTTTCCCTCCCATTGCACAGGAATGACCAATGAGTAAATCTTTCTATGCCAGAATCTCCTATTGTGTAAAGATTCGACTTACTCAAAGCTGCTTTCTGAGTTAATTATAATATTGAACTTTTTTGTTCATATTTGAGGAATTCAAGATGGAGTACTTAATTAGATGTGACATGGATTGTTACTTTGACTGAAATGGAGCTTCAGAGATCTATAGTTGATTCAGTGAAATTAAGTAGCGGGACTGTCTGAGAGTGTTTTCAGGAGCTTGGTTGGGAAGGGAGAGATTGGGACAGCTGCTGCTGGCTTTGGGTGTGGCCAGCATGGGCGGAAGAAAAAAGATAGAAAAGGGAAGGAAAGGAAAGGAAAGGAAAGGGACGGGGTGGCTGTTGCAGTTCATCAGATGAAGGTAAAGAGGGAGTGGAAGTTTTATTTGCTTTTCTTCATAAGGAGGATATTTTAAACAGAGGCTAGAGAGAGGGGGACTGGAATTTTATTGCTTCCTTCGTAAGGAGGATATCTCAAACGGAGGTAAGGGGGAGGGTGCAGAAAGGAGTTGGCTGAGGCTCCTAGCCTCGGATCTTAACAATAAAGATAAGGGGGGAGGGCTTTGACGCTGAGACCTGACTGAGAAGAAGCAACAGAAGGAGAGGAGAGACTGGTGGTGGCTACTGTTGCTGCGAAGCCTGGAGGCTATTTGGACAGTGACTATTGCTGCTAGTACAGGTTTTAGACTTTGTGGGGGAGTTACCCTGGGGGGCGAGCTATTGCTACAACACACTGACTGTTGTTGTTTCTACTACCGCCTGGAGCTGGGGTTTTCCTCCATCCCACTTGACTTTGAATGATCACTGAGGAATCCTTTATTCCTGCTGCTATAACGGCCTTGGACTGTTGGATATCATCATAGCACTGACTATCATGGCTGGTTATTTTCGTTCCTGGAAGCCCCTCCTTGACGACAAGAGCCTGCTACCTCCTAATTCTGCATGAGCTCCAGCTGGAGGAGACATCTTATCAACCCCTAGAGAACATTACTGCAGGGCTTGACAAAGCGGGACGGGGCTGGGAGGGCCTGGTTTTTGGCAGCCTCTGAGGAGGTAACACTACAAAAATAATTATTTTAACTAAATACATAAAAGTCCTTGTCTGGGGTCCTGATGTCAAATTGCCTATTGCTTTGATAAGTGTAGTATCAAAACAGCCACAGGGAAATAATGTGTGAAGGATATCTGTGTGAAGGCATTCCTGTATGCACACATCTGGGAGAGCACAGGAAAGAATGGTGGGTGATGGGGACCTATCCTTTGAAGAAAAAGCCAGGGACTGCTAGACTGACCCACCCAAGAGCCAGCCAATGGGGCTTTCTTTCCCTGCAAGGACAGGAGGGCAAGAAGCTAGGGAACAACCAACCAGCAAGTGCAGTGGCCAACCCAACCTGGGCCCATTGCTAATCCATAGAAATTGTGTCTGGAATTTCTGAAGTTGAGTCATGAAAGCAGGGGAAACAAGCAGGTGGGCCTACAGTATGGAACTGCTGCAAGGACTATATGCAGCTTATTTTCTAGTTTCTATAAATCAACTACATGATTGCTATTTAACAGAAAAGCAAACAGCTGGTAACATTAGAAGCTAAGCATCTCTCTGAGTAAGGCTGCTGAAAGTCAGAACCAAAATAAGTATCAAGTATTAGGCTTCCATGACGGCATCCCAAATGAGACCAGAAAACCAATGGGGAGGGTGCTGTTTTCTCTTGACACCGACTTGGTTTAATAATTTATCTGCAGAAATGGTGAAAAAAGCTCTGAGTTCTTGTAAAAAGAGGGATAGCCTTCAAAAAGCTGATTCCTGGCATTATAATGTGCTGCTTCTGGCAACAGAGAGGCTTCAAGCTGCATTTTTATAGTGACAGGATTAGCCCTTCCTGCCTTTCCTTCCCAAACGAAGGAAGGTCTCAGCAGTCTGGAGATCTGCCTGTGAATGAATTTGTAGGCTTCCAAAGCATTTCTTTCCCCACCGAGCTCCCAGTAGTGCTCTAATAGCAAAATGCGTGCACTGCAGAGCTTGAAATGGGGCTGCAGAAGAAGCCATACATCATCAGCTGTAGCTAGTAACACTGAACATAATCATATATTGATAAAGGGCCCTGTCAAGTCCACTATGGTTCCTGGCCATAAAGCCACATGACACTACATTTTCATTATTGAAAATGAAATACACAATGGCCAGCTTGTTCAGTTTCAAGCCTGGAGGTGCTCCTTGAGAAATACTGACTCAATCCCAAGGTTTTACTGCACATTTCCACAATATAATGAAGTTGGCCTTCAACTGGCCCATGAAGGGGCTTACTGGGACTGATTTTTTTATGAACTGTGTAAGCACAAAACATGGAACAAAATGGGTGATTGGTTGCCTGGTTCAGAATTCTCACTAGCCCCTTTTCTGCTACATGGAAACAAAGCTTGGTCCATGGGTCTCTTGCTTTAAAGTTACTTGGATGCTGTTCATACAAAATTATCTTGCTAACAGGGGTGGAATGGCGTTAAAAATAACTTGCACAAAAGAACCTGATTTATTGTTCTCATTCTCATTCTCCCATTTTTTTCACTAAATATATGAAATATTACTTTTAAGAACTTGCAGGATGTTTGTGGGGTGCCAAAGTTCCCATCCATTATTGAAAGAAAAATCTTCATCAGGGTCCAGTCCAAGCCGGGAATAAACAAAATGGAGACTGCTTTAGAAAGGTTTTAGTTTACTGAAGAGCAGAACCACAAAACATGAGGCTCTGGAGCAGTTGACCACACATATAGCTGGGAGTGGTGGGTTTTTATACCTTCTTGGGCTTTTGTGTTTGGAGTTCCTGTTCCGACATGAACTTTGACCTGAGGTTCAGTGTGCCTTTTTGGTATTGGTGGGTTAATCCTATTATGTTCTAAAGGTCATGCCCTGCTTCTCTGTGGCTGTGGCTGATGGCTTACTTCCTGTGTTGGATTTCTTGAGTGAAGGGTTGCTAGTTCCAATTCTATCACTCTGCTATTGTTAGCTATCAGTTTTGCTGCAAGAGATTTCAAAATATTTTGCCTTGAATGGGCTTTTGCCTGGTAGTATTTGCTCATGAATGGGGCCTGAGTCCTTCTGAATGGGATTATCAAATCTGCATTTCTACAGACCTGGCCTCTGCCTGGGGCTATTAAAAAAAACTGGGCCTGCTTTTCTGCCTTTAAAATCCGTTGGGGAAATATTGTATTTTTAATATCTCCCAAAATATTTCCTTCTCTGGAGGGGTTGCTGTCCTCCCACACATTATTTCCAAATAATTCCAAAATTTAAGCCTTAATAAAATATATAAGAATAAAAAAAAACAGCCAAGTTTAGTCTAGTGGACAAGGCATTAGGCTAGAAAGTGGGAGACTGTGAGTTCTAGTCCCACTTTAGGCATGAATATTGGTTGGTGACTTTGAACCAGTCCCTCTTTCTCAGCTCAACCCACCTCACAGGGTTGTTGTTATGGGAGAAGTAAGAGGACGGAGTATTAAGTATGTTTGTCACCTTGAGTTGTTTATAAAAATGAAAAAGGTGGAATATAAATAAAGTACATAAATAATAATAATAATTAAAACAAGGAACAATCAAACAGAGTTTGTTTTTTAAGGTAAAGCATCTCTCATTTTACAATCTCTTATTCCATCTCTAGCTGAAAAGGATCTGGTAGCTGAAGAGAAGAAAACTTGTGTTGGGAAATATACCTTTGGATTGTC
Organism: Bothrops alternatus; assembly: GCA_034064705.1. Taxonomy (NCBI): domain Eukaryota; kingdom Metazoa; phylum Chordata; class Lepidosauria; order Squamata; family Viperidae; genus Bothrops; species Bothrops alternatus. Next base: position 2,783,224 of record JARGCV010000068.1, read on the forward strand.
TCCCATGATCTGTCTCAACCCTAACAAAAGTTGGGAGTAAAGATACTACTGTACAACCACAGGTGAAGCACAGGGTGCAAGAGTATGGGAGCATATCTAGAAGCAGTTGATGGGGACATTGTGCCTGAAAATCCTGGATTATGAGTCTTCATAATGTAGGACTATAGCATGGGTGTCAAACTCGCCACATCACGTGACGTGTCGCGACGTATCACAACTCTTTTTGCATTGCCGGCAATGGGGTGGGTGCAGCTTTGGAATGATGAAGCCGGCCTACGGGCCGGCAGTTTGACACCCCTGGATTATAGTGGGTCCCCTGGATAGGTCACAGAAGAGGAATATTTCTTTTGACAAAGCAGCCAAACCCACAGCACTGAATTTGTGCAGGGCAGTTAATGAGAAAATTCCAGCCTCCTGAACCCTTGCAATCTCTGTCTTGGCCCATCTAAGCCAAATGGGCAGCAGTTCAAATCTAGAATAAATTTACTTCTGCTGGTTGAGGAGGTTCAGTTCATGCCCAGTGAAGTTGCTGTGAACAATCAAACCAAAGAAAACATGAGATTTTTTCAGAAAGAGAGAGACAAACAGATAGACACACACACACACACATGACTATTGCTGCTAGTACAGGTTTTAGACTTTGTGGGGGAGTTGCCCTGGGGGGCGAGCTATTGCTACAACACACTGACTGTTGTTGTTTCTACTACCGCCTGGAGCTGGGGTTTTCTTCCATCCCACTTGACTTTGAATGATCGCTGAGGAATCCTTTATTCCTGCTGCTATAACGGCCTTGGACTGTTGGATATCATCATAGCACTGACTATCATGGCTGGTTATTTTCGTTCCTGGAAGCCCCTCCTTGACGACAAGAGCCTGCTATCTCCTAATTTTGCATGAGCTCCAGCTGGAGGAGACATCTTATCAACCCTTAGAGAACATTACTGCAGGGCTTGACAAAGCGGGACGGGGCTGGGAGGGCCTGGTTTTTGGCGGCCTCTGAGGAGGTAACACTACAAAAATAATTATTTTAACTAAACAAAATGCACCCAAAATCATATATGGTATATAACACTCTGTACTAAATGTTAGTCAACATCCTGTTACAGACTAGCAAGGTTCCCTTTGTATTGACAGAAACCTCACATAGTCTCCAAGATGTTTGGGTGGGCACTTGGCCCGCTGTGACCTTCTAATGGCCAGTGAGTGTGTCTGGCCTACTTGCTCGCCTGCCAGGGGCTACATTAACTCCAAACTTCAGTCTTTTAACCTTAAAGGCCCCTCTATGTGTTACAATTGTTTAGGCCTCTGCAGTTGCCTCATCAACAGGTAGCTGTTGATAGGCCTGTGCCAAATCCAATTTTGCAAAAAGGCAAACCCCTTTGAGGGAGGCCAGAATGTGGTTTACCACAGGCACTGGATATGTGTGCTATTGCAACACTTTATTCAGTGTGCACTTATAGTCTGCGCATATGCGGACTTCTCCATTAGCCTTTAAAGGCGTTACAATGGGGGTTTCGCATGGACTAGAGTCCACAGGTTCTAAAGTGCCCTGCTGGAGCAGCTTGTCCAGCTCTGCATCTATCTTGCTTTTGAGGGCAAAAGGCACCCTTCTAGGCTTGATCCTGATGGGCGCGATAGTTGGGTCTAAACGTAATGCAATGGGAGGCCCCTTGTAGGAGCCAAGCTCTGAGCTAAACACATCAGCAAACTCCTTGCAGACTTCTGCAAGGCCCAACGTTTGCAAGCTGTGAAGCCCAGTCACTTGGATTCCAAGGGCCTCGAACCAATCGAGTCCAATAAGACTTGTAAGTTCACCCCCAACTACCACCACATCTAGGAAGCCCTCAAAAGCCTTATGCTGCACTTTGAGCATAGTCTCTCCTTTCACACTGACTTTGGAATTCTGGAAGTCAGTGAGGATTAAATTCGATGGCCTGAGTTTGACTTGAAGGCCACTTCTGCTGCAAATCCTTTTGAAGGTGTCAAGTGAAATGATTGATGTAGCGGACCCTGTGTCCAACTCCATTGATAAGGGAACCCCTTGCAACTTCACATCAATGCAAAGTTTTTTCTTAAGGGGCTTGTGTGTCCCTGTCCTCACAATACTCCTGCGCGATGCACAGAAACCTACCCTGTGTTGGTTGGAGACCCTGGTTCCTTTCTGAAGCAATTCTTCCCGACATTGGCCCTTGTGGCAACCCAAACAGACGGAGGCAATGTGGCCTTTCCTGCTAGATGCCTGGCAAATGGCAGAGCGGAATCTGCAGTCAGCTCCCTTGTGGCATCCTCTGCACCCGAAGCACTGAGGAGATGCTGGGGCCTTGTCTGGATGCCCCTTCAGCCTTCTTTCTGCTGGCTGGTGAAGTCTGCCACCTCCTCTTCAGGATCCACTTCTGAATCTTCTCAAGCATCCTCTTGATGGACGGTCATGGTGGCTGGAGGGTTTCTGGCGAGCCGCAAAGCCTTCACAGTGCCGCCTGCTGCTTCTTCAGCTGCAACCTCTCTTAAGGCATCTTGAAACGATACTTCTTGTTTCGTGAAGATCTTCTGTTGCAGTTCTCTACTTCGTAGGCCACACACGAAACGATCTCGCAGCCTCTCTTCCAGGTCCTTGAACTCACAAGGCCTGGCCACTTGTCTTAAGGCAGCGATGAAGTCCGCAGCAGATTCACCCAGCCTCTGGTTTCTCTGCTCAAATGCGTGCCTCCAAGCGATGACAGACAATTTAGGCTGGAAATGTTCCTTCAGCATCTTCTTCAAGTCAGCGTACATTACTGACTCCAGAAGTGCAGGGCCCACAAGATTTTCAGCAATGTCAAATGCTTCCTGGCCACAGGCACACAGAAGAGTTGCCACTTTCAGGCCGTCTTCCCTGATTTGATTCACTCTAAAGTAGTTCTCCACCCTTGCTACGTATGAATTCCATCTCTCTGGGTGGGAGACATCGAAGTCCGTCAAGCAGCCAATTTTTGACATCGTAAACTTTTACAGCCTTCGTTAATTGCCTCCTCTGCAAGCTAGTATTAGGAGAAAGGGTCCTTTTGCCGAGCTCACCTCCAGCGATGCTGTACTGGCAGGCTGAGTCGCGAATGCAGGACACCGTCTTCCCAGTCTTCAGGACTTTCTTGATGAGTCCTATTTGTTTCTCTTGCTTGCAGGGATCCCACCTTCATCACCAGTTTTATCTATTCGGTTCTTAGGCATTAGATGAAGACACATGATGAACAAGTAATCTCTTTATTGATCTTCTCCTTACAACCAAGCAAAAGCCAAAAGGCACGCAGGCCGTTTATAGAGTCCTGAACCCGGACAATGTCAGCCAATAGGAAGCCGGCTGTTTCGCACCTTGCACATGCGCACAAGGTTGGTGACAGTCAGTCTGGTCCCGGGCAGCTTTTGGTTTGCCCGGGACCATTTGCAACATTTCTGAGCCTGCTCACTACTGCAGCAGGCTCAGCACACAACAAAGACCAAGTAATATCAGAGCATTTTGGCTTCACAGGCCACTGTATAGAAGACCTCAAAGTTACCATTTTTAGAAAAGCAAGATTTTACAGCATTATTAAGTGAAAACTTGGTTTCAGGCTATCTCAGAAGGTTTTGGATAAGAGCTCTGTGGTCTGTCTCCCATGTAACCTGGATCTAGAGAACCAACCTCCTCCATCTCACTGAGTTTAAATCCAGCCTCAGCCTAGGCACTGTATGCATTGGATGATATTTGACCTAGCTCTAATCCTAATCCATTTTGTTTGTGTAAAATTGCTGTTACAGAATGTATTCTGGGATTACTTTCGAATAACAAATATGAATATTATTAGTTTAATTATGCTAGAACATTTCTGTGGACCTCGCTAGCAATTGTTACTTGTTTAAATGCTATGTTAGTGACCATAGTTTTATATTTTAGATTGTATTGTTGATGCTTATAATTTATCTTATACTGTGGATGTTTTAATTGTTATTCTGTAAGCTGCCATGAGAAGGTTTGGATTTGGCCATCGGCAAATCTAATAAATAAATTGTTTTTAACTTTCTTGTCACAACATTGCCAGCAGCTGGGAAATGGGGCTATGGAGCTGCACAGAACACCTATGTTACACACCTCTGAAGTACTGGGATGTAGCTCTCCAGTGAAGAGAATAATTGGTGCATGATTTGGCAAAATAAGTATGTTGAGCCCAGGTGTAGCTGTTGGATCCCATTGAATGTCTTCTGTTGTTTGCTGAGCCTTGTAAGGGTTAATGCTGATGAGTTAGAAATCTCTGTTTCTCATATAAGAGAAAGGGACAGATTGCAGAAACCTTCAAGACCGGGGAATGAGTAGTCACACAACCACTGATTCCAAATGGCAAAAGTAACCCATGTTTTAAACCTTCAAAGTAACATATATAAGGAGCAGAATTGCAAGGCATTCTTCGATGAAGAACTTGTATGTATAGTTTCCCTATTCTTCTATTTCAGTTCTCCTAGTTTTCTATATTCTTGAATTAATGGAAGGACTGCTTGCAAACCCAGAGCAAGGAGAGAGTCTGATTCCCACCCCTGGCCTCAACTGCTCAAAATGTAGCCAAAGATCTTCAAATGAGAGCTCAGATTGGATTCAATACTTCTAAGACAAAATGCAAAGTTTCAGCTCTCAGCATATCTGTTCCATCACAGATATCAATAGCCTGAAACAAAGGTATCCAAACTCAGGAAAGAATCTGGACTACATTAAAAACTGTTGCCTTGCCATAGAATTGACCTAAAGCATTCTTTATAACACAATAACGATAACTTTTCAAAAATCAGATTTTCCATTCATTGCTACAGTGAGAAGCAGTCTCCTTTGTCACAATCTATCCCACAGCAGGAGACCTAACCTGATGAAGTATCATCAAATTGTCATCTCCCACTGTGAGGAACTGTAAAGAAAAGAACAAGAAAAGAACCACTACCTCTGCTTGCGGGTTAGCCACATGGAGATAAGAAAGAAAATTTGCTTAAAATTGCTTTTTTCTTTCTTTTCTCAAAAGTTAGTCGATATAAAACAAAGTTCTATCATCTCTACCCACCCCCAAAATGTTTCATTGTTCTTCATGATAGGGAAAATGTCTGTTTGCGACCATCTTTTAATTTAAAATGGAGCAATATATTAAAACAATATGCGATTAGCAAAATCAAACTCTCACATGGATTGCCTAAGCCCATCTTCCTTTAAGAGGGCTTATTCTACCAAAAAAAAAACAAAAACAGAAACAAATACAAAACAAAAACAAAAAGACCCAAACCAATAGGTTGCCACTTTAATCTCATAGAATTCAAAAATGGTGCAATGAACCAATGTGGCAATATAGTGAAGATGTTGGCCCAAGTCAAGTTCAACCCAGGTTCAAGTTTAGCTTTATCTACAGAAACTCACTGGATTACTAGGGCAATTTTGCTCTCAATCCAACTTATTCTACAAGGCTGGAGAAAGGAAAAATTGACAGAAGGATTGCTTTATAATCATCTTGAACTTTGGAGAAAAGGTAGCATATAATGATGCCATAGGTGCTCAGTGACAGTTGTAATATATATAAATCAGAAACACATCTTTCTGGGTAATTATACACTGTATAACTATATACATTATAGAGTCTGGTATAGATTGATTTTCCATTCAAACACTATAAGATGAAATAGTAGTACTTCTCACCTTTTCCACCTTGATATACAAATATTCCATCTCTAAGTGTTTAAGATCCGTAATGAGAAGGAGTGTTTTCCCCCATGAGATTGTCCAAACTACTTCGATTCCATTCCAGAATTCAGTCCCAAAATCACCAAAATTCCTGAGGCTACAGCAAAGCTGAGTTAATGGTGAGCAGCTTAAAGCCTCCATGCTCATCAGAGAAAAAGGATCCTTTGCTTTCAGGGGGAAGTGAGGGCAGCCATTTCCTCCAAGACTGAAAATGATGGCCTGTCTCACCCGATATTTCTCTATGGCAGACTCTCTCCCTCTCTAGTCATCAGGTGAAGCCTAAGATCCTTCTCCCGATCTATCACCTTAAAATTATGATTCTCTGATACACATGCTTTTCCATGCCTACCTCAACATCTTATTTCCCTAATTTCATTTACTACTTGCCTTATTCTCTCTGTAAAAAAAGGCTTAATTCCTGATTTTGTGATTACCACCATCTCAGATTCAATTGGTGGGTCCCATAATCAGGAATACTTGCCTTTGCCCTCCTTTTCCATTGGACAGATGACCTAGTGCTCCTTTGGATAACCCAAACTGCTTGGACACTTTTAGTTGGGGAAACCTGTCTGAGAATTCCTTGCCCAAATATAGTGTTATAATGCCAGCCAAACACAGGTACTCCTTGATTTACGACCACAATTGAGCCCAACATTTATGTTGCTAAGTGAGATATTTGTTAAATGAGTTTTGCTTGCCACAGTTGTTAAGTGAATCACTGCCGATGTTAAGTTAGTAACATGGTTGTTAAGTGAATCTGGCTTCCCATGATTTTGTTTGTCAGAAGGTCACCAAAGGCGATCACATAACCCTGGGACACTGCGACCATTATAAATGTGAATCCGTTGCCAATTGTCTACATTTCGATTACGTGACTGTGAGGATGCTACAACAGTTGTAAGTGTGAAAAATGGTCATAAGTCACCTTTTTCAGTGCTGTTGTAACTTTGAACGGTCACTAAGTGAACCAGTATAAGTCAAGGACTACCTATACTATATTTGTTCTCCTAGGCATTCATTCATACATGCCCACATGCATTTTTTGCCCTTATTGTTTTTATAAATAAATAACACAAACGATAAACATACCTAGTATCCTTTCTTCCTTCTGTTTCCCCACACACGCACACACACACAAACCTGTGAAGTGAATTGGGCTGAGAGAGAGTGGCTGGTTTCTGCCTGGTGCCTTTACCACTAGATTTACTTGAGTCCCTTTAGATAGGATGGGATGCGATGGGATGTGATGGGATAGCAGGGAGGGAGGGAGGGAAGGAAGGAAGGAAGGAAGGAAGGAAGGAAGGAAGGAAGGAAGGAAGGAAGGAAGGAAGGAAGGAAGGAAGGAAGGAAGGAAGGAAGGAGCGAGCATGCACTAGAACAGCGGTTCTCAACCTGTGGGTCTCGACCCCATTTGGGGTCAAACGACCATTTCACGGGGGTCGCCAAACAACGCAGTCCGCCATTTTTTCCCCTTTTCCTTAGCTGTGCTACGCCATTTTTTTCCCTTTTCCTTAGCTGTGCTACTCCCTCTTACTCTATTGGCTTTTGAAAGCCAATAGAATAGACTCTCTTGCATAGAATCTAATTCTATTGGCTTTCAAAAGCCAATAGCAATTGTCCAGGCTGTCTCCGGCCTGCTGAGCCCGCCAAAAGTCCCAGTCTGCAAACAGTGCTGCAAGTTGTCTGCAGCGAAGGCGAGCTCTCCGGAAGTTTCCACCCCTCCCTGCTGAGAACTACTAAAAATGTAAGTAAAAGAGGGCAAGGGGTGGGAGGTGGGAGGCCGCCGGGAAGTTTTTTGGCGCGCATGGGGCCCGGCGGGTGGCTTACCTCCCTTGGGCTGGGCCAGCTGGTGGCCCAGCCCGTGGTCGCCCTGCGCCGTTGCTGCCATGGCCGCCCAGGAACACCTGGGCCTGCCTGCCGCCGCCCCAAACGGGCGGTGGCCTACGCCTCGGCCGGTGCAGGGGGCAGCACCGCACATGCACGGGGTAGCACCGCGCATGCGCGATGCGGGCCGTCGCGTCGCGCATGCACGATGCAGGCCACGCGCCGCGCATGCATGGTGCAGGTCAGGGTCGCGCCACGCATGCATGGCACAGGTCGGGGTCGCAGCCTGAAAAAGGTTGAGAACCGCTGCACTAGAAGAACATGGTCCAATAGGCAAAGAGTAGATGGTAAACATGGAGATTTAGAGTTTCTTCTAAGCAGTTTCCTTTATTTTCCTCACATATAGACAGAATTTTTTCCAAACTGAAGCAAACTACTTGCATCAAAGATATACTCTGAGAAGGCCTAGGGAAGAGCTGTTCTAACCCTCTTCCTCCCAGTGAAACTATTTACATTTTTCTGTCTCCTGCTCCTCTGGAATGCACTCCCTCACTCCTGGGAATCCAGACTACCTTCTACCACACCGATAATCTATGCCACAGAATGAATGTCAGTTTCATATCACTTTAAAGTATTATGCCAATGCATAAAGGAAAACTACTTCAAGGCTCAGAAACTGATTCCATCAATCAGTACATAAAATGGAAGCCAACTGAGCCTGAAGATGGGTTGGCAGCAAATCCTGCTGCCCTTTGATTGTTGCCAAATTGTTCAACGTTTGAATCAAAGCTGGTATCAATCCTCAGTAAAAATCTTGATTACAGCTGAATGTTGGAAAACAGAGCATTAAAAAAAAATTCTTTCTAAATACTGAAGCTACTATGACAGGGGAGGCATAAAAGAGAAGGCCCACAGCATTTTTGTTATTCACACCATTATCAGATGCAGAAATATTTCCCCAAAGATGGGGAGAAATGCTGCTTTCATATTCCCTTATCTCTAAAACAACCATTCTCAAATGAGTCCATCAAAATATCTTGGATTACAGCTACCATTATCCCTGTTAGCATGGCAATTGGCCTTAAGAAAGAGGATACTTCTCCAAGCTATTAAACTAGGAATACCATATTTCAACTGCAAAGGTCACTCGGTTGCTCTAAGAATCAGATTTGGGTGTTATATTTTTAAATTTACCGACAAAGAATTAAAGGCGTCTAAATTGGATACCTGCATATCTGGATGACTGGGAAGAGGGAGGTCAGCTGTAACTATACCTGGGTACAAACATCTGAATGACTGTTAAATGGCATAAAGTTCTAAAAGTCGGGGTACCACACCTGGGCCATCATTCTAATAGACTTCCCATGAGAGATGAGCCGTCAGAGTTATAGTACGGCTCATCGGGACAGGACTTTCTCTTTTAAAAGATATAAGCACAATTTCAGGGTTAATATCTTGTTGTGACCCAAAGTTGTAAATTCATTTTAAAAATAGTGGTTGTTGGAGTGAAAAGGAATAAACAGTCCACGTTTTAAAAAAAATAAAATCCTACGGGGCGTAAAATAATTATCCTTGGAGATAGTGCTCTGACTTCATAGAAAAGCCTTTAAGGTAAAAAGAAAAGCTCATACACAAAAATGATCTTGTACCTACTTCTGCCCCTGATTTTTTTTTCTTGCTTCCCTAGAAAGAGTCCAGTTTGCATATTTTCTTTTCTGTTTTTGCTGTGCAATATTTCAGTCCCACCCCCATCCCACATATATACAACACCCCAGAATAATAGTGTGCTCAGGGCATGGTGGGCAATGCAAAATGCTAATGCTGCACCATTGCTACCAAAGTCAAACTGACAAATAACATCACTGATTTGGTGGAGGAAGGAGTTGGGCTATAGCAGGGGTATCAACCTCGCAATGTCACATGACGTATCACAACTTTTTTTTCCATTGCCAGCAATGGGGTGGGAGTGGTTTCGGCATGACGCATCCGGCCCGTGGGCTGGCAGTTTGACACCCCTGGGCTATAGAGATTGCTGATGGTGAGTCCCAGTTTCAAGGAACTACAGTGTTAGAGAGTTTCTCTCCCTCACCCTACAATGGAAAATAATTCAGAGGAATTGCCCTTTAATTTATTTGCCCAAAAGCCCAAGAGATAATTCTGAGAGGTCATGCACGCTCTAATTCCAGGGAATGTCTTCCATTTAAAACTGGCTGGTGATCAGAATGCGAGACAAATCCACATGAAAACGTTGGCTCCACCATCATACCATGTTCTAAACATTGGACCATATGATTGCCTCTAAATAAATTAGCATTGTTCATACATTATGAATACTCTCTTTCACATTCTCTGTTTTACAGTGGTATTGAAAATGCTGCCATTCAACCGTTTCAAAATACCTCCACTGCTTTTGCTAAAAGCAAACAGCGAGGAAATACCTAGGCAGAGCAAATACAAAGGGTACCTTGAAGTGTGAATGCATTAGGGACAGGGAACAATGAGCACACCCTTCATAATTATATTGTGACCTTTTCTCTTTTTTCCAGGGGGAAAATAACACCTGTAATTTGTCATTAATGTGGTTTTGCTTTGGATGCACCAATTCACACAACCACCTTTTGTCTTGGTTCCCTTATGCAAGCTGTTCTACATTTGGGGGCTTTTCTATATGTCTGTCGCAATAATTAGGTGCTAAAATATAAAAGCCAGAAACAAAAATGGAAGGAAGGGAGGGAGGAAATAAACTGAAAGATTTTATTGTCATCTAGAACAAATCTGGCTTAGAAGAATCTGTCTCTCACTTTGGAGACTTGTTAGATGTGAGCAAGTTCTCTTCCTCTCCCCACTCCCCACTGTCTGGGTGTCTTAATTAAAAAGAAAATAACTACAGCCATGAGGCTGGCAAGGCATACATCCACTCTAAACCGTTTATGTGCTCTATGCATGTCTTGAGCAGTAAACCATGAGTACTGGATCCAAATTGAGAATAATGTTTTGAAGAGCTTCATAATGTCAAATACCCAATGGAATGCCAGTCCACAATTCCACTGCACATCTTATTCAGAAGCTTCCAGAAATTAGCAAACCAGGAAATACATTTGCAGCCATCTCGGCAACATTACATTGCCACAGTGAACCTGATCAGAGATGGAGAACTTATCTCTCTTTCATCCAAAGGCTGCATTTTCTGTGGAATAATTTGTCACAGCTCCAAGGTTAACTCTTTTTCTCTTTCTGACAATCCTCTCTCAATCTCCCTTGATTCATCTTCTTTGCTGCTGTCTACTCCTCCCTCCTCCCCCCTGCCCCCTCCACAGCTAAGGAAAGACCAATTACTCTTGCCAGAAGTGTTAAGTTGCAAAGGGCTTTTGAAATTAGGCCAAAAGCTAGCCCTAGGCTTACTCACTCTTGCTGGAAGAATTATTCTCTGCTGGAGGCAAAATGAATTTGAGTAGTTTTAATTCAAAGTATGCAAAATCCAGAACCAAAACTGGAAAATGCACATGTCACAATCAAATATATTAATGTCAGAGGCTACATTTGTCATCCTGTACTAAATCTCCAAGTCAGCAGTCATAATATAATCGCATCATTGCATGGAATATGTAATTTGCCTTCCCTGTCTGAGAGTGGACAATCATTTCTTCATTGAAGTGGGCGGTAACATCCAAAAACTTATATAATAAATTTGGCAACCTATTTATTTTTGCTACAGTGCTACAGTGACTACTATACTGGAAGTCCTACAATATGCGACCACAGCAATCAAAATGATGCCATGATTTTAACATCCAGACAGCGCAATTGTGTGATAACATCACAATGTCTTATTAGTTGCCCCTTCCCATGGATAACATGCAATGGATGGAAAGTAATCAAGGAGAGAAGCAACCTAGAACTTTCTTGACAGTGAGAACAACAAACCAATGGAACGGCTTGCCTTCAAAAGTTTGGGGTACTCCATCACTGGACAGCCATTTGTCTGAAGTGGTATAGGATCTTCTGCTTGAGCAGGGGGTTGGACTAGAAAACTTCCCAGGTCTTCTTCCAACTCTATTATTCTGTTCTAATGCTATAACTGGCTACCAAATGCTTGCAAAACAACTGTTTAAATGTTTGCCTTCTAAATCTTGAAGTAGGTGACTTCCTCTCCTGAAGCCAAATTGAATATCAGACTTGGAACAATAAAAACAAGTCAATATATAAGCCAAAAGTTGGACTTTCTCCTACTGAAGTTCTCACATATCAAATAAGCCTCTATAGTCACCAGAACCACACAAGGAACAGAACTGATCTGAAATTTATCTTTAGAGCCAGAGGTGGCACTCAGCATTCCTACAGAAGGGGTTCTTCTTCATGTACCAGAGCTAGGAGGCTTCCCAGACATTGAATCATAAAAGGAAGCTCCTGATCTGCCTTCTAATGCACATATTCATGATTTTCCAAAGTTGTTGACACCTGCAAACCAACTCAAGTTTCAGGAAAATGTGTCTTTTTTCCCCCTGCTGGTCTTTCAGTGATTGCAATTAGGGAAAACTGGAAGAAAAGCTTGTTTCAGTTAATGTTTTTAAATAACAAATGGGGTGCCTGCTATTTGATTTGATTTGTGAGTATGTGATTTTTTTTCTTCTTTGTTCCAAGTGTGTATTGTATAACTTTGCATGATGATGTGATTACTTTGTATGTGACAATATGGCCACATTTTACTGGGCATCTCCGCTTTTAATTTTAAGTTAATAACTGACAAGAAGCTCAGGGCTTTCTAGACAGCATTTTAATACTAAGGCACATTGATGGAAAGAAAGGACACTGACAAAACACTCATCAAACAAGAATAAATCTCATCCATACAGTAGTGGACGGCAATGTAACAGCTTCAGCTTTTTCTTTTGCACAAAGCAGTGCCCAATTACTTGCTATTGATCTGTGATTGCATTGTGCCAAATGGAATGCCAGTCTCAATTCATTTGGTCCAATTGAATTTCAGCCAATATGAATTGATAGTTGGCGTTTTTCCTTTTGGAACATTTGCCTGTCAACAGGGAACAAATTAACAGGTTGGATGGTTTTGTTGTAAGATAATTCTTCTTAAAAAGTTGAAGAGAAAAGTGCAGAATCTGTTTTTGAATTTGTTTCTTCTCCAGCATTGGGGGAGGGGTGGGGGAACGAAAGAGGATAAAGTTCTCTTCGTTTGAATTTGCTTTCTGAAAGAAATGGGTATTATTGATAATCAAGTGAATATTTGAAGTCCAACAGCTACATGAGCATCACATAAATCATCTTCCAGATGCAAATAATGTCACTATGTTTATTCATAACTCACTTTCAAGATGAAACTCAAAAGACTTTTTATTTCAGATGATGGTGGGCTTGTATAAGATGCCTGTTACAATAGCTCCAACTACTTAATGACTACACTCATAAATGAAAAAGACCTGAAGGACAATAGAATCCATATGAGCTATGTATTAGGTGAGGAATACAGTTTAATACATATGATTACTCCAACAAAAAAAACTAATCTTCTCCATCAATTAAGAATGCACCATAAATGCAAATGGAAATGGAAAGACACCTTGTAAATGCATTCTAGAAAAGGTAGGCTATGGTAAAAAGGGTCAACATTATAGCTCTATGGGACAAGATAGAGGTGCCTGTTCCATCATCACAGAAAGAGGGTCAGAAGGGGATGAAAGCACATGGATCAGCCCAGTGATTCAGTAAATGCACTGAAGGGGTCATTGGAGGGGACTGATCTAAGCCTTAAGTCTCTACAACAGTGGTGGCAAACCTATGGCAGGGATCCCAGAGGCGGCACTCGGAGCCCTCTCTGTGGGCACATGTGCCGTTGCCCCAGACTCGCCTCTTCCCACGACCCCCTCCTCTCCAGCAGTCCCCCTAAAGGAGATTCGCCCTGAGCATGGCCCATGCGGAGCAACGCAGCCAAGGACATGGCAGCCAGGCAGAGTAGACAAGACTCTGCCCTCACAACCCATCATGCACAGTTGATGCTGCAGGGCATGGGCAGAGGGCGTGACTGCCGTAGTGCTGCTGGGCTGCCTGGGCGATCTGCGGCGGGCCCTGGAGGCGGTGAGTGGCCCTGCGGGCAGGTGGGGCGTGGGATGGGGGGCAAGTGGGGGGGCGGGGCAGGGGGTAGGGGCGGGGCCAGTTTTTGGGCACTCGGTTTCTAAAAGGTCACTGCTCTACAACCTTCCTCTGTGTTGGGGTGCTGTTCTTAGCTGGTGGAACTCAGACTAAGAAGAGAAGCTGCAGAAAAGAAAAAAAAAGCAGAAACCGTGTTTTTCCACTCTCTGTTGAAAGCCCACCAGAAAAGGAAAAACTTTCTGCTGTTAGTTGGTTGCTCAGAGTTTGAGTTTCTCAGACTTTACTGGTCTCTACGCACTATCTGGTTTGGAAAGTGTAGGTCTGATGATTAACTTTTTCTTATCTGAACCTTTCTAAATGGTTATAATTTTATATAACCCTACAGTGATTGAATGACACTACAAATTCCTAGAATGGAAGTCTTCTCAGAAAAAAGACACAAATCCAGTGGCCAAGTCGTAATTCTATAGTAGACATGGCTTCATGTCATTTTTTAATGAAAACAAAATAGGCAGAAAATATATTTTGGAATAATTTATTTACTACTGGTCTACTTGCATTCATTTTTTTTTTCATTAAAAAGAATGGTAACTCTTGGCATATATATCCATTAGCCTGCCACACACCTCTAACTTGACACCATTTTACTAGAATAATATAACATCTGCCACTCATTCTTCAACTTCCTTTTGATCCCTCACATCCTATTTTTACGTTTGTCTCTATTAAGAGAATGAGATTTGTTCCATCGCCTCTCACAGTACACAATAAATATCACTCTTCTGCACAAACCTGAGATTTCGAACGAGAACCCGCATCAGCCATCCACAGAACGCTCTATTCTACGTTCAGATCTTTTATAGGTTGCCAAAAACCTATCTAGTCAGCACCAGCCTTCAATTAAGTATACATTTTATGTAGCAATAAATAAATCACACGTCCTAAATAAAAGAACAGGAGTAGGTAGAAGGGCACATCTGTGAAAGAGGGATCCAGACTGATAGAGCAGCTTCTTTCTAATTCCGTATCAGTGACCTTGTTTAAATGTAATACTAAGGCAATCTTTCTCCAGATGCTTTCGACTGAATTCCCATCATCCCTGCCTATTCACCAAGCTAATTGGGCTAAGGTGAATGATAGTTCAAAACACCCTGAGAGCAAAATGTTGGGGAAAGCTGCAAAGCCAGGCTTACATGACACAAACAAGCCACATGTTTTTGGCTTAGATTCTTTTCCCTCATTGACTGGAGAATTATCAAGAATTATGTGAATGAGGCCCATGAATGCCTCCATGGATTGAAATGAAAGGTGCTGTTATGGAACCTGTGTGTGGATAAGTAGCCAGTTCCCTCACTGAATAGGGGTGTAAACAGTGGGCTCTCCCAAGGAAAGATGCTTTTCATATTGCTCATCAATGATCTGGAGACAGGAAAGAGCATGACAGAGCCAGATTTACTGACATCCAAGGGACGGCAAGTAGCTCTAAAATAATTATTCTAAGTCAGGGGTGTCAAACTGGTGGCCCAGAGGCTGGATGCGTCACACACAGGCCATGCCCACTCCGGCTCCACAAAGGCAAAAAAAGTCATGATACCATGATACCATGGAAAGTTATAACAGTGCTGAAAGAAGTTACAACCAGACCTTGAACTTATGACTATCACCAGCATCCCTGCAGCCACATGATCAAAATTGGACCATTGGCAATGAGCATGGATTTTTGATGGTTGCAGCAACCTAGGATAACTTGGCTGCTATTTGATACCTTCCCAGCTGGCTTCCAACAAGTAAAGTCAATGGGGAAAATCAGATTTTTTTAATGACCATATGTTTCACTTAATGACCATGGTGATTCACTTAATAATCTGAAAAGGTTGTAAAATTAGCTGTGACTCACTTAACAATCACCTCACTTAGCAATGGACATTCCAGTCCCCATTGTGTTGTAAGTCAAGGACTACCTTTACAGTCATTCCCTCACAGAGGAGAGGTCAAAACAGTCAACATGGTGGCTGTGGCTGTGCAATCAAAGTTGTACCTTTTTTTTCTATGCGTTGCATGTGCAACACCAATAGAAGAGGGGCAGGTTCCCTTTGCTTGCAGATTTCCTTTGTTGCTCCATCTCTTTCTCTACTTTTAGCATACTTTTTTTTATTGTGGAATGTTTTGCATTTTATAAGCTAAGTGAAACAATTGTTTTCATTTCAGGGAGATGAAAACAGTTGAAATTTGGAATCAATGAAATAGCAAATTGCTTTAAGTGACAAAATGATACTAAAGTGCAATACATGGAAATGCCACATAAGCAATTAAATGACTGGTTGAAAAAAGAGGCAATAATTCTTATTTAACAGATAAATTTTTGGGGAGGGTCATCTGTTGATTCAAAATGTACATCATTTGCATAACTACTTTATTGAGTATGTGACATCATTTCTGTTAGGCCATCAGTCTAATAGATAAATCCATCCATATCCCCCCCCCAAAAAATGTGCTGCATCTGAAGTCCACAAAACCAAAGGCCATTAAACTGAGAGTTTCCCAAGTAAGAACTGCGCTGCATTCAATGTGTCTGCTGCTATACAGTATGTGTTCAACAGCTTCAAATAAGAATTAAACATTGGATCTAGTTTCTATTTTTGTCATTGTCTTAGAACATAGAACACAGAACATCAGAGTTGGAAGGGACCTTGGAGGTCTTCTAGTCCAACCCCTGCTCAAGCAGGAGACCATCTACCATTTGAGATAAATGCTATCCAGTCTCTTCTTAAAAGCGTCCAGTGATGGAACATCCACAACTTTTGAAGCCAAGCTGTTCCACTGGTAGATTGTTCTCACTATCAGAAAATTTCTCCATATAAAGAATGGTTGCAGGAATTGGGTATGGTAGTCTAGTGAAAAGAAGGAGCAGCAGTTTAGAGAAAAGGAGGACTAAGTAGGACATGATAGCAGTATTTCAATATTTGAGAGGCTGCCACAAAGAATAGAATAGAATAGAATAGAATAGAATAGAATAGAATAGAATAGAATAGAATAGAATAGAATAGAATAGAATAGAATAGAATAGAATAGAATAGAATAGAATAGAATAGAGCTGGAAGGGACCTTGGAGGTCCTCTAGTCCAGCCCCCTGCTCAAGCAGGAGAATGTATACCATCTCAGATAGGTGAATGTCTAGTCTCTTCTTGAAAATCTACAGTGATGGAGTGCCCACGATTTCTGGGGGTGAACTGTTCCACTGGTTGATTGTCCTCACTGTCAGGAAGTTTCTCCTTAATTCCAAGTTGCTTCTCTCCTTGATCAGTTTCCAACCATTGTTTCTCGTCCTTCCCTCTAGTGCTCTGGTGAACAACATGCCCCCCTCTGCCTTGTGGCAGCCCCCCAGATACTGGAACACTGCTATCATGTCTCCCTTATTTCTTCTTTTCTTTAGACTAGCCAGACTAGAGTCCTGTAGCCGTTCTTCAAAGAGGGAATCAACCTATTCTCCAAAGCACCAGAAGACAGGACCAAAAAAAAAGAGCAATGAACGTAAGCTAATCAAGGAGAGAAGTAACTAGAACTGAGGAGATATTTCCTGACAGTGAAAACAATTAATCAGTGGAGCAACTTGCCTCCAGAAGATGCAGGTGCTCCATCACTGGAGGTTTTAAAGAAGAACTTGTCCAGAATGGTATAGGGGCTCCTGCTTGTTCAGGGGCTTGGATTAGAAGAGCTCCAAGGTCCCTTCCATTTCTGTTATTCTGTTAATCTAAAAAAAAAAAAAAAAGCTAAACAGACAGATTTCAAAATACTCTAACTTAAAGACGGACTGGAGACTACCAGAAAATCTTACAATAGACTGGAGGGGGGGCGGAATCATCCCAGGAACTAGTGACAGCAAATTGCTTCTGCAATGGGGCTAGAAAACAAGGATATAGTTATGTTTGTGTAGCTGTCAATTCAGACAGTTTGTTTCCCTATAAGGGGTAGAAAAGCATATTCCAGTATGCTGAGCTAGATTTCCTTTCTTGTTTGTGATTTCCCTAAACCAAGAGCATTTGCAATTGAAAGGTTCCTAGCCTTCTGCAACCAAAGGTCTCTGGGAATTTTTTTTTTTCATTCTTCCTTCATTTCTTGTGATTAAAAAAAGGAAAGATACAAGTGGTGGTTGGAAAACATGAGAAGGTGATAATAGGATGACAACTGATTTATAGTGTAGGGAAATGTTGTCCAATAAAAGTCTTGTTTGGAAGCATCCTCAGAGATTAATGTGCCTATATCACTCCAATTTGACAATACTAGCCTGCCTGCCATTTTCCACTTCGGGAGGGGCGGACAGTAAACACATGAGTTTTCAACCCATTGGAATGCAGTCACTTCCTTACAGTACATTAATAGCCAGGAAAAGGAAGGGACATCATATGACCAGCATAACACTGTAAAGTTAGGAAACTGGGTACTGGCAATATGTTTATAGATCACTACCATTTGGGAAAGCGCATTTCAACGCTCTTTCCTCTGTAAGAGAAAACAAGCCTGCTAGGTGACTTCATAGCGGACATACAACTGAGTGATACCCTGCCACTATAAATGGACTTACCAAGCAAGAGATTGATTATAGTCAGAAGAGATGTCAGTGACATATCTTCCTTCGTCTTCCCCCAGATCTTTCCTGTTCCAAAGCATCTTTATCAGAAAAACAACTGACACCTTCCTGCTGTTTTTGCTCAGTCCATAAAAAGAAACTTTCCATGATTCAAAGCATGAGGAAAGGGCCCGTCTATAGCCACCCCGCACTGCTGCAAATCTTTGGTTCCAATAAAAGATATTTAGAGGCAGTTTCATCTATCCTAAGAAATAAAGAGGAGATGAAAGAAAGAGGCACGTATTTTTCACAGTGAAAATCAGCATCCCTCCATCTGGAGAAGCTGATGGCCAACCCTTTAGTTTGAGGAAAATCTCCACTGAATTAAAGGCAATCAACACTGCATGACAACTGAACGCCTCTCACTGGGAAAAAGAACCTGTCCTTTCTTTGGAGCCCTGCTGAAGGTTAATTCCTAAAAGGGCTACGATTGCCCATAACATAATTACTAATTAAAGTCACCTAACAAATTCCTTCAAAAGGCTAATATTCGCTTTTTCTTCTCAGTGAACAGGCAGATATGCACATTCCTGCTTTCATCCCAGGAATATAACAGGGATTGTATTCCCATTTCCAGTGTAAAGACACCTTTGCCAGTAGGTAAGTAGAAATTATTACAAAGCATACATCATTGCATGCTGGTTTCAAAGGGAGAACAGAGGCATAATTTTCTCCTACTAAAAGCAAGAGAACTTAAAGGACCTACAGCAATTATGGCTAGCACTTTTCTAATGGGCTCCCACATCATCATGCTGCCCAACCACAAAACCTTTTTTACAAAACATTAGAGAGGGTTTTTTTTGTTTTTAGAATAAACAACCAAGAGATCTGAAATGGTTATAAAAGATGCAATTCTGGCAGTGTAAGCTTTTCAAGTTGCATTACCTACTCCTTGCACTAAAAACATGCACACACAAACTCTCTCTAATTATCGGTATGTAGAGAATAATTGAGTTGGAAAATAAATGTAAGTATGACTCTTTCCTTCCAATATTTTTTTCCCTTCCTCATACCATTGAGTTCATTACTATTTCATTTTTTTGCACCTTCATCATCATCATCTTGAAGATTTAAACATTTCTCATTTATTTTCTACTAACAGAACAAAAAGGGAAATGCAGAAAAATATAACTTTTTCTAAACCTACTGCTAGCTTATTTCTAATTATTTTTGAGAAGTTTTCAACAATGATATTTACTACTTCATATATATATGTAGGTCTTTGGTTCTTCGGGTTTTCTCCCACATAGAATTTGAAGTGTCTTGGCGACGTTTCGACGAAGTCCCATTCGTCATCTTCAGGCTGGTGCTTTCGGCTTCGTGCTTCTAGGAGCAATGTGTGATTGTAGCTGTTTCTTCCTTTTAACTGCTAGTGGGGGTTTGAACTGATTGGCTGGGAGCTCAGCTGTGTTCTGATTGGGTGGAGGTGTGTTCTGATTGGTTAGGGGCTTGGCTGCGCTCTGATTGGATGGGGGGTTGGCTGTGCTCTGATTGGATGAGGGAGTATTCTGTTTGGGTGGGGGCTTTGTTGTGCTCAGGTTAGTCTGAGTTGCAGGGGGATTAGAGATGGTGAGCTGCACAGCTGTTTGGCTTCGCGTTCGTGGTCGTGCCTCATCTTCATGGTGGGTGTCAGTTTGCTTCATGTATGGATTGGAGGGGTTTAAGGTGGCTAATGATGCAGCTGTGGTCTGGCTTCTGGTTTGTGGTCATGCCTCATCATCGGTGTGGGTTTGGGTTTGCTTTTTGCCAGGATGTGTGGTGGTGACATCCTGTGTGGTTTTTGGTGAGTGTAGGTCTGGTGTCATTCTTTGTGTTATGGACTCGTTTGTCAATTAGGGCGGGTTTCCAAATGGCTGGTAGGCGGGAGATATCACCTCGTTTGTTCATGCTGTGTGGGCGTTTTTCTATCTCGATGGCTTCTCTGATTATTCTGTTATTAAAGTGTTCCGTTTTGGCAATAGTTCTGGTCTTTTTGAAATCAATTTCATGTCCTGTGGCTTTAAGGTGTTGGACCAGGGAAGAAGTTGGTTCCTCTTTTTTGACTGAGTTTTTGTGTTCTTCAATGCGTGTACTTATTCTTCTGTTGGTTTGTCTGATGTATGTGGTGGGGCAAGCAGTACATGGGATTTCATATACTCCTTGATTTTCTAACTCAATTTTGTCTTTAGGGTTTCTTAGGATGGTGGATATTTTTCTGTTTGTGCAGAATGCTGTCTTGATGTTATGTTTGTGCAGGATCTTGCTGATCCTGTCTGTGGTGCCTTTTATGTATGGGAGGAGGGCTTTGCCGTTTTCTTGTTCTCTGTCTTGGATTTTAGTGGGAGTTTCTTTTTGGATTAAGTTGGAAATCTTAATTCTTTGGAATCCGTTGGATGTTAGTACATTAGTGAGAGTGTGTAGTTCGGTTTTTAGGTGTTCGTCAGCTAGCTAGCAGATTGTACAAAGAAGCAGAAGAAACAGTAGATTAAATACTCAGCTTGTGCAAGAAGATTGTACAAACTGTTTATAAACAACGACATGACACAGTTGCCAGAATGATTCACTGCAAGAATTTTGCAAGAATGATCATGTTCCAATAATGAAAAACTGGTTGAAAAAGTAGCTGAAAATGAACAGGTTAAAATATTTCCAAATACAAATTCATAAAAGTGTAACTCACTAGATTTAACTGTGGCTGAAAAGAGATAAGTGTGAATAACTGATGTGGCAAAACTAAGAGATGGTAGAATAGAAGACAAAGACTTGGAGAAGATCAACGAAGTATGAAAATCTGAAAATCGAAGTTGAAAAACTATGGTATAAACTGGCTATGGTGGTCCCAGTGGTTATCAGGATCCCCGAAGATGCTTTTCAAAAGGCAACTGGACTTTCTTTGTTTTTCCTTAAAGACATCTTGAATGAGAAGCAAAACATTTTCAAGGAAAAACAAAGAAAGTCCAGTTGCCTTTGGAAAAAGAATCTTTGAGTTACCCATGACCTGGATGACTGAGAATCTCCATAGACAGTACACTAGCTGCCATACCAGAAAATCTCAGACAGCACTTAGAAAATCTGTGCATTAATAAAATTTCGATTAGTCAGTTGCCAAAGGCACACTGCTTGGATCTCGGTATATACTACAGAGATACGTTATGACATCTTGGTTCTTGGGAAGAACTTGATGCATATGAAGGCCATTTAAAACTGATTGGGCTATATTTTCTAATTTAAATTTCTAATTCTGAGAGGAATATCTCAGAGAAGGAAAATCCATGTCTGAAATATTCCTGCTTTCTCTAGTATTCAACTCTAGCTAAAATGACCTATCATTGACATGATTTCAAAGCAGCTATAGTAAAAATAGCAGCAGGTATGTATTACCTTGATTTTATAGTATTGTCAAGTCACAGGAGCTAAAGCAGAAAGAGATGAGCACAAGGTGAATGAAATGGTAATATGTGGACAAAGAAGATGGAGACAGATGCAGGATTAGAATCTTGAACATGTGCTTTCTGCAATTGTCACTGTGTGATATTTTGTTTATGGCCATTTGTGATGCGTGCATATAAAATTAATGAATACATTCTTCAGCAGGGCTGGGGAAAAAAAGAATAAGTACATTTTTTGTGATGCGGCAACCATAAGGCATCAGGACATTTCACACCATGACTGAAACCGCAACAAGAAGGCTATTTAAACTGAGGAAATGTAATGGCAGAACAGACCCTATTGTTCCAACCTAAATTAGCCTTCATTTTCACAGATCTTTCAGTTCACAGTTAGCACACTCATATAAATAAGCAAGATAATGAAAGATAGTCCAAAATAGTCATCGGTAGTGGACAATTACCATTAAATAGTGTTTTATAGTACCAGTTAACAATATGTTTCCTATGTTACAAATTATGATCACACAATTTTTATACAGATGTTATATCACTGCTATTATTATTATTATTATATACACAACAAAAAGGAATTAAGACTTATATATAAGGTGACCAACCGTCCTCCTTTAGGGAGGACAGTCCTCCTTTTTTAAGTTCTGTCCTCCCTCGAAAAGTGTCCTCCTACATGTGCTCCTTTTTGATATTTGAAGACTAATCTGCAGGGCTTTTTTCTCTCTCATAGAACGCTCAGAACTGCGTTCCGGCACCTTTTTTTGATGGGTTTTTTTTCAGTTTTTGCATGAGCTGTGCTACTCCCCCTATTGGCTTTCGAAAGCCAATAGGAATTGCTGCTGAGCGTGCCAACACACCCGGCCGGCAAACTTTGCACATGTAAGTTGTCTGCAGTGAAGGCGAATTGGCAGGAACTTTGCACACCTCCCTGCTACCCAACTACACCATCTCCTAGTTAGTCCCAAAGATACCTGGAGGAGACTGGAGCAGCGATGCCATGGTAACTTTCTCTCGATCTTCGGCCCTGCTAGGGCAATAATGGCTGCGGGCGCAAGAGGCAGGGGCAGTGGGGCTGCTGCGAGCAGGGGTGTGAGGGGTGGGGGTGGCCGGCTGCCCCCCATGTTGTGAGAGCCGCAGGGCCTGCTCTACACGGGGCTGTGCAGGGTGGGCGGTGGTGCTGGCGGGGCGGCTGCAGGCGGGGTGTGTTGATGGCGGGCTGCCCCCCCAGGGCCAGAGCCAGCACAGCTGGTGCTTTGGGAGCCACGGGGCCTGCTCTACACGGCGGGACAGCAGTGCTGGCGGGGCAGTTGTGGGCGGGGGCGCGGCATGTAAGCATAATTACAATATAAAATGTTATTGTTACAAATGTTTTTTATTATGCATTTATCATATTATAGTGTATTATTGTTGCAATGAATAAAATGTTTCTTTTATTTACAATACTTTTTTCTTCAGTTTATTTGTGTCCTTTTCATTGTAAAAAAGTTGGTCAGCTTATTATATACTAAGTTTGCCAGTGAAATTAATCACTAGACAGCTCTGAGTTCAGGCAGCAGGAAATTGGGGTCAGTGCAGGTTGGGCAATAGCTCATTGGGATGGGAAAACCTCTGTCTTTGCAGAGTTTTTGTGAATCTTGGAAAATTCTGTGTGCCAATTGCTTTTAGGTGAGCTACAGCTACTGGGCTGCCCTGGGATTGTCCCTGATGGCTGCAGAATTCTCATATTGGAACCCCAGATCCTGATGCTATTAAAGGAGAAACCTCTGAGTAAGTCAAAGAGATGGGGCAGGGGGGAAGCAGAGAGATCGCTCCATCCCTGATAGTTGCATTCTCTGCATGGCTACAAGTCTGAAATCATTTGATGACTGATGTCTGCAGTGCTGTTGTTTTGTAGCCTTCAATATGGGTTTGATGCTTTATACTGCATCTATCTCTTCAGATTATCTTTGTGCTTGATGGGGATGATGGGAATTGTAGCTCAGTACTTCAGCAAATCTTTGCAGAAGAGTTACATGAAAAGCTCTGGAAAGTGATGCCTGCATTTCCTCTGCCCACTAAGTAGAACCCTGCTCTATAGCTCTGAGGAAGGGGGCAACTCTCCCCACATGGCAACAGTGCAAGCAATCACACATATCTTGTCTCAATAACTTGGGAGAAAAGTGCTAGAAAATTATGTTCTACCCTTTTTTAGTAGAGTGAAATCATAGAGCTTCCCTACTCCACAAGCAACTATACAGTAGCTCTCTCAACATGACAGTAACTTTGCATTTTCCTTTTGGCTGGCCACAAGTAGTACTGATTGGGGGGATAAAAGTGAAAGAATCCCGGTTGGTTTTCAGCATTCCAGAATGGCATGGGGAGCCAGTTTGGTGTAGTGGTTAAGGCCCCAGGCTAGAAACCAGGAGAATGTGAACTCTAATCCTGCCTTAGGCATGAAGCCAGCTGGGCCAGTCACTCTTCCTCAGCCTTGGGAAGAAAACAAGAACAAACCACTTTCAAAAATGTTGCCAAGAAAAGTGCAAGAATCAGACCAGGCAGTTGCCAGGAGTCAATGCTGATCCAAAGGCACCATTTAAAAAAAAAAAAAAAAAAAAAAAATTAGCCAGAGTGGAGGTCATTGCAAAGCTGACTTGGAGAAATTGGGGAGTAGAAACAAAGGCACATGTAAGGGCCCTAAGCCTTCTTAAAGTGAGAGTATCAGTCTTCAAAAACTGACTGGCTGAATATCCCTGCTTCCTTAGGAAAATAGTATCTACTACCAAATGGCTCTTTTGCAGCATGCTTTATCTGGACAAGCAGTGACATGAAAAAGAAATGTTTTATTATTATAATGTTTGCTTGTCTTTCATCACAAGTGAGCTACTGGTTCTTCCATTCTTCTTCTCCCTTTAAATTAAAAGTATTCCATTCTGGGTTATTTATGTATTATATGGCTTTGCCTCATGTGCAGATTAATGCCATTATATGATATCCGCAGGCTGCATTCAGTGTAAAATTCTTAGAAAGAAAAACGGCTGAAGCAAAGATGTGTGGATGAGAAAGAGTTTTCTCCCTTTTTTCTTCCCATCCCCCCTCCCCACCCACCCCTGCGCCATATAGATGTTTTTACTGCACAGAGCTCCCTGGGTTGTGAGACAGCTGGCTGATTAATCAAGTAAGACAGTGGGGGTTTTAAAATAAAAAAATCAATTAAGAAAATAGACAAGACAAGACTTGATAGAAGAAGCCTCCCTTGAGGTGGCAGAGGTCTAGCGTGGCTGATAGAACAGGCACATGTTCCGTGAAAGAGAAAATTCAGTTTTTCTCTTGAAACAAGCGGACAATAGAAGGGCAACGGGAATGTTTTGATATTATGGTGCCTTGGTAGCAACTGGACAACTAATTACTACAAGAGAAGAATCTGCTAAAATGCAATCATACAAGATATGTATTTGTATGTGTGAAAGAGAAAGTTTATTTATTATACATATTTTATGCCACCCAAACAGCATGCAACTCTGGACTGCTCACTGTCAATAAACTAAGCACAATAAACATTAACATACATTTTAAAAACCCTACTGGAGCAAAGCCCAAAAAACAGACAGAAATAGGTTTAGCTATAGCCAGGTCCAAAACTCAGGGGAAAAGCCTTATGAAAGGCTGGCAAGGTATCTTATATGATCCAAATCTTGAGGGGGGGGGAAGGATGTTTCTTAAGGCAGGCACCTCCACAGAGGAGGCACACCTCCTGGGTCTCATTAGATGATCTTAATTGATGGAGGGGATCTGGAGCACATCCACCCTGCCAGACACAACTGGAATTCTGCCAAGCCTGATGCTAAATAATCTAGCCCTATTCTATGAAGGGATTTATAGCTGATCACCAGCTCCGTGAACTGCATCCTGAAGTCCACTAGGAGCCAATGCTGCTTGCAGAACAAGCAATTTATGTGATTAGAATGAGGGATGCCCCACTGATGTTTCTTGGACTACCTGCAGTTCCCATCTGATCTTCAAGGGAGAGTCCCAAGCACTTGGCCTCTGGCATTTTGTAGACCAGAGATAGAGTATTCTCCATCAGTGGGTTGCTCATACTTTATATCAGGGGTCTTTAAACTTGGCCCTTTTATGACTTGTGGACTTCAACTCCCAGAATTCCTCAGGCAGCATGCCTGGCTGAGGAATTCTGGGAGTTGAAGCCACAAGTCATGAAAGGGCCAAGTTTGAAGACCCTGCTTTATATGAAGATCTTTGTTTAGCAATCTCAAGGTTGGTCAAAGAATAGTCTGGAAGATGATGTCTCTATTGCCAAACTTTTTTTTTTAATAAAATGCATATCTGAAGATTCTGAGACCAGTGTCTTCTTTGGCTTCCATTTCTTGAAAAATCAAAAAATGAATTGACTTCTATTGGAGTAAAATAAAAATTATGTTGGAAATCTGGAAATCTCATTGAGACCAAGCTGGAGAGAGGAACTGCTGTTGAAGAAAAATATCAAAAAAAAGTTATTGGAATCACTGAACCATTTCGCATTCTGACTCCAGTCTCCTGTCTCATAGTAGCCTGAAATAACAGTCCCAACTTGATCAATAGGATGGGAATTATTAACAAGGTATCCAAAACCTCTTTGATTATGCACCGGGATTGTCACTGAACTTCCAAATTCTCCCTAACATTGAAGCTCCAAAATCAGAAAGATTAAGGGCTGAGGATTTGGGGGGGAAGGATCATTTTGGTCAACTTACACCTTTGAAGGTTGGAAATCCCTTTCTGCAGTGAAGGGGGAATACAGGTGATATATTTCATGGCTTTAGTTCTGGAATGACCTGCCAAGTTCTATAGATTGCAGCCTAACAATTGATTATTATATTTATGTCTTTCTCTGCTTCTCCTAATTGGTTCCAAGCATATACCATTTTATTTTTCTGCCAGTTAATATCTTTCATATTCCGTGGAGCATCACATCTGTCAGCTGAAAAGATGAAACTATATTTCTTCTACATATTCACTAAGATAATTTAGGGGACTTTTTGGAGCCGGTTTCAGGGGTTCCATTGAGATAGAAGCATAAGACAAGCTGGATCATCCAAGCTGCACCACAGCACCATGAGATGTCATGAAGTGGAGGTTGTAACAATCTTTTCGCTGATCCTCTGCAGAGCACTTCAGGGATTTGTACAAAAAGGAAGGTAAGGATGGATAATAATAAAACTCGTCTCTGTCAAGGGAATGTCCTCAAAATCCTCTATAATAGATACATGTCCATCTGCTCATGCTTAGACACGCACACACAGGGGGGACAGAGAGAGGGAGAGGGAGAAACAACAAGTGATATAAAAGATGTTCCAATACAACCTACAGTTTGACATCCTGTTTATTATTATACTGTTACATCATAGCTCTCAATACTGTATGATAAGAGGAAAAATGCTTAATGATAACTATCAAATATTGTCAAAAATCAATGATCAGATAATCAAGTAGCACTATCAACAAATGTAATGGAGTGCTGAAAAAAAAGATATCAAGAGTGTCAAACCCAGGAAGGATGTTCTAAATTTTAAAAGATTGCAAAGTAGATTTCTAAGACAATAAAACCCTCTTAGCTGTATTGAATGATGGGATCAGGCTGAGCACTTTGGTCATGGTTTGGATTTGGTGGCCAATTTTAACATCCTGAAATGACTATTATTTACTTCAAGGACACTACTCCATATTTCAGTACACATTAGAAGGTAAATGTTCAAAAGCTTAGGTCATATTACTTAGATAGGAGATTATCTGGACACTTCAGGGAGATTAAAAATGTTTCTTAAAGAAAAGACTCTTGTGGGATGTATTATGAATCCTTTGTGAATGAATCCTGAAGAGCAATAGTGCCTTAGTAAATGAAACCTGTGAATGGGGCTAGGGCCAGAGACTGAGAGCAAGCAGAGTGTCATGGCTAGGATACTACTGTTACTAGCAACCCCAAGATTCAAATCTTGAAAGTCCACCATTTTCTCTTAACCTACCTTGCACAGCTGAGCCAACTGAGTAAACCAAATTGAATGTAATAAATAGAATAATCATCCTAAGGACACAAAACATAACGAAGCAATATCTGTAGCAAATTGCCATGGTGCCAAAATTAAGATATACAGTACATGTAATGACATCATCATCAGGTACATGCTTTCTGACACCCAATGCATGACATTGTCCCCTCATCCTCCCCCACAAAAGCCCAGGCAACTGCTCCCCTCCCAAACCAGGGGGGAAAAAAAGATTATTCCGGTCTTCATTTGATTGGGGTTTTCTGGTCATAAAAACGGATGCAGATTAGAGGTGGAGGAAAATCAAAACAATTAAATAAATGTTGAGTGTGGTGACTTTGGCCCCTTATGATGATGATGATGATGAAGACACTGAAGATGACGATTCCTTATTTCCTTATGTATTGCTCTAACTAATCTTCCAGGGAGATTGGGTCAAGAATTGGGTCACAGTATCTGAAGCTCAGAGAGTCTTCATCTGGACGTGTTTTAAACGAAAGAAAAGGAAGGGAGCGTTGGATGGCTTTTCCTTCCCTTCCAATGAAATAATTGACACCATCCAGCTTCATTCTAATGGGGCACAAAGGTTGAAAAGCGAAAAAGAGCTCTGAAAGGCATGCCAGTGTTTTGTCTAACCATGAAAGCCTTTCAGGGATTATTGCTACTGGCTGGCCTAGTATTTACTAAGAAGCACTACTAACATTTGACAGCAATCCTTTTCGTTCTTCCATACAGGTTATCCTCAATTTTTAACCGTTCACTTAGTGATTGTTCTAAGCTGCAACAGCACTGAAAAAGTGACTTATGACTGTTTTTCAACTTACGATCGTTACAAAATCCCCCATGTATTTATGACGGTTGCAATATCCCGGGATCATGTGATCACCTTTTGCGACCTTCTGGCAAAGCAGAGTCAATGGGGAAGCCAGATTCACTTAATAACTGTGTCAAGAAAGGTCGTAAAATGAGGCAAAACTCACTTAATAACTGTCTTGCTTAGCAACAGAAATTTTGGGCTCAGTTGTGGTTGCAAGTCAAGGACTACCTATATTGGAGTATATCTCACTACATAATTTCAGACTGTAAAATTTGAGAGGACTCCTTCAGGCCTACTGATTTAGGCAGCAACCCTCTCTGTGGCCAATGGGGAAGGTGGCAGCAGAGCTCTGATGGTCAAAGTAGCTCAGTGGGACTAAAAATTTTGCTAGACTTCTGCATCACTGAAAGTCACAGAATGCATGGATCTGTCTTTCGGAGGCGGCTGCATAGCTGTTGCATTTATATTTCTGCAAATGCTAACTTTCTGGCTAGGGGGCACTCAAACAACAAAGCACTAAAACATAGAAGATGGCAGGAAACTGATGAACTTGTCTTGCGGTGGCTTCCACATTTCTTTGCATCTGTCTGGGTCTTCCTCCAAAGTTTTTTCAATTTTCCTCCATGAACTGGCTCTTACCTCTTGGTTTTTGTAGTATTTATCTGTTATATTGTACAAACATTTATATCTCCTCACTTCATCTTCTCTAGTGCTCCATTTTGGCGTCTGAATGTGCCTTGCCTTCTGCCAACAAGATGATGGATCAAATCAATCAGCATGCAGGAAATCTCCATAAAACATGTAGTTGAGATTTGGGTGGTGTGTATGTTGGGCCATCTGCAACCATCTTCAAACTACACTTACCCATCAAAAGCTTTGAAGTCTATGTATGCACTGACACCTCCTTACAGTTGCAGACAAGTCTAAACCAAATATTAGCCTGCATTATCTGTGTAATGTGTTGAGGCAGAGCGTTTCCTTGGAGGCTACTGTGCCAAGGTTAGTGCTTTGAGTAATTAGTGGTAGTAATATAGCCTTAGTTCCAGTAAAGGAGAATATTTGTAGCTCAGGGTTGAAATGAAGGGTCCTTGATACTCTCTGAGCTTGGTTGTTTTCTTACAGACATTTATTCAAACTAGGTTACATCATTGGTGCTAGTAAATCATGGGATTTGTTTTAGTTTATATTCTAGTGGCCAAGGACCCCTCATGGCCCCGGTTGCCCAGGCTGTAACCAGTGACTCTTGGACATGCCCAGAAGCAAAGTCTTGCACCTTCTTAACTGTGTGTTTGAACTTGACAGGATGTGGGCAGGCTGAGCTGGTCCCTTCTTAGGGGCAACCTTATCAGCAGCTGTGACCATCAGAAGCTTGTTGTCCTGCCAGGAGTGAAGTTTTGGCAGCAGTCTTCCCTCCAATCAGTTTGCTGGTTGTGGGGAAGAGTTCAGATTTCATCATCCTCAGGCAGTTGATAAGAGGTGATGAGGGGTCCTGGCATCTCAAGTCTTCATTCACATTAGAGTTGTGTACAACAAAAGTAGGTCCATTAACCATTTCAAATTCAAAGTAAGATTGTTATTCATGGATCTTCCATCAGCTCTTTGTTGCAGACACTTTTGTTATATATGCCTCTGTGTACTTAATGTTCCTCCTCTGATCTGTCAGTAGTAACCTATTTTTGCAAAGTATTTCCCTTTAGCTTTGTAAAACTTTAAAAATTAAGCTCAAGACAGACACGGAAAAGGAGAAGATGACACAAAGCCCCGCATTCTTGATAGAGAATAGAATAGAGGTGGAAGGGACCTTGGAGGTCTTCTAGACCAGCCCCCTGCTTGAGCAGGAGAACCTATACCATTTCAGACAATTGACTGTCTAGTCGCTTCTTAAAAACCTCCAGTGATGGCGTGCCCATGATTTCTGAAGGCAAGCTGTTGCACTGGTTAACTGTCCTCACTGTTAAGAAGTTTCTCCTTAATTCCAGGTTGCTTCTGTCTTTGGTCAGTTTCCAACCATTGTTTCTTGTCTTGCCTTCTAATGCTTTGGAGAATAGATTGACACCCACTTTGTGGCAGCCCCTCAAATACTGGAATACTGCTATGTCACCTCTAATCCTTCTTTTCTTTAGATTACTCAAACCCAAGTCCTGCAGCCATTCTTCACGTTTTAGTCTCCAGGCCTTTGATCATTTTAGTTGCTCTTCTCTGAACTTTTTCCAAAGTCTCAACATCTTTTTTGTAGTATAGTGACCAAAATTGGCTGCAGTATTCCAGGTGTGGTCTTACTAGGGTTTTATAAAGCAGTACTAATACTTCGTGTGATCTTGATTCTATGCCTGTTTATACAACCCAGGACTGTATTAGCTTTTTTGGCTGCTGCTGCACACTGCTGGCTCATAGCCAAGTGATTGTCCACTAGGACTCCAAGGTCTCTCTCACAGTTGGTGTTTTTGAGTCAGGTCTCGCCCAATCTGTACCTTTGATTTTTCCTGCCTGAATGTAAAACTTCGCTTTTCTCCACTTTGGAACTCATTTTGTTGGAACTGGGCCCATTGTTCAAGTTTGTCAAGATCTTTTTGGATCCTGAGCTTGTTTTCTGGGGTGTTGGCTATTCCTGCTAGTTTAGTGTCATCTGCAGATTTGATGAGTTCCCCTTCTATTCCATCATCTAAGTCATTAAGGAAGCTATTGAAGAGTACTGGGCCTAAGACGGAGCCTTGTGGTACCCCACTACTTACTTCTCTTCATGTGGATGGAGTACCATTGAGGACTACTTGCTAAGTATGGTTTGTCAGCCAGCTACAGATCCATCTGTCTATCCTACCTTTTTCTAGCTTACTAAGTAGCAGGTTGTGGTCTACTTTGTCAAATGCCTTACTGAAGTCTAAGTATATTACAGTATGTCCACAGCATTTCGCCGGTCTACTAATTTAATCACTTTATCAAAGAATAAAATAAGATTGGTTTGCCATGGTCTGTTTTTGACAAACCCGTGCTGGCTATTGGTTATAACTTTTTTTGCATTTAATTGTTTGCAGATCTGTTTTTTGATTATCTTTTCCAGGATCTTCCCAGGTATTGATGTTAGACTGATTGGTCTGTAGTTTCCTGGGTCTGTTTCCCCCCCCCCCTTTCTTGTAGATGGGAACTTCAGCCCTTTTCCAGTCATCAGGTAGTTCCCCAGTGCTCCAGGATTTTTGAAAGATATGGTGCAATGATTCTGAGATAACATCTGCCAGCTCCTTCAGAACTCTGGGATATAATCTATGTAATCTATTACATGTGCCTTGGTTTATGATCAACGCTCAGTCTTACCATAAATAAAGACCAAAATAAATTCCTTGCAAACGAGTTAGATTTCCTTTCTCCCCTGGGCGATGAGTACATTCCACCTCTAGAGGGCGCTCTCCGTTTTCGTATTTGTTTGCGCGCGTGCTTGCGTGTGGGTGTGCACGGGTGCGGGTGCGAGCGTTCGGCAGCCAGCAGCTCGCTGGGGAATGTTCCCACCGTGGGATGCTGTTAAGTTTGTCTTCCTGACCGAGAAATGAGTTGCTTTAAGGACAAGTATAATAAAAATAATGCATTAATAATGTAGAGCCCCAAGAAAAAAACCCAGGCTTGTCTAGAATATTTTATGAGGGATTTATTCCCGATAATTGAAAAGAAGAGATTGATCACCAGGGCTTTAGCATATTACTTAACAAAACCTGGATGGCATCAGGGATCTAATGGGCTTTCTCTTCTGTTTAAGATTAGATAAATGGTGAAGTAGGATCTACTTTGTTTTATTTATTTTTTTTGTTTGTTTGTTTCAGATGGGATTTTAATGGGCTTCGTAAAGCCAAAACCTCAGTACAGGAAATTCCTTATCCACTTCAAATACAATTAATTGAAATTATGCATATTTCTTCCAGTAAAAAAATGGACAATATAAACAAACATTTTCAAGAACCTCTCAAAGCATTCAAGTTATAGGTTTACTTTACATTAAAATAGCTTTTACTATGATCAATGTAGTAATACCAATATCTTTAATAATATCAAGATTCTTTTGCCTTGCCACCCTTGCTTGTTATGCCAAGAGATGAACATCAAATGATTGTACTTTTTCAAGAGTCTGGTCAGCTTCCAACAGGTTTACTTTGTAGGGCCCCATGTGTCAAGTTAAAAAAACTTAGATTTATTTTTAGCAATTAAATACAGAAGAAAAGTTCGGGGGTAGGAAATTGCAAGGGAAGCCTCTTCCTCAATTCCTCTCTGCCTACAATCGTTTTTACATACAAATAGTGTTTAAATAACTGCACTAGGAAAGTGAAGTGTTTGTGTTTTCTAAAGCTTTTCAAACAACTTAATAAATGCAGACAATACAGAATCCTTTTTGTGCTTAAAATATTAACTCTGGAAGGCCACTGCAGATTCTAGTTATCAGCCCTTTCTCCTAAGATGTGGGGGGCCGACGGGGCTATTTGCCTGCCTACTCTGTCATTTTTAAGCAAGGAATACGTTGCTTACAACTTGGAGCCTCACATTTTGAGGGGCCTTTGAAAATAAACAAGACTGAGCAATTTTCATTTATCTTTCCTAATTCCAACATGAGTATAGAAAGATGCTTGTTTTTCTTACACTACTCATTTCCATTGCATTTTGCCACCTAAATTAAAGCTTTATTATTTCTATTTAATAATTCCTTTTTGTGGAATAAGTCAGCATGACTTCCAATATGCATCTTAAATTTCATTTGCAGTAATACAGGTAGCCCTCTACTTACGACCACAACTGAGCCCAGAATTTATGTTGCTAAGTGAGAAATTTATTAATTGAATCACTGCAGTTGTTAAATTAGCAACATGGTTGTTAAATGAATCTGGCTTCCCCATTGACTTTGCTTGACAGAAGGTTGCAAAATGTGATCCTGGGACAGTGCAACCATCATACATATGAATCAGTTCTCAAGCAGCTGAATGTAAATCACGTGACCATGGGGATGTTGCAATGGTCATAGGTGTGAAAAATGGTCATAAGTCACTTTTTTCATTCTAAACAAACTGTTGTAAGTCAAGGACTATTTCTGATATGTAATGCAGCAACTGCAGGCTGTAATTTGACTCACAAAAGCTTTTGTGTGTGCTCCATCCAGCCTGGGCCTGGGGAGACCACAGAGAAACAACAAAAACCACCACCTTGCTTGAATGTGTTCTTATGTTCTAAAATGTTCTCCTAGCAATATGCTTCATCCGTTGCTTACCTGCACCTCAGCAGCTGAACCTGTACACTGTTGGGTATTCCCAAATGCTTTAAGATACGTGGCAGAGGCACTCCCTTCACTTGGGAGTAACTCAAAGGTGTTGCTGTACTTGAAGCCTGATTCTAGTTTGCAGCACAGTTTAAAAATTGGCCTAAATGAAAATAGCCTTTTAAAAGGATTTCCGTACTTGGTTTGACAGAGAGTAGCACTGGGACATTACACTTGACTTCCCTCCCCACTCCAAGCATTCTGGCTACACACTTTAACCTTTGAATAAGTGCCTGTAATTAGATGGCAAAGCAGGGGAACGAATAAACAGTGGTGTGGCTATTTAGATACAGTAATGCATAGGGAAAGTGATTACACACAGCCCAGAGCTACCATTCCTGTACTTGCTGCATATATTCATAGACCAATTATAAAAATCAGGAAAGTGAAATTAAAGGGCACTAGAAAACTCTTAGATGCAGACCTTTATTATTTTGCCCTGAAGTATGAAAGGTCTGCAGAAAATGTCTGGCTCCTGGAGTAAGAGAAGCAAAAAGTAATGATTTACAAACTGTAAGGATCAAGAAATAGCCAGGGAAAAAAAATCAGTCGTGTCATATGTTGTTATACAGAAGCCCATTATTTCCTCAGTACTTCCACGGCTCTACTTTTGCTTGCTCTATCATAGTCAGAGGAATAACCTGCCTGCCCACTGTATCTTCATTCATCTTACCTACAGTATAAGAGGAAAAAGGTAAACAAAGTGCATAGGCTGCACAATAGGAAGAATGTGTTATTTATATAATTCAAATTTGTGACAGGTTTAACACTGAAGAGCAGAGCTTTCTGGGTGCAGTTAAAGTAGTTGTCACCTTTAACATCCCCATGGTTTAGGACCTAACTGTCTGGCAGCCAGTCATCTCCCTGAGGTTTCAGCCTATCTTTTGACGTTTGGAGCATAAGGCTCCCACTATGGTGCTGCCCTTAGTTCACATTATTTGGAGCCTGGGTTTGGCCTTCTTTGTTGCTGTCTCTCTTCTCCTCGTACCATGTAACCCTCAACAAAGTTAATTTTCCATAAAACCATCAAAACCTGGCTGTTTCATGGGCCACTGTGCTCCAAGAGTCTGTTTCTGCCTCTGTTGAAAGTATGTGTGGGATGCAGTTGTGTCTCACAAGTTTTTGAAGTCATAAACTCCTCAGAGCCAGCCATGATTTGAGTGGCATAGAAGCTTAGTTGAGCAAATAGTTAAAATCAATACATAAAAATAGACACACTGATGCAGCATTTTGTATACCTTCACTTTTAATAGTGACAATAAAGACAGATAAAGTAACATATCTGCAGAGGTTTCAGAAAAACCTTCTCCCTGCCCCAGCTGGTTCCCCCTGGCTCAGCAGGTATGGTGGAGTAACTCACTTAAGTAGCTTTAATGGTGCAGCAGGGCAGAATGGTCAATAATAGGTGCGTTCCCCTGGGTCAGCACGCTTCATCCTGTGGATACTTTTATATCTCCCACTGGCCACAGACCTGTGAGCCAGGCTGTAACGCTGTCTCCCTTTTGTCATTTTGCACTTGCAGGGACGGAGACAAAGTAATGATATTCATTTCTTACACCTGGTGAACATTGAAATTGCAAGGCTGATGAACGCAGTGGTTTCCAGCTGGGTACTGGAAGTCAAACTGTGTTCCCGCTCTGCTTGCCTGCTTTTTGATAGATAGCACACATCCCTCTCTGTGCTGCCAGATCCTGGCTTTCCTGCAATAAAGGAAAGGCCACTGCAACTCTGGCCCTTTCTGCTCTGAAAGCAAGAAGTCAGAGTCACCTTGCACCTTTCCTGCTTCTTGGTTTGTTTTTTTTTGCCATGCGGATTTGCTCTCTGCAGGTCCAGAAAAAGGACAGTGGCTGTTAGCACCCCAGGCAAATGTGAATCACATCGTTATTTCTCTCATTGGATGCAAAAGAAGAACAATTAAAACCATTAACATCTAAAATTGGCAACCTAATAGAAGAAATGTGCATTGGGCCTTTTTACCTATTGAAGAGGCACATTCCTTTTTTTTTTAGGAGACCCTCTCTGACTGCAGACTCATATCTCTACAAACCTTTGTTCAGACCTGTCATTCCAGGACTTGTCTGCTATATAACCCACATGATTAACTGCCATTTGCCTTGTCTGATTTGAGGCTTCGGATAAGACAAAAAGGACACCAAGGAGCAAAAAGTGTTTTGGGTGGGCTATAACTGCGATTGCTCCAAGTCAATGAAGCCCTTGACCACACCAGTTCCCAAATGATAAATCCTGACAACATTCATGCAGAGATTCATGTCAGCAACATACCCAGTGTTATGGCAGCCACATGCTAGTTCTGTTCTTTGCACATGTCTTGCAGAGAGAGTACAAAACAGCGAATAATATTCTTCAGTGGTGAAGTTCTTCTTCTGGCAACCTTATCTTTTATCTACTTTAAAATATGTAAAGATGTTTGACATTAAATTTTCTCTTCAAAAAAGAGATTTCAGTCTTTTCTCTATGAAGTATATGCCTTCATAGATATATAAAGGCCTTCACAGGTATATGAAGTATATTGCTTCATAGGTATATGAAGGACCTCCAGGCTAGGTCATTTTATGCTTTACCTTAACTAAGGCTGAAGAAAAAAAAATCTTGTATTTTAATTCTGATTTTCCCCAAATTCTCTTATTTTATGCTTTATAACAAACTGATGTACTATTATCAAGGGCACTCCTCTTTTTAAAGGGCAACCTGCTTTTTAGATAAGATAACCTTTATTGTCATTTTTTTTACTGTGGGCACAACAGCACACATCAAAAATAAATTTAGTTGCCCGCTCTCAAAGTGTAACACATACATGACACACACCTAAACATACTATATACAACATATGTACAGGCCCACACCCTTACATATACATAACAAATAAATATTAAATGCTGTCCATCTTGAATATATAACGGAAGGAGAAAGCTTGAGGTTAATGCTGTATGGAATGAAACTATGGCTGAATCTGGATGTTCTGCTATGGATACCACGAAGCCTCCTCCCTGAAGGTAACAATGAAAACAGGTTGTAAAGAGGATGTGTAGTGTCCCAGATAATCTTACGGAGCCTGCTCAAGCAACACTTCTGTGCTATGTCCTGGATGGGAGGGAGGGAACTGCCAATGATTTTTTCGGCCG
The DNA here is from genome assembly GCA_034064705.1 of Bothrops alternatus. Classification (NCBI taxonomy): domain Eukaryota; kingdom Metazoa; phylum Chordata; class Lepidosauria; order Squamata; family Viperidae; genus Bothrops; species Bothrops alternatus. Next base: position 2,820,146 of record JARGCV010000068.1, read on the forward strand.
TTCTCACCACTCTCTGCACCGCCTTCCTGTCTGAAGCAGTGATGGTTTCACTCCTGGTTAGCTACTGTAAGCACACTAAACAGTTTCATTAACTTTTAAAGTTTTTTCTTCAATACACCAGCTCAGAATATGTTGTAAATAGAAAAGAATCAGTCTTTTGAGCATCATGGATTGGAAATCTCACCATAACAGTGAGCACCGTCTGTCTGTCTCTTGAGCAATGCATATGCTTTTTCAGAATCAGACATTTATAAACAACAAATAATTGCACAATCTGGTAGCCACCCTGAATCCATCCATAGATGACACTTCTGTACCAAGTAATTTCCTGAGCAAGTACCAATTACACTAATAATAAAATCGTGTGCTGTCTTCAGACTGTGAAAGTGTTATTTATGCATTATTTGTTCCTTTTCATGCTTTTTTATGTGAATTCAATTTAATGTTTATAAACGCCCTGGGAGGTTGATCAAGTTAACGGAAAGAACTAGTCCATGGTTAAATTGGTAAAAAAAAAAAATTTTTTTTAAAGCAGAACAAATGTCTGTATATGTCAGTGACTGGCTGAACACCACTGTCACTACATGCTGTCAAAAACCATGGCTTTCAGATGTTTCCGACCTTTAACTCCCATCAATTGTAGCAAGTTTTAAGTAAATTGCTTATCCGTGCTCTACACTACAGTGTTACACGTAGTTCTCATTTAGTGACTGACTCATGTGGCAATTGTTCGCATTTACTGTTGTGATGAAAAGTAAATTTGCAACCAATCCTTGAATTTACAGCTTTCATAGGTCTGTAAAATAAAGCAAAGGTAAAGTAAGATTGTAAACACAATTGTAGTTTCACTTAGCAACAGCTTTGCTTAACAACCAAGTTGCCAGTCCCAATTGTAATTGTCAAATGAGGACTATCTGTAGCCACAAACAAAGAGCTTTTCATTCTATAGCATTGATGTCCAAGTGTTCTGGGAAATACATCAGAAATCCTCTTAGGTACACAAAGAGTTGTAGTGGGTGATCGTTTGGAGATTCTAGAGCCCAAGGATGCCAGGTACTGATGGTGGCTCTGCTTGTGGTGCTGTGATGCAGGCATCCATTTTTGCCATGTATTTTCCTTGTATCCCTGGAGTTTTTAACAGATTGTACAACATTTTAGCAATAAGCACCAAGCCAGGAACTCTCAACTTTTGGAATAGCTCAGCTCATAAAATGCTACATGAATTTGGGTGCCCTCTTAGACAGAGCAAGAGCACTGCCAAAACTCTGTCTGAGCTGTGTTTCATGTTTTGCCTGGGTAAGTGTTAGCCCAGCGAGGTAGTCCAGATAAGAAGCACAATCATGAGCATTACCACTATCTTCTAAGACTCAAAGTATTTCTCCCCCTTTCCCTTTCTTTTACTCTCTGGAAAACACACACACACACCTTCTGTGGGCAGATGCATCTTTTACATGACAAGGTCCCATTTGCAGCTCTCCCTCCTTTCTCCAAGGTCATTCCTATGGACCATTGCAGTAAGCCTGATGAAGCTGTGTCCAGATGGGATGGGATGGGAGCATGATCTCAATCACTCCAAATGACAAGAAAATGAGTATTATTTGATAGCTGAGAGATTACTACATGTCTATGCATGCACACATGCACGCACGTGCACAAACACACATGCCAACACAAGTCCTAATGAATTTCAAATACTCCAGGATTGTGCAAGTGTTTCATCAATGAAAGCAAATCATTAATGTTGTTCCTCTGATGCCAGGAAACTTCTCTCCACTTTTGGAAAATACCCCAAGTGAGAATTAAGGAAAAAAAAAACACCATTCAGAGCATTTGTGGAACAGAAGTAGATAACTGTGAGATAGCTGAGAATGTACTGCTTTTCTCTAAAAATTCAATACTGAGTTTCTTATTTGCTGTGGGAGAGCCTTTCCTCTGCTTATTGATTTGTAATGAAAGGAGATTTTCAAACACTGCAATCAAAAATGTATTTACTTTCAAAGGAGTAAATTCTATTGAGCAAATTGAGATTTACTTTGAGATAAGCAAGCATAAGCTAACTTGGAAAGTGCCATAAATATTGCATTCATCAATAGGAACCGAAATTGAGAAGCCTTAGCTCTGGACTTAGGGGGCCTGATGAAGAATAGAGCAGAGTTCCTGCACCTTGAATCATAGAAAGGCAAAATAGAGGTTGTCAGCAGGTGCCATTGACCTACCGGTGACACCTGCTGAAATTCTTTCTTCTACATCCATTTTGTATCTGGTCAACCTAGCTGGATTTTTCACTATTTGGGTTCTATAATTAATTCTATGTCATTATTCCCAAATCCATTAGAAGAATAATCATATATTTATCAGTGAAAGAAAGGGAATATATACTTGAAGTCAAAAAGGATATTAATATAGGAATCTCAATCATATGCTAAAGTAAGACACAGGTTATCCAATTGGCCCAATAGCAAATGAACAAACTGCAAACTGACATCCATTAAGGCACACAAAATATTCCAATGTATTTCATATTCAGAAATTGAGAAAAGTCTGCATATTCAGTCATCTGACTTCCAGGCCTAAGAAAACAATGAATTGTGTTTATTCCCAGTTTATTCATAGTATGGAAAACTGATTAGAATGGCTGAGAAAAGCAGTCTTGCACTGAACTTCTCATTCAGTATTCTGGCATCACCGTGTCAGCTTGGCAATATAGAGAAAAAAGAGAATACTTTCCAAAGTGTTCAATTTTTTTCCCTTTTCTTGTGGGACTTGTCGCCCTTACTTGTCTTTCTTGAGGAAGATGATAAATGGGACATCCAAAAAGATTAGTGGAGTTACAGCTGAGTACTTTCTGGCTTTCTTGCTTTTCTCCAGCTGTTCCTTCCCACTATAGTTCTGGCAGCTCTGCAGTAGAGCTACTTAGTTGGTGAAATCAAGGGAGATCATTACTAAGTATTTGTCTGGTGTAATACTCCCTGACTCTTCTCAACATTCACATTCCACCTTATTACACAGCTGAAGTCAATTTCAGCTTAAGCTGAAGTTTATAGATAATAATCTATTCTTTCCAAGAAGTGTTACCATGGAATTTGATCTGCCCAATGGTCAAAGAACACATAGACCAGGGGTGTCAAACTGCCAGCCCGTGGGCCGGACATGACATCTGGAAGCCACGCCCACCCCATTGCCGGCAATGACAAAACTGTCCTGCTACGTTACACGTCACGTGACATCGCAAGTTTGACATGTCTGACATAGATTCTATATGTTGAACACTTAAGCTTTCTGGAAACATATTCCTTATATCCAGTCCACGTAATACTTCTTCCCTTTCAGGCCAGTTTCATAACTTTTGAGCTGAATGCAAATGATGTAAATGGGCAAATTCTCATGAGGTCATCTTGCAATAATACATATTACACGTGGATAGTTCAACCAAAATGTGGACCTCCATTCTAAATTATATTAGGTGTTAGTTTGGTTTAGTTATATACCAAAGGTTTGTATATGATTATGCAGATGTTCATACTAAAACCAATTTAAAATCAAGTTCTAAATATTTATATTTAATACTTTTTAAAAAGCATAAATAATTCACTTAAAAACTCCTTAATTCAATCCAGCCAGGTGGGAAAAAAATGAAAAAAAAATAATCATACAACACTCTTAAATTAAGATAATGGTTTCAAGAGTCACCAACTTACCATTTCCAATAGCAAAACACACATACACATGCACAACTTTCTACACCAATGACAGACTTCTTTCCCCATATTAAATGCCAACTTCAACATAAAAAATTTCCTAAGGATCTCAACAAGGAAAAGTTACTACATTCTTCATAATGTTTAGGTCCCATTAATAGAGGGATAGAATCAAGATCACATGACGTGTTAATACCACTTTATAATGCCTTGGAAAGATCACACTTGGAATACTGCATCCAGTTTTAGTCACCACGATATAAAAAAGATGTTAAGATTCTGTAAAGTGCAAAGAAGAGCAACAAAGGTGATTAGGAGACTGCAGGCTAAAACGTATAAAAGAACAGTGGCTGGAAATGGGTATGTCTAGTTTAATGAAAAGAAGGACTAGGGGGAACATGATAGCAGTGTTCCAATATCTCAGGGGTTTGCCACAAAGAAGAGGGAGTCACGCTATTCTCCAAGGCACCTGTGGGCAGGACAAAAAAAGAATGGATGGAAGCTAATCAAGGAGAGAAGCAACCTAGAACTGAGGAGATATTTTCTGACAGTGAGAACAATTAATCAGTGGAACAACTTGTCTCTAGAAGTTGTGAATGCTTCAACTCTGGAAGTTTTAAAGAAAAGATTGGACAACCATTTGTCTGAAATGGTATGGGGTTTCCTGCCTGAGCAGGGGGTTGGACTAGAAGACCTCCAAGGTCCCTTCCAACTCTGTTATTCTGTAAGTATGGAGAGTCTAGTCCCTTCAAAAGTATAAATGGAAAGACTAATATTTGATATTTATGTGTTTCCTTTGACTGATTTGCTCTTGTATATTCTGAACTAGTTGAAAATATCAGGCTATAAAATCTTTCTCTAGAGGGTAACTATATTGCATGACATATCATTAACTAATGCATTTTTCTTTTATGAAGAAATTATTTTTCTTGATTATAGCCTGTACAGGAAACAGATAAGATGTTAGAATCCCAAGACTTAAAACATTGCTGCTACTGAAATCATTATTAAAAATCCCAAAGAGCTGGCTCCATAATTGTGTAGAATGGGCATAAATATGATACTTTTGGGACCCAAAGGGAAAGATTCCTCCTGCCTTATTTTACACTCATGAACTTCTGCTCTGAAAGTTTGGGAGACCCTCCAGAACAGGATGAGTGATGTAGCTGGTACAAACCATGAAATTGGCAAGGGAGGAACATGCAGGCTAGATAGGATTGTGCAAGCTAGAGAGAACTATTAGAACTTTAATACTGGTGTCTTCCAGAACCAGCAAAGCAGCTGCTACATATCAGTTGACTCAGAAAAATGGAAAGAAAAAGCCTAGAACTTAAATCTTGAAGCACAGACCTATACGTAGATCTTAATTTGTATGTATACAGCAGATACAGTAGACCTTCCAGTTGGCTTTGTTCTTGTCTGCAGTAGAAACTAATCTTGCTGAGTTGTGCCTATAAGCTGTTTCTTGAGTGGATCAAGTCCCAACTAAGGGGTTAAGTGTTTGGAAAACCTACTAGATTTTCAGCTAGCCCTGTGTGAAGGACACATTTGCTACTTCACTTCCACAGGTTTGTGAGCATCCAGCTCAAAGAGCAGGGTGGGTATGGTAGATCTGTTTCACTTTTGCAAATGGAAGTTGCCTCTCCATGTGTGGAAACTACATCACTAGCATCACACTGTAGAAAGCATTATTTGTGGAGCTCTTCCATATTTAAGTGAGTATTTAGGCTCATGAAAGATAAAGAAACATTGAGAAATCAGCATGAAGGCAAGAGGAGTGAGGGTAAATCTACCCTCTTTTTCCAAAATACCAAGCTGATGACAACACCGCTGGGCTCAGCAAGTTGGGTAATTTTGCACTGAATATGAATGAGTTATAAGATAAATGACATTTAGTGACATTAATTAACTGATTAAATTAAACCTGATATTTTAATCAGAATTTGTTTATGCAAAGCTGTGAATAAAAACTGTGGTTTAACCCAGTTACTTTAAAAATGCAAGTTACCATAACAACTTCTTGCAATCTTAAAGGTGGTCTTTTCTTTATAATATTTTTAGAACTTGAGTTGCCATAACAACTGGATTCCATCTCTGTTTTTTAATCTAAAGAGTTAAAGTGTATTGTTCCTTTAAAGACAATCAAAATATGGTAAGTGAAATGCTAGGAATCAAATAGCACAAGAGCTCACATAAACCAGCATTTAAAGAAAAGAAAGGAAAAGAAATCTCATTGTGGGAAACAGAAACCAATGAACCTTTTTTGTATGACAAGCTCAAATATCCCTTTCAGCACCCAAGTAAATTTTAAGATGAATATTTATCAATCAAGAAGGAAGCAAGTGTAATGGAAACCCACCGTATGATGAATTGTCAAAACACCCTAAGAATGAAGCAAATGTCATTTTCACTCAGTGTCGACCATTCCCCTTTTATTTAAGCTTCTGAAATGAAGCATTTCATTTCTGCCTCTGACAGTTCGACAGAAACAGCAAACCTAGCCATAACATTCACTAGCCTTCCTCGACTGCACATCTGCCTTTCTCACTAGGTTCTTTGTAATAATGAAGTGAGACAGTGCAGATGCCCTGAGATGACCTTGGGAACTGCAGGGAGAAAGATCATTTTGGGGCATGTTCACAAATCATGCTAAGAGTAGAATGCATCCCTCCTGAGATATTTGGGGGGGGGGGTTCACCGAGGGAGCAGTTGTTGGAATAAAAACAGAGGAGTAGAAGAGATCAGCCTGGGATGAATATTGTGTGTCTTGTTCTTGCATTGTTTAACATAACCCTTTCTAATTTGGTTCTCTCAGGAAATGTCAGGACTACAACACCCAGGATTCTCAGCCAGCTTGGGAAAGTGCAGATATATAAAGATGGATGTTGCAGATCCAAGACTATTCATCCTTTATCTGTTGCTATCAAATTAACTTGCACAGCAGCACAACTTCGACCTGTCTAGTAGGTCAGTTGGTCACCTCTGCATTTGTCACAGGAAAAAGCACTTTGGGTGACGGATAAATTTTTCAGCAGGGCCACCTGGGATTTCTCTGAGAAAAGGCTGTAGTCACTTATACCACATTCCCATTCACCTCTGTCATGGTCTTCGATTTTGTCATTAAATCTTAATTATCACTGTAGTCTAAAGCTGCTCTCATAACTACAGTAACAGGCCCCGTGCCCTGAAAAACCTGCATCTGTCCTTCATCCAGGATGAACAAAAACCTTCTCCTTTGCCTACTGCATGCTGAGCAAAAGATCCATATTGAATTTCTCAGTGATGTGCCCTTTGTCCAGATAATCTGATGAGAATGCGATATATATTGCATTACTCAAGGCTGGTCTTCACCCATACAAAACATATCAAGCAACAGAGTAGAACTAGGGGAGGTGACCCTGGATTTCAAGTGTAATTGTGGTCCTGTATCTTAATGAGGTTTCAAGAGGAGACAACAGAGCAGGCTTGGGGGCAGGGACAAAGAGAGAGAGGCCTGCTGCTGCAGCTCGCTGGCTGGGGGAGGACATTTAATTAAACAACAATAAAGACGTCAGCTGCTGCAGGTTACCGGTCTGGATCCTCCTCTTCCCTTCTTTTGCTCTTTCACGACAGCAAATAAACAAAGACTGCTCTAAAATGCCAGCTTCTGCTCATCCATCTTTGCTTTGTCCCATTCAGTCTGAAGCCAAAACCTCCAACTGCTTCAGGAAAAAGCAACCAGCCAATCAGCCCCACCACCGCCACCAATGGCAATTCCTGAGACTATCTCTACTAAAAAGGCAGAATCTCTCTCACATCTAATCGGAGCATCTTGTTTATGGCCTCAGTCTAGGATGTCTTTGCCATGATTTCGGGGATTAATATTTTCTTCATTTGGGAGGAAAGGTCATGGTTTATAGGGTGGAATTCATGCAGCCAATATAATCTTGGCTTCATAGAGCATCCTACTAAGTCCTTGCTACTGCTTAACGAATGAGTAGATTTTTCTTATTTGGATCAAGCCATAAAATTTTGTTCCTCTTCTCACTTGTTTTTCCTCCTCTTCAGCAGTTAGGCCGAAACCTGTCTTCTCTGGGAGGGAATACATTGCTAAGGCTTTTTTTAATTTTAATTATTCCTCTTGTATCTTAGAGATGCTTTTCAATAACATTAGAATCAACACTCAGATAAATTCACTATTATTATATAAAGTTTAGATAGTTATAAATAAAGAGGCGAGGGATGCTATTTTAAACATAGGCATTTCCACAAGACAGCTGTTTCTTTCAACCCAGTTCCTACAGATGCAACCCTCTCTGAATCCGCCTCCTCCATACAAAAGAGGAAGTGGGGAGGGAACCCAAACCTACTTTCCAGTTCTGGCACTGATGAAGAAAGGGGAGAAACTGACAAAATAGGTGTCAATTTCACTGTTTGTTACCTCCTAGAGATGCCAAGACTCTAGCAATTTCTTATAGGATCTCCCAGTTCAGGAGCTGGGAGGAAGAATAAGGCAAGAGATTTCCTCAGTGGAAAAATGTAACCATGTCATATCTGGAGAAAAAAATAAGTTCCAACTATGAAGTAGCCGAACTGAAAATAAATCAGCTCAGCTCTTCAGGTGCTGCTGTTAGGTCTGAAGCTATTGTCAAGCAGGTGCAGAATCCGTAAGTGGAAATGCTCAGATCAGAAATATATGTTACCAAACAGGAAGTGTGATAGATTGCAATGTTCATTAAATATTTTTTTGTTTTGAAGCATGGAATAATAATATGTGGGGATTACTTTAAGAAACAGGAAGAAGAGCCACAGACTGGACAATGGTCAGAGAAGCAGCAGCTGAGTTTGCAGAAGGAATTAGGCATGGCAAAGATCTTAGAAGGGATCCTCCCTAGTTTCTTTTATTGTAAGGGTGATAGGAGAGTGATGTACTTTCAGACTTACAACATTCTGCTCATGTTTCACAATAAAATTAGAACTACTACTTCTGGACCACCACCTGAAGTTGACATGTATGAAGTAGCAATGCACATTACGTATATATCTATATATCTGCCCCTCATTCCCTTTCAAGGTAAGCAATGTTTTGTGCAGCATCGACGGGAAGGAAGAAATAATAAAGCAAAGACATTACAGGTATAAGAGAAGAAATACAAGTAATATTAGTTTACATGGATACCGTTGACTATATCACCTCCTATATCCCACCTTCTACTTTCTGTCTTTGCAGACCATCCTTGCTTTCAACGTTTCTGCACTCTGTTTTACACACTGCCTGTTATTCTTTCATTTTCTCACCTCCCTCTTTTTGAGGAATTCATCAACTTGTTCCAGCCCTGACTTACTCAGTCTTCTTCTTCTTCCTTTTGATCCATTCACTCTTCCTTTATGTATTTATTTAGTGATTCAATCCTCCACTTTTTTTTTCCTTTTCATATTGGTCACTCACTTTTATATTTGATCCTCCATCATTCAGCACCATTCATTATTGGCCAAATGTCTTATCACAGACACTTCCTTACGTGCCCCATTCATACTGCATTTAACTTACTCAGTTTTCCCTGTCAAACACAGGGATCTTTGGTATATTATTTTTCAGATTCATACGCCACATTGCATCATACAGTCCATCCAACTTTCTCTGGAAATCGGGTTCAGCATTCAACCCACCTAGCTCTGATGCCACAAGCATTCCTTACCCCTTCACCCATAAGGACATTAAACAGCGAAAGCGATATCATATTTCCTCATCTTGATCCCTATTCCCTGTCAAACCATTCATTAAGCATTCAATTTATTCTCATATTGGTAGTCCTCAACCAATGACCACAACTGAACCCAAAATTTATGTTGTTAAGTGAGAAATTTGTTAAGTGAGTTTTGCCCCATTTTACGACTTTTATTGCCACATTTGTCAAGTGAATCACTGCAGTTGCTAAGTTAGTAACAGGGTTGTTAAGTGAATCTGGCTTCCCCATTGCTTGTCAGAAGGTCGCAAGACCCCGAGATTCTGGGATGCAGCCATGGTCATAAGTATGAACCAGTTGCCAAGCATCCAAATGTAAATTACGTGACCGTGGGGATGCCACCACAGTCATAATAGTGAAAAATGGTCCTAAGTCACATTTTTCAGTGCCGTTGTAACTTTGAACCGTCACTAAATGAACTGTTGTAAGTTAAGGACTACCTGCACTTCCGTTACATAATGCTCTTATGACATGTTGCTCCTGCAACTCCGCAGTCATGCAAAAGATTCCCATAATTCAAACCTATTCCCTTTATCATATACTTCTTTCTCTAAATCAACAAGACATACAGCACACGTCACTACTTATATTTATACATTTTTCCCATGGCCCTCTAAAGAGAAAATAATCTGATCTTCACACACACACACCAAGAGGCATATAAGTCTGCCCAGCATTCCCCAATTTTTGCTTACTGTTGCTTTTGTATCTTTTCAGTCAGTTCTGCCCAACGCTTTCCCAGGCAACTTAGCCAAGACATTACACTGTACTTTTTGAATTCACTTTGGCTACCCATCTCCTTGAATAGGAGAAAAATAATAGCATTCTTCCTCTTGTTAAGCACAGATGCAGTTTTTATACATACAATCTTACTCCACATACAAGCCACATTTTTATTTTAAGATTTCTTCAGTTATACCATCTAAAAGAGCCTCCTTACTATTTTCTCATTTTTTTAACAGCATATATGACTTCTTGTTCACATTTTTTTCCTTGAATACTAACTTATAGCACTCGTTTCAATTCAAGTCCTCAGAATATCTCTAGCATTCCCATTCATATGAAATCAATTCATTGCTTTTCTTTTTTATTCTATTCATTCTTTTTTTACTAATGTCTAAAACATCTTTTATTTTCATCAAAATTGTCCTGCATTTTCTTGCCTTTTAAACATTTTAACCATTCCTTGCTCTATTTTGACTAACCTCTTTGCAAAAATATATTTCTCTGTGTTTATGTATCATATAGTCTTTTCCCCTTATCCATCTATATGTGTTTTTCTCATCCACAGCTTATATCATGTATTCATTCCACCAAACTTAATTTTTCATTAACCTAATTGCTCATATAATTTGTTTCAGGCAACATCCAGCATCTTTTTATTTATATTCATTTTCATTTGTTTTGTTAAGAAACCATTCTTTTTGACACAGGACTCAAACTTTTTTTTCTTGCAGTCATTGTCTTTTCATTCTTATATTCTTTCACTTTTTTCTCTCTCTTCCACGACCATATTTCCAAAGATATACTTCCTTGACACTATCAAAACTTGATTTGTCCTACATTGGCTGCCACTCATCACCCTTCTAAATTTCACTAATTTTTTGTCAAAGACAATCAAATCAAACATGATTTCTATTGATTTAGACTTGTATTTTTTTGTTATCTACATGTGACTGTACACAGCCTCGTGTTTAAATCATATATTTACATCCATAACATTTTCTAAGCAGATACTCACCAATCATTCACAATTGCATGCATCCTTAGTTTTTTGAATATACAATCATTTCTCAGCACTCATTTTATTCCCTCCCATTGATATTAACTAAGAGAATTATATTCTCTCCTGGATTGCGTTCTTTCTGAATGTTGCCAATTTTTTACCTCAAATCCTATCTTCAATTTTTCCATTTTCACCAACAAGTAACTTTTATCAGTTTCTAGACTCCTAATTTTATCTACACTTACACCCATAACCTATGTGACAGAAGTTATATTTCCTGACAGATATTTTAGCATTTTCATTAAACTTATACCTTCACTTCTCTTCATAAAAACCCTAAAATCAAATCACCATTTTTTAGTAACCTGGAAGTGTAGACTAAGCAGCCAGTATTTGTTGTACCTATGCCACATGTACCATTCTCTGTTAATTTAATGTGATATAAGAATCATTTCAGTCTATTTTGGCACAATTTGACCAGAGCGCCGTAAATGTGTAGTAACAAAAATAAGTGACATCTGATTCACATTTCCAATGTCGATTTTAAGTACCTTTATTTATTTGTTTGTTTATTTATTTGACTTATATGTCGCCCTTCTCCCAAGACTCAGGGCGGCTCACAGCAAAAATACAAGTACAAAAATATAGTATAAATCAATTAAAATACTAATTTACAATGTAAAAACTATAAAACTATTTCCACTCATACAACACACAGTCACAATCAGAGGCCCCGGGGCAGAGTGCAACTCACACGCCCCAAACCTGCCTGCATAAATGTGTTTTTAAGAGTTTTCGGAAAGCTAGAAGGGAGGGAGCAGTACGAACCTCTGAGGGAAGTTGGTTCCAGAGGGCTGGGGCAGCAACAGAGAAGGCCCTAACCCTAGGCCCCGCCAGATGACACTGTCTAACAGACGGGACCCGTAGGAGGCCAACCCTATGTGCCCTAACCGGTCGCTGGGATTCATGGGGCAGATTATGCATCTTCGATGGTTTCTGTGATGTCATATGCCAATGGCAGATCATTTTACAAAAGTTTTCTTTTAAAGTATATAACACAGTGTGAATTTCAATCCATTTACTTGCATTCTTTCCCACTTATCCATTTGCATGTTACAACCAAAATCCATAGTCCATTTTATCATGCAATCCTTAATTTTTTCATCTTCAATTTCAAATCATAATTGAAACATATACATTTTACAATCACATATTCATTATTTTTACAGAGTTTGAAGTGTTCCAAGATTGGAATGACCCTGTGTTCCAGTATTTTATCCTGAGCTCAGGAGAGAAAGGGCAATTTCATTCCACTTGTTTTGAATGCTCTGATATCATTTGATGGGCTATTAAAAATAAACATTTATTTAAATCACGGAGACCCAAAGAATAAATTTGCCAATAAAACCACAGGCAGTTCTCATCCTTATTAACATCAGCCAGATCTAAATGAAAAGAGGAGGGAAATGGGGTGAATGTGAGTCAATTAAGTATATGAGTTGGACTATCACTCCAACTTTAGACTCAAGTTATAAAGATTTGGAAAATTAGATTTATTAGTGAGTCAAATATCGCCTGCCCTATGGAGAAAGAATAATGTTATTGTCCTTTTATGTTCTCTCTGTACTGTTCTCCCCCCCTGCCTGTAAGTTGCCCAATGCAAAAGTGTGCACTGCATATGTGCATAACAGGTAGGGTTGCTATGCTGATGACCTTTCAGATTGATAAATGCAGGAACCATGTTACTTTGTTTGCTTATTGAGCTTTGCAGGCAGGCAGCCAAATGTAAAAAAGATACATTGTGAATATGTATTAGGGAGCAAAGTCAACAGCCTGTGCACTTTTGCTATTTTTACTTTGTTCAGGTAGGCTTTGTGAATGGGAATACATTGCTGCAGGATGTTTGCTACTACCATATCATTTATTTGGCTGTTGGCTGGGGAAGGTTACAGAAGTGTCTATAATCACTGCTTCTATTATTTGTAATTGCTTTAAGAAAAGAATTAAAAACTTAGGTAGCAGGTAATGTGAGCCATAGACTCCAAAACATTATAGTCAATGATGTTGACTATATAACCTAGGTCCTAGGACAAAAATTAAAGGAGCTAAAGGCTTATTTTAAGTCTCCATTGCTTGATAGGACAGGATGCATGAAAAACCTTTTATTCAATCAGAACATATTACTAGAGAATGTTCCACTGTTTTATTCTGAGTCAGAAGTTTTGGAGGTTTTTTTTGGTCCTGCTAACTGCACAGTAGAAGGTATGCATATATCATTGGTTACTAGATCTCCACTGGGCTCAAGATTATTTGCCTTAATTGTTTGACCTTCCTTTTCTTCCATGAGTATCTGCTCTGTAACCTATGCATCTCAATAACCTACCATGTACCAAAGGACAATGGTACATGGACTGACAAATGCAGAGGATCCGTTCAAGCTTAATGCAATCCCCTTATTGTTCTTCGGTACTTAAATCAACAAGATGATCCCTAACTCAATTCTTGCTTCTTCTACATTTCAAGATTTTTTTTGAAAAAAAGCATTATCTTAATATTATGTGTGATATGATCAAAAATCTTTCTTTGCGTCCCGTATTATTGCCTCATTTTTTCCAGGTTTATGTTCTATTTTGTGCTTCTCTGTGGGCAATATTTCTATAATAATAATAATAATAATAATAATAATAATAATAATAATAATAATAATAATAATAATAATAATAATAATAATATAAAAAGTTGGAAGGGACCTTGAAGGTCATCGAGTCCAACCCCTGCTCAGGCAGGAAACCCTACACCATTTCGGACAGATGGCTGTCCAGTCTCTTTTTTAAAACTTCCAGTGTTGGAACATTCACCCCTTCTGGAGGCAGGTTGTTCCAAATTGATGCTAATAGCATTGGTCAATGTGGGAGGAGACCAGAAACGCTTAGATATTTATTTATTTGAAAAGACTTATATGGCTACCTATCTTATATTCTTGAGTGATTCACAAAGACATTAAAAGATACAGTAAAACTTATAACCAACAGTGAATTGGGCTCGACCCCATTTAATTGATATGGCACTGAATTCATAAAATAAAGTCCTCCAATTCCAGATCACAATCTTGAAGCTGCAAACCAACTAAAGTTTCAGGATTATACTGTATATCACACATATCAGTGGTTTGTCCAGGATTTCCATGGGTTCATGTGCATTTTGAAGAAATACAGATAAGACTGTGTTTAAGTTTGCAAACTAAATAATTATTAGCAATCATGTGAATGGAGGACTAGCATTATATACAACTTTATTTATTTTTTGACTTATCAAATTTATCTTCATTAATTCTCCAAACCAGTCTTTTACCTTTTTTTATTGCTATGGCAAGAAGAGTGGATTAGCTGAAGAGAATGAATAGCCTCAAGGTTAAGAGAATACAACGTACCGATAAGCAAGTCAAATAATTTGTGCTGCCAGCAGCATCTAACGTACCAAATTATGACATAACTGTAGGAATAATGGTTGCAGCTGTTGCCTCTGTAAAATGATCTACAATACCACTTGCTAATAAGAAAGACAATATGTCTAAGTCACTTTGTACAATGCCGGCAGACTAATCCCATGCAGTGAAGCACAGTGCCAAAAGTGGTCATATCACAGCAAGCGGATAAAGCCTGGAATAATCATATAGTTAGAGGGGAAAAAATCATCTGTGTAATACAATGAAATCCATTTATACAAGCTAGCCTAGTGAATCTATTAGAACCACATCCCCTGAGTTCTCCTACTATGATTTTATTTGCAATAAAAATTCAGTGGGTTTGCATGCAAAATACATGCACTGAAGCAGAATATTTAGTTCTGATTTCTAGTTAAAGTAATAAACCTGATACCTTTGATCAACTGGGATGAATATAATTCTGTGCCTCCCCATTGAGCTGGACAGGGTCATCAAACATGTGAATTTAACCATCTGTTTATTAGATCCAGGATTGTCAAGCTTTCACTGGAAAAAAACTGTAATTTGGCCCATGTTTTATCAGCTTCTTTGACAGATAGTGGTTCCTTCAACCTTGAAAGAAGTGGTAGTGTGTCCCCCTCAAGAAACTATCCTTAGATCTCATGATCATGGAAAATCATCATCCTGTCTCCAACCTTTTTAGGAAAGGTTGTTGAGAAAGTAGTCAGACAGCAGTTGCAGAGGACCTGGAGGAAACTGTAACCTGGACTGGCTGCAAGGTTTGAGAGCTTAAGACACCACGTTACAATGATTCTTTCTCATCAGCTGGTTCCAGTCTGTTTTGATGGGGAAAGAAGTTGCACACTCAGTCCCTCAATTTGTGAGGTGTCTCCGGAGTCAGACTCAGTGCTCTTCCTCTTCCTATTTAACATCTACAGGAAACCATTCAGGGAAGTATATCCATTGGTTTGGATCTGGTATCATTAATATGCAGATGATGCCCAGTTGTACATCTCTGGCCAAGTGATGTCATTATTGTCCTATTCCAATGCTTGAAGACTGGATGTGGAAGAACAGGCTCAGACTCAGTTCTAAATAACAATGTAGGTTTGGGGGGACCAAATCCTGCACTTTTAGTCTTGGAAGGAGTTTGATTTCCCCATTCAATACTGGTGCACAATCTGGGAATCATATTGGATGCATAGCTCCTCCCCTAAGTGCAGTTGACATCTGTAGCCAAGAGGGTCTTGCACAGTTCATCTTCCTCTGTATTTCGCAGATGTTTTATTAGGTAAGTTGTTATAAATTGAGTCCATGAGTCCTTAAAGAATATGCAGTGCAGCAGGGCATAAGCTATAGTTTCAATAGCCCCTTGTCCACAGGGGCTTGATGAAGTAGCATTCATAATCTATCTGTGAGTAGTCCTGAATTCATGACTTTGGCCAGAAGAACAAGTGAAGCTTCACCTACCCATTGGAACTAGGTTTTTTTGAGGCTGTCCACTCCAAACAGAATTTATCTGCCCAATATGCACTAATGAGAAGTTTGATAAGAGAATGCTTAGAACTCAGAAACAAGAATTCCCTTTGGGTTAAGCATGGAATTAGCTTTCTTCTGCTGGGACAGCTTGGCTCCTGAGATGTAGTTTGCTCCTTCCCTCATGTAAAAGATATGGATATTGCAAAGAAAGAATGATACTGATGTATGGAGTGTTCCAGAGACTGACACTATTGTTATCGTTATTGTTATCATTGATTTAAATAGCTGTGAATAGTATTGTATTGTATGATTTTGTTTCGTCATTCCAGTTTATATAACTTGTAACTATTTAGAATGGTGCCATTGAACTGGCATAGAAGTTATAGTAAATAAATATATATAACATGTAAAAATGTAAGAAGAAAAGGGAAAAAGATCAAAATAACTCAACACCTAGTTATGTTTTGGGCTAATCATTATAATATTGCCTTATTATATATTATTGCCATGTATATGTTAAAAACATTTTAAAAATAAATACCATCAGTCCTGATTTTAGCAGTTTAAACAATGGAAATCACCAGCACATGGCAATTTAAATAATTATGTTTGGGAAGGAATTTTTATCTTCAGCATGCGTTTCTAGTACACAGGCCTACTGAATTGTTATAAAAACAAACACTCAGTGAATTGACCAGACATGTCAATGTTGTTCCAGATATTAAATGGAGAAGAGAGCTGTCAGATGCCACATAGCTGGCAAGATTAAGGAAATATGACATTCGGTAAGATCTTTCCAGTCTCAATTACAGAGAGTTAATTAAGGTAGAGTCTCTTTGGAGTGTATTTTCTCTTCTCTCCTTGCACCTCAATGAAGTTGCCTTTTCTAAGGCAATTGACTCTCTCCCAGCTTTCCTAGTCTCTCACATGAGCAGAGAGAGGATTGAAGTGGACTTTAGAGACATAAAATAAAAAAAACTGATTTCAATAGAGGCAGAAGGATACAGTCCACTAAAGCAAACTGTGTTAAAATGGAACAGAGTCCACCAGTATTTATAATTCTTCATTCAAAATTTGCTAACAGTTCCTACAAGTTGCATATAAAAAGTGTATGCAGTAGTTGCATTTGAACTACTGTATTATATTTTGTAAAAATTGCACAGAAAACCCTACTTGTAAGGGAAAGTTTTAAACAATAACCAATATGGATTATCAGATGACAGTGTCTCTATTTTTCTAAAAAAATAGAATAAGATAATATGTATACTGGATTTGTATACCTGTAGAGGACCTTGTTCTTCTCCCTAATTTTTCGGAATAGACTGGGGTAAAGGTGAAGCCTTCTTCTGCTGGACATAGCATCTAATGCTGTATGCCCTCCCTCCAAAAGAGAGTCCAAGTGATCATGCACTGTTTCTTTTCAGTTCAACTTTGATGTTTATCTCTTCTGCAACATCTGTATAGGATCCTTTCGTTATAAGGATAAGACTCCCTTCCTTTTTATGTACTTATTCTCTAGGTTCCCTAGTTCTATAGGGCTCAAATTATCCATGACATCAAAGATGCACTAACCATATTTGGAAACTAGCATAAGAAATTTGGTAACAGCCTACAAAAGCTTTGAGTGGCATCACAATCTCGTCAATTTATTTTGCACGCAGTAAATTGCTCTGGATAGAATGGAATAGACACCAACAACAGCTTGAAGTTGTTTACCAAGAAAAATTGGATTGAATCAAAAAGCCTTTGGCTGAGCAAAGTCCAGTAAACTTTGCAAGCATAAACACAGCCACACTTTTTCAAAGGTTATCCCCCTCCCTTTTTTTAATGCTTAGTTTTTCCCTGTCATCCTTCCTGCTCTTGACATTCAAAAATGTGCTCTTAATTTACTATGGCTCTCCCAAAGCAAATATTCTAAAGAGAGTCAGCTAATTAATTATTGTTTCAACATTGTTTTTATTCTAACCCTTCAACCATTTGGCAGATCAGTGCACCGGTCTACATGCATGCCACATTGGCTCAGGAAATGAAACTCGTTTTCATTTTGCAGCAGTGAATTGAGACATAGAACAAAGAACACACAATCCTTGTATTTATACTCAGCAGAGAAATTCTTACCTTCCTGACACTTATTTTCCCATGCTTTTTACTGATAAATCCACCTTCATACCAATGGTGATAGGTAACTTTTGGGAAGAACATATTGGATTGATTGTCTATTTATTTAATGTAAGTTAACCTGCCAGGTAAATAAGAACATCCTACTATATTTTTAATTTCCCAGCTCCCACTCAGAATTCTTTTTTCTAAGTTCTCTACAATAATACTGAACGTTCTACATAATCTTTCATGGTATTTTCTGAACGACATCATTTGTCTTGGGCCTGCTGGCTAGGTGATCAGTCTTTCCCAAAATTGCCACCAAGACTGTGCAGAATGATTTAGTGGCAAATGTTTTATCTCCAGTGAAGTATCTGACAATTCCCTTTCCAAGACTATGAATTCAAAATTCTGTCTTCCTCTGATCTCCTAGCTACCAAAATTCTAATTGTTTGAGCACAAAAATCTTTCCATGAAGGTAACAGTCAAGCACTTAGAGTTTGGAAAAAAAGTCCAAACCTGTTGGATATTAATTACTCTTTGATACACTAGTGCAGTACAGCATTGCAAACGCAATCCCATTAGCACACTACATTTAGACTTTTGCCTTAAATCTTTGGTCAGAAACTGATGGCCTATCAGATAATGTTAGAAACTAATTTCCATCATTTTCAGATTAATTAAATTTAGGGCTGTAATAGATTTTAGATACTTTCTCATGTAGCTTCTTGGTCTTGGACCCACCTAGTTCTAATAAGCCAGGTTTAGAAAACAAAGATGCTATGATCGTTTCCAGGGAGCATTACTTCTGGCCAAAGAGGGGAAATCAGAAAAGAATTCACTCCCAAACTAGTCCAACTACCTGCTCAAGCAGGAGCTCCTATATTATTTCAGACAAATGGTTGTCCAATCTCTTCTTAAAGACCTCCGGTGATGGAGCACCCACATCTTCTGAAGGCAAGCCGTTCCACTGATTAATTGTGCTCCTTATTTCTCAGTTGGTTTTCTCCTTGATTAGTTTACATCCATTGCTTCTTGTTCTGCCTTCAGGTGGTTTAGAGAACAGATTGACCCCCTCTTCTTTGAGCCAGCCCCTTAGATATTGGAACACTATCATGTCACTCCTAGTCTTTCTTTTCATTAAATAGACATACCCAATTCCTGCAACCATTCCTCATAGGTTTTACCCTCCAGTCCCGAATCACCTTTGTTCCTCTTTTCTGCACTCTCTCTAGAATGTCAATATCTTTTTTATATCATGGCAACCAAAACCGGTTGCAATATTCCAAGTGTGGTCTTACCAAGGCATTATAAAGTGGTGCTAACACGTCACATGATCTCGAATCTATCCTTCTATTAATATAGCCTAGAATTGAATTAGCTTTTTATCATGTCACTCCTAGTCTTTCTTTTCATTAAATAGACATACCCAATTCCTGCAACCATTCCTCATAGGTTTTACCCTCCAGTCCCGAATCACCTTTGTTCCTCTTTTCTGCACTCTCTCTAGAATGTCAATATCTTTTTTATATCATGGCAACCAAAACCGGTTGCAATATTCCAAGTGTGGTCTTACCAAGGCATTATAAAGTGGTGCTAACACGTCACATGATCTCGAATCTATCCTTCTATTAATATAGCCTAGAATTGAATTAGCTTTTTTGGTAGCTATAGCACACTTCTGGCTTATATTGGTAGCTATAGCACACTTCTGGCTTATATTTAAGTGATTATCCACTAGGGCTCCAGGATCCATCTCACAGTTGCTGCTATTGAACCAGGGACCACCCTTTCTATACCTGTGCATTTGTTTTTTCTTGTCTGAGTGTACAACCTTATTTTTCTCACCACTGAATTTCATTTTGTTAGATAGGACCCAGTGTTTAAGTCTGTCAGGATCCTTCTGGGTCTTGAGCCTATCTTCTGGAGTTTTCACTATTCTGGCCCGCTTGGTATCATCTGCAAATTTGTTAAGTTCCCCTTCTATCCCTTTGTCAAACCTGTTTATGAAAATATTGAATATTCCTGGGGCTAAGACAGAGCCTTGAGGTACCCCACTGCATGCTTCCTTCCATATAATTCCATTAAGAACTACACACTGAGTGCAGTTGTCAGCTAGTTACAAATCCATCTGGTAGTGATGCTGTCTAAGTCATGTTTCCATCTTATCAAGTAGTAGGTTGTGGTCTACTTTATCAAATGCTTTACTGAAATCCAAATAAATCATGTCCACAGCATTTTGCTGGTCCACTAATTGTGTCACATTGTCAAAGAATGCAGTAACAGTGGTCTGACATGATTTGTTTTTGCCAAACCCATGTTGGCTTCTGGTTATAACTTTGCTTGCCTCTAGGTGTTTGCACATTTTGATTATCTTTTCCAGAATCTTATATATAAGAAGGTCCTAGTTTTATGTTTGATATCTTTTCATAGGTTAAACATCCTGTACAAACCTCCTAGAATAGAATAGAATAGAATAGAATAGAATAGAATAGAATAGAATAGAATAGAATAGAATAGAATAGAATAGAATAGAATAGAATAGAATAGAATAGAATAGAATTTATTGGCCAAGTGTGGCGGGACACACAATGAATTTGTTTCCAGTGCATAAGCTCTCAGTGTACATACAAGTAATAGTGATAATCACGATCATATACAACATGAAAATACATTCATCACAAATCCTGAAATACAACACTTCACAATAAATCATAAGATGCAACACTTAGTGATAGTCATAGAGTACTAGCTAAGCAAACAACATAAATCATACTAGGGTAGAAAAAAAAACCCCAATATAAATTATAAGATACAAACAGCAAAGTTATAATCCTAAGAAGATAAGGATAGGTAATAGGAAAGATGAGGAGAATAATAGTAATACAGCTTTACTAAGTAGTTTGACAGTGTTATAGGGATTAGTTGTTAAGCAGAGTGACGGCATGGGAAAAAACTATCCTTGTATCTAGTTGTCCTGGTGTTCAATGCCCTATAGCATCGTCTTGAGGGAAGAAGTTGAAATAGTTTATGTCCAGGATGTGAGGGGTCTGTAGATATTTTCACAGCCCGCTTTCTTGCTTGTGCAGGTCCTTAATGGAAAGCAGTCAGATAGCAAATATTTTTTCTGCAGTTTTAATTATCAGTTGAAGTCTGTGTCTATCTTGTTTGGTTGCAATGCCAAATCAGACAGTTATAGAGGTGCAAATGACAAACTCAATAATTCCTTTGTAGAACTGTATCAGCAGCTCCTTGGGCAGTCTGAGCTTTTTGAGTTGGCACAGGAAGAACATTCTTTGTTGGCATTTTTGATGTTAGGCATCCATTTTAAATCTTGAAATATTATAGAACCTAGAAACTTGAAGGTCTCTACTGTTGATGCTAGTATTGTAAGAAGTGGTAGAATAGTAGGGTTGCTCCTAAAATCTATCATTTCTACAGTTTTGAGTGTGTTCAGGTCAAGATTGTTCTGGCCATACACAAGGCTAGTTGTTCAACTTCCCATCTGTATGCAGATTTGTTGTTGTCTCAAATGAGGCCAATCACTGTTGTATCATCTGCAAACTTCAGTACTTTTAACAGAGGGATCTTTTGAGATGCAGTCATTAGTATATAGAGAAGTGGAGAGAGCACACAGCCCTGGCTGGGGGGGGGGACTGTGCTAATTGTACAAGTATCTGATGTGATTTTGCTTGGCTTCACTTGCTGCTTCCTGTCTGTTAGAAAGCTTATGATCCATTTACAAGTGTGGTCAGGCATGGCTAGCTGATTTTCTTTAGTGAGAAGAATGTCTGGAATGATGGTACTGAAAGCCAAACAGAAATCTACAAAAAGGACACTTGCATAGGTCTTTGGAGATTCAAGATGTTGTAGAATGTAGTGCAGAGCCATATTAACAGCATCATCTGCTGATCTAGTTGCTCATTGGGCAAATTGCAGTGGATCTATATGGTTTTCAGGTGGGCCAGCACTAACCTTTCAAAGGGTTTCATAAGATGTCAGAGCAACCTGTCTGCAGTCATTCAGTTCTTTGATGGAGGGTTTCTTTGGCACTGGGATGATAGTAGAGCATTTGAAGCAAGAAGGAACATAGCACATCTCTAGTGATTTATTAAAGATTCGAGTGAAGATGGGGGCCAATTGTTCAGCACAAGCTTTCAAGCAAGAAAGTGCTTTTCCAAGCTTTTGTCTGTGAAATAGCTATTACTGGCTAAACGAAATAATGACTTGACTTGTATTAATATCTTATGTTCCCATCAGCTACATTGGATCATGGTAAAACATAGAACGTAATACATAGACCAGGAGTCTAATGTTGCATAGTGACAAAATTGTATTCTCTTAGAATGGAGTGTTTTCCTACTTCCTGGAATACATTCTTGAAAACATTTATCAGTAACATCATTTCATATGGCAGCAAGAGGCACATTAATACTGTATAATATTAAATGCTGCTGAAAATATATTTTGCATAAGCTACAGAAAATAAACTGCATCAAGAATAATTTTTTTATTTATTTACAAGAAGCTGTCTATTCAAGAGCTGAAAAATTCAAATTGTTGCTCCTCCTGCAGCAATTTCCACCTTCATGTTATGTCCAGATTGCTCTGTCCTGCTATGGGAAGGGAAAGCAGCCATAAAAATGCTATACCTGTTATCTTGAAACAAAATGGAGGCAGCCATAGCATACCAATAACCCACGTGGCATATTGTTAATACTCACTGGCATAAATTACAAATAGATTTTGTGACAGATACCTGTCCTGAAACTTTTTAGTAGTACAGCGCATAAACAGAAAATGCTTAAGAATTCCAAACCTGTCTCTGTGCTCTAAAAGACTGGCTCTGATTGTCAGCAGCTACACTAATTAATCAAGGGGTAAATTTTAATCTGCACAATTAAAGCCTAAGTTGATTTATTGCACTGGCTAAATCAATAAAGTCTGCATCGCTACAAGCAATGCTCCCAACTCAAAGGACTTGGAACCATTTTAGCTATTTCCTTTCTTGAATTAAAGGAAAACAAACATCTCCCACCTGTATTCAGATAGCTGTTCTTCTCAGCCCATGCTCGTTGGAGGAGCTGCAGGTTGGGTTTCTGTCTTTGCTTGCAGCAAGAGAGTCTGCTCTGCATTACTTATTTGTATTGGAAATTCCAGATAGACAGTCATGATAAAGGTCAATTCTAAGCCCATCACCCTTGTGATTTGAATCTGCCGTTCAGCTGAACTTTGGTATTATTATTTTTAAAATAAAAATAGAACACACTCTTTTGAATATACAACATATTAGTGGACCAGGTACTTTGAAAGTAATTTGAGAAAATGCATTCATTGCTCTGCTGCCTCTCCCAAAGGTCCAGCCAGTCTGAAGCTCAATAATACAATAAGCAACCAAGAAATTATATTTTCAAATACATTTTCATCAGACCTTCAGTGTATCTGTCAGCTGTACTGTGAGTGAACCTGATCCTGTTTGAAAGGTGCTGCATAATTCCTGTCATTGATGAATATATTTATAAGAAAATATTTGAGATGTATCCTTAAAATTCCCCTGCTGAGGCAAGTTAGGCTGATTTTCATGAGTCTTCTTGCATCATCAGAGTGCCAGGAGGGATGGATTGCTCAAGGTTGCCTTATTCTCACCCAAACCTGCTCAATATCTTCTTCCTTCATGCCTGACAACCACAAAGCAAGCTTAAATATTTTATGGCAACAAGAAACTATTTTAAGCTCATAGGCATAATATTAAACTTTACGGATAGTATGGTTACAAGCAGTTTTGTGAATTATTCAGAGTAAAGGGGAACAGTCTTTAGATGGAGCACATGTGTTTTGTGTGTCTGTGTGTCTGCGTATGCTTGTGTGTGTGTGTGTGTGTGTGTGTGTGTGTGTGTAAGTTACACGTTTAAAGTCTTTTCTATTCCTTGGCTCACATTTAGACTTGTTTCTGTTTTTAATCACAGATTTATTTTGTTAAAAAAAGTGGAAATTGCAGAAGTATTTTAAAAGCAAAGGCTGTTGTACGTCCAGAGCACAAGGGCCAAATTTTAAAAAGCACTTTGCACCAATAAGCACAATAAGTACAATCCTGAATTAAGGATCATAAGAGCCAAAATAGATTTTTGGCAGCAGACACATCGCTGATTGCAGCCAAACAAGCAGGAGGCTGTGGCTTGGAACCAGCAGCAGGCAGGGAAGGCACGCCTAACCTTTTCACTAACCACCATTTTCCTCATGAGATTTTCTTTGGAGTGTTTCTCCAGGCTGTGGAAATTGCTCTCCAGGATTAGTTTCAAGGAATGCTCTATTGCATTTTAGAGATTGTGTCAAGTTGCTTTATCTACCCTAATTTACTAATAAACAATTTGGGTACAACTTGGAAATTCCACTCTGCTGAATTAGGCCATGGTCTAAGATCTTTTTGTTCCCTTTGTCAGGTTATGATTTTGCATGCAATTTCATTTTTAAGATGGCAGGCGCTGCCTTTCTTTGAAACTGAAAGATATCTTACACACCAGAAGAAATGTACAGATTGAACATGCAACTGCTTTTCTTGCAGTCAGTTGCTAGGACCACATTGATCACACAATCCAGGGACATGGAAAGTGACATCGGGAAGGTTCAGTAATGAATGAACTGCTTCCCCAAAATGTCCATATCCAGTCGTCTCAGGTGTATTGAGAGCAGACATACAGTTAATCAGATGCTGGGTAAGTAGTCATATTGGTCACGATGCCATAACCCTTGATGTGACAGATAAAATGAAGAAAAAAAACTGGATCAATGCACATGTCCATGTTAGGGTTGTGAAGAACTGGCCTGACTTTGGATTTAAAAGTAAAACAAAATTGGGCCAAGTTAATCCCTGGATGGGAAGCGCCTAAGGAATATCAGGTATGTTAGCCCCACTAGATAGAACACACCAGGAAATCAATTCCACTGTAAGGCAAAAATTAATTTTATTGAAAGGGGCTATAATAGCAGGTTGTTGCAAGTATGCTAGTGCTGTACCTGCCCCCCCCCTTCATCCTCCCATGAGGATAAGGCCAATGTCTGCCTGAGTCACTTCTGAATTCTATCTTGTTTCTCTGGACTTAAAAAATGTTTCAACTACTTTGCTTAGAAAATAGTTCTTGCCTACTTTTATCAAGGTCATCTAAATTACAGGGTATAATTAAATTACAGGGTATATCCAATCTCTTCTAAACAAAAAACAAAAACCTCCAGCATTTTGAGCACCCACAACTTCTGGAGGCAGGTTGTTCCACTGATTAATTGTTCTAACTGTCAGGAAATTTCTCCTTAGTTCTAGGTTGCTTCTCTCCATGATTAGTTTCCATCCATTGTTCCTTGTCCTGCCTTCAGGTGTTTTGAAGAATAAGTTGACCTTCTCTTCTTTGTGGCAACCCCTGAGATATTGGAACACTGTTATCATGTCACCCCTGGAACTTCTTTTCATTAAACTATGTTCATGGACTTGAGCTAAAGGAAGAATTACCTGAACATTTAATATTACTAATGCATGATATTCTATAAATGGTGGGCTTTATTAGTAATATTTTGAAAAGCTGCACAGGTCCATGAAGGGAGAACTTTGGGATAACATTCTTGTCTTGGTTTCTCCTGCCAAAGTATAGGGACATGCTTAGTACACCAATTATGCTCATGCTGATGCATTTCCTCTCAAACTAATGAAATGAAACAAGTCCCCAAGGGCACTTGGCTTAGTCCAGGAGTATGTTCCTGGTTAATTGATTATTATAGTGAGCCCTTTGTTCCCATCTAGCTTTAGTAGTTCCATGAGATTCAGACTCATGAGAGAAGGCAGACGCTGGGAAGATGGTTGCCATACAGTATTTCTTTACTTAGAGTGTAGTGAAGGCCAAAGGACTGCAAGAAAAGTTTAAAAAGTGAGTGACATTTTATTCAAAAACTTTAGTCAGTCAGGATGTTAGAATTTCTCTTCAACCAAAGTGGAAGAATAATATATAAAAGAAACAACAAAATAAAAAGTAGCTGTAAAAACTGTGTTCCAGGATAGTTAATTTTGATGGTGACGGGGGTATTTACCGTACATTTTTTTAGTGGTCAGGAACTACTGTGGGCAGGGTAATGATGCAAAAGGAGTGGAGCCAGGATTTTCAGGGGGCCTCAGTCTGGGGAACAATTTAAGATGTTGTTTTGTTTCTTCTTTTCTCTATTACAAAATTTAATCTATTATAGGGATTAAACTACTAAGGGGGTTTTGTCTGTATGGTTCTCACCTTTAAAAGGCAGGCAACTATTCCACCCATTTTCAGAAACTCTAGTTAAAGGTGGTGTTGTGTCCTGGGCCTGATGAGGAAACTCAGCAGGCCCAGAATTGTTGCAAAAGGTCCCGGGCAATTCCAAAAGCTGCCTGGGACTAGACAGAGCGGCGCC
This sequence comes from Bothrops alternatus, assembly GCA_034064705.1. NCBI lineage: Eukaryota > Metazoa > Chordata > Lepidosauria > Squamata > Viperidae > Bothrops > Bothrops alternatus. Next base: position 2,846,744 of record JARGCV010000068.1, read on the forward strand.
AGCCTTGTGCGTGTGCGCAAGGCACAAAAACGCTATATTCCTATTGGTTGTCAATGCCCGGGGTTTGGGGCATATAAAAGGCCTGCATGCCTTTTCACTGTTCTTGTTGGTTGTGAGTAGTGCGAACACAGAGAGTAATAAAGATTGTTGGATACACCATGTGTCGTCATCTTTGCGAATGAACCCAAGAACACAACACTGGCGACGAGGATGGGATTCTTCTGCAACAAGAAGGAGTCTGAGTAGTTGCTGAAGAAGTCTGCAGAGGGAAGATGGCGTCTAACGAGCGTTCCAGCCTGCCAGTACAGAGTCGCTGGAGGGTGAGTTCGGTTACCAGACCCTTTCCCTTTTTCAAGAAGGTTTGCAGAGGAGCAAGTGAGAAGTTCGCAGTTCAGAATAGCAAAGATTGGCCGTCTGTCTGACTTTGATACCGCACATCCTGAGAGGTGGAATTCTTATGTGGCCAGAGTAGAGAATTACTTTAGAGTGAACCAAATCAGAGAAGATGGATTGAAGGCTGCAACCTTGTTGTGTGTTTGTGGGCAGGAAATTGCAGAAAACTTGGTGGCTCCTGCACCTCCAGAGTCAGTGGCTTATACTGACTTTAAAAAGTTATTAAAGGAACATTTTCAGCCAAAGCTGTCTGTCATTGCATGGAGGCATGCTTTTGAACAGAGGGATCAGAAGCAAGGAGTATCTGCTACTGATTACATTGCAACCTTAAGAAGAGCAGCCAGGACATGTGAGTTTAAAGACTTAGAAGAGAGGCTGCGAGGTAGATTCGTGTGTGGGCTAAGGAACAGAGACTTGCAGCAGTAGATTTTTGCTAGAGAAGAGATTTCATTCCAAGATGCACTGCGAGAGGTTACTGCAGAGGAAGCAGCAGGTGGGGCTGTGAAAGCCTTGCAACTCACTAAAAGCTCCACAGAAACTGCTACGGTCCACCAAGAGGACATTCGAGAAGGATCAGACACAGATCCTGAAGATGAGGTGAACAGACTTTCCCAGCCAGCTGAAAGAAGGCAGAAGGAACATCCAGACAAGATTCTAGCATTTCTTCAATGTTTTGGGTGCGGAGGTCGCCACAAGCAAGCCGACTGCAGGTTTCGTTCCGCCATCTGCAGAGCGTGTGGCAGACAGGGCCACACAGCGTCCATCTGTTTGGGTCAACAGAAGGTCCAACCGCGTGAAAAATTGCGTCTGAAAGGTACCAGGGTCCCCAGCCAACATAGTATGGGCTTCTGTGCATCGCGCAGGAGCATATTAAAGACCGGAACACATAAACCCCTTAAAAAGAAACTGTCTCTTAACATAAGGTTGCAGGGTGTTCCATTAGCGATGGAGTTGGACACAGGGTCCGCTCTCTCCATTATTTCTAGTGACACTTTTAAAAAGATATGTAGTAGAAGTGGCCTTCGAGTTAAACTCAGGCCATCCAATTTAACACTCACAGATTTTCAAAATTCTATGGTGTGTGTTAAGGGGGAGGCCACCCTTAGAGTACAGCATAAGGATTTTGAAGGTCCCCTAGATGTGGTGGTAGTTGGGGGTGAACGTACGAGTCTTATTGGACTTGATTGGTTTGAGGCCTTGGGACTCCAGGTGACTGGGCTGCACCATTTGCAAACGTTAAGTTTTGCAGAAGTTTGCAAGGAGTTTGCAGATGTGTTCAGTTCTAAGCTTGGATCCTATAAGGGGCCTCCCATTTCGCTGCGCTTAGATCCAAGCATTACACCCATCAGGGTTAAGCCTAGGAAGGTACCTTTTGCCCTCAAAGGAAAGATTGATGCTGAGCTGGACAAATTGCTCCAGCAAGGCATTCTGGAATCTGTGGACTCAAATCCATGGGAAACCCCCATAGTAATGCCTTTAAAGGCTAATGGGGACATACGTATATGTGCAGATTACAAGTGCACACTGAACAAGGCATTACAGCAGCATGCTTACCCAGTACCAATGGTAAGTCACATCCTGGCCTCCCTCAAGAGGGGGCGTATTTTTGCAAAGCTTGACTTGGCACAAGCATATCAACAGTTGCCTGTTGATGCTGCTGCTGCAGAGGAACAGACCATTGTAACCCAAAGAGGGGCATTTAAGGTAAAGAGGCTGCAATTTGGGGTAAATGTAGCCCCTGACATATTCCAAAGTGTCATGGAATGCACACTTCGAGGTATTCCTGGGGTCTGTCCATACTTTGATGATGTCGTCATTGCTGGAGAATCATCCCAGAACTTAGCTGAAAGATTAAGGGCTGTCTTGCTTCATTTTCAGGAAGCAGGTCTCAAACTAAAGAGAGATAAATGTAAGATAGGAGTTACATCTACTGATTTCTTAGGGTTCAGGATTGATGCTCAAGGCATCCACCCTGCTGAAACTAAACTGAAAGCTATTCAACAGGCACCAAACCCTAAGTCTAAGAGTGAGTTGCAAGCCTTTTTAGTATTATTAAACTTTTACCATGCATTCCTCCCACACAAAGCTGCTGTGGCAGAACCATTACATAGGCTCCTTGACAAGCAAGCTCCTTGGCAGTGGACGAAGGTCCATGAAAAGAGCTTCAATGAGGTTAAGGCCTTGCTTACTTCCAATGCTGTTTTAGCGCATTTCAATGAGCAACTGCCTGTCTGCATCGCATGCGATGCATCTCCTTATGGGGTTGGACCTGTACTCAGCCATTTGCAGGCTGATGGAACACAGGTGCCTGTGGCATATTATTCAAGGACTCTGTCTTCTGCTGAGCGAATTACACTCAAATTGACAGAGAAACTCTGGCCATAGTGGCTGGCATCAAGAAATTTCCTGATTTCTTATATGGCCACCATTTCACGATCTAAACTGACCATAAGCGTCTGCTGGGGTTGTTTACCACCAACAAACAGACCCCGCATATCATTTCTCCTCATATGCTGAGATGGTCCATTTTCCTGTCAGTATATGACCTTACATTAGTTCACAAACCAGGAAAGGAGATGGGCCATGCAGATGGCCTGAGCAGACTACCATTGAACCAAGTAGAGCCAGATCCTGCTCCTGCCATTAATATTCTGTCTATCCAAGAGTTGCCTGAGTCTCCCTTCAATGCTAGGGATGTGGCTGCAGAAACCGCCACTGATCACACGCTTACACGTGGGCTGACATGGATTTTGTCAGGATGGTCTGACAAGTGCCCAGATCTGGAGTTCCAAAGCTTCTGGTACAAGAAGCATGAGTTGTCCACTTTTAAGGGTTGCCTGTTATGGGGAAGCAGGGTAGTGATT